>JAVRXN010000008.1:35676712-36969212 GCA_033556935.1 Timema podura
TTGGATTATCAACATTAGTTGGTGTTGCAACGTATCATTGATCAGTAGAAATTTCTGCGATCTGTATGTATTTGCTACACCCCTCAAGTAAATTCTACTATATCTTTTCGGCTAACGTGTGAATCAAGCTTTAGTCATTTAGCTAAAATAAAAGAAGTAGAGAATTAATGAAATCACTCTTGTGGAAAGGAAGATAGATATGGACAGTATACATACAGTGAAGAAGCTAATGTGGAAAAAACACACACACACACACACACAAACGTGAATTCGAAGAGGGTTGACATAAACTAGTTGACCTCCCAAATATCAACCAGTTTCATAGGTGGAACTCCACCGTGTGGGGAAACCAGAAGCCGGACTTCATGAGTGTTAATTAAGTAGAAACTTCACATGTTCATAAAATTGGCAAACGTGTTACAGAAATTTGGTGACTGTTACCATGCTGAAGATCGAGAGTGAGGTCATTATAAGGCTAGGAGAACTTGGGTCAATGCTAGGTTGAGGTCATAAAAGTATTTTGTTTTGTTTTTCCTTGCACTGTTTATTACTCCCAATTCGGGCTATCCACACTATAAGTAGGGTGATGATGACGAATATATAATTTAAGGAAGTATATCTTTAATTACGTTGAATGGGGGTGGGGGAATTACTAAGTAAATAACATCCTAAGTACACTCAGCTAGCAATCCAGTCTAACACGAGAGTGACGTATTGGACCATGCAACCACGAGTTAGGGACCCTTTTAGATTAAATCTGAGGTATTAATGCCGAAGAAATATTTGTTGCTGGGTGGGATCGTTGATTTCTAAAAAATTCGAGGAATAAAGTTATAGTTTCAACAGAAAAACAAACAATATTGAATATAATTAGATAATGTCAACCCAATAAAATGTATGTTTCACTTACAGTGGTAATTGAACCTGGTACCCATACCTGCAGATGTTCTAACAACTGTGCTAAGGCTTTGGACTAGTAATTGAACCTGGAACCCATACCTGCAGATACTATAACAACTATGCTGAGCCTTTGGACTAGTAATTGAACCTGGAACCCATGCCTGCAGATGTTCTAACAACTGTGCTAAGGCTTTGGACTAGTAATTGAAGCTGGAACCCATACCTGCAGATGTTCTAACAATTGTGCTAAGGCTTTGGACTAGTAATTGAAGCTGGAACCCATACCTGCAGATGTTCTAACAACTGTGCTAAGGCTTTGGAATAGTAATTGAACCTGGAAACCATACCTGCAGATGCTCTAGCAACTGTGCTGAGGCTTTGGACTAGTAATTGAAGCTGGAACCCATACCTGCAGATGTTCTAACAACTGTGCTAAGGCTTTGGACTAGTAATTGAAGCTATAACCCATACCTGCAGATGTTCCAACAACTGTGCTAAGGCTTTAGAATAGTAATTGATGAATATAATTCATAAATATTTGTATCTAAGAAATCAGTTTTATACCATAATTTAAGCTACACATTGCTTTTCTAACAGAATTTATATTTGTAGCAGATTTAAAAAAATACAAATATTTTTTGAAACATTTAGAGTTTTAATATATTATCGATGCTATTTTATATGAATTGATATTTTCTATCAAAAGTGACAGCAGAAAATTACATGAATTGACGTATGTAAGAGTAGAAATAGTAGTTTTTCTAGCTGTCAGATATTTCCTTTCGTAAGAAAATGAGATATAGTTTGTTAATCCTGTATAAATAAATAATTTATGATTATTTAAAAAAATATGCATTGTTAAAAAACATGGCACTTTCATAAATATATTATATTTATTTGGTTAAGCTTGTTTCAATGTTGAAGGTGAGGTCAGGATTAAAATCCTGGACAGATATATTGAGGGTGTTTTATCCTAAATAGTTCTCCGAAATAATCCTTACTCCCTATAGATAAGGATAATATTCCTCTAAGATATTGTAGTTAAATAGGTACAACCCAGATGGGAGCGGGTAAAAAAAAAATCAATGAAAATATGCAATTCTCTTTTGTCAACCGGAACATTCCTGAAAACCAAAGCAAGGCAATGTTTTCTTCATCATGTTTTTTCCTTGTTTTTTTTTTGTTGTTTGCAAAACCACTTTTTAAAGTTTTAGAAAGAGGGCGACACTCATTTTTCTTCGTTAATTACTTTTGAGGAGAATCTCAGAGGCGAAACAAACAGCCTACTACTTACTGTAGAAGGAGCTCATCTCCTAGAATACAATGGCCGTCCTTCACACCTGATTGGAACTTGTACACTTAATGAACCTGACGCTGCACTTTCCTTGTTCAGCTTAGCGGCCACGGCATTGTCACCCACAACTAAAGTACAATTTTCAAAGAAAGCTCCATTTAGAAAATACATATTTTTTTCTTTCAAAAATTTAAAGCAATTAACTACATAATAAGTGTTATTTTATAGTTATTGATACTATCCATCAAAAGTGAATTTTGCTGATCACTTGACTTGAATATAATTCATAAAATTATATCTGATAGATTTTTTTTTAGTTGTCAGGTAAAACCCTTCCTACAAAATTGAAACTGTATTCACTTAAATAATGCTTTGCACACACGGGACGATGTTTTATGTGTGTGCAGTGCTTCTTACTACTCGTTCGGGTTGGTCATTCGGGCTATTGGAATATTTATTTCTAATGGAGAAGGGATGAAGAAAGTAGAATTTAGATGAAATTATATCTAATTTACGTGGACGTATTTTGGATAATAATTTAGGGTAAAAACATTCTTAATACAACTTTACGGGATTCAAACCTCGACTTACCCACCACCGGCACTCTATTCTACTGTGATAGATATGCCTTAGAATTTACCAATACTAGTTCGGCCTCCTTAATTCAGTATTAAATTAAATACAAGTCACATTTTTCCATGTTAATCACTCACTATTGTATTTAAGAATATTTTGCTGACACCTGATTTTTGAAAAGTTTAATTGTTCAAAAATGGTTTAAATATATTTTATAAAATTGATATCTGGGGATTATTTAGTATGATAAATAATTATTTATATTTATTGTTATAAATTAAATTAATTTAAGGGCACTTAATGGATCACTGATATTTTTATATTTGGTTCTCAGCTATAGGCCTAATAAATAATACGATAAGTTATGTACGATCGGTGGTTTTTTGGCACCACGTCTTACTACCCGTTCGGGTTATACGCTTAAGTGCTAATTACGCTACTGGGCTAGGAATTGGGAAGGTTGAATTTATAGGTAGTGATCCCGCATTTGCGTGGAGGTAGAGTGGAAAATCCATTTAGGAAAAACCACCCCCCAGTTCACCCGATCGAGATTCGAACCTTGATCTTCCCGTCCTCGGCAGTCTTGTTCAACATAAAACTAGTGAGTTAGCCAACTACGCCACCGAGGTGGGTCACAATCGTATTGGACCATTTATTTAAAAATGTTTCTGTGACAGTATTTGTTCTGGTATGCCCTTTCTTATTTATCTATGGGATATCTGAATTCATGGCACAACCGAATTTTACCAAATTAGGTATGTAGTTCTTAACATCCACCTATCGACTAAGTTATAGTACCTTACCCATGCTAGTTACAGGCGACGATACTTAGGATGTAGCTGTGTAATATAGTTCTAATTGTTTCTACTTTTGTTTTATTTTATGAAATAGGCCCACAAGAATTTGAAATTCTGATGAAGTTAAGTGTTTTGGTTCTAGGTGTTAAAAGAAAACTCTGAAGCCATAATCGATATTTCGCAATGTATTTTTTTTTATTGTAATGTCTCCATAAAGTTTAAGTGAAAAAACTATCCTCGTAGCTTCGGTCATTGTCTGTCCACGCTTTGTAGAATATCGTGTTTTTAAAAAAATTTGTTTTATTATAACTTTATAGGTAGTGTGTGACAAAAAAAGCAAAGCTTATTTTAATTAACGAGAATATTAAAATCTACATCTATTATTTATATTTTCAAAAATAAAATGCACCCGTTATCATATGAGATAAGGCGCCAACCTCATATGATTTGAGTTGTCGGTGATGGGAAGTACAGAATTTGAATCCCTGATGTATTTAGAATAAATATGCAACCAACTCATAAGGGTAGTAAAACGCTGTCAAGAAAAAAATACTGTTTTAATTATTATAACTCATGGTTGCTCTTTTTTTTATCATTAATAATTCATAAAAAGAAAGCAACCTGATATAACGCACAAGTTAAATATATAAGCAATTTTAAAGACAACCAAATTATTTATAAATAATATTGAATTAGAGGAGTATTCTCACAAAGGTGTGAATGCGAGCAAAGGCGTTAGTTTCTGGTGACAGAGTATTGTGGTTTGAATCCCGACCGGACATACTGAGGTGTTAGTTACCTCAGAGGTTCTCGACTATCCCTACACGTAAATACGATTATATATTTTATTGTTATTATACGTAATCCCCTAGCATAAATATTTGAGGTTAGTAAGATGCAGAACACAACAAAATATTGGTTTTACCAGCGCAATACACAGTAGAGTTAAATTATTTGAAGCTATACAATAAATATAATCGGTGGGGTATAAGTTACTCTCATAACACAGTTTTATAGCTTTTAGGCCTATAATATATTAAATTACCTCTCAAATTTTATATATAGATTACCATGACTTAATGAACATCCAAGCATCCTTTAATTGCACTTTGTGTGGTAAAAATGAGGAAAGTAGAATTTTAGATTAAATGTATTCACGTTAATTGTTTTGAGTGATAGATAAGAAATAATTAAACCCACCTCGGTAGCCACATAGTCTAACGCACTACTCTCGCAGTAGACTAGACTGCCGATGATGGGGAGAGCAAAGGTTCTAATCTCGGTCAGGTGTACTGAGTATGGTTTTTCCAAAATTATTTTCCATTCTCCCTCCACGCAAACGGTGTACACTCCCTCTAGATAAAACCTTCATCCCTAAAACTATTAGCGTAATTAGTACATAAGCGTATAACCCAAACGGGAAGTAAAACGTGGTACTTAATATAAACTGTAGGTACACAGGCTGGGGCTTGAACCCCAACATCCTATCCCTGGACAGCTAGAATAAGTAAGATTGATGTTTAGTCCACTTGCCCACTGATACGGATATATGTACCGTACATTTTAAATGTTTGAATTAAACACTAAGCAGAATACAGAACGCCATTTGTTTAAATTTTACTATTTAATAGCTAATACACTTTCGAAATTTTTCGAAAGCACTAATAATTCCATGTTCTTACCACAATCCATTTGTAGACCACAAGAAGACATGGTTCAGACTCTTTTAATAAGAAAAGAAGACGTATTGCTTACAATATAATTTAATATATCTTATATACATATTCTACTAACATAATAGTATCTCGAATAATACACTTTACATTCGTAGTCTTACCTCGGCTGTACGATCACATCAATTTATATCACATTCCTTCTTCAACACACGGCCTGTGGTCATCCATGCAAGACCGTGAACATGTATCGATGTCTTTATATTATTATTATTACTACTAGTGTGTTATTTTCAAGAGGTTATTTTCCTTGAAACTGGTCTTACTATCTTTCCGGGATATAAAAGTATTTAAACTAATTTTGTTAATATGAGGAAGGTAGAATATGAACGAAGTAAACCATCCATTTGCGTGGAAAAATCGTGCTCAAAAATGTAGAGAAAAAACGCTGTGCAAATTGGGCTTGGATCAGAACCCTGACCTCCCATTTACCCATTAACTCAGATAAGATGGTACGAATAAAATAGGCTTCAGGCCTTAGGCCTAAATCAATCAATGGGAAATTGAAATGAAACTAATATTTTTGAGATTGAGCCTCAGCATTAATTCCAAATAAAACACCGGCCGCGAAAGCCTTCAAAACAAATACGAGAGCAGACTAATTCAATAAAGGTAAAAATAGGCATTTGCTTCCATATTTGTAGTCATTAATATTGACAAAATGCTAATAATTTCATCCAAAGTAAATTTAAAGTTGCACAACATTTTTGATTTATTATCACTTAGATTTAAAAAGTTAAATTTGATACTAGCATTTTATTTTGATTTAAATTTACTCAACTTTAATTGTTTAAGCAAACTTCTGTTCAAAATAATAAGCGAGAAAGTTGGTTCCCTTAGAAAAAGTATCCCTTCGCTCATCCAAAGTTACTAAAAACTGTTTATTGTACTAAAAAGTTCTGAGTGATGTTTTCCCTTAGGAAGGCTTGACTATTTGTCATCAAATGCTATCCGGTTTTGTTCTCTGTATTCAGAAATCTGGTTGATTTTATCCGTTGTACTCTCCTGGCTAAATTTTTTTTTTTCAATTAAAAGGTAAAATTGTCTGATTATGGGCTCTTGGCTCGTCCGAGAAAGTTTGTCGTGAAGCTAGATCGTGCCACGTCCAAATTAATTAATTAATGTTATTATTTCAATGAAAGTAAACCGAACACCTTCTGCCCTTTCCCACAAATGATTCAGAAAAGGGAGATTCTATTCATAAGCAGATCATTTTACTAAACCTCTCTTACCAACAGTTTAGTGTTTTAATAACTATATTATGAATACTGAATAAAAAAAAAGTTTGATTTAAACATTGCGTTTTAATAGAATTTCTCAAGTTTCTATTTAAAATTGCTTTATTATTTAAGGGATGTGACTTTCGCATACCAATCCCAATTGTCAGCACATTGTTGAAGTTTATTTTATTTCATTTTTAATATTTAGAGTTCAGAATTATATAAAGGCTTGGCAGTAGTGTAGGGAGGCCTAGATGCGTTATGTTAAAACCTTTTTTTAAATAAATCATTCTAGCTTTTGAATTTTTATAAGGGTCATTGATTGGGCCATGTTTAATATCTTTTTTCTTACTTCCCCCAACCTTTTCTGCTTGTCTTATCTTGGATTAATTTGTTGTTTGTTTTATTTTCCCATCACAGGCCAAGATAAATCAAAATGGATGTCTATATATTCTGATCTTAATCTAAATGGCTAACCGCGCGTACATGGTAAAGTTAGTACTTAGAAGAGCAAGATTCTTCAAGCACTACACATGTACCAAGCTCAGCGATTAAAAGATATATGTCCATTAAATAATATTAAATTTATTTTGGGGTGTAGCCTATTGACTTAGGAGGGACGCAAGCTAGTTTTTTTTTTGGAACAACACCAATTTATGCCAAATTATTTACTCAGGCAAGAATATTCTCCAACAACCCATAGCTCCACTTTTTATACTTACACATCTTTGTGAGTTTTTTTATATTATACAGTTTTATCGTATTCTATGTTCTATTATTTTAAAATGGTTTGTCTTTCGACAGGCCAGTTGCTTGAATTTAATACATCTTCTTTTTTGCAATGCTTCTCACTAACAAACAGGGCTATATGCATCTAACTATAGAATCTCCAATATAATTAAAAATAACTATACCCGCATCTGTGTCGAGGTGGAGTGGGAAAATATTAGTAAAACAACTACTCTCGCTAATATGGGATTCGAACCAAAACATCATCTCACCGGTAGGACCATATCAGAATATACGTTTGAGCTACCCTTCTACTGACACAGGTACTTATATAAATATTAAATTAGTGTGGATCGAGTGAAGAAGCAAATATATGAAGGTAGAGTGTGTGGATCAAAAGGAAGTGGTAGGGCCATCTAAGAAGTGGCTAAATATTGTAGACGAATGTATGAAAAGGAGACACATAGAGAGTTTTAAGAATAAAAGAGCACTTATGACGCAGTGTAAGGATATTGTTGAAGCAAAGGAAGTACTCAAGGATAAGGATGTGTGGAGAGATTTAGTATAGATGGATTAGGTATTAAGTTTATTTTTTTAGCTATATTCAAAGTTTCTTGCCTACCCCGTAAGGGAATGTAGTGATTAAGTAAGTATGTATGTGTGTGTTGTATGTATGTATGTATGTATAGTATGTATGTATGTATGTATGTATGTATGTATGTATGTATGTATGTATGTATGTATGTATGTATGTATGTATGTAATGTATGTATGATGTATGTATGTATGTATGTATGTATGTATGTATGTATGTATGTATGTATGTATGTATGTATGTATGTATGTTGATGTATGTATTGTATGTATGTATGTATGTAATGTATGTATGTATGTATGTATTGTATGTTATGTATTATGTATGTATGTATGTATGTATGTATGTATGTATGTATGTATGTATGTATGTATGTATGTATGTATGTATGTAATGTATGTATGTATGTATGTATGTATGTATGTATATAGTATGTATGTATGTATGTATGTATGTATGTATGTATGTTATGTTTATGTATGTATGTATGTATTATGTATTAGTATGTATGTTATGTATGTATGTATGTATGTATGTATGTATGTATGTATGTATGTATGTATGTATATGTTATGTATGTATTGTATGTTATGTATGTTATGTTATGTATGTATGTAATGTATGTATGTATGTATGTATGTATGTATGTATGTATGTATGTATGTATGTATGTATGTATGTATGTATGTATGTATGTATGTATGTATATGTATGTATGTATGTATGTATGTATGTATGTATGTATGTATGTATGTATGTATGTATGTATGTATGTATGTATGTATGTATGTATGTATGTATGTATGTATGTATGTATGTATGTATGTATGTATGTATGTATGTATGTATGTATGTATGTATGTATGTATGTATGTATGTATGTATGTATGTATGTATGTATGTATGTATGTATGTATGTATGTATGTATGTATGTTGTATTGTATGTATGTATGTATGTATGTATGTATGTATGTATGTATGTATGTATGTATGTATGTATGTATGTATGTATGTATGTATGTTATGATGTATGTATGTATGTATGTATTGTATGTATGTATGTATGTGTATGTATGTATGTATGTTATGTATGTATGTATGTATGTATGTATGTATGTATGTATGTATGTATGTATGTATGTATGTATGTTATGTATGTATGTATGTATGTATGTATGTATGTATGTATGTATGTATGTATGTATGTATGTATGTATGTATGTATGTATGTAGTAGTATGTATGTATGTATGTATGTATGTATGTAATGTATGTATATGTATGTATGTATGTATGTATGTATGTATGTATGTATGTATGTATGTATGTATGTTATGTATGTAAATTAAATATACCCTTTGAGAAAGTATTTAGTTAATAAAGTTTCACAGTACATTTGTAAGAATCCCAATTTTAAGGGGGTAAAAATGTTATAAGATATATTTTCAACAAATATTTTCTATTTGAAAAATTATATGATCACGATTTATATATATATATATATATATATATATATATATATATATATATATATATAAAATTCTCTCAAACTTACTGAATAGATAAATGCACGTCTTGTTCAAAACGAATTATTAGTAAATTACAAGGAATTTTTATCCCTATCCTTTACACAAACATTTATGCAACACCTGTTTCTCATTTCCGCATTTCAAGATGAATAATTGCACACAATCTCTACCTGAGTAAACTGACAGTTTTGGACTAGTTATTACTTTAGTGGTTTATAATTATCTACCACTTCAAACAAACATGGGAACTGTTTACGGCATAGAAGTGCAGCCTTCATTTCAATGGAATGCCAGTCAAATGTACACACATAAAGTTAAGAAAGACTGTCATAGCTTAATGATACTTTGACCCGCATCAATGGGCACGTGTTTTAAATTTCAAGTTAATTTAAATTGTTTTTCCGGTAAAGAAGAAGTCCGGGAATTACCGGATGGTGTACTGAAAGTTGTTTTCCCTAAATGGCTTTAAATACACCTCTAAATTATACGTATATATATATTTTTTTAAATTATACCATACGTACCCATCGTTACCATAACAGCGTAGGCTTTATATAATAATATATACATATATTATAATATACATATATATGTATATAATACATATATATGTATATATATACATTTATATACATATATGTATATATATATACATATATATGTATTATATATTATATATATATATACATTTTAGGGGAAGGTGAGTTATATATAACAATATATAATATATATATGATATATATATATATAAATAACCAATGTAAACTTATATGAACCATATTATGTATAATAACATAAGTAATGTTGGCACTGCATCTTACTACTCGTTCGGGCTATACGCTTAAGTACTAATTAAGCTAATGAATTAGGAATTGGGTAGCTGGAATTTAGAGGAAGTGAACCCGAATTTGCGTGAATGGAGAGTAGAAAACCATTTAGGAATAAACCACCCACAGTTCACCCGAGCGAGATTCGAACCTTGATCTCCCCGTCCTCGGCAGTCTAGCTCAACATGAAAATATTTCGTTAGCTAACTATGCCACCGAGAAGGTTCATATACATATAACCGAGTAATAAGGCAAGACGAAAAAAACTTCTTTTATGAAGCAGCCTCTTTATTTAGTCCCTAAATAATTAATTATTACCTGCTTTAGGGGTCGCCTAGTCTAAGGTGTCGCTATTGGGTTAGACTATACTGCTGATGACAGGGAGGTGCAGATTCAAATCCTGGTTGGATGTACCGAGGGTGGTTTTTACAAAACAGTTTTCCACTCTCCATCCGCGCAAATGCGGATATACTTCCTCTGAACTTCAACCTTTTCATCCCTAGCTTTGCGTAATTAGTAAATATGCGTATAGCCGGTACAGGCGCTGATAAAAAAAATGTTCACACCATGACTTACTGTCAGTCCTGGCTATCCGTTTACTTACACTCGTGGAAAAGGTATGAGGAAGGCAGAATTTATTGGAAATGTAACCTCATTTTTGTGGAGCTACAATTTAAAATATCTATCAAAACTCCACCTTATTACTCCGAGCTAGGATTTTAGCCCCTTCGTGTTATCGGCCAACTACAGTTTTGGTCCACGTGCCTACAGATATGGGTTAAAATCATAATAATAATATTTTTGCTATAGGCCTACTTAACATATTATAATATTTTATAAATATTTTCAAGAATAATTTTTTTACGAAAGTTTTAATTTATCTCACGGATCTGATTTTAAAATAATTGCAAATATTTTAATTTTAGTATTTTTTATTTTTGCGCTTCATTTTACAGGCTGTCCACATATTTACACCAATGTGGTAGTAATGAGTAAGATATAATTTATATAAAGTGTAACCTCAATTGCGGGGAAGGAGGTTGGGAAACCATGTGTCCCGTCTCCCAACGGCAAACCAATTATGACGAGGTTAATATTCAGCAGTGCCCCCCATACCTGTGGGTAATACGTTCCTAGATCTATCATGGCTACGTGAAACCACGGATAATACTCAACTATTATATAACGTGATATTCATGTAACATAAATAAATATGGTAAAGCTTAATTGATAAATTATTCACGTTAAGACATTAAATAAAGCACATAATAATATGTACTGTGCCCTAAAGTGCACTTACTATTCTTCTCTTGTTGAGACGACTGCATGATGATGATGATAATGATGATGATTATGATGATTACCGTGATATGATAGCCCAATGGCCACGATGGCAAGATGAAGTAGGCATTGGGACTTATAAAGTATTTTTTTCTTTAATAAATAATGTATAAAATTAGGCAGCAGTAAGCCGTGGGTAGCCGAAACCGCGGATACTGAATCAAACGAATAAGGGAGCCCTGCTATAGGCATATTAGCCCTTTGTGCCCACTGATGTGGGTATTACTAACATTGGTTGTACCATATATTTCCTAACTCTGATGTCAATAAGGTGTAAGCCACATTACGTGCTTGAGGTTAGCTTTGTGATTCAATTTACTTCCTTTTAAAAACACGCTTCAGTGTCCGGATGCTCTAATGCGTCACTCTTGTGTTAGACTGGTCTTCTGGTCACAGGGAGATCGGGGATAAAAATCCCGATTCGATCTATTGAAGGTAGTTTTTCCTAGATTATGTCCTACTCTCCTTCCACGCTATTGCAGGTAGATTACTTCTAAAATGCTTTTTTTGAAAAACTACCCTTGGTAGACCTGACCGGGATTCTAACCCCTATCTCCTCTTCATCAGCAGGCCAATATAACACGATAGTGACACCTTAAACCGTTCAGCCACTGAATGGGTTAAAGAGGGAATTTCACAGTGATAAATTACACGAAGAAAACTACCCCGCGTGCATCTGGCAGAGATTCAAACCCAGACGTTATTCTCTCTCCCTGGTGATTGAGAGCCAGGTGAATAAGGCCTATTCATTCTCCAAGAGTGATGTGAAATCATGTTCAAAGAATTAGTATTACTGGTCATGATTTTATTTGATTTCTGGTGTATTTTTTATGTTTTTAATGGCTGGTGTAATGGATTAAATATTCAGGGTGGTACGGTGACATGTATGTTTATCTGTCACTATCATCACTTACTTTATTTTAAATTAACGGCAGACCTTGGAGGTAAGCACTTGAAAATCATCTCTCTTTTCATTCAACTAGATGTAATTCTCTTCACCGATGTGGTTCTCTTTACTCTCAAATTTATTGCTAGTGCATTATTTTTCTCATACCTTCTCTATTAGATTGAGTCATCAATTAACCGTGTGAGGCCACATTGGTAAGCAAGCAGACTAAACGTCAAGCTCATCTTGCCTGGTTCACCAGTGACAAGGAGGCTAGGGTTTAAATCTGGGCTGGATTTACTGAGGAGTATTTTTCGTAAAATGTTTACCAATCACCCCACACGCAAGTAAATGTAAATTTTCTCTTCCTCATTCTTTATTTGCAGATGTTCTGTATTACTACAGATCCATTCCGTTTGTTAGTGAGTTTAGACCACCAATGCGCCCTGTCCTCTGTCTATATCAGCTCCCAAATTGTTCTGCTTTCCTTCAAGTCATTCAATATTTGAATCCTCCTTCTTCTTTGGCTCCTCTTTCTCTCAACCTTGCCTTCTCTACGGACGTTTCTAAAGATGTATACAATCCTGTTTGCTTTGTACAGAAGAATCACGTCATCCAAAATGGTTCACTTCTCACCCACTCTTACTAGGACTTCATTTGTCACTCTGTCTGTCCACCCGATCTTCTCAAGTCTTTTCAAGCATGGGTTGTGGGACGTGGTAAAAAAAACACACACTTGTGTCTGTTTTATTAAGTTCATTACAGGTACTGATTCTGACTAACTGATTGTATCACTAAACGTATTAAAAACTATTATTAATTTCGGAATTGACACCAAACTTATTCCCTAGCCAACAATTCATCCCTTGGAACGCGGAAAGACTAATTTCACCAATGGTCAATTTTTCAACTATGTTGGGAATCAAACCAGTATCAATTATCTCAAGCAAACGAGCTTTAAGATATTGGATGAGCTTTAGTGTTAAAACACAAAATAAAAAAAAATATCACATTCTTAGTTTTATTTATATATTACATATGTTTGATAAACTTAATTTGTTTAATGAGGATTAACATTACTAACTATATTATAGTATTAGACTAAAATAAACTTTCTACCGGCATAGACAGCTTTGGATTAAATAACCTGGATGATTAAAATAGTTGCTTTTAATGACAGCCTAGAGTTTGATTATGTACACTTTATTACTTATCTTTGGATGTAGATATCCCGTATGAACAGGTATCTGAATAAAATACCTAAGGCTCGTAAACTGCATAAACCCATGCGTTACAAGTACGGTATTTAATAAATGCTGTAATCTTAATCATTTTACTATAATTCTTAGACTTGTACCCAAGATATATATATATATAAAAAATGCCATGTTCATTGTACAATACATGTTTATAGCTTGAATTAAATTCATGGCTTATACTCACAAATATATATCAACTCTTCGATTTTTATTCAAAGATAGTGATAGAGGAAATCTTTGAGTTGTGATGCGGGGGAGGGTATAGAGGGAAAAGTGGACATACCGGGTGACTAATAAAGTCTTTCTAAGAAGAGTTGATGAAAAATAGACATTTTGCTGGTGATTCTAAGAATAGAGGACATTTTGATGGGTTACTTTATCAGAAGAAATGGTTATTTAGTGATGTCATTTAGGGCAAAATAGAAGGGAAAAGGGGATTAGGAAGACGATTAGTGCAACTGACGGATGACCTCAAACAAGGATATGAGATGAAGTCTAAGGATCTAAGGAATGAAGCTGCTAATGACTTATTTCGGAAAAGGCTATGGACCTGCCGGAAGACAGAACACCTAAAAATAATAAATTACAGCCACCATCGAGGATCTTAATAATTCTGTTAATCTTATTTTGGCAGTCTCAGATTGAAAACTAATTTTCAGATTATACAAACATATACTGGAAAACTACACCTTACATGAGAGCATGGTGGGACTAGTGCTCTAGATCTGGCCATACGAACTTATTTGACTTCTGCTCTCCTGGCCTATGGAGGAATTCAATTCTAGGTGGGGACACCATTAAGGCAAATTCCACCATCCCCATATGGTAAGATGATACGTGAGAATGATTATTGTGAAAAGCAGAGGAGACCTACAGTTTAACGTGGGTTCCGAACCACGGTGGGGGGCCCTGGCATTCCACACATTCACAAAGCGTGAATACACACACTTTGTCAGAGATGAAATAGGGGTTTGGTAGTAATATAAATCTGGGCTGGTACCGGGATTTGAAAACCTTACCCCTAGACCACCAGGTCCCCAAACATGAGAATACAACTCAGGCTGTTTCATTTACAGAATCAATTCTCCTACCACCAGGCTATCCAGGTCTGTCTGGTGCCAAAGCTCATACGAAATAATAATTATAGTTGAACTCTGTGGTCTTGGGGTTAAAGTGATTGCTTCAGGACCCGATGTTCGTGGGTTCAAACACAGTCGGGGTTGAATAATTTTGCTTGAGCGATAAAATCCGTAGCACAGCTTTCTTCGGAGGATTAGTAAAGCCCTCGGTTCTATGTAGATTGTAGCATGTAAAATAGCCCTGGAAAGGAAAGTATGTGAAAATACCTTTCTCGGCAACATTGTTAGGCCATTTCGCTCATTCTCATAGAAATTATCATTAGCTGATATAATCAGTCGGTTCAGAAAGTGATGTATACATAATAATTATACAGGTATAGCCTATAATGGATATATTGTGAGATAGTAACTTAGGACTCCCAGAAACGCAGTAAAATAAGCTTGACCAGGCCGAATCAATATTCGCGTACATTTGTTTTTTTGGTATTGTGAATCATGTTTATAAATTACACACAGTCCGAACCAATATTAATCTCAATAAATTACATATTAATATTACTAAATACTAATAGCCTAATTCTAATATCGCAAACAACATTTATGTTTTAATGTCATTTTTAACGCAAAGATTCTGCAAGTAGAGTTCATTTAATGGGTTTAAACGTTTTAATTATATAAATGAACGAATTTATATTGAGTCACTATGTTTTAAACAATGTCTATTTTACTAAATCTAATCCAAGTCTTTGGCCACTTCTATCAATACTGCCAAAAATATAACCAAGGTACGGCCATTAATTTTCCTAGGCACCTTTTTTGAGATCTCAGGTCACTGAGCTTAATTTGTTCTAATAGAAAGGAAAGGTGGTCTTGTTAGCCTAGAACTTGATGACAGGTAATGAATGAGGAGGCAACTACTCAGATTATTGAAGAAGTGTATGAGTTAGTTTGATTATCATCCAAGCGTTATGTTACTTAGTGCTCTTCCAAACGCTCGTTTACTGACACAACTCTGTGCAACTGTGACAAACGCTCATATAAGCTTTGATGGGATGGTAAAATAAGTAGACCTCGTTGGTCTTGAGGTAAGTGCTCACCTTGAGACCCGATGTTCGTGGGTTCAAACCCAGTTGGGCTCAACGGATTTTTCCTAAGCGATAAATCTCCGCAGTACAACTACCTTTGTAGATGTAGTAAAGCCACTGGTCTCATGTTAAGTTGTGGCATGTAAAAGAGCCCTGGAAGATAATGTGAAAAATATCTTTACCGGAAAAATTTGTAAATCCTTTCGTTCTAGCTCATAGAAATTATAGTGTGTTTGTATGATCAGCCAGTTCAGAAAGTACACGTTAAATACCTAAAAAGTATATTTTTTTTAGATACGGAATGAATTTACTATATTTATTCTACCCGCCTCGGTGGCGTAGTTGGCTAACGCTTTAGTCATGTTGAGCTCGACTGCCGAGGACGGGGAGATCGAGGTTCAAATCTCGGTTGGGTGAACTGGGGGGGGGGTTTTCCTAAATGGTTTTCCACTCTCCCTCCACGCAAATGTGGGTTCACTTCCCCCATTTAAACCTTCCCTAATCCTAATCCATTAGCGTAATTAGTACTTAAACGTATAAGCCGAACGGGTAGTAAGATGCGGTGCTAAATATATATTTATTCTAATACCGCAACCCACATTTATCAATATAATCTTTAACGAATAAGTAATTGTGAAATGATGAAAGGATATCTTCGTTAACTATTGTTTCCTAAACAGAAGCTGCTAAAAAGATATTCTATTTGAAAAAAAGAAATTATGAATGCTTAAAATAAAAGGTAAATTACTGGTAAAAATTATTGTTAATAAATTAATAAGATATAATTTTAGCTCTTTTTACTTATTGCATTGTTTTAGAAACTATCAAAAAAGAAAATTATTATATATATATTTTATAAATCTCTTCTCTCTATATATATAATATTATTAAATAAATGGAGGAAGAATATTAGAAGAGGTAGATGGGGGAGTATCATAGCAAAACTACTTCAAGATTTTGTCATTTTCATATGATGGAAAGTTTGAAAACATTTTTTAAACATATAATTTCACTGCATTCCAATTTAGTTGAGATGTAATACTATTACTGAGTTTTTAAGTTACGTATCCCTCTCAAAAAATTGTATTTAATGTCCTTTCACTTCTAAGTATTCTTAATTTGAATCTTATCAGTATTTTTCCTGTAGGGCAGATATTTCAATCCCAAGTGTTTAAGTGTTCATTTGAAGGAAGGCGAAATCTAATTTAGAAAAAAAAAACTAAACGTTAAAGTGCGGGAAAAATTAATTAACATTTTTTTACGATAATGGAGGACTATAAGTAATTTTTTTTCCTTGTTGTAGATATTTTATCTCATCTATAAATTAAAATTCGATAACAAGTCTCAAACTTATGATAATGGTTATTTTCATTGATGGATACGATTTTCATCATTTCGATTATAAAAAAGAATGTGATTTTTGCTAACGCATATCACAGGGCCATAAAATGTTTGGGAGACTATTTAAATCACTTATCTCCACTACTGAAAACGATTAAGAAATTTTATCGAGAATCCTATCAATTTTTCACCCGTGTAATCTTGATTCGATTGAACAATAGTGTTTCTTAAATTGGGCATTGCATAAATATCAGGTAATTGAAAGGAGTTTTATATATATATAAAAAAGACGCCTATATTGAATATGAAGTAACTTATTTTTTTATGTGAAATTAATAACCGCAAAAGACTACGATCAAAAAGAAATTTATGAATAATGTAATACTTGATTTGATGAAATATGAACATGTTTAGTAGGCTACTTATCGTTTTAGTATACTAATTTAGTATTTTGTAGATTCTTTTGAAATTTCAATTGAACTTTATAAACTGTAAGAGATTGAAAAAATAACAACTCACAAGCTTAGATATATTATGTAGGCCTTATAGAGATATTATATTGTTGGTAGTGATGTCGCAATACAATTTCTCGCTAACTTATAGATATATTCCAACACTCCTTCCCCTCTCCTCTACTAGAATATCCAACTGATAATTGAACAACATCATCTTGGGAACGGTTTAGCTCTCTTTATGGGCCTTAATTGCCAACCGATCGTCCAGATAAACTGAGATCCTTCTCAACGCCAGAGATTTTCTATTTCGATCCAACGTTTTTAATTAGTTTTAAGTGCGATAAATGAGGCCAAGTAATTATTGCAGAGTATGTAGTTAGTAGATATTCTTTGAGCTTGGGATTTTTTTTTTCAGGGGAACATTGTGGAAGTGGTTGTATGAGGTGCAAAAGTTATGAACACGATAAATTAGTAGCATTTGTTGAGGTTAAAGTTGAAGCTAATTTTGTTTCTCACCTTAGTGATAGTTATTAAATCATTTTCAGGGATAAATAATATTAAAGTGGTAAATTAAACACCTAACAAAATTTTTATTCTAATTATATAACACATTTTTTCATCCTTTTCCTTAAAAAATCCAGATTTAAAGTTCATTCAACTAATTTTTGATTAGATTTCTTTTTATAAACACTTTAAAATTTAATTGTTATTTCCTTATTAATAATTTATTTTAATTGTTTTATTTATTGTTTTCAGTATATTTTGAATATTTTAATTTAAGAATTAAATAGCCAAAGCAATTATATTTGTTTTTAGGGAGGATAACTCCAATCTAAATATCATAATCGGAAAATTGAAAATTGACACCTGGATACGGGATAGAAATAATAAAATATCAATTATTATTTGAGTGTTTTGGCGCAACAAACATATAAAGGTCTGGGAGAGGGGTGGTTTTAAATCTCTTGTTGGGGAATGAAGGTGGAAAAAAAAACGTTTTCATTCAAATTAAACACCAAAACCTAAACATCTATGTAAAGTTGATAGCCTTTGACGAGTAGACCTTTAACTATAATGTCGAGTGAGGGCTTATTAATAAAGATATTTTCCCAATAAAAAGTTTAAAATACATCTTAGTGCAATAATCTGCAGACATCGCTGCATCGATCCTCTGGTATTTTAAATTTTAAAATTAAATAAACATTACTACCTGCTCATTATTATGAGACTTAATCTATTTTTACGTTCTTCTTCAAAAAATTGCGTTCTGTTAATCAGTCTCAAAGTATTTAATGTGTCATTGTTTGAAATTTATTTTCATCTTTATTATTAAATAAAAGAAATTTAAATATAAAATAATCTTTAATATTATTTTACTATTAGAATAATTTGATTAATTAATATTTGTTTTTAATACGTCAAATTCACTAGGAGGAATTTTCTTGTCAACTAGGAAAAAGTGAGCTCATTAATTTTGTGAGCGCGCCCTAACTATGGAGTTTAGGAGAGTGTTGGGTCAAATTGTTGCCTCCGCACTTCTTATGGCGAGAAATGGCAGGTCTGAGTCAGAGGATTAATACCTCTTAATTGCTAGTCTTAGGAGACTTTCCACGTGGGCGTCCCAAACACACGTGTCGAAGAAACTACGCCTGGAAAAGATAAGTACAGCTTGATTATTTTGCCCTGACCCGTCAGGATGTGTTGAAAAATGGGGAGGAAAAAATTAAATAAATTTAAGAAGCTTGCATTTACTACATTAATATTCTTGTATAACACTGGCCTGCTGGTTTTAAATTTACAAGTCCACGACTCGCTATTTGTTATATCACAGATCATGATAATAACCAGCTGTAGCCGACACAATGTATGAAGGTCTAGCACATCCTTATTTTTAAATTAATTTCTTGAAAAGCTGTATTTTATTTGTCTTAAACATATAATTACTAAGTAACATTTCAGGCGCAGGGTATATAGGCACTCTAAATACCACTATCTTCTTTAGCTACGTGCCTGAATATTGATGTGTCATTTCTACAAAATCATGTGACCTAGAGATTTAGATTCTCATGCACTATTTAAAATGGTGTATAGTAGAGTATACAGATTTATATTGATTATTTAACTCCAAAATTTAAAGCAAAAAACTACCTAGGATGCTAAACACAAATTAACAGTATAAAGAAATAACCGTACGCATCCTAAATTTTCAAAGGTCATATAAATAATTTACATTATTTAAGGGGTTACGTATAATAAAATGCGCTGGCCTTAACTTAACCAAATAAAGACGATATTATTATTATACTATAGTGATTATTACCACAATAAATATGTCTAAAAAACTAAAGAGAGTAAGCTGATCCAAATACTAAGATAAACCGAACTAATCGTGGCGAATATAATAATAATAATAATAATAATAATATCTTAGCACCGTTTCTTACTATCCGTTCGGGTTACACGCTTAAGTACTAATATCGCTAATGAGGTTAGGAATTGGGAAGGTTGAATATATAGGAAATTAACCCCGCATTTGCGTAGAAGAAGAGTGGAAAACAATTTAGGGAAAACCCCCCCCCCCAGTTCACCCGAGCGAGATTTCAACCTCGATCTCCCAGTCTTCGGTAGTCTAGCTCAACATAAAACTAATGCGTTGCTAACTAAGCCACTGATACGAGGCGGTTCGTGCGAAGAACCAAAATTAATGTGGCGGGGAGGTTTCAAGACGATCGAGGGAAATCTTCTCCTTTAATTACTTGGCATATGTCATTTGGGGAAATTTTATCATGTGGGTTGATTCAACTTTGAGATTTTTCCTACGAAGAGTTTTTGTCAAAGATTTGAATTTCGGGATAAAATACGTCAGGAGAGATTTTTGCCTTTCTTTTCATAATCTACCAGTTGCCATACGCACCGCTTACTGCTTGTCACACATGTCAAGAATGGTCTTATAAATTACTCACTTTGAACACCAACAACTTGAATAGAAACGCCTTCAAACGGTAGTATTTCTTATGAGAATGTCAATTCTTGGGTATTATATTATTAAATTATTACCCACGGTCTTACTATTCGTTCGGGTTATACGCACTTACGTAATGTGTAATGTAGGGTGATTATGGGATGAAAGGAGATCTACAGTTTAACGTAGAACCCGAACCACGTGGAGGCCTGGCATTCAACACATTCACAAGTTGTGATTAATACACGTCTTGTCAGAGGTGAAGGAAGCGTTTGGCAATCAGATAAATCTGTGCCGGGACCGAGGATTGAACCCCGGACTCCCAGCACAGAGGTCTGACACCTTACCCCTAGACCACCAGGTCACCCTTCTGGGGTATTAAAACCACATAAAGTATAGCCAATTTTTAAGAATATTATGTAGAGACCCTTTCAAAATGTTGTAACTTATTTGTTTGAGAAAAGCTAGATCTAGGTTTCAAACCACTTACGCTGAACTCAATCATCACATGACTTGACGTATGAATACGTAGCCTAAGTGTAGAATTGAACAGTAGTGTTGTGGTTGCTGTGCGGAGTTTATCCAATGGTTGTCTCATTCACGGTGGATTAATTCAAGTTCTTTGACAGAATGTACAAGTGAAACATCAACATAGCAGTGATTTAAGCCTTCTCGTATTCACTTTTACCATTAGTAACAGTTTACAAAAAATAGAGATTTTTATAAAATAATACAATCGATTCGTAGAGGGGAAATGTACTCTTAGAACCACTATTATCAATCTCAAAATCATGCATACAAACTAGATCGGATAAAACCCCTGTTGGAAACTTTGGAATGTGTGTGTGTGTGATATTTAACAATGTCCATTGAGTATACAGGAAAACTAAGTTAAGGTTGTGGGGCTACAGAGCGACTGAGTGACCGAACAAAATACTGTGTATCCATTTCCTCTACTAACGCAAGTCACTTTATGTTAAGGATAGGAGGTAGTTTAAATAGTTTGTCCCACCAAATTTTAAGTCCTATCTATTTGTATTTTGCCTTTTGTCAATTTTTTGTTAGTTTGATTGACAATCAATTTCCACTATGTATTTTTTTTAATTAGTCCTTTTCCCTTTTAGCTTTACAAATGAAAATAATACAGTTTATACAGGGTGGCCCACGGAAAAGTAGCCCGCTTCCTATATCCATCAGGCGCCTCACTCTGAATTGGAGGAGGTCAATCCTCTTCCATCCATAATGTGACATGAAGAATGAGCAAGTGAACTGCTTGTCTAAAGAATAAGACGAGGTGGAGGAGGATTGCCTCCTCCAAATCAGAGTGAGGCCCTGCTGGATATAGGAGGCGGGCTAATTTTCCGTGGGCCACCCTGTATAAATACAGTTTGGATATATATGAGGGTAGGAAGGGTGCTTTAATGTTGTAGTAACAATTTTTAAAAGGTAATAAATCGACAGTGCAACCCTGTAGGTAGTGAGTATGAAAGGGCAATAATATCTTACTCCAAGGTTGGAGAAACTGGAACAATTGCGTAACTTAGTGCTAATACTAGTGTTGAGGTGATGTACCTATTCTCTTATACAACTTGTGTTGAAGAAATATATCTATTATCTTATAGTACTTATGACCAAACATTTCTCGTGTGGCTGTGACGACACTTTACCTACAGCACATACGACAGCTAATGCAAAGCCACTCCACTCCCCTGTCCGAGCTCAGTAGAAATACGTGCCTCTGACGTCACTAAAAGTTTTGTGTTGAGGTCTGCAGTATATGTCAGCCATTTTTGTCTAATATATAATGCTCGGAACTTTTTTCATTTGATATATTTAAGGTTTACTCTCTGAAATGACTAATTATACCAGCAGATGGCCTACAAAATAACCGAGATCTATAACCGACACAAAACCCTGTCTCCTGGCCATCAATTCATCGCTGTGAAAAGGGCGGCCCCTATTTAACAACAATTATTATTTTCAGAAACAGGCTACTGGGAACCTACCCCTGGACCCTTTTACTCAATATACATACCTGAGTAGACTAGACTGCCGATAATGGGGAGATAAGTTCAAATCTACTTGGGTGTATTGAGGGTGGCTTATCCAATATGGATTTCCCCACTTCCCTCCACGAAAATTCGGGTACACTTCTTCTAATATACCTTCCTAATCCCTAAAACCATTAGCGTAATTGTGTATAATCGTATAACCCAAACATGTAGTAGGATGCTGTGCTAAAAAATATAGGAATATATACATATATATGCCTATATAGGCCTATGTATATTTATAGACAATCTACTGACCTGAGCTGAGGTGTTGAACCACGTTGTCTAGTTAGTATTTCTAGCACTTAACCTAACACTCGCCTCATTCTTGCATAAAAGGACTCTCTAGACAAAGCTGCGACCGGTCAAACATTTAAATGTGTCTATACATTTTGTTAATTTATGAACGGGTAACCCACACGACCTCATTAAGCTTAGGCACGTGTAACCGTGTGTACGTTCATCCGGGGGCTCATTCTTTAGTGGAGCTTGATTTATTACAGAAGTGTAGGTGGCGTCATCAATATTTTCACTTCAAAGGGATGCCGGCGATGACTCGAGGCTCTGTTGAGTACCGTGCGCTGATGAGCTTAGCATCACAAATTGGCACAAATATTATTTGATCACTGGGGTTTCTTAATTTGATGTCTGACTCAACAAACTAAACTAAAATATGTGTTGTTTTTTTAAACCTTGCCTTTTACCACTAGAAGTGGCTAGCAATGACGTTATCTTGTACAGAGAACTGCGTAAAATTCATCATTTAGAGTAAAAAAAAATCACATTCAACAAAGTAAAGGCCAATCAGATGTAGCGCTTTGGTTAAACATTGACAATACCTTTAACAGTGTGTGAAGTTAGTGTTTATTGGAATAATTCAAAATTATTATCTATGATCCTATACATATTATATACATATATGTGTGGTAAACAGTATTAGAAATTTGAAATTATCCACTATGATAAGTTCATAAAATCATTAAATAATTTTTTATCAAAAGTTCCCACCCTTACCATATTCCAAATTAATAAATAGTTTCAGAACATAAAACTAAATGTATCCAGATGTGCTAGGAAATCTCCTCACACACTTAGATGATTTTTTTTTTGTTTATGACGAATCTATGACGTCAACTTATATTTTCCATTGTTATAAAGTCCCAACACCCCTAATGACTTGTGAAACTATGACCACTTCGAAAACACTCTCTTTCATCTCTCCCTCCCTTCTGGAACAAATATAATATGGTGCAACTTAAATTCAGAGAAACCTCTAGAAGGATTTATTTCAAAATATATACTCAAAAAAACCCCCTTTCATTGGTCGCCAAGCCTTAGCCGAGGAGACGGTCTATGTCGAAGCTACTTCTTTGTATTTCCAAAGTCGTTCCACTCCCTTCACAGAAAGTGTTTCATTACTCAAAATTTCACCCTCATAATTTAACATTAGGAACGCTTAAGACGTGTAACCCTGCGTTATAGATGTGTGCAATAAAATTATTCTTATTAATTGATTATAATAAAAAAAATTATTCGTTTTACAGAAATTCAAACTATTCTTTAAAATTCCAGTGTATACCTTAGCTTAGTGTTTATATTAATAATGTGTGTTTTACTCCTCATTTTCATACAATTCAGTTTAATAACGTATTGGTTAGTGTAAGAAAATTACTTATTATAAACGATTTAATTATAAAAAAATTTATATTAATTATTTTATATAATTAATTATATATTACTTAATCATCATGACGAACTCGAAACCCAGGACTCCCAAAGAAGAGAATCATACAATCCCTGATGATTTCCGCACGTCCATCACATGCTCTGCCATAAAATATAATGAAGAATGAACATAGAAATGGGACGACTCCTGAATAATTCATTGGTTAGATTATTGGCGTAGTAAGTTCAACGGCCCCGGGTTCAATTCCCGTGTGCAGGGCCATTTTTCAATTCAAAGAATATTATATTTATAATACTATTGTGAAAATGTGTTTGTGTTCATATTTCATAATATTTTTTTGGGAGATTAATAAACTTTCTTCTTCTCGGTAAAATGTGAAAGATTCTCCCAACTTAAACTAAAATTTATTTATAAGTATTGGGAATAATTGTTTAATAAGTGTTGTTTGTTAGCCCATATTAATTTGATGGGATTATTAAATATATATTTGTCCCACCATGAAACTGATAACCAATTTGGCCCTTGGGATTAAGAACGTTGTACCAACCTGCCCACACAAGAAGGAATGATAAATTAGGTTAAGTTAGCATTAAGTTTATTTTCTTTTGTAATTGTAATTGTTAATAAATAATATTATGTATTCTTAGGTTAAGTTAGGTGGTGGTATACAGATAGTGGGTGAAGCGACTATTAGGATGGATAAAAAATAAGAAGAATGCGTAGGACCAACTTAAGGGTTAGGTGTTTTTTTCAACTATTATTGTATGAATTGTAAATAAAATTGAAGTAGCTAAAAGATGTGAACTAAAGTAAAGAATCAGTTTAAGTCCAAGCTAAATTTTAGGAATCGGGACAGATAGTTTATGTAAAATGTAAAAAAAAAAAAGTACCAACATGCCTTATACCATTTGACCATCGAGGCGGGTTATACATTATTAATAGAGAGATATTTGTGATTTTATTACTAACAATAGTTTAACCTTTAATTTCTTTCCCAGTAAAAATAAAATGTTAAAAATACTCATAATGTATTATACACCATTACAGGTGAATTATAATGTAAAGTTCACACTCTTTAAATTTCCATAGATCATATACAATAAGTCACTGAGAGTGAGTAATAATATTTAAAAGCTTATATTGTTTTTGTAAATATTTGTTAAAATAGGATTTTTAATATAATTATCTAAGACAAACCCTATTTAAATAAGGAAAGACTGGGGGTGTTTAAAATCCCCCTCTAAGGGCCCAGTCGGAATTGAGTCAAGACCTTCAAGAGTCATTATTTATAAATCTAACTTTGTTTTATAACTAGGTTCATTCAATGTTTGAAAATGTGTTATTTTACATTTGAATTGTGTTATATTTTTCGGAGTGTAGATGTAAATAGCTTTATTCTAATCTCTAAGAACTCAATTAGATAAACTTAAAGAGTTATTAATCCCTAGTAAATAAATAAAGAATACATGGCTAAATGTTATAGACTAATGTGGGAAAAAGAGAAACATTAAGAGTTTTAAGAATAAAAGAGCATGTATGACTCGGTGTATGTATGTTGTTGAAGTTAAGGGAGTGTGCAAGGATAGGGAAGTATAAAGTAAGTTAGTGATGATGGAGTAAAGAGTTTTTTTTTTTACCTATATGCACAGTTCCTTGCCGACCCAGTAAGGGAACGGCGTTATTAGGTATGTATGTAATATATCTTGAATATATTTTTAATTAAAACGTAGAAAATTTTTTTTATCAAATAAATAATAAACTCATTATTTTATTGACTTAATTATATTTTAGTCCTTTACAAATCGACCTACTTAAGGAAAATATTAATATGTTTGTGGAGTTCTTAAAATAATCATAATGGATGGTTGAATAAAATTAAATAACTTAGTAGTAATTATATTTATTATAGTAATCTAATGTATTGAATAGATGGATGAATTTAGTTGAAACTTGATGGTAGAAAACTAAAACTATACAATGTTTAAAATAAATGTTTTTAATAATGTGTGAAATAGAAATACATCCTCATGTGAATAATAAACTGATACTAAATTCTAAGTGCACTATTATTTTGGTGTATCTTATATTTTTGAATTTAATGAAATATTTTACTGCTATTATTAAAAAAAAGTTAAATTAAAATTTAGAATATAAAATCAACTTGAACATTATATAAACTTTACTAAAAGCATTAACATTAATGGTATCATATTACCAATATAGTGAAATGTAATGGGAGTCCATAAGTATACTCAAACATGTTTAGAGTCTTAAAAAACTGGAGATTATATTTTACCTAAAAATGAATTAAATTAAATGGGAGTTTCGGTTTCCTAAATTAACGATCTAGTTGATAGTGATGGAGAATTTGTTTCGTCAACAACAGATTGGTGTCAAGATGGGCTCAATATCCTCTCAAGGGGTCTCCAAACTGACCATATATCAAGAGTTCTGGTGGCCAGGTAGTGATTTTTTTTTTCAAATAGTGTTTTGGATAGAGGTAATGTACTTAGTCCTGGTATTTGAGGTTTTTTACATGTTCTAAAAAGATACACTACAAAATTATTTTATATTAATTTGAAGATGTTAACTATAACTATACGTAAACTCCTTTTTTAAGCTGACACAAGTAGTTCTAGTTGTAGGTCTATTATTATCACTAAAATATTTTAGTGAGAAAAACTTCAAATATAAGTTTTGCCTAACATTAAAAATAATCAAACTCTATATGGTTATATATTATTATTATTAGCACCGCATCTTATTACCCATTCGTGGTTATACTTACTTAAGCTCATGTGTAATGATAGGGTGATTGTGAGATGAAATGGAGGACCTATAGTTTAACGTGGAATCCGAACCACGGTGGTGGCCTGGCATTCCTCACATTCACAAGCTGTGATTAATACACGTCTTTTCAGAGGTGAAGGAAAGGTTTGGAAATCAGATAAATCTGTGTTGGGAGCAAGGATTGAACCCCGCACCCCCAGCATGGAGTTTTGATACCTTACCCCTAGACCACCAGGTAACCCTATACGGCTATATAAACTATTTGTATGCTTGATATTTTATAATAAAATATTTCACCGTAGCTATAAATTTATTTCTAAATATTAACACCATTCCTTTAAGAGTCAAAATTTAAAACGCATGCCAACAACATTAATACAATAATTAACGCATCATATAAAACATAAGGTGTGTATTTATTTAGTATAACACTTTTTATCCTATCAAAAAAGTAATTTGTTGTTTGTATAATAAAAATAAAGTTGGAAAATTTGGCCATCCTTACTGTCCCTGTTATAATTATTAATAATATAACACTTATGGGACGCCATTTATAAAGAGACAAGTGTGGGATCACGAAGTTGACCAGGAATTCCCATCAATGAAAAATGATAAGTGGATTTTAAAAGTGAATAGCTATTTAATGGAAATACGGACATAGATGAGTTTTTTAAATTTTACTACATGGTTCACCCTTACACATTTAATTACGCTAATAGGGTTTAAATGAGGTAGGTATATGTTATAGAAAATATACCGGGATTTACGTGGACGGAGAGTGGGAGACCGCTTGGAATAAGCCAACCTCAGCCCACCCTTGGGATTCAAATCCCAATATAATCATCATCGGCCAATTAGACAAGCTGAACTTCGTATTCATCCTACACGCCCCTTAGTGCTAATTACGTTTTTATTAAGGATGAACGAGTAGGCATTTTCCATTTGAGTTACGTTTAAATGAAATCATAAGAGATTTTTCGAGTTCGAGTGGTATAAAGAAATATTTCAAATTACATTTTTGTAATAGAGCCATTCATAAGCTATTCTACAAACAAATTTTAGAGTTAATTTTTGTGTGTGAAATAAACTATGACCCAAATTCAGATTTTTACTAATTACATTTAATATATGTATAATTATTTCTTTTTAAATATGTCAAAGTCAATATTGAAGGAATCTATTATAAAATAAAATCTTAAAATTGAATCAAATTAACTAAGCTCTGAATTTTCAGAAAAAAAATTAGTATTCAAATTTTAGAGTTTTGTAAAAATCTTTGAGTCGAGTTTGAGCAGCTACCAAAACTCGATTTTCACTCGAATTTTCTAGTACTCGAACTCCCCTACTCATTTCCATTGTTTAATAGTACTTATATAATGTTAATAATATAATAGTAAAATGTTATATTATTTTTACATTATAAACTAGTTGAATATTTAGGCAAAAATGTAAAGAACGCATAATATAACTCTGCTACAATTAAATTGAATTATTAGATACCAAATTTACAAAATGTCAAATATAGATAATAGCACCAATAGTTAATGGTTTATGGGTCGTATACCACTATTTGATTCATAAAGTTCACGTAAAATACCGCAAATAATAAAAAAAAATGGCTTAGTACTACAAATGACATGATATTATAAATATTTTTATATCAAATGAAAAAACATATTTTCGGGAACATAAAAGGTGGTCTAGGTTTAGTAAAAATAAGTATTGAATATAATTTTGACAAAGATTAGTAAACAAATAATAATCCTTTTTTCATAATGGTTGATATAGAATATCTCGTTATTATGACCCATGACATGTTGGACTATCAATAAGAGAATATTTAAAACCCATTTTTTCAAATTGGTTTATCTTCCTATTGCCGACACAAGTTCAGTGAAAATACAGTTCTTCCTCCGCTGATATTAACTATATTGACATTGTATTGTCTTTATACTACGATATATCACAATGAGCTATAGTTAAAAAAATAGTATCAGTGTGGATCGTGAGACAAAGCAAATATATAAAGGTAGAATGTGTGGCTAAAAAGGAAGGGGTATGCCATGTTAGACGTGGCTAAATATTTTAAACGGATATGTGAAAAAGAGTATCATTAAAAGTTTTAACATTAAAAGAGCATGTATGTATGACTAGGTGTATGGATGTTGTTAAAACAAAGGGAGTAAGAAAGGATATAAGAAATGTGGAGAAAGTTAGTGAGGATGGATTAAGTACAGAGTTGTTGTAAGGGAACGGTGTGATTAGGTATGGATATATATAAATAAAATGTATGTATTGTATGTGTGTATGTGTGTATGTGTGTATGTGTGTATGTATGTATGTATGTTGATGTATGTATGTATGTATGTATGTATGTATGTATGTATGTATGTATGTATGTATGTATGTATGTATGTATGTATGTATGTATGTATGTATGTATGTATGTATGTATGTATATATGTATGTATGTATATATATGTGTGTGTATGTATACAATAAGCACACTTTAAGATTTTAAAAAAAATTATCTTTAAAATATATGGTGAATACTTAGAAAAAAAATTTCAAATTATGTTTCAATTTCTTATTAAAAAATTCTGAAAATGTATATAACTATTGCGTCAATTCAGTCATTTAGGCATATATATATATATGATTTAACTGGGGAAAAGGGGCCTCAATAGCATACCATCGTACAGTTAGAAATGTATCTAAATTTCAATCTTTTTTTTAAGGAGTGTGGGTGTGAAAGATGGATAGCAGTGATAAGCGTGATATTTTTCTTATTTTTTTTACTATTTCTAAAACCTACATCACATTTATACAATCGTATAGTAGTTAATCTATTTTTCTAATTTTTTTTAACTATTTCTAAAACCTACATCACATTGTTACAATCGTATAGTAGTTAATCTATTTTTCTAACTTTTTTTAACTATTTCTAAAAATTACATCACATTTATACAATCGTATAGTAGTTAATCTATTTCAATAAACAAGATCAAAACGAACCCTACAATAGTCTGCCTCTGCCTACCCATCCCACTAAGCCATTCTAACATGTCGGCACAAAGGTTGGACATGGGTTGGGAGAGTAGCGAAGATATAATATTTTTAATTTTCATTTAAAGTAGGGCCTACTGAAAATATGCATTATAAACGTAATGTTAAAACATTTGTATTATTTTACTTACAGGAGGGAGAAGGTGCACACAATCATGATACCTACTCCCTACTCTCCTTTGGCTATATGTGTGTAGTTTTAAAAAAATATTAATAATTTCAGTTGAGTCGTTTTGTTAGAAAGAGCAAATTATTATTTAAATACTAAATGGTTCTTCGGTCTCCAATACTCATATATTCTCGTGTTATCTTTTCTTGGTCCATCCTGTATACTTGTTGGCAGCATGAAGCTTTATAACGATTCTTAAGAGTGTGGAACGTGGAAAGACCCCAGGGATGAAGCTGTGACGTCTGCAATATGTCTACTAGAGAAAGATCCAACGATCCTTCATCTCATGTCATCTCAATAATTACATCTTTCTGCTCTCTTCAATACTCTCCATCTTCTTCCTAACCAAAGTGAGCTATTAGCTAAAGTCTAATTATAAAGTTTAAAGAGTTCATATTTTCATGTAGTCATATTAGTGAAGCTTTTAGAAAGAGAAGTGTCATGGTTATCGAAGTGGAGGCACTCATCTAACCTCTTTTGGAAGAATCTTACCTTTACTTTCTCTCTCTCTCTCGTAACTAGGTCTGTCTGTCTCTTTCTGTCTTCTTACGTCTATATATGATTGTCTTTTTCCCTCTTCTTGAGACATCGACACACGTTCGCACATAACACTAGGAGAGACTTTACAGTGCTATAAGTGTATAAGTACCCAATAACTGGTTTGATAGCTAATCATGCAAAGTAATTATTATTAATTTGCTGAAATCGTGAGGATTGTGCATAATGGCTTGGTATAATAGCTTAGCTCACCTGATTTTAAATCATCCAACAAAGTGATTACATAAAACTTAGATTAATAAAGATGAACCAAAATTTTCTTATTCTCTTTTCACAAAAAAAAAGAATGTTCATTTCCTAAAATATACCCTACCCATTCCTATCACACAGATTTAATCATTAATATCCCTAGTGCTAGAAGTATAGTCTTTTATTTCCTAATGCGTCTTACTACCAGTCCGGGCAGGTGCGGATTCATGGGGGGGTGGGTCAAAGGGTCAGTTGACCCTTCTGTGAAAGTTAGAAAATTAATACAAAAAACAAAATGAACGTTCAAATTTTTGAAAGAAAATTCAACACGGATAAATTATACACTTTTTTTATCTGTTTACGCGCAGACACCTCTTAGGCCGGGTCCACACGTGCATTATTCGTCCATGATTAATCAATGTCCGATATGACTCAGGCAAGTGTGGAAAAAATATTTGTTTTCATGTACGAATATTGGTCGTGCATACGAGTAACGAACATCGTTCCGCATAAATACGGTAGACTACCACACATAAAGAGGACTAATAATCTCTTGAAAACAGTTCATCCATGATTATCGAATATAGAGTAGGTCTATATGTAGCAGTAGTGGTGGAACTGAGCGGAGCTCTGACCCCTGGAAATAATCTGCCCCTCCATGGAATAAATTTCCCTCCTAGATATATTTCAAATCCTCTGATATTATCGAATATGAAACAGAAAGATGGTCTTAAATCAAATTCCAAATGACTTCTAGATGCATTATATTTTCAAAAATTTGCCGGGAAAGACCACTTCAAATAACTACTAGACTAGAGGCATCTAACTGGCACAAAAAGTCAAAGGAGGAAAGGTCTAAATAACTTCCAAGTTCATCCAAATTTCAAAAATGCCTAGGGGAGGACAACTTCAAAAAGCTTCTAGATGCATGTAATTTCGAAGAAATTTCAGACGAGGACCATCCCAAATAGCCTAGTTACTGAAATAATTCAATTTTAAAAATTGTGTTGGTGGAAGACCACTTCAAAGATTATCTTCTATAAGTATCTAACCATCGTAAAAAATTAAGGTGAGGATCACTATAAATAACTTTGAGGGACATTCAAATTTCAAAAATTTATAGTTGAGAAACACTTTAAATGGCTTATAAAATAATCTAATTAAAAAAAATCAAGGCGAAGACTACTCATAGCTTCAAGAATGAACCATTTTTCAAAAAGTTGTTGAAGGAGGTCCCCTTCAAATAGTTTGTAAAAACTATCTGATTTTAAAAAAATTGGGGAGGATGACCACTGTTTAAAACATACATAAGATTAAATATGAATGAAAGCATATTAAATGGCTTCAAACAGATATTTAACATTGTAAGTAACTATGCTATTTATAATTTTGATCCCCCTATGAAAATGATCTGGATCCACCTTTGAATCCGGGCTATATGTATTTTAAGTAAGCTAATGGGCTAAGGATAAGGAAGATATAATTTAGAGAAAAGTACTCGCCTTCTCTTGGAGGGAAAGTAAGAAATAATTTGAGAAAAATCCACTTCAGTATAGGCCTATACGTCCAGGATTCACGCCCCCATTTCGCCGCCACCATTTAACTATATTACTGAATAAGAGCCTGACATTTAGTCCACGTGTCCAAAGATGTGGGTCACATATACAATAAAATAAGGTTTCATCTTGTGTAGTAGTTGTGTTTCAAACCTTCGATAATAGAAATTAAGAAAACGTTAGCTAACTCTCAATTATTTGGATTACCCATTTGCTATGTACACTTCATTTATACCATATCTACGATAGGAAAGGTGGTGATAGCAGAATGTTCTTTATTGCTAACATGGCTGAAAGTCACCAATATCAACCTATTCGTATACTTATTGATAATATAGTATTACTAAGAAAATAATAATTTATAATTTGAGAGTTGTTTGACTTGTCACTTTCAGACAATGTTTGCAATAAAGTGTCCTCTGCAGCTGTCACCACCTATCCTACAGTAAAGGGCGTAATGTATCTTTAAAGGTCTTTCCTTGACATATTACCTTATGGTACTATTTTAAAGTTTTAAGCTACGCCATTCAAGGTAAGCTACGCCATACAAGGTAAGCTATGCCATGCAAGGTAATCTACGCCATACAAGGTAAGCTACGCAATGCAAGGTAAGCTACGCCATGCAAGGTAAGCTTGCAATATTTCAGGGTACACGAGGAGTACTTTGTTTTGGAGGATAGTTTTACTTATTAGGTAAATTAATTTGTAAAAAATTTAGTAATTAGAACTTTTCAACAGGATAAATAAAAAATAAAAGAAGCCCAGATTTAATTATCTTGAAATTAAATGTCTCTTTAGCCAGTATATTATCCAAACACATATTTTAATAATTTTTTAAGGGAGTGTGTAAAATGATTTATGAAAAAACTACCCTCAGTACACCCTACCGGGAATTTAACTCCATTATTCTTGTCACTAGGAGTCCATTATATTGCGAGAGTGACGCCCCAGACAATGCAATCAGCGAAGTGGGTTTTGATAAAAGTTCACCCCACATAATATGTAGTGTATACTATAAGTGATTAGTTCAATGCTCCAATTATTATATAGTTAAGAGAACATGATCAATAAAGGAATTATTAAATATATTAATTCAAAATGGTCCAAAGTTTTCCATCCCTAGGGCTAAATCTTACTATCAGTTTGCACTGCGGGCCAAATATATATCTAGTTATCCCATCAACTTATTATAGGCTCAAAAAACACTTAATCAACCATTATATTCAATACGTATAATAAATTGTATATTTTGCTGGTTGAATCTTTAAAATGTTATTGCCAAAAAAGGTTTATTACCCTCCCAAAAAGAATGGTGAAATATACACGCACCCACACACACACACACACACACACACACACACACACACACACACACACACACACCACACACACACACACACACACACCACACACACACATTCACAAAACAACTTGGCATTATAAATATATTTTTTATTAATCTAATAAGTTTATAATATAATACAATCATAACATTTTCAAATACATATTTTTATTTGAATAATTAACTATGTCACATAGGTCACCGAGAGTTTCCCTTTAATTCTCCTTCATAATACTGTGAGGGCCACGTTTCCAATGAGTGCGGGCTACATTTTCTCTGCGGGCCGCCATTTGGACAACACTGTATTAATACATAGTAGGCTTTATTAAATACCGGAATAAACAATTGATATTTTTACAAATGTGTACGTTCTAGCTACAAAATTAAGCATACTTTTTTGTATAGAACAAGTAATATAAATGTATTACTCTACCGACACCTTAGACCGAAAAATGTATTATTGGTGATCTGTGGGTTCACCCTTACAAAGTGATAAATTAACGGGTGAGGGCTGGATGTTGTGTCTGTTCTAGATTTAAGTTAGTTTATAAGTTGTGTGCTGATATAATCAGTCTGTTCATAAAGTTCACGTTAAATACCTCAAGTTAATAAAATAACATATTATTCTATCTATCTTTAGGTCCATTCAATTCCTGTGGATTTTGGATTATACAATAGTTACTAACTTCAATAAAATGTCATGGAGAATTTATGTTTTTTTTAAAATAAAAAACTATCTTTATTGATCTCGAGAACTTGGGGGCATTTTTGTGAGCTTTATATTAATATTAAATTTTATTCCTGGTAAATTGATATTCCATTTTCTAAAGATTCTATCATCATCATCATCATCATCTCAATCATCATTATTATATATTATTATTATTATTTAGGACCTACCTTGAAATTGTCAATGCCATAAAATTAATTTTAATGTCTATATTGATGATTGTTGAGGTCTTACTAATAAATGATTGATTACCCAACAAAAAATTAAAATGTTAAAAATAATCCCAAAGTTACTTGACAACATTTAAGTCTCAATGCTTAGTCTTAGAAGCTTAGAAAGTAGTATCTAGACCAAGAATCAAGTATCAGTTCAAAGCCTTTAAAAAAATAAGGCATATACATTGTATTTTTATAACATCTCTGAATAAACTGGCTATAAGCAAGAGTTTTCTATTAGTCATAAGATATATAGAAAATTTTAGTATTACTAATATTCATAATTATAGATATGTAGGATGGATGCAGAAATGAGTTTGTATATATTTTGGCTGAATAATTTAATAGCTCAGTTTGTATGATAACATTAGGTTCAGAATAAATTTAAAGTAAGGTATATATTTTTCTGTTTAGATAATAAAGTTTTATATATCTCTCCTGATAAATTGTAGGTTTCTAATTAGATCACTGTCATGGTCATGAATTTAATATATTTAACTAGTTTCAATTAGTTATACGGTATTTAAAATCACGGCGTCATCCACCAACGTAAACAGTTATAAAGTAATAAATGTATTACACATTTTACATGCTTACAAATAATATGCTAATACATTTATATACATTTCATTTTATATTATTTAACTACTTGAATCGGTTTATGCAGATTATTTTGATTTTATTATTCTGTGTAGTAAACCTTCTATTAATATCTATATGTATAAACATAAATTTCAAATTGACTTCATCTTATTACAACATATATATATTACAGAACCACAACTTTAGTATTAACAGTAACAGGTCCACGTGGAAGATATAATGGACAAAAAAACCTAATAAATAAGTTTATACTTCCCTGGAACCAAACCAAATTTTATTAAACATGTAACCAACTTCTATTATGACTTAAATGTCTTAGATTATATTTAATTAGCAATACACCCTACACAAAGACCATTAACGACTTGATATTCGTTTACAAGTTTGGTAGGCTTAATTAGAGGAAGGGAAAACTGCAATCGCATGGAAGGGGATAGAAAAACCACAATGATAAATCACATGTAGAAAACCTATTGTCTGCCTTCCACAGAAAATCCAGTCTGACGCACGTATGACGTCTCAAACCATGTGAACAACAGTGTTGGTCACTGGTAGAGAAATTACTCAGATTATTAATAAGGCTAGTGGATTTATGACGTGTCTTGTTTTAATTCAAAACTTGAATTTATTAAAAAAAACTGTTTTGAAGATTTGATTGCATTAGTTTTTTAAAATTTTTAGAGCATTTAAAACATATTTGGAACATATATTGCCTAATTTGAAGATTTAAAAAAATATTTGAATAATTATGCTATATTTAAGAGGATTAAATATTAGAGATATTGTGAACATAAAACAGTTTGTATTTATTTATTTCTATGTTAAATATTTAATTTATACTTGACTTTATACTTAAATTTTATAATTATACTATTTATATATACTATATTTTCAAATAAATGTTCATATTTAAACAATTCATACAATATTTTTTTTCAATGTAGGCTTTAAAAGCAATATTAATTGTTTATCATTGCTTTTAGGACATTAATTAACATTTTTATTATTATTATTATTATTAGCACCGCGTCTTACTACCCGTTCGGGTTATACGCACTTACGCTAATGTGTAATGGTAGGGTGATTGTGAGATGAAATGGAGGACCTACAGTTTAACGTGGAATCCGAACCACGGTAGAGGCCTGGCATTCCTCACATTCACAAGTTGTGATTAATACACATCTTGTCAGAGGTGAAGGAAGGGTTTGGTAATCAGATAAATCTGTGCCGGGACCGAGGATTGAACCCCGTACCCTCAGCACAGAAGTCTGACACCTTACCCCTAGACCACCAGGTCACCAATTAACATTTTTAAAGTTATAGATATTTTGATTCATATTTCACGGTTTTGTAGAGCATCAAAATTCGAGACCTATAAATACGATACAAACCGCATTTAGAGCTGTGTTCCACTGATGTGTCAATATAAAAAGCCAAAGAACTAATCAAACTGAGGGAGGAACAGAATAGGAACTCACGCTAAAAAGATTCTTTCAATTCTAGCTAAGTCATGATTATAATAATAGCATATATTCTTGGCTATAATTCTGTTGCTGCCATCAGATGCGAGTTCAATAATTACTATGGTGTGCATCATGTATACATACACATGATATGTAATGGACAGATTAAAGTAGGACACAGTGTGATCATAAAGTTGAGATGGTGGTTAATATTTTGAGGCATGAATTTTGGTTCAGCGTTCACTCAGAAAGTATACGATAAGAAGGACAGCAAATAAAATAATATTTATTCCTGCATTCAAGATTGATTACATTTTAATATATTAAAATTATTGATAATATCAATAATAGGTATCAGCTGTAGGCTGTGGATCGTGACTTTAAGAATAAATTAAATAATTAAATAACATTTTAACTGCCAGATACAGGGACATGTTGTCTCGCAAATATATTACATACACCCGTAAATTATATCAATATGTTTTATTTTAAAATAGCTTGGAGTAGTAATTATGTAAATATAGTGGTTATAATTTCAACCATAAAATAAATCAGTTAAAATTTAAAATATAGTACAACTTTTTTTATATTTCAGCTAAGCACTAGTATTCCTGTTTTATTATAAAATTTTTATTCAGATACGTGGCATAATTTTATTTGAGTGTCGCCGGTTGCTGTGATATCAATGATAACTATTAGTAGCCGATGATATCCACACGTCCATCACAGACTATGCCTTAAACTGTGAGAGAAAACGTTCGGGACGATCCCTGGATACCTCAGTAGAAGAGCATTGGATAAATAGCACCGCATCTTACTACCCGTTCGGGTTATACGCTTAAGTACTAATTACTCTAATGGGTTAGGAATTTGGAGGGTTGAATATAGAGGGAGTGAACCCGCATTTGCGTGGAGGGAGAGTGGAAAACCATTTAGGAAAAACAACGCCCAGTTCACCCGAGTGAGATTCGAATCTTGATCTCTTCATTATTGGCAGTCTAGCTCAATACGAAACATGCGCGTTAGCCAATTACGCCACCAACGCGGGTCAGAGCATTGGCGTGCTAAGCCAAAGGTCCTGGGTACGATTCCCGTGACCAGGTGTAATTTATAAATCCATCCGAATATTTTTTAAATTATTTTGGTTTGTGAAGAAACCATTTCTACCATTCTGAATTACAAACTTTTGTCTTAAAGTGAATTTTGATGGGGAACTTTTATAACATTTTCACTACTAATTCAAATATACTGCAAGTTTTTATAAAAAATGTAATTAAGTATAAAGAAATCATCAAATGAACTTCATAAAAGATTAGCGGTGAAGATGTTAGCAAGACCGTAGTGATGATTCGCATGTGGAAAATCAACCTCTTGAACACCCTTCTGAGTTGTTAGCCTTTAATTCCCAGTAAACAACAACCAATATTCTAACGTCGTAAACCACGCGTTCATTGGTGTAGATAGTTGGGTAATATTGTATCAAGCTGTGAATTCAAACAAATTAGAAAATAATGTTTTTCAGCATATGCTTTATTTTACCTTAAATATTATCGTATCTATAAATTTTATTTTTATAGCCTTTATCGATAGGAACGCCGCCTAGATGTTCATATAATCTAGTTTGGGTTTTCTGGTAATTGGGAGGCCAGGATTAGAATCTTAGTTGGGTCAATTGAAATTGATTTTTGTAAATAGTTTTCCCCCCATTATTTTTCTGCTCTACTAATGTAGGTACATTTTCTCTAAGTTATAGCCTTTATCTATACCTTATAATGTAATTAAATTAAATTTCCTAGACGGATAGCGAACCACGCTATTAAAAATATGTTATCACCCACAGCACAACGCATCCCCATGCTGCCGACAGAGGATACGGCGGAGATATGGAGAGTAGCTGCGAATATATTTAATAATAAGTCGCGAACAGCCGATAGGGATGATCCTCCCTCTTGGGAGTTGGATGTGGGCGTTATGAGCCCACACAGTAAAAAACCCATCAATAACACCCAAAAATATGTCATGGATGTTCCTGGTGTAAAATATTCCGTATATAAAATAGGGTGTGATGAGGTTAACTGGATATAACTAGCTAAATATAGGTATTGGTGGCGTACTTTTGTAAGTGCGGCAATCAAATTTTGAGTTCCTAATTCCAGAGCGTAATTAAGTAAATTAAATCAAATTATCAATTACTGTATTCCTAATAAATAAGTTTTATTGTTCAAAAAAATAGTTTAGTTTCAATTCCACTGTTGGTTAAAATCCTGTTTCGAATTCATTGCCTTAAAACTAATTGACTGGCATATTACTGTCAATGTAGTTAATTAGTACTCTCTTACGACAAATAGCGTCATTCGTAATTTCCAAGAATATTTTCCCTAAGATCTCAGAGACATTATACGAATCAGACTCTTCAGATTTCTATCCGCAGACAGAGCCGTTTCGATATTAGTATTTTGAGAATTTGGTGATCATAGTGAATACATTCTAGGCCACTTCTGTTGGCCAAGTGGAATAAATGTATAACTCATCTGGTCTAGTTTAACAATGACAGGGAGACATGGTTCAAATCCCGACCGTGTGGGTTAAGGGTGTTTTTCCTTAAAGGTTTACCCACTCTCTTTCAATTAAATTTTTGGTACATTTTCTTGAAATTATACCTTCTTCTATTATAACCTACTCCTACAGTGTAGCTAAATAACGATCACCCTGGAGCGTAGTAGGATGTAGCTAAAAAATCATATGGACACAAGGCTGCATAGTATTTGACTAATTTTATACTTAAGCCCCAGGAGGTTGGTGTGTCTCAAACATTGGAAACTACTGTTTTAAGTAAATAGATTCATACTCTTAACTGTGGGTGCCCACCTCAAGAACAAAGACGTGTTACTTTCCCTCAAACAGTGCTTTTAGCACCTGTATTTCCTTTCACTGGGCATATTAAGTTTCTAGCGAACTAACTTTGTTGGTGACGTCACTAAGAAAATGGAAACGTCCTGTATTGTAGTACACATACACTAAGTCCTGTATATGTGTGTGTAAGAACGTCACACCAATTATCACACGGCTTAAGATGTTAGATACTCGATAAACTGAATTACCGTTGACAGGTATATCAAAGTTATAAAGTCGATTGGTTGCACAGAAAGGTGGGTTTCCATATGTGATTTATAACTTTGTTCTACCCATATCATCTACATCAGTGTTCTGCAAACTTTTAAAGTTCACGATACACTTAAAAAGCGTTAATCTTTTGCGTCACACTGTTTGCGTTTTAGGTACGCGCAGAAAGTGTGGATTACGCACTCAGTCCAACGTTTATACGGTGGATCGGAATTGGGAAAGAATATACTTTTTTTTTTTAAATAACTTGAAGTGTTTCAAGATTAAAGTTTAAAGCTTTTTTTTATGGACCCGCTTCATTAAAATTGGGTAAAATTTCGTTCAAACCATTAGTAATTTGGGTAAACCATAATCCTAGCTTCGCGCCAAAGCTTTTGATTTTGTTTGAAGTATTTAAAATATTATTTATTTCGAGTAAGTAAGAAATTAGGACAACGCATGGCTGCCACTCGTACCAATTTAATTCGGGTTCTTATTAAATAGCGGTGCTTGGAAATGTGGTCTATGGCCGTACGGGACAACTAATTCGCCACCGTGGTACACCTGTGTTCCGGGGCACACAATTTGCAGAACACTGCCTAGAGGATAACGTGGTCCCATTTCCTAAAAGACACCCTTTTAACCCATATTATTAATAATAAGTCACCTATAGCCTTGTCATTGATTATATTTATTTTTCTAAGAAGTATATATCAAAAGATATGGTCAATGTTTTAGAACTCTGGCTGTCAGCTGTTTAAAAGGGGAAATACAGTAAACTCCCGACTATGTTTATTCAAGGGGGACTGCACTGGAATGGACTTGGAGACCTATTAAGTATCTTGAACAGGAAAACGACACGCTCCTATGAACTAGGGGTGACAAGCTGATGTTACGGAAATTACATAGCTGGATAATGAAAAAGGAAGCAACTGCAATGAAGCAGAAGACTAATACAGACTTTTTAAAGGATGTGTTCATTTATAATATACTATACAGTGATTTAAAGTGCTTTTTATTATTATCTTAGTGCGTGAAATTTAATGATGTGTTCATAAACGCAATCACGATAGGTGAGTACTAGTTTGAATTTAATGTGCTACAATATCTCGTTTTTTTACTAAATATGCGGACTATCCGCAGTTTTGGACATTCCGTGGCATTCGTCCCCTCCATTACAGCGGATAATTGAGAGTTAACTGTATGTGTTTGAAGTAGGCAAGATATATTATGTTTCTAGCCATTTACTTTGATTTTTGAATTGAAATATTTTTCGGTAAACATCGTTGAAAATAATAGCTTATTTACAGTTTTTATGATTTTTTTCTAAACTATTTTAAATTAAAATTTAACTATTTTTAGTTCTATATTTATATTTTAATACATATTTTATACATTTTGGCATGCTTAATATTTTTAATTCATAAAATAATTGTAATATTACTCGGGATTTCTTGACGTCTGAAATGCTCAATATTCTTGTAGGTGACCTCGTTAAGTTTAATCCCTGGTGTTAGTAACACCAATTCTATTAAGCGTGAATTAGATATAAATAAAAGTATGTGTCCTGTCAATAGAATAAAAAGTTGTCCACCGTAATTACTTGACTTCAGTTCCTGCTCCATCTCGCAAAGCTCAACTAGTTTATAGCCGGTTCGAAATAAGAGCACCGTTATTCGAGATTTTCTCAGACATGTATCACAATTCCACCTTTTGGCAGATGATGTCATTTTTAACAGACAAAGATAAGAAGATTAATCTTTTGTCACTGTTGATGACCCTAAATATTTTTTATATCTTTTGAATATTTCATTTTATAACGTAATTCAACTATAAGTCTGCGATGAAAAACTTCAAACTTCTCTTTTTTTCAGTGTTTTAAAAATAAATGATCTAATAGTGAATTCCAAATATTTAATAACTACTTGACATTCAGAATTTAGACTTAGACTATACTGGCTCCCGAACTACAAACTCTCAGGGTTAGTTTCAAAGCGAGACTTAGTACACTTCATGTGCGGCGTTACACCAAAAATAAGACGAAACCTACCTAATCTCGAATGGAATAGGCCATTTCCCATTCTGGTCCAGGCCGGTGTCTTGTATTTAATATAGCACCTCACTTCAGACGTAATAAGCCTGACTATGAAACTCTAAGTTATGGCTGACATCAATTGAAACATAATTTTTCAGAGGTCATAATTTATGAATGGATGGCACCTAGAAAATGGTTCACTATACAACTCATTGACTAAGTTTGGTTTCGTGTAATTGTCTTTATGGAGGTACACTCTGTCTAACCTGAAACGTATCAAGCCTACCTTGACGGGTTTTACTATGGTGCAGCTTATAAGATAGGGCCAGACTGCATTCGGTCAAGGTAATACAGCTACCCGGTCAAGGTAATATAGCTACCTTTCAGGATAAATAAAGTGTACATAACTCAAAAGTCAGTCTTCATCCTTGGTGTGCTAAGAAGTTGTATATTCAAGCGTTTATATATACACCTGAATGTCCTTAATTGGTATGAATCTCAGCCTCCAAGTTTCTTGCACATTACCTGGTCAAACAGATAGAGCGAAAGAGGGGGTTCTAAAAGTATGTCCTCAGGTTCCGGTGACACATGGATGGTTTTAATAGTCCTAAAAAACACTATGAATAAATAATATTTAATGTTGAGGCTCTGAAAAGAAGGTTGATATTGGTAACCATGGCATCATATGTTTGAACAGTACAGAATTAAATAATACGTATTTCTGGAATGGATAGTAAGACGTGAAGCAAAAAATAAACTATTTAGGAAACGACCACTGGTGGCCATGGAGAAAAATCAAACCCAGTTGTCATCACTGTCTTGGCAATTAAAACGATTTGTAGTATGAATGGTTCTGTCTTAGAGCTATCGGGGCTGACAAAATACTATCTATTCAGAGGGGTCACTCTGCCCGTTTTTGGGGTTACACGGATTTTAACATCGGGTCATCGGGTATTTGTGCTGGAGGGTAACCATCGTGCCCAAAGTACCGGGTTTGAATCCGTGGAGGGATCAGTCGAACCTGGTTAGTTATTCCTTACTAAGTCAAAGCCTGTATATCTCTTTGTAACATCTTTTTAACATCACATTTTTGTAGTACCTCGTAGGGTTATTAATAAACCCTAAAAACAAAAGCCTTCTATAAATTACAAACACATACATCTATTTTGCCGGCGTCCCTATCCTTCCCCGAAAGATATCCTGACAGATTAGGCCCACAGGGTGTGACGAAATGCATATTTTGCACTTATTATGGTACCAATTCCTCCTGGGCCTGAATTCACTAACGGGAGCTAATAGTTGGGCCAGCGCAAGTTTGAAAGATGTGCTTAAATCCCTATTCACTAAAAGAAGCAGGCACAATTTGAGAGGAAAGTTGCGCCTTTTATTTGCCACCACTGAAAAGTAGGCGCAACTATTAAATCATGATTGTCACTTCAATAAATTTAAATCGTGGCATATTATCATAATGGCTTAAAATACAATTGGTTAACTATATTTCAACTACTAATAAATAAATAAAAATAGCATACGTCTGTCAAGCATAAAATTTGTTTCAATTTAGATAGTGGTAACAATCAATTACCTTTTATTTTTGAATTTTTACATTAAAACAATGCAATGGCATTTCTTGTATTGTTACAAAACAAAACTTTAAAAAAAACACGAAATATATAATATTTGTCTAGAGCCCAAAATGTTTGTATTTCTTAAAGTCCAAAGACATCTCGTCACCAAACATGGCGGTTAGTATAGATTTAAATAAATTTTAAAGTTTCCATAAATGTTTTATTAATGGAACTTAAGCTTTAAACTAATAATGTAAATAAATACTAAATAATGTACTAATATTGTTTTTGTAAAGCACCAAAAAAAGGCCGCTTATAATTTTATTTTATTTAATAACAAAATGATCAGAAATCTTGGTAGTTGCTGTCATTTTCATTAGAGATTTAAAATAAAGTAGCCTTGACTTTGAGAGTAAATTCTTCACAAGGATTGGTCAAAAATAGAGCAATTGATGATTTATGGTGACGTCACCAAAATCTTGCCACAAGTTTGCGTCTTGTTTAGTGAATTTGGAAATGTAGCAAATAATAAGGCGCATCTTGGGTGCAATGTTGCGCCATTTCTAGATTTGTACCGGATCATAATTGCACTCGTTAATGAATCCAGGCCCCTGGCGTTTCATCATTCACTTCCATTTCGTTTAACACATTCATTCTTGTTATAATCAGAATTTAAAGATAAGCTCTTTTGCCAATTTTCAAAATCTTTATTCTTGTTTTCGTCTCAAACTTTAATCCAAATCTAGAAGTGCAAATATAGTTTCAGAATTGAGCACAGCTTAATTTTAACCTACGAGTACCAAATTCTGGCCTTGTCACCAAAATTTTGCCATTTTGAGATCAAAGTAAACGGTGGAAACCATATATATTGCCTTCCTTTAACAAATAAAGGTTTGTTTTTATCTACCCAATCCATACATATATACAAAACGTTTCATTTAAATTGTTTTATTTAAACCTAAATATCAAAGTGGTACTCCACCAAAATAATTAGATTAAATATAAAAGCTATGTAGTTTCGTTTGATGAAAATTAAATGGATTACCTGTTAGATATATTTGAAGCCAATTATCCGGTCCCAGCAGACACATCTGAAACAATTATTATTATTATTAGCACCGCGTCTTACTACCCGTTCGGGTTATACGCACTTACGCTAATGTGCAATGGTAGGGTTATTGTGAGATGAAATGGAGGACCTACAGTTTAACGTGGAATCCGAACCACGGTGGAGGCCTGGCATTCCTCACATTCACAAGTTGTGATTAATACACATCTTGTCAGAGGTGAAGGAAGGGTTTGGCATTCAGATAAATCTGTGCCGGGACTGAGGATTGAACCCCGGACCCCTAGCACAGAAGTCTGACACCTTACCCCTAGACCACCAGGTCACCCCTGAAACAATTAAAACCTTGTCAATCCACATGTGTAAAGTATTATATTTATTTAAAATTTAAATCTTTTAAAAAATAGTTGTTTATGAATCATATTTATCTAGTTCAGCTAAGTGTTATGTGCATTGGCATGCGATAATTTTAAATTAGCTTTCTAATCTTTAATACAAATAAATTTCACAAGACTACTAACTTCTCCCAGGTATCGTCGGGTATTTGCAGATATTATAATTAAATTTATGAAATTATTCTTAGATGTCGCTGATGAAAGTCACAAAAGAATAAATCTATAAATCGGTCTTCTAATTTGATTTAGCTAATATATTTTTGGGAACAAAGGAATTGTATAACATAATATTACGACAAACTGATAATGAATGTGATAATTTGACGCTGCTATTCTTAAATATTTTTAGTATTACATATTATTACTACTACTTAGACACTATATTTGAACAAAGTAAATATAGATTGATCAAACTACTTTTTTCTACTAACACTGCCCGTTAATCCTCTCGGAACACATGCAAAAGTAATATGTATTAAGTCTAACGGACATTAATTTAACTAAGTGGCGTATTAACGAACCACTTTATTTTAAACACATATATCTGTAGTGCACAATGAAAGATTAAAAAGATCCTAATAATAATTGTTTTTAATACAAACGTTGATATAATGTAGTGTGTTGATAAAAAAAAACACATTCCACGAGTGATCTATTATTAGTAGTGAAAGATGAAACTATTTCGATTTTTTAAAACTATATTACATAGAATAAGAGAAAGATTAATCGTTGCTGTTCCCTTGAAACTTAGTCGAAATCAGTTTGATTATTAGATCTATATTACTTGGATGGTGATCTATAAATAGCTGCTGTTCCTGGTAATTAAATTGAAACTATTCTGATTTTTAAGCTACATAAATTGTACGATCACACATAATAAATACGAGTAATTATGAAGCTTCAGAGTTGCCATTATCATAATAAATACGATGGCACCCTCAATCAATCTTCATTATCATTACACTCAGCCATATCTGATGTTTGAAGAAACCGATAACTCTACTAATCGTTGTCAAGTTAACCAATTGAATTATGGGGTCCATTTAAAAAATACATGATTCATTGACTTATGCTCTTTTCGAGCTAAGCAAGTAGTAGCATCATTGTGAAGGGTGTTGAGTTAGTCTACTGGCTGTCTCGTATATTGTAAATTAAAGGCCATTTATAAGAAAATTTGTAGTAATAACCAGTGTAGTTACTGTTTGAAAGGAGTATTCCGTTAGAAAAATATGGTGATACGAGGGTTCAAAAAATCTAAAAGGATTTAAAAATATATATAAATATTAGTGACTATAAGCATTATCATTTTAAAATGGCAAGAAAGAAAATATTTAAAATTATTCTGGCAAATTAGTTCCTTCAATAACTACAATATTAAAATTCCTATAAGATTTGACCTGAAATTATTCTCCTTCATCACCATTGTAATGACTAAAACCAAACAAAAATTAACATAACTGAGAAGTAAATGTATTTTGGGTAAAGTAAGCACTGCGTCCAAAACGCTATGAATTAACCTAGGGCTGGAAGACAATCGGCCGATTTTTTAAACAAAAAATAAAAATATTACTACCAAATATTATCATAAATTATAATAAACACACAAAACTATTAACATCAAAATATTAATATTATAAGGAGTATAATATATTAAATTAAATTTAAACTTGACTTACCTATTTCAAGTAATATCATCCCACCGTATTCCCTAGTATTTAAGATTATTACAAAACAAAACCACCAATGATAAACTATACAAAGCCAACTTAACCATCGAACAAATAAAACACATAATTTAAAACCATATTTGAAATGAGCTTAAAATTAAAGTGAAATAAATTAAAACGAAAATAACCCAATCTCATCTAACCCCGAACATAAAAATTAAAGTTTTAAATATTTAGTTAAGATTTAGTAGCGTTTCTTCAAAGTTGTCTGATGAAATTTTTGAGAAGTAGTAGTAATCAACCTGGAGACAATAATATAGAGAAAGAAAATTCATCTCGCTTAGTAATGAATTTAAAAATAGAATATTTATCAAAACATTTTAATGGCATTAGTTTTTATATGTATAACATGATTATTGATTAATAATGTAATTAAATAGTGTAATTTTCTTGTTTTTTATTCATAAATCGATTGATAGTGTTCCATCACAATTAACCTTGAATTTTGTAAACCATCCAAGAGCTATAAAAAAAAATCTACACTACGTTCCTTCAAGTTGAAAATTATACCAAAATCCATCACCTTAACTGGAAGTTGTGTCTGTTCTAGATTTATGTTAGTTTATAAGTAGCATGTTGATATAATTAGTCAGTTCAGAAAGCGCATGTTAAATCTCTTGAATAAATAATCAAATTAAAATGACAATTCTAATTGATAGCCTTCTCACATTGATTCTAAGTTAAAATGAGTCACCATATAGGTATGTTAACGTGGACTGAGTATCTGAAAATGATTATTCAAACCGGTGTTTAATACCCTATAGCTATAGTTTATTACTAATTTTTATTTTGTTTTACACTAATATGGGACGTAATCTTCCCTAATCTAATGAAATAATGAAGCTGCTGGCACCACCTACATGTGGGGAATATCCTTAAACTGCTGCATTTCTTACTAAACAATCCTTAACTATCTTAAAATTCTATTTAAGAACTTACTAAAACTATTTAAGAAAACCTAAATCTGAGTTTATCGACATTTAATTCAAGATGTGCAACACTTCAGGTAAAAAGTCATTGAAGATCGCATATCGCGGAGGACTACTAGGATTTCATCCTATGTATCCAAGCGGTTATATAAAATAGCACAATATATTGTCTTTGGATCATGAGTATATTGGGAGATAATTTTTTTTAAATGAGACCTAGTATTAGGAATGCCGATATCTGAGTTTGAATTCATTAATCAATATTAATATACATACATATGTAAATTATATTATTATGGAGATGCCATCCCTCCCTTAATTTCTCACTATATTTACAATATTCGAGTGATAAACTAAATCTGACAAATTCTTAGCACAACACAGCATAGCTTAGCTTAGCATTCTGCGTGCACCGGCCTTTAGTCTCTCCCCACCCTCTAGATATCAAATCACAATCAGTTTGTCCCTGCTCCCTAGATATATATTATTCAAGAGACCCCCGCATGTCCTCTCTAGTGTGCATACGGACCATGGACTTTCATTACCAGCATCGGTTCAGGATCACCGAAATATCTGAGCTGCTCCGTGACCTTGATCTTGCGTGTCACCGACCTTGCTATCAAGTATTGCCTGTCACTCTCAAATTACTAGTTTGAATACTTAAAAAAAAAAGATTGGCTTTTTCTGTGGTCAGTGGGCTTTTTTTTTTAGTGTTTCAATCAATTTGGAGACTTTTTTGAATCCCATCAGAAAAACGCACTATCTTGTAAAAACATATTTTCATCGCTGTGGTCGAGTGATTAAACTGGCTGATTATGGTCAGTGGGAATTTGCTTCGGTTAAATGAAGTCCCAAAAATAGTTAACTATATTTTGGGAGAAGTAGAGTGGGGGGAGGGGATCAGTTTTTTATTTTCAAATATTATAGATACTAGTAATAATGTTTACTATGTAGTCTTAGCACTGATGTATGTATAAATTATATTTTATTAATAACGTATAAAAAGAACACATTAGATGACATAAATCAAACCAAAATGAAAGATAAAACAAATGGATACTTTTAGAGTAAATTATTATTATTCTTCTGACCAGCACTGGCGTTCCTGTTGTCTAAGGAGTCATCTTCACGGCATATCTTATTGAAGTTCACGGGAATGTTGGGCATTGAGTTTACACCTGTTGCATTATAAGTGGTTCCCACATGTGATTTATCTCTGAAGTGTTCTCAAATTCTCCCCACGGTAATTTGGGTACAGTTTCTATAAAACTACCCTTACCACCTCCCTCATGGTAAGAAGTCTTAGGATTTGCTGTTCATTAGTCAAGACTTAGTGCTTTAGTTTCATAGTCAGACTTAGGGCCAGTTTCATAGGCATAGGACCAGTTTCATAGTCAGACTTAAGTGCTAGTTTCATAGTCAGACATAGGGCTAGTTTCATAGTCAGCATAGGGCTAGTTTCATAGTCAGGCATAGGGCTAGTTTCATAGTCAGACTTAGGGCCTGTTTCATAGGCAGGCATAGGGCTAATTTCATAGTCAGACTTAGGGCCAGTTTCATATTCAGGCATAGGGCTAGTTTCATAGTCACTAGGCATAGTCAGCATAGTTTTCATAGTCAGACTTAGGGCCAGTTTCATAGTCAGGCATAAGGCTAGTTTCATTAGTAGGCATAGGGCTAGTTTCATAGTCAGACTTAGGGCCGTTTCATAGTCAGGCATAGGGCTAGTTTCATAGTCAGACTTAGGGCCAGTTTCATAGTCAGGCATAAGGCTAGTTTCATAGTCAGCATAGGCAGTCTATTCATAGTCAGAAATTAGGGCCAGTTTCATAGTCAGGCATAAGGCTAGTTTCATAGTCAGGCATAGGGCTAGTTTCATAGTCAGACTTAGGGCCAGTTTCATAGTCAGGCATAGGGCTAGTTTCAAAAGTCAGACTAGGGTCAGTTTCATATTTAGACTTAGGACCAATTTCATAGACTTAGGGCCAGTTTCATAGTCAGACCTAGCACGCCTCTAGTGTGGCGTAACAATAGATTCAGAACGAGACCTACCAAGACCAGAGTGAACTAGGACAGTTTCACATGCAAGACTGGCCCATTCCATTAGAATATAGGTAAGTGTCTTCTTGTCTTTATAGCGCTGCACTTGAGGTGTGCTAAGTCTGACTACTAAACTATCCCTAAGTTGACCATGAACCTGTCTTTTGAACATATTTGTGTGTTTGGGGGGTGGGTTGGGGCGGTGAATATGGTGAAAAGATTATTTGTTAAGCTAAGCCCCCACCCCAAGAGCTAGAATAAGGGTCTGGAAGGTACACCAAAACTTTTTTTAATAACATTTTAGAAAAAAATTCTAAAAATATATAGTGAGGATCGTATAATGAAATAAATTATTTAATGTATTCTATCATAAGTTATATATTAAAATTAAAGTAGTTGTTACATATATATAAAATAATAATTTATTTATCAACACACATAATTTTATTACATTGCTTATAATAATTTAACATGTTCTAGGCTTACATTCTAGATTAACGGTTTTTCTTCCAATTTAATAATAAGCTATTTTTAAAACTAACTTGAAACTTTATATACTAATTATTTAACTTAAATAACCTTTTAATTTATGTGCCCATAATATTGTTTTATTAAAATATCATCGTTTCACCCATTTCACTAGCGTAAGACTTTATTTTGTAAGATCAGTATTTGATAAGTTATATAATATTTATGTATGTTAAACTTCATATAATATTTCACTGACTTTTACAGCTAAGTGTGTAACCAATTACTTGAAATAATTTGCTCCAGTAATAACGTTTGTAAAGCTTTTTAAAGATGACTTTCACGGTAAAATACGATCACCAAACTCATAAATGGTGTAAACCAAATCATAGCTTCCTTTTTAACTTATGTCATTCAAGGATATCAGTAAAATAAGGGTTTTTTTTAATCACCACGTCTTACTACCTGTTCCGGTTAAATGCAGATATTATAAATACTCTAATAAGCTAGGGATGAAGAAGGAAGCATTATAAAGGTAATCTATCCGCATTTTCATGGAAGGATGGTGGGAAACCATTTAGGAAAACCACTTTAAGTACACGTGACCGGGATTCAAAACTCGATCTCGCCGTCATCAGCAAACCTTTTTAATAGGAGAGTGATGCATCAGACCGTTCGTCCGCTGAAGTTGATAATAATTAAATGATTATAAGCATAGGCATATTTTTCATTCATGATAAAACACACTGGTAAATATTTTCCGAGAGTAAAAGAGACTAATGAGTCATGACCTAAATACGGTTTGTTATTTTTTTACACATCGACTCAATTTCCGTGTGTGCAGTACGAAATTAAACAACGTTAGGGAGGGAAAATAAAAGGATTTTAGAGTTTATAGAGAATATCATCACATTCTTATAGAGAGAGAGAGAGTGGGAAAATCATTTATTTAAAATAAAGCCACGTCAATACATCTAGCCGGGATTTGAAACATGATCACCGAAACACTAGCGAACCAGATTGGATGAGACCAATAGTTAGTCCGAGGGTTAACCAATAATATTATTTATGTATATATATATATATATATATATATACATATATATATATATTCATCGTTTTTGACGGGGAAAAATGTAATGGGTGAGGGATAGATACCATATGAAAATAAATGGTACGGCACACCGCACAGACTTTCTCTCTCTTTCTATAAATTCGTAAGATTTATGAACGGAATAATGTACATTGTATCATCACCACTCCACATAAGAACACGCATAAAATAATATACAATGATATATAATCAATGAGAAAAGAGGCGCATCTTTGTCCACCTAAGAGCATTTCAAACAGTTTAAAGTCTTCCACAAGGATCAACACTTCGTATTAAAATTTCGATTTCTGGTTAAAATTTTAATATTTTATAAGGTGTTGCACATCTTAGAGTCATCGCATTGATATTTAATTATTCATTTATACATTTTGACCAATAAAAAATGTAAATATTGACTATTGAGTCTAAAATAAAGATAGATCATTGCTATGCAAACATTTCTCCTAAGAGATTTAAGGAAAAATAACATACTTTTTTAGATACTTATATTTAATTACTCTATGGCATTGGAGAATTATTGCGTTAAGACTTTAGTAGTATATGTTTACAACTAAAGCTCACAAAATTGTATTAATATATTTGCAAATATCTCAGAAACTGCTGCTTTTATAAAAATATATGTCAAATAAAAGTTTTTTATTTCTAATAGTCCTACAATTTTGCAATGATAAGATGTTTAGTTTCTCAAATAGTTGTGGAGATACGGAAATTAACGCTTCTGTAATGTACCCTAAAAATCATTTTCATAGGAAAATGAAAATAGCCAGTTTATTTATAATCTTAATCAACGACTAGATACGAATTTTAATCAAAATCGTTTGAGCAGATTTTGAGAAAGACAAATTTTTCTCTTTTCGCCCTTCAGTAAACTACCCTTAATTTTAAGTTTTTATAGACACACAGACAGACGGCATTGCAAAGACTATTTTTTAGGGTTCGGGGGGTCATGAGACGTCGACGTCCATCAAAATTTCAGGTTAGTTTTTTTTACGGTCGCAATACTTAAACTTTAATGTCCAAAAAGTTAAAAAAAATTCATATAATTGCGTATAGATTGAAAGTTATTGATTTTATAAAAATATGTTTCGGATAAAATATCTGTATTATAAATATATATACATATTTGTAATGCTAAGTAATTTCTTATCTCAAATAGTTTCGGAGCTATTTAAAAAAATGTTAATTGACGCATCAGACCGGAGCCCTTAAAGCTATTTTGCCGAAATATTGAGGGTAGCCATTTTGTTTGGAATATTTAATAATGTTTATAAATGAAATTTAATCAAAATCGTTGGAGCCGATTTTGAGAAAATCGACTTTTTCTCTTTTTGCCCTTCAGTAAACTACCCTTAATTTTAAGTTTTAATAGACACACAGACAGACGGCATTGCAAATACTATTTTTTAGGGTTCGGGGGGTCATGATACGTCGAAATCCATCAACATTTCAGGTTAGTTTTTTTTACGATCGCAATACTTAAGCTTTAATGTCCAAAAAGCTAAAAAATATATATATAATTGCGTATAGATTGAAAATTATTGATTTTATAAAAATATGTTTCGAATAAAATATTTGTATTATAAATATATATACATATTTGTAATGCTAAGTAATTTCATATCTCAAATAGTTTCGGAGCTATTATAAAAAATGTTAATTTACGCATCAGACCGGAGCCCTTAAAGCCATTTTGCCGAAATATTGAGAGTAGCCATTTTGTTTGGAATATTTATTAATGTTCAAACATGAAATTTAATCAAAATCGTTAGAGCCGATTTTGAGAAAATCGACTTTTTCTGATTTTTCCCTTCAGTAAACTACCCTTAATTTTAGGGGTAGATATCCAATTCCAAAAACACCTCGGGGCAACCCTATGAAAACCCTAGATATCAAGTTTCAGCTCAATCGGTAAAATAGTTTAGGCTCTAGTTGGAGGTACAGACAGACAGACAGACAGACAGACGGAAATTCAAAAACCACTTTTTCGGATTCAGGAAGTCATGAAACGTCAAAATTCATCAAAATCTCGAGTTCGATTTTTTTGACGATCACCATACTTTCTCTACCTGTAAGAAAGAGAGAAAGTAAAAGTAAGAGAACTAAGTCTCCAATATTCTATCCAAGACTTTACTAGTAGGACTAACCTCTCATCTGCATCAATGGACACTCGGACTAAACGTATGGCTCGTCGTATAGTCTGATTTTCCGGTGATTGAGAGTTTGGGGTTCAAATTCAAGTAAGGCGAATTAAGTTTGCATTGTGCTTAAAAAGCGAGTAAGACCTGGTGTTAAGTATTATTGTTATTATGATTATTATTATTATTACTTAAAAAGTGTTATAATATTCCTATACACAAATGAAAGAACATTATATAGAAGCTCTATTTTCCCCATCTTTATCCTACTAGCGTTGGAAAAATGCGTAAATCTTGGACGGCTGGTAAAACGTAATTTAGATGAAAATAAATAGTCCTATACATCCTTTTCTCTTTGTTTAGACCGTTAGAAAACCTTTGCGTTTAGCGACCAAAATAAAATAAAATTATCCACCCTCCTTTACGTTAACTCCCAAATAATATGTAATAACAGCAACCACATTTTATTTTATGCCAAGCGTTATGTATTTGTCTCGTTGGTCTGTTATTAATCATACTATCTCTTTCATTCATCAACATCAACTGTCCCCGCTGACTGAGTAAGTCCTGGTGAAGACAAGGCTTTAACAATCGGAAAATAGATCTCACCTTTCGATAACGTTATTGAGAAAAAAAATATGGAGGGACACAATTGGACATACTTTATCATAGCTTTTAAAAGTTTGTAACGAGATTTTTTTTAAATCGGTTATTAATAAATGTATCTTACATTAGTTTTCATAATAATATACAATTATTCTATTACTCTTATAATGTAATTTTAATACTTTTCACAAAATTATAAGAGCATTTTTTTTAAATATCTAATTTTCAAAAATAATCTTCTAGTAAATTACGATTAAATTTTGTTTGCATAAAAAAAATATTCTCTGCAAAACAATCCTCAGATACCCATTCTGAAGCGAATTGTTACCATCATTTTCAAATAATTTCAAATTTTTAAAATTCAGCTATCATTAAACTACTATAAAATCAATTTTTTCTCCTGAAAAATAAGAATTCTGTTGCTATTTGCCATGTATAACACTTTGCATTTACTAATTTTGAATACAATTATTCAAAAAAGCCATTTCTTAAAAATTCTGAAATAAGGGATTTATAAACCACCCTTTATCATACTGATATAATTAGAATTACAATTCAGCCTTGGGACATGATCATGTAAAATTTAAATACTTAGTTTGAACGAAATTCATAAAATGGTACAGACTAACCAATAAACAGAAGAACGAATATGTTTTTTATAACTTAATTTTGAGTTCGGGGTCACATAAAACGTTATGTTCAATCATAATCTTGAGTTTGATTTTTTTTTCACCGCGTTTTACTAACCGTTCGGATTAATGACACTAATGGCTTTAGGGATAATAAAGGTTATATTTAGAAGAAGTGTACCTACATCTACGTGTAGGGAGATTGTAAAGCTGTTTTGGGAAAACCACCATCAGTACACCCGACCGAGATTCGATCCTCGATCTCCTCGTCATCGGCAGTCTTGTTTTCTGTGAGAGTAATGACTTAAATCATGTGGCCACCGAAGAGGGTTTGAATTGGTTCATGATTGCAATACTTTCTCCATAAGAGAAAAATAAACTAGATAATATCTTATGATTGCCTAAAGGAAGTATATTTGTAAATTGGAGAAACAAAAGAGAAGAGAAGTAAAATACCTGAGTGCCTTATTATAAAGCGTCGATGGTGTGAGATAACAGCAAGATATTGAGTTATTGGAGGTAATTTATGGATTGGTTGACCTAGGAGTGTGTAAAATGGTATGCAGCGCCAATTACATGCAGGTAGGCTTGTCGTTTCGAGGTGACCCTGAGCGGGCAGGACACGAGTGATCAGGAAGTCTCAGAAGCTAGACACCCAGTTAAGTGCCTAAAAACAACTACGAGGACCCAACGTGTCCCTGAATGCGTAGATCCGGTACGTGCTTAGCTGTCGGCATCAACATACCTCAGTGGGACGGGTGTCCGCCCACTCTTTGCCAAGATTCAGGGTTTTAATCCAGGTGGGGCAGACAAGTTTTCGGCTGGTAACACATCTGGAGCCTTTGGGGGTGGGGGGTGTGACGGTTGTCTCGTCTGAGGAAATATGGCGCTGAATTTAATTTAGGCTTTGTTCACTAGGACGACAGTTTTTCGTCATTATTAATTTTGTACTTATGCCTACTGACACTTTAATTATATGACTAATTGATACATACGAACTCTGGAAGAAATGAGGAAAAAGAGTATTTGACAATGATAAAAGTTACTAAAACAATTATTTTTTATAAATTCATAAGTCAAGACATGTGAACTGCAGATGTCACGTTTGATGGATCACTAAGTTTAAAATAGTATTAATAATTTAGTACAATGTTATGTTATAAATTAAACCACTAAAAATATATATTTGTATTTAATAAAGAGTTTTTACTAACACGATCCTAATTCACTTTGTGATATTTTAGCTACTGAGATGAATGGTCAGTGATACGCACTTTTAGTTTACTTGATTCTTTAAAGCCTATAAAATAACAGAGAAGGAATTAATAGACTCCTCCAACTATTAGTCATAAATTAATAAATGGTGCATTTAACGTGTAATTCTTAAAACTACAAGAAGATGAAACCAGCTTCTTCATGTATTGCAAAATGTTTTATCAACTTTTTTCTTTGCACCCCATCTTACTACCCATCCGAATTGTATGCTTATGTACTAATTACGCTAATGGGTTAGGGATGAGGAAATTTACTGGCATTTGGATGGAGAGAGAGAGAGAAAGAGAGAGAGAGTGTGAGAAACAATTTAGTAAAAATCTCCCTCAGTAGGGCCTATACCGGACCGGAACCGAACTCCAATCTCCCCGTCAATGGCAGTCAAGTTTAGTGCGAGAGTGACACCTTAGGCCACTGAAGCAGGTTAACTTTTTATTTATATTAATTACGTGATACATATAAATTATCCAGCTATGTCTCGTTTATTATTAGAGTAGAATTCAGGTATGAAAAAGCTTTAGAAAATACAAAAATTGCTGTTGATGTTATTTTACTATATTATTAGTATTATTTCAAAGGTAATGGTGTCAACTATAAAGCGTGTGTGCTGCAGTTCCATGACTATACCTATAAATTTATTTATATTGTTTTGGTACAATGTTAACCTATAACAAAGATTTATTATCTAGATATAGATCAATCCTACTGTGGGAAAATCAGAAACGCAAAACACATCTTTAACCAATTAGTGCAAATATCCTCTCCTGACAGTTTAAGTGAGAAGTAAGAGATATTGCATGGAAAAAACAAATAACAAGCTATTTGATACCATGCTAAAATGTGTAAATAATTATTGAGTATGCATTTACCTTGGTATTCATCATATATTAAAACTCTTTACGCCAGTAATAGGTGTTAAATATATTTTTCCAGTATAAATTATTTTAATAAGTCGTTTGGATATTGTATTTTGGTAGGGCTAATTTAAACTCATAATTACGATTAACCTTAAGGTGGGATGGAAGTGTATGGGAGAAAAAGTCAATGTTTTTGCAGTTTTTATGGTAAAACAATTTAATAAATAAATTGATGTTCCAGTAGGGGCCTAAAAATATAGAATTTAATTTTCTTCACATGGAGACTTAAGAATATTTCTTTAATATCTGTCAAGGGTGTCCTGGAATTTAATGACAACTTTTTATTATAATTTAAAAAGTTTGTCATCTAATGCCGCTATGCTCATGATGGATATTTAGGAAGTGATTATATCACCATGTGAAGAAAATTAAACTATGTATTTGTATTAGAGCAATATATTTTTTTATTTTATAAAAAAAAGTTTTGCCATAAAAACAGCAAAAACACTGGCCTTTTCTCGCATCCCCTTCCATTCCAGCTTAAGAGAGTGGGGTTATTACTACGTGGAACCACTTTAGTGGTGATCTGCGGGAAGACTGCATTCTACTTGCTTTTATATAATGTAAATACTTTAGGTCAATCCTATCAGGATTTGAAAATGAGTCAGGCACAGATGATTGACATCCAAACAATTTTGACCAAAAACAAGGATTACTATTATTGTCAACCTTGGTGATCCTGGGGGTTAAGTGCTCGCGTCAAGACCCAATGTTCGTGGGTTAAAACCCAAATGGGGTCAACAGATTTTTCTCTAACGATAAAAAAAATCGTAGCATAACCTCCTTCAGAGGGATAGTAGGGCCGTTGGTCCCAAGTTGACTGTGGCTTGTTAAGGAAACCTGGAATGTTTGTGAAAATACTTTTTCTGGCAAAATTGGTAGGCCCTTTCCCCTTGCTTATTAAATATAATATTAATAATAATAATAATAATAATAATTAATAAATAATAATATTTAACACCGCGTCTTACTACCGATTCGGGTTATACGCTTAAGTACTAATTACTCTAATGGATTAGAATTGGGAGGGTTAAATTTTAGAGGAAGTGAGCCCGCATTTGCGTGAAGGGAAGAGTGGAAAACCTTTTAGGAAAAACCACCCCCAGTTCACCGACGAGATTCGAACCTCATCTCCCCGTCCTCGGCGGTCGAGCTCAACACGACTAGCGCGTTAGCCAAATATGCCACCGAGGCGGGTTCATATAATATATTTGCCGGTCTACACCCGTTCGGGTTATACGCTTGGGTTCATATAAATTCTTTGTGCAGATATAATTAGTCGTTTCGGAAAGTGCACGTTAAATACAACAAAGCAACGAGTAAATGAGTATTTATTAATATTATATTTTAATACAGTATAATTGTCTGGGCTATGTGCATTTAATTAGACTACACTGCGTTTTAAAATTCTTTATGACTGAGGTCAGCGCAACCGGAGTGGGGAGTTGGAGGCTCGTCACATGCTTGACCAATCGTGAAGGATAGCTGTCATAGTAACCGACGCACGTTGCCAGATTTCTTGACAGTCCTGAGTATGCTTGCATAGGAGTAATCGCAAACTCCCGCTGTGTGGCAACTATGTTCCCCAGCCTAACCCCACGCGGGTCCTAAATCAGTTTAAATCGCAGTATAATAGTTTGGGAATGATGTTTGTAAATTTTATAGGAAGTGTACTCCTATTTGCGTGGAGCTAGAATGGGAAGCATTTTAATACAGACCCCTGTAGTGGTGAAGGAATTTTTGTTACTATCATCATTTTTAGTGGAAGTTGGCCTGAACGTAGCTACCTTTGCTACAAAATGGTTTTCATAAGAATAAAAATATCAGCGAATAACATAGTAAGATGTTAGCAATATTGTCTGAACTAAATATGTTTGTAATTTTTAAAATGTGCTCATGGTGTCACTAGTTAATAAGATCAATGAATAGTATTTTTTTTACTCCTTTGCTCCTGAAAGATGAAGCCATCACGAATTTTAAGAGATTTCATTATATTATAAATGTTATACAATCTACACCTGCAACTATTGGTGACACTGCAACAAGTTTACAGATCCATTTTGTTTTTGATATGCCTACACGTGTTCCTAAAATTATAAAGGAAACTGAATTTTATTAGAACAGAATTTAATTTTAGTAACAACTAAACACATTTTATAGTGGGTATAATATTGATTTGTTTTCCTGTAATTCACGTCTTACTACCCGTCCGAGTATCTATTTACTCACATGATTGAGTAAGAAAGTATTTAGTTGGAGAGTACCCGTATTTGCATGGAAGGAGAATGGGAAAAAAGTAGAACATAAACTCAGTACAATGATCCGGAAATTGAAATTCAAACTTTCCACCATCTTAAAATCAGACCAGACCAGACAAAGCTTTTATCCCCTTTGAAAGATATATTACTGTTATTAATATTATTACTACCCACATAAGTGTTTGAGCAGTCTAAGTTGTTAGAATATCCATGGTCGGGGACTCAAAGGTCTAAATTCCCGAAACGTACACTGAAGCAGACTCCCTAAGTTGATTTTATTGTAGTTCTCTGATCCTCTAACCACGCTTATGTGGGTACATTTCTTTTAAACTATGCTCCCATTTGATTGACCCACTAACAAGTGTTGCTTAAATGCAATTATACAAAATAATCTATTACTTTTATTTGAGATTTAATTCATGGAAACTTAAGGATAATTATCGTCTAGTCTGGTTTTCTGGTGACAGGAATGTCTGGGTTCGAATTCTCATCGGCCTCCTCCTAAATGTCTTCTCATTCCCCTTCCTGACAGTTTCGGGTACATTTCTTTTAAATTGTTCCTTCCTCATCCCTATCTCATCAGTGTTAATATTGGCTGATCTGGACAGTCGTGTGATACGTGAGGCACTGACCTATTGACGAGAGATGAACTCCATTCCCGGCCAGAACCGGTATTTAAATCTGTAGAAGAGCCACACACACTGAGTTAGGACTTGTTCACACGGTGACAGTACTGTCACAACAATCGAAGTCACGATAGTGAGTGATAGTTACTGTCTCGTTCAGACGTTGGATTGAAATCAATGTGATAGTGTGACAGTGAATACCTCATGCCAGGGATCACGATAAACTTAACGTTAACTTAACGTAACGGTCACTTAAAGTTAACTTAATGTATGTGTGATCATGATTCACGTAACTTAACGTAACAACTCGAGACAAACATCTTCATTCTCAAGTATGATCTGTGATTTGTACTAATTGTACAGTGATGATCTGTGAAAGTTTACAATTTTCAATCGATATAATAAATATCTATTACTTAACTTTCTTGATAAATTTATCTTACCTGTTTTAGTTTAATTATTTTGTTTCAATGTCTGATCACTAGAACTTACGCTAAAGAGTATAACATTGGTAATAATACCAACAAATGAGTTACTAAATAGCCCTGTTGACGTCACTCGCATAATGATTGGCTGACTAGATCACGTATACCCTTCAAGTAACGTTCACTTAAAGTAAAAGACCTCCCAGGACATACTCTTACGTTAAGTTAACTGCAAGTCAACGTTAAGTTAACTGCATCGTGATCGCTTCCATTTAAACACACGAGGAGGTCCTTTTACGTTAAGTTACGTTAAGTTAACTTTAAGTAACGTTAAGTTGATCGTGATCCCGGCATCAACCACCGTGAAATGGTGGCAATTGTTCAGGCAGTTGCTGGAGTAGTTGAAGAATTGATGGCTAAAAGAGTTAAATAGACGTATAAAAAAACAAAAGAAGGTGGATAAGAAAATGGGTGGCACAAAGAAATAATCTAGGTGCATCAAATACACTGCTAAAAGAGCTAACATTGGATGATCCTCGATCGTTTTGCAATTTTCTTAGACTTGATCAAGACAAGTTTAATGAACTGCTAACCAGTTAAATAAACCATACACAAAAACGAACGACAATGCTATACAATCAAATAACTTCAACTCCCAACAACACACCTGCACGTGCTTGGCGCGAAAAGTAAATGGCTCTCTTGTCACACTGTCGCAGCAGTGGCTACAGACCGGTTCACACGGTGCAAGTGAATGTGGTAGTTGACGGTACTGTCATGTCAGCCCTATGTCACGCTATAAACTATCAAAATTATTTGATTCGCAACAGTGCTGTCATGGCAGTCTGACAGTGACAGTAATATCGTTTCACACGGTGACAGTATTGTGACATTTGCTGTCGCGACAGCAACTGTCATGCTTTACTATCCTCGTGTGAACAAGGCTTTAGTTGCTTTCACCCACGCTCCTTACAGAAAAGAAGACTGGCGACAAAATCTCTGTGTAATATAATCATTTTAAACCACATTCCTCTGTCACTAACACCTATCCTCATTCCTAGCGCTTAATTTTGGGTCAAAGACCCAGTAAACCTAAATATACTGACGTCTAAGACGTAAGCGCGTATTTCACCTTTAGAGCGCCCCCTACAGGAAATCTGAGGCATGTTGCAGACACTCAGAAATCCCGCGTTGGTTAATAAGTGTTTATTTTTATCCGCTCCGGTGGATGAATGCTCTAGGGCGTCCCTCTCTGACTAGACTGGTCCACTGAGGATGAGAGGATCGTGTTTCGGATCCCGGTCAGGTTATCACGAGTCTAGTTTTCCCTAATTGGTTTTCCACTTTACCAACCAGCAAATGCGGGTACACTTCCTTTAAATTCAACCTTACTCATCCTTAACACACTAGCTTAATTAGTACATATGAATATAACCTGAACGGGTAGTAAGACGTGGTTCTAAAATAATAATAATATCATCAATAATATGTTTACTTTTTCACATTGATAAATTAATGGTCGGGGACTGGATGTTGTTCATTTTCTAGTCTTAAGTTATATATAAGGCATATGAAGCCAAACCAGGCCTAGCAATCCGGTAGTGGAAAAATATACGTTTTGAATAAAAAAACTGACCCAGGACACAGGCTGGAAACAGTAATGGATGTAAATATTAACTGCATTGATTGGAACGTGGACTAAACGCCAAGCTCCAATATCAGCATTCCGTATTGAAATTGGTTTTCTTAAGTAGTTTCCTTCCCCCCTCGAGCAAATGCTGGGTGCATTTTCAGGATCCCTACTACTAATATCCACATATATTTTTTATTAATAAAGGATAAATGAGGATGTTAGAATTTAGGAGAAATATTCCTGCATTTTGGAGATGGATAGTGATAAGCTATCTAGTAAAATCACCCTTAGTTTAGCTGACCAGGATCTGAACTCCAATCTTCCCATCAGCAAAGCAGCGTCAAGTTGACCCCTGAGGCATGTACGATCTATATTTATAAAATGAAGAGTTTGTCTGTCAGTTTATCTGTCTGTCATGACTATGAGCATTGTAATTGTTCACACCAAAAGCAGGAATTTTAAAATTTTGATTTGATATTTTATTAGTTAATTAAAAACCTAAAAGTTATATTAACGCTGCGAGATAGATTTAATAATACATTTCATACATTTGATGTAATGCGGGACATGGAAGACTGTGCACGAATATGTGCACCTTAAAGGAGGAATTTAAAATGTATATATATATATATATATATAACCATTTTAAATTCCTACTACATTTACTATTATTCTTATATTCCTCTTTTAACTCTACACCCCTTTTAACCCTTTTTCTTAAATTGATTAGATTTAACTATTTTATCTTTCTAACCTTTTATACTTTTATGATTGTTTACATTTTATTTTAACTCTTTACTCCTTTGCTTTTACCTAAATAATTTATCCGTAGATAAGGCGGTAATTAATGTAAAAAAGTCTAAAAAGTGAAAAAGGGCAAAAAGGTTGATAAGGATTAAAAAGTTAAATCTAATAAAATAGGCAACAAGACTAAATGGGTAAAAATTTGCAAAAATTTAAAAAAGGAGCAAAATGGCAAAAGAGTCAAAAACGCCAAAGGAGGCAAAGGAACCACTAAAGTGAAAATTGTAAAAAGGGCAGAACTTGGTAGAAGTTGTAAAAGGACCAAAATTAAATCTAACTAAAATAAAACTTGAAAAGGTTAAAAAGTGGTAAAATAAATAAAAAGGGTGAAAAGAGTAAAACCGACCAAAGAGGGTAAAAATGAGCAAAAAAAAGTAAAAAATGATTAAAAGTTTAAGGTGTTAAATAGGGCAAAACGGGCAAAGAGGTTAATCTGGGTAAATAAGGTAAATGCGATTAAAAGGGTTAAAAAGGTTAAACTTAGTAAATAGGTTTAACAGGGTGGATTTTTATATAATGATTTACTTTTTTAGGTTTTTTTTGCACTTTTTAAACATTTTTAATAATTTTAACCTTAATTACTTCTCCCGGACAACGCCGATTACTTCAATGCTAGTAACTAATATAAATAAATAGTAGTCTATGATAAGGGTTATTTAAAAACCATCAGGAAGTCAAGAGAGAAAGCAATGAAAACCACTCATTGAATAAGCGTACCATTAATGGATCCATTTGCTGTTGAGTCCGGTCGCCCAGATAAGAGCGTGCCGTGTTAGCAGCCACCGTGTTAGTTGCCACCCTGCAGAAAAACGTGTTAGTAGCCACCCTGTGGTGGCTAGTAAATAGTACACATTCTCTTACATGTTTTCATGTGGCTAGGAAGAGAATGTGTACTATTTATAACGTATGTAGATGGTGTGCAGCTCTGGCGTACCTCCCAGTTGAAAAGGTTAGAATAGGTTAGGTTAGGTTAGGTTAGCCATCTGTTAGTCTATAGAGCGAAATTTGAATAAAAGAGAAGACATCAAAACATGTAAATAGTACACATTCTCTTCCTAGCCACCACAGGGTGGCTACTTACACGTAATCGATAAGAGTCGAAAGTGTAAACTACTGCATTATTACTGACAGTTTAGTCAAATGTAATACAGTACCATGATAATCATGTGTATAAGTATTTGCTTTTTAAGTTGTTATTTCAACTATTCAACATATATATTGTTTGAGGTTGAAGCTTAACTGTCGTGCTCCGGGTTTTATCAGTCGTCCTTTATATCATAATATCTACCCTTACGTGTGGGAGAAAAATGTAGATTTACTCAAAGTGCAACAGTATTTTTGTGGTGGTAAAGTGGTTAAACATTTAAGAAAAATTACACAAGTACACCCATTTGAGATATTAACCTCAACATACCTGTTGTTGGCTGTCCATTTATTACAAGTGGACTAATTAGTCGTAGTTAGCACCAGTGAAGGTTTGAAGCTTTATGGTTAAGACAAATTTCTCAGGTAATAAAAAGTTAACATTAATAAGATTATGTTTGATTGAAGACTTGCAATTTGTAAATACACATCTCTTTTCGCATGATTAATACAATCTATCAAAAAGCACATGATAAAAAATATGTTTTAATGGAAAACATATATACTTACTGCCACTTTATTTTAATCTGAACATAATTAATTACAGCTTGACAGCTGTTTAAGAATTTTAAATAATGTAAGTGTCTCTATAATATATCGTAAGACGTAAGTACCTAATGGCCTCAGCATACATTTTAAAACACATTCAATGACTGGCGGAAATTTTTAAGTATCGTCTGTTTAAATTTTAATATCCAGTTTTCTTAATCAACTACGTCACTGTCGTGAATTTTTTGTGTGGACTTAGTGCGTCAACTTTCCTCCAATAGAGAAGAGTTCACCTCAAATTAATTGTGTGAAACTTACGTTATTGTCCCCAAATACCGTCACTTTAAATTTAGATAATATTTTCTCTAGCCCAATCAAAAAGTAAATTGAATACATAATGTGCTTATTTAATTAATGTATATCACATACCAAACGGGATGGTGGTCCATTGGAACAGTTCTAATATTATAATAAAATTCAATAAAGTGAAAAAATTATAGCTTAGACACGGGAATCAAACTAGGAACTTTTGACTTATGCACAACGATGCTATACCACTGAGCTTAGCTACCAGGATGGTTCACTGGTAGAACAGTGGACGCGCAAATACAAAGGATCAGGGTTCGATTCCTGTGTTGAGGTTGTCTTTTTTCACTTAATTTAGCTGTACTTGTAATAGGATTTAAATACATATTTGAACAGTGCTTACAAATGAGTAAAAGAAACCCTATAATAATTATCAGGTGATTTTATATATAGTTACGGTGTTATAAGACTAATTAAAACACAATATTTTACAGCAATGGAATTATTTTAAATCTAGGGATTAAAACTAATATAATAATTTGAAAACTTGAAATAAATAAATATTAAACGAGTTTGAATTTGAAGCGGATCCAGAGGTGGGGGTGGAGGGCACGCACCCCACTCAAGAAACCTTTAACTAGTAATAACAATAATAATTAAAAATTTAAACCAATTAAATCTATGTTATAGTCCTTACTAGTTGTAGGTTTACAGTCTTATAATATCTCACTAGACAGTTACTCCACATGTCACTCACTGTCAATAATTGAATTTAACTTTTAACATATAATTTAATAAACTAAAATGAACAAAAAAAAAGATTAACTTGTATGCATTGTTTTTTAAATCTTCTAATTAATTTCTAAGTTACTTTCAAATTTACTCCCAAATTTTGAAGAATTTTTCCCTCTGAATTTACCGAGAGGGAACCTCCCCTGAACCGGTCCTATGAGAGAATCGCAGCCTCGCTTTCACGAAAATCTTGGCCATTCCTCCCTCCTCAAGAAACTCCTGGCCACGTTACTCTCCGCCCCCCCTCTCCCTCTCATGCGAGTATTCTGGATCCATCCCTGGGCTATTATCTAATATTACACCAGGCATTACGTGCTTTGAACGTGTGTTTAGTTAAGATAATTTAATACTGCAATACAAAATACAAACTCATTTCTGCTAGTTTTTTCAATAGGTAAGAAGAACTGTTTTATATTCTAGATTAATCCTGGAGCTTCAATTGTTTTAGAGGTCAAACAACCAATATATAAGACATTTTCAGTGTATCATATTTATAAAACAAAAAGTGAGCTGGTCAGGTTTTTGAAGCTAATAGTATTACAAAGAAAAAAGGTTATAGCTTTGTTACCATTATATTTTGTAAATTGTTTATAGATTTTAATGTTTACCATAATTATATACTTCAATAAAATATATTTTTAATTATTAAATAAATTTAATAAAATATTATTCATACAGGGTCCATATATGGAATGGGATGGTTTGAAAATCGTTACTGTAAATGTCTTGGGTTGGATTAAAAGAAAACCATTTATGTGAAAAAACATAAGTACAAAGCAATTTATAAATTAAGTAAGGCTTTAATGAAAATATACATTCATTTTTGTGAGGAAAAATTGGTGAAATACTTAAGCAGAAAGTACACCCGAGTGAACTTTAATTCCTGACTTTTTTGTCCCTGACAAACCAGATTAAAGGAGCACGACATAATTCCCTCTGAAAGCTGGTAACATCACATTAGTAAAATAATAAAAATAAAAACCAGAATATTACAAGTATTTGCAAACAAATAAATAAAATAATACAAGACTACAAAATGTGGATCAATAAAAACTTGGGTTGGATGTTGTCATCACATTTTATTACACATTAAAACAAAACGTAAACAAAATTAATACCGTGACGAAGCACAAATATCACACAGGAATAAAGTTTGGTATTTTTACGAGTGAAGAGGTTTGATTTAAATGTTGTTTTAAACTCTTTTTTTTACTACATGTTTTATTATCCTTCGGGGCTACCCTAAATAATTACTTTAGTGAGGTAGGCCAAAGGATGATATAATTTAGAGAAAGTGTACCCTACTTTTATTGGAAGAAGAGCGGTGAAGTATTTGGGTGGGTGTGCCTCAGTATATACGTCCGGCAGTTGAGCCACGACCACCCCGTATCTGGCAAACAAGAGAAGACCAGAATGATGCTATGTTTATTGAGAAAAAAGCTAGAATCTCTTTAGATACCTATATAAGTTTATCAAAGTTAATATTAGCTCAATTACTTAATTCTTGAATATATGTATTAATTATTATTTCTTTAATACCACGTTTTACTAACCATCAGGGATACTAACATTTAAGTAATCATTAATAAAGGATAAGGAAGAACCAATTTAGGGGAAGTTCACGCACATTTGCTTGGACGGAGAAGGAAGCTATTTAAGAAGAAAAAAAACACCAGTACTATAAGCTAAATTCCAAAGCTAACCTCCCTGTCATAGGAAAGTAAGAATAGATTAGCTTGACGTCTAAACTTTCTATCCTACGATGCGGTTTCTGTGTTAATTAAGAAAAAAAGTCTCTTTTAATTTGCCGCATTGTTGAAGGCGCTACTCTTGCAATAGACTAGACTACCGAAGAGGGAGAGATCGAGCTTGATTCCAGTCGGGTGCTCTGATGGTGTTTTCCCTAAAAGGGTTTCCACTCTACCTCCACGCAAATGCGGGTACAGTTCATCTAAATTCAACCTTCCTAATTCCTAGCACATTATTGTAATTAGTACATAGGTGTACAGCCCGAACGGATAGTAAAATGCGGTGCTAAAAAAAGTGATAGCTTTCAATACAGCTTTACATGCTTCGGAACGATTGCATATTATACAGCATGTCCATAAATAACTCAACCCAATTATAAGCCTTAATGTATTCGTTATTTTATAGCTATCTAACTTACTGAATTATTGACATAACTGTGTCAATATACTTAACTAAAACAAGAATTTCTTGACTTGTGTTATTAATTTCGGCAAAACGATTTAAGATAGCTCCTAAAATAACGAATTTATTACGGTCTATAACAAGGTGAATAATTTATGGTCATTCTATACCATTAAATAGTTAAGTTGCTGCATTTTTTTTACATCTTCACAGATAGTAATCATGTGGAAAGGCGTTAGTCTCGTAATGTCAGAATATCCGATGTCAGTAAGGACGGGTATCATAAAGTGATTTTTTTTTCAAATGGTTTCTCACTCCTCTTCCACGCAATATAAAGAATACCTCCCCAAAAAATCTATATTTCTCTTTATTAGCCCATGCGTTCAAATACGCGGCTATCCCGGTTGGGTGGTAAGACGTGAGGCAAACACAATAATGTTAATGTTCCATTTGTTTTCCTTTCTGTTTTTATATTACATTGATGAAGGTATTCATTCCCCTGTAAAGTTGAATTTCAGATCAATACAAACGGAACCAATGACGAGTCACGCTTAACAAAGTGTTTCGCCTTAATCTCGCCCTTGAAGTTGTAAATCAAGGTCGCATTAAACCTTGGCCCGCGAGCTGCATGCGGCTCTCACGAATCGTTTTCATACCGACTGCAGAAGAAATGGGACCCAAGAGGATATAGAATGTCAGGATCTAAATCTACTGAATTACGGATATTGAAGAGACTTAGGCTCACTTAGGATGGTTACCCACGTGAGAATTTGTTCTGTTTTATTCCAATTTCCTCCCTACGAGAATGTGGATGAACATCTTCACATATTGCTTCATCCCAACCACATACATGTATACATTAATTACATTTTATTAAAATAGGCCTACAACTAATGAAAATCTAATAATAAAGTTTTTTCGAAAATAATAGTAAAATAAAATATATGAGCTTTCTAGATTTTTCTCTCTCCCTCTTTCTCTCTCTTTAACACACACACACACACACTTTCTATGCATATATATTATGCTTCAATATATAATATATACACATACAGTATATTGTATATAAATGGAAAGTATATATTATATATATATATATATATATATATATGTGTACGTATATATTTTATATATTGTATAAGCCTACATGTATACATATTTTTATATATGTGCATAATGTGTACGGATATACACATACATTTGTACATCTATACGTTATGTATATATACATATATATATAGGCATATGCATGTATACATACACATACAGAGAGAGAAAGGAAAAAAAATAAAATAAAGTGAAAGTGAGAGATGTGATATGAAAATTGTTCATTTAATCTTTCCTGGAATTTTCCCAAAAATTTAAATGAAACAAATACAAAGTTTCTACTTAAGTTTAAATCATCCTAAGGACGTTTACACCAGAAAAGTTTTAAAATGTGTTTCAATAAAGCAATAACAGAGATTACAATTTTTTCTCCTTACACACGTTCTTAGAGAGGTTTTACTACCGTAAGACCATAACTCTAGAACATTCAGTCCACTCATTCATTGGAACGCTGTTTCATCAATGTGAAAGAGCAATTCCAAATGCCCCAATGATAACTCTTTTTGCACGTGCCAAGAATTGAACTTGGAACCCTTAGTTCAGTACAGATGCGCTGCCCATTTAGCTAAGGTGTTGAACTAGGGTTCACGACCATTCTGTAAGCGGTGACGTAAATAATATTTTACTTAATTGTAGTGTCCAACTCATGACGCCCAAATCTATTCGAATCACTGTAAAAGTAAAAACCTATCACAACATATTATCATCATATCAGTTCAAAATATTTCTAGATCTACTTGTTTTTATTATCAAAATATGCCATGTTTTTTTGTATCTATCACCAATTAAAGAAGGTGTCAATCTCGAAAGCTATAATATATGTTTATGATGTTTAGTTATGTTACTTTGGGAAATACTTGGTACAGAAAGGGATGAAGATAATGGAGAGTGACGGAGGTTATATAATGATGAGTTACATACACTTTACTCATATGAGGGTAATCAAATACCGCAGATTACGGTGGGCAGGACATGCAGCGTTAATGGAGGAAACTAGAAGCACTTTCAAGGTATTAACTTATAAACCCAGTGGTAGGAGACCATTGGGAAGACAAAGAAGCAGGTGGGAGGATAACACTAGAATGGACCCGAAATAGATAGGATGTAATGAGGTTGACTGGATAGAACTAGCTCAAGATAGGGTTAGGGTGGCGTACTTTATTTTCTATAAGAGGGGCAATTAATTCTTGAACAAACCCCCCCTTCCATGCCAGCCACCACCCATGACACAACCACGTAGTTAAGTGGAGGATATCTTTATAACACGTTCCTACTCTGATGTGGATCTACCAAATTTTGTTTAGCACTGAGTCTTACAACTCATTTGGGTGTACGCATTGCACTAATTACTCTAATGTGTTAGAGATAGGAAACGTTTAATTTTAGAATAAGTGTACCCGAATTTGCGTGGAAGAGTTTGGAAAACAATTTAGGAAAAAACTTAGTACACCAAACTGGAATTCGAACGCCGATCTCTCCATCATAAGGAAGTCCAAACGTTTTTTGAGAGTTACGCCTGAGACCATTCGGCCACCGAGTGGTACTGTGACCCATCAACAGCTCTTCTATGTTTCTATGCGTTTTGTATTGCAACTAATAGCAAGAACTTCATCCATATTCTTCAATCTTTGTTATTGGGAAAGTTTTAAGATCTACGGGCGATACATTTGTTGAGTAAAATCCGAAAAGATTGGTGCCGATACTTATAATCCTATATCCTTCCCAGTGAGGTCCAGAGGGAGGCTGGTAGCTATATTTCATTCTTACCCACTGTAGTGGGAGAGAAGATTTCTTCATGATTGAGTAACAATAAGCTCGTTTAGTAAACTCTTCCCCCATCTCTGTTATTAGGTTGGTCAATGTTGTGAATCACCCAAAGGTGTTATTAAACCCCTACTAATATTTTTAAAGGATATTAGAGGTTTCTCAAACACACTGAATATCGGCAAATTGTTAATTAAAACTAACTTAGCCTAGTTCAGTACGTTTACGGTGGGGATAGAGGGAAAGCGAAAAAAGTCCAGTATTTTTGAAGTTTTGATAGACAATTTATTTTAACAAAATTAATAAAACATTTTCCCAGTAAAAACAGAGAGATTAATTTTCTTCACATGGTTATATCAAGAGCCTTTGAATATCTGGCATAACGGAATTGGATGACAAAACTTTTAAATTAAAAGAAAAGTTGTCCTGAAATTCCAGGACACTCCATGACAGATATAAAGAAATGTTGAGATCATCCACATATGAAGGAGATTAAATCTATGTTTGTACTGAAGCAATATTTGATTTATTTTTACCAAATAAATGTTTTGCTTTAAATACTGGAAAAAAAGATAGATCTTTTCTCGCGTTTCCTACATCATCATCATCATCATCATCATCCAACGTTTCCGCCTATGCGGGTCGTTTGGCACATCCTCTTCAAATCCTGCCGATCTTTCCAAACTTCTCCCTCCGCCATGCGTCTCCAGTCCATTTCTTTAGCTTCCATGTCCTTCTGCGCTTGCTCCATCCATCTTGTCCGTGGTCTTCCAATAGGTCATCTACCCTTCTCTTTGCTCTTTAAGTCTTTCTTATGCATTCTGTCCTTCTCCATCCTCACCATATGACCTAACCACAGTGACCTTTTTCTCTTCAGTGTCTCTACTAATGGTATAATTTTTAAACCTATCCCTAACTATTTCATTTCTTATCCTGTCTCTTCACCTTAAATAAACACACCTAAATTCTGTTCAACATAGGAATTGTTTTCTAAAAGGCCTTTTTCCCTACCAGAAATATATTATATAGTAGGATATTGATAGGAAAAAAGACCTTTCAGAGAGTAACCCACTACCGTGATGGAGTCTAGTTCCAGTGTCTAGGTATTTACTTGCTGGAGGACACACCAGTAGCCTGGAAATCGTGTTTTGTTCCCCCCCTCCACTCCACCATGCTTCACGTCCTACTACTCGCCAAGGCTTTCCATATATTTACACTAATTACACCCTGCCAAGATTTGAGCCCAGACCTCCATGTCACTGGTAACACATTCTGTCGTATGAAGGAGCTTTGGTCTTTAGAGTAATTGACCATGAACCTGGGGGTTGCAAATTTTAAGTATCCTCATTAATATCATTACCAATTGGAATCAATCCAAGGCTCAAACTGCCTGTTCATAATACATGTGCTGTTATAATCAGTCTGTCTATAAACTGTACGTTAGACACCCTTAATAATAATAATAATAATAATAATAATAATAATAATAGTACATTAGCCTATCAATAGTAATATAAAACAAATCAGAGTGCTGTGAAAATGGTGCAGACTGCGTAGGGGAACTCCGAACTAAAATAGGTTAAGTAAGATCTAGTGATTAGAAAAAAAAGAAAGATTTGAACGTAATGAGGTAAACCTACACTGACCCAATAATCTGTGTGCTGTCAGATGGGTTCGTCCTACGGCCTTTCAGGTGTTCATCGCACCCCACGCCACAGGATGAAGGAAGGTCTTAGAATGGGACATCTGTCAATACATCGCTGACGTCATCCATCAATGAGACACATCCTTCCCACACGGTCGAGTTCCCACGACACACGTCAACCAACAAACACCGACGTGTTTATCCCTCCCAAGCTTTCTTTCCGTCTCCCGAGACAAGCCCAAGCCATTACCAGGCGTGTATGAATTACTACACCTGTGCGAGCCTGCTCATTAAATTATTTCTACTAGGCCTCCTAAAGTGCCGCTCCGGAAGGCCCACGCGTTTCCAACGCCCGCTCGATATTCACTCTCGGAGGTGTATAGTCAGGTAACCTTTTATTTGACAGAAGTGGCGTGGTCAGTATTTTTACAGGTTGGGTTAGGGCAGGACGTATCAACAAATGTATGTCAAGGGGTGACCAAATCAAGATTGTCAGAGTGTTACCAGTTATCTACACTTTAATATACCCCCTTCTCCCAATTTTTAAAACATAGATTATTTTTATTTTCAAAAACTCTATTGTTTTCCTTTATCAATTTAAAAATTAACAAGTATTTTTTTCATTCAAACAAAAGCCCAACAAAGGGTGGTCGTTATTTGTCTATTTATGAAAACATCTAGTAACTATTATCTAGTGGAAGGATATAAACTTAAATCCGCACAGTTCGCTGGATACAAAGTGACGTGTAGCAACGGAGAAAATACTGCATCATTGAATTTTACTATTCATCGCATTTTTTTTTGATGATGGAAAGGCACACTAAATTTTGATTTTGAACTATAATATTTATTACTCAGCCAACAAGTTAATATAATAATCTGTTCCTTTTTAATAAATTAAGGTGTTGCAACGCGAGAAAAACCCATGTTTTTGCAGTTTTTATTGCAAAATAAATAAAATATTGCTTCAGTATTAACATGAAGTTTAATTTTGTTCACATGGTAATATCAAACAGTTCTTGAATATTGCCATGATCATGGTGGCATTAGATGACAAACTTTTTCTCTCATTTAAAAAGTTTGTCATCTAATGTCATCTATCGTGACAATATTCAAGAAATTTGATATCACCGTGCGAAGAAAATTAATCTATATGTTTGTAAAGAACAATATTGGTATTGTTTTGACCCAAATAAGTTTTGATTTAAAAACTGCAAAAACACTTAACTTTTATCGCCTCCCTACATCCCCACCTTAATACAAGCCCATTACATGACATAATTAAGATTGTTTTGTAAAATAAAATAGAAAGTTTGCAAAACAAGTTAACGCACATTTTGACGTGATGTCATGTACTTCAATAAACCCTTGTTTTTGGAACGGCTTTGATTAGCTTATAACCATAAATTAGTTAAAAATTTGGAACGATCATTTGTACTCAGCAAGACACAATGTGGCTTTCATGGGAGGACCGCTAGATAATCTACCATATCTATATTATCATGAATAATATGTCAAGTCATGTTATCTGCAGCTGTTACTTTAGATAAATTTTCCTCTTCAATAACCCGAGATTTGTTTGATGTGATAAATATGCATACAGAACTAGCATGCACTCAGCCTTCGGATGGTTTAGTGCTGCCTGTACCATCTGGTAGAAATCCAATGTGCTAGGGGAGTTCAGAAAGTGTGGTGGTTCCTGTTGCTTTCCACACTGAATTTATGTGAGAACGTCAAACTGGCTACCAATGCAAGAATATTTTCACATACGTTTCAGAGCTATTTTTAAATGCACACTCGATATGGGACCAATTGGCTTTACTTCTCCTCCGAAGGAAGCTGTGTTACGGATATTTATCACTCAAGATAAATCCATCAACCTAACTGCGTTTGAACCCACGAGCATCGGGTCCTGAGGAGAGCACTTTACCCCAAGACTACAGAAGTCAACAGATATTATTAATAACTATAAAATAATCTAATAAAAATAATGCTATCAATATTAACCAACAAAAAATATGCTTTGTATTTTTAAGAGACTCTTCTTATGAATGGGACTGTGGTAGGTTGTTTGTTTCTTTTTTATATAAAGAGCTGGAAGGGGTAGGTATTATTGCTATAGCATGACCTTGAAAGAGGTACGTGACTGGTATAAGTTTTTGAAACACTGTTCTAATGAATGGCTGAGAGATTTAAGTATAGGAATCATTTGAGATGGAGTGTAGAAGGTCTGATCTGGTTTTCAATTAATCAACACTAGCTAGGTCGCACTAATTAAGACCAGTACAATTCTACATTTTTAATTTATTGCTTTCGATTACTTTAGTTTACTAGTTTTTTTATGGTGATGTTTATTAGGTCGGTCCATGTTAGTTTGACCTGATTAAATCAGAGGGGGGAGTGTCACCTCAGATAGGTACTGTACATCCATGGATAAAAGTGGTACGTTTGAGATGATGAGAGAAGTGGAGATGGAATAATTGTAAAATACCAAAAAACTAACTGTAATTTTGGTTTTTTATTGTGTTTTAAAATATCTAACTCAAAAAACAAGAGAACTGAAAAACCTAAGCTTTGCGTACGAAGCCGATGGAACCCTTTTATATATATATATATATATATTTGTATTTGTATTTGTGTATTTGTTTGTGTTTTAAATCTCTAACTCAAAAAAACTAAGAGAACTGAAAAACCTAAACTTTGCGTACGAAGCCGATGGAACCCTATTATATATATATAATACATGCACATTGTGTGTTTTATTTTTACACATGACGTTATTCTGTCGCCTTAGACTTCATTACCACTGGTTTGTATTAGAAAAACGGTTCCCAATTATCAATGTTCACTTTCAAAGTGGGGCCTACGTTCCAATATCGTATTCATTTTTTTCCCCATCTAACTTCCTCACTAAGGAAAGATTTTACAAAAGCCATTCTTATGAGACAGCGAGTACTTACAGCTTTTATTATATTTTAATACACATAGTACTCGGCAGTGGCGGATTTACACATTTGCCGCCAGTAGGCTATTCAAATTTTGCCGCCCCTACCGACCTCTACAATGTGTCAGTTCCTAGATTATTTTTACAATCCAACAATTTAGTTAAGATTGCACAAGAAATAGTTTTTGGTATATTTCTGAGCTAATAAAAGCTCAATCATGTACTACTTAATAAAGCGGAGTAAGGTATGCCTTAATAATACTTACACAGTAATGTACATTCGGTAAACGTAATTAAATAATTTTTATTGCGCTTACTTACAGTTTAAAAACAATATATTCAATTATCTGGTAACAATCCTGCTTTTCTTTTGTTTTTGAAGTAAATATGGGACGGGACTTCCCCGTTTGTATCGCCGCTCTATATCTATCTCTCTCGAACTCAATGCCACTAACACCACGCGGCGTATGTCTACAGCACGACCCCGCTTCGGCTCCGGCGCACCACGCCGCGCTCGTGCAGTCAGGTTCGGCCGACACACTTAGCGAACGGTCAGGTCACTCGTTCCCGCGCCGCAACCAAACGCGACTACGCAAATTGTAGAAAAATGTATCTAAGTGGTGAAACATAATTCATTTTGAATTGTTTGTGTGGACCTAATAGCATCTAGGTATATAAATATGAATCTTTTTAATTTCTGTAAGACGAAAAAAACATTATTTTTTTTGCCCCAAATTTGCCGCTCCTAAAATCTGCCGCCCTAGGCTCCATCCTACTCAGCCTGTTGGTAAATCCGCCACTGGTACTCGGTGAATGTAGAAGGTAAGGCTTATTGAGGAGAAGCATCACATTTTAAAGGTAATCTATGTGTAAACTTGATACCTTTAGAATCTATTTAGAGGGTGATGCCATTTTAGTTGAGGGAAATTTGCTAGTTTGAGCTGTACTGAGTTGCGTCACAAGGATGGAAAAGATAAATATTACCGTCACCTGAGTTGCGTTGGAAGGAGTGAAGAACTTAAAATGTTAATGAAAAGTATTATTCAGTAAAATATACGTTCAAATGTCACATATAACCATATGACCCAACCTAAACTAGCCTACCGAGAAAACAGCAGACAGAATACAAATAAAAGTTGAACGATGAATTAAACGTGCACTTTCTTAGACAACTGAATATATCAGTCCACGAATTATAAACTAATTTAAATCTAGACCAACACAACACCCAGTGTCCCGACTGTTAATTAATCACTGTGAAAGGGGAAACCCACATTTCACCAATGACACATTTTTCTGTCATGTCTGGAGTAGAGCCCGAGACCCTTAACTCAGAGGACAGACATATTACCGGCTGAGATAAGGTGTCAGACTCAAGATTATTTTATTATTATAATTGTAAGCAACTGACTGACTTTATTATCCTAGTAGAGTAGTAGATCTAGATAACATAAACAGAACTGGATACAACTCCGTATCTCTCACTCGTATTGGTCTGGTTGTCATAGGACACAACTCAGTACCCCTCCCTCAGTTTGGTCTGGGGTCGAAGGATGCAACTCAGTACCCCTCCTCATTTGGTCTGGTGGTCGAAGGATGCAACTCAGTACCCCTCCCTCAGTTTGGTCTGGTGGTCGAAGGATGCAACTCAGTACCCCTCTCTCAGTTTGGTCTGGTGTCAAAGGATGCAACTCAGTAACCCCCTCCTCCCCTCGGTTTGGTCTGTTGGTCACAGGATGAAACTCAGTAGGCCTACCCCTCCCTCAAGTTGGTCTGGTGGTTGAAGGATGCAACTCAGTAACCCCTTTTCCCCCTCGGTTTGGTCGGTTGGTTGCAGGATGCAACTCAGTACCCCTCCCTCAAGTTGGTCTGGTGGTTGAAGGATGAAACTCAGTAACCCCCTCCTCCCTCGGTTTGGTCGGTTGGTTGCAGGATACAACTCAGTACCCCTCCCTCAAGTTGGTCTGGTGGTTGAAGGATGAAACTCAGTAACCCCCTTCCCCCCTCGGTTTAGTCGGTTGGTTGCAGGATACAACTCGGTAAACCCGTTCCCCCCTCGGGTTGGTCTGTTGGTTGCAGGATGCAACTCGGTAACCCCTTCACCCCTCGGTTTAGTCTGTTGGTCATATGACGAAACTCAGTACCCCTCCCTCGGAATGGTCTGGCGCAACTCACACCTCTTGCTGCTGGTGGTCGCAAGACGCCACTACACGATACCTCTCTCTCGAGTAAGTATGGTGGCTGAAAGATGAAACTCAAAATCTACTTTACACTCCCAATGACCCAAATAAAAATTTCTGGACGTGACTCGATTGTACCGGCTGGTTTATTTAACAATGTTTTGGTCACCCTCTAAAAAAATGTGAAGTCTTCCAGTAATGAATTATCGCAGTCTACTGTTAGAAATCGAAGCTTGATTTTTTATGTTTTCCCGTGGTCGTGATTGAAAGGAGGAAGGCAGAATTTACGGTAAGTCTAACAAAATTAGCGTCGAAAAGATAAACGTAGAGGGGAAAAAAACTCCATACACCCCAACGGTGATTCAAACCCTAAACTGTCCCATAGCGTCAAACTAGACCCAACGAGACCAGGTCCACTAACTAGGATATTTCAATTGGTATGGGCAAAACCTTATAGAGAACTCAAAAACCACTATCAAAATAGTGATCATCAACTTGGCACCCGTATTGGTGGTCGTGTGGTCTAACACGTGACTCTAGGTCGTATGTAGGCCCTATTGAGGCTGGCATTCCCTTAACGGTTTCCCAATCTCTCCCCAAGAAGATGCGCGTAGATTTCCTCTAAAAACTAAACCTTTCTCACCATCATCCCATTAACGTAATTAATGTATGCGTGTAACACAAACGGGTTACTAAGATGAAGTGAAATAAATAAATAAAACCAACAGTTACAAGACATAATCATGCTTAGACTTGGCTTAGTACCTAAAATAATATCTTGTCATTCTTTTAGCTATCAGATAATGGTGATATAACTACTAGTTTTTATTTATTTTTAGCACAATGTCTTGCTACCCGTTCAGTTATGTTCTAAATTACTACATACCTAATGGTTTAAGGGATGAGTAGGGCTATATTTATAGGGGATGTACCACATTTGTGTGGAGGGAGAGTGGAAAATAATTTAGGGAAAACCACCACCGATATTCGAACCACAATCTCCCGTCATTGGCAGTCTAATCTACTGCGAGAGTTGCGTGTTAGACCACGCGGCCACCAAAGCGGGTACTAATCGTATAAAATGTAACACAAATAGCACTTGCAAAGTTTTTTATACCACCGTTGTTGTTTTTTATCGTCTGAATCCAAACCAAAACAAATTGTTGTTTAAATAAGAGGTTTAACTAACCGGATGTTGGGTACAGTGCCAGAGTGAACCAGTGCAAGGCTCGCATCCTGCTCCACAACAGAGTCACCGTTGTTCAAGGTCAATAATAACAAGAGGTCAATGTTAACACAAACAATAACTCCACAGTAATTGGTTGTTATTATTATAATTATTTCACGGAAGTATAAAAAGTACCTCATAATAAAACAATGAGATTCTATAAATTGTTTTTAAATATATGGTCTAAACAATATTAAGGACACCGTCTACTCGAAGGGAATATATTTTTAGACTACAGAATTTATTTTGGAATGACAGTTCTTCAGCTTCAAAATCACTAAATCAGATAAAGATGGGGATTTTATAATATTTATTCCCTGTAGAGATCTGTTTTTTTAGGAGCCCTATCTTACAAAACACTCGACCTTCCGCGAACCTACAAGTTGCAATATAGGATAATTTTACTGGTTCAATTAACTTTAAGTTAATGTGACAGTAAAATTTTATCGCACGATTTAACAAGTGTATAATTATAAGCTATAAATAGTGATTCAAAGATTTAAAATAATTACAGTTCACGAGTTATAAGGTGTTAAACTTGATATTCTATGCTTTTTACGTCCAATTTTTAAAGTAAAGCATTTAATGTATTGGGCTAGAATTAATCATAACTAGACATTCACATGAGCTGTACACAATGAAATATTTATGATATTAATATTAATATTTTACTTTAACAATGGTAGGCAAAAAGCATAAAATAGAAAGTTTGACCCCTTATAACTCATGAACTGTAATGATTTTAAATCTTTGAATCACTGTTTATAGCTTATAATTAGACACTTGTTAAAATTGTGTGGTAAAATTCTACTCTCAAATGACCTGAAACACTATATATCTCTAAATAAAACAATATTATATATATATGTATGTTTTTAATAGCTCATAAATGTTTATTTCTTTTGAGTTTCTGTTTTATTTTAACCCTTATAATATAACGGTAAAAATAAAACAAAGCTCAAAAGAAATAAACATTATGAGGTTTCTCTAAGCTAATGCCCTGGATCAAAATGCTCCCTCCACCCCTACACATCCCTCACCCCACTATCATTTATATAACCCCGCAAATATTATACATAAAATTGTATTAATCGTTTAAACTATGCCAAGTCCTGCTTCGGCACTTTGCATTTATTTTAAATGCATTCTCAAGTTATAATCTGAGCCAGTGGACGTCACTCTAGTTTTGTATGGTTTTCTAGTGCTGAGATTTGGTTGGTGGGAGGTTCAGGTATTTTAATCCCACCTAGGTGTACTTAGTTGGTTTTCTCTGAAGGAGTACCCTTCCTCCTTTATCTTAATGCGGGAACATTTCCTCACCCACATCAGTGGTCACAGGGTATAAGGTGTCACCCTCGTAAAAGACTGGCTTATCGATGATGGGAAGGTCATGGTTCGAATTCTGTATGGGATTATTGATATAGTTTATTTCATAATGGTTGACCAATCTCCCTCCGTGAAAATGCAAGCAAAGTTTTTATAAAGTTTTTTATGTCACCACCTTTCACTATTTGTTCGGATTTACGCATATGAACTATGCTAATGTGATGAGGATGAGCAAGGTTGAATTTAGAGAAATTATACCTTCATTTACGTGGAGAGAGAATGGAAAACCATTTAGTAAAAAAAAAAAACCTTCTCTATATCCGACCGGGATTCAAAGCCTTATCTCCCCACATCGGCAAGCCAGTCTACTGCAAGGGTGATGCTTAGACCATTTGATCACTGATTCCTGTATTCCTCTAAAATATACCGTTAGTGGAATATTCGTAAATGCCCAAACGGGTGGTAAGAAGCCGTGAATAAAAAATAAATTCCCTCTAGAAATTCCACGATTTACATTCCTACGTTTTTTTTGTTTGTTTGTGTATCAACGTGGATAACTTAGACTAGTAGGTTGGTGGAGTTAAGTCATTTAGCCATTGTTTCTTTCTTGCGTCACAAACCTGATGTTGCTGTTAGAGAAACAAGTTGTCGTTGAACGGCAAGGAAGAATCCCTCCTGTCCTGTTTGAGACATAGCATGCATACTTACAACTCTTTATAGGGTAAACATACAAATTGTTATGGGACCTCATACTAGATCCTTCCTTCAAATTGACAAATAAAAGAAACCTTTTGGCTACTATCATTTACCAAAGTTGTCCTTATAGATCACACAAAGTTCACCTTACCACGATTCAACTTTTTTTTTATATGTTTTTCAAAAGACGCGTGCGGAAGATTTTTTTTTCCCCCTTCAAACTTCCTCATATATTAAGCTTTACCCTTTTCACTTGTATACAACAAAAAATAAACTTGTGTGTCCCGTTTGGGAATGTGAGCATATAAACTTAAATGTACTCGAGATAGATATGTTTATGAAAAGGTTCTTCATAATACCCACGTGGATGGTGTCAGCTCTCCCTAATTTGATAGCTTAAAATTTACAAATCCTTTTTTCTTTTTAGATATGGAGAAGAATAAGGCACAAGTCTTTTGACTATTCTAGTCCTTCCCGTTTGTGGATGGTAGGTCCCGTACCTATTATAACTTACCTGTTCCAACCTATTCTTCTCTCTCTCTTCTCGGCACAAAAAAAAAGGGTATTATAGGTTTAACTCATCCTTAAATGACTCCACGAGCCTTGCATCACGTGGCCCACAACTGGATATGTAAAGGTACCGTTTATTTATGTTGTATTGGGAAGGGGGAGGTTATTAGAACGTAGAGGACCTATTGGTATGTCATTTTTTTTTAAAGAGGTGAGGGATGACTTCTAGTACAAGTCTATTGCTCTTATTTTCCAGGTGAAAGAGTCAGAAAAAAAAAAAAGGTTAACTTGTTCTGTTGTAAGGACACGCGAATGTGATTTGTGACGTCGTCCCTTGGAAGGAAAGTGTGTTTCTTTCTATGAAAGATGTCGTACATCTTTGGACTGAACGAGTAGTAGGCCTACAGGGATAAAAGGGATAAAAGGGCAAAAATGAGTCGACTAAAAAGAAACAGGAAAGTTTAATCAATATAGTGTAAATACAGACGGCAATTTATTTAATTTACATACACCTTGTAAAAATCATATTATCTGAGTTATCTTTGTGAAATATCGATGACAAATATAAAATAAGTAAATAAAATACATATTTATTAATATATAATATACAGTTTCTTACCAATGGCTGTATATGATTGGGCACGGGAGTAAAGTATTAAAATTATTTTGGTCTGGTTTTCAATTAACGAAGATATATAGTCTAGTATTCTAGTCGAATGTATTGAGTTTAAAAAAAAGGACTTCCCATACTTCCTTTATTTAAATGTTGGTACAATTCCACCTCCTATTCCTTAATGTAAATATAAGGATAGCCTGTAAATGTAGAAATACTTGAAGCACTGTAAAAATGGGTAAACTATTCACTAACGAATGGAAATCACATGTTTGGTTCCTACAAACAATTCATAATTAATCCTTAAAATTTATAGTGCATATATTTAAACAAAATTTTGGGAATTATGTGTATTAGATGCATGCTGAATTTTTGGTTCACTCACGTATAGGAAATAAAAAGAAAATATGATGATACTTAAACAAATACATAAGCTATGTATATTTTAAGAAAATATTAGTTTTATGTGTCTTCAAGTCCCCGAGTCCGAAAAAGTTTTATCAGGGCATATTTTTCCGAGAAACTTTGTATATCTTACATCAGCGTTTTTCACACTTTTTATTAAGCAGAAACACTACTATCAATTTTTTTTCTTTAAAAATAACAATATAGTATTCAGATATGTATTAAAACTTTCACACTTGTAGTACATAAATGGTATTGATAATTTTAATTAAATTGGTTATTTTAAAATATATTTTTCATTTCTAGGTCCACGTATAAGCTCATATAAACTGTGATTAAGGCTACTTTACCTATAAAAATCCAGCCCCCTCTCCCCGCATCTTACTACCCGTTTGCAATATACACGTTAAAACTACACTAATGGGGTGGGGATGATTAAGGTAGGGATTGGCTTAAAATAAAAAAGCATTAGCGTGAAGGTAAAGTGAGTAATTATTATGGAAAAATTAGTAGGCCAGGATTTGAGCCCCAACGTTTCTATAAATTACAAATAATACTCGATGAACCTAGCATTTAATTCACGTGACCACTGATGAAACTATAAAGAATATTAAAGATAAGACTAGTTAAATATTCAGCATAATTTATTTGTGTTAATTTAATGTTAGTACTGATTATAGTAAACATGGATATCTTATTCTAGGAAAAATAATTAGTATTAGTTTTAAGAAAGTGCATAAGAATTCCCATGGAGAGATTATGACAAATCAAAGATAGGTAGATCTAAAAACATTCTCAAATATACATGGTCAGGATTGAATTCAAGCCGTTTAAGTCAGATTCAAGCATGCCTTTTTCTTCCTAAATCAAACACCTAAGGTTGGTTTGATATCTATCCGCAACTGAGCACGCACTCAACCGTTTGGCTGGTTAGTGCCACCTGCACCAACTGGTAAAAATCCCATGTACTAGGGAAGTACAGGGAGTGTGGTAGCTCCTCGTTGCCTTCCACACCAAATTTCTATGAGTGAGTGTGAAGGGGTCACCCAATTTGGTTGAGAAAGTTATTCACACACAACTTCTAGGGTTCTATTACATGCTAAAATCGGCATGGGATACAATGGCTTTACTTCCCCTCCAAAGGAAATTGTGCTACGGATTTTTATCACTCAGTAAAAAATACGTCGACCACGGCTGGGTTTGAAACCACGACCGTTGGGCCATGAGGCGAGCACCTTACTTTAAGACCACTGAGGTTGACATTAAAGTATGCCATCCCACTTAAGAGATTAGAATCGAGCATGGACCTCCCAATTCAAAGTCAGGCCTTCAACCGCTCGTAAAGCTTGATATTGGAATCGAGCCCTGGCTTCTTATTACTCGTAAACCTTAAGATAATAATAGAGCTCCAGCCACCTTAAGTCAGAACACCTGAATAAAGGATAACACGTCCTCATTTTGTTCGTGACCATTCAACTATGTAACGAAAATCAGAAAGTTGTTTAGTGTCGCGATGAAGTTTGTTTTATTTTTAACCCGAACCGGAACTGCGCAATGTGCATACCGCTGCATGTCTGTAGGTAAACCCACGAAATGTACAGGTTGTCAAAATATTATCTCTAAACCACTTTTCATAAATTGTGGGACACTTTTGACAGTCACTTTAACAATACGTGATTAGACGTAGACAAAGACATGAGACACGTTTCGAGATAAAACACAACAGACCCACACGTGCAGACTGGCTTGTACACTCGGAGTCAAAACAATTTAGACATATCTTGGTAAATAATGTATATGGAATCACAGTCCTTTTGTTGTCAAATAACTCCCAAATGAATGTATGCTTTTTTTTTTTTTTTTTTTTTTTGGCAATGATGAGTCCAATCATGGGGCGCTCCTCTTTTCACTCTACAATATTTATTTATATTTGTTAATTTTACCGAAAAAATAAAATTGTGTATTTGGGATTCAGCTGCAATTTGCTATTAATAACTTTTAATCACTAATATCCTCGTTAACAGAGATAAAAATTATAAAATAAAAATTTCCTCCCATCCCCTCTTCAACATCTTTCTTTTAATTTTGTCCTGTTCAATAAACATGTGAAAGATATAAATTTCTTTTCAATGGGTTCATTTAAAACTTAATTTAATTTTTTGGTTATTTTATAGAAACTTAGTTTTTGTAGTGAAAATCGACTCTTGACGCTCAGATCTATGTTCAGATGCTCTAAAATTCCCTCCTAAAAGGTTAAATTCCTAGAATTTTCTCTCGAGGTGTGAGGGGATGAGGGTGGTAGTGCCACACCCCTAGCAGATGGGACTTCAATCCACTTTCCATTAGGAAAATTCACATGGTCATCAATGAGTCAAATTCCTTTTTTTTTGTAAACCTAAACTTCATTTCAAGATTACCGAATCTCAAATACTCTGGTGGTGTGTAAATATATTCGTCCTGCTGCCCAAAATGTAATTATCTAAGGATTACGCGTGGATTTATAGTTTTAAGTACTCTTCTTAAAATATCATCACACGATTAACAAACCAAATTAACTCAGAACAGACATAGGTTTATTCTCTCAGCCTAAATTTATCAATGGTACAGGTCAGGACCCAATTTCACAGGAGATGATTTTTAAGGCTATAAAGATAATACGAGTATAACTTGGAAATCTTAACTATTATCTAGACGTGCTACTGACTTAGTGAAGGTATAGAATTATAGTTGTCTAGTACTAAGTGTGTGTAAGTAATGTTACTATATGATCTGTTGACTTAAAAATCCACTGAATGTAAAAAAATCTTATTGAATTCCTCAACACAAACGATGGTGTACACAATGTTTGGGACCCAATTAAGCTAATGATCCTTTAAACCCTACTATATAAAAGTTATTACACAAATTTATCATACGTTTCTCATTTCCTAAAATACAAGCGGGTCTGACAATATAAAAACCTGGTTAAATTAGGGATCAAAGTAACTATCATGCAATTTGTGGACATTTTAAAACCTTTGGTAGTAAGAAACATTAATACCTGTATTCACTATTCACGTTCTTTCATAGCAAAGGTTCTGCGAAAGAATTATTTTTATGGCATTTCCTTGAGTTTGAAGACTACTATTTTCCATCAAATGGTGTTTATATTACTCTAACATCTGTTGAAAATGCTTCTGGAAAAATAACAAATCGGAAATCATTTACAAGCTTGATGACTTGCGCAGCTTCCACTTCAAGTGTGTCTTTCAGCAGCATACACGTGGTGTCCAAGCGGAACAGTGACCAATCTCAAAAGTAAGATTATTCCAATGCCCCCCCAAAAAAGTTTATTAGTAAAAGGCTCCCCTCTAATCTGCGTTTTTATAATCTAGAGTTGGTTCAGTTAAATTCTGGTCCTAAATAATATAAATTCTGTTACAGGCATGCAAAGTAAAATATACAATAAATAAATAAATAAATAAATAAATTAATTATTACCACTTCTTACCTCTTGTTCAGGCTATACGCTGTGTATATAGAAGAAAGCAACTCTATACATTTAAGTATATATAAAAGGCGAAGCTTGGGGGTGAAGGATTATAATTACAATTCGGAAATGAATCGTATTTAAATCATAATAAAATAAATTGAAAAATAGCACCTGGACACGAGAATTGAAGCCGGAACCTTTGGCTTAGCACGTCAATGCTCTACCACTGAGCTATCCAGGGATCATCCCGTGCTCAGGGTCTAAACATATTTTTATGGCAGAGTCTGTGATTGACGTGTGAATAATATCGGCTACTAAGAGCTGTCATTAATACCACAGCCCCCCTGTGTGATAATTATTACTCTAATATATTAGTAAGAAAGGAAGTATTTTAGAGGTAATATACCCGTATTTGACCCAACTGGGATTCGAACTCTCATCTACACATCAATTGGAAACCGGTCTAACACGAGAGTGACATCTTAGACCATTCAGCCACTGAGGAGGGTTACAGTGAGTTAACTGTTTTGTAATTCTGATGTCCACTCCTTTTACCATTGAAAGTAAATGGTTTTCACATTGTAAGCCACCCTATTGTGAAACTAGGCAAGATAATATTTTTACCTTTCAAGGTACAACAGAAAAACAAAAGAAAAATTTAGGATTGAATTTAATTCTTAAAATATGCTCACACGCATCAAGAAAAATAAGCGTGGACAGATGTCATCCATGAAGACTGAATAAATTATTCGTGTGATTAAATTTAATCTTGATTGGCGAACTATTCTTCTTGTTGGTTGAATTGATGTGCTGGGTGTAATTTGTTTGCTTCCATCAAAATGGAAAAATGGTGTGTTGGTGTTCTTGCAAAATAAATACGCCACTGTATTCAAAGATGAAATCTTTTATTTTATATAAGATTTAGTAACACATTATTAAATAAAATGTATTTAATAATTAAATGCAAGTTTTATTATTGTATGGTATGTGTGATTATGGTTGTAAATGGGCTAGTTTTTTTTTATACAACAACCCTTGGTTTGGCTCAAACGTTATTTGTGGGCGTTCGAACGATTTGGGCATCATGTATGGTACTCCGAAGGAGAGGGGAGTATACAATGTATTACTCCTTAAAAAAAATTCATCACGTTCTGATACCAATCCAGAATACTAACATTTAAAATTTTAATGATTATAATAATAAAAAAAATTCCTTGTCTTTGGTTGAAAGGATAGCAGTACATTACTTAGGAAGAATTAAACCTTACTAAACCTTCCTAATATTCAAATCTTGACTTTCTCGTCACAGCCAAACGAAAATATACGAGCCCACTTGTCCACCTATACAGGTAGTTATCGAATTGTTTGAAGTCCTGAAGTCCTGTATTCTTAAACATGTTTCAAACTGATACGTTTAAAAGATTGTATGGCAACGTATTACTGGCAATGATTAGTATTGAACATAACATGACAACAAACCCAATTTATTATTTTTTTTACAATGACTAACGTTGTAATGATCCAGCAAATTATTGCTAAATAGCGCTTATAGGGTATTTTGTTATCAACTTTGTTTTATCTAAGTCTTTACTAGTTCTTTCGTTCCAATCGATATTAATTTCACCCTTTAGACAAGCAATTTAAGATTGTTTTATTATTAATTCAATTATCTCTTACTACAATAGCATTGTTAAAAGGTAAAGGTGCTTATCTATCGTAACAATGACTTTACTAAACTCACAAACAACCTAACCACCTTATAATTTAACCCATTTTTCCACTAGAAAAAAGCGCATCTTGAATTTCTCGATGAAACATGTTAACTTAAAAAGACTATATTTAGAAGCTAGCAGACCATAACTATTTTAGACTAAGCTAAGATTATCGACTGTAAGAACAAAACATAGAGAAAAATAATAGTAATAATATTAATGATAATAGTAATAATAATAACAGTAATGGTACAAAAATTGAGAGCATGTTTTTAACACTCTAGTGGATCGTTGCAGCGAAGGCTGCAGATTATTACGCTAAAATGTATTCAAAACATTTTATTGTGAAAGGTTCTCTAGAATGAACTCTCATTAGACATTGTATTTAAAGGTTTACTCATCAAAGGCTACCAACTTTCCATAGATTTTGAACAATTTTTAGTAAAACATATATTTTCCCTCTTCACAGAAAAATTCAAATTTTAAAAAAGACCCTTCTTCCAGCTCTCTATATATTTGTTGCACAGTACTAACTAAGAGTTGCATTTATTTTTGACCAAAGATATATAGTTTATTTACCGATATAAAATCATACACAAATCATTGTGTCTATGGTGATATAAACCAAATTGACTGTACAGATAAGCCACTGTGCGCAGAGCAAAATAATCTGTAATTTAGATAAGAAGATTAACCTTTTGTTAAACACTACTATTTTTTCTGTCATTATAGACTACTAACCTTTAAAATGTGCATCTGTTTGTCAAAATTTGTTGAGCCGTTATATTGTGATTACAATTACTACTAAGGCGCTTACCAAATTATTTATATAGATATTTTTTACATGTACCACATCTTACTACCCATTAGAATTATCCACATATTCACACCAATGATATAAGGATGGCCTTGGGATACTTAGAGGGAATTATGTAGTACCTGCATTGTAATGAAGATAGAGGAGTACTTAAAACATTTAGGAAAAAAAAACCATTCGATATACCCAGCTATAATTTAAACCCCAACCTAACCATCGGGGATAAACCAGATCAGATGAGAATTGCACCAACATTATGATGTATTTTTATATAAACACTAAGCGTGTTTATCGACTATTTACATTTTTCTATTTGAAAGGGACTTTTTTTTTTCTTTTTAAAAAATGTGTTGAGAAACCCAGTACAAGAAGATCTATTGAGCAAAGAAATGTTCGTAAAAGTTTTGGTTTAGTTTCCTTCGCATTCTCTTACATTTTGTGCTACCACATGTTAAAATCACAAATGGATATATCTAGACAACAAAAACATGACTATCCACAGATCTGACGAAACTGACTCTTTTTATAATTATAGTTGGTGTTCTCATTATATTTTATTATGTGTTATTATTTTTTATTACTATTTAATTACATAATTTGCACTTTTTAAACACAGATACATCTCAGAAAATGTCTTGCTCATTTACTAACCATATAAAACCATTTCGGTATAGTTCTTTGAAAACCTTAGGGGACATTTTAAAAACAGAAATTAATTATTTGCAGGGAGCTACTTTTTATTAATATTTAATAACTTAATTTGTACTTCCAAACACAGACACATCGTATACAATTTCTCGATCATTTATTAATTAATATATAAAACCTTTTTTGGCAACCCGAGGAAGATCTTAGATACTGAAATTAATGATTTGCAGGTAGAATAAATGAAATATATGTGAAAACTACATTACTTTATGGCTGACCAAGCTTGCTACAATCGTATTGTATATTAGTGCTATTAAGTATTTTATAAACACTGGTTGTTAGATAATGAAAAATAAATTACTCAATCGGGCAATATAAAGAGATAATCTATTTTAATGGGCCTATATAATATTTTAGGTAAATAGACCTTATCATATATTTCTTATGTTAAAAAGTATCTCTAAACATTTTTGCTAACTTCATTGAAGTATAAGGGATTTTCTCCAAACAATTCTTATGTTTATAAAATTAATACTTAAAGTATACATGACTTTCACTTCACTCAGCTTTCTTATCCCAACCAAAGAAAACCTAGTAACGGTGGCTACGTAGACAAAGGAGTTAATATCGTCCTTTCTTGTTTATCAGTAATAGAGGGGTTGTGGTTTGAGTTCCTGCTGGGTGTAATTAGGTTTTACCACTTTTATCCCCTAAACACTTTTCTACTATATTTTCACAAAAATGAGAATATAATTTCAACTAAATTCTAACTTTCATAACTAACATGTTTAATGGAAATATTCGGATATTTCGGATTAGAAGTAAAACGCGAATAAAACAGTAATTAGTAGAAATTAAAATGCGAATGCAATCCACGATAATATAAACTGTTTAACATTATTAGATGTATAGTTTAAATACACTATAATATTTTAACATTCTTTCCATAGTAGATAAAACGAACAAAAGTATATATTATTTATATATGAAATATAATTGTTTTAGTATATTTCTTTATTAATAAATAAATATAATAGTTTCGATGGTGTACTTTTCAAATATTTCACAGATTTTTGTTGGAGTTTTCCAAAGTAAAGTTCAACATATTCCCAAACCGGTTCTTAATTTTACCAGCTAACATTATTATGTGCACTAAGTAACTATACACTTCCTCAATTAAGTAGGCACTCATAATTTTCAGTAAACACACATATAACTCAAATTATCATATACTACTAATTATTCACTAAAGAGTTTGAGGAGAAATCCACGGGTAGTGAACACGATGTAATAGCAGGCCATCCTTTCTTTAACACGCTATTATATTCGTATCAAGATCATTTGACAAATGGCGCTTAATATTTTGGCAATTGGCAATTCTGCCCAATTGTAGAGTGATCTCAAGAAATATTGCTACTTTTGTTTAGAGTGTATCAATGGGCGCATGGTATAAGGCGTCGCTCTAGCTATAGGCTCTATTGACTTTGGCCAGGAGGTCAGGATTTTAATCCCGGTCGAGTGAGTTTTGTCACTTTAATGCAGGCAAATGGGGTGTGTACGATATAAATTACACTTAGTTCAGCCTTGCCATATTATCGTAGTAAACGGGTAGTAAATTTTGGTGAATAAAAATGTATGCGACTCAACTGGAATACCAATGACGGGGGTCACTAGTTTTTATTTTCTGATGCGTGCATTGGTTTTTGTTTTTAATATATAATTAATACTTTTTGGCATCCCTCCTCGACGTTATTGCGCATGTTTTTCCTATGCGCTATTCTCCCAATTCCTTCGCTTTAACATAGTTCGTTAGTACCCTTGTGGCTCACCTCACTAACCGCGGGCTAGACCAACCGTTCCTCGGAGAGGGCTCCATAATTTATTGGTGAATTGATCGAGGAGCGTACATGAAGTTTATAGGACCTAATGCTCTAATATAATAAAAATATGAAAGAATAATGATTTATTTTTGACAAATAAATACAAACATACATTACACAAGTAATATTATACCTACGAACCTGGAAATTTCATGGAAATTAGTGAGCACTTACGTCAGTTTCAAAATCCTGATTTTTTCATTATTTATAGAATTTGATGTATTTCCATTTAAGCTGGTGGACCGCAAGGAACGAGCTTGAGGGATGAAAGCGGCTCGTGGGATGCGCGTTGGGCACCCCTGGCTTAAGCATCACTCTCGTAATAGTCTAGACTGCTTACGATGGTGATATCGGGGTTTGAATACATGTCAGGTGTACTTAGGGTGTTTTTTGCTAAATGTTTTTGCCATCTTTCCTCCATGCAAATGTGGGTATACTTCCGCTAAAATCAACCTTCATCGTCCCTAAAATATTGGAGTAATTAATATACACGTGTAAAATCTGAATGGTTAGTAAGGCACGCTGCTAAATAATAACCCTGGGCTGTAGAAGATACTAATCAAATAAATTGTACGACACAATCGTTCAAACTTTCTCATATTGTGTAGTCTAGATTCGAGGAAAGTTTTCAAAAATAAGTTCTTAGTAAGCTACCCTTAAATAAGTTCTACTCACAAAAAATAACACATCATCTTTTTAATTAAAATAATCACTCTTTATAATTATGCACATTTTAAATCAAATTGTTTAAAAAATTTAACAAAATTCAAAATTTTTTAAAATAAATTATTTATAGACTATCCTAAAATTATGTGTTATTTGTAAAAAATTAGAATGTATTTTTATTTATCATGAAAAACCATTCACATATTTCCATTTTTAATTCAATCTTCAAGGTCAATTTCCAAAACATTTGAATTTTCTAAAATTTGTTGTAGCTATTCCACCCTTAAATTAATTTATTTTAGATGAATAAAGATATATTAATATTGATATGTTAAATAGTGTCCCGATACCAGTATGCTGCGGCGTGTACAGGATAGCATAATGCGACGCACTGCCTCTTATCTCAAATTGCACAACGGCTGTTTTTAACATTAACGGCACTTGGTTACAAGGAGGAAAATAACACATATTTTTACTGTGTATACTGTGTCCTCCAATACCTGGCCAAGTGACAGGCATTAAGTGTGCTATATTTTGGTATTGTTTAGCTTTAAGTAAATACTCTATAAGATCACAAATTGTGCAAATCGTGTACACTCTGTATATCAAATTATTGCATGTTCTAAAAAAAATTCAACCTGCAGTTCTTTGCGTGCAATAATTAAGGTTCTCGTACTGTAAATTGTGAAGCTAAGGTATACAGTTGGAGTGTACTATTATCTCAATTATGTTTTCTTTTCGCCTGAAGTAGTTGTTTTAGTTAAAAAGGGAAGTGGTTGAGTGTCGGTGCATTGCATTAGTAAGTTCTAGGTGGCCTTAATGGGAGGGAGGGAGGCAGGCTAAGTCATGTGCCGTGATGAAGACAACTATTTCACGGTCGTTGTTGGTAGAAAAGAGAGAAGGGGATGGAGATCATTGCTCTTTATGTATGAGCGTGTTAAGATCATATTAACTTACAACTTGATATTTCATAAACACAGGGTAGGCTGCTAAAGATTTAATCTAAGGAGGGATGGGCTGAGAAATAGTAAGCAAGAACAACCACATTGTTGTTGAACAGCTCGTATACAGTACAATTTGCATAAGAAGAACCTTATCTACCATCTAGAAGAGTTACCAGATCTACTTTCACGTATCCATACGTCAAGTTATGAGATCTACATAATTATGTCACGTTTGATAGATATCATCAATACTTATAAAATAGCTCTAATAATATAGTGAAATGCTAGCAATGTTGAATACAAAACATAATTTTGTATTTTATAAAAGAGTTTTGCTATGTAAAAAGGGCTGTACAATCAGTCGCACTCGCAAGACTGTTGTATTTATTTCCTTTGCTGGGTCGTAGTCCAATTTCTGGCTGAGTGTACCTGAAGGTGTAGTTTAATTAAATGTTTTCTCTTCTCCTTCCATACAAATGCGAGTATATTTCCATCAGATTTGATCTTACCAATCCCTACATATTTATGGGGGTTAAATGTGATTGGACTGGACGTAACTCCATTTCTTTTATATTATTTTAATTTCATCCCACCTAAACTCATAATGACTTATATAATCCCTTAAAAGAAAATAAGTTCAATGCCGTCTCTCAATCAGTAGCATATCTGCTTACTGAGCTAAGGGTCTTAGATTAAAGCCCGGCAAAGTCAAATAAATAATTTATCATTGGTGAAATGTGGGTTTCTCCCTTTCAGAGTGATGTTATTAATGTCCACAGTCTGGTTGTTGTGCCTGCTCGAAATTTAAGATAGATTATAAGTTGTGTGCTGAAATAACCAGTTGATTCAGAGAGTTAGCGCTAAATACATAAAATAAAAATAAGTGCCATATTAATTCAATCTCATCCTTAACTCATTAAAACCTTTATCACACCTTAATCAATTTTTTTAAATTGATCACTGCGTCTTACTGTCTGTTCAGGCGATACGCATCTGCACCAATTACGCTAATGAGTCAGGGACGAAGAAGGTTGAATTTAAAGGAAGTATTCCTGCATTTGCATGAAGAGAGAGTGGAAAACATTTAATAAAACCATCCTCAGTGCACAAGACTGGGATTCTAGCCCCATTATTCCTGTCATCGGGTCATCAGTGGTCTAGCCTATTGCGAGAGTGATGCCTTATACCATAAGGCCACTAGACCAGGTCCATAATTTATTTGATCCCACCTAAGCCCGTGATTGATTCCATTATATCTAAAACCGCATTTAATTCCATTTCATCTTAATTCAGGATAAATCTATTTACACCTTAACTTGTGATCAATTCCATTACAAACTAACTGGTAATTAATTCCATCTCACCTTAAGTTGTGTTCAATTCCATCCCCGTGACTTATATGCTAATAATTCAGCTTATAAGTTGAAAGGGTCTAAGTTTGATTTAACGGGATAAGTAGATGAATATTTCAATCACCTTTTGTTGTAAGTAGTGTGTTATTATATTAGTGAAATGTTTTGTAATGGCATAGTCATTTGATTAGAGATATAGATTTTTAATTTAAATTAATTGATTAATTATTTAACTAGAATATATTTGATTTTTAACATTGAGAAAAGGTATTAGTTCAAAATATCTTAACTTGGGGTTGGCTAATTACTCTAAAATAAAATAATTAGTAACCACCCATTTTCATTAGTTCACACAGTTTAATATAAACGTCGTTTAACGGTTTGATCCATTTAGTCGAGATAATGAGGGTATTTTGAAGAACTGCACCTACATCAGAGTAGGTAGGAATTGATAAAACGCCAATAATAGAGCTTATGTGTAAATCCATCCCCAATAATACCAGTGTAGATTCAAAACTAGCTCTTCCAGTCTTGAACAATCCATTCAATCACTAGGTCAGCCGACTCTTTAGACCACAGAACCACTGGTGAGGGTAGCGACACTATGGAATATAAATATGAGTTTTTTTATTTTTTTATTTCTTTTAGATACATTGGTTCAACGCCTACAGAGGTCAAAATGTATTTTTATTCTGGTGGGATGTTATATGGGTGAGATTATCGATTCATAGTTTAGTAAAAAAATGTATAACAACATCGAAACAATATTTTTTTAAAATTTAGCACCACGTCTTACTACCCATTCGGTAAAAAAAATTAAATAATTATTGAGTAAAATGAAACATATATTTCAAACAGTGGCCAAATTATATAATTTTAAACTACTAGTGGATCGTTGCAGTGAAGGATGCAAATTATCATAATGGCTACAGATTATCGCGCTAAAATATTTTTAAAGTTTGTGTTGGAAAAATGACCATAGAATGAGGCCTCACTAGACTATAGGCCTATATGTAGTTAAAGGTTTACTCATCAAAGGTTATTAACTTTCCATGGATCTTGATCTACCGGTGTTTAATTTCAAACAAAACATATATTTCCCCTCCTCACGCCACGATTAGAACTTTAAAATATACCTCTCCATCTTTCTATCTATTTGATAAGCCATACTACTTAAGTAAGAATTTAGTTTTTATTGTTTTCAACCAAAGAGAGATATTTTATTTACTAATATACAATCGTACACGAATCATAGTTTCCATGATGTTGTAAACAAATAATGATTGTACAGATGAGCTATGCATATGCAGTAGAAAAGCTGGAATTTGGGTCTTCTTTGAGGCTACTATTTTGTCGAACCCTTGGACCAATAGCTTTTAAAATGAGTGTACTTTTGTTAAAATTAGTTAAGCCGTTTCCTCGTAATTCAAAATACCCGAAATGTTCTTGTCAAATTTTATATATATAATAAGTATATATATAATGTAGATATTAAATATATATAAATATATTATGTATATACTTTAATTTTAATTTAATAAACCAGAATGACTGGAAAAATTGAGCTACTTAAGGTAAGTCTAGTCTTTAGAGTATACCCACTTTGATATTTGAGATTTGAATCCAAGACATTCAGAAGTGTTCTAGGGTGTTAACGCCCTCGGCGACGGCGTGATCCAATCCAATATAATTATATTACGATTGCGCTCAGCCGGACATTCATTGCCCTAATCACAATATAACTAAGATAGTCTACAGTTAAATAAAATTAACAATAATAGTAAATTATTTTTTACATCACGTTTACTAACCTTTCATGCTATCTACTTATTTATGCTATGGGGTAAGGAATGAGAAAGGCAGAATTTAAAGGGAGTGTAATCACGTTTTCGTATCAAAACAATCCTCAATATATCTAAACGGGATTCAAACCCGAATCACTGTTAATACATTCTAATAAAAGAGTGACGCCTTAGACCAAGCTACCATGGAATCGAGTATGTAATCTTCCATCATTTTAATAATTCTAGTTTTTATATAAATTAAAGTGTAAAGCTTGTTGAAGAGCAATAGAATTTGATCAGCACTAAGCAGTTAATGTTGAATCGTAGAAATAGGAGGGTTAGTTTATTTAATATGGTGTACACTATTAACTTAATAGTAATATTGTAAGTCTACAGCCCACAAATTTGTCTTGATATTTTCTCATCCATCCGGAGAAGCGTGTGCACGAGTCATTTGGCTGGTTAGTGTCGCTTGCCCAAACAATCTGGGAGAAAGCACTTGTACTAGGGAAGTCCTGAGAGTGCGGTAGTTTCCCGGTGCTTTACGCACTGAATTTATGTGAGCGACGAGAAAAATCCTATCAATTTGGTTGGAAAAGTCATATAAATTCCTAGGCTCTCTTACTTGTCACAATCGACATGGGGCCAGTGGATTCGCTTTACTCCTGAAGAAAGCTGTGCAACGGATTTTCATCGCTCAGTAAAAATCTACCGACCTTGGCCGTGTTTGAACCCATGAACATCGGGCCCTAAGTTAATCACTTAAGCCGCCTAGACCATGCATTAACTAATAATCTTATATTTACTATTCAGCAGTGATTACTTGATGCGGAACAAACCACATTGCTTTTCAACAAGCTTTGATTATTTCTGACCAAATTATTAAAATTTATACTCTTCTCACGAACATTCTAGCACATTTAAAAAAAGATCCTTAATTACCTTAGGATGTTTTGTTGGACCTTGTTATAAATTAATTTTGGTTTTGAGTAAACTAGATCCAGGGTGTACTGGTTGGTTCCAAGCTTTCCAGGACTACACAACTAAGATGGACCTTAAGGTTGGAGTGTAGGAGACGTAAGAAAAACAAAGTTTTTTTTGTGCAGTTTTAATAGCAAACTTTTTTTGGCTTAAAAAAACCAAATATCGCTTCAATAGAAACATAAGAGTTTAATTTTATTCACATGGTGATAATAATATTTGTGGAATATCTGCTATGAACATGCGGCAATAGATGACAAACTTTTTAAAATAAGAGAAAAAGTTGACACTAAATTCCAGAAACTCATGAAAGGTGTTGATTTAGGTCACCATGTGACTAAAACTACACTCATACGTTTCTAAAGAAGCAATATTTGATTCCCTTTGATCCAAAAGTTTTGGTGTAAAAAATTCAAAAATACTGGACTTTTCTCACTTCCTCTACAAATCTAACCCTTAACACGCGTGTATTAATAGTCCTCAAGCTATGTTTCAGTTCAAGCAGAAGTGATGAGGTATTTATGTTTTATTACTAGTACATTTAATCCTGGGGCCATTCCACCTATATTATCAATAATTACGATACTATTCAGTTCATTTAAAACATCAGCTTCTACTTTATACTGACATAAGAAAAAATGCTTCCAAAATGTTAGACAATAGCTGGAAGTCTATTTTTGAACTATTAAAGTTTATAAAATGATCCTTATTCTTGTGGATTGCAAAGTTATAACAATTTGTATTCACTAAACTACACCAAGAAACAACAAATGGGATGGTCTTAAATTTAATGGCATCGTACCCTTCACCAATTATGTATTTTGGGCACCCTGAAACATATTCACTGGAATTTTTGATTGAAATGTTAATCATTTAGAATTTAATGTAAAGCTTTATTTTAGTTTGAAATACATGCGACCCGCTTCGGTGGCCGTATGGTCTAACGTGCTACTCTCGCAGTAGACCAGACTGCCAATGACGGGGATATCGAGGTTCAAATCTAGGTCTGGTGTACTGAGGGTTTTTTTAAAAAAAGTTTTCCACTCTCCCTCCATGCAAATAGACACTTTCTATAAATATTTCCTTCCTAGTCCCTTTAACCATATCGTGATTAGTACATAAGCGTATAATCCGGGCGGGTTTTAACCCGCGGTGCTAAAAAGATAAGTTCTTGCGAAAGCCCCAAACAAACTGGCCTTCATGGATACCGCCCGGTATCTAAGCAGCTCAGTCGACCCCTGGCTAGATCAATGCTCTTGATCATTTACTTTGGCCTCAGAACTTCAACACCTACGTCGTTGAAAATAAGCTACTCCTACCTTTTCATAAAACCTTTTTTAAACTTAAAAGGCTTGAGCTATATTATAAAATAACAAACCACTTTTTAAGTGACGTGGAGTCTTTGAACTTTTAGAACACATCTCAGAGATCCCTCCATTAGGCGGCTCTCTTAAGAGGCCTCCGTAGATATACGTAGAACTTATATATATGTATGTATATTTGCATATATATAGAGGCCAAAGTATTTATACATATATTATTGCAGATAAAAGTACGTATATATGTTTATATAATTATTTATGTATATATATATAAATAACTATGCAGTGGGTAATTTGGTAATTTGTCTTGCTAGCCCGTCTGGGGTTTTAACATATTTACACTAATATAGTAGGGATGATGAAGATTTAATTTTTTGGAAATGAACGGCATTTGCGTTGAGGAATAGTGGTAAGCCATTTTTAACACCTCAGTAAATCCAACAAGATTTAAGCTCAGACCCACCCATGGATGACAAACCAGACCAGACCAGATGGCTGACACCTTTGTTTGAATATTTAACGATGCTGGATTAAGCTTACAACTTTCCTAAGCCCATACCGATTTATGAATTGAACAATAAATTATTTGTTTTAATAATTTGCTTTGATTATAAAGTTTCACTAATTACATAATATAAGGGATGGATAAGGAGGGTTAGTAAGAGAAGGGCAACCGGTAAGGGAGTAGAAAAATCATAGTGATAAAGAATAAAGTACATCCAACCGAAATTGGGATGCCTCATTAACGGTCAGCCAATGCAATGTAAGATTAACTCCTTAGACGACTCACCCACAAATGTGTGTAGCGAAACCTTTTTGGGCTGAACTTTGTTTCAGACACCGAAATACATATGTAACAATAGACGCTATATTTATTTGCCTACAAGTAAAAAAAAAAAATTAAAATAGAATTTAAACTAGACAAATTTATTGTCTGGTACTTTTATTCGAAATATTTCTTCTTCTTGATTACTTTCGGAAATCTTCTCAGACATTCTATTGGCATCAATAATTTAATACAGGCAATTGAACATGTTCTATTAGTTAAATATTTTAATTTGAATTTAAAATAAAAGTATCCAATATTAAAACTATAATAAGAAAATCTAAAATACTATTATGACCTAATTTACACTAAACATTGAAATAGTACTTTCTCATGACCCCTTGAACTCTAAAAAAAATGGTTTATATGCAATGCTGTATGTCTGTTACCGAGACTATAATTGAAATTGTGTTGCTGACCATGTCACAACTTAGTATCAAGAGATTTCATGAGGTTATCCAAATGATTTTTTAGCATTAAATATATAACCCTAGAGCTAAAGGTTTTCTCAAAATCAGCTTTAATGGTTTTAATTAAAATTCGTATCTGGCTACTGTTTGATATTACAAACCAATGATGATTAATTTTCCCGTCAAAATTATTTTGAGGGTATTATATAAGCAGAAATTACCAATTATGATCATATTTCACGCCACTATTTGAGTTAGGAAATATCACATATTTGCAAAAATGTTGGATTATAAAAAATAAAAATTCTTTATTTTGAAATATATTTAATATAAAATCGCCGAGTCATAATAAAGTATAGCTTTATGGTGATCTTTGATATAAGAAATTTATTGTTATGCTCTTTGGTGGACAAAGATATATGTATTTTCTCAATGTTTCTGTAATAGTGTGTATTATTTCATACATCCTAACTGGTAGAATTTACAACAATGTCTATTATTTTGTTTTACATATCTTTGGAGTGGAGAGTTTTAAGTGGATTTCTTCATTTTTAAGTAAAGAAACGATAAAGTCTGTTCGAAGAAATATACAATTTATTTTGACTAACGCTTGCTTGGACATATAAATGTTCAACTGTAAATTAACAATAGCAATAATAAATATAGGCCACATGAAATGTTAAATATTTTGACGAGACATTCGAAAATATAGAACCACTTAGTCCAGATAAAGTGTTTTTCTCTTCTTATCATAGTTTAATAGGTTTAGGTCGATTTAATCTCAAAATGAACAGTATTAATGAGTTCTTAAAAGTATTGTGACCATCTTAAAATGAAATATGAGGGTTATTAGTTTATAGATATTTCAATGACGTAAAATGTGGATCACCTAATGAATCAAAGTCATACGATATGAGATACTCGGTAGCTCAGAAAGTTTTTTTTAAAAATAACGTCATAATTATTTAGAAAACATATTTTGATTTTAATATCTGGAAAAAACATAAATGTAGTTTGTAAAGACGACTAAAGCAGGAAACTCATTTTTCAGCTATCCAACGGAAGTAAATAAAGAGGATAAATTACCAGTCCCATGTTTAGTAAGATGATGTGTGTGTTTTATAATAAATGGAGATAATCTTTGAGAGTAATTCTACTGATTTTTTACAATCATCTCCTAATGCACAAATTTTGGCATCTCCTCAACTATTTGAGATACTAAATAACTTATCATTGCAAAATTGTGGTACTATTAAAAATAAAAATGCTATATGAAATATATTTGTATAAAACCAATGGTTTATGAGATATTGACAAATATATTAATACAATTTTGTGAGCTTTAGTTGTAAAGAGATACTACTTAAGTTTTAACGCAATCATTCTCTAATGCCATGGAGTAAGAAATGGGTAAGTCTTTTAAAAAGTGAATGTTCTCTTTCTTTCAAACCCTTACGAGAAATGTTTGTACAACAATAATCTATCTCTATCATTTTAGATTTAATAGTCAATATTTACCTATTTTATTGGTCAAAATTTATAAATGAGGAATTAATAGCAATGCAATAACCATAAGATATGTAAACCCTAGTAAAATGTCTAAAATTTTGAACCGGAAGTCGAGATTTTAATATAAAGTGTTGACCCTTGGGGACCAATATCAATATTTTTACTTTCTCGCTACCTTACAGGTAGAGAAAGTATTGTGATCGTCAAAAAAAATTGTGTGTATATCTAACCTTAAAATTAATATCAGTTTACTAGAGGTGAAAAGAAAAAAATTCCACTTTCTCAAAATCGGCCATAGCGATTTATCTCTCCCATTTTAGACTAAGTAGTCAATATTAGCTATTTTATTGATAAAAATGTATAAAATGAAATTTAATAGAAATGCGATATCCATAAATGTGCTCCTCTAGTAAAATGACGAAAATTTTAACCGGAAGTCAAAATTTTAGCACGAAGTCTTGACCCTTGGGTACCCAATATCGATATTTTTTATTGGTCCAAATATACAAATGAAGACGTTAATTCCTTAAAAATAAATCATGAAATTTAAAACCACGAGTCAAAAATGTTTCACGTATGTATAGCGTAATTTTTTCTTGGGTTTGCTAGTGCATATTATATTATGAATTTTGAGTAAATATCTACATTTTTTTAAACAATAGAACGAGAAATTCCTTGCGGAATTCCGTAAAATTTTTTTTTAAAATTTGTTTGTGACTGATGGCAAACTTCGACGTACCATAAATAAGTGAGAAATCTACCATTACTGAGTATAAGAATCATTATAATTAAACTCATTGTGGCCAGGTTGGTATCTCCGAACTAGAGTCTTAAATCAAGGAACGTCAGGGGTCTGAGCATCTCCGTAAACACGCACCCATGTTACAGAAATAATAATTCATAATATATTTTTTTTAAGTGGTAAGGAAAAACTGTTCTAAAAAAAAAGACGAGAGAGAGAAAGAGATAAAGGTCGTGTGGTGTGGACTGGTCAAACCGGACTGACCACCCGTGTGATTTGCCATAATTGATGAGATATTGACGGTTAGTGTTCGCCGGCTCCACTGCTTTTAATATGGCAGGGGTGAGTAAATAAGCCAGGAGCTTGCCCTCTCCTCTCATATAGTTCCCCCCACTCTCACCCCTTAAATTGTTTGTTTCGTTCTCATATTTATTGAAGCATTTGAAACTAATGGTCCTCGTCTGTCAAGCTAGCTAAAAGACCCAGTTTCAAATTCCCGCATGGAACAAACAGTGTCACTTTGCAAATATATTTTCATTTACATCCAATACTGTTTAAGCCTATGGTCTGGGTCAGTTTTTTTTATTCAAGCCATATATTTTCCACTACCGCTTACTAGCCTGTCGTAGCTTCATATGCCTTATATTCCTTAAGACTAGACAGGCACAACATCCAGTCCCGACCGTTAATTCATCATTTTGAAAGGGTAAACATATATTTCCATCAATGATAAAATTTTGAGCATGCTGGCAATCGACCTAGAACCCTTAGTTCAGCCAGGCCCACACACTACCGACTGAACTAAGGTGTCGGACTGCATATATATATATTTCTTTAATTTTGTTTTCACACCGTTCCTTACTACCCGTTCGGGCTATACTCATTTGCAATTACACCAGTAGGATAGGAATGGGGAAGATAGATATCTTCTTCTAGGAAATGTCAAACCTATTGGCGTTGGAGTTGTTTACTAACGTCTTAGATAATATAAGTAGCTAGGGATTAAACCTGTTTTGGTGGCTCTATGGTCTAAGGCGTCACTCTTGCAATAGTATAAGATATAAGTGATGGTGAGATCGGGGTTTGAATCACGGCCGATGTACTGAGGATGGTTTTCCCAAAACGGTTTTACACTCTCCTTCCACGCGAGTGCGGGTACACCTCCTTTAAGTTCAACCTTCCTCATTTCTAACTCACTAGCATAATTAGTACATGCGTATAAACTTAACACGTAGTAAGACAATGTGCTAAAATAAATTTAAGGATGAAGAGGGAAGTTGGAATAAATCCACCTGAACTAGCACGGATAGGGGAGATCAATTGTGGAACGCCCTCCTCAATGAACCTATCCGTGAGCTGAGCTCCAGACTGACTATCTCGCGCAATCTAGCTTACTGCTAGCTTGACTCTTTGGACTGCGTGACCACTAACACGAGTTTCGGATGTGTCTGAAATACTAACATTTACAATTTAGTCTAGAGACGCTGCTGATGTGCCTTTTTTTTTACTAAACTTTGGCTCAGTAGTTAGCACGACTGTCTACTGAAATAAGGGCATTGGGTTTTATTTGACTCATGTCCTACGAAATCAATATTTGGTTAAATTGTGTCGTCGCTTTTCAAAATGTTTAATTAATGGCTATAGACTGGGAAGGTGTGTCTGTTATATAATTAAATTAGTTCGTAAGTAACGTGCTGATATAATCAGTCGAGTCAGGAAACGCGCTTTAAATAACCCTAAAAATTATTAATAATAATAATAATAATATAATATAATAATAATAATAATAATAATAATAATAATAATAATAATAAAGTACATTCTTTGTCAGTCTCGTATAGATCTCAGCGGCCTCACGTGGCCTAAGCCCTCTAATTGGTCAACCTTCCATATACGTCGGTGAAACTGGCATGGCTTGTCAGGGCTAAGGAACAGCCATAGGATTTATTTATATTCTGTTATTTGTCTTTATTATTAAAAGTGATGCAGAGTGAACAATTACTATACCGGTATCCCCCCATCTCCCTTTCCTTGCGCTGTGTAAACTTTAGCTGACATAAACGTCGCACTTATAATAATTATATAGCTTGACGTTATTTAGATGCAGTTAATAAGACAGTAATAAAGGATATCCAATGCCATAACATCTCTGCAAGAGGAAACTCAATAAAAAAAATTATGGTGTCGTCCTTTGAACTAATTACCTGCAGCTGATAATGATAAAATGTCATATTCATAGAAGTAATGTTGAATGTGCTACTTTTATTACAGTGTGAAAGGTTAGAATGGGCGAAACAAAATATTTGGAATAGATAATTAAAACTTTAATTTTAAATGTTAGAATAAACTCTCATACATATTATTAGATAAATTTTGATTTAGGGTGCTTCTAGATTATTCTATTAACTACCACACGTGGTCTAAATGTCCTCTGATCTGGTTTGCCGGCAACAGAGAGTTTGGCTGGATGCGATAACGAAAATATGGTGCTTTACTTCAATGAAAACGAGCCTACAATTCTTTAACATATTCCTCATACCTACAACTTTAGCGTTATTAAATGCTGATAGCCTGGACTGGTTACTAAGTAAGATGTGGTACAAGAAAAAATCTGTACCTCATGTGTTTACATTCTCTGCGTGAGGTTAATGTGAAAGTCATACCAGATAATATTAGGTATAGCTTGTCAATGTAAAGTCAAACGTTCACCGCAACAAAAACGAGCAGAGCAAAAAGGTGGTCACTTGACGAGCTCTAAGCCAATCTTTCAGCTTTAGTTTTAAATTAAATTGGTCAGAATGATTTCGGAGTGCTACAGGCCAGCATTTAATTCCATTCATAACTATCCTTTACCAACACACGCAGACTGAACTTAATGTCAATAAATAATCACTGCAAGTGATAAAGGTTTATTATTTCTGTCTCCTCATAAAAAAAATGTTTATGATGTTGATGTGCCCTCCCGTGTTTTATCTTCAAACACCCTTAGTCCGAATATTCTTTTATTTTCTTGTGCTAGCACACTTTTACAATTTTCAATATATTCCTTGACAACACTATCAAATACTCTTCCTTACATTTATCTAAATAGTGTATTCTCACCTATTTTTAATATACTGTATCTTTCTATCTCGCATTCTTTCTCGTTCACTATTGTTGGGTCTGACTCTACCAGGTCTTTTGATGTTGTCGTGGTACTCCTTTAATTATCTTTCTCTTTCCCATTTCCTCTCTTACACTTTATTAGGTTCTTTCGGTTCCTCGTAATCTACTGTATCATTGTATCTCTTTTTTAATGGTTCAAAGCCTTGCTCCTCTACAATTTATTGATGTACACACGTTTAAGCTAAGCTCACCACTATAGTAGTAATGAGGTTAATAAGGAGGGGGTAGAATTTCAAAAGTGAAACAAGTGTAATTTTAAAAGAGATTAAATATGCCACCGGCTTGAAGATGGTTTTTAATGTCCGTGCTCGTGTTTTGCTATATTGGGATTCTGTCAGTACAAAACCTTTGGAAATTACTAACAAAATTATTTTATCTCTCTCTCTCTCTCTGTGAGATTGAAGTACATATTTATTTACATCAATAACTGTTTCTAGCCTATGGTCTTGGTCAGGTTTTTATTCAAGTCATATATTTTCCACTACCGGCTTGCTAGGCCTACCTTAGCTTCATATATATGCCTCTTAATCTATCTTAAGCCTGATACAGGCACAACGTCCAGTTCCCGGCCGTTTATTAAGCACTGTGAAAGAGTAAGCCCACATTTCACAAATGATACTTTTTTCTGCCATACCGGGAATCGAACCCGGGACCCTTAGCTCAGTAGGCAGACATTCTACCGACTGAGCTAAGGTGTCAGATAAGAAGTACCTATTGTTTTCATATAAATAACCTTGAGTTTATGATAAATGTCGACTTTCCATTACCCCCTGAAACTGAAAAAGTTGTTTTTGCTATGCCTTTTTTTGTCTGGGTGACCGTATATCGGCTTATAGTTGAAAGAAATCCATTTTAATTATTTCGATTAAATTTTGTATCTAGACATTGTTTAACATTACAAATAAAATTACGTTTCTTGTTTTCCCGTGTACATGTCTTTAAGGATATTTTACATGAGAAGAAATTTACAAATTTGACTATATCTACGTAACTATTTGAGATAAAAAAAACTCATCATTTTAGAGTTGTAATAATATTAAAGAATACAAATCTTTTATTTGAAGTATATTTTTATAAAACCAATAGTTTCTGAGCGATAAACAAGCACATGTATTTTATGGATAACTTTTACATCGAAATTGTTGTAGTGCTCTTTGGTGAACAAATATGTTTATATATTCTCAATATTTCTGTAACAGTGTATATTATTTAATTTGTGCTCTTTGTTGGAGTGTTTTGTGACAATACATATATATATATATATATATAATATATATATTATTTCGTATCACAAATCTTATGAGTTTTTAGAAAATGTATTTATTTCAAGATAAAAGAGAAAGTTTGTGCGGTGCATCGTAACATTTATTTACTTTGGCAATCCAAAATGATTAAATTTTACTAAAGTTAAACGACATTTCATAGGTATTTATAGTATTTATCAAAAGTGAGAGCTGAAGGGTGTATATGACTGGATGTATGAAAACGTGAAAGTAAGTCTAATAGAATTTATAGCTATCAGAAAAGGTTCTCGATATTAAAATTAAACTATAGCTCTCTGGGCTATCAGCATATTTAAGTTATTGAGGTAAGGATGAAGAATGAAATATTGAGAGTAAATGTATCCACACTTACATGGAGGGAAATTGGGAAATCTTTTGGGAAAATACACCCTTAGTACACTCGTCCAATATTTGAACCAAGATCTTCTGGTCAATGGCAAACCCTGTTATTGAGCATGATATTTATACCATGTGTCAACTAGCGTCAGTAAATGCGTTATTATTGAGTCATAAGCTATCATAGCAATAATATATAGATTATTAAAGTACATACACACTTCTGAGACATACATTCATCCAGAAACTGTGTAATAATTGCTGGAGACTGGACTGTGAAATAATACTTACCAAACTTCTCATAAAATTTAGTAACACTTATAAATAGTAGTTCTTTTTTTTTTTAAACTTCCTCGCGAGATTTTAGGATGTAGAATAAATTTATTATTTTTGGTCTGCTGTGCTTCTGAGACTCAAACAATTCTAATTGAGGGAGAATGAGTGGCGGCGGAATGTCTAGAGGAGTTGTAAAACGTATTTTATTGTTTTATCTTGCGAAACATGGACAAAATTGTCTTGGTATTTTTAGTGCTACAGTACATAATAGTAATTAAATATTTGTGGTCTTTTAAATTATTTATTATGTACATCATATTTTTATTAAAAATTATTTTAATAGTAAATAATATTTTCCTTATAGTATTATTTTTTGCATCACATATTACTACCAATTGAGGCTATACGCCTATGGTTTTCCTTAATATAACTATATCAGTTATTAATTTTTATTGACCCGCTTCGGTGACCACGTGGTCTAAGGCGCCATTCCTAGACTGCCAATGACGGCAAGATCAAGGTTTGAATATCGGTCGGATGTACTGAGAGTGATATTACGAACATGGTTTTCCACTATCCCTTCACGGAAATGAAAGTACAATTCCTCTAAATATAGCCTTCCAGATTCCTTAAACATGTTTGCGTGATTATTACATAAGCTTATAAACTGAATGGGTAGTAAGACATGGTGTTAATATATATATATATATTACGCCCTGTATAAGATTATATTTAGAGTATAAAATATTACTTTTATGGAATAAAATATTATATTTATTATATACTATAAAATAATATATTTATAATACAAAATATAATATATAGAATACAATATTTTGCAATATAACTATTAATACGTTTAATAATCTACACCCTAATTATTATTTTAAATATATATTTATACATACATGTATATCCCATTTAGAACCCGGATTATTATTTACCCATATTAAAATGTATGACTGTAGAGGATAGTTTTAGAGAAAGTTCACCTTCATTTGTTTAAAGAGGAGAGGATATATCACACGTTTAAAACTGTATCCGAACTGTAACCGAGATTAAAGTTCAACCAGCCAGTCAGTCCCCGCTGAACTAGACTATATGAGCTTTAAGCCTTAACCCATTCGCGTGCCACGTTGATGCCAGTGCAGACTAATATTTAACATTTCTCTGCTCCTTTAGGGCTAAAACTTGTGTCAAATGTCGCATTATCTGAGCGGTATTGCAATAGCTTGGGTTTGAAACAGCTAACTTATAATTCCATAGATTTATAAAGCCTCTTGATTGTAGGATATTATCGAAATAAGATATCTACTTTATTTAACTACTCTTTTGATTATTTTCAAGTCAGTAGAGCTCATTTACATATTTATTTTAAATTCAGAGGGACACTAAATTCAAATAAATAATCTGTTTATAAGTATCTTCTATATACCAGAGATATGAATTGTTTGATATTATTATTATTATTTATTTATACACCGCGTCTTTACCGTAGGGTTATACGCTTAAGTACTAATTACGCTAATGGATTAGGATTGGAGGTGAATTTAGAGAAGTGAACCGCATTTGCGTGAGGATGTGGAAAACCATTTATGAAAAACCACCCATTCACCCGACCGAGATTCGAACTCGATCTCCGTCACGCGTCGAGCCAACACGACTGGCGCTTTAGCCAACTACGCCACCGAGGCGGTGTTTGATATTGAGTTTGTTAGTAGGAATTAAAATATTTATAAATTAGTTCCATGGTGTTATACTACAATCGAAACCATATCAACCTGAGCGGCCACCATCTGTTGGTGAAGATGGTGCCAACTTCTGGGGATAGAGAGTGTCATATGGTCAGCACAACGAAACTTGCGGCCGTTATTCTTAGATTTATAGACCGGATCCGCTACTTTTTCATTCAAATAACTCTTCATTTGTTCTCACAAGGCTGAGTTGACTCCGTCCCAGACCTACTGCTTCACAGATAAATCTTGTAGCGCCATTGATCGAACCCAGTCCTGACGGGAGGTAAAAAGTGAAGGGAGTGTGCGTAGATAATAAATAATTACCTATACTGCATTCACGGTAGGAATTACTTCTGAAAGGTCTTTTTTCCTACCAAAATCCTACTGTATAATAGCTTCCTGGTAAGGAAAAGGCCTTTCAAAAAACAATTCCTAGGCTGAACAAATTTTAATTCTTGGATTTGAAACCCAATCTCTTGGCCACTGGAAAACCAGACAAGATGAATTTGACACTTCTGGTCGGGTACCCACTGGGTGTTCATTTGATTAAAGAGCTATAATATGCTCAAATAAAATGAAGTAGATTTTTTAGGAACCAATTAATTGATATAATGTTCTTTTTGTCACCGCATTTTGCTACCTGTTCAGGTTATAAGCATATAATTATGATGATTAACCTATTGAGTAGGAATGAGGAGGAAAGCTTTTTAGAGGTAATCTACTCGAATTTTCATGGAGTCAGAGTGGGAAATAATTGAGGAAAAATACCCTCAGTATACCAGACTGGATTTGAGCACCTATATCCCAGACATTGGCAGGCCAGTTGATGCCAGAGTGACGCCTTAGACCACTCTGTCACTTAAGTGGGTCGATATAAAGTAGATGGAGTTGGTATATTAATAGTGTCATTGAAACTAATAATTCTGTTGTAACAATTAAGTAATTTATAGTATTACTGACGACAAGATAAAGTTTTATTTTATTCACCTTCTTTTGAAGGAACAATTTAAAATGTCACATAGACTTTACAAGCACATTAATTAATGTTTAATAAGTAATAAAGTTGAAAATAATTTCAATCTAAAACTTTCTTATTTTGTTATCTTACCTACCAAATACGCACGGTAGGATTTGTTTCCAAGAGCATCATCATCATCAATAATTACATAATTTCTACTGCTCTTGCAGGCTTATAGGTACTTGCAATTCTGTTCTTGAACGAACCAAGATCGTCAATTGACATACTTAAAAACGAATAATTGAAGAAGGAAAAAAGTGAAAAAAAAGCTGCATCGCATTATATCTAGTCATTAACATAAGAATATGGATATCGTAAAGACTGTCCTTTATGATTACCATTTCGCATGTTGTTTATTAATGAACAGTAGCGCTGTCTGATGGCCATTATTTTTTGTCCAAGAGGGAAACTTAGTATGTTAGTTTCAGACCTGTTTGACACGTCCCTGGGGCGTGATATTGTTGCAACCCTTGATTCTTTGTAGCTATTGATTCATTAAAACTACTCGACGACACTACTTAGAGGGACGTATATAAAATGAAATTGTCTGTACTTAGACTTAGTAGAGATTATACATTGCGTGGCTACTGGATAGTTAGTCTGATTGAATGATTACTCACCAAGATTGTTCCTGTTTTAAGAAGTGGATAAGCATGCAAAATCTACGTGTAGTAAAAATATGTAAGCAACCCAATTATGTTGATTTTATGTTCAATTTAAAATCTAGATCATTATAAATCCTATACAATTATCTTATTTAAGTATCTAAAACTGATCAAGTACACGTTATTCCGTAGAATGTTCTAAGCTTACAATGTAGAAATGTAGGTTTTCCGTTTTTAAATGTTGAATTAATTCAATAGATAGCGAGTAGTAAAATATTTAAATTCAAATTCACCATAAACTTTCTTATCTTTATGTTACTATTTACTCAAAACACACCCTGAACTAAAATATATATTGATTATATAGAGGATATTTGCGATATAAATTACTTGAGGAAAGGACAGTTGAACTAAAGTACATTTTATACCGGTTTCATTTTAAGAAGGTAAGGCAGATAAAGAAAAAGTACCATAAAAGTAGAACACTTGAACTTAATATTATGGACTGCCCATGAGTCATGACCAATCACGCTTTGAGGCAACAGTGACCTATGTCTCATGTTCGTATCAAATATATACACCCTTAGTACACCCGGCCTGAATTTTAATATCACCATCCTCGTTACCGGCAAACGAGACTAGATGAGTTTTACCTTTAGTTCTAATAAAACTTTAAGGAACAATATTTTCAACCTCAATCAATCATAGTTAAATTACTCACTGGATCACGTTTCTTAATTCCAGATTAATCTGATATCAGTGGGAACACGGATTAGACATACAATCTTATTCACTGGGGGTGGGGAGATTAGGGGTTAATCTTGCTTTTATTTGCAGAATGTGTTTTTTTCCTTAATGGTTTACCAAATTCCCTTCACGCAAACTCGAGTATATTTCTTCTCAGTTATACCTCCTTCATTAAAATCTCATTATTGTACATTTATGCGGGTAGCTCTTGTGGATAGTAAGACGTGATGTAGAATTGATAGCTTTATCTCCTTAATGGCACATTAGACGTTATTGCAATTATGAGCGGCCAAAAGAAGCGGCCAATCAGAACGGCCCTAGCCCACAAGTTCCCGTAGGCCCAATAATTGTATAAGCTCACATATCCTATCCTCTAAAAAAAGATACAGATTCAAAGATTATCCATTTAAATGAATTATTAGCATATATTATGTTAGCTTATTAAAAATCAAAATAATTACATTTAAAATAAAAACAATATGTAGATTATACATTTTGGTAACACTTTAAATATAACATATTTTAAATTATTTTATTTTATGGATAAGTAGGCCATCAATAAATGAGCGTAATTTTGATGACTTTAAATTATCAATAGACAAATTAAATTTGCGTCTACTTTCAGCAAACTAACTAGGAGAAATTCCATAATTTATTTGGATTTAAAAGACGTGATGGAGAAAAAAAAACTTCATAAAGGTTTGAAAGACGAATCGTCACCAATTATGAATATATTAATATAGAGAGTTAAGTTCTACAAGTATAAAAGTATAAAAGAAACAAAGATCACATAATATGGATACGGTTTTGGGATATGCCCTTTATTCAGATTTGGAAAAAATTAACAAGCCTATTTATTAATGCTATTTTATATCGTGAAAAAAAAATTAAGAATATTCTTCCACACGAAGCTTGAGCTAACTATGCCGGAGCACAGTTTAAAAAACCCTGACGTAAAGCACGGACCACCAAAAATACACAGACAAGGATGTTATATCCTATGATTTTGGTAGGAAGAACAGTATCTGGTGATTACTAAGGTTACTAGAACCATTTTGGTATAATTGATAGATCCTATCAATACCTTTAAAATAGCACAAATAATTTAGTAAAATGTTATCAATGTTGGCCGAAAAGAGATACGTTTGAATTTTCCGAATTTTTCTTCTGACTAAAATCAGGATATACCTCTTTTTTACTATCATTTATGTTGGATGAAAAATTACAATATTCAAGTGGTATTATACCTCAATAAAGGGAATAGTTTAATATCCCCGAACATTAAGAGAAAAAAAGAACAAACGAATCCCCAATTTTGATCTTTAACGTGATATGATTGTAGGCCAGGATGACGTTTTATGCCATCGCTGGTACATGGTTACCGATTCGTTCCTCTATTACGAGCGCGAACAACAGATCGACCAATAATCACGACCTTTAAAAAAATGTGTCCATTACTATTAGCACGTGCTACCATTTCAATCCAGAAGGTAAATTCAATAAAAATTATATCTTGCCTTGATCTTGTTACTGGCAGAATCTATACTACCGAAGATGAAGTGTTAGCCATTATGTATCTCAAACAAGTACTCTTCTTTTATATCAACTGATGTAGGAATCTTTATTGGGACGAAGGTAATATTTCAGAAAATTGGTTGCGATTTACTGAAACTTTTTTTTAAAGGGAAAAGGGGTGGAGGCTTATATATTTTCCTTTTTATCTACAGCGCGAGCTTAAAAGTTGTTAACAGGTCATGGTTGAATTGAGGTGGAATAGCTTTGTGAAGAAGTAGGACATTATTAACTATCAACAAAAATATAACCGTTCATGCGAAGATTATTATAGGAAAACCCATTTTATCTTTAACTTTTGTTCTTATTTACTTTATTTTACTCTATTTTGAGTATAAAATTAGCTAAACAGATTTAATAAACTGGTTCCTTGGCTCTTATTTAATAGTCTATATTATTACTTATATCTTTATTATGAAAATGCATATCCTTGTCATACCCAATATTGACCTATTTTGTGGGTCTAAATTACAAATGAGGACTTTAATAAAAATGTTTTGACCTGAGGATGTGCTACAAATTTTTTTAATTAAATTCAAAAAGGTCACCTCCTCCACTCCTCCCCAAAGCCCAAATGCATCTTTGGAGCCGCTAGAGTTATGGGCCCATCTTCATGTGCGGGGGGCTGCCCCTTAGAAGCTTATACAAAAAAATATCCCCCAAACCCACATCTGTACCCTCCCTCTCCAGACGCATCTTTGGAGCCTCTGGGGCTATGGAGCCCATCATCATGTATCATCAGGTGCCTCTTAGAACCTTATCCAAAAAAATAACCCCCAAACTCCCTTCCGACCACCTATCCCCCAGACACATCTACACAAAATTTCCCCAACTACATTCTAGCACCTCTTTATCCCTCAAACGCATATGTGGAATGGCTGGGGTTTAGGGACCTAACTTCAATTGAGTGTTACTCGTCATTACATTTGTAGAATATTCATTTATCTCATAATTATCCCAAGGAAAAAATATACTCCTGTTTAAGAATATACTATAAAATATCTATCATCGTGACTTAGGCCCAATTTTACAATGTCACGTTATTATATTCGTTAGGGCTTAACATAAGGTTAAGTTATAACAACCACTACTTTTGATTTTAGAATGTTTGGTTAGCGCTAATGTCCACGTAAAGGTGCTCGTAAAGTTAACGCGAGGTCTACCTTCCGGTTAGCAAACATAACGTCTACATTAACAACGTTGAACACTCCGCCATATTGTTTTCAAGGCAATTGTTATTATTAAAGTTAGTTTACATTTATTTGTATTATGAAATGGGTGATTTATTGTTTGATTATGATGAATTTGAAAATGAGTTTCAAGTTCTAAGGAACCCAATACTTTAAAGACTGAAGAGATACAGTAATTGGAAAGAAAGAATTTCCTGAAAATTTTTAACGAGGAAAAATCATTTTACGTTTTCGTTTAAACAAAAATAATGTTTTAGAAATTCTTGAAGTGATTGGACACCAATTAGAATTTTTTATTTTAAATCATTTGTTTGTATTTATCTATTAATTCAGTTAGCAAAATTTCCTCTTTGCTAAAATTTAAATTTCATGTTTATTATTTTCAACAAACGTTTTAGCAGACAAATAAATATGATAAAAGATAGCAGATAACCTCAAACAGTCTTAATAAATTGAATTTGCTTTGATCGATTTGTTTTCATAACAGTTCCATAGACGTTGTAATGATTTGCTTGTATTCTCTATGGTAAAATTAAGCCAATCATAAGCTTTGGAAACCCGCCTCGGTGGCGTAGTTGGCTAACGCGCCAGTCGTGTTGAGCCAGACCACCGAGGACGGGGAGATCAAGGTTCGAATCTCGGTCGGGTGAACTGGGGGTGGTTTTTCCTAAATGGTTTTCCACTCTACCTCCACGCAAATGCGGGTTCACTTCCTCTAAATTCAACCTTCCCAATTCCTAATCCATTAGTGTAATTAGTACTTAAGCGTATAACCCGAACGGGTAGTAAGACGCGGTGCTTAATAATAATAATAATAATAATAACATAAGCTTTGAAACAAATCTAGCGCTCTGAGAAAGTTAACGATCGATAAGAACTAATGGAAGGCACCTGTTCGTAATTTGACGAGCACATAAAAATAGTATTGTAATACACAATGCCAAGTCTAACCAACGTTTAGACTTTACGAACAGTTAAGTTACGAGGACTTTGACAAGACATTGTAAGATTGGCCCTTAATATCATTAACAAGCCCACTTATGTCGTCATCATTTAGTTATATTCTTGATTTAAATATGCGATGTAACAAGAATAAAGATGGCGTTTGAATCTATATGAAAAGTTTTTTTAATTTATCGTGTGAATGTTGTATTTGTAGAGTCTAACAAAACAAGAGGTGGCCTTGAAATCCCTCTGGAAAGGTTTTTTTTATTAGTCATGTAATGTTTGTTATATTTGAAGATTACTGAAAATAACTATATTTACGTCTTTGTGTTTTATTCAGTTGATACAAATTAAGAGAACATAATATTTGTTCTAGTTTTAACTAAGTATTGCACAATTTGCCCACGGGTTTGATAGTTATTATTATTAGCAATATTATAAACTTAGCTTGAATTTTGGAACATTATAAAAATTTAGGCACACTTACCATTGCCTGTATGTTTTGCCGCTTACGGGGAGGTCGGAGTTCAAATTCTGTCAGAATGTATTAAGTGTGTTTTTAGATCAATTATTTCTCACCCAACCTTCACAGAAATCTGTTTTCAATTATTCCAAAGTCTACATCGCTAACCCATTAGTGTAGTTATATACAGATAGCAGTAGAATGTTGTGCGAAAATAATAATATCCACACCAATGAGCACGTGGGCTAAGGCGTAAGCTCGTACTGTAAAGCTTGTTATTGATTGAGAGGTCAAGTGTTGAATCCCGGACGAGTGTAAAAAAGTGCTTCCCCTAAAATAGTTTCCCATTGTTCCCTTCAAGAATGAAGGTAAATTTCACCTTATATATTCCTACTTTATAAGTATCAACAAACGGATAATCGATGGGCAGTATGAATAAGAGAACAAGAGACATTATTTGTCAACGTACAGTATTTAACCTAAATATACAGTACATATCACAGTTATATTAGGATTACACACTTTTCACAAATGCAGCATTGCTATGACCTGTTTCAGTGGCAGAATGGTCTAAGGCGTAACTCTTGTGTTAGACTAGCCTGCTGATGACGGAAGATCAGAGTCAAATCCCGGTCGGGTTTACTAGGGGGTGGCTTTAACTAAATTGTTCCCCACTCTATTTACACGCAATTAGGGTAGACTACCTCCAAAATACTTCCTTTCTCATCTCCGCCCCATTAGAATAATCATCATACATACACCTTCATCTCTCAGTGCAGATTGTAAGACGTGACGATAAAAAAAATTGCAATGTTAAAAAAAAAAGTCAATTTACTTTTTATATCTAGCCTTAGCCTATTTAAAAATCAATACTCCTACATTTTAAATGAAAGCTGTTAACCTCGGTGGGTAGTAGGAAACGGCTAGTCGTGTGAGCTCGACGCTGAGACGGGGATCGAGTTCGAATCTCGGTCGGGTGAACTGGGGGTGGTTTTTCCTACATGGTTTTCCACTCTCCCTCCACGCAAATGCGTGTTCACTTCCTCTAAATTCAACCCTCCCAATTCCTATTCCATTATTGTAATTAGTACTTAAGTGTATAACCTGAACGGGTAGTAAGACGCGGTGCTAAATATAAGATAATAAGAAAGCTGTTGCATTAATTTTATAAAGAAAAGAAAGTTTGATCGAGCCTATGTTGAACTCATTAAAACGTATTTCCATTTAATTTCCAGTATTAAAATGCTGATTGAAATTTGTAGATACAAAAATAATATTTGAGAAATTATTATCTACTAAATAATTGTTTGTATTAGTGCGTCCCAGTTAAGTGTGCCCATTTTAATTCGTGGCACTGCATTATTTTCACTGTATAGTAAAAACCTAATTGAACCGTTCGACAACCCAAATTGTTTTCTTCCATTCTTCACGGATCATTTGTGTGAAATGTTTTTCTTGTGAAATGTCAGAGCTTGATACCCACTTCTGTTTTGGACAAAAATAACGTCGTAGGTTTGAAAGTACGTATCGGAGATTTCTTAAATCGACCATCAATGGTTTGATTATGATTCAGATTCAGTTGGCGAGCGAGCTAGCTGTCGCACGTTTCGCCGTTGACTCGGATGATTTACAGTAATAATAAATAAATTGTTCGGAAAATTGATTCAATGATTTGATTGGGATTAGAAAATCTAGACATGTTTCAGTTTTGTTTGGAAAGGAGATAAGTTGTGATGTGGCTAGTTATATATATATATATATTTTAATTAATAAAGTTAAATACTTTGAAATGAATTAGGACAGTTGCAAACGGGCCAAATCGTGGACAGTTGCAATCATTGATGGTGAAGATCATTTAAAAAATTACAAGTTGGACGATTGCTACAAAGTTGATAGAATTTTTATTTCTGGTTTATTTTGTAGCTTCTCGGCAACCTTGCAATGACCACCTTCATCTCTAAGCATCTTATTAACTGGATGGGAGGACTTGATGCGTTTAGATAATCTAACCTACCCAACCTAGCCTAACCTAACTAGCCTAACCTTATCTAACTTTACCTAACCTGGCCTAGCCTTATCTAACCTAGCCTAACCCAAACTCAACGGAAAGAAAAACCCTATAATCCTTGCCAGTCTCAAGCTGGAAAAAGGGTGTGAGGAATCGGTGGTCTATTTGAATTGATTGATGAATGATGCTCTCCCGTCACCGTTGCTAGCGGAAGAGAATAAAAAATGTGGTCCAATCATCCCTCAGGCTTGCACTTTAAACTGTGCTGGTTACCACTTTCCACGATCTCAACTATCCACGGTTGCAATAAATAATCTGGATACCTTTGTAATATTAAAAATCACACATAATGGAAACGTGGTATACACGGTGTCTGCCTGACCTCTATGGACTTTGTTTATGATGACAAGGAGGATTGAATTTCAGTTGTGTGCGTAGTGCGTAGTTTCACAAATGCTAATTATTGGTACGGCCTTGAAATTTTGTCTAGACTTAAATGCTGAAACTTTTCCTAAAAACTCTATCTTTCTCATTCCTATATCTCTAGTGATAATATTCATTTAAACTTGATGGTAAAAAGACGAAAAGCCTATACAAATCTAAAATAAGCAACTACTTTTTAGTGAGCCTCAAAATGTATTTGTTGTTATTATTATTTTATCTAATACATAAATTTACTATGTCACCGAATCTGAAGATAATATGAACCTACTGGTATTGGTCTACATGCAGAATAAACATCAAGATAATCTATTAGCTCCCTTCGGTTGTCGAATGATCTAAAGCTTCACTCTCACAGTAAATATTGCTGCCAAATACGTGAATGTTGGGGTTAGAATCCTAGTCGGGTGTACTGGAGGTGGTTTTCCTAAGTGATTTCCCACCCTCCCTCCACACAAATTAGGACACCCTTCCTCTAAATTCCACCTTTTACCATCCCTTACACATTTATTTACATAATATATACGAGGATAGCACAAGGTGCTAGCTAGTACGACGTGATACTGAAAACAAAAAAGACCGTCTAGTCTGGTATTTTGATGATGCAGAGTAGGGATTGGAATCCCGTTTGAGTGAACTGATAAAAGTCCTTCCTTAGCTACTGCCCGCTGTTCCTTCCCAATTTTAGTACAACTATTTTAAATTCTTACTTACGCGTCCCTACTCCATTGATGTAACCAAACTCTTGCAGCCCAAACGGCTAGTATATTGTTGTTACCTGCACATTAATAAATAATAAACTGGTATTGGAAGATAATGGAATCTTACTCACCTTTTCCAATTGACAGCTTGTTTTGGGTCTTCCTAAAACATAAAAAAAATAGAAAATATGAAATACAAAATTACTTGCAAAAGAATAAAACTTCTAGATGAAATTTAATACAAACACGGGTTTACATAATAACAAATTTCTTAGAATTTGATAAAATTTTAGAGAGATTATCTAATAAATAAGATTAATATGTTCTTTATTTTTTTAAATAATTTTTTTATTTATTAGTTTTTAGTAATATATTTAATAAATTCTACCTATGTGCTGATACAATTTATTCTATTTATATCTATAATGTTAGATATAATGTTAGTAATATCTATAATGTTTTAAAATATTTCTTTAGCAATTTGGTTCAAAATGCATATATGTTAAGTTGGTTTTATTGTAATATTATAAATATTTACATAGAATTTCTTTATAAAAAATCATTTAATAGTAGATAACTAATGATTGAGTTTTGTAAGAATTGATATTTTTAAAATAGTATTAATTATTTTATTCAAATAAGTGTCGGGGAACTATTTTATACTATCAATATTAATGAATCTTTATTTATCTAAAATACATTAATATAAGGGTAGTTTACATACGAAAATTTATAGAAAATTTGAAGTTTTATGAAATTAACCTTAGATATTTAGTTAAAAATGGGAATCTGGGAATTTTTTCATTATAAATAGGAATGGTTTTTTATTTAACAACCAACAAAAGAAAAGTTTGATAGTTAACAAATCATTTATTCTTGAAAACATTAATTTTTAAATATATGTTAGAACAATTTGGTTTAAAATGTATATAAAAAGAGTGATTTTTATGATTAACAATATTATGCGTTTGTTTTTACGTGGAAAACATAATCACGGATATTTTACTCAAAACCTATTTTTAAATTATCTTTGAAACAATTAAAATCAATATGAGAAATTTTGTGAGCTTGTGTAACACCATTTAATTTAAAATACATTTCCTGCCTTGAATTGTTTAATTATTTGAGTCTTATAACACTTTTTTTTACAATTTTCTTAGGGAAAACTTTAAATAAGATATAATTTTAAATGTAAATCTATAAAATCTCCCAAGAAATAAAGAAACTATTTAATTATATTGTTGGCATTTACCAATATATTAACATAATGTTATAATTTATATATACGTTAGTTTCAGATTTGATTAAATTTTATAATATGGAAACTAAGTTTTTGTCTTACATATCTTCAATTAAAAATGCTACTTTTTAATATAGGATGATTTTATAATTTAATTTTAAATGTAGGCTAATCCTTTTTACTTTCTCTCTATCTTACATGTAGAGAAAGTATGGTGATCGTCAAAAAAATCGAACTCGAGATTTTGATGAATTTTGACGTTTCATGACTTCCTGAATCCGAAAAAGTGGTTTTTGAATTTCCGTCTGTCTGTCTGTCTGTCTGTACCTCCAACTAGAGCCTAAACTATTTTACCGATTGAGCTGAAACTTGATATCTAGGGTTTTCATAGGGTTGCCCCGAGGGGTTTTTGGAATTGGATATCTACCCCTAAAATTAAGGGTAGTTTACTGAAGGGATAAAAGAGAAAAAGTCGATTTTCTCAAAATCGGCTCTAACGATTTTGATTAAATTTCATTTATGAACATTAATAATAATTACAAACAAAATGGCTACTCTCAATATTTCGGCAAAATTGCTTTAAGGGCTCCAGTCTGATGCGTAAATTAACATTTTTTATAATAGCTCCGAAACTATTTGAGATATGAAATTACTTAGCATTACAAATATGTATATATATTTATAATACAAATATTTTATTCAAACATATTTTTATAAAATCAATAATTTTCAATCTACATTAAATTATATATATATTTTTAACTTTTTGGACATTAAAGCTTAAGTATTGCGATCGTAAAAAAAACTAACCTGAAATTTTGATGGATTTCGACGTCTCATGACCCCCCGAACCCTAAAAAATAGTCTTTGCAATGCCGTCTGTCTGTGTGTCTATTAAAACTTAAAATTAAGGGTAGTTTACTGAAGGGCAAAAAGAGAAAAAGTCGATTTTCTCAAAATCGGCTCTAACGATTTTGATTAAATTTCATTTATAAACATTAATAAATATTCCAAACAAAATGGCTACCCTCAATATTTCGGCAAAATGGCTTTAAGGGCTCCGGTCTGATGCGTAAATTAACATTTTTTTAAATAGCTCCGAAACTATTTGAGATATGAAATTACTTAGCATTACAAATATGTATATATATTTATAATACAGATATTTTATCCGAAACATATTTTTATAAAATCAATAACTTTCAATCTATACGCAATTATATGAATTTTTTTTAACTTTTTGGACATTAAAGTTTAAGTATTGCAACCGTAAAAAAAAACTAACCTGAAATGTTGATGGATGTCGACGTCTCATGACCCCCCGAAACCTAAAAAATAGTCTTTGCAATGCCGTCTGTCTGTGTGCCTATAAAAACTTAAAATTAAGGGTAGTTTACTGAAGGGCGAAAAGAGAAAAATTTGGTTTTCTCAAAATGTACTCAAACGATTTTGATTAAAATTCGTATCTAGGCGTTGATTAAGATTATAAATAAACTGGCTATTTTCATTTTTCTATGAAAATGATTTTTTGGGTACATTACAGAATCGTTAATTTCCGTATCTCCACAACTATTGGAGAAACTAAACAACTTATCATTGCAAAATTGTAGGACTATTAGAAATAAAAAACTTTTATTTGACATATATTTTTATAAAAGCAACAGTTTCTGAGATATTTGCAAATATATTAATACAATTTTGTGAGCTTTAGTTGTAAACATAAACTACTTAAGTCTTAACGCAATAATTCTCCAATGCCATAGAGTAATTAAATATAAGTATCTAAAAAAGTATGTTATTTTCCCTTAAATCTCTTTAGAGAAATGTTTGCATAGCAATGATCTATCTCCATTTTAGACTCAATACTCAATATTTACATTTTTAATGGGTCAAAATGTATAAATGAATAATTAAATATCAATGCGATGACTTGAAGATCTGCAACACCTTATAAAGTGTTAAAACTTTAACCAGAATCGAAATTTTAATACGAAGTGTTGACCCTTGTGGAAGACATTAAACTATTTGAAATGTTCTAAGGTGGACAAAGATGCGCCTCTTTTCTCATTGATTCTATATCATTGTATATTATTTTATGCGTGTTCTTATGTGGATTGGTGATGATACAATGTACATTATTCCGTTCAGAAATCTTACGAGTTTATAGAAAGAGAGAGAAAGTCTGTGCGGTGCGCCTTACCATTTATTTCACAAGAATGACAAATCAAATCACAATTTTTTTTTGCTACCCATCATAATGATTATTATAATAAATGGTACGGCGCACCGCACAGACTTTCTCTCTCTTTCTATAAACTCGTAAGATTTCTGAACGGAATAATGTACATTGTATCATCACCACTCCACATAAGAACACGCATAAAATAATATACAATGATATAGAATCAATGAGAAAAGAGGTGCATCTTTGTCCACCTAAGAGCATTTCAAACAGTTTAATGTCTTCCACAAGGGTCAACACTACGTATTAAAATTTCGATTTCTGGTTAAAGTTTTAACATTTTATAAAGTGTTGCAGATCTTCAAGTCATCGCATTGATATTTAATTATTCATTTATACATTTTGACCAATAAAAAATGTAAATATTGACTATTGAGTCTAAAATGGAGATAGATCATTGCTATGCAAACATTTCTCCTAAGAGATTTAAAGAAAAATAACATACTTTTTTAGATACTTATATTTAATTACTCTATGGCATTGGAGAATTATTGCGTTAAGACTTAAGTAGTATATGTTTACAACTAAAGTAGTATATGTTTACAACTAAAGTTCACAAAATTGTATTAATATATTTGCAAATATCTCAGAAACTGCTGCTTTTATAAAAATATATGTCAAATAAAAGTTTTTTATTTCTAATAGCCCTACAATTTTGCAATGATAAGTTGTTTAGTTTCTCCAATAGTTGTGGAGATACGGAAATTAACGCTTCTGTAAAGTACCTTAGAAATTATTTTCATAGGAAAATGAAAATAGCCAGTTTATTTATAATCTTAATCAACGCCTAGATACGAATTCTAATCAAAATCGTTTGAGCAGATTTTGAGAAAACCAAATTTTTCTCTTTTCGCCCTACAGTAACCTACCCTTAATTTTAAGTTTTTATAGACACACAGACAGATGGCATTGCAAAGACTATTTTTTAGGGTTCGGGGGTCACTAGACGTCGACATCCATCAACATTTCAGGTTAGTTTTTTTTACGGTCGCAATACTTAAACTTTAATGTCCAAAAAGTTAAAAAAATTCATATAATTGCGTATAGATTGAAAGTTATTGATTTTATAAAAATATGTTTCGGATAAAATATCTGTATTATAAATATATATACATATTTGTAATGCTAAGTAATTTCATATCTCAAATAGTTTCGGAGCTATTATAAAAAATGTTAATTTACGCATCAGACCGGAGCCCTTAAAGCGATTTTCCCGAAATATTGAGAGTAGCCATTTTGTTTGTAATATTTATTAATATTCATAAATGAAATTTAATCAAAATCGTTAGAGCCGATTTTGAGAAAATCGACTTTTTCTCTTTTTTCCCTTCAGTAAACTACCCTTAATTTTAGGGGTGGATATCCAATTCCAAAAACCCCTCGGGGCAACCCTATGAAAACCCTAGATATCAAGTTTCAGCTCAATCGGTAAAATAGTTTAGGCTCTAGTTGGAGGTACAGACAGACAGACAGACAGACAGACAGACAGACAGACGGAAATTCAAAAACCACTTTTTCGGATTCAGGAAGTCATGAAACGTCAAAATTCATCAAAATCTCGAGTTCGATTTTTTTGACGATCACCATACTTTCTCTACCTGTAAGATAGAGAGAAAGTAAAAATGTATCAGGAAATTCTTCTATTTTTAATTTATTACACAATATATGAATACTTGTCTATGAAATGGAAGAAAAAGTGTTAATCTCACATTACCGTATTTTTATATACGTTCTGGAATAAACTATGTATTTAAAATTAGTTTTCTTTATCTGATAGGGATAAACTTACTTAGACCCCAACGTAGAAGCATATTTTTTTCCAACACAACTTTAAAAAGCATCCGGATTCACATCGGTGGTTCGTGAACTAAATATCAGGCTCCTCATTGATGGAGACATCGAGGTTTAGATACCGGTCGGGTATATTTAAGAGTGTTTTTTTCAAAATAGTTTCTCATTCTCCCACGGGAAAACGGGGTACATTCCGTTTTAAATTTACCTTCTTCCTCTCTTCCCCATTAGCACGATTAAAATATGGGCAGTAAGACTCAATAGAAAAACCAAACATCTGGTATTAAACAAAAAAATAAAATCATGTGTGGATTAGAAAGACGCGAGCCACTCAAACCGGATCTGAAATTCAATCGTATGCTCGCCAAAACATTGTGTCTCCAGTCCTCTGGAGGCCAATCCCTCAAGATCAATGTCAGAGTGACGACCAGACTCTTGAAGGTCACTGGACGCAGTCGTCCATGGTGTGCGCCGACTTGGACGAGCACTGCTCAACTGTCAAACTGTCTGTCTAGGTGTGTGACGTCCATAAAGAGAGGTCTGCGCCAGACCCAGACTATTTACCGTAACCGGGAACCCAGCTGGATTCGTGTTGGTGAGTAGGGCTCGATTGAAAAGCGTTGTATGAGGTCTGGATTTTTCCCGCCAAATCACTAAAGGTGACCAAACCATGGTGGTACAGTACTACTGTCAACTAAAAGAGATCCACTTCGGTGGCCGTATGGTCTAAGGTGCTACTTTCGCAATAGACTAAACTTCTGATGACGGAGAAATAGAGGTTCAAATGTATTTTGAGTGTATTGAAAGGATTGCTTCCAAAATGGTTTCCCACTATACTTTCACGCAAATGTGGGTAAACTTCCTCTAAGCATAGCCTTTATAATCTTTAAAACCATCAACGTAATTAGTAAATAAACGTATAATCCGAAGGGGAAGTAAGATATGTTTCTAAAAAAAAGCTAAGAATGTTACTAGATCTAATTTCACGTATTTATACGTTGGGTCACTTTATGTGCAGCTCACACTTTTGGGAAATATTATCAATCAGTATAAATAATATAAACTAATAAAATCGTAGAATCCTATTAATTTGTTCAGCAATTAAAGTTTTTATTTTCTAAACGGCACATTCTGAAATTTCGATTGAATAATTTGATCGCAGTAATTTTGGCTACTATAAGGAAAAAACACATAGGTGCGCATAAAAGCTAAGTGGTCACGCTAGTTTGGTTTAGTTTTTAGTGGACGGAGAGATTTTGGTTCGAGTCCTGTTCGGGTGTACTAATGCTTATAGCTATATGTATTTTTACCATCCCTTTACGCAAATGTGCTTGAAACTCCTCTAGATTCTACCTTTCTCACACCTAGCACTTTAGTGTAAATATTAGGGCGGCTCGGGTGCATATTAAAACATAGTGCACAAAAAAATATGTGATCATCCACCAAGTTAAATCAAATTGTCACTTTTATGTATAATATAAATTTACTTAACTTGTTAAACAAATAAAACATTTAAGCCTATTCGAGACTTATATATCTCGAATTGGCTTTTACACAATGTTGAGTCCATGTTTGCTAGTTAAGAATTTAACTACTCCCCACCACAATAAACATTAATCTAAATTTAATCTGCTTCGGTGGTCGCATGATCTAAGATGCTACTTTCCCATTATACCAGACTTCCAATAACGGGGAGATCGACGTTCAAATCTCGGTCGGGTGTAGTGAAGGTGGTTTTTCTAAAATGGTTCTTTACACTCCCTCCAAGAAAATTCAGGTACACTTTCTCTAAATATAATCTGCATAATCCCTTAAAACATAAGTGTAATTAGTACATAAGCGTTTGACTCAAACGAGTAGTAAGACGCGGTGCTATATATTTTAAAAAAAAATTCTAATAAAAATTGTGATGATTATTAAATAATTATTAAACTCTAAAGGGTATTCTCATCCTCTAGACAAATTAAAGCTTTCTAACTTGAAAATTAAACTTCAGATCAAATTATATGGATATAGCTTATACCTCGTCTAACCTTTCATTCAAGTCTACAGCGATATCTATGGAGGAAAACTCTCCGATATATTTTCAACCGGAAAATGTCTCATATTGGGGGTTCAACGAGATATTAAGTAGGTGAAGGAGGTGGGTTGGAGGAAGCGTCACCTATAGACGTATTTAAATTATTATTTAGCACCGCGTCTTACTACCCGTTCGGGCTTATACACTTAAGTACTAATTACGCTAATGGATTAGGAATTGGGAGGGTTGAATTTAGAGGAAATGAACCCGAATTTGCTTGGAGGGAGAGTGGAAAACCATTTAGGGAAAACCACCCTCAGTTCACCCTACCGAGATTTGAACCTCGATCTCCCCGTCCTCGGCGGTCGAGCTCAACACGACTAGTGCGTTAGCAAACTACGCCACCGAGGCGGGTTCGTATTTAAATTAAATCAGCTAACAGTGAGTCGGAGTACGATTGGGGAAGGTGAGAGGAAAATGTTATCAAGTAACTAAACTAATATTAAAATAATTTTAATAATAATATTGATAGTAACCTGAAAAATAAATGTTACGGCGCACTGCACAGAGTTTCTCCCGCTTTTATCTTAAAATATATATTTATTAGAAACTCGTAAGATTTGTGAAACAAAATAAAATATTTCAATTCATTGTTGTAGAAACGTTACACCAAATGAATTAATATACACTGTTACATACTCTATTAAATTAGGAACTAGGAACAATGTTACAGAAAAATTGAGAAAAAAATACACATCTTTGTCCACCAAAGAGCATAAGAATAAAATGCATTATCAAAGACCTGAATTATAAAGTATAAGAAATTATTGGTTTTATAAAATATATTTCAAATAAAAGATTTTTTACCTTTAATATTACTACAATTTAACAATGATAAGTTATTTTGTATCTCAAATAGTTGCGGATAAATTATGAAAATAAAAAATTTTTCCATTTGTAAGTACCCTCAAAATAATTTTCATGAGAAAAAGAGAGTTGCTATTTTGTTTATAGTGATATACAAAGTCCAGGTATTATAAAGTTTGATCAAAATCGTTGGAAGCGAATTTTGAGGAAATCAATTTTTTCTCTTTTTGCCCTTTAGTTATCTACCCTTAATTTTAGGGTTAAATATCTAATTCCAAAATTTCCTCTGGGGGAACTTATGAAAACCCCAGATACCATGTTTTAGCTCAATCGGTAAAATAGTTTCGGCTCTAGCCCGAGGTTTCGGCAACCTGAAGACAACTTTTTTCTGTTTCAGGGTGTAATGAAACGTTGACATTTATCAAAATCATCAACTCGATTTTTTTTGCCGACCCCAATATTTCTCTCTCTGAAGAGTCAAGAGAAAGTAAAAATGGCAATTAGAGATGAATCATTTCAGTTCATTAAATCCCAGGGGAAGAAGATGTATTCGTTAAGGTTTTGGATATAGTATTAACATATTAACATATCGGGCCTAAAGCAGATTCAACATTAGTAACACATTCAACCACCAAACGCTGTAGTCGATACTGGAGTGTGAGAAGAGATCTGGAATCGCCGTTACTGTCTTATTTTAGAATAATTAATAACGTTTCTGATGTTACTGTCCTCATGGAAATAATAAAATTAAGCTTTCTTCAAAATAATGGGCTATAACGAGGGTATTCGTTTTCACTTAAATAGCTGGAATTAGTTCAACTTGAAAATGTTCATACACATGAATACTGGCATGAAGAATACTTGAACTACAACTGTTTGTTTAGAGAATAGTTATGGAGAATCCTTGTTACAAGTTGTTAGGGTGGCCGTCAACAAGAATCAAGGAACAAGTTTCGATCACAAGTAGAGCCTAAAATAATTTAATTCTGGTTGGATATAAATGTAGCTATAATATATTAGTAAGCTACTCGATTTACTAACTTTGGAATATAATTTTTTACTCAGCCTAGGCTCTCGTAAGTTGAGCTTATTTGTAATACGTGAGCTAATATTTAATTTGTTTATTAAATTTACGTTTAATACCCCAACAAAGTGAAATTACCTATTCCTCGTGGACTCTTTTAAGTTTTATTACTAGGTTAAATTTAAATAATTTTATAAGTATTAAATCTATAATTCATTTAATCATTGAATACCCATTGACACAAAATAAACCAATCAGTTTAAATATAGTCATATTAATAGTCATTCAAAGAAACAAAATCTTTTGTTATCAGGATTTTTATTTCAATCAGACCGTTGTATGTAGAAACAAAAACACGCTAGTAAATTGGCAATGGTCAGTCCGGTTAGCTTTTCTTTAAAATATAGTTCCATATCGGACGGCTATAAGACACAATTTAAACTTTATGATTGGGAGTGATCACACTATTTAATATTCTTATAACTATCATCTTCTTATAGGTCAAATGTTTGCTGGTAGTAGAGATAAACAAAGAATCAAAGCTTGGTTACCACTAAAGAAACCTTTACTTGTGTTTAGAAAACATTGGTTTTACTCGCAAAGCTGGTTTCTTTTTGGAGTAGGCCTATTGGGTTTACACATACACCACTTAACCTAATCTAACTTATGATCTGTAATAATTCTACTATTATATGTATCCCCATAGGTCAGATCACAATGTATAGGATTTAAAAAAATCGTATGTAGCGGCCTCAAAAAGCATGGTTTCGGTATAAGATTGAATATAACAGTTTGAGTGAATTCGTTTCACCTAGTTGACTAACCATCAGTTGTTGCAAACCTGGTCATCATCGCCACAACTTTGTAATCTCTCTCATCCTCCAACCACATCCATCATTCGGTTGATTGCTACTTTATAGGACCACCCAATGTGTGCAGACATTGATGCGTGTGGTACATATTAATTCAAAGTATCGTTACTCTAAGTATTTTCCATATTAACGACCTCTTTTGGACCATCAGAAAAAAAAATCCGCGTAAGAAAAGAGGTATAGCAAGAAGGAGCTTTGTGGCTTGAAGGAATTATATATGCATGAGCCAGTGTTAAAGGGGGGGCCTTTCTAGGGAGGCTAAATTCATTTTAGACGTTTAGATTTCTCACAATATTTAAATAGAAGTTAGTTATATAAAAATATATGTGCCAAAATGAAATTAAAAGACTTTTACCGAGCACTATACAACTAATATCCTTACACTTTGGGCTAAGTAAATAATAAACCATATTTTAAAATGTAAAATTAGCTCACTAGCATCACATTTAATATTCGTAATAGGTTGATCTAATTAAAGAATTTTATTATTGTCATTAAAATAATTTTCATAATATTTAGTAACAGTAAAATATTGGTTTTTAATTTGTTAGTGGTATTACGACAGTAATTCAATTTTAGGGCTCATTTTACCATCAGAGTCTTTAGAGCAGGTCTTATTTTTTTTTAAACAGGCCTTCAGTTAAGAAAACTATTTGAAATTAACCTGATTTATATCTACTTCTTGAATATTTATTTCATTTGTGCGCTTTCAAATTCTCCCTTGTCTATTTGTGTGTGTATCTTCTACTTAAATAACAAGCAAGAATAACACTCCATTAATTAAAAAAATAACTTTTTTTAGCACTTTAATAGTACTACCACTAATTTTTCAAAAGTGTTTCTTCTGTGCTGAATGAACACTATTTTTAAATGTGATAAGAAAAGCATTGGTAAACTATGGTCGCTTATCTCAGAATTGCTTTAGTGACAAAAATGTTAAATGATATGTTAAATGTATACGCTAAACTTATACATAAATACTAATTATAGGTTTTCTTTAGTATGAATATATTAAATGGTCAAACATTATAAAAAAAAACTACCTTCAAATACATTTTATATAAAGGGGCCGCCTACTGGAGCATTGGGACGCATTGCAAACATTCAGAAATTCAGAAGTTGTTTTTATTTCCAAAACAAAGATATGGGTGTACCCATGTCCCTATATAAATAAAAACCCTAGATTCTAAGGTTAAGAGTTTTTTTAATGATGAAAAAGTTAAAATGAGCTCATTTTCAACTAGGTTTAATGTGTTATTTCGCAGTTATGGTATCAAGGTAAATAATTAGAAATATAAATTCACTATTAATCAAGTTATTAATATGAACTTTTAGCAAGTCTACTACTGCCTATAAAACTACATCCATTATAATACAATTATGAAAGAAGAGCTTTTATAACTTATTAAAAAAATTGTTATAACATTTAACTCTCTCTTTTTTTTCTTTAAATAGTATTCTGTCAATTTATTTTCTGACAATTTTTTTTTGCACTGTGTGTTTTGAAATGTTCAGTGCAAAAGGAAGTTCTAATTAAAACAATGTAACATGTATTGTTTATCTTTCGTGTCTGTTGGTAGCTATACTCTCCAACGTTGAGACTGCACGAATATAAGTAGAATAGTTATCTTGTTTGTGTTACTAACTATATACTTTAAACAAGTAAATACACTTTATTTTTTTCTCTTTTACGTGTAGCTTATCTTTGTACAAAATATTAAATGTAAAGTTTATTATTTCCTTAGTTTCCTTAGTTTTGAACTTTTTCATAACATGTACATTTATCTTTGTAAATCTTTAGACATGCAAGCAATTATTTTTTCTTCTGAACCTTTAAGTCCACTTAAATGCAAATCTATTTTTATAATTGTATACAAATAATCTAGTAAAAACGACAAATACCGATGAGAATTCACTATTTTTTTTTAAGAATATATTATATATATGTAATATTTGGTCTCAATTGATTGACAGGCTTTATAAGCAATAAATTGCACCTATAATTTTTAAATTAGCAAATTTGAAATAAGGTTTCAAATTTTAAAATCTCTTTTCACACTCAAAAATAGTAATTCCTCAATTGAAGTAATAATTAGACCTACTCAGTGTTAATAAACACTAATAATGGGTTTGATGGAAAATGGGTGTTTATTAACTATCTGTAGTTTGTTAACTTTATTGTAAAACAATGTACAATACATTAAATGATGTTTTCAGATTTTTTTAAAATTAAAATTTTATTTTAACGTGCACGAAAATGTAGTTAAATATATCGTAGATATATGCCTTAAAACTGAGCTTTAAATTCTGAACGATTTATAATAGTACTCTTATTTTCCATTAAATAACTTCTTATATTATGACTAGGGCCCGGATTTTGATGATGTGCAACCTTTTTTATTCACGCATCACAGGCAGTGCCCATGTGTAGCCCTACATACCTTCTATTCATGATCTCCTGTTTGAGGAAATTGTTTTATAGCTCTTTTTGTTTTTTATATTCGTGCTATATTTAATTTATTTTCCTTAATATTTGAGTAATTTTTAAGCATTTTTGAGTTATGACTAAATACTTTTGAATCATTTTAGTCATTTATGTTGAATAAGTATATTTTTAAATTCTATAGATTTCATAAAGGCGTAAACACTTAAACATAAATATTTACACTAAACAGTATCCGAAAGAGAAGATAATTTAGATCAATTAATTTTGTGTCCTCTTTGCTAGTATTTTTGTAAAATACACATTCTCCTTGAGATACTGCAACTAAGCTTGAGAGGGCTACATTAGGAACAGGTGGATATTACTTCTGAAGCAGATATTTGATCATCAATATTATGTATAGTAGAATTGGAGAGCTTAATTGTTAAAAAGTTTTTATTGCTTTTGTAATGTACACGTCCGATTGATTCATGTGCAGTATTTTCACTGAGAATTTTCATTCAAATTTTCAGGTCAATTTTTGAAAAATTGAATATCATTTGTTAGATTTATTTTATCTTGTATTACTACCCACTCGGTTTTTATGCCTATTTAGGCCTTCTAATTAAACTAATGTGTTAGAATGAGGAAGGTTGAATTTAGAAGAATCGTAATTACATTCGCTTTAAGGGAGGACGGAAAACCATTTATGAAATGACACTTTCAGTACACTTGACATGGATAACGTCACTCTCCCCGTTATCGTAAGTCTAGTCTATTGCGTTAGTTACAAACTAAAAGGTCCGTGAAGTTGGCAGTACCCATAACGGCATACATTATGAGACCTATCACGGAACTACGAGTTTGATGAATTGGGTCAATCTTTACTTGACAACAGGGAAATTCGGAACACCGAATAAGTTTTTCATTTTAGCATAGTCGATAGTGATATTTCAATATTTTTTAATATCTTCTTTCAATCCACTCGCTATCCGTGGAGTAAAATATAATTTTGGAATTGTTTCCATAGTTCCCCCAATCTGACCATCTTATCAAATTATTCAACCAGAAACTTTTAAACACAATTAATAATGATACTAGCGATAAAATATTAAACCTCTAATATAGGAAACGGCAACTAATACGACACACCCATTAATATAGTGGTCTTAATCTGTAAACGACAAATAAATGATTTTGTTTAAATCATTAGTAAACTAATCATACCAACCCCAAAAAAAATTTTTAAGCTGGAAAAGGGGTGAAAAATTCATAAAAATGTTAAAGGGGGGACATAATGTAAAATTTTGGGGGCCTCTACTTTAGATTATATAAAATAAGCCACTTATGAGGTAACGCTTTAGCACTTAAGTTTACAAATAATACACATAATAAAATTGATTGAATAATATGAAATATATTAATATCATAACATTGTATCCCATCTATTATATCCTCATGCCTACAGTAATTGGGTAAAAACGAGGAAGGTGGATTTCAGAGGAAACTTAGCGGCAATTGCGTAACACGAGAATGAAAAATCACTAAGGAAAACCCCTTAGTATAACCGGAGGAGATTTTAATCTCAAACTCCCCCTCATCTTGAAACCAAACAAAACGAGATTGACGCCTCTGTTCACTTGACTACCGATGTGGCATATTAGACAAATAAAAATATAGAATTCAAAGAATATAATAGCCTGGATCAGTACCTCTACGATTTAAATATTATAGAACGTCAATATGATCAACGAGAAGTAGATCGGACCTATTCAAAAAACAATGTAAAAGGAAATTAAATAATATGTAATAACAAAATATAAAAATTCTGCTTGTACCTTTTTAATTACTACAAAACTACTTTACTCTCAAATGTAATAATTATTTCAAATTTGACGTGCTAAATTAAATTGTTTGGTAAGTAAATTTTGTGTTATATTTGATACTTTAGTTGCCCTAATATGGAGAGCCTAAGTAAAACATTTTAAGTATACAAGCAATCTAGAAACACTTAATTATAATAATTAAATATATATCTAAGTAATTGAATAAGGACGATGCATTCATTAAAATTAAACCACCTCCACCTCTTTTTATTAACTTTCTTTTGTCAAAGATGCAAATCAACACTAAATCTATGCATATACTTGAAATACTAAAAAAGTAGCTGTGAAATGAGGTTTTCTTCTTCTTTTAACAATGTATTTTTGCAAGGGAATTACAATACACGTTTCTAGGAATCTATTACAACAAAGACATTGCGCCAATACCAACGAAAGACATTAAAACCCAAAAATGGTTTATTCTCAAGCGTGAGAAACAAGTTATGTTTGGTTGATTGATCTAGTTTTTATTTTTTAAATAGAAATGTACGTAAATATAACTTTTCGATTTAGGATAATCTACATTTGTGTTTAAGTCTAAGTAAATACACAAATAATTTCAGCTTTAATTCAATTCTTCATATTAAACAAAAACAAAAGTTAATCCTATGGTACAACGTTCCAATTTATTAAACGCATGTTTTTGAGCCCGCATTTTACTACCCGTTCAGACTTTTGTAATATTTACACTAATGGAGTAAGGGATGAGGCTATTAGACATTTTTAATAAATGTACCTTGATTTCTGTATGAATACTGAGGAAGTTGACGAAAAATGTGTGCTCATAGATATATCCTTGGTCTATCCTGTAAGGTAACATGCTTAGCTTGATTAATTCCAATATTACTATTAGTGTAACTTATACGATAGGTCTATAGTGCAGTCATTCAATAGACTGCTGCCTTTTAATTTGAACACATGGTAGAATATGAATGAAAAAAACATACTCACATCTTTCTTCTATATTAAACACTAATTTTGAATGTTTGGGTTCAGCGTCCTTATTAAATGACGTATCAAAACCCATGAAATGGAGTAAAGAAAAAACTATCTAAATGTTTTATTTAAATTTTATTTAAAAGGAAGCCATTTGGTCAAAGTCTTAAAAAAAAAAGATTCACTTATATAAAAAATATGCTCTAATATTGTCATCGAAATTTTGTATAATAGTATATATATTTTAATTAAACAATACTTTTGTTGAAATATTTCATTAAAAACAAGCTAACACGGTTACTAATCAGTCTAAGCTAGCTTGTAAACCACACGGCACGCCAACACTGACGACACAGCTACTCCATCACCCTCCGTACCCGCGTCTCTTCTTTTACAACCCGGTATTATAGCCATCCCTCCACTTCCACTGGACAGGAACTCTGCAAAACTGTTACCTCTCCTTCCTCTTTAATTTGCTGAATTGTGCAACTAGTCGGGCGGGTTAGGTTGTACGACCGCCTGAGCAGCTTTACTCTTATTTTGAATTGGGCCAGATTACCCCACTCGCCCCTCGTTAAACTCCCCACCAGTCTTTTTTTTTTTTTTTGTTATTTACATACATGAGTTTAAGAAGGGGGACGGGACCTTTTTTTTTATTATTATTCTCTCTGATGCCTGTACTGACCTGTGGAATCCTACACCAACTATTTTAAGGAGATCTGGACGCGAAGGATATATTAAATAACTGAAAAAAATCCACCTTAAGAAAGAATGTAAAGCTAAAATCGTACCCAGATTCCCCTCAGTTGATTTAGAGGAGTGGACGACAAAAATGTCCTCATGTTTATGATCTATCTCGTTAAATAAAACCTTTTTTTACACTTTTATGAGGTGGGTTTAGTTGCAGAATGAAGAAAGTACAGAAATGAGGGATAGAAACACGTAAAAGGAAATTTTTTTTTTTTAGTAAGTAGCATTGTGCGTTTCACACTTTCTCCTGGCGCTTTCCAATATAATGAAACCTAGGTCGAGCTTTAGGACGGTGACTATCAATTTCCTTAAAGCTAGGCAGCCAATAATACCTCTTTGTCCATTAGCAGTAATGTAAAGTGTGAACTGTGTTTTTCTTTAAAGCCATATTGTGGTATTTCCATTTTATGTGTTTTAATCCTTCTCTCCTGTACCTTCTACCATCTTATTTGTTATGGTGTTTTGTTGATTAAAGTTTCTTCTGACAGCTCTTTAATCAACTAAGTGTCAAACGTATGTTCACGTTGGTTATGATATTATTTCGACATGACTTTAATAATATTTTTAAATTACCATTGATCACTCTATACTAAGAATACCCCTGATTTTACTTTGATATTCTAGAGTAGTCGAGTAGAAATCAATAAATGCCATAAACGTTACTTGGTGGTCATTAGTAGGAGAACAAACAGGAAGGGTGAAAATACAAATACCAATAACATTTTTGTTGTAACACTTATACTAAATTACATCATTAGATCCACAAACAATCCATACAATCCATCTTATACTAGTTACATTTTATTTCCCCGGCATTTTGGTTTTAACGATCAGCCAAAATATATGAGTTTTTGGACTTTTCATAGTGTAAAATTTTAATATGTATTTTAATATGTATAAAGCCATAGATAGTAATTTTGTAATCATACCAGTAGAGAACAAATTCGTTTACTGAATGTTTGAGTAATATTTAACTTAAATGCAATATCTGATTGGAAATATCTCTGCTTCCAAGGGAGCCTCGTAAGATAATATAAGCTTCTAACTTTCTTTCTGAAAGCTGTCCTTTAATTTAAGCTGTCCTTGCAAACTATTTATTACTCAAGTATGATCTTACACTACATAAAACCTATAATTTTCAGACCCAATAGGTACTGTAGTTTCATTCCATGAAATATAATTTGTTTTCCGATACCATATTCGATGTATAAAACACAACCTGTTATTTAAAATGCGGTTAAAGCTAGTGTTACAATAACAAGTTCTATAAAGAGTTAATTTAATAGGTGAGTTTTGAATTATTAATTAGTTTGTATTTTTCTAATTACATATAAAAATAATATTAAATTAAAATTCACTAATACCCTATTTAAGTTTGTACACGTATATGTGAAACCCCCACTTTGAAGGGTCCAGGAATTTTGAGGATTCCCAATCTCCCCAACACTCACCTTTTTACATCCATGTTTATTTTAATTGATGTATACATATATGAATATAATTTTTATGTACCCCATATGTGCTGTACACTTACTATAAGTTTTACGTTGAAAGCTTAGCCTTACTTTGACGGACTTCACTATTGATTGATCACACTTGATACCTATCAAGGTAAATGAAATGTAAGACACACACACACACTTGTGGGATGTGAAATATACATCGAAATATTTAAGATATGAAGATAGATTTTAAAACATTTGGTTTTTATATCATGCATAAAAACAAAAGTAACTACTAACAGACTGGTGACCTGTTGGTCTAGGGGTAAGATGTCAGACTTCTGTGCTGGGGTACGGGGTTCAATCCTCGGTCCAGGCACAGATTTATCTGATTGTCAAACCCTTCCTTCACCTCTGATAAGACGTGTATTAATCACAACTTGTAAATGTGAGGAATAACAGACCTTCACCGTGGTTCGGATTCCACGTTAAACTGTAGGTCCTCCATTTCATCTCACAATCACCCTACCATTACACATTAGCGTAATTGCGTATAACCCGAATGGGTAGTAAGACGCGGTGCTAATAATAATAATAATAATAATAATAGTAATAATAATAATAATAATAATAATAATAATAATAATGATAATAATAATAACAACTAACAGTCTTGACTTTCCCTGTACTCTTTTAAAAAATAGGTTTTAGGGAAATTACCAATTTACTTTATAAATTCAAGAAACGATCCAAACCCTTCTTATTTAAGGCTCGTAATTATTCTGCGTGTATGTAACAAAAATATTTCATCCTATAAATTATATTAATTACTAAACCATAGAATAGTGCCATAAAGAAGGATCTAGGTTAATTGTTAATTTGAGTTAATTAGAGGATGTGAAAGAAGTATATTGCCATTATATCTGGTCGTTGAACCATAATTTACAAGAATATGTCCACCCTAATATGACTGTTTATTTTATTACCACTTCTTACTATCTGATAAGGCTGTACGCATTAATGATAATTGATCTAATGAGGTAAGGATGAGGAAGGAGGAATTCTAGAGGTAATATACCCTATTTGCATGAAAGGAGGGGTGGGGAACAATTGAGGAAAATACAGCCTCATTAGATCTGACTGGGATTTTAACCTCGATCTCCCCGTTTTAATCAGGCAAGTCTATTACTAGAAGTACGCCTTGGACAATTTAGCCACTGAAACGAGTAATATTACTGTTTAAATATTTATGACATGAGACAATTGGGATGAATTAAATTAAATAATAATTTATTTTTGACAATATTTTGGGTTTTGATGAAACTAATCAACAGCTTCAATTAAATATATTTTAAAGAAAATAACAATATGGTAGCGGTGCTTTGGTTCGGACATATGTTAAACTGTAATTTTTTAATATATATATTAAAATTCATATTTGTAAAGGAAGTTTGTTTGTTTTTGCTTAACGTCTTACCACACGGTCTCCACACATTTAAATACACTAGTAGGAAAGGTATGAGGAAGGTATATTTAAAGGAAATATACCCGTCTTTACGAGGTGGAAAGGTAGGAATTCACTTACTACATCCAGTTTGAGCTTAAACATCGAACATCCTATAAACAGGAAATCTTACTAATGAAATTGATATTTAGTCTGTGCACCCATTGACGTGGCTGTGAACATTGAGTCAACCGTACCAAATGTAAATATATTGTTAAGCCAGAATGTTTAGGCACCTTGGAACTCATTAGACTCAAAAACGCGTGAGAATTTAACTATAGAGATAATCGTAAAATTATAGGGAATTCCTTACGAAATATTTCGTGAGCTATTTTATATTTTAGGTAAATCAACTTAATAAAAATGGGCAAAACAATTAATATTTGGTTTTAGCTAATATTTCTTGTATGTAAAATGTTCGTCATCTTCCCCAAAATATAGTTTTAATTACTATATTCATCAAAAGGGTTATTATGGTCCAATTATAAGGATTAGGGATGATGTGTGTAATTTCAAAGAAAATCTATCTGTATTAACGTTGATAGACAATATTATAGAACCTCAGTTAACCCGACTATGATTAAAAACCCTTACCATCAATAGTGACCAAATTTAATGTGCTTCTAACAACTTAGAACCCGTGGCAAATCGTAATTATCAAGCCATCTTTAGATGTCATTTATCATTTTAGTTTAAGTGTCCATTTATTTACAACTAACTTAAATATTAATTAAAAACCACTGAATTTGAAAGATTGAGTGACAGTGAATGCCTATTTGAACTGTAATTATCAATTTCAGGCCTATTTTTGCCTATGGGTACATTTTAAACTTTACAAAATGATGGGGTGGGCAATTCACAAAGTTCCGTTTTCATAATTTAAAATCATGCCTGAAGTAAAATTATAATAATAATATATAATAATATAATAATAATAATAATAATAATAATACCCTGGATAGTTAGACTTATGTAATTATAATGGGGCATGTATGAATAATTGATACACTAGTTTCAAACGAGTGTGAGGCATAAAATGTTGGCGCCACAAGTTCACTTTATCTTCATTTCACCAAGTTCACCGACACATGACAAAACATACTTTCCAGTGTAATATCAAAAGACAACATTTACAATTAGACTAGTTAAATAAATTCAGCATCATTTACACTTATTTCGGTCTTTGCTTTTTGACATAACCAATACCTATAGACTCGTTATATATTTTTATTATTTGAGGTATTTAAAGCGCATTTGGTGAAGTGTATGATTATATCAGATTATTAATTTTAAACTTACTTAAATATATAACGGACACAACATTCAGCCTCCCGGCAGTTAATTCATCACTATAAAAAGGAAAAACACACATTTCACCAATGATAAATCTTTCGGCCATGTCGGTAATCAAACTCAGAACTATTAGCTCAGTGGGCAGATATGCTACCTACTGAGCTAAGGTGTCAGAATCGAATAGTTATAGTTATTATAAAATTATTATAAACATAACTATGCAAAATGTAAAAGATTGGTTTTTTCTTAAAATTTACTGTAATTTTATTGATAGATATGTAATATTATTTGTTAAAGTTAATCAAATGGAGCCTAAGACAGGAACGTATATGGTATATATAATACTCTGGTAGTATTTTTACTTTTAAAATGTAGTTTTGTATCTTATGTGATTTTTTATGTTATTACAAATATAATTTGATTGCTATCAATCACGTTAAATATTCGATTATGATTGTTATTAAAATAAAGTGTTCTTTCAAGCCGAACCTTTATGTTATTATAATAATATTTTACTTCCTCATCAACTACGATGGAGCCCTAAAATACCGGATGGTTCGCTAACCTAGTGTAGCAAGATTATCCATGCATGGTCATACTAGTTACTTTTTCCCAGACACAAACCAAATAAATGATACTACCCAATCGTAAAAAAACTTTCTTTAGTAATGTATTATAGCTTTGAATAAAATTAAAAAAATTATTATTGGCTTTCTCTAGACTAACCTTGAGTAAGTTTTACTCAGAAAAACAAACATATAATATCACTATGTAGATCACAATAAACACTATCCTATTCAAATTTTTAAATGATAAATATTTTTGTAGACTTTTTTTTTAAGTTTTAAACTTTGAAAAATAATTATTAAAAACACTTTAAGTAGCTAAATTTGTGAAAATGAAAAATATAATATTATTTAACATTAAAAAACTGTTCTCAGATATCCACTTTGAGCTATATTCTAAACGTAAACTTTTAAAAAAATCAAATATTGTAAAACTTTCCATAATTAAACTACTTTTAGATTATTTACTTTAGAGATATCAACATACATTTTTAATTATAGATTCTGAATATATATTTGAACAAAATCATTAGAGGTATTTAAAAAAATAAATATTTTTATAAACGAGTCATCTGTAAACTTTTATTAAATTATTTTTAAGTTATATATATATAGACCTATATATATACCTATATATATAGGTATATATATAGACCTATATATATACCTATATATAGGTATATATAGACCTATATATATACCTATAAATATATAGGTATTTAGTTATATATATAGACCTATATATGTATATATATAGGTCTATATATATATAACTAAAAAATAATTTAATAAAATATATATAATTTTATTTATTTATAATGTAAAAAAATTAACAGACACATTTGTTGAACTTGAACCCAATTGTTAGAGCCATTATAAAAATATTCACATTTTAAAACACAGTCATTTATTTATATGCTACCCTTAAACGAATTTTTAATTCAAAAACAAGTATACAGTTTTATTTGTTATATCAAACCATCTACAGATACACAATAGTTTGAAGAAAATCGATATAATTATTTTAGAAAGATTTTCAATTTTCAAAAATCACTTATCGATACATTACTTTTAAACGAGATTTTCTTTGAAAAAAAAATACAACTTTATTTATCAGTTCAAACACTACCCAGATGCCGATTTTAAACAAAATTGTCTTAGACATTTCCAAAATATTTGGAATTCAAACATATTACTCATCAGTAAATTATCTTTAATTTGAGGGTTGCGGTCAAAAGTAAAGAAATTATATTACATCTAAATATTATGTTTGAACTAAATTCATCAAACGAAGGATAAACACACAAACCTGTGGACGGACGGGATTGTATTTTAATTTATTTATCTGGTGTATTTAACGTGCACTTTCTGAACTGATAAATTCGATCTGCACACGAGAATTTCTATGAGTGAGAGTGAGAGGGCCTACCAAAATTGCTGGAAAAGGTATTTTTATATAACTTCTTCCATTGTTCTTTTTCATGCCACAATCGACATGGAACCAACAGTTTTACTTCTCCTGTGAAGGAAGATGTGTTACGGATTTTTATCGCTAAAAAAAAAAATCCGTTAACACCAGCTTTGTTCGAACCCACAAACATCTGGTCATGAGGCGAACACCCTACCCAAAGACGACCGAGGTCAACCTTGTTAGGGTTCGGCCAGACTGACAAGCGTGCGAGCGAGCGAGCGAGCGCGTGATTAGCAGCTAGTTCTCGATAGTTGTTGACGAGGAGGCTACGAATCTTGGCTCAATGAACTGAGGGTTCGAACGGGTAGTAAGACGCGGTGCTAATAATAATAATAATAACTGAGGGTTATTTTTGACAAGTGATTTATTGTTGTGGTTTTCTCATCCTCTCTCCACGCTAATGGTGATTCTGATTTGTAAAGACCTACTTTGATAATATTAAAGTATTTTAACATATCAGTTATATATATATATATATATTTATTTATATATATTTATTTATATATATATATGTATGATTTATGATCTTACCAATTAAATTAGGCCGTTAGTAGCAAGTGTGCTAAACCTATCGATAGTAATAAAAATGTAAAATGAGAAGTTTTCCTAGCACTCAATGAACCGACATATAATAATATTGCCTAGCGCCTGTAAACTAGACTGTACCGGGTCGAGTGCGCGCGCTTGAAAAATAGAACCAGTTCTATCTTTCAAGCGTGCGCGCTCAGTCGCTCGCACGCGCGCTCCAGTATGGCCACCTCTCATTACAACCAATGTGTTCTATTTTATATTTTAGTCACTCGCGCGCTCAGTCTGGCCGCCCCTTTACTTGTACCGAGGCATTATTGTTATGTAGTCCTGTATGTCGGTGATGGGCAGGCCACGGTTAGAATCCCAGCCAAGCGTACTGAGATGTTAATTACTAAATGAATTCGCACTCTAATTTCACGTAAAATAATTAATCTAAATCTTAATATATATAATTCTTCTGTACGTGTGTATGTCACTGAACTCCTCCTAAACGGCTGTACCGATTTTGATGACATTTTTTGTGTGTGTTTGAGTGGGTCCGTGGATGGTTTAGATACACAATTGGACCCAGTAGAGGGCGTTGCAATCGGGTTCTAGGATTTTTTTTGTTTTTTAAGAAATTTTTTGGGGGGGGATTTTTTTTTAAAGATTTTTTGCATATCAGAACATGTAACCTCAAAATTTCACCCCCTACCACCACCACCCAATATTAATAATAATATATAATATTAATAATTGACTGTTAAAAAAATCATAAGTTCATCAATAATTGACCGTTAAAACCTTCTGAAAAGCTCATGAATAGTTGAACTTCTGAGAATAATTCATAGTTATGTTTGTTTTTCGATACAGCTGATATTTGTGGAGTTGTGGGAGAAATGCCAAAAATGAAAAGGTGTTTTATTTTGTATGTTTTCTTGACATAGACTGAAATTGTAATATTTATGTTACTCACTAATTGGAGTTCATTGTAAATTTGTAATTGTGATGATCACATAGTATTTGTTTTACTATCGAAATCAATTATGTCACCCAAACGAAAAGCCAACGTTCGGGCAGGACAACGTCTGTCGGGTCCGCTAGTATCCAATAAATTCCACCTTTCACATTCCTACCTCGTTGGAGTGAATATGTGGGTATCCCAGATGAGTATTAAGAAGAAATTCATACTTTATGCTGGTTTTACCACCTCTCTCTAAATTAACATGGCTGTTAGGCTTAAATAGCGCTATCTTAATTGGTTTCGAACAATTATAAGACAAACTAAATTCCAAGGAATTTGTTGGCAGATTGGCACAGTGTGTCGAGTCCAGTGAACTACGATCGCATAGTTAAGAGACGTGTTGCAATCTTAGGAATTCTCACACTGTTCCCCTAGATGATAGTCCTGCAAAATTATTCGCTAAAAAAAAAAAAAAGAGAGACTTAGAGCAAGTCGCGAAAAAATAACAGGTTTCTTTAAAACGTGAAACATTCCACGGATTCAACCTTTATTGCTAGTTTGACGATTGTTGCTTTTATGAAGAAAATATTCCCTTGTAAAATTTGTATTTTTTATTTAAAAATTTAAGACTGTTTTGCAGAACTTCATTTGTTAAAAATAAGCATTCTTCTCTGTAAAATGATGAAAATAATAATTTTAAATTCTGAACAAATGTGATATCTACACCAAGCAAACTCTTACGCTACGATTTTAGAATAGTATGTTCTACAGAAATAATGCTTAAGTTTTTTTTTAACACATAGCAAGTCTTACATTTCTTTAAACCAATTAAATAAGATTCTACTTCGTCCGTGACTCCTTAAAGCTTGACAGTATTATAAAGTTTTTAAAGCGATTCTGTTCGTTAGGCGTAACCACAATTTAAAGATACAACTTTTTAATATAAACCATCTTAAAGAAAATAGATAAATGATCCATAAAAATCCTTTGTGTTGCGGTTATTTAACAAACAAAAAATCTGTAATGGATGTATATGCCCAACTATTGGACACAAAAAAGATGTAGTTCTATAAACACTTTTTTATTAATTTAGCTTGAACATAATAATTACTTTATTTGAAGTGGTTTCACGTAATTAAGCTGACAACACGTGCATCAAAAAATGTCCAAATGCTTTCCGAGTACTCTTTGGTAGTTTCTGAAAGACTTTCAAAATATTTAAAACTTAGTTTAAAACTATTAAATGGTGAAGAAAAATTTATTATATATATTATAAATTATTATATATATTAAAATTTATTATATATTATAAACATTATTAGGAAACCTCAGAAAATTAAAATAATATTTGGTTATGTAGCCGCATCAATTATGGTATGTGTTAAATTGAAATATTACACTGACGAACCAATAAATATTCTAAAACAATAATATATACATTAATATATCCTTCGGTGGCACAATATCATTTGCTTGATGGTTGACCTAATATTATTTAAGACCTCCTACGAAAAATACACAAACTTACGAAGTTTTTATAGTTTTACGTTTTCACGTCCTACACGAAGCAGTGGTGCACCCCGAATATTAGTTAGGGAGGGAAAAAATCAGCTAGACACATTAAATGTTTCATCGGTAGTATTTCCATATTTTAGCGAATTAAGAATTTTATGGTTACTTTAAATGTTTATAACTGTACAGTGTACACCTTTAGAATATAACTCCGGTCACAGAATTCAACTTATACGTTTATGTTATAGTTTTACCTAATATTTTTCAGTATCTAAATCTAAACTATAAATATATATATTATAGTTGAGCTGAAACATGTTTCGAACTAGTTTGTTTGTGACCTAGAGAAGGAGATGAAACGGAGAGAATTGCCTAGCTTGCCTCCCTCTTAGTGCGCCATTGATAAGAAGTATGTGAAAATTATTGCGAGAAATACTATTTCTAACATTAATGTTTATTAAGTTTCCATTATTTTATAATTTAAAGTTTTTTTAGCACTGCGTCTTACTACCCGTTTGGATTGTACCTTAAGAAATTATTTCAATACATAGTGAAAACAAATCTTAAATATTATTTTATTTTATTTGATTGTAAAGACATAACTTCTCAGAACGAGATTTCATATAGAAACATAGATTGGAGCTTTGTGAAACGAAGGATATAATTTAGTAAGGGGATCACAGCGCAGATTATTTTGCACTTGTATTTGCCTGCGAGGTAGCAATTTACAAGTTTCCCCCCCATCCATGAACTCCAAAGCCTCTCCCGACTCTTCTAGGGATGTGATAGCTTAATGAGTAGCTGATGATTTCCCCACGTCCATCACATACTCTGCCTTAAACTATGAGGGAAGAATCACCCTGAGCATGGGACAAATCCTGGATAGCTCAGTGGTGGACCATTTGTGCGCTATGCTAAGTATCTTAGGTTTGATTCCAATGTCCAGGTGTCATTATTCAAAATATATGAATCTGATATCTTAAACGGCTGTATACTTAGGAAATATCATTTATTCACATCATTGTTAAACTTTTCAGCAATTATCTAAATAAATTGTCTAAAAGTTTGTAAATTTGTACAAAGGAAAATATTATATATTACAAACATTCGAGTCCACAACTTTAACCCAATACTAATTTGTTCTCATGTTGAATGCCAATGTCATTTAAGTAATTTGTTTTAAATTATCATTATTAAATTCAAATTTACTATTTAGTATTAAGATTTAACATAGTAGCTGAAGCTAGAAAATAAATAATAAATCTAATTATAATAAAAATACTTCTTTAAGGGGTTTCATGATTTAATGAAGTAATATGCTTTGTCATGAAACCAACCTATAGATGAATTACTGTCACAAGACAAAATATTTAGAGATTTCACTAATAATATAGGTATTTTCATAAAGTTTGTGTGTCAGCTAAATTTGTGATCTAGACTTTCCCAGCCCAGCATTGCCTGTGACCAATGACACTGCTGTCAATTTCATTGATAAACATTGTTTGGATTAAAGAGAGAGAAATAGACCAGGGACACTGCTGTCAACTTCATAAATAGAAACTGTTTAGATTGAAGAGAGGGAAATAGACCAGGGACACTGCTGTCAACTTCATAGATAGAAACTGTTTGGATTGAAGAGAGGGAATAGACCAATGACACTGCTGTCAATTTCATAGATATAAACTGTTTAGATTGAATAGAGAGAAATAGACCAGGGACACTGCTGTCAATTTCATAGATAGAAACTGTTTAGATTGAATAGAGAGAAATAGACCAGGGACACTGCTGTCAACTTCATAGATAGAAACTGTTTAGATTGAATAGAGAGAAATAGACCAGGGACCATGCCTGTCATTTCATAGATAGAAACTGTTTTAGATTGAAGTGAGAGAAATAAACCAGGTACACTGCTGTCAATTTCATAGATAAAACTTTTAGATTAGAAGTGAGAGAAATAAACCAGGTACACTGCTGTCAATTTCATAGATAGAAACTGTTTAGATTGAAGTGAGAGAAATAAACCAGGTACACTGCTGTCAATTTCATAGATAGAAACTGTTAGATTGAATAAGAGAGAATAGACAGGGACACTGCTGTCAATTCATAGATAGAAACTGTTTAGATTGAAGAGAGAGAAATAGACCAGGGACACTGCGTCAACTTCATAGATAGAAACTGTTTAGATTGAAGTGAGAGAAATAAACCAGGTACACTGCTGTCCAATTTCATAGATAGAAACTGTTTAGATTGAAGTGAGAGAAATAAACCAGGTACACTGCTGTCAATTTCATAGATAGAAACTGTTTAGATTGAATAGAGAGAAATAGACCAGGGACACTGCTGTCAACTTCATAGATAGAAACTGTTTAGATGAAGTGAGAGAAATAAACCAGTACACTGCTGTCAATTTCATAGATAGAAACTGTTTAGATTGAAGTGAGAGAAATAAACCAGGTACACTGCTGTCAATTTCATAGATAAAACTGTTTAGATTGAATAGAGAGAAATAGACCAGGGACACTGCTGTCAATTTCATAGATAGAAACTGTTTAGATTGAAGAGAGAGAAATAGACCAGGTACACTGCTGTCAATTTCATAGATAGAAACTGTTTAGATTGGAGAGAGAAATAGACCAGGGACACTGCTGTCATCTTCATAGATAGAAACTGTTTAGATTGAAGTGAGAGGAATAGACCAGGGACACTGCTGTCAACTTCATAAATAGAAACTGTTTGGATTGAAGAGAGGGGAATAGACCAGGGACACTGCTGTCAATTTCATAGATAGAAACTGTTTAGATTGAATAGAGAGAAATAGACCAGGGACACTGCTGTCAACTTCATAAATAGAAACTGTTTAGATTGAAGTGAGAGAAATAAACCAGGTACACTGCTGTCAATTTCATAGATAGAAACTGTTTAGATTGAAGTGAGAGAAATAAACCAGGACACTGCTGTCAATTTCATAGATAGAAACTGTTTAGATTGAATAGAGAGAAATAGACCAGGTACACTGCTGTCAATTTCATAGATAGAAACTGTTTAGATTGAATAGAGAGAAATAGACCAGGGACACTGCTGTCAACTTCATAAATAGAAACTGTTTAGATTGAAGTGAGAGAAATAAACCAGGTACACTGCTGTCAATTTCATAGATAGAAACTGTTTAGATTGAAGTGAGAGAAATAAACCAGGTACACTGCTGTCAATTTCATAGATAGAAACTGTTTAGATTGAATAGAGAGAAATAGACCAGGTACACTGCTGTCAATTTCATAGATAGAAACTGTTTAGATTGAAGTGAGAGAAATAAACCAGGTACACTGCTGTCAATTTCATAAATAGAAACTGTTTGGATTGAAGAGAGGGGAATAGACCAGGGACACTGCTGTCAACTTCATAGATAGAAACTGTTTAGATTTAATAGAGAGAAATAGATCAGGAATACTGCTGTCAATTTCATAGATAGAAACTGTTTAGATTTAAGAGAGAGAAATAGACCAGGAACACTGCTGTCATCTTCATAGATAGAAACTGTTTAGATTGAAGAGAGAGAAATAGATCAGGAATACTGCTGTCAGCTTAATAGCTAGGAGAGACTGTTAACTGTTAAACACAAAAAAGGAACACTTCATAAGTAGGAGGGACTGTTGAACTTGAAGAGATAGCGAAACAAAGCAGTGACACTGCTACAATCATCTTAGGTATACTAGTAAAAGGATGGCCTGTTGAACATAAAAAGAGAGTAAAATTTACTAGCGACAGTGATGCAAACTTCATAGGCATACGGATGTTTTTACTACTTATGGTGGAGGTGGGGGTAATGTAATTATTCAAATAGAGTAAGAATGTCATGGGCTGTCTTAAACCTGTCTCAATTTTAATCACGGGGCATGAATGTCTCACGGGTAATTTTCCTCATCTTAAATGCCACGTTCTCCTCCTCCCCCTGTCCTTTCAATTCCTCGACTACAAGAAGTGGTTTTTTTTTTGACGTCTTCATATTCGGCAATCTTTTCTCGAGCGTGGAGGAATAGAGAGAGACCGGTGCCAACTTGGTGTCAGCGCAACCTAGGTTTGTGTGGTAAAGGTCAAGCAGCCAGCAAAGTTGCACATTATTGTCGGTCAAGTTCAAAGTCATTTCGTTTGATACTTTCACAGTTTAGTACCTTTCTCTGTTTCTACCATCTATCTCAGGGATGCAATGCTTTGGAAATAAACGAGGGGCATAAATAAATTCTTGTACTAGTTTCAGTTTGCAGAAATTTATTTAATCTTTATTTTAAGTGCATACCACTTATCTTATGACGTTTATTTATATAATATTAAAATATATATATCATGTATAGTATTATAATTATATATTGTTATAAATTATACATTATATATATTAATTTATTATTTTATTGAATAGACTTCATTTTATTATATATATTATTACGTATTTAATATTATATATTATATCTAAGTTATCCGCACAGTTAATGCTACATTTTACTATAGTGTTGCCTTATTTTTTGTGGAAAAAGTTATTATTTTTTAAAGGGAATCAAATAATTTTATGTTATTTGTAGCCCTCTTTAATACTAAGGACTTTAACCTACATGTAATCACAAATTATTAGGAGCTTACTTTTGCTTTAATGTTTCGTTGGCTCTTTAACGGTATAATTTACAAAAATTCTCCTAAATATTTACATTTTTATCATAACCACCCCATGGTTTTTAGGAAATTAGATATTATTTTATAAAGTAAAGCGGATAGATTTATTTTACTTTACTACCCTCTTAAATTTATGTCCATTAAGCTATCAACAGAGTATACATATATAAATATATAAAAATATAAATATATAATTATTTATATAAACATGTAGAAATAAAATTATATATATTTATATAGGCCTATATTTATTTACATATATATTAATACAACATATATTAATACAAACATATAAATACAGACATATATATTTATATATAGTAAGTATATTTATTTATTATATATTTATATATAGTAAATATATTTATTATAAATTTATATATAATAAATAAATATATGTATTTATTATATTTTGTATATAATAAATATATTTAAATATAAGATTCTCTGAGTTTGTATAAAAACTAATAGTTTATTCCTTAAAAAATATGGCAAAATCATGATAAAATGTAAATATCTAGGCTTATTTTTAGCAAAGTAAAACATAAGAAAACCAATTAAACTTAGCACACATTTGGTAAAAAGTAAGTTAATTCTAATTTGCGATAGGCCTAATATGTGTGAAATGTCATTCAAATTATCTTAAGCAGCGGATAATTAAGAGATTTGTCTTGCTTCTATTTGTACACCTCAGTACTCTTCAAATGGTGCCAGCATCTCGGGACTTTATAAATTCACAGGCGGAGGGTTATTGATACAAATTACCGCCAATTTAAAGCCTTATGTTGCATTTTTTTAAAATTCTTATCCCTTGAGGAGCACAATTTATGACAGGTTTAAAAGTCTCTTAGTACGCTGTACATACCTTGTTTTACCAAATGTGGCTGGCTTTTGTTTAAGTTTGTTTCAGTCTTTTCCCAGCGTAAGTAGATCTGGTTAATAGAAAAATTATTTGATTGCAAATAATACACGTATCGTGCGGATTTGTTTTGCATGTGGTTATAAAAGTATAATTTAGATATGGGGAAAAAAAGTATTTTTCCACTCGACTGATCCGCACGAGCATCCAGTCAAGCCATGAAGAGTAGCCGATACAAACCATAATTTGAATGAAAATTGCGCTTTAATGTTTTGTAGATTTTATTTCTCTGCAAAGTAATCAGCAATACAAAAACCGGGATATTGTCAGTTTCACCACCAATAATAACAAAAAATTTGCCTCTACCTACAGTATTTTTTCAAATTGGTTTTTTCCTTGCATAGTGTCTTACTAGCCGTTAGAGCTAATCGCATTTCTACACTAACGGGAGAGAGATAAGGATGATAGATTTTGAGAGTATATGTATTCTATTTAGGAAAAGGTAGAAGGAGAAACCATTTAGGAAATTAAAACTCAGTACAGCCAACCAGGGCTCGAGCCCCGATCTCCCCGTCACCGGGAATCATGTATAACAGGTGATTGACACGTTTAAATATTCGAACACTGACACGGATAATCTACTTTTACGTTTGAAATAACACATTTTAGGGGTTATTGCTATTCAACCCCCACCTCCTTGTTATAAACACGGGCAAATTCATCCGTATCGTCTGGTCAGGTCTGACAATAACAGAGAGGGTTCTAATCCCGGTAGGGTACAATGAGAAAGCTTTTCCTAAATGACCTTCCAATTTATCTTCAACCAATTTGTATTTACTTGCTTTAGACTTTACCTATCGATTAGTGTAACTAAATGTTGATATCCGAGATGGTTGTAGAAGGATTCTGGTTAAGTCTAGTACACACTGGATGATAATCGCTAGATACGCGCTGACTGCCGATGTTTCCCCGACGATGTTTATCATGTGTCTAATTACACGGAAACATCACCCGAGTGTTCGGTGGTAAAATATCAAGAACGATTCCAGTGTCTCGGTTTATCACCTCCAATGGGAAACATTGCCCGAGTGTCCGCGCTAAAATATCAAGAACGTTTCCAGTGTCTCAGTTTCCCACCTCCAATGGGAAACATCGCTCGAGTGTCCGGTGGTAAAATATCAAAGAACGTTTCCAGTGTCTCGGTTTCCCACCTCCAATGGGAAACATCGCCCAAGTGTCCGGCGGTAAAATATCAAAGAACGTTTCCAGTGTCTCGGTTTCCCACCTTCAATGGAAACATTGCCGAGTGTCCGGCGCTAAAATATCAAAGAACGTTTCCAGTATCTCAGTTTCCCACCTCCAATGGGAAACATCACCCGAGTGTCCGCGGTAAAATATCAAAGAACGTTTCCAGTGTCTCGGTTTCCCACCTTCAATGGGAAACATCACCCGAGTGTCCGGCGGTAAAATATCAAAGAACGTTTCCAGTGTCTCGGTTTCCCACCTCCAATGGGAAACATCGCCCGAGTGTCCGGCGGTAAAATATCAAGAACGTTTCCAGTGTCTCGTTTCCCACCTTCAATGGGAAACATCGCCCGAGTGTCCCGCGGTAAAATATCAAAGAACGTTTCCAGTGTCTCGGTTTCCCACCTCCAATGGGAAACATCGCCCGAGTGTCCGGCGGTAAAATATCAAAGAACGTTTCCAGTGTCTCGGTTTCCCACCTTCAATGGGAAACATCGTTCGGGGTGTACCCTCGCGCAAACATCGGTAGGCAACTTTTGAATTTTAATCAGTGGATTTCTATTCCTCATCCTAGTAGTAGTATCTTGGTAGTGTTGTGGTGGTGATGTTATTGTGGTTGTGGCTACTACAGAATTTTAAATGACCACCCTTCATTCAACGATAGCTCTGACAAGAAACAGTCACCATTATTCGCACCCCGTCTAGCAAACTTCCTTTCCCACCATCGTCTTTTTCGCTTTTGCCAACATTTAACCATATTAAAATCTGCAGCAGCACCCGTAGGGTGACCTGGTGGTCTAGGGGCAAGGTGTCAGACTTCTGTGCTGAGGGTCCGGGGTTCAATACTCGGTCTAGGCACAGATTTATCTGATTGCCAAACCCTTCCTTCACCTCTGACAAGATGTGTATTAATCACAACTGGTGAATGTGAGGAATGCCAGGCCTCCACCGTGGTTTGGATTCCACGTTAAACTGTAGGTCCTCCATTTTCATCTCACAATCACCCTACCATTACACATTAGCGTAAGTTCGTATAACCCGAACGGGTAGTAAGACGCGGTGCTAATAATAATAATAATAATAATAATAATAATAATAATAATAATAATAATAATAGCACCAGTAGCAATGTGCGGACCCATCGGGAATGAAAAGGGGAGTGGTGAGATGCGTCTGCTTGGTGTGTGGATACTTGTGTCCGGATATAAGTTGGGGTATGTGCGGGCGATGTTGCTGAGTCAATGGGTACTTCCTTTTATCTGGCGATTGTCACCCAGTGGGTACTAGGCTTTAGGAAGCAAATTTAGAAAATCTAAGCTTTGTTTTTGCGACAAGATCACATGGTATAGTGACTGGACTCTTTATCTAGTGATCAGCGCCCCTGACTACTGATCTCCATGTTCCTGGTTCGATTTCCAGCGGTACTGTAGGTATTTTCCTCGAAAGAGGAGTTTTTCCTATGGTACTCGCTTCGGTAGCCAAATGGTCTATCGCGTTACTTTCGTGTTAGACTAGACTCCCAAAGACGGGGAGATCGGTGTTCGATCCCGGTCGGGTGTACTGCAGATGGATTTTCTAAATGGTTTTACAATCTCCCACTACGCAAATGCGGGAGAACTTCCTTTAAATCAAGCCTTCCTAATCCCTAACACATTAGTGTAATTACTACAAGGCGTATAAACCAAACGGGTGGTAGGACTAAAAAAGCAAACAAAAAACATTAAATTTAGTAAGGAATTTTAATAAATTGCATTATTTCATTATTATTTGTGCAAATCCTATGTATCAAAATATTTTCAGGTTATTTATTGATAAGTGAAAAATTAATTAATTAGATTTTGTACTACCTATTCCTATTACCCATACAGGTGATTTGAATTTAATTATATTGATGAGTTAGGGATCAGGGAAGTAAGTATTAATGATATTTTCTACGATTGGGAATGCAAAACAATTTAGGAAAAAAAAATTGTATTCACCTTGATGGGATTCTATCGCCAATTTCTACATCTCTACGTAGTCATATTAGACTAATATGACGTTTAAGCATTGCTACACAAATACGAAGAACTTTTTATAACCTCTTTTAAGCTAAGTTTTTCACCTGTACTCTTTTTATTTAATATTTAAAGGCACTTGAACCCAAAAGTCGTATCGTTTAGTGGTCCATAGAGATATTAAAACACTAATTATAAACACAAATAATCAATTGTAATTATATAATATGTATTTGAAACTAGTAGTTTCTTCTGGCGATAAGTGTTTGCTTAAACACTTTAAAAATTGGTTTAACATCTCAAATCTCTATTATACTACATCTGAGTATTGATTAAAAAACTTGCTGTTATTTTTATCATCTGTTATTTCGAGCTATGGGCTTTCATGTACAGACATAGATATGTATATAATTATTCACATGTTACTCTCTTATACAATGTAGATAATTAACTCTCGTTAAAAATGTTGTTTTGAGAATTATTCCTACTTTTTGTAATTATTCATGTGGTAAGCCATTTTTTAGTATTTTTATTTATGGCAAAACTTCTTAACTTTAAACTTCATAATATTAATATTATTATTAATTATTTTCCCTTGTTTAAGTGTTGCACTATTATTTTTTTAAATTCATCTGTATTTGTATCGGTTTAAAATTCACATATTTGTTCTGATGAATGTAATCTATATTTTATGTCATTGTGTAAATCGGTTTGAAGAGGTTACGGTGAGCTGTCATATTCTAAATTGATAAAATAATGTGTGCAGTCTTTCATACTTGAAAGGACCTTTCAGTTCTTGTTTATAATGTATTTATTTATTCGCGAATACAAAAATCACTTTTGTTTGTGCAAAAAATATACATTATACACGACCCCTTTTTATTTATTTTTTGCTTGGTCTAAGAGTGAGATTCGACTGGATAATTTGACACTTCAAACTGACCGTCCATGAAATTTATGCTTGAAAAAAAAAAAGCAACTGGGGAAGAGTTTTGTGTTGAAGGTCATGCTAGAGAGGTATAGAAGTAATAGTTTTACATGACTTTGGGTAGGTTTGTGCTGAAGAGTATAGTTGGGGATGTAGGGTAGGCGAGTAAATGTCAGTGTTTTTTGCAGTTTTTATATCAACACATTTTTGATCTATTTAAATCAAGTACTGGCTCAGTACAACCATATAGATTCATTTTTTCTTCACATTCTGTCTTCAACAATTCTTGATTATCTTTCGAGGGTGTTCTGGAATTTAATGAAAACATTTATCTTAATTTAAAAATGTTTTTGATCTAATGCCACTATGCTAGTAATGGATAGTCAACAACTGTTGATATCACCACGTGAAAAATATTGAATTCTATATTTGTACTGAAGCAATATTTTATTTATTTTGGCCAAAAAAAGTATTGCTATAAAAACTGCAAAAACATCGGCCTTATCTCGTTTTACCTAAATCTCCACCTTAGTGATGTGATATTTTCACACGACTCTTTTTTAATTAGGCTAGTGATAATGGCTATATTATATAGAGGTTATAGTCTCACAAGATACTTGTTTTTTAGAACCGCATCTAATTACCCTTTTGGGTTATAGGCTTATGTAATAATTATGCTTGTTATTTTACGAACGAGGAAGGCTATGTTTAGAGGAAGTATACCCGAATATTCGTGGAGGATGAGGGGAAGCCCATTTTTGAAAAAAATACTTTCTCAGTACATCTGACAGAGACTCAAACCTCCATCTCCAACATCGGCTGGTTGCTCTACTGTTAGAGAAGCGCCTTAGACCATGCAGCCACCAAAGTTGGTAAGACACTTATTTAATTAGGTTTTTTATGTAGATTAAATTGTAAATAATTACTATTTTAACATGAATTTTTCTGAATTATATTTATTAAGAGGATTTTAGTTTAAAGAGGTGTTGGATTTACATGACTCATTTTAAATTAAGCGTCTAATGGAGGTTAAATTATACCACTATTTTGTAAAAAGGTTTCTGAATGTTACTTTTTACAGATATACTAGTTTCACAAGTTGTATTCTGAATTAAGTTCCTACTAAACTTGACACTGAATTGAGCTGATGATTTCACTGAGACTCTTTCTCAATAAGGGGTCTGCTTAAGGTGACATTGAAGAAAAGTGTTAGTTTAATTCAACTCTTTGTGTACTAGTTTTCTGATGAGAGTTACATTCCACTCTCAAATAAGTTTGAAATTATAAGTTTTTCAAAATAGTTTTCATCTATACTTTATGTGAGTAATTTAAGTGGCCTGTTCCCTTCCCCCCTTCCTCTGGATGACCTGGGGGGAGGAGGGGATTATGGTATAGTCTCAGGGGTCAACCAATATCCCAGTATACACATAATGAGCAATTCAGATCAAATGGATAATTGGCTGACGTCTAAATGTCGACTATATACACGACCCTTAGGACACTTTAAAACAGAGGCCAAGTGCTGGATCCTAATCAGAAGTGCTCTTAACCCTCTGGCCACTTTTACCATGGTTTGTCCAGACTTCCTTCGAGTGAATACTACTGCTGCACTAATTTTTAAAGCTCACTCATTTCAACTTGTTCTCCTCAGATAAGTATAAATTAAAATTTTATTGATTAAATCACAAGACATGTTGAGTCTTATTAGGTTAAGTGTTCCTCTGATTTCATACAGATGAAAATACTTTAATTAATTTTCAAGTGTTGATTAATTTTTTGAAGTTGAAAACTTGTTTTCCTCTTGATTTTTATGTTCATTTTCTTAATACAAGCTAGGAGTTTTCAGGGGTTTGTAGCTCACTTGGTTTTGGGAGGCGAACACGAGTTCGAATACTGGCAGGGCACTGAGAGGTTTATTTTCAACCAAAAAGTTGTTTTTCATATTTTATCCTGATTGATTAAGGTGCAGTTAATATTAATAATAAACCTTCCAATATTTGTAAAAAGGAAGGTTATACGTATTTTAAACACAATGATCGAGTAGAGATGAAGAAGATAGAATTAGAAGAAGTATACCCAAATTTACGTGTGGGGAAAATAGTAAACAATTTAAGAAAATACATATTCAGTACACCAGTCAGAATTCAACCCCTAACTTCCTCGCTAGCGAAAAATCAGTCTAGATGAGACTTACGCCTTTGGGCATGTGCCCACTGCAGTGGGTATCAAGGTTATTAATAGCTTAATCCAAGGGTTATTGATGGTTAAGGTAATTTAAATTAAGTACCTCAGCATTATCATAAATAAAGGGTGGGGATATAGCTGTATGAATAATTTATACATGTTTCTGTAACTCTTGTAACTATCAAATACCGTTCTTCCTATCTTAATCTGATTCTATGTGTCAAGAGAGGTTGCAATACCTTTGTCTACTATAATATAGATATATATATCATATGTAATAGATATGTGGTAGGTACCAGTTATAAAATAATCAGACCACCAAACACGGGAAACCGCGTCTAGCTTGAATCTTATGCCAAGGGGCTTCCTAGCTGACCCTTTGCTTTAACTTACATATCATGTCATTAAATGAGCCATAAGAGACACACATCAAGCATGATTTATATTTATATATTTATCAGGAAAGCTAAGTGTCAGTGGTTGAACTCTTTGGTTTTTTGGTAATGTGCTTGTCTCAACACCCGATACTAGTGAGTTCAAACCCAGGTGGGGTTAACAGATTTTTCTAGAGCTATAAAAATCAGTAGCACAGTTCCTTCGAAAGAAAATTATAGCCATTGGTTTCGTGTTAATTTTGGCATGTAAATGGACCCTGGAAGGTAAGTGACAGGGTCCGTCGCGTCGGTGATATGTAACTTCCCCCCCCCCCTCACCCCCAAATGTTGGTTAAAAGCTTGAAAGTTGGGAATTTTGTGATATTTGATATCTGGAGTTGGGAAATTCTAGGCTTATTCTGTACCCATTATTTATTATGAAAGTCCTTAACCACATACTTGTACAGACAAATTTAAAATTTCCCAACTGTTGATCCCTACTCTACAAAAAATACTAACTTCAAAATTCATCAAAAATTGAAAGGAGATTTCTTCTGTAGTAGATTGTAGAAATATTAGTTAGTCAAGTAGTCTAGTACCGTCAGTAGTCAGTAGGCAGACACAACGGCCGGTGAATGTATGCAGAATGCTGTATGTAAACGAATCATAAGGGAACATGGGCTGCCCAGTAGCAAAATTTCACTCAGCCAGCAATGCTTTAAGTGGAAGCATTGTCAGCCAATGTTTTGTTTATTGTTTAGTGTTTTTAGTTGTGACTTTCATGGCTGCTAGACTGTCGCAGTTTTATTATTTAAATTAGCATATGTTGTACATAATAAGCCTTAATTAAGGCTTTATTACATTTTGAAGGCATAAATGCATTGAGTGTTACACAAAATTTTATTGTTTTCTTATTAAAAGCTATGACTGGGGAAATGGGGACATTGAGGTTAGTGTTAATGTTTGACTTCTAAAATACACATTAAATTTCTAGAAAGTATCCATACTAGTTTGAATTGAACTGATGAATCTTATTTAATTGTTTATTAAAATAGGCTTTCATGAAAGCAATTTAAATATGCTTAAAACAACAATGAAGGAAGAGGAATAACTTAGGGCTGTGTTACATTGTTACAACTTCTTTAATTTTTCATTTGATTAAGTAGACTACATTAAACAAAAAGTTAAGTTTTTTTTCACCTTTTAACATTTTCAAATTTGAGATACCTTTTTTATTCGTTATTTAGCGTTCGATTTGCATGAAATTTCGTATAGTCATGCTGTTTAGAGTAATGATTTCGAATTTGCCAAAGTTATTAAATAAAATGTCAGGGGGATTCTCTTCACCCTCACGAGCTAAATTACAATATGTTTTGAAAAGTTTATTCGCGCACCAGTATTAACATTTTACGTCAACTTCCATGAGATTATGAACAGGACATTGGTAGACAGTTATTAACATACTGTAGATATATCGATCAATTGCATTCGCTATTGCTTTATTCTACAGCTGAAAATGTTTTTAAATAAACATGGCCAAATTGCTAATTTTTTTGATAAAGTGACGAGCGTGTTCTACATCTCAGGGAGCTAACTAGTTAAATGTTGCTTCCAAGTGTGTTATAATAAAGCAGTGGTTTCCAACCTGGGGATCACAACGTGTTTTTTGTGGGGTCAGCTTTATAATTAATTTTACAAGGACTTTAATGATTATAGGAAGATTCGAAATTCTAATTGAAATGTAAGTTGGTAAAGTGCTAAAAACGATCTAGCTACTGCTTAGGTTCCTTTTGGATATTCCATTTTGATAGTTTATTGCTGACTTGGTTTACTGTGGCAGCCTTGTAATTCTGCTAGCATAATTTAAATCATACCTCAACCCCGAGCTTGCTAATTCTCTTTCACTACATATTAGTCGCATATAATCATTATTATAAGCAATTTATAGTAATTAAAATAAGCATTAGTGGACATGCAGGTTTAATGTCACGCTCTTTTGGTTTGGGGTATTGGTAAAAGTGAAGTAAGGATTTTAATTATGGACAGGGGTAGTTTATCCTAATGTCCCTCCAAACAAATAAGGTTACATTTCTTCTAAATTTTACCTATTAAACTGGTGTAGTTAGCTGTAGATAGTCCGAGTTGGTAGTAATACACAGTGAAAAACTTAAAAACTAGTATTTGAATGCTTTAAATTATCAAAGGGTCGCGATGGCCGCAGAGCGAAAAGTTGTGATCATAAACTACAAAATGTTGGAAACCGCTGTAATAAAGTCAGTTATATTTTTTAATCTAAAAATACACAATTTGAATGATAACTGCAAATCTAAATACTTATAATTAAACTCAATTGGATATTTAGCTCAGATGCAGGTAAACTGAAATAAATAATAATTCACGTTACTTCCTTATGCACCTAAAAATCCTTGTAGCTTTAAAAATCCAGTATCAACAAATATATTTAAAAATACAGTTGCCTAAAAGCCCAGCTCATGGCTTGATTATCACCCCAAATTAAAAATAATAATCTGGGTGCCTCCTGCCCCCTCAACCCCCCGCAGCACCTCCGGTCTCAACATTGCCCTTGTACACTCCTTTGTAACTCGCGAATTTTTCTAATTTCAAAATGCTTAGAGTTGAGATAAACACTGGTTCATCCCCCCCCACCCCCAACCCCAAATTATTTCATGCAACGCCCCTGATAAGTGAAAATACCTTTCCCAGAAAAATCAGTAGGCCATTTCGATCTCGTTCGTTCATAGAAATTCTAATTTAGTGATACTCAATGGGTTCAGAAAAATAACGTTAAATATATAAAACTAAAAATAAACCATAATGCCAGTTCACGGTCTGTTAGCGAACTAAATGATATAATCTACAGGTACACCGCTTTTACCAGGGAAGTTATTATTAGTCTTACCTTACCGCCATAGTTGAGTGATGCAAGGTAAGCTTGATACTTTACAGGTTAAACGAAGGGTGCATTTAGAGGGGGGTGAATATATGGTATGGGGTTCAAATCTTAACTCTCGTTAAGATTATACACCCATTTAAGCCAATGATGTATAGTGTTAGGGTGGTATAAATTAAGGGAAGTTTACCCCACTCGTTCACGTAAAGAGAGAGTGAGAAATTATTAAGAAAAAAACAAGTTAGGCACAATCAGTCGAGATTTGAGCTAGTATTTCCCCAACACCAGCAAACCATAAAAATACGATACTAACGCCTTTATCCACTATATTACCGGTTCGACTGAGGGTTAGTAGTCAAATGCGTCACTAATTCATTTTATTGGGTTTCAAATTCCATCCTAAAAATATGAATCAAACGCTATAGTTCATAATTAATTAATTTTTAAATTAAAACTCTAGCTCAATCAACTACAAACATCGAGCTCCCAGATAACCCTTAAGCTTAAAACTAAGGGTGTGTTAAGCTCTGGATACTTTTACTTGGTTTCAAAAAATTATTAGATTCAACTTCACTTAGTAAAGATTACATCCCAACTAATAAAAATATTAGGAGTTAAAATACCCATTTGTGTTCAAATATTTCCATACTGCGCTGCTATCTTGTACAGTTCATTACAAATCAATATGAATGTGAAAAATCTTAATAATTGAATTGCATGTTGTGATAGTAACGGGATGTATCTTCTTGAGTTATATTTTACTAACAGTTGTGCAATAAAACGCTTTTTTTTTTTAAGATTACATAGCGTATAGATGTATATAGATAAACAAAGTATAATATTTTTCTAATAATAAAAGAAGAGACAAAAACATATTTGCACTTCTATTTGGCTTAAAAACTATTTCAGGTGTTCGATTTGGGTTCGCTTTGCACACGCTGATTTGAAATGTTTGAATGTCTAAAAAATATAAAAATATAGGCTAATTGCTACTGTACCTATCTTACTACCTTTCCGGAATATCCCCATACTTTCAGTATAATGTTTAAGATTGAAAATTTATAGTTTTACAGGAAGTGCACTCAAATTTGTTTGGAGGCAGAGTGGGAAACAATTTTAGAAGGACCATCCTCAGTACTCTCAGCTGGGATTTGAACCCTGACCTCACTGTCATTGGCATACCAGATCAGATTGATATATTAGACTACATTCCAAATTGTCTGCTTATGATATTATTAAAGCTCATATCACATGTCTGTAATATTTAGGAATATAACTTCTAATTCCTGTCAATGTATATGAATAATCTATTATGATTATTCTTTATTATTTTTTGATGATTATTTGTTAAATTTTATAACTATTTTTATTATTATTACGATTAATATGTGCTATGTCTGACGACAGATCCATTTCTTTCGTCAGTGAACTTAGACCACCAATGGTCTTATTTACTTGAAGTAATCCAAAATTTAACTCCTCCTTCTTCCTTAGCTTCTCTTTCTCTCAACCTTTCCTTCTATGACGTCGAAATAAAAATAAAATATATCCATGATAATGTAATAAAAATAACAATATTTAGATTAATATATTCAGAAGTCACCGGTTAATTAATCAAAACACATTTCGTTATTAAAAGTATTTTCGTTTCTTTGCATTTGATTTGAATGGCGTCATCCCCTAGATGAGTAGAATTTCTCTTTAATTACAGCGTACGTAATTACTTCATGGTTAATTAATACTATATTAAATAATTGTAACACCTTTTAAAACGCAATTAAACTTGTAACAAACAATTCCCACAGTAATTAATGCGCGATCAAGACAGTCAATTTAATAAGTTCTGTGAAATGAACGTCACTCGCAATCCATCATTCGATTATGACTTAATTAATGTTTTCTTTATTAAACGCATCAGACATCAACAGAGGGGAGTATCTAAGTTAGTTTCTAATGGTTCTGAAATTGTAATTACATTTTGATTGAGCTAATATTTAATACATCTGTGCAGATTGAGTTTTAATTTGTTTGTACGTGTCGTTCCAAATAGACAAGCGCATAATTACACTTGCCGTAGAATAAAGTTTATTTTTAAGTAAGTTATATTTTGAAATTATCAAATAAATAACTACTATTTTACAGTACATCTCATTTCAAACCCCCAAAGCCATCAGAGTGCAAAATATGTTTTTGTAAAGGCATGGTTCAATGAAATAATAAATAATCATACTGATTATTATACATTTAGGCCACGTGACGACCGATGTGGATAAACTAAAATTATAACGATACCGATTTTGTAATATATGGATTGTGTTTATATATTTTCTTAATCTTAATAAATGAACATTGAAAGAGAAATATAAGGTTTTCATAAGTATTTTACTATTTCTAAAAAATATACATTATATTTCAAACTCATAGCAATTACCCTAGTAATTACACAGATTAAGTTAAATGAGTTGAATTTTAGTGCATATATTTCTATCAAATTTAAAAGATTAAATTTTAAAATATAATGTTACTTCGTTTTTATAAAATATTGTTTTCATTAGTGCTTATTATTGAGAAACTTATTCAAGATTAATTCATACCTTCCATTATACAAAGTAAGTCTTATTTGTTTCGTATGAATATTAAAATATATTTGATCTAACATATTTTATTTAAGGGTACCTTATAATTAATGGAAGTTACAAATTCCGTTATTTTATGTAAATGTGGCAGCTTTGTAGCTTTAAAACCACTAAAACAATACTAATTCAACTTAAAGTAACCTCTTACGACTATTTTTTTTGTTTTTATTACCACGTCTTACTACTGGTTCGGGCTGAACATATAAGTGGCCTTATTATTACGCTAATGTGTCAAGGACGAGAAAGATTGCATTTAGAGGAAGTGCACACACATTTGCATAGAGGTAGAGTGGAAAATAATTTAGTAAAATACCCTCACTTCACCCGACCGGCATTCGAACCACAATACCCCTGTTATCAGCAGTCCAGTATATTACAAGAATGAAGCCTTAAGCCATTTGACCACCTAAGTGGCTGCTACCACTTATAAACATATTTTACTTGTTTGAGAAAAGCTATAGACCTACCTATTTCTCTAATGATTTACTTTGAACTTAGAACTGCAACATTCTGCGCGAAAACATTAATAAAAAGGAGATAACTTCCCCTTTTTTTGATTCAAAACTTATAATGTAGAGTTTTTAATACTTAAAATACATGTTGATATATTTTTTTGAAAGTCTTACTTTTAAATACTAAACCACTTTTAAACAACGCAGGATTTCTGGACGTCTGTAAATGGGAATCCAAGCTTTGGTAGGCAACCTCCTCAGAAAACAATCATGTGTCTCAATATAATGAACGGTAAGTTATTTTTAAGAACATGTCACTAAGTATAGGATATAATGAGAATGTTTGGAATGATATTTACATTAATGCCATAGCATAAATATTTTCTTAAGTTACAATTTAAGCTAATTGACTGTATTAAATGCTTGAAATTTAAAAGCCAAATAGTTGTTTAGGAATTAAAAACGTTTACTAAACAACCCTTTATTTTCAGTGGGCATTCGTACTATTTATCATCAATAATAATTATTCAAGGTAATTGATTGTTTAAATTCATCCTATATATCGACAGAAGATAGGGATCGATTCCCGCCAAAGTCTAAAATTTTATGAATAAGTTTCTTTTTAATAGTGATGAATTAACGACCGTAAATTGTTAGTTGAGTTAGCTTTTAAGTATTTTTTTCATACACCTGGCTGTCTCGTGTAATTCACGTAATATACCTTCAATTAAATATCAAACATAAACTATTTTCTACATCCTTTGTGAATTTTGGCCACATTATTTATCTCTTTTTGTTGTAATAAATTGCGTGTTAGGCTACGTATTTTGGAAGTTTTTATAACAAAACAAACTTTTGGCCAAAATAAATATAATATAGCTTCACTTAGTTAATTTTATTTTATTTATATAGTTATCTCAATAGCTCTTTAATATTGGCATAGTCAAATTTGAACATTAACTTTTATCCTAATTTGAAAAGTTTTATTTTCCATTACCACTGTGGCCAAGACAATCACTCAATTATGTTAACATTTATATATATATTAATAAAATTTAAGTAAATGTGTGTACTGAATCAATATTTAATTCATTATTAATACTGCAAATACACGAACCTTTTTTTTCGCGTTCTCTTCCTAACATACCTATAATAGGAATTTGAAAAGGTTTTATATTTGTGTTCGTTTTACCAGTCAAAAATCCCCAAAAAATTATATTTTTGGATATTGGATGTTAATTTATTATAAGCTGGATTTCAAGTCACGTCTTTGTATTTATAAAGTTCACTTTTTAAAATTATAAATGAGCCTCTGCCAGTCTGTCTTTATCAATAACGTTCAGGCGTACAACTTCAAACTTGAGCCAAGACCCTGTGGAAGAATCTGCTTCGAATCCCGTTCAGGACGACTGAAATGTTCGGAAAGCAGGACAGCTATGGGTCATTATGAGTGTTTTATTTACTTTTTTTTTGTGTGTGCATATGTTTTTAACACGGAATATTTAATGGCGCAAACTATGGGGTATATATTATTAGGGTGGTTTTAGAAATGCATCCGCACTAACATATAGAGGGTAAAGTGGCCAAATTCAAAAGGGTAAAACACCCTTTATTACACCCAGCTGTGATTAGAACATCACATCAACGTCCTTGATACTTTATACCATGCGAATACTTCTTTGAGGATTATAAATAAACATTAATTGCTATCTCAGGCAATAATAACCTCAATTACGTTAAACGAGTTTTAAAACAGTTACTAAATCTCTCCCACCCCATCGTCACATAAATTTAAAAAAAATAAAATTGCTTGTATATTATTAACATCATTATTTCAATTAAATAAACTCGGTACTAAGGAAAACTAAATACCATGAAAAAATCTAATTAAACCCAATGATAAAAGACAGCGTATCCTCTGCAGGCAATGCAACCAACACTGGTGTACAACATTAAATCATTAGAACCAGAACCAGAACCTACAATAGCCACGTGCACAATAATAACGAAACCTTCTAATAACCATTGCTAAATATAATAATGGGATTAGCCTCAACGCCATCAACGTATTAAGAATTCCACAAGAAATAAAGGTGATTGTAGCTTGATGCGTAGCTGACTGGGTCTGAGACCTCAAATTGTGCACCACGGATCTCAAAGGAAGGGTGTATTATTGATCACCCTCAAATTTTAGGTGGATGAAAGGCTACAAGGGAAAATGGTTTCTAGTTAGGTTTTATTATAGTATGACCAAAACTGTGCTCATAAACCAGAAACAATTTGATATACACCTACCACTTAACAAAGATAGATAAGAATGAACAAGATTTGCTATAAATAAAAAGCATGACAACTATATATATGTACGTATATATATAGTAAGTATATATTAAGACACAGCCTTACATTAACTTTAAAGCATCATTAAGAAATTATACATAGCAATCCCCCCTCCCCAAAATGAAATTGTTTAGTTATTTTTAGAGCTTTTAATGATATAAGTGAGATTTTTTATACATTCTTTTTTTTATATAAAAAAGAAAACGTTCACTTCGTGTAAGAAGGTGTGTAATTTTTAGAGTGAGTGAATAAAATAAAGAGTTGGAGATAAACACGTGTAAGTTGAAGACTACCTCGTGTCTAATCTTTTCAGCTCGAACGCCTGAGTTTGTTCAACACAAAAAAAGAACGAGTCTAAAAAAAACTAAAAGTTGTGGACGTATAACATTTCCTAATTATGTCAAGTGTGGTATCATTTCCATTTATTTGTTTGCACATAAATAACACACCAGCAAAACAAAAAGTATATTTAGTTTTATAAAAACTACTTCCATATCTCACCGCTAGAAATCACTAAAACGATGGTATGACAGGAATAAGGATAATACTATATCGTATATTGATTCTTTCTATCAAAGTCATCTGTTGGCTGAGAGAGGAGAGAAAGATAAAAGAAGCTAAGTATCCGCCAGAGAAATATTTACTACACCCAATATCATTGCTGAGGGGAGTGCAGGTCTTACGAGGAAAAGTTTTATCTTCGTTCTCCCTCGGTTGACTGTTGCCAAATATCCTCGCTCTCAATTGTGTCTGAAGATGGTGTGTTGGGATAAGAAGAAGCTACCGGCAACATTGACTATCCAGCGTTGTGAAACTTGTCTCATATTTGAGGCGAGGTTGACCACACGAAAACGAGATAATGGCAACGTGGTTTCCCAATAGTAACGATGCTGTTCCTTCAGTGATGATATCCAGTGGAGAGCCAAATAACTATATCGACCCTAGGAGGGAGATATTAGTTTACTAAAACCCTTCAATTTTAATCTTAAAGTTGGCGACATCTTGGCGCATAGTGCATACAAACATTCCGTAATAAACGCATGTGACGCACCTAATCTTTAAGGTTGAATGCCAGAGTTTATTCAACACGAACAGAACAATAGTAAGAAAAGGTGTGAAAGCAGAGTTCTGACATTCCCTAATTGTATTATTGAGAGTGTAGTATTACCTTCATGCCAGTAATAAATTAGGTTTATTAGTTAGTGTATTGGCTAATATTACAAATTCCGCACAGCAAGAAAATTATTTCTGTGCAAAAAAGATTTTTGTTTTAGTTGCGAATGATGAGGCTAGAGAGCTTTCAAGTGGAATATAAACAAAACACACGATGCATATATTTTTATTATTACAATTATTTTGTTAAACACGTTCTATTACCCATCCGGGAAGTTCACATAGAAATAAGAAAGGAAGAGATGAGAGGAAATATACTTTCATTTGCGAGGAATTAGAAAGGAAAACCATTTAGGAAGAACCACCTCCAGTCAGAGAATATAACCCCAACCACCCCGTTCCTGGAAAAACATGTTCACTAAGACGGTAGGGGGTTAGTCTACATTTAAAAATACATGTAGGCTTTACAGTGCTAAAACACTGTGGAATAAACCTATTATTTTATTTTGGGAAGAAATATGTAGCTGTTACCTTATTATGCTGTTATCGCGCTTTTATACTGATTTAAGGATCCGTGTTTGATTCTCGGCAATATAAAAACCTGTATCATTGGTTCTCCTTCCACAGTGATGAAAATACGGCCGAGTGATTGGTTGTATGGTTTTCTCGAGAATTAAGTTAGTTAGAGAGTCGTGTGATTATTTATAATATTTTTCGTTACTGTGTTTTTACACAGGGTTTATTTATCGGTTCAATCTATAAGGTAGGAAATGAGGACGGTAGATTAAAGGAAGTGAGACTGAGTTAACGTAAAGAGGGGATTGGCTAACAATAGTCATAATAACTCTGTGAAAAACTATAGCAATGTACTCGGTCGAGGTTTGAACCTTAACAACCTCGCTACTGGCAGTCTGGTATGTTGCGAACCTAACGTCTTGCACTCCGCAGTCATCCACAAGCTCACTTATATAATCGATTTGTTCAGAAAGTGGATATTACGCAGGCACCCAAATTTCACCAGTGATAAATCAAACCCGATAGTAATACCAGAGTTGAATCCCCAGGGGATACGGAAAAAAAAAATCCAGATATGATAGCTTCGGAAAGAATTATAAGATTTGTCTTAATTTCTTTAAGGTTTCCTTAACCCAAAAAAATAATATACTATAATGTGCTACAATATTTCAAGTCACATTTTATTTATATTCGTCACTTACTATATATATATTTAAAACTTTTTCACAAACATTTGGATACAAGGCAAATAATAATTGTATACCACTGCCAGATAGTAAAATAAATAAATAATGCACTGTACCTGATTTACAGCCTGAAGTCCCCTTTTCAAATCTCAGCTGATTATTGCGAGATACATTTGTATCTTTCGACCGTTTAGTAGATAGAAACTGCCTGTGAAAATACAAGAATAATTAAAATCATTAACCAAGTAAAACAACTCTGGATTTATATGTTTACTCGTACATTAATAAATGAAAATTATATTCTAATAATTTGTTGGAAAATCGTATTTGGATTGGTCTACTCTATTATTTGAAATTTATTTTAAGGGACATTTAAAAAGTCTTCAAATAGGAATGTTACCATGTATATCTCTAAATAATTGTCTATGAATGTTCAATAAAGTCTATCCAAGTTTTACTCTCATCTTTCTGTTTAGGGTCACATTTTAAAGACTAGAACTAAAATTGGTATTAGATTCTGATTTTTAATGTATATATTTAGTTCCTAGATACACTTTGTTTCCGTTAATATTACGGTACTATATATTGGGCTGTATATTATATATATTATGTGTGTATACTATAGTATAAATTATATAACATATAGTTCATTGTGTGTGTAATTCAGTCCCGAAATCTTTTACCAATGTATTAACCAAATAATTTTATTTACTAAGCCCATGATACTTGATATAACTTTGAAAATTCTATGACATTTAAAATTACGAAATAAATAGCTTGTCCAGTCCCAACTAGTATATTTATGTATAACATCGTACTGTGTAATATAAATGTGATCCAGAAGTACAATTTGAAAAATATATACTTACTGCATAAGCTACATCACGCCAAACACTAGCTACAAAAAAACAAGTTAAGATTCAACTATTTATACCTATTAGAGTATAGTTATAACAACAGTTTTAACCAAATTAAGCAAATATCATGGTCTGCATATAATTGTGCTGCTTACTGTTGTTTATATGTATGTATGATGTTCTTCAGAAGGTGATAGTTGTTATAAAGAAGTGAATATACTCCCAAGGCACCCTTAGAACCAGGGTACGTCCAAACTATGTCCTGCCCCCTTCTTCACTATCCCTCAACAATCAAGTATTAGGTGAGCTGGTTTCTTCCCAACTACAGTAGCCCCATGGCTTCTTTGGTGTTGACTGACAGCTCACAGCTGATAGCTAACGGCTTTGAAAAGCTACCAGACCAAATTATGTATCCCTACTCCGAACTATATGATTTCCAAAAAAATGTGTTTAGCAGCTGTCACTTCTGACAGTAAAAATTTAGGTATATACCTAAATGTTGACTGTCAGAAGTCGGCTGTGAACTGTCAGTCAGCATCAAAGAAGTCATGGGGCTACTGTATTTGTTCTTATTTTCCATGGTTATTTTCCTAGCTACTGGTCCTACTTACTACCCATCCTGTATATCTGTGTAAGAATGATAAAGTTAGAATTTAGAAGGGGTGTTATAATAGGTATTGACAACTTTCAATACTATCTTTACTCGCAAAGGTAGGCACATGGACTAAACTCCAAGCTATTCAAGTCTGGCTTGCCTGTGACGAGGATGTCATGCCAGGTATACTGAGAAAGGTTTCACCTAAACGGTTTTCTATTCTTTCTTGACGCAAGTACTTGGTATATTCACTCTAAATTCTACCTTACTCGTCCCTACACTGTTAGTTAATTTTATATGACTCCACGTCTCACTTCAGTTCAGGTTGTAAAAATGTGGACTAATTAAGTTGATTCGGGAGGGGGGGGGGAAGAGCGTATGGTTGAATTTAGAGGAAGTTTAACCGTATCTGTGGGGAGGAAGAAGAGTTTAAAACCATTTATTGAAAACAATTATCAATTCACACGACCGGGCTTCGAATCATTTCCCCTTCATCAGAATTCTATTCTATTGCTAGAAGAATGCCCTCGATGATCTACCACCGAAGAGGGTTAATTAAATGTCGATATCCTCAATAAGAAATAAAAAGTTTCTATTTTATTTACTAAAGAATAGATTTTATTTCAAAAATGTCTTGAAGTTTTAATAAAATATCATAAATTCCTACAACCACATCTCAAAGATCCCATCTTTTTAAGTTTCCTGGCATTCACTCAAAATTGTTTTTCGTTGAACTCTTCTTTGATATTCGTAATGATCGATTGAAAGCTAAGTCGTTTTTTCGCATCAAAGGAATAATTGTTCAATTACATGTCTTTTGAGAAACGTTACGTGGGCTATAATTAGAAACATCTGTTTAATTAGCTTCCTAGTGTTCGAAAATGAGATTTAAATTAACGAATTACTGAAACATTAAAATAGGTAAGGCTTGGTTATAAAACATTTAAAGTTTTCAAGAGGGACATTTAAATTGTAAATGAACAACGATCTTTCATTTGCAAGCTTTTATTGAATTATACACACCCAATAATGGCTGTGAATTACTTAGCCTATGTAATATTTCCACTTTTATAGGCTACTATAGATTGATTAATTTTTATTGAGAATCTCCAATACGTGATTTCTTATTTCAAGATTCATAAGTATGAATCTAGGCAACATTGTAAAAGCAGAAAGGCTCAGCCGATTAATAAATAAAGTGTTACTACTAAGAAAATTATACAGATTGAAAATACAGACTTTAGAAAGAATGAATCAATGTCTATAAATATATAGAAACAGTCAATTGTTTTATTCAAGAAAATGAAAATACAAGTTTGAAGCAATGCATAAATGATAAAGGATTTTTTTGTATAAATTATTATATAAATAATTCTGTCATCATATTATTAGTGTTATTTATTTTCTAGAAATTGATTTTTATTTTCTTGTTTTAATTGAAAATCAGTTAGTTATGGCCTCCCCTCCCAGCCCCACCCCCTTCCCTAGTAATTAAGAGCTAGTACCTAGAGCCTATGTACTGAATCAATATTTAATTTATTTTTTATTTTGGTACTAAAATAGTTTTACGTCATAAAAAACATAAAAAATACGGACCTTATTATGCGTTCTCTACCATACCACCTATCAGACTCGAGAAAGTAGCTTTAGAGTGAAAAATAACTAATGATTATTCTTTGTCGGTGTGAAATAGAGCCATCATGTGTATTCCAATCAGAACGCCGCGTCATCTCCCGATGATGTCTGGCGTGCCTAACAATTCGTCAGGTTCCAAATATTCCCGGTCTCGCGCAGGAATTCAACACAAACAGGAGCAAACACTGAGGTCCATGCACGAACAGACATTGACTAGAAGGTACGTGTCCGCTACACGTATTTAGGTATTACATTTCGTGAGTACTCCTTCATACTTTAACATTGTAATAATACGCACCGTAAGTCAGTCAAGGTTTCAATATACTGGATTGCCGGTGACAGAACGATGTAGGTTTTAAGATAAGCCGGGCTCACTGTAGGCTCTTTTCCACGTGTGGTCCAAACACTTTTGGTTTTTCCATCCCTTTTCCACAATAATGTTGGTGCCCTTCCTCTTAAGAACCCTTCCAAACCTCTACTTAGAAATAGTCGTTAATAACCTTAGTATCAAACATATTCATTAAATTAAAACAATGTTGTATAAATACTTTTTTTAATAACTAGGGAATGAGCCTATTTCTGATGGTTCGTGACGTCACAACCCACAAAAATATCTGGCTTGAGCCAACACTAAATTCTTCAAACGACTGTATGGCTCAGATGAGCACTTATCGTTTCATAGTTTAATTTACTATTAAATAAACCTACGTAGTTGGTAGAATGGTATAAGTAGACACGCTTACAGCAAACTGATATGAAGGTGAAGAAGATATCTGGGATAGAATTCCGGTCGGGTGTACAAAAGTTGTCCTCTACTTTATTGTTTATCAATATTCCTAAAAGCAAATTACGTTATTTTTCTTCTAAATTCTACTCTGCTCATCCCCACCTCATAATTATAAATATGAAAAATTGCCCAGATGAGCTAAGAATCGAACCTAGAACCCTAATTGCATTAGTGAGCAAACTAATGACTTATTAAAGGTGTTGGAATTACATAGTTTAAATATGTTTATAATCTATAATTTTTTTTTAATTGATCTGTTGGAAGATTGAGGAAAAGGTGGCAAATTAGGTTTATTACTTAATTTAGATCTTTAATATTATTCATTTTTTAATTCACTTGTCTTTGAGGAAATTTAAAATCTACTTGCATATACATTTTTTTCCTTTGAATGTAAGCCTTGAAAAACCAGAAAAGTATTTTGCAGTTATATCAAATATAATATTTATAAAATATATTGTAAACAATTTTAAACATTAGATTTATATGTTTAAATAGATTAGATAAAGCGTAGATACTCTTTGAAATGCCACCACAATAATCTTTCCCTTTGCATATCAAATCTGTAATATGGTTATACCGAGATTGAATATAACTTAGTTTTATAAAATATAAAATAATTTTTATTAGAGTAAGCTTTAATAGTACCCATCTATAAATAATTATGCGTCAACACTAGAGTATTTTTAAGCTTTTTATCTCTTTGTTGTAAAACCATTTATACTTTACTGATCAGTGAATTTTTGTTTTAAGATAAACGTCTGTGGCCTTTTGTTTAACATTTGCATTGTTATGAAAACAGCTATGTTAGGGTTTGTGAGGTTATAATAATAAACTATATATATATATATATTACAATTTTAATTAATATCTAATAATTTTTTAAATAAATAACCATGAAATATTAAAAATTGTTTCCCCCTTATATTTTAAATTCTAAGCTCACTGTCACACCCTTAAATATACAAAGTACATTGTATAATTGAAGTAATATTGATTAATTTAATCCATATGTATCACAAACTGATAATAGTTAGTTGAAACTGAGCCTGTGATATGTTTTTGTTCCTCAGTAGAACAATCATCGGCAAGGTATAAATGAAACAACATAGCCATGGGAGGTATATAAAGAAGAGCCTAATAAAGAAGAGTCCACAGAAAAAACAAAGGATGTCACTTTTTCCCCAAATTTAGTTAAGGCACAGACTCTAATTGGTGTAGAATTATACCACAGGAGTCCACAGCAATAATGCTGATGGTTCCTGAGTTACAGAGGAGATAAAAAAAATCATATACAGGCAAAGAATGCTGGCTGTCACTGGTAAACATAGCAAGAATGATGGATGTCATCAACAAAGGCTCCATTGACCCGTTATTGCACCACACAGATCTGATTGAGCTCCGGCAGTTTGCCAGTGATGCAGCTGTTGTTTTAGATAATTAACTGTGGTGTTTGTTAAATTGCTTCCTTTTTGTTTGGTTCTGTATGCAAACATCATGAACCAAGAACCAAGAAGGTAATAGTGAACCCATATAAAGTAAAATTAAAAGAGCTGCAAGTAATAAAAGGAAAAATATTGGTAGAATGAGTGAAGCTATGAATAAGATGAGGTTATGTAGTCATGATACTGGCCCAAACTGTGAGTGTGTGTGGCTTAATTGTTTTAAAAATATTTCCGATATACAAAAAAACGTATAGTTAGTTAATTCAATCAAATGAGAAGCTATGATTAACAAAACGAATATCTGCTTGGTTTAATGTCAGTTAATGCAGTCAAAAAAACGTAGGCCCAGGAAAGACGAAAACAATGCAAAATTTCATGAAAATACTTATAGCTATAAAGTTAGAGTTTGTGATGATAGTTTTGTGAGTGAAATTTTAGTGTGTGTGAAGACTTTTATATGTATTCATGGCATAACTTCAAGGAGGGTTCATACATTATATAAGTTACATCGTTTAAGAAGACTGGACTGGCACCAAAAGATAAGCGTGGGAAATGCAGCTACTCACATTGTAAAATACCTCTTGATGTTGAGAAAAGTGTAACCAATCACATAGCTTATTTTAGGGGTTAGCCTCAATAATGTAAGCGCAAATTTTATAAAATCTACCTTCCCGATATGTTAAATGTGAAGAAAATGTATGAGGTGTACAAGGAAAAGAACATTACAACCAACAGTGTCCTGTGAATATTACAAAACTATTTTTAATACACAGTTTAAAATAAGTTTTGGATACCAAAGATGTGATACTTGTGCCAGTTGTGACAAGTAACAAGCAGAGAAGAAGGTTGCAGAAAAGAAATGGTCGGATAGCTCAATATCAGAAAAAGACAAATCTGGCTTGGAATCCGAGCTACGAAAAACTACAAACGAGAATTTAGTACATAAAATAATGAAAGCAGAAATATTCTATGAATGGAAAAGAGCTACAAGGAAACTTAGTATGTAAAGAAAGAATTATGAAGAAGTAGCAATGGATTTTCAAAAATATCTTAATACACCCAACATTTCAACCAACGATGTGTATAACAGGAGACAGCTATCTTTTTATTCATTTAATATACATATCTTGTCCATAGAAAATCATTCTTTTACTTTTATGCTGAGCTAGTTGCCAGAAAGGGATAAGATGAATTTAGTTCGATGCTTCACAAAATTCATTTTCTCTAAACTGCATGCGGAATTAAATCATCTCGATATATTTTGTGACTCCTGTGGAGGACAAAATAATAACTATACATTATTAAGGTTGTTGCATTACATATCAACTGTTACTAAGTGAGTGGAATTAATTAAAGTGAATTTTCCAATTCAAGGTCATTCATACCACGAATGTGACTGTAACATGGTTCTTATAAAGAAAAAATAAGTAACTTAACTGCCACAAGATTGGATCAGTGGGTTTGAAAGTGCACGTGTAAAACCTTCTCCTATCGTAGTAGTTGAAGTTGTCAGGCATTCATAAGGAACGGGACAAAGTACTTAGAACCAATGCTCAAGAAAAAGTGTCCTTTTGCATCGAGAACTATTCGGAGATAGTGTTTATCGCAGATCATATTTGGCTCATGATGCAAAGGCCCTTCATTACTGGAGCTTGGGAATCAACAGTGATTCGAGACCCAATAGCAGGCCGTAGCCAGACCGTAAAAAAACGAGCAGACACGTGGAGAATTCTTTCTTCCAAGCAGACTGTATGCAATTAAGTCAAGTCAATAGTTAGGTGAGGCTATAATAATTTCTATATTTTTTTAGTACAAGTTTATGATTCTGAACATCATTTTACAGATCTCTGCCAATTTCGTATGAGAAGTTCATATACGATATCATGCAATTTTGTGGGCAAGAGGCCAGAAAACTCTATAGTATGCTTTCACATAAAGAAAGGACAACAAAAGACAAGTAAAGAAAAACAGTGACAACAGATGAGTGAATTTTAATAATAACTTTATCTATAATAACTTTCTTAGTGACTTTCCTATGTAACACGCACTGTTCTTTGGATTATAGGTGCTAAACTTCTACCCCATGACATTCATCATTCTTGGACCTTTTTCATTATTCAGCTCTTTTGCACTTTTTATTGTGTCGTTAACAACTGTTTTTATGTTTAAAAACTGTATTTTATATTTTGGAATTATTAGATATTTAAAGTTTTTTTCCTACTGTCTTAAAGCATAGATAAGTGTAAATACTTTTCTAAATAAAATAGTATCACCCAGTATAAAGGTTTTCAATTTTAAAAACTGTTTCCTGATAAATAAGGATTTTTGACATCCATCATTTTTGCAGTGGACTCTTAAGTGTGATCGGCCCAATAGGAACCGAACGGATGAAAACATAGCACAGGTAGTTTTAATAAACAATACTTACCCTGGGTGGATTTCAAGACATGGCACTGGCTGGAATAAATTTGTATTTAGTGTCAAAATATGACAAACTGAACGTGCTAAGTAGAATAAAAGGCATATTCCGTGGATTGTAATTGTTCATATCTCTGAGGATTGATATTTGCACCAGTTACCACAAAGACCATGCAGTATTTTACAGTCGAGATTCTGAGGACAGTCAATCCCACAGTCTACTGAAAGTATTTGTATTCATATACTAGCGAGATTGGTTGATTATTGAGAAAATAAAATAATATAGATACGACCTTCATAATCAACTATAGAAAAGAGATATTGATAACCAACCATATGAAAACCATAAGTTGGTAGAATATTGTTGCCAAAATCTAAAATTCATGATTTAAATTTCCAGGTTGTAATTTTTCTCTTAATTGATGATAATATTGAATAATTTCACTCTCACGACGGGTTTTTACTGATATTTTCATTTGTGTAGGCCTATCGGTTTGTTCTGTTAATCACTTTCCTTGAACAAGAAATTGGTGCAAGCGAATAGGCCTCGATTTAATTATAGTCTGGTTGGAAGCCCATTTTGTCCAAGAATCTTATTAATTATTTATTTGGCACCACGTCTTACTACCCAATCAGGTTATACGAATAAGTACTAATTACACTAATTGGCTAGGAATTTTAAAGGTTGAATTTAGAAGAATTTAGCCCGCATTTGAGTGGAGGGGGAGTGGAAAATCCTTTAGGAAAACCCCCCCCAGTACAGCCAACCGAGATTCGAACTTGATCTCCCCGTCCTCGGCAGTCTAGCTCAACACGAAACTAGCACGTTAGCTAACTGCATCACCGAGGCGTGTCAGAATCTTATATTATGGTACAGTAGTGTTTTTTAGTATAAAAGAGCTTCCGATAGGGCTTCCGACCAAAATCTGAATATAGTTCATCCTGCAATTTATCTCAGTTTTTATTTTCTGCCCTTTCTGAGTATTTAATTTTTTTTAACAAAAATTAATTATAGTGAAGGAAATGGGGCGCTGGGATACCGATTTCGGTTTCGCACATGGCACCAAAATTGCTCAGACCGGCTCTAAATTCAACTGAAATATATCGTTCCGAAACTCCTGTCTATTGATCCTGGAACCACAAGTAAATATTTCAGGATTATATCTGCAATGACGAGCAGGGGATCAAAGGAGTTGGTCTCCTCTTGTCTGGTTTTTTGTGGTGAGAAGTTAGGTTCGAATAATGGTAGTGTGTACTTGGATGTGATTTTTTTTCTCTGGGTTATAACTTGATTCCTAGGTATCTCAATACCCTCCCTTACTGAAATCGATATAAATGAGAATCTAATTAGCAGGATTTATATACCTCAATTTCTATCCCTCAAATCCTGGTGAAAGAAAATTCTGGATATTGAAACGAAGTGGCAGGTTTAAAATTTGAATAAATTTTAATTGTGACCATTTTAAGAGCTTTTTTTTTTTTGCCGTGTGTCATTCAATACTTATATATTGTAAACATTTACCTTTTTTCAAAGTATCTTGTTCAAATAAAACAGTCATTTGGTTAGAGTATTCTCTACCATTTTAATTTCTATTTTTTTAACTAAGTATAGCAAGGATATAGAAATAAAAAACCTAGTTTTTAAATGTAATTTTATGCACGGAAAAAAAATTAAAATTGTTTATATTAAGAAGCTGAAACTATAATCAAAATAGCGGGGATAAGATTTAAGAATTATAATCCAAAAGAACGGGAATAGTTATATCTCTAGGTTTGTATTAGAGAGTTTTCCTAATTTCATTAAAGCAAATGTGGGTAATTTTCCTCTAATTTATAGTCGCCCAATCCCTACTTCAATTGTATAACTGTGAATAGCCCAGAGGAATAGTAAGAACCGTACCACAAAAATAAATAAAGTACGGTTAAACATTTATTGGTTTCTGTGGCTTTGAGTATTTTCTTTTAACAAATGTTCAATATAAAGCTTTTAAATTTTACATAGGCACTAGAATTATTAAATGTGTTATTTCTTAAGTTTCTAGGCTATGAGATGTTTCAATGTATTTGTAAAAAAGAGTAAAAACATTATTTAAATTATGTTAAACCAGATTAAAAGATGGTAAAATTATTTATATTTCCTTTCAACAAATTTTATTTTTCAAAAATGAACATTTTATGCTCATCAAATTATAGAAAACAGTTAATTTAATCCAAGCAAATTTGGACATATTTTAATTCATGCAGCCGATATTTTAGATGCAAACACTAATCTTCTCATATTAAAATTTCAGTTTTGTATAGAATCAGATATTTAAAATACTCCTTAATGGTGATTGGTGTAAGCTTTTAAGTCCTTTCCTTATGCCTCGGGAAATCATTAAATCGGACACTTTGAGGCGCTTCTTAAGTTCCATATTTAATAGATCAACTGAATATAAGCGCTTCAGACGAGTCTAAATTTCTCAAATAATTGCATTTGATGTGTTAATCATTAAATCTGAATGAATAATTCAGATGACAGCCTGTAAGTATCCAACTCGTCATTACTTGAGGGGAAAAACGAAGAGAGATGTGTCCAAGAATTTGAAGGAGAACAAGATAAAATGATGTTGCCCAAGGTTGAGTTTAAAAAGCTGGCAAAGTTTTTATTTCTTTTGCATCGCCTCTTTCTATTAGTCAAGGTTATCCGAATATTAAAATTGATAGGGTAGCGATGAGGAATTATTAATTTATAGGAAATGTACTCGCATTTGCTTATAAGGAGTGAGAGGACATATTGTAAAAACCACTCCCAATACACTCAACCTGTATTAGAGCCTCAACCAAGCGCTTCCAGTTTTTTTGCGAGAGAGACACCTTAGACCCTACGTACTATATTACCCTTTATAGTTTCGTTAAGTATTATTGAAGGGAATCCCCTTTTAATATTTTCATTACAACCTGCCATTATTTGTAAATGAGACCCTTGAGTAAAAATTCATAGAGATTGTTGCAACAATGATCTTAAATTCTAAAACTTCACGTTGACGCAGTGGATTGGAGTTTAGAAAATAAAAATTAAACTTTTGTAAGATCACTTCTTTATGCGTGTATACATTTTAGATATGTATTTTTTCGAAGTATCTGAATTAAAACTGTATTTTACCAAATATCTCTTTGAATCGTATTTTACTAAATACTTGTTTTAGAACGGTATTTTTTGAATTACATTTGCTAAGAGCTGTATTTTACGAACTGTGTTTCTTTAGTCTGTATTTTACTAATTGTCCGTTTTAAAGCTGTATATATTCACGAAAGATCAGGCTTAGAACTGTATTTCACAACTGATTATTATTTTAAAAACATTTGTGCAACAAATATAATTTTTCTTAAAATAGTAGGCCCAATTACTTTTTTTGTAGACACAATAAAGTAATACTATACTAATCCTGTCTGAGAATTATGGGGTCCGTGTCTTAATATCTGGTAATAACGCTTCACTTTAAGTGTATAAGCTTAACTTTCTTGCAATAATGTCTGGAATGGGACCATTGGTGCAAAAAGCAAGGAAACACCTTCAAATCATATTAAAGCGACTTATCGATGTTTAATTAATTATTTTCTGTTGTTTATTTGTGTAAACAAATTGGTAGCTACCTGCGGTGATGGCGAGGTGTTAGAATAAACATTTCATCTGATATTTGTTGATGAAAAGGTCAAGGTTAGAATGCGGTTGCTTTCACGGCGGTCCCACTATTGTAATTATCGATGTGGGGGAATTTTCTTAATACCACGCTTCACATACCTATGCCATGTAATCATTCGTAAGTGGCTATTAATTTAAACTTAAAATTTAAACAATAATTTGTAACTAACTATTTATGTAGACAGTAGACGATACAATATTTACGAACTTTGAAGTGCTAGAAAATTATCCCTGATCTACAAACTCTGATTGGATGGAAAGCAATAGGTCAATAATTATAGTGCACTGTCATCCTCCACACATTATTTCTGTCCACTGTCAACCTCTACGCTCACTCCCCTCCCCCAAAATTAGTGTAATCGTTCAAACATATTTTTCTTGTCATACAATGTTCTTAAGAATTCCTAAGAGTTTCTAGCTCAAAGATTCCAAAATTGTGTGCTAAGGAATAGATAGTTGAGGTTATTCTTATGTTTTTTATCAGCAAGTCTTACTACTTGTACACATATATATCATAATTACTCCAATGGCGTATGGATGAGGAAGGAAGCATTTTAGATTTAATATACCCACACTTGCTTGGAAGGAGAGTGGGAAAACAATAAAAACCACCCTAAGTAAACCCGATCAGGATTCGAACTCCAATATCCACCTCATCGACAGCCAAGTCTAATACGAGAGTGACACCTTAAGCCATTCGTCAACTGAAGCAGGTGTAGTTATTGTTCTTTAATTTAATAATCAATAGTATAAAAAAGTATTTTTATCAATTTTTATCTTATGTTTACAAGGTGTAAAAATACAAAACGTTTGTAAATATCACATCTATGTTATTTCAATGTATATTTTAGATAAAATATATTCACGTAGAAGATTAAATCTACCGCGAGAACTTTCTGTATGATGTACTTGTCACGATGGAGGCAATGAGTAGTATTTTGACCAGATGTAGCAATGACTGACTAGCCGCCAGCTAACTGATTTCAAATTGGCGCAGGAAACATACATGATTGATCTCCCTAAATTGTGTTATTAGAAATATTTATAATTTTATATGACTAAGTAACAATAATTATTGTTACTAGTACTATTAGATATCGGAGAAAATATTTACCACTTTGTGTTCTCTAGTTGTTTTTCCTTCCAAAAATGTTGGTTATAGCTTATGATACGTAAACTTTTAATTGGAAATCCGAGTGAGGGAATAAAAGATGATAGCACGACCGCCTTAGTTTAAAGGTATAAAATTACATTTATTTTCATTATTTCTAATTTGCATCTTCAAACGTTTCAGACTTAACTTGAACAGGGAAACTCATAAGCACATATTAGCTACCGTGAATATTCGTAGAATGTCGACGGCACAAGTATTTAAATGCCTGACAACATTCCTTCACTTAATCGTCACAGGTAATCATTCTGGCGGGAAAATTCACGTCTATCTAATTTATTAAAAGTAAAAGCAAATTTTAAGAATTTGATAATAAAACATTCTCAGAACTGCTTACTTACAGGAGCGCTTGGGTGCGTCGATGAAATATAGTGTTATTTATGTCGTGGTTTCTTATTTCAAACTGATGCGGAATGTTTCCTTTAGGATCAAAAACTCTTAGCTTTAGGTTCTCTGTCAAATTAATTCTGTTTTTAACATGGTCACAACAAAAAATTCTAAAATAATTTAATATAGTAGTCGTTTTGAAGATTCAGAACCTCCATTATAAAAATAAAATAAGTGGTGTAGTAACACGTACATATTTTTTTCTCTTTTATCTTAAAATAGAGACATTTTCTAAAAATTCGTAAGATTTGTGAAACAAAATAATAAACATTGCTGCAGAAATCCTCCACTAAAGATCATAAAGGAAATAATATACATTATGGCATAAATATTGAGAAAAGAGGAATATCACTGTCCACAAATGAGAATAACAATCATTATTTCGTTCTCAAAGATATCCGTAGGAAAAATATATTTATTGGCTTATAGCTCAGAAAGATTATGTTTTATAAAATATATTTCTTATAAAAGATTTATATTTTTAATAGTAATACAACTTAACAATGATAAGTTGTTTTGTATTTCAATTAGATGATGAAATATCTAAATTTGGAAGTTTCTGTTCTAGTAAAGTTTCCTCAGATTCATTTTCATGAGTAAGCAACAGCTGTCATTTGGTTTGTAATGTTAAATAATGACGAGATAAAAAATTTAATTAAAATATTTATAGCATATTTTTAGAAATACGATTTTTTTTTCCCCTTCAGTACTATACCCTTAATTTTAAATTTGTATCTTTAATTCCAAAACTCCTAAGGGGAACCTTGAACACTAAATACCAAGTTTTAGCCTGATCAGTAAAATAGTTTCGGCTCCAGGCCAAGATACAGATACACAGGCGAACAGACAGACACACGAAATTGCGAAAAACACCTTTCTAGGTTTCAGGGAGACATGAAACGTCAACAATTATCAAAATCTCGAGCTAGATTTTTTTAGGATCACAATATTTCTCTCTCTCCAAGGGGTTGAGAGAAATCATCATTATTATTATTATTATTATTATTATTATTATTATTATTATTATTATTATTATTATTATTATTATTATTAGCACCGCGTCTTACTAACCGTTCGGGTTGTACGCACTTACGCTAATGTGCAATGGTAGGGTGATTGTGAGATGAAATGGAAGACCTACAGTTTAACGTGGGATCCGAACCACGGTGGAGGCCTGGCCTTCCTCACATTCACAAGTTGTGATTAATACACGTCTTGTCAGAGGTGAAGGAAGGGTTTGTCAATCAGATAAATCTATGCCGGGACCGAGGTTTGAACCCCGGACCCTCAACACAGCAGTCTTGACACCTTACCCTAGACCACCAGGTCACCTTATAAGATAAGTATTAAGAATCAAATAGCCAAGGCTATTATTTATGCTTTTAGTGAGGATTAATCCATCTAGATATCACATTCTGAAAATTGAAAAATGACACTTGGACACGGGAAAGGTTCCGGGTTCGATTCCCTATCCAGGTGTCACTTTTCAGTTTTCAGAAAGTATAAACTCAGTGTTATGAATTTTTTTTCATGTGGATGGGGCCCTTAAATGAAATACAATTAAAAATGTTTTATCTTTACATGTGATCTAAAATTATGCTCCTCTGAAGAAGATTCATAAGAACTATATTTTAAAATTGTTAGTATCTCTTCAAAAGCTGAAGACACACCTGTCTTCACATTGTATAGTTCCGGTCGCTCCCTTGTTCGCCAACAAATCATATCCCGCCTTTCTGTAAGAATTACTCATTTTGGTGTAATCCCTGCGGCGTTCAACCCGTGTAAGGCCTTGTTTGCGTAACTAGTACACAGGATACTGGCACAGTTGGAAAGATAGCGCTTGCTCATTTAGAAGAAATGGAAGGTAAATGATTCGCCGACAAGACAAAGAGGCAGCTACCGTAGCGGCCACCTGTCCAGAATCAGCCACGGTGACTTCATCGGGAAATAAATTGCTTCTTGTCATACCATTGTAGACGTTAAATACGGTATTTTATTCATTAAAAAAAACAGTTTTTTCCTTGAACTGCCTATAATTATTACACTAATGGGTTAAGGAACAATAATTCAGAAGTTAGAGGAAATTTACCAGCATTTGCATGGAGGTAGAGTGGGAAACAATTTAGGGGTAAAAGCACCCTCAGTACACCCAACAAGGTTTCTAACTCTGACCTCTCTGTCACTATAAAAGCCAGACTCTTAATCCACGTGCCTAATTATGTGGTTATTTGTAAAAATAAATTATGATTGTTAATAAACTGTTAGTTAAATATTTGCGTATGTGTGCACTGGTTGTGTTTATGGCTGTGAAACTGGGTATCTCACCTTACGTGACCACAAGAAATTTAGGGTGTTCTAAAACAAGCTACTTAGGCATATATTTGATTCAAAAGTAATGACGATATTGAGGAATAGAGGAGGTTACATAGTTATGAGATACATATTTTGTACTCATCACAATACATTGTTTGGATAATCAAATAGTGTAGATTACTGTAGCGTGAATGGAAGAATTTAGAACCGTGTTCAGTATACTGACTGACAAACCAAATGGGAAGAGACCATTGGCCAGACCCAGACGCGGATGGGAGGATAACTTTAAAATGTACCTAAAATAGATGGAGTGTAATGAGGTGGAATGGATGGAACTAGCTCAAGATAGGGATAGGTGGCGTACTTTTGTAAGTGCGGCAATGAACTTTCTTGTTGATAATGACATAGAGTAATTTAGTGTACACTTTTAAAAAAAAGGTTTTGTCTTTTTATGAGTTGTCAAACCCAATACAATTCTTTTTTTTTTAAAGTTGTTAGATTGTGGATGGTGCGGTGGGTAGTATACATTATTTTACAGCTACTAACATGTTTTTGGTTAGTATCAATTTTTATAGTTGTATAATAGTTATTATAAGTAGTAATATTAGTACTGATTAACTGATACAAATCTATCAATTACCCGATCTTAGGAAAAGACCACGAATAAGGGATATCGAGACGAAACCATTGATATTATTCAGAAAAGAGGGTGTATTAAAACAATAAGTCCTCTGATTTAAAAAACTTTTAGTTGTGATTGAGATCCACTCCTCCATCTTTCAGAATTAGCCACGCTCTCACTATGATGAAACCTGCTGGTATATATTTATTTAACTATTAAATCGACCTGAAACTAAAAGTTGTTAGTAATCATCGGTCATTTTCAAATATAACGAATGAAAGAAAAGCCCACCATCGACGCATATCAAATCTGATTTTTAAAATTCAATTTTATCTTAGATAAATACCTTTTATATATATTAAATATAAGTTGTGAATTAAAACAATGTAAATTTTATACATATACGCAGCTTACAAAATTATTTCCTTGTTAATTTTCGTTTTAATTTTAAAATATAGACAGTTTTAACACCAAATCTTACTAACCGTTCAGTTTATAGGCATATAATTTATTTAATCAAGCTCATTAGAGGAAAATAAAATTGAATATTTTCATAAAAACGAACACAATAAATAAATAAATTAGCTAAGACATAGGTAAATTATTATAAAATACAAAATTAAAATCAGACTTGAGTTTTTACAGCGAAATAAATTTTATATAGATAACTAATTTAACATGCAATACAGTTCATATTTATATTTAGTAAATTAGTTTTCTTACAACTTTTTGTTACTGAAGTAATTTAAGACAGTTGTATCTTATGTTTGGTTTAGAAAACCAAGACTAACGGTAGAAGGTCTCGTTCCGCTGACCACATGACACCCTATATTCGTAAATGTTGGCACTATCATCGCTAGCAATGGCAGCCGCTCGTTCGGTATAACTCGTTTACGGGTTCAAACCATGGAGAAGAGTAGCATTTGTTCTGAAAATTTTATCAAATAATATTTTAAGATTCATAAATATTAATTAACACTATAGTTTACCGATTTTTGATAGAAGGTTAAATAGATATTCATAGAAATGTTTAATAATCTATATTATTCTAGTGGACTAATACGAATAAATTATATATTTTAATCTTGCTGTTTATGTGTAAAATTATTAAAAACATATATTTTGGGGACGCTTCTATTTTAAAAACTAACTTGTTGACCACTCGTTACTTTTCTAATTTATGTTCATATAGTTTTTATATTTTTTATTTTTGTTTTTCCACTTCTACTTTAAGGTCTTCATAGTTCCTTGTTTACTACTGGTTCGTAAGGGAGAGGTAGCCATTTGGTTGGCTAAGCGATTTCACCGGCAAGATAAGTGAGACTTTAGTAGAAGCGCCTTCATCTTTTAGCTCGTAAATGTCACCATTTTTTTTTAGGAAGAAAAGTAGTCGTACATTTTGTAGATTTTTTTCACTTGGCTATAAGTTGGTAAAACGTGAAAAAATGCTTTAGGCCTACTGGCAAGATGTGCGCTTAGAAACATCTTTAGTATAAAGTGTTCCAAGTAATTTACAGCTTGTTAACCCATTAATGAAGTGTTTATTTACTGAAAATTGAGGAAGATATAAGCCATCTACAGTAAGGGTGTATGAAAGTGACAGCTAGCAGAAATTCCCTTGATTAATGAAAACATTGGCTGAAAGTCACTAATGTGAACCTATTTGGAAATAGTTATTATGTGCATCGTTGGCCCGGGCAGGATCCCAATCCTTGCGAAAAAATTTGGGAAATTGAATTATGTATTGGGATTTTTCAAGAAACAATTAATTTAAAAAAAAGTTTATTTAAATGGACCATTAATCAATTCCACATTTGTATTTAATGTTCATTAAAAACACTATTGATTTATTTAAATTAAACTTATCTTCCGTTAAGAAGGACACCTTAAACTTCAGTCTCTTTTATTTTACAACTATCTAATCTAACTAGCACAACTGAGTGCCATTAATTAAGATAAATACACTTGGCTACAAATAATTAATGGTAATACTTATTCTTAAATAGATTTATGGCCAGAAAACATATGTTTAAAGCAAAATAATATTAAATGTGCCTTTTAAATTTTAAATTATTTACAAAATATACATTAATTACATTTATTTGCATAAAGAAAAGCTTACTATTTTATTATTTGGAATTAAATACATTTGCTTTAGTATCAAAGATAATAACAGTTGGATAAACTAATCATTTTGGAGTACAACAGCGCTTTTTGTGAAAGGTTTAGTAACTAAATCGTCAGATGTAACCAGGTACACTCGCTCAGCTAACACCTATTTTCGGAATATTTATGAACAAGACTGTGGCTAAATTGTACTTATTCAAATTAGTTTGAACATCTTGATATCATACCAAGGCCTCAAAGAGTGCTGTGCTATGTATGATACGTGTGCTATGTAGTGGTTCGCTTTGTTCGCCATACCAAGTTGCCACACTAGAAGCTACCATTTTTACGAGAGACTTCAGTCTCGTACAAGATGTTGGCGGGTAGTTTGCGCTGGGATAGTGATGACAGTTATGACAGTGACGATGAGGCTTTGTTCTTACTTTCATTGTGTAATGAACGTACAAGAAATATGGTACACGAAGTGAACATTAAAAGAACAAAGTTTGTTGAATTTCATCATCACCTCGTATAATCAGTTTCCGGTATTCAATGGTTTTATTCCACAGGCATGGGTGTGTAACGTTATTTGCAACCCTACCAATTATTTCCTTCTATTTTTATAATTTTGGTAAATAGTTTCCAATTTATTTTCGTTTGAAATGATGCACTTCAGAGTTCGACCGCAGCTTAACGCGCTGTGTTGCCGGCATGGCAAAATAATACTATTTACATCCGTTCAAAATAAACAAAAAACGGAAGGAAGAAGTCTAACACTGTTTTAAATGATTAAAATTATAAATTTAAACCTAAGGAAAAACACCTTTTTACTAAAACATATTAATTATTCTTCTAAGAAGTTTGTTGACTCTTCTATTTATTTTAAATGTCGGCCATGATTTATTTCAAGGCATGCGCAGATCTGTTAAACAAGTCAGTGGCGTGTCTCGCGATTGTAAAAGAAGTAAGAAAAGAAAAAGACGTGATGTAAATACCTCTAAACTAGCGCGCATTTCAATTTTGACAGATGGAAATACACATTTTAATTCTTTTAATAAACATTGTTCATATTCATTGACATATATTTCAATCTTTATATTAAATTTGCATTTTATTTTATATTCATCTTTAGTCCATAGCCAACATTTTACCATTTGTTTTAATGTATTAGTTTTCTCTTTGGACTTAGAAGAAAATAAAACGTTTTTAAATTTAATTTATGGAACACTTTTTGAAGAAGATTGGGGTATTCTTCTTCGGCGTCCTTAAAGAATGAAGCCAAATTTGTGTTGTTCCTAAATACATTATTTTAAAAGTGGAAACTTAATTTAAAAGTGGGATATTAATATATCAATAGAAATATATTTTTCTTGCTATCATTTTATCACAAGAAAAGAAATAATTTTAATAATTCGTTAGGTTTAGTTTTCAAAATTGTTTTTCAACGTCTCAATATAAAGTAACATAAATTTATTTTTAGAGTATATGGGAAGTTTCAACGTTCTTACGTACAAGTAAGAAGAGAAATAAAATAATTTTTATTAATTTTATTTTTCCTATTTTATTAGCTAAAAGAAATTAAAAAATAACATCATCTTAACAAATTAATGAAAATATCACACTTATTAATGAGGTTCATAATTTTTATCATCATAAAACGTCTAATTTACAAGCGACATAAAATCAAGACTTGTTTTAAATTTCCTCAATATTTTATTTATTAAAAATACATTTTTGAGAATATTAAGAGCTTGGATAAGATTATTAGAAATAAGAAATGGAAAAAGTATCTATTTATATGAAGATTAACGATCTTTGGAAAACCAGTCGAATAAAAATTGACAATTAAATCAATACTCTTACTAGTTTGTTCGAAGAATCAAACTGAACTATCCCTTATCAAATATTAAGAAACTAAGCCAAACGTATAATTTTACCAGAGAAGTGGACTTTAAAAATTAAAGCAATGCTGTTATTTTGAGGTAAGTTTGATTTATATATTATTAAATATGAATACAATACATTAAACATAAACATACACAAAATACATTCTTATTATTTATGGCTACTCTTCTTACTACCCATCTCGGCTATATACATTCAACTATATTAATGGCGTATACCGTGTATTCATTTGAAAAATTGGCTTAAAATCTGAAAGTAAAAACAAAATTGATTCTTCTGTATGGAGGCGAGAATCAATGTGCTTGAAGAACGGCAGCAGCCTTCAACCAAAAATTTCAAGAAAAAAAGCGTATCGCATCGCTATGTTTTGGATCTTGTTATATAAATTTAAAGAAATTGTATCTGTCGCAAACATAAAATGGACTGAGCGTACAATATTGAACGAATAAATTCAAGTGGAAATTTTGGGTCATTGTGAGGCAAATCCCCACAATTCAGTGCGTGAAGTTCTAGTGTTAATGGTGTTTACATTGGTTGAATAGCCACCTCAAAATGAAAATGAATAGCAGTGGTTTGCTCTATAGTTATTTTGTTTATAATTTTACAAATACACATAAACGTGTAGAAATACACTCAGGCACGCGTGCACACATACACTCATACAAATCCCCATGGTATGTATGAAAGATTCTAATATCACGACTGACACCAGTGATGCTGAAAATTGTGAGGTTTGTACATGATGATATTTGCATGGAAAATCTTGAGACCAAATTTTTAAAATATCACAAGAATATGCAATTAAAAAAACTAGTATCATTAAAATAAATCAAAGTGACTTAAACGTTACCTTAGAAACACCACCCATTGTCACCTTAATCTCATCACCTTACTACCACTCGAAACTAAATAACTTTTATTTCAAAATCGTTTTCAATAATACGTTATTTTCAATATATCTATGTTGAAAGTTTTCAAATGAACACACGGTATATGAGAATGGTAAAAGTACATAAAATATGACAACATTTTTGGATTGAAGAATAGAAAACAAATTATAATTATATACCCTCATTGTCCCAGCCACAATTTGAACCCCAAACTCACCGCCACTGACAAAAAGATACCATTATTAACATTTAGTCCGCGTGCCACTTGTGTGGTGAAATTTAATCGAAATAATTAAAGCTGTTTGATAGTGAAAAATACCAATGGAGATAGTTATATTTATTCACGTAACTATGCGTGTGGAAGTATGTCTTGTCTGGCATCAGTAAATTGTTCTCGAAGTCAGGATTTTTTTATCAAGTCCAAGAACTCCTTACAAAACTGAAGTCATCTAGCTTTGTCCTGTTGATGAAGTTCCTGGAGAAGTTGAATCTTTTACGGATGATAATGGATGTATTAGTTTAGAATCTGGCGAGCATTGCTTGCAATACTTTAGACGAGGTACGAGAGCTTTTCGTTGAGCTGGCTTGTGCGGATTTCTAAAAAATGGCGCCTCTTACTTTGAATTCACACGCTCATTTAAAACCAAGAGCAAAACAGATATTACTTATTGTGATAAACAATTTAAATTTTCAATATTTAGTTTTTAGACATATAATTATTATAAGTTCAAAAACAACCTCAATAGTAATTTTGTAAAGAGTAGATCTCGCTAGCTCCGTGTTAATACCATTATTATAGTCTTAATATTTCTCTTGAAATTTGTAGTTAAAATATTTACAATAATTTCTCCCTGGATTTGGAATTGATATTTTTCCTTGATAATACAGAAAACAAATTATTACTGTACTTAATAGTTCCTTCTATTAATAGAGAATAGACTTTGTTCAATTGGTTAAAGACGTCATTAATTCAATATAATATGTCAAAATTGACCATAATACAATACAGGCACCTGAACGATTGCTTAGCGCTATAAATTCAAATTACTTTAGACGAGCTACTAAATGCTATATTGAAATGGATAGCCAAATTGAAAAACCATTGACAGGTCCATTAATAGTTTGGGCTTGATTCAGAGAATATTCTTGCCAATTTCATTAAAATGTATCCACACATTTGGCAGTTATCGCTGGACAAACAGAAATACATATGGGTGGCTGCTATATTGAAACAAATAACCAAATTGAAATATCATGTGCAAAAGATTTTTGGTCTTTATTCAAAGAATATCCCTGTTAGATTTGGTTTAAATTGGTTCATGCATTTTACTGCTATCGTGGAAACAAATACTTGACATATAAACAGACCAAGTGTCAAATGGTCATATTTTGAAAAATATTCACAATATAGCTAGCTGAGATATGTACTCTTCGTTTATTTTGAAAGGTAGCATTTTTACTTTGACAGATTACGCTTCGCTTAAGCCGGGTTGACAATTATTTCTAGTCATGAGAATAGGGAAGATAACAAACATTGATAGGTCTATAACATTTTTATTATATATAGAAATAATTCAGTGGCAGGTTAGTCAGAGCTAGTCAAAACCTGTACTGATGAAATGTTCTCGCCCACTTAGGGCCGCTCTTATGACTCCTGGATAAATATTAATTTGGTAGATAAATATTTCTACCTGGTGGATAAGTTTATTAGAATTTATCTGTCAAATAAAATGTATTTATCTATCATATTTTTATTCAGGAGGTTTAAGTACCTGATAACTTTTATCTGAAAGTTAAAATGGCTGTTGCCATTGTGACGCGTTGTTTTTAATGAGGTTTCGCCTATCAGAATCTGTTTTTAGGTTAAAATCTTGGTTCGCGTGTTTAGTAAGCACAGGCCCGGGCTCTAACTATCTAAAGTTAGAACATTTAATTCACACTTTTATATAAACTGACCAGCTATTTGTAGAGTTATATTTATATAAGAACAAATTATAAAAATATGAGTACAATAAATGAAATTTTGTAAATGTTATACCCAACTATTGACCACATTTTGGCATACACCGAAATTAGTTCTTGCAAGACAACTTAGCTTCTGCGCCCACGTCACGCCATCTGTTTCCTCCCACTCATTTATCCGCCATTATTTAACAAATGTTGAACGTTCTCCTCACTCGCTAGTTTGTAGTGGTAGCGTCTGGGCTTATACGCATGCTCGCACCAGTAAAAACAGTGCCAACCTAGCATTTTCTATATAAAAATATATTTGTATTACAGATATCTATCCAGCAGATAAATTCAGTTCATAAAATATTAAAGTGGCTGATAACCTTTAATTGGTTGCTGACTTTAACCTCCCGATAGCAATATTTAGTCGAAGCTATAATAAGACGGCCCTTAGTCCTAATTTTATCAATGACACATAAGAGCTAACCTGCATGTTTCGTTTCTCGTTAATCCCGGCCAAGCGAGTGTTTTACGAGTAATTATAACATTTCTCAGGTACAGTTTAAGTCAGATCTGCCTGCCCTGGCAACAAGCCACGTCATTCCACACCACTGAATAAATTCGTTCTGATAAAAAACATAAGATTTACTACACTGTAAACTTCTCACGTGACAATTTGGTTCATATTACAAGTGTGTGTTCCTAATTATGAGACCAATTATCCATCTAAAGTATTCATTTAGAGAATGCTAAAACAAACGAAGTGTCTCACGCCAACTTAATTATTTGTTTTAATTCCATATAATTTCATAAACGGCGTCTTCCTGAATTTAAATGTTTTTAAAAATTATTAATTAAGACAAACACAGATTTTATTATTAGTGTCAACACATCTAAGTGAGTTTATTTGAAGTAGTCCTTTTTATGCAGTAAAATACATCATGATCGCAATAGTTTGTAATGCTGGTAGCGAAGAGGTCAAAGATTGAAACTAGGTCTGTTGCACAGGAGGTTATTTTTCATATGATTTATGAATGCTGTTTTCAATTTCTCTCTCCACGATAGTATGGAAGTACTTTCTCTAGTTAGTCTTTCTCCGTCCCTACCCCCTTTGATAAGCCATCAATAAACTTCTGTTGAATGTAAACATAAATCAATCGTAAGTAGATATTTTGAATTAACTTATTTTAAACGTAAATAAAGGTCTTCAAAAGAAATGTAATTTTTGAAAATATTAATATGAAAGGACCTCACCTAAGAACTAAATTAATCCATGGCATCAAATACAGTAATAAACATCTAATCTTAGCCCTAGGAGTATTATAATATGATTATATGTAACTTCAATTCACCCTGAAAAGTTAGCAGTCTCTATTTGACTATTTACACTTTCACACAATGTTCAAGTTAGCTACCTTTCATCGTAAATGAGTGTAGAGAAATACCGAATTATCCTAGTTAATAGCCTAATTGGTGATCACATGGCTTAACATGTCACTCTAGTGTGGAATTTGACTTCCGTTGACAGGGATATAAGTATTAGAATCCAAGTCGGGTGTATTAAGAGTATTTTGTTCTAAATAGGTTTACACTCTATCACTAACCAAATTCACGTACATTCCCTCTGAAATGATACCTTCATCATAAATATACCGTTAGAATAATGAATGTGTGGGTGTAGCCTGAACGTTTCCTAATACTCGATAAAAATATTAATTACCTTCAGGGAAATAGCTCTTTAGGACATTTTACAGTTCTTCTATACTCCTCAGCAAGAGTAGATGATCGATTAAATATTTATTGTTATTATAGCTACAGTAAAATTTTAATATGAAGGACCTTTTAAAAAATAAAAACAAAAAGCTGTCTAGCAAAATTGAAAACGTTTAAATGTTATAGCTATTGATAAAATACAGGATTTCCACCAAGGTACTCCAACATTATAAACAGTTTAGAGCGAAATATTCACAGAATCATGATTAAAAATGAACATGATAGTAAAACTTATAAAGTTTATTTTAATTTCAATTCAGTTTAGTTTAGTGCACCCCCACAAGGACGCCTTTGGTGGCAAAAAATGTCTAGTCTGTAGTCACTTTCGTGTTTAAGTTCAAGTTGTTACATGTATACTGTGATAGAGTTCATACTATATGTCACGCGTTTGGTATCAAATCCATTATGCTGATAACTTCGTTGAGTACACTTTGTCTATGACATACCCCCATAAGAATAAATCTAATGAGATAATGTCTAGGGAACGTGGAGGCGTGGGAATTGGATCATCATGAGCTATCCAACGGTTAAGGAATGTGTTATTAAGGAAATTTCGGAAATCATCACTTCAGTGGGGGGAGGGGGGGAGGTACCACCCTGCTGAAAAATTATGATGGGCTGCTATTTGTAGTAGGACAAAAATCTTAAGCAAATCCAGCTATACCATGCTAATGACTTTGTTTTCAGCGAATACAAATGGTCCAAAAATCAGAATGTATATTAGACCACACCACACAATAATTTCGGACTATCGCGCATGTGTTCTTCGGCTACATGAGGATTTTTAGAACCCCAAATTCACACATTATGGCAATTCAATTTCCTCAAAATTTGAAAGGCTGCCTCGTCTGAAAAACATTATGTGCGGTAAAAAGTTACCGTCATCATCGATGCGATCCAACATAGTTTTCCAAATGATAGTCATTTTGGACCATCGTCAGGTGTTTTTTATTTCCTGTAAATATGCACCTTATTGGGCATGAAAGCGTAATCAAAGGTGAAGAACTTTATGGACCACTAACAACTTAATTAAAGTTCTCTCACTTCTTGTCTAACTGACTTCCGGGGAGTTCTTTCAAATTATCTCCACACATCTTCTACAGGCTCTTCAGAGAAGCTGGATTTTCCGCAACCGTGTCCTTTCAACACTATACCGGTCACCTTAAACTCATCGCAGCCCTTCTTGACTGTCTTGAATGTCGGAGGGTTCTTATTGAAGACAAGGTGGAAGTCTCGTCGCACCTGAATGACCGATTTTGTTTCCGAATACCACCACACAACCTGTGCTCATTCATTCGGAGTCGCCAATTTAGAGAATGATTGGTTGCAGCGCCAGTGTTTCTCTGCCGCGCACTGTAAGATTCTCACGTGAACGATGTGGGTGTCTGCTTCCGTTACATTCAAAATATTAGCTGTACAACATTAAATTAAAAATTAATAGACTTTCAAACGTTGGAGTTCTTATGGTAGACAACCTGTATATCAAAAGTGACATCTGTAGATCATATTACTTGAAGTCTGTCACATCTATTAGCTTTTCTAGCAATCAAGTAAGGTCCCGTCTATAACAATTGGACGGTAAATATATGTTAGCAATTCATGAAGACAAATTATTTATTTAAGAATCAAAGAATTGTCTAGAGTGAGCCGGTTATACAGGGTATGATCACTTTTTAAATTAATATTTAGCACCGCGTCTTACTACCCGTTCGGGTTATACGCTTAAGTACTAATTACGCTAATGGATTAGGAATTGAGAGGGTTGGATTTAGAGGAAGTGAACCCGCATTTGCGTGGAGGGAGAGTGGAAAACCATTTAGGAAAAGCCACTCCCAGTTCACCCGACCGAGATTCGAACCTCGATCTCCCCGTCCTCGGCGGTCGAGCTCAACAAGACTCGCGCGTTAGCCAACTACGCCACCGAGGTGGGTCACTTTTTAAACTCCAGCACAAATACTCATATTTGTTTTACACGACGTGGTGGACTAAGTTAGTAGCATAGAAGATCACACTTCTTTAAATAGCACAAACCTAGCCACATTCATAATTTCGGCCACGGGTTTATTTATAAACTATTTCGGCTATCAATCTTGACAAATTATACATGTTGTTGCAAAGTTAATATTTCACACGTGAATTAACTTTATGATTCTCGTGCATAAATGTTATTTTTATACTAAATTGACAATGAGAATTTTACAAACTCTGAAAATTCATCAATCAAATTTTCAAAGTGAATGATAGGTTGATTTTCCTTAGTTGTTTTTATAATATGTGTAGCCACCAAATAATGAGTCTGGATATTTTAACTTCTGCAACCTGTTATTTTAATTTTGGTGTCCTAGAGATAACAATCAATAAAGGATTACTAATTTTTTTACGATATTTTTTAATCTTCTAAAAATAATAAATATTTCCAAATTTTGATAAATCTTAACTTAGTTTAAATTATTATTTTATATTTTATTGGGTATTTAATATTGCACGGGACTTTTGATCACAAATATTGAAATCAATCTACTAATATATTTTCTAATAAATTAACAAAACTTTCTCTTACAAACTCAGCTTGAAGACCCCAAGAAAGAAACAGATTTCTCACGGTCTCATCAAAGCTTCGATTGGAATAAAATCAGTCTTCTACCAAATACAATTTATAAGTCGATGGGTAACGGACACTCTAATTTGTTTTAAATATATATTTTTAAACGTCATAAATACAAGAATAGAGCACTGGATCTTTAGCTTACTTAGACTCCACCTTCAAATTATGAGTGATTTATGACATTTGACCTTCAGGACTAATATGTGTAGCCCAGTGGTAGAGTATTGGCCTAACATACTGAGCCAAAAGACCAAGGTTTGATTTCTGAATTTAGGTGTCTTTTTACAAATATCATTTTTAGACACAGAAGCTTTAAATGTTGTATATATAATTATATACAACATTTAAAACTTCTGTGTCTAAATATATATATAAATATATACATGTATATATATAAATATATACATGTATGTATATATATAAATATATACATGTATGTATATATATAAATATATACATGTATGTATATATATAAATATATACATGTATATATATATATATATATATATATGGGCCAATAGACTCTTTGGTGTGAAGCTGGTCTCTTCTGGCTTGCTGGTGACGCCGAGTTTTGTGTGATAATACCTCACCTGACCTACTGACTGTATATTTATCCTAAATGGCTTACCACTCATATTCCATGAAATTGCAGCTATAACTATTATAAATTCTATATTACCCCTCCTTAGGTCATTAGCATAACTAAATGAGTATAGCCTGAACGCAAATTACAACTCGATACAATTAATAAGAGAGTAGTGACCATTACATAATCAGTATACAAGATTAATTCAAGTATATCAAGGACTATTTTGGAAGAATTTACTAACCAACAATCTTGCATCGTACTCTTCGGATTATCGTTCTATTGAATAGAATCGTACATCTCTAAACAAACCTGATGCGTCCGCTTATACAACTCATCGTCTGCGATGTACTGCACAGTAAAAGAGAAGAGAGGACAATGCATCTGTACAAATGAGAGCAACACAGGAGAGAACCACCTTACTCTAGTTTACAAAAGACCCACCTGGTATTCCTTTACGTTCCCCACCCACCCCACTCCCTTTTTTCGTTGCACGGATCCCTCATCTCATTTCAAGAGAACCTCGGTATAAAGCCTAGCTCTACGTGCTTGAACCCCGATGCTGTGGTTGACCTCCGAGAAGGAATTATAGCAGGACATTCCTTCACATAGGCCCAGAATACTCGCGGTACTCGACCATAGTCACGGCCATCCCTATCACGAGCAGGGAGCAGGCACTTCTTCTCATCAACTCGTTATTTGCCAAATACTGTTCTGATGAACATACCTAGTCCAGAAGGAAACTAGATAATATAACACTAATATAATTGCAACTAGGTCCTTTACCCTCATCAGTGGTCACGGAGACAGTAAAGTTCGTCCAGTCCAACTAGAGGGTGACTGAGAGGCTGGGGTTTGAATTTTGGCAGGCTGTATAAAGGTGGCTTATCCTAGATTATTTCTCACTCTCCCTTTGTGAATATTTCGACACATTTCCTCTAATTCTACATATACTATCCTTAACTCATTGGTTTTATTTTTGCACTGCCTCCTACTAGAGTTAGGGCTATACGCCTATATACTAATTACACTTATGTGATGCAGATTAGGAATTTTAAATATAAAGGAAATGTATCAGAATTTGCGTGGAGGGAGAGTGGAAAACCATTAAGGAAAAACCATTCTAAGTACACCCGACCGGGATTAAGCCCTATCTCACCATAAATTGTATTGCTAGAGTAGTACCTTAGATAATGTGGCCACCGAAGTGGGTTACCCTATTGGTGCAATCAAATATGAAGGGCCCGTATGGATAGTATAAAGAAGTGTAAAAAAAACTAATTTTCTACTGAGTATTTATACCAAAAGAAAATCTCGTTAACTGATCACTACAGGCAGTAGCAATCTAAAGGTTATGACGATTTGAAATTGTAAAGGCGCTTACCCTAAGATATTGTTCTATATGTAACATTTTGAGTTAATTTTATGATACTAGACCTTTATAGTGTGATCAAGATCTACTACAATAAACCACACACTTCACGTGATAAAATTACAAAATTTCATACATTCTTACAGCATTCTCTATTGTGATAAGTTTTGTATTGAAATGATGTTGAGGGATTGCAACCTCTTATTTTTTGTAATTGACTTGCTCCATGTCTTGCTATCCACCTAGATTCACAACGTATTTACGTTTAGAAAGTATGAGTCATTTAGAATTTAAATAAATTTTAACGCGATTTAAAATAGTTGTAAACTTTAAAAAAAAAAACTTTAATGAACCCAGCTCCAATCTCCCCGTCAGAAAAAAAACCCCAAAAATATGATTTTGACTCTTTTTTCTTGTGCCCCCTGGTGTAAGTTTCTTAATTCAAACTGTTTGATAGAAGAGATTGGTATAAGGCAGCAAATTTTATTGATGAATTAGATGGATTTGTGCGGGATAAGTATTAATAAATCAGAGATATGTCTAAAACCTTTAAAATAGCCCCTAAGACATTCGATAAGTATCCGACGCCCAACATTTCCGTCAGAAATAACACTTTGCAATGCAAACTTAATGACCTAAACAGCATTCTTATAGTGCAGGCTTAAAGAAAGAATAGTGGGGTCAGACTAATAACTCAAATTGTGATTACTATTTGTTTGTATTATTTAATTAAAGCTACACACTTTCATTTAGTTAGATTCTGGTGTGTCTGCTGCCCGCATATAAGTTTCATTATTAATAAAAAAGCAACTTATAGGGTTAATGTGTTTAGGATTTGAATCCCTCTATTGGATTTATTATTTAAAAAAACATTATTGCTCTACGCCCCAACCTCACTAAACATATGAACTTTTTAAATCAAGAAAGCGTTAATGAAAATACAATTTTGTATCCACTTATTTACGGAAATAATTGTATAGTATATTTTCAGCTGTCTTTATTAAATATATCCGTACATAATAAAATATTAAAATATTAGACTAAGCCACTCACCAAAACGTATTCTGAGCATTTAAAAATATATAAATAATATTGATAATATCGTACTACTTTTGAAAGAAGTTTAAATATTATTTCTTTCCAAAATTTAAGTTTAATCAAAATTTTCATAGCTGTTTTTTGAAATAATTTACTTTTTGTGTTGCTTGTTGTATATAGAAATTCATATTCTTTTAATTCTACCGATCTTTTTATGATAAATAATGTATAAATTTAAATCATGAAGAAAAATTAATCACGTTGTCATTAGACTAAAATTTCGTGTTTGATGTAAATAAACACATTTTTGCTATACTTTTTACAATTTACTAAACTTGATAGTGCAGTCCACTCACGATTACTTTGGCTACGATATTGGGAAAGTGCCTTAAAACAGTTCTGGATCAATCTGCCTCGTGAGTAGTATTGTTACCTCGACAAGTGATAATTTGACTTTATTTGACAAAAATAATATTCTATTTGTGAGGCAGAATGAATTTTGAGTAACTTTGTAGGTGTCATAAAATAGCAAAGTTAATATGAACCAACTATATCTACTTCCTATTTAATAGATGAGAGAAATGTAACAAAAACCCATTTGAGAATTTCCAAAACTTTTATCGTTTTATTTAATTAACTCATTCTTTAATTATTATAAACATGCATTCATTTTAATATAATATTTCATTTATTATAAGTAAATTAATAAATACAATATCTCAATGTACTCAGTAAATATTTGTTATTTGCTAGATCACTGTTCGTTCTAAAATATAAAAGGTTTAGAGTGTCATCTTGTTATCGTTGAAGAAATTTGTCTAAGTGTCATCTATTTATAATTTACGTTGATGATGAATATATCGACGCTATTATAACAGGTTCCCGATGTTTTAAAAAGTGGTTTTAGATCTCAAAATAAAATCTTGAACTGCAGATTTGAGAAAAAATCCACCAAACTTTCACTGGGCCATATTTAAAAAAACTTGTGATTAGGACAAGGAAGAACGTTATATTGGGCGATTTTTCACCCGGATACGATGAATAGTTACATCACTGAGAAGCGTTTCCAAGTTTAGAAACCTATACTATTTATGAAGTCGTTTGATATATTTTAATATTGTTTTCATCAAATGTTGGCTAAAGTTCTGATTATTAAAAAAAAAAATTAAGCGTAAATGTTTCGAAAAATTGTATGATAACTTGCTTAAAATTTTATAAAACAATCCCCATTATCTTAAAATTTTATATTGTGACGCTATTAAAATAGAGTTTTCTTTGTAAAGAATGGTTGAATATTTTAGGTTTCTATTTAACTCTTTGCTTTAATATCAGAAGACAAATTTCGCTTAAATTCTTATTATGATTTTTTATACTTTAAATTCAAACATTAATTTTTAAATTTTCAGATACTTGCTAATAATTTTTTCCTGCATTTTGTTGTAAACGATACTAAACAATGCAAACAACTTCTTAAATAATGTGGGATTTATAAGCGTCTGCAACACGTTTCAGTGCTTTACAATCTAGTACCCTTAAGTTGTTTACAAACAGATATATTTTTGTATTTGTTGATGAAACAAAAGCTTATTAGATTTGTATTAGTAATACCTCAACTTTTTCAGATTGCATTTATTAGCAAACGCCTAATTTGAAATAAATCGTCTCAACCATTCAGACTTTGCAGAAATACACATATGAGCCTACATACATACCGATTTGTACATAACAAAATCTCGCTAAAATATTGAGATTAATTTGTTTGCTATTGTTATAATTTATTTATAGTTCATGAGAAAATAAAATTGTACTATGCATTACTAGTCCCTTTAATATAATGGTTATAACAACAAAATAACAAGTTTGTTCGTTTACAGTTATATGATGAGGTTATACATGAATAATTGTGTTCTAGAAACTGCTTCAACCAGCAAAAAAGGTTAATATTTGCATAATCTTGACGGCATGAAACAGGTGGTTTTGGTTTAGTGACTTGCCGCTCAGACTCTCAGTAGGATCGCCTACCAACGTGGCATGACACATGATCTGGCAATAACATGGCAGAAATATGACAGTGGCACATAGGCCTACATGACGATATTCACTTGTACATCAAACCCCATTGGAATGATTTACAAGCAGTTCATTTGGTAGTAATGTTTGCCTCTGATTTTGAAGAAGGTTTGGCCTTATTGAATTGAATCAAATTTGTTCGATACAATTATGATCCGTATAAAACGAAGCTTTAAAGTGCACTCTTTTTTGGCGAGCAAATGTAAAAATAAAATGATGCTTTCAATGCTTTTATAAATTTAAGTATGTTTCCAGAAACATTTCAGAAATTGTGCGGAATAACTAAAGAAATATTTAATCTATTACAAAGAAACACTGAACCTGTGACTTTAAACGTATGCCTAGTGAAATAAATGAACTAACTTGACCGTCACATGTGACAAAAGGTACAGCCTGCAGCAATCGTTTGACACTAACATGGCGTATCAGTCAAGTCACCACTATGTCGTGACACTTCAGAGGCGCTGTTTAATATTTTTACATTGTTCTAGCCTGAAGATGCATATTAGACTCAACATCATGGGTCAGATCACATTTAAAGTCATTTTTGTGGGTGCTCCCCAATATTCAAGATATAGGGTTCGAATACTGGAAGGAGATAAAAGGTGTGGTTTTTCTTCATTTTGATTTTCAAAGTTTAATATTTTTTTCTCAATTTTCCTCCCGTTTCTTTCCACCCAATTACTCTTTTCTGGAGTATTATCTTATTACCAGTATATTTTATCGGCATTTAATTACATGGATCAGGGATGAGAAAGGTAGAGTTAAGAAAAAATGTTGCTAAACTTGCTTGGATGAAGAAAGGGCAACCATTTAAGGATAAACAGCCTCAGTTCATCCAGTCAGGATTCAAATCCAGTGAACCTATTTCAGATAAACCAGTTTAGTCTATTCTGAAAATTGAAAAATGACACCTGAACATGGGAATCGAACCATGTCCAGGTGTAATTTTTTATTTTTCAGAATACGATATTAAGATGGAGTAATCCTCACTAAAAGCATGAATAATAGCTTTGTCTATTTGATTACAGTTTAAACTAGCTTAACGTTTAGTTCATTTGCCCACTGATGTCGTTTACTATACGTTATGTTGCTAATGATTATTGTTAGAAAATTACCTTTAGTTTAACCTGAAAAGTATTAATCTTACCTTGCATGAACCTACTACGCCTAGATTATAAGATATGTCCATGGGGTATTCCGTAAAGGTTAGACCTTGCAGGGTAAAAAGTGTAAATATATTAAATTGATTCTATTGTAAAATAAAATTTTAACATTTTTGAATACTTATTGTCTTTTCAGAAATAAGAATTTTATACTTTAAAAGGAAAATTTGTAAATATGAACAACCAAACCAAATAAAATAAATTAATGTTTAATATACGGCTAGTCACAAAGTCTAGTAGGCCCAGCCCTTTTTATATAAAAAATTTAATAGTCAAGTTTACGTTTTTAAGACTTTATCAGAAAAATACTTATTAAAATTAGAGGAAAAAACACATTATTACTGACATAAACCTTTTTTCATATACAACTGGGCTAAAATACTTAATGTATTTCATGTAAAAGGCTTTAAGTAAACATTATATTTTGGGAGATATTTGTCCAAAATATAGAAAAATAGGTATCAATATAAATATTTTTGACTGAGATTTAAATGGGATATTTAGCAATAGTTTGACTACTATTATGTATACTAAATTTATAGGTCTCCATTAGAATAGCATGATTTTGTAATATTATATATCAGTATGTTGAAAAATCTCGAGTGTGTTAAAATAACATCTATATATGTCAAACTCATAAATCAAGAATCTGGGAAACCAACGTTACCTGAACTTATAAAATATATTAAAAAATGTACAACCGTACACAAGAATAAAACCCTGGACATTGAGTTTAGTGCCCTACTGGTCTGCCACTATTCTATCAACGTTTGTTCTTTGCCAGTGGTTATGAAGCTCTTTTTAATTTAAGGCCTAGTCTATGTTAGACAGATGGCATTTCCAGGTACTTACGTATTATATTAGAAACGTCAACAATAACTCGTAGTTGGCATTATTTTTTGCCAAATCATATCACGTTCTTTTAATTTAGGGTTTCCTTTGTACAGAAAATAATAATAGATCTAACTTACTATCCCAAAAGTTAACAAAACATATTTATTTTATCATATCACATTTTTGAACTGAATCTAAGTCTCGGTTTCTATCCCAGAAGTTTAATTGTCATTTCTAAAAACAAAACGTCTATTAATCCACCCCAATTATTAAATTAAGAATATAAACTACTTTAGCTATTTTTTTATCAAGTATTTAAGCCTTGATATATTAACAAAACATGACCATGAATGCCATTTGAACGGAATTCTGTTTCCAAATGAAAGTACGTTCCGGATCTCGATTCATCATCGACCAACAACTAAATGAAAGAGCTATTGTAGATTCTCTGTTCAGTTATTAATGGCTATATGATTACCATCTCGATTAGATTGCTTACACCTGAAGATAGTCTTGATAGCCAGATAAGAAACTTGACTTGATTACTAAGAGCAAAAAAAAACCCATTCAACTACATCAGATTAAAAAAAGAAAGATCTTTCAATGAAATCAATTATGTTATGGATGAAGGTGAAACTTTCATTTTATGCTTTCAAACCCTCATATTTTCGCTATGTTTTAAATTACTAACCTTTAAATATAGACATATTTAAATTAAGGAAATATTGAGAGAACGTTATAATTGTGAGTGAGGTTATATGGTCATAAAACTACTAGCTAAAATCAGTTTTAAAGTGTATTTAATTATTCTCCAACAAACTTAGATCATATATTTATTGTATTATCTCCGACCTAGGTTCACTGAAGATTTTATCATTACATTTTATTATCCATAATTGTTGATAAGCTGTAATTATATATTATATGCGTTTTTCATATTGATAAAAAAAAGTTCTATAAAATATTATTGTTTATGAAATTACATTGACATTATTCAATCACACGTTTTTAAATGCAAATTTAATTGTGAACAAGAATATTTTATTAGAAAAACAATTATTGCTATTTTATTTAAATTGAACAAATTATTGTTTAAATTATTTAACTCTTTACAAATATTCCAAGAAAGGGATTCGAACCCTGAATTCTCCATGAGCGTCAGAAATAACCAGATTAGACTGATATCTTTGTTGACCTGCACATTATTTTGAGCCAATTAAAACTAATTTATTAACGACGATTCATACCAGTTATAAAATTAACTTCACTTTATTTTTAGCAACGCGTCTTACTATCCGTCCGGGCTGAATAATTATATACCAATTACGAAAGTTATTTTAAGAATGAAGAAGGCTATATTTTGATTAAGTATACCTACGTTTGCGTGGAGAGGAAGTGGAAAGCCATTTTAGATACAACACACTCAGTACACCCGACCAGGAATCGAACCTTGATCTCCCTATCATTGACAGTCTAGTCTACTGCGAGAGTAGTGCGTTAGGCCACGTGACCACCAAAGCAGATAAAAACTTAACTCACATTTAAAAAATTCACTTAACACTAATATTGAATATTTAATCAGACCATGTTTCCTTTTACTACAGTTTTATTGCACATAATTTCTCTCTGATTCAGAAAAAAAAAAGGATTGAAATTAAATAAATTGTGCTGTAACGTAAACCAGAAATTGACTTCTATCCCCAGGCGGCACTAACACGCTAAAAGCTAAATAAATGTCAAGTGTCAACTGGTATATATCACAATACCTAAGGCGGAGAATTAAATGCACGGTTTGCCCAAGTACATTGCTTTAATGATAGATCATAAATTATTATTGGTATAGTACGTCACTTACAGCTAGATTCTTGTTCAATACCCACCAGATATGTAAATTATTATTATTACATATATTATTGTAAGGTTATCAAACTGTATACTGAGAATGATATATATCAATACCAATAAATTAATGTAGAGGTACCTTTAATGCAAAAAAAAAAAAAACATGAAATAAGCTCAACATAGTAAAAGTTTTATAGTATTAAAACATTTTTAAGCCAGTAAATTAATAAATGGTTTATTTTACGTGGAAATTGTTGTTTTATGCTTTCTTATTCGTTGATTCATAAGGACATAGGAATGTGCGTGACGGACCCTTGAGTTTTATTAATCATTTAATATTATTTGATGGTAATAAGTTTATTAAACAAATTAAACCAAGCTTTAATGTAGCTAAAATACGCTTTATAAAAATATGTTTATCCTATATAGTTTTCCAGAAAAAAACTGGAATAACTTCTACAATGTACATTTCTGCATAGTAAATTGCATGTCCTTAAGAATAAAAATATGTTTTAGAATAAATGAACACTGTCTTACCAGCATCGGCGGGAACACAAGATAAAGCGGTGACCTCGTCTGGTATAGTTGAATAATTGTAAGAAGTTCGTATCCCGGACGGGTGCATTGAATTTACCAGGTTTGGTAGCTGCATTGTCCAACGTATTCTACTCTCGCAATAATCTAGGACTGTCAATGTAGGGAAGACCGTGGTTCAATCCCAGTCAGGTTTGATGAGGGTGTTTTTCCCCAATTATTTTCCCACTCTTTAGCCGCGCAAATGTGTGTACACTTCCTCTAAGTTAAACCTTACTCATCCCTAATTCATTAGAGTATTTGTAACCCTGACAGGTGAGTACGTGGACTAAACATAAAGCTCATTTAGTCTAGTTTGCTGATGACGGGGAGTTCTGGGGTTAAACTCCGGTTTGTTTTGTATTAAGGGTATTTTATTCCTAAATTTTTATCATGCTCCCATCAAGCACATGCGGGCATACTTCCTATATAAGCTATAGAAGGAATCTGGTATAAATAACAGCTTCTCACAGTTACAAAAACTAATAAAAAGTATGCTTTATATGTTTGTACGTCAAATCATGTGATATGCTCCCGTCACGTTTGATAAGTGATTAAATAATTAAATATTGATACCCGCTTTAGTGACTGAACGGTCTAGGGCGTCACTATCGTGATAGACTCGCCTGATGATGATGGTGAGATTGGGGTTTTAATACAGGTAGAGTCTAATGAGGGTGTTTTTTACTTAAATGGTTTCACACCCTTTTTTCCACGTAAATGAGTGTAGACTATCTTTAAAATGCTTTCTACATCATCCCCACGGGACTTTACCCTATTATATTAATTATCCTACATGCATATTATCTGAAAAAGTAGTAAAAAAATATTAATGTTCACAGCAAAAAATGTGATTGTATTTTCTAAAATCTTCTTACTAACATAATCCTGCCAGACATTATTTTATTTTCCTAATATCACGTTTTACTACCTCTCCGGATTACAAGCATAGCTATTCCTTATTCAATAGTCATAATTATTTCATTAATGTAGTGAAATATTGTTATTAGATGACTAGGAGTAGGATTTGTTCAAACTATAATAATGTAGTACCCCTATTTAAAATTGAGGTAATCTCTTAAATTAATTTTTTAATGGCAGCAATCAGAAATAAATATTTATTTGAATGCATTCTGTTAAAGTAATTATATGATGAGGATATAAAATTTGAATTTGTTGAATCTAGGAAAATGTACAGTACGGTACAACACTTGCTACGTTGCTAGATCATATTTTATATTTTACATCACGTCCGGGATATCCGCATGTTTACGTCAATAGAGTGGTGAAGAGTTAAAAGTATAATCCAAAGAAAGTGCGGCCGCATTAGCGTGGATAAAAAGTGCAAATCCATATAGTAGGGGGATAAAATCACTAGCACATCTGGCAGATCTCCCTGGCACCTGCAAACCAGACAAGGACTGACGCCTAAGTTATTGTGCCCACCGGCGCAGGCTGCGAGAACTATAAACGCCAAAGAATAAACGAGGCCATAAAACCTTTAAAGAACACTTACTAGATAGTCTTAATAAAATGGATTGAATATTTACTCAATTCCTTAACTCTGTATACAGTAATGACCTCCATTTATTAAATACAAGTCTATCTTTCTATTTTCTCTATTCCTGGAGTAATATAAAGTAGCGTGCTTCAAAGAACTTGTGATGCATCTAGGTTTATTGTGTATGGGAGTAAAATAAAATAAATTAAGCTTTACTCATATTATATTCTGAAAATTGACATCTAGACAGGGGAATCGAACCCTGGACCTTAGTACGCCAATGATCTACCCACTGAGCTATCCAGGAATCACCTAGCTCAGGGTTATTCTTCACTCATATTTTAAGGCAGAGTCTATGATGGACGTGCGGAAATCGTCGGTTACAAATGTGTGATTATATAAATATAACGAGCTATCAGATAACGCAGACACCTTCGACTCGGTAGTTGGCTTATTGCTGCCACTTGTAGAATTATTATGACTGTAAGGGATTGCATATTTAAGAATCAAATAGCCAAAGATATTATTTATGCTTTTAGCGAGGATTACTCCATCTAGATATGATATTCTGAAAATTGACGACGGGACTATTCCTGGATAGCTCAGTGGTTAGAGCAATGGCGTACTAAGTCAAAGGTTCCCGGTTCGATTCCCATGTCCAGGTGTCAATTTATAATTTTCAGAATATTTTATCTAGATGGAGTAATCCTCACTACAAAGCATAAATAATAGCTCTGGCTATTTGATTTTTATATTAATTTAACATACGATCTATTGGCACTCATTTTGCGTGCGTGAGGCTCAATAATATTTCATCTCATTATAAATGGAAAAATCAAACGAGTAAAATTCCTAGCTTGTCAAAATCACAAGGTTTGTAATCAAGACCAGAGATAATTCAGTATTTTTGTGATTCTGGCACAATCATACAGCTAAAGACATTTTAAGATGGGGGTGTAGGGCAGCGAGAAAATGTGTTTTTTTTGCAGTTTTTATATAAACAAATTTTTGGACCAAACAACTCAAATACGGCTTCATTACAAATATAGAGTTTAATTTTACTCACATGGTGACCTCAACATTTCTTTGAAATCTGAAGAGGATGTCATGGAAATTGTTGACATCTTTTCTCTTAATTAAAAAAGTTTGTTATCTAATGCCGCTATGCTCATAAAAGGCATTCAAGAACGGTTGATCTATCCATGTGTAGAAAATTAAACTCTAGGTTTGTACTAAACTAACATTTTATTTATATTGCCAAAACATTATTTTGCTAGAAAAACTGCAAAAAACACTAGAAAAACTGCAAAAACACTGGCCTTTTATCACGTTCCCTAAAGCCCCACCTTAAGAAATTACTATCACGTTTTATAAAATCTGAAATTCTGTATTAATAACCTAAATGCATTAACTGACTAACCATAATTATAGGGTATAGATTTATTTTTGTGTATAATCATATATTTTTATATTAGTATACATCGCTATATAGATATTAATAATTTATAAATGTAAAAATTCATACTCCTTATATTGGGGGTGCGTGTTATTTATTTACACTGTATAGGGGTACATAGTCAAAAAGGCTTGAACACCACTATTCTAAGTAACTGCAGGTAAATGTTTATTTTATATCACTATCCAGTAAATGATGAAGAAGTATATAATGCATGGCTCACAAGAAACAAGACATATCAATTTTATAATCTTCAAATCTATGACTTTACTGAGTTCAATTTTTCTATTTATGAGTAATACAGCAAGTTTACTATACATATATATTTCAAATAAATACTTTTCAATTTGTGTTGTAAAGTCACGGAAAAATAACCCTACATTTCATTATTTTTAACAGGATCGTGGAAAAAGTTTTGCTTTTATTGTATTTAATATAATACACCAGAATTTTTAATGGCTGCATATATTCGCGCTAAAATGTAGGCTTATTCAAAATATTTTACTAGTCAAAGTTCTAACTAATGAGGCCTCACTTTACCTTCTAGTCAAAGTTATACTTGTCAAAGAATATCAACCTTTCATAAATTTTGTGCTGTGGTCATTTAGTTTAAATACAACGTATATTTTTCCCCCTCACACTACGATTTGAACAGATTTAATCATCCCCTTTCTCAGCTCTCTATATATTTGTTGCTCCAATATACTTAAATAACAATTAGGGTGTTATTATTTTCAAGTAAATATGGATATTTTAACCACCCTTATATAATCACACACAAATCAGGGTTCCCTTGATGTTGTATACAAAGAAGGATTATACAGATGAGACAGTGCGAACACAACATAGAGTTGGACTTTTGCTAGAAAATTAGGTTTTCATTGAAGCAACTATTTTTGTCAACATTCTGGACTCCTAACCTTTAAAATGAGTATTTATTTGTCAAAATCAGTTCAAACTTTTTCCCGTTATATAAACTATCTAACCTTTAAAATGAGTATTTATTTGTCAAAATCAGTTCAAACTTTTTCCCGTTATATAAACTATCTAAAATGGGCTTATCAAAATATTTATAAAGATATATAATTAAATCGTAAAACCGCTCTTTACAGGTGGAATACATTTTGAGCCTTCACACCTTATGAGTATGACTGTATGGTGATTGGCCCTGTTCATTTGGCGTGGAAATGCAAAGCGGTGGGAACAAACGGTTATCTTCAAGATATTTTTTTTATTGTTTTGCAATTTTCTTTTCTGAAACGGTTTGTTCAAGAATAGAAGCATGTTTATTAAGCTATACTTTTTGTATACACACACCCCCTCTTTAGTTTTAACAATGATCAAATATCCATAACATTGACATTTTGCAATAGAAAACTGCCAGCTTCATAACAAAAAATAAGAAAATGTAACAACTAATAAACATCGATACATTATCTTAAAAGGGATGTTGAAAATATTAACATAATAATTTCACTCGTTCTCGAGAAAACTGATATTTCCAAACGTATGATTTTTTCCGCAAGACCTGTCCGGTAGCTAGAGCCATCTACGGTTTCTGTGATCCATCTGTTCTTGTTGGCGCGGAAGGATACTTTGGTCGGTTGTGAAGCCAAGCCACGCCTTTAATACTCCCTCCCATCATCCAACAAAATAGGTTTTAAACGTGCACTCGACAGGGCCAAGAGCCTTAGAGACGCTGTCCACATAAAGTATTCATATCGAACCTATGTAAACAATGGACTATAGCATTATGTGACTTACAGACTAGATTAATTCTAGAACAGACTCAACTCCCGCTCTCTTGAACGCTAATTTATCACGGTGAATGGGTCAATGGTATGTTTTTCAACCATTTGAGAAAATAAAACTTAAGTCTTTTAGTTTTCTAGGAAGACGCAATCAAAGCTAGTCTATGATTTTGGATACAAGAAAAATTAAAATACGTATACATTTTTTACAAATAACTAAAATTTCATTAAAATAAACGAAAATGTACTTATTTGGTTTGAAATTTTATGTTGATTAATCTATACAAAACAGTTCTTGTAGTATTAAAAGAATCCCAAAGTATTTTACTTTGACTTAAACTATCTCAAGCCTGTTTCAAAAAATACCACTACAGGTATTTTTAAATGTTCAAGCCTCTAAACGCTTTTAACGGGGATTGTACGATATTATTCTAGAAAACAGTGGAAATATATTAATATATTTGTTGTTCTTAATATATTTGTAACCGATATACAATTGAAAAGAGTAAGTTTTATTGCAGTCATGCTGATTCAACCAAATTAATGGTAAAAGATAACTTGAAATGTTATGGGGTCGGTCAACCATTATTATATTCTTAAGGCTCATTAATATAAGGCTATCAACACCTAATTTGTTCGGGGTTGTGATATAAGTTTCTTTAATTATAATTTGTAGCGTTTATATGCAAACGTAAACTATCTCTTGGTAAAAGCTGTATCTACAAAGATTATATTTTGTATTTGAATAGTTCATATTCTGAAGCTAAATAATATTACTTGAGTGTAAATAGCCGAAGCTATATTAATGGTAGTTGGTTCAGTTAGATATCATTCTGAAAATTGAAAAATGACACCTGGACACGGGAATAGAACCCGGGACCTTTGGCTTAGTACGCCAATGCTCTAACCACTGAGCTATCCAGGATTCGTCCCGTGCCCATGGTCATTCTTCACTCATATTTTAAGGCAGAGTCTATGATGGACAAAGCAGAAATCGTCAGCTACAATTATGTGATTTTTAATATCACAAGCCATCGGATAACGCAGCCATCGGCGACTCGGTAGTGGCTATTGCCAAGTTGTACAATTATTATTATAATTGTCAGGGAATGCGTATATTTATTAAGTGTAAATAGCCGAAGCTATATTAATGGTAGTTGGTTCAGTTAGATATCATTCTGAAAATTGAAAAATGACACCTGGACACGGGAATCGAACCCGGGACCTTTGGCTTAGTACGCCAATGCTCTACCACTGAGCTATCCAGGATTCGTCCCGTGCCCATGGTCATTCTTCACTCATATTTTAAGGCAGAGTCTATGATGGACAAAGCAGAAATCGTCAGCTACAATTATGTGATTTTTAATATCACAAGCCATCGGATAACGCAGCCATCGGCGACTCGGTAGTGGCTATTGCCAAGTTGTACAATTATTATTATAATTGTCAAGGAATGCGTATATTTATTAAGTGTAAATAGCCGAAGCTATATTAATGGTAGTTGGTTCAGTTAGATATAATTTTTCAATTTTCAGAATGATATCTAACTGAACCAACTACCATTAATATATCATTTTTCAATTTTCAGAATGATATCTAACTGAACCAACTACCATTAATATAGCTTCGGCTATTTACACTTAATAAATATACGCATTCCCTGACAATTATAATAATAATTGTACAACTTGGCAATAGCCACTACCGAGTCGCCGATGGCTGCGTTATCCGATGGCTTGTGATATTAAAAATCACATAATTGTAGCTGACGATTTCTGCTTTGTCCATCATAGACTCTGCCTTAAAATATGAGTGAAGAATGACCATGGGCACGGGACGAATCCTGGATAGCTCAGTGGTTAGAGCATTGGCGTACTAAGCCAAAGGTCCCGGGTTCGATTCCCGTGTCCAGGTGTCATTTTTCAATTTTCAGAATGATAAATAATATTACGTTATTTTATATATTGCATTCAATACAAATGTTATTGAGGTTTTTATCTGAAGACTAAAGATGTATCGGGGCGCTTAAAGAGAATGTGCACGTACATTGACGAGAAGGGTATGGGGAAACCATGCTGATAAATAACTTTCTGAAAGCACCCCAAGCACAGGTAGGCAAGACTTGCATCTAAATCCACCCGTCACCAACAATTCAGTCTAGTGTGAAACTGGTGCCCAAGACCGTGCGATTACTAATACAAGCAATATAACTACTCGAAATTTGGGTATATAAACCACAACAAATAGTAAATAATGTAAAATGAGTTTAAAATATAATGTAAGTAGTGTGCAAGCCCTTTTTATGCTTGTTTTAATAATAAAACCATATTGATAATAGCACCCGTATAGGTGGGTATGCGGACTAAGTGTCAATCTCGTCTTGTATAGCTTTCTCGTGATGTAAATGTCAGGATTCAAATCCAGGAGGGGTTTCCTGGGTATTGTTAATACAATATTATTTCACACTCTTCCTCCACACAAATGTGGAACATTTCCTCTAAGTTATGCCTTTTTCATCCCTACCCCATTTGTGTTATTACATGTTAATATTCCTGATGGGTAGTAAGACTTGGTTCAAAACACAACACATCGGTATTTTAAAAGTTTTGTTTCAAAAGAGTACTTCTTAAAGTATTTAACATAAACTTAGTCTACCTAATAGAGGTATAAGTCAGTTATTATAACGTCAAGGCTTTGACAGGTTCAGATCCTAGTGGATTCAAAATTGAATCTTGACTTAGAATAATGGCATTCACTGGTCAATCTCATCTACCAATAATACCAAGTAGACAAGAGCGTATAAAACAAACCTTTATAAATCCTCGATAATTGTATGGCAGAAAACATTAAGGTCATTTGACAGTAAAATGTTTAACAAATAGCCATAAATAGTGATTAAATTATATCAAATCACGAGTTAAAAAGGTTTAAAATTGCTATTTTATGCTTTATAAGTACAATTTCTAAGTAAAATAATTAATGTCTAGGCTGAAATTTAGTATAACTAGAATTTTATATGAGATAGACACAATTATTATATATTTATAATATTAATATTTATATAATGATTACTAATAATAGTAATAATCTATATTAATAGTAATATTAATATTAATTTTTATGATATTAATTACTATATAATTACTATCATAATTAATATAGAATAATAGTAATAATATTCGATAATATAACGATGGTTTATATATATATATATATATATAGTCAAAATATATACATAATAATAAAATAAAATAATATATTATAGGCATAGCTAATATATATACTTTATAGTATTTACTATAATATTAATATAATTTATAATACTATTAATGTAAATATTTTACAGTTTACAGCTCATATAAATATCTAGCCACACTAAATTTCAGTCCCATTCAATATAGACTTTACCTTAACAATAGTACGCAAAAGCATAAAATTGAAGTATGCCTACACACTTTTTAAAATTGTACAATGCAGTTTTAACTGCCGATCTATCTTAATAGGAGCGTTGTAACAACTTAGCTACCTTCTTAACCAACTATTAACTTTTTTTCCATTTTGTAGGCGAATGAATAAATTCCTCTTTGTATCAAGATAAAATTACTTGATTCATACCTTCATGAAAGTCATAACATATTTTTGCATAACATTTTATTTAAAATGTATGCACATTCAATTCACAATCACTGGTTTCCTTGTGATGTAAAGTCATTCAGTCAAATTAAGATCCTTGCTTTGGACAACACAATGGTTTTCTAAATACAAGACTTTAAATATATGCAAAACTCTCTATAGAACAAACATTTTTGAATGCTGCATGTCTCCTCATTAATGAAGACGCTTTTTAACTGTACAAAAGTTTATTTAAAATCCATGTAGTTAGTGGTTTAATTTTAGTACTTGTCTTCCATACTAACCTCATAAAATTAATACATGATTGAGTCAATCAACAAATAATGATAACTTTTCAATAATTATAATCTATAATAGATATCCATGCTCTAATATTCTTAATTTAAAATATATAACCAAAAATCTTGGTTATTTATTTAATTTCATTGAAATATTATATAGAACATATATTGAGGCTCCCACTTTGTAGAGGTAGATTTCATTTACAAGGATTAGTTTAAATATGTGTCTAAAAATTAACTATATAGAGCTGGATTCGGGTTCAATTTCCATAAGATCTAGTTTCAATGGGTAAGCTAATATGTTTAAATTTTTTCAAAGATATATTACGCCTGCATGAATAATATAATTTTAAAATATTTCTTGAAGATGTTGATTAGTAATGTAACTTATGATATCCCATGGAGATAGAAATAATTTGCCAGGTTCATGAAATATTATAGGCCTACGTACTTACTTAAATCATAAAATTCAATAAATTAGTCAAAGTGTGATGTTTCCTCTTATCAATGTGATATGTCACTTGTTTATTATATATACAATTTTCCGGAATAGTAAGCATACTCTTGTGAAATGATAAATTTATCTAAATACTTATACTTTTGGGGCGAAAGTGTAAGATTTCAACAAAACATGGGTAGATATTATATATTATATTATTAAAGTAGGTCAAAATATCTTCTCATTGATAACCACTACAAATTGACCTTGATTAAGGTAACATTTTCCCAATATGAAAAGAGCTAAATCTAATCGCCAAATCTTCATATTCTAGAATTTATATATATTCTGCGTCCTAAATAAATGTGTTTAGTTTTGTAAGCTGGTTTCACACACTTGAAAAAATACATACATTTCTTTTCTTAATATATTGGACGTACTCTAGTTAAATATTATCTCAAATCAAGCTTGATAGTTTTAAGATAGTATACCAAGTTGTTGGAGACCATATATGTATCTCTATGTATCAGTTTAACTTATTTTTCTATCACAATGTGTCAGTCTCTTCAAAGTAGATGATGATACGACCATAAATTTAGGTTACCCATTGTTGGCCACGGTTGATCTAACTATTTGATATTAATCTAAAGTACACGGAAGCAATACAATGCACAATTTCGTATCTAAATGATGTAAAGAAGACTAGGATTGAGGTCAGCCAACTCTTTTATCTTCAATCGACAGCAGCAATGAATGACCTTCTATCGTACCAACACTACCTGACAAGCCAGACCAGTGGAGACTTGAACGCCCGTGTAGACTCCGAAACTAAACCATTTTAATTTTGTATTATAGGTTAAATTTCTTAGATTAATATATTTTAAATCGTGAATATTGACGGATTAGTTTATAGAGTAGGGATGAATAAGTTAATCTGGATGAAGTGCACCCTTATTAGCGTAAATAGGATAGAGGAAAACCATACCCATTTAACTACAAGTGTGTGTATATACTAACTTAATATACACGTTGGAGATATAAAGATATTTTATTGGAATTATTTAAAATTTTCTTTAGTTACAGCCCAATTTTAATATGAAGGTCCTTATGATGAGCTAGGAAATATATCGGATATACTTTCAAGTCATATTGTAGGCAAGCAGTCAATTTTAATTGATAATAATATACCTACTCATTAAAAAGAACTAATAATATAGTACAATTTCATCATTTCTGACCTGCTTACCGCAAAATAAATGGTATTTTCTCCCATTTTTTTCCATCCATGATCATACTTTAGTTTATGGCACAATTTTTGATTTTTATATTAAAGATTGTTAGTTACTTAAACCGAACATATAAGTTTAGAATTCGTAGTTACCTAGATAAGTAATGCATGCTATTTCAAACAAATGCCTTCCCTTAATAATTTGGCTAGTTTATAAAACAATAAACATTGCAAAATCAGATTATTAAAGGGTAATTATGAATTTGAAAGATTATGGTACTTTACATATATATAATCATAGTAATAAGTACTATAGTAGAAGTAATATGTATTAATAAATCATTAGCCACAAATGTGTATTAATTTAAAGATAAATAATTTGGAAACTTTAACGCACGGAAGCGCTCACTTTTAAGATGCAGACAAAATAATCTAAATAGACGTTGAGGGTGTTATTAATATGACAATGTTTCAGTTAGGAGAGTTAATTTATAAACGAAACATAGAGATATGTTGTTTTATGTGATAAGTAGAAAAATAGTGGAAAACTTAAAATAAAATTTATTTTAATGATAAAATTTTGTAATGTATAGTATTTGTATCCAACTAAAAGTTTGTCAGTTTTCAATCTTTTAATACTAAATTAATTTTTTTTCAATAAAGGATGATCTATTTTAACAAGACAGGCAGCATTATAATATAATATTAATGTTTAATTAAAAATTAATATAACAATTTAAACACTATATGAAGCATACTTTTAAGTGCTAATATAATTGTTCATGATCTATTTAATATGTTGAATTACTCACATTGTGTCTCCAATTTTACACCAGTTGCAGATTACTAGATGATTGGTTGTATACGTATTAAAAGCTTTATCTTGCACTCGTCATTTGAAAATCTTGAAAAAAATGCATCTTCTATTTGTATCTCTTAGCGTGTTATAAGCGGAGAAATAACTTTAAATTCCATACGTGTGAATAATGATTTGAAAATAATATATCAGCATCGTGACTAAGCTGTTTTGTAAGCACTTCTCCCTTTAAAAAGTTTATTTGCTTTGCCTTGGGGTTTAATTAAAAAGATATTTAGTTATATCACCATAAAATATAGCTTTAATCATTTTAAAACAAATTTATTTATAATGTTTCTTTATAGAAAGCAACCCTAATTTTTATAATTTAGTTTACTATTTAGTTTCATTGTATCATTTAAGTTATATGATTTATTTAAGTTGTTAGCTTTGGAATATATACAAAAATATACTGTGCTGGGGTTGAAATAGTTAAAATGATATTTTATAATAAATTATCATCTAATATTTATTCAAATTTTCTATTTTTTTGATTATTATTATTTTGATAGTTTTTAAACCTAAATGAATATATTAATATTTATTTATATATACATAGTATTTATGTATACATAGTAAATTTAAAAGGTTATCGTTGGTGAGATTAAAGTATTTACCATAGGCCCTACTCACTTGAATTACTTGGAAATAATATTTTGTAATTGCATTCGACTGTTTGAATACTATCTATATTTTACTATTTTAGGCCTTTGTGGTGTTTAAATTTAAGTTAAATATATATTTATAAAATAGTTGTACTTAAAACTCCCTTTTATTACTATACTATCAATAACACAGCAATAATAAAATAAATCTTAGTATGAAATAAAATATTATAATTCATTGTAATTTTATTCCTATGTATATTTTCTAGAAAAAAATTAGATGGGGCTGTTTTTAACTGCACGGCTGGCCAATTTAAACATATTTCTATAAAAAAGTTCAACTTTAGGCTTTCTTATTTAATGATTTAAAAAAAATAATACTTTAGGCCTATTACTTTTCTCTGATAGCTATTCGAAGCACTCGCTGTAAACTATCAATTCTATAATAAAACGAAAACCATCTGCAAATATCTAAAACGTGTCCATCACCTCTCAGCACTCCATATTTTAATGTCTGGTGTCCAAATTTAATTCTTAGAACTTCCTTTTAGATTATGGGTCTTCAATCCATTAACAGTCCCTTAAATTCAACATAAAATTTCTCTTAAAAAAAAAATTCCATTTTTTTATTTTACAATTCACGATTTGGATAACACACCCAATTAAGAAAAGGCATGAAAATTTGCGAAACCACTGTCACAGTCGAGGCCGCGGTAGCTAAAAAAAAATAAAAAATGTTTGAATGTTATGTGAAGAATGTAAATATGAAGCCAATGATGATGTCGGCTGCGATGACGAAAGAGTGAGAGAGAGAAAGAAGATATCTAGACTAAGAGCGAGCTGTATGTAGTGTTACGAACGGACGAGAACTAGTCGCTCTGTGCGCCTGAAGAGCTAACAGCAGACGATGCACAGCGCTGAAGAGCAAGTTTAAGACTGAAGTTGAGGTAAAGAGTTGCCCTTGGGAGTGAGATACCCTAGTGGTCTCGGTGTAGTGATGCAGGCTCTTCATGCGAGACGGCAGCACCTCTTTCTCTCTTTCTCTCTCTCTTTCTTTCCCTCTCTTCTCTCATCTCGTCTACCCTGGTTCCTCAGGTCTGCAGCTGCTGTGTGTGTTGGTCCAGTAGGGGCAGTTGTTCTTCCTTACTATATCTCTCTCTCTCTCACACACATCTCTCTATCTTTATAGTTCGCATCCATTCCGCCAATCACAGTGCGAATATTTGAGCCAATAAAAGTGGAGAGCTAGTATTGTTTTGTTTTTTGCACTAGTTCACTTTCTTGTGACGTTATGGTTGAGTGTAAATGTTTTAATTGTTTTCTAAAGGAAGTGGTGCTGGTGTATATAAAAATATTCCAATAGTCGATTGTGATTCTACGTACATTATTGTTGTTGGGGGGTGGGGGGGCATGATAAATCTTTTGTCCTTTTAAAACCTGCTTGAGCATTGGATAGATTTTGGCAAATTTTGTTGGATGTAATTCTTTTTAAATAGATTTCTTACGTAATAGAAATATAAGCTTCAAAAACATAATATATTTCTTATAAAAAAACTGCTTTAATTAAAACAAACATATTATTCATGTGAACATATCTTTAATTTAGTAAACAGATTACTAATAGAATCTAAATTATTACATATGTTATTCTGGAGTTGTTCTTATCGATGTACAATATGCCTTAAGCCTATATCCGTTTTATAAGTTTACAACAACGTTCATTTTACAGGTTTTTGAGATGGTTGTAGTGTGTGCAGTATTATTTGTATAAAAAAACTCATTTAATAATCCTTTTAAATATACCAAAATTCATGTTGCTTATAAGATTTGGTTTTAACGGACACCTTAACATATGTTATATCAGTAATCGATCTACCAGCCCCATGGTGTAGTGATAGTAGCATCTGGATACGAGCTTAGGGGTCCCGGGCTCGATTCCCGACTGGTACCTTGAGTATTTTTCCTGAAAAGGGAACTGCACCAACATTCACCAGGGTTTGGTTTATTAGGTTAAAGTTAGGTTTAAATGTGCTCACTTGTTCCACATCTTCATACTTACTATCACCATCACCTCAATTTATCGGGACATGGAAAGAGATTCCACGGAAAGATGTACGATTAGTACATTCAGGAGTCCTTCAGACAATGGTACGTTAATACTGACGAATATTTACACTACTGGGCTAAGAATGGTGTAGCCCAGACGTGCAATATTTTTAGAGTAATCGAAGTATACATTTTTTATTATATAAGAGGATAAAACTATCTAAATACTAATTTCCCAACCCTGAGCTATAAAAATAAAACAAAAGCTATTGCATTACATGTATGGCTATTAAATTACTTTAGGCACCATAAATAATTATTTCCAAGCCCTTTGAGCCAAATCGTGACTTTGACATTACAAATAGGTATCCCAAATTGCGTGAGTTTAAACCAGACCAAGACTGACGGATTTCTACCGAGCGATTAAATTCTGTATCAAAACTTCCTTCGGTGAGATAATAAATCCATCTGTCCTATATGAATTGGGAAACATAAACTGTCTCTCAAATGAACGATATGAGATGCCTTTTCGGCACCATTTGTAGGCACTTTTCGGTCACACATAGAAATTCAGTGCAGAAAGCAACGGGTCACCACCGCATTTCCTTTCTTAGTACCTATATGATTGTGCTTTTCCACAAATGGAACGGGCGGGTGGCAATAACCAGCCGAAGGGCTTAGTGCGCGTACTGCTCCGGATGGGTAAGGTCTCATCCATTAGCTACATAAAGCTTTTTTCCTTACTTTTTTTACCCTCCCATGTAACACCAAATTGTCATTTAGTCACACTCTACCCCCTCCAAACTATGTTACTCAACTTTTCACATGAAGAGTGAATGTCATTATTTGATAGGGAAGCAGAGCTCACCCCTCACTACCTATTAACAGCGTTGCTTTTTTTACTGATGGCCTCTAAGCAAGGGGTTCAAACCAACCTTGTGGTTATAAACTCTCTATATTCTTAATAGAATTACAGTTCCACCTATTAGATAATCGAGGACAATGTTTAAACAAGTGGTTCAAAAATACGTTTAAATAAATATTTACATCCACAAAGGTGGGAACGTGAATTAAAGTGTCAGTCTCAGTTGGTATAAATGTCCGGTGACGAGATTGGGTTCAAATCCCGGCCGGACACACAAAGGCAGACTATATTAATGTTCCATTCTCCCTCTTCGCAAATGAGAATATAATTCCTATAAACTTTTCTTTCTCAACTCCACCCTACCAGCATATATATGCGAATATCTCGAGGTTATAGTAGGATGTGGAGCATTCTTGACTTTTATAGATACATACTTTTGTGACACTGCATGGGATAGCAATAGTGAAGGTAGAATTTAAAAGTAAAGGGGGGAAAGTTAATAATAATTTATAAAAATTTCCATTCAAAACATCCGGCAGGAATTCGAGCCACAACCTCTCCGTATTCAGCAAACATTACTAGACAAGATTTACGTTTAGTCTGCGTGACCACCGATGTGGGTCTATTTCTCTCGCATTCATTCTCGATTCTTAGTAATATATCAATGAACGACGAGGTTTCAAGCTCTTGTTTATAAGATGGAAAAGATAAGACCCCGATATTGTTACGTAACTATTTAATCAACCAGAGCAGTAACGGATGAATCTTACGATACAAAGTGAAGTGAATAGTTAGAAGAATTACAGGTAGAATATTGATTGACAGGCAGGTCAGATTGCTATGAGTTGTACCTGAGTGATGTGTTGTTGGTCCCGGAGTGCCACAAAGAAACAAACAGGTCAGGAGATTTTAAACAGGTCACGACTGAGCATCACTCACATTTCAAAACTAAAATTATTGCCGAGATCGGAAGCGTCTTCTTTGACGCTGAGGGAGACCCGCGTGTCAATTAAAGCTTTGAGAAAAAATATGTGTGGCCACGTGGGCTAAATGTTAGAATCATCTACTCTGTTTTGCTGGTGATGAGGAGGCTGAGGTTAAAATCCAGAGCCATAGTCGGCTACCTATTAATTATTATTATTATTATTAGCACCGCGTCTTACTACCCGTTCGGGTTATAAGCACTTACGCTAATGTGTAATGGTAGGGTGATTGTGAGATGAAATGGAGGACCTACAATTTAACGTGGAATCCGAACCACGGTGGAGGCCTGGCATTCCTCACATTCACAAGTTGTGATTAATACACATCTTGTCAGAGGTGAAGGAAGGGTTCGGCATTCAGATAAATCTGTGCCGGGACCGAGGATTGAGCCCCGGACCCTCAGCATAGAAGTCTGACACCTTACCCCTAGACCACCAGGTCACCAGCTACCTATTAATGTTTTATCTACATTATTACTAATCCAAAGATTCCGGGTTCGATTCCCATGTCCAGGTGTCATTTTTTAATTTTAAGAATATATAATTACTGTTTAATACTCCCTTAACACAATTGTGGCTACACTTTCTATGTATTTTTCTCCGTATTATATTAGGTTAATTGTTTCAGCCGCATAATTGTTCGTACTCTTTCGGGCTATACGCATGCATTAATTATGTCAATAGAGTAAGTAAGATGAGGAATATAGAATTTTAAAGTAATTGTAGTCATATTTGCTTGAAAAATCTTGGAACACCCAAAAGGGGCTCGAGCCGAAAGTATAGTGACATTTAGATGACGTACTCGGGAAATGGCCCGGACGGTTATTAAGATGAGATGTAAAAAAACAAATCACAATGTCAAGGTAAAATATTGAAAAAATAAATAAATAAGAAGGTTTGGTTGCATTAATATTTACTTTCTCAAATCAAGGGAAAGTATTTTGGTCGTGAAAAAAAAATTGATCTCAAGATTATGACGAATTTTTACGTTTTATGTGAACATGAACCCAAAACAATGGATTTTACATTTCTGTCAGTCCCCGTACTTCTGTCTATGGCCATGGATCTGAAACGGCTTAAAGAATTTTGTTAGATGTTTTAGGGCAGTACCACAAAGTGATTATGATTTACCTTAGCCCTTCAATTAAGTTTAGCTTATTGACGAGTAACTTTTAGAATTCCAAATTTTTCGAAAATGGTTCTAATGATTGTATTTGAAATGCATATCTAGGATTTGACCTCACAAATAGTTGGCTTTTGGGCAAAAATTCATCGAAGTGTAGTTTACTGATGACTGATTTTTCAAAACCTTTAAATATTTTACAAATGGCTCAAACGATTTGGTTCCAAATAGGTATCTTGGGAGTGTTTTATATGAAAAATAACAGTGTGTACTTCTTTTTGGGATAAAATCTTATTTATTAGTAATATACTGATGACTGATTTTTAAAAAATCTTGAAATACTTAAAACATGACGATAACAATTATTTGGCTCCAATTGGGTATCTAGAGAGTGTTTGACATGAAAAGTAACAGTGGATAATTGTTTTTGGGGTAAAATCTCATTAATGGGTGATTAACTAATGATTGATATTTTTTCAATTACTTTAAATATTTTAACAATGACCTTATCGATTTGGTTCCAAAGGGTGTCTTGGGAGTGATCGACATGACAAACAACCCTGTATACTTTGTTTGAGATATACATTCTATAAACCATCGCTTACTGATGAGATCTTTTTGAAAATATGAACTATTTTGAAAATTTCCAAAACGATTTTGCTTATAATGTATATCTGGGGAGTGTTTGACACAAACATGACAAATAAAGCTGTATACTTGTTTTTGAGGGGAAAATTTTTATATAGGTGTTTTACTGATGACTATTTTTTAAATTTGAATATTTAAAAAACTTGGTTCAATTTGGTTTAAAATGGGTAAATGTTAGTGGTTTGTACTATAAAGAGCTGTGTAGATATTTTAAGATTTTTTAATAGTGGATAACTAATAGCTGATTTTTGTAAAATTTTATTTTTTTGAAAGTAGATCTAATGATTTGGATAAAAATTTGTATCGTTGGAATTTTAAAATATCAATAATAAAGTACCTTTATTTTTATAAAATAAATTAATTTAAGGGTAGTTTACACACAACAAATTATTAACTTTTTTAAAATTCACCTTTAAGAATAAATTCTAAGTGGAAATCAGTGAATAGTATTTAATGATAAATAAGAATACGTTTTCATTATTACAAATAATACATCATTTTAAGATAGCTTACGAATAGTTTATTTTTGAAAATTTTAGTATTGCTAAAAATATTTAAACAATTTTGTTTAACATTTGTATATAAAAAGAGTGATTATTGCGACTAGCAAGATGATGTGTTTGTTTTATAAAGAAAACATACTATTGGTAATTTACTCAATTGCTATTTCTGAATAATTTCTTCGCAGCCATATTAAACAACCTGAGAAAGTTTATGTGATTGTGTCATACCATTTATTTATATTAGCTAGAGAGTGATAACGGTTTTAAAATATTTGTAAATTGGTACAATAGCGTCTAGCTCCTTGTGGAGTTTAAACTGCCTGCATCTTGTTTATATAGATTTTTCTTTAGGAGTTATTTAACCAATTTGAAAGTATTCAAAATGTCTTAGGGAGAAACCCTTTGTTTTCTCTAAATTAACAAATGTCTGTGCTAAAACCAACATTGCTGGGATCTTGCTATTACATTTTAAACAGTTAAGAAATATTATAATATTTGTATAAATCGATGGAAATATTATAAATTACTTAAAAACCTATAAATAAAAATAGAATATTCAAAATAATATAAAACAAACTTGAGCAAACAAATTATCCAAACGTGAAACAAACAGGAATTCCTTCACTTCCTTTATGGTTGGTAGGTAGTATCACTCTTAATTAGTGTTTATTTTTGGAAGACACAGGATTATCCTATTAATATATAAGATCATAATTATAATCATATGGTTTTACACCACGGATGACGCGTCACTAAGGTAAAACATTTCAATCCAGGCTTTACTTTATAAGGTATCTTTGAGTTTTCATTAGAAGACTTTGGAATTTATTTTTAGAAAATAATTTTATAATATAAAGAAATTAAAAAATAATAATAACAATTTACTCTTGTGATCTTCATCTATATATAGTGATTTAACTTTGACATGACTTCTGATTTTTTTAGCGAAGTCATGGATATAATTCCCTGGTTAATAGGTCGATTAATATTGTATAATTTGTTTTAGTAATTAATATTCAATATATAAGTAGGCCTATATGTTAGTTCAACACAAAGGCAGTCTAAAATAGTTCTAACCGAATAGATAGTAAAATGCTATGCTACAAAAAAATTACATTTTATCAATCTAACACTTTTATTTTAAAATATATTCATAAAAAAACTGCACCTTAAAATTATTTTAAAGATCATAGGCCTATACCAATATATTTTAATACTCAATAAAATAAAGTACCGGTAGTTTAATTTTATACTTTAATACTGAATTTAATTTAAAATTACTGTGAATGCTTCAATATTCGGATAAGAAAGGAATGAATAGCCAACAGGAATAAATAGATGGTATGAGACAAACACATACACTCCAATTCAAAAATCAAAATACTATAAGATATTTATAATTTTTTTAAAATCTATGTGAACCATTTCCAAACCTGTTCTCCCTTACATCGTATTAACAGATCTGACTGGGCTATGGTTTTCAAAATTAGAGAATTCAACACCCTCTCCATAATACAATTAATGCCTACCCATAAAATAATATATATTTAGTTTCATACAATGAGACTAATTCCACACTTTTGCACGTCAATACATTCGCATGAACTACTTTTTAGAAAACCTTGAAATGTATTCTTCATTAATGTTGTTTATAATTGTGAAAATTAGTTTAGTTTAACCTCAATAATATAAATAAAAAGGTTTTCACATGTGCCATAATCTTGCAGTCTGTAAGTTCCTGAAGCCTCGACACACATCCTATATGCTTAAAGTAAATATTAAAAATTGTGGTCAATTTGCTTTTTGGTTAAATTTCACTACATAATTTTATCTCTACTATGTTTGCCTTCAAAAAACCCAATTATAGAATCTATTTATTTATATTATATAGTATTTCTTAAATTATTTTCTCATCTCGTATCCATTTGATGGTGTTAGCATCAAAGCATGCTTAATTTTAATCTCAAGTAGACGGCACTGACCTCTACATATAGATACCTTAATGAGAAAGAAACTAACAAAAGCTAAAGATATAATTTTAATGTAAATTCTTGTAGGTCTATGTCAATCTATTCTAATTTAATTAGTTATATAACAACTAGTCTATTTTGACTTTAATATATCGTTTATAATAATTTTAACATATTATATATTTACAATTTGAACTTATTTAGATTGTCATTTTAAAATAAATAGCTTTGAACTGCAATTGTTGCTTTAATTCTTTATGAGAATTGTTTATATTGCTTAAGCCTTATGTCAATTGTTTGTATTGTTTAAATGCTTTATTGCAATTGCTTGTATTGCTTAAATGCTTCATGTTTGTTATAAAATTGGCTCTCATATTTCTAAACAAGAGTACTTTCAAATTTAACTTAGCACAAATAATAGTTTTGGCTATTTGATCTTTACAAATAGTTTAAGTTTAATTATTTAGAAATATCGCATCACAACATAACATTGCTTCAAATAAAATATTGTAACTTCACTAAATAAGTTGGATAAGAATGTGTAGTAGAAATAGTATTTTTAATTTTACATCATTAACTTTACTTGTAAAATTTCATACACTTTAAAACTTAGTTCCCGTATTTTGACTGTAAACCACTTTAAAGAAATTGTTTAAACCAAGCATTTCCAACCTTTACCCGGCTGAGGGCCGCCTAAGTTACTGTGGAATTGAGGAATAAATGAAATTTAGAATACTGTACCTAACAACAAAATTCAATACACAAACTTACACCCAAACCCACATTCATCCATCCGTCCATTACACAAGTAAAATAATAATTACAATTCTTAAAACTACATGGGACTAAGCGAGAATTTACGTCAGCTACAAGAGATAAATGTATTGTTTATTTCTTCAAATTAAAGTACAGCAAGATCTATTAACATTGGACACCTTCCAGGACCAAAAAAGTTTCCGTTATTAAGAATTGTCCACAATTTGGAAAAATTAATTCAATTTTAATCTATATCAACCTATATACTGTGTATATTAACTACAACACCCTTATTACTGTACTGGTCATTGTTGTATGCAGAAATGAAGACAATGTAAGTAGCTTACTGTACAGATTGCATAATGCACATAAAAATACGTAAATAAAATGAAATGTGAGTAGTAGGCCTTCTGTACTGAATAATTATGTGTTCACAAACACGGACTAAACATCTTCAACATCTCCCACTCTACCTGATTGATTGACAGGGGAGGGAGGTATGATCTTGAAGTACAGTAGTCATTACTACCCAGACTATTTTAGAAACTTTTCCTAGAAGAGGAAGGCCGGGTTACATACACTTCACACAAGACAATGGCATTTTTAGAGTAAAATACTAAATACTATGGACTAATGTTTTCAATTTTTGGCCAGTATGATACAGATCTATATGCATAAATCAACATATCTAGCAGTGTCCGTTTACTTTATTGAGAAATTGTTTTACCGTAAGATCCCTTCTTATTTTGCCGGGGAAATTTAAACTCTCCTTCTGAGGAAGAATCCACTATTCAGAGGTCTCCATTATGAGAGAATTCGCTGTAATTCAATTTGTGCTGGCATATTTGAGGGCTGCAATTGGCTTACTGGCCGTATATTGGAAATGTCCGATGATAATCTACACATATGATTAAAAACTTCCGCTGACTCTATGTTAAAGCTTAATGTAAATCAAACTACCTTAAATAATTTCCTTCACTAATAATCTGTAGAAATCAAAATATAATATTTTAGGGGGGGGGAAGAGAAAAAGACTTATCTGAATGCCTTAATAAAATAAAGAATAATTCATCTTTGCTCTTTATCTAGTTTTAAATATGTTTAAGATTGGCATTACATAGTTGTTTATTTATTTTATTTTTTGTCACCTTAATTAACCACCAGGGTTAAAAGTGTAAGAACTAATTAGGCTAATATCTTAGGGATGATAAAGGTTGAATTTAGAGTAAGTATACCCGCATTTGTTTGGGGGGAGCGGGGAATGTAAAACATATTTAAGACAGCCTACCCCGGTACATCAAACTATATCTCCGTCAACGACAGTGTCCAGTCCATTGCGATAGTGATGTCTTAGAAAGAACATTCGATAACCAAAACGAATCTGATATATTTTAATAAGTAGTTCTAGTTTTTCATACTAATAATTATCGCATTTTGATAAGGTGATGATCCAGATCGTGGCATGCGTATTACTACATTTCAAGATAAAGGCTGGTGATGATGAGGTAATGGTTCAAATCCCGCAAGGTGTATTTATTTTAATCACCGCATCTTACTATTTATTAGGGTTATACCAACTTGTATTCGAACCCCAATATCTTAGTGTTCAGCGTGTCAGTCTAACACGAAAATGACACCTTAAGCCATTCGGCCACTGAAGCGGGTCCGATGGATGTATTAACAGTTGATTCTGATAAATGGTTTCCCTCTCTTTCACCACTTAAGAGAGGGCGTATTTCTCTTAACTTTTAACTTCCTCCGTCCTAATCAGTTAGTGTCATTAAATGACTATAGTCTTGATGGTTTGTAAGACATGATACAAACAAATAAATGGTACGTAATTCCGCATGGACTTTCTAGTTCTATTGTTTAAAAATGGAGATATTTACTCAAAACTCGTAATATATGTGAAACGAAATAATATATACTAGCAAACCCAAGCATATATTGCACTATACCTGTGTAAAACTTTTTTGAGTCCCGGTTTTAAATTTTATAATGTTATTTTTAATGATCAATATTGGGTCCACAAGGGTCAACACTTCGTATTAAAATTTCGACTTCTGGTTAAGATTTTCGACATTTTATTTGGTGTTGCACATCTTCATGTCATCGTATCGCTATTAAACTCCTCATTTATAAATTTTGGCCAATAAGAGATGTAAATATTGACTCTTGAGTCCAAAATGGAGATAGATCATTGTTGTACAAACATTTCTCCTAAGAGGTTTAAGGAAAAATAATAGAAACCTTTTGAGAGACTTATATTTAATTACTCTATGGCATTGGAGAATTATTTCGTTAAAACTTAAGTAGTATCTCTTTAATCCTAAATCTCACAAAATTGTATTAATATATTTACCAATATCTCAGAAAATGTTGGTTTTATAAGAATATATTCCATATAAAAGTTTTTTATTTTTAATAGTACTGAAATTTTGCAATAATAAGTTATTTAGTATCTCAAATAGTTGCGGAGATACGGAAATTTCAGATTCTGTAAAGTATCCTAAAATACATTTTCATGGGAAAATGAAGATAGCCAGTTTATTTATAATCTTAATCAACTCCTATATACGAATTCTAATCAAAATCGTTGGAGCTGATTTTGAGAAAATAGATTCTTTCTCTTTTCGCCCTTTATAAAACTACTCTTAATTTTAAGTTTAAACAGACACACAGACAGACGGTATTGCAAACAACTTCCTTCGGAGTATAAGTAAAGCCGTCGGTCCCATGTCTATTGTGGCATGCATGTATGTATGTGGAAGATATATTAAAATAACTTTCCTGGTAAAATTGGTAGGCCCTTTCAATCTCTCCCATAAAAATTCAGTGGGGAATTCAACGTGCAACTATCACCTTTCCTGAACTCCCCATAGTTAAAAATGCAGATTCCCCATCATAATCATCAAAATTCAAACAAGACGAGACATACTTGTTTTTCCACACGCCCACCGGTGCGAGTATTTATATGGTATTCTGGATAATATAAGTAAATTTAAACTTCAGTAGATATATATTTAGAGCATTTGGTTCTCTAAAATTTTACAAAGTAACAAACAATTTGAGTTATTTCTTTGTACAAATTATGACAACAAACAACCTCAAGGTAGGAGTCTAGGGTACACTATCTAAGAGCAGTATTTTTTCAATTTTTACAACAACATTCTTTTTGGTCAAATGATTTATAATAATTCTACAGTGGGAAATATAGAGTTTAATTTTCTTCACATGGTGAGGTCAAGATTTCTTTTATAGCTGTGAAGGGTGTCCTGTAATTTCATGAAAACTTTATTTCTTAATTTTTCAAGGAAAATTTGAGAGAGAAAATATGCCTACAGGAAATCTTAGATGCTTTACAGAAGTTCATAATTTATACAATATTTCAATATTTTTGTTATTTATAACTATGGTTCATACCAAAATAGAGAAGAGGGGCATCAATATATTATTATTACAATAAGTGCTATAGTTAGTAAATTTTATAAATCTAAATTCATGTTTGAAAGATATAATTAACTCATGTTTAACATATCCTTGTACAAAATGCTACAATTTAAAAATCAAGATAAATTGAAAGGAGCAAAAATTTATTCTTCTATAAACAAAGTTATTTTTAACAGGCTTACAACAGAAAATTACAATATGATTGATAATGGTTTAAGTGGTTTTAAAGTTTTAGAATTGCAATTTCGATAAGAAATACAGCAGTGCAGTTATCTGTCCCTTCAAAGAAAGTGATTGTCTTGGATCTGCCATAAAAATAAATACCATTAATATAAGACCCACTCGGCCAGTTACAATAACTAAAAAAAACTTTGGTAACTCCTACATCGGCGGTCACATGATCTAAAAGGTCACTCTCTTAATAGACTGGACTACAGATGATGAGTCTCAATCAGGTGAACTGAAGGTTTTTATTACTAAATGGTTATCCACTCTCCCGCCAAGCGAATACGAGTACTCTTCCTCTAGATTAAGCTTTCTCATACCTAACACATTATGTAAGAAAGCAACTCAATACAATTTAAGTGTATAAGAAAGGCAAAGTTTGGGGATGAATGATGACATCAGCCATAGCAGAGTCATATTCGAATTGATTGAAAAATGACACATGGACACACACGAGACTTGAACCCAGAAACTTTTGCTTAGTGCGAAAATTCTCTATCACTGAGATATCCAGGGTTCATCTCGTGCTTAGGATAGTTCTTTCCTGATATTTTGTTAAGTGAAGCCATTCATATATACTAATTGTATAGCGTTGGTTTCTTTCATCTTGATCCGCTCTATTTGTACAATGTATGTTGTACTATTGGCAGCATAAAGTCACAGCCAAGTCGCCGTTGGCTATGAAATCAATGATGGCTATTAGTAGCCGATGATATTTACACGTCCATCATAGAATCTGCCTTAAAATACTATTTAAGAATGACCCTAAGCACGGGACTATCCCTGCCTTGTCCAGTGGTAGAACATTGAGGCGCTAGATCCAAGGTTAACGGGTTCGATTCCCATGTCCAGGTGTAATTTTTCAATTAATTAGAATCTAACATATCATCTTAATTAATACAGACTGTGTACAACTCAAATGGGTAGTAAGACGCAGCGATAAAATTTGATTAAAAAAAACTTTCGTTAGTTACCTTTCTATTTAACGGGAATATCAATGTGATTGAACTTTTTAGAGATTATTTATTTTATTTTGCACGAAAGATGCTTTTATAAACTCTGCACTTTCTATTTGTTGATGCGGGGGATGCAGGCCACCCCACCCTTTCCCCTTCCACCCTGCCTACCACTCAGTCGCCGACTCCCCCTCTCCTGCCCCCCCCCCCCCCCTCTTCGTTACCTATAGTTTATTTGTGAACGTCCACGGGTCAAAACATCGCGTTAGCAGGGTTAGTGTGGTGGGAGGAGAGAAGGGAGGGTAAATAGCTCACCGATCCAGCATCTTGCTCTGGATACAACATGTGTGTATGTGTGTGTGTGTTAGGGGGCAATGCACCTCAGTTGGCTGGTGCCGTGGTCTGCACGCCGTGGAAGGAACGGAATGGCCTGGGGCGAGAGTCCGACACACTGATTTTCATGGCAGATCTATGTTCTTCACCCCTTCCTTTCCACCTTCTTCTCTTCTGCACGCTTTGTGTTTAGTAACCCCTATCTCCCCCCCTAAGCTTTATTCCTTATTTTGCCACGTATTTCATAATTGGTTAGCAAGGCCGTACTGGAGGAAAGGATTATAAACATTGATTTTTCTTAAGTAAAAAATTATAAAATACAGTTAACTCCTTTTGAATATTAAATATCAGAAGGTTTCCTTACATGGCAGATAGACTAGGCTGTCAGATTTGTCTGGTTTGCCGGTGAATGTGGTGTTGGGGTTCAAATCCCAGCTGCATGTACTGAGATAATTTTTCCTACTGATTTCCCACTCCCCTCCACGCATATATGAATACCTATTCTTTAAGTTCTACCTACCTCCTCCATATCATAAGTGTTAATATGCGGATATCCTGCAAGGATAATATAAAGCTGTTTATACAAATAAATACATATTATTACAAATAAACAAGTACTCTACTAGAAAATTTTTATCTCTTATATCAATTTTATAGATAGAGTTTCATTATAATAAAATAAATATTGATATCTTACACAGAATTTGATATGATCAATTTAATTTAACTAGTATTTAAAAATTAAATGTGAACCTTAGCTATTTTTACTTTCTCATATAAAGAGAAATTATTGTAATCGTGAATATTTTTGACCATGAGATTATGATTACTCTTTACGTTTTAAGTTGTACGTGTGTTTGAACCCAAAAAGAGAATTTTACAATTCTGTCTTGTCCCCATATCTGTCTGTCTGCCTGTCTGACTGTCTGTCCCTGGCCACAGATATTAAACGGTTTGATGAATTTATTCACAATTAACATCTAAATGATACAATGATAAGTTATTTTCGAGAATTCGAAAAATTTTGGAAATTGCTTTAAGAATTTTGTTTAAAGTTTGCATTCCTAAGAAATACAATTCTGAGAGCTGAAGGAGGAAGCAGAGGATAGGGCGCATTAGTGGTCTAAGTTTACTGACAAAAGAATGGACCTATTATGAAATAGAACACCTGATAATAATAATAATAATTTGAATAAGAAAACTTTATTTGGTCAAATATGTGCAACATTTCCTAATTAACTCATAGGCACGTGGTATACATTTTTAAGGGTCCAAAATACTGACTTTCTTGTAGTGGAAATTTTGAATTTCACCAATTCGCAATGAGGGGTGATTTTTAAACCATAGTTATTTATCTCTGTTATTTACTCTTCCCACAAATGTAGTCACATTTTCTCTAATAAACACTTGTCATCCCTAATGCATAATTAAAACATAATTCGAGGTCCTCGACATAATATCTCTTCAAATTTATTTTAACGCTTTTTATGTGCTAAATATACTAGAATATTTTTTTACTTTTTTAATAATTATTATTAGCACTGCGTCTTACTACCCGTTCGGGTTTTACGCATTACGCTAATGTGTAATGGTAGGGCGATTGTGAGATGAAATGGAGGACCTACAGTTTAGCGTAGGATTCGAACCACGGTGGAAGCCTGGTGTTCCACACATTCACAAGTTGTGATCAATACACGTCTTGTCAGAGGTGAAGGAAGGGTTTGGTAATCAGATAAATCTGTGCTGGAACCAAGGATTGAACCCCGGATCCCCAGAAAAAAAATCCAACACCTTACCCTTAGACTGCCAGGTCACCAACCTTTCTAATCGATTAACATATTAAAAGTGTTATTACTAATTATTTGTTTTAAATTAATAATATATGCTCTATAACAGCATTAATTATTTTCGAGATGACAGTGAAAAATCAAACCAACAAATCTCTAAAAAATGTCTCTGAAATTTCTTCCAGAAATTGGAGATCTTAAACGTGAGTCACAGTTTGATATTTAGCAAATACCGGAAATGATTCTCATTACGTAGGAATGTACCATTCCTCCCACATGTTCGAGAGTACATAGAATATCGTTTAGAATCTCAAGTTTAGGACTCAAACTCTGGTTAGAGAGAAAAGGAAACTATTTTAAAAAAATCCTCATCCAATACTACACGCCCACAAGCAGTCGCCCTCTCTTGTGACAAGCGCAGTAGTAAGATAAGCTACGTCTGCAATCTAAAGGATCCATAAATTTACGTAGTCGTGTATAAATCTTTATTTTTATTTGTTCTTCTTAATTCCTACTAACTGGGCAGCTGAGCAAATGAACTAGATGTCAATCTTACCTAGTCTGGTTTACCGGTGATTGGGAGATAGGGGTTTGAGTCTCAGCTAGGTCTGTTGAGTTTTCTTTTATTTTCTCGCTCTCTTATAGGTAGAGAAAATATTGTGATTCTCAAAAAATTGAACTCGAGATTTTGATGAATGTTGTCGTTTCATGACCCCCAAAATCCAAAAAGGTTGTTTTTGAACTTTCATCTGTCTGTCTGTACCTAGGACTAGAGCCTAAACAATTTTAGTGATCAGGCTAAAACCTGGTATATAAGGTTTTCATAGGGTTGCCCCAAGGGGTTTTTGGAATTGGATATCCAACCCTAAAATTAAGGGTAGTTTACTGAAGGGCAAAAAAACCAAATAGATTTGTAAAAATTGGCTCTAAAGATTTTGATTAAATTTCATATATAAACATTTATACATATTACAAACAAAATGGTCTACTCTCAATATTTCGGAAAAACGACTTTAAGTGTTCAGGTCTGATGCGTAAATTCATATTTTTTTTCATATCTCGTAAACTATTTGAGATATGAAACTACTTATCAATGTACATATTATGTAGGACTATTTATAATACAAATCTTTTGATTGAAATACATTTTTATGAAACCAATAACTTTCCAGCTATACCAAATATATATGTATATTGACTTTTCGAAAACTAAAGGTAAATTATTGAGACCATAAAAAAATCTAACCCGAAATGTTGAGGGATGTCAACGTCTTATGACCCCCCGAGCCCTAAAAAACTGTTTTGGCAGTGCCGTCTGTCTGTGTGTCTATTCAACCCTAGAATTAAGAGTAGATTAATGAAAAGCTAAAAGAGAAAAAATCGATTTTCTCAAAATCAGCTCTAACGATTTTGATAAAAATTCATATCTAGGCGTTTATTAAGATAATTAATAAAAATGGATATTTTAATTTTCCTATGAAAATGACATTGAGGGTACTTTAAAGGTGCGGAAGTTTCCGTATCTCCGAGACTATTTGAGATACTAAATAATTTAACATTGCAAAATTGCAGTAATATTAAAAATAAAAAACTTGTATTTGAAATATATTTTATAAAACCAACCGTTTCTGCAAATATATTAATACAATTTTGTGAGCTTCAGTTGTAAAGAGATACTAGTTAATTTTAACGCAACAATTCTCTTATGCCATAGAGTAATTAAATATAAGTATCTCAAAAAGCTTATGTTATTTTTCCTTTAACAACTTATAAGAAATGTTTGTACAACAATGATCTATCGCCTTCATTTTAGACTCAATAGTCAATATTTACTTTTTTTTTATTGGTCAAAATTTATAAATGAGGAATTTAATAGTAATGGTATGACCTGAAGATGTGCAACACCTAATTAAAATTTTAACCAGAAGTTGAAATTTTAATACAAAGTGTTGACCCTTGTGGAGCCAATTTTGATCTTTTTATTGGTCCCAACATAAAAACGAGGACATTAATTCTTTAAAAAAAAATTATAAAACTTAAAACTGGGACTCAAAAAATGTTTTGCGTAAGTATAGTGCAATTTATGCTTAGGTTTGCTAGTGTGTATTATTTTGTTTCCATATATTACGAGTTTTAAGTAAATATCTCCATTTTTAAATAATAGAGCAAGAAAGTCCGTGCGGAGTTATGTACAATTTATTTTTTTAAATCCTCCATCCTTCTACTCAAATATTGTTGCGTATCTCTCTATACCTACCATATCCTTAACCTATTTGTTTAATTAAAACTTGCAGATCACATTGACACAATGAAAAATAATGTTTCATCCACTTTTTAAGAATCGAGCCTACATAAGATAAGGACGATTTTCATCAAAATATAAATATCGTTTTGTTTTGTAAATGTGTAACACAATATTTTCTCAGTTCTTCGTAATACTTCTTATACTGCAATAATTCTTCTAATAGTGACTTTCTGTGTATACTTGGGGAGGCCTATATACTGTCAGTCTTATGTGAATATTCATGCAGCCACGAAATCTTCTTTCTAAACACTTCGGAAACTATAAAGAGGGAGTCAATCGACAAAAACCGTTAGAACTATTTGGTTGATTCCCCTCTTAGAAACACTATGATAATCTTGCATTTCGTGTTTCTGAAACTAGTGGCGCTTTTGTGTCAATGAGTCATAAAACAATGAAGGGGGTGTTTATGCCCCATTTAATAAAATAAAGTAATAATACTGTTTCTGACTTCTTCGTTACCAGGTAAGATGAGACTGTCGCTATTATCAAAAGTTCTGCCGGGGACAAAGGGGATGATTTTTTTAATTCGACCGGGTACACTGGATGTGTTTTTTCTCCATCTTATCATCACTAGGGTTTTAACCATCCACTGTCCCCGGTATAATAAGGTTGAACTTCCGCTTTACTACCAACCCGTTACCTAACCCTTATAATTTATTGCTAGTAATAATAATAATAATAATAATTAGCACCACGTCTTAATACCCATTCGGGTTATACGCTTTAGTACTAATTACGCTAATGGATTAGGAATTAGTAAGGTTGAATTTAGAGGAAGTGAACCCGCATTTGCGTGGAGGGAGATTGGAAAACCATTTAGGAAAAACCACCCCCAGTTCACCCGACCGAGATTATTGCTAGTAGTTTGGCTGTAAAATGTACTAATCCTTGTTTAGATTCTCTTGTTTTCTCTCTCATCTGAGCTAGTGTGTGTTCTGGTCTTCAATATTGTGGTGGTCTCAACAACTCCAGGTGTACTGATCAGAAGGATGACCGGATGACCTCCAGGTTTGAGTGGTTATGCGCAGTGATAACGTCTAACGAGTATTTGAAGAGCAAGTGAGATTGATCAGAAACTTGCATACGTTGTTTAACCTTCTGAAAGTGCTTCTCCTCCTCCATTACTTGTATATGAATTTACAAGTATTTGATGAATACACCAGATATAATAAGACATAATTGCCACCCTTTCCCTTTTTTTACTACATGATTTAGAGTTTGACCCAGAGCAGTGGTTAACTTAGTGCAGAATCAGTGGCAGGGATAGCTGCATGGGCGGTTTGTGTTTTTATGAATCATGAGGTCAAGGTTCAATCTTGAATATTTAAGATTAGAATTATGTTTATTCTATTTTACTACCAGGTGAGGATACCTATGTCATTTCTTTTAGTTACTGTATCTTCTATTATATATTGGCTCGATATAACAGGATGGAATGAGAAGGATATTTTTAGAGGAAATACACCCAAATTATCATGGTTATGGTATGAGAAAACTATACTGGTAAATTATAAATGGAACCCCACCACTCTTCTAATTTCCCTAGCGTATCTGTTTTGGTATAGAAGCCATAATTCCCAGTCATAAGCAGGCCAGACTAGGAAATTTTGACGTTCAATACACGTGACCACCGATTGGAGTAGCGGTATAAATTATTTTATTTATATTTTACAAATAAAAGCTGTATTGAGAATGTAATATTTATTATTTGTAGTATTGATAAATTAAAATTATATCCATGCTATTTTACCTTGAGAAGAACGTTATTTAATTAGATAAGAGCTTCCATTCACTTGAGTGTAGATTAATCTATAGATGCTAAAAAAAGTTTTAGTTTGGGTTATACGCAACAAAAAAGTTTTAGTAGTTTTAACTTTTCTTAAGACGTAAAAGTTATAATATCGAAATATAATTTCATTTTCCCCCACATCAGTAGTTAAAGCGTCTAAAGCTTTAGTTTTGGGAAGATTCGTTTATCGGTGGCGGAGAGGCTGGTGTTGTGAGTTCCGGCCAGGTGTAGCTACTGAAGGTGAATTTCCCTAAATGATCTCACTCACTCTTCCTCGACACAATTTCGGGTACATTTTTATATCAATCGTACTCTTCTCCTCTCTATATGTTATGCATATGATTACATCTATACTTCCAGGATGAGTAGTAAGATGGGGCGAAAAAATACTTTTACATGAATCAGGTGCTGAAAATTTTCCGACATTATTACGAGTGGCGTATTCTGAGAAAATAAATAGGTATGCTGTACTCTAAAAGCTGCAGGGAGGATTCGGGGGTCAAAGACTCTTAAACTCGTCCAAGAAGGTCAAGAGATGCTTCCTCTGGAAATATTTAAACATGACTACCTCTAGTTTAGAACAATGGTTCTCAAACATTTTTAAAAAAATTCGTACTCTTTTGCTATCTTGGGAAATTTCGCCCTTCCCAACACTCCTCGTCTCTATTTTTAGAAATATTTATATCTTTGTTTCAATATCCAACTTTACAGCCTACAACAAATTCTGACTTCATAAATGTACACACCAAAACTATGCACACAACACAACAAAATGTGAAACTACCGATGATTATCATCCCCAAGAGTATTATGAGCGCACTCCTCACTGTATAAGAGTGACATACACTATTCAATTGGTCGAGTGTAATTAAAAGTACACACAGGTAGCATTTTCATTTATTTGAGGTATTTAGCGTGCACTTTCTGGGCCGAGTGATTATATCAGTACACGACTTATAAACTAATTTAAATTTAGAACAAACACAACACCTAGCCCCCAAGCCATTAATTCATCACCGTTAGAGGGGAAATCCAAATATTTTTTAGAATTTTTTTTATGAAAATATCTATAAGCTAACAAATTTGAATATTTAAATACATGTATTATGTTTTTTTCAATTTTTTTAATTAGACAAAAGGGACTATTGATAAAATTTATTTGCTATGAAATTATTTCTTAAAATTGAATAAAACTAACCAACGTAGGAATTTTCTAAAAAAACAAATCCTCGAAACTTATTGGTTCTCAAATTTGTCTTGTAAAAATCTTTGAGTTGAGTTCAAGCAGCTACTAAAATTATTCTACTTGAAATTGATTTTTTTAAGTATTTGAACTCCCCTTAGATTAATACGGAATCTCTGAACGTCTGTAACGGGTCTCATTGCTCTGGAAGTTGTACACCACCACCCTTAATTGCTTAGTTTAACGAATAGGATTGAAGAGAATATTCAGAGGATGTGTATTTATATTAGCATAGAGATAGGCTGATACGATAATAATTATAGTTCTACAAAAATCCGTGATCACTCTGAGCTTAGAGCGTTGCAAGTTTGACCTCTTAGACCATTCGACCACCAATAAGGGTCTACTAAAGTTACTTGAATACATAATTTTAGGCCCCGAGCTAGTTATATAGTAGAGTGAAAGTAAAGTTTGTCTGAATTGTCTATGATGAAGACGTCAGGGCTCACATCACAGCCAGGTGTATTGATGTAGTTTTTAGTAGATTATTTCGTATTTTCCCCTCTATGAAAATATGAGTAAATTTAATCTACGTGATACTTTCTTCATCGTTACCCTATAATTGTGTAAATATTAATGAATATCCATATTAGCTAAACTACGTGAAACCTCCCAAAAAATAGTGAAAAGAATTCAATTAAGACAACTTAACCTTTCGACTAAAGTATTTTTAAATTTTTATCAAATTGAAAATTAATTAAAATTCATGTTAGTAATTACATGATATATATTAAACTTGAAAAGTATAAATTAAATGTAAAATAGTCTTACTTCTGATCAAATAAGTAATTTTTTTTATAGTTTTAATGAAATAAAAATATTTACATATAATTGGCGCTTGTCAAGTTTCAACTGTATCAAATAAATGAGAGTACAAAAAAAATTAACCTTTAGTTTATACAAAGTTTAAAAAAAATTGATTCTGAGTTGTTAAAAGTGAATATTCTCACAAATTTATTTTTATCTAAGATTAATGAGCACTTTGTCTCATAAATCCCCTGATTTAGGTGCAACAAGGGAAATATTTTACTGTCGATGCACTAGGAACTCAACCTAAGATATGTGTCAAAGAAGAAATTCATTCACGCGCCACACTGATTTGTATTTACTCGCCAATTTGCATGCCAATGAAATGTTAACACCGCCGGTTCAAGACGATTAATCGGGAAAGGTTTATGTCCTAGTCTATCGTGTGGATGTTAATGTTAGCAAGATCTCATCTGGGAGAGAAAATAAAAAATAAAAGGGGTGGAGTTGGGGGCGGAGTGTAAGGAGCACGTGTTAATCACGGTGAAGATAGCCATCAGGCAAGTTTGTCCTCCTCGGCTACTTTACTTCTTGTATCTTGGTGGGAGGGGCGCAAAGGAGGCCTTGGATGTCAAGGTGTGTGTGTGTGTGGTGTCGGTGGGTGATGAGTTTCGCCTTTAATAGAAAATCTACACGAACATACCTGCATCGGTGGTCACACGTTCTATGGCAGTGTTCCCCAAACTTGTTCTGGCCAACACCTCCTTGTCTCCATAAGTTAATTCCGAAGGATCCTTACCTAACCCAATAAAAATCATTATTCAGAATAACGGTTAGCATAACATAACAACATTAACCAATTCACAACATGTTATATATATATATATATATATATATTACAGTGGCTAAATTTGATAAAAATTGATGAATAAATAAACTGAAAATAGTTTATAATTTAGGGATTTGAAAGTACTCAGATTTCAAGCTTCAAGATGAGCTTGTCATTAAGGCTCGATATCGAGATCGAAAGTTGTGTAGGCTTATTTTTGAGCTTTCTCTTGATGTACGTACAAATCAAGTTTTAAAATTCAAGGATAAGTATAGGCTATTTAATAATTTAGATTATATCAAGAGTTACACTGATAGATCATTTGGTAACTTAAAAAATTATTAAAATCAATATAAAATTTCACATTATCAATGTAATAGAACTAACAAAACTACTTTCGACAGGTAGACTAGCTCAATATTAATGTAAATTCTATATCATCGATTGAAGTTGCATTGTCTTGACAAGACAATGAAAATTAAAATAACTTAATAGATCAATAAATACTTGAATAACCTTTATGTTTACTATTCTTACATAGTCCTTTTCTTAAATTATAATTTCAGTTAAATTAAAAATGTAACATTGAGGATCCGTACTGATTGTTTTCGAACTTAAGTTATTTAAACTTGTATTAATCCATTCAATTAGAAACTAAACTAGCATTAATTAGTATTTAGTTATAAAATTATGTTGGTCAACCTGTATAAAATCAATGTCAATCAATATTGCAATAAATATTGTAACAAACTTAACATATTTTAGCTAAAAAGGCATTTAGTATTTCATATTGTTTACTAGAAATATTGTTTTAGCAATTTTATTTTTCATTTTAAAGCATGAACATCAATTTTATAAGCATTAAATCGAAATAAATTTTATAGTAAAATAATTAATAGTGAGCATCCCTATAAGGCATATGCACAATTGCGCATAAAGGAATCGAATTATTGGAACCAAAGAATTGATCATGCGCAATTATTACATTAAGGACTAATAAACTAAATATAGAACATTTCAAATTTCTAATTACTTGTGATTCTTACATTTACTTAGAGGGTAGTTAAAGATTCTGAGGCTCATTTTGGGAAGATCTTAGCTCATTGAAACGTCACTTTCATTAACCTTTTTGTAATTTTTTAGTGTAGTTGTAAGGTGTTTAAAGACATCAGTAATTAAACATTAACAATTATTTTTTTCTTTTCTTTTTATTTGAGTAATTTACTCATTTTTAAATCGTATTTTACTTTCTCTCTATCTTACAGGTAGAGAAAGTATGGTGATCGTCAAAAAAATCGAAGTCGAGAGTTTGATGAATCTTGACGTTTCATGACTTCCTGAATCCGAAAAAGTGGTTTTTGAATTTCCGTCTGTCTGTCTGTCTGTCTGTCTGTACCTCCAACTAGAGCCTAAACTATTTTACCGATTGAGCTAAAACTTGATATCTTGGGTTTTCATAGGGTTGCCCCGAGGGGTTTTTGGAATTGGATATCTACCCCTAAAATTAGGGGTAGTTTACTGAAGGGAAAAAGAGAAAAAGTCGATTTTCTCAAAATCGGCTCTAACGATTTTGATTAAATTTCATTTATGAAAATTAATAAATATTACAAACAAAATGGCTACTCTAAATATTTCCGCAAAATGGCTTTAAGGGCTCCGGTCAAATGCGTAAATTAACATTTTTTATAATATCTCCGAAACTATTTGAGATATGAAATTACTTATCATTACAAATATGTATATATATATATTATAATACAAATATTTTATTCGAAACATATTTTTATAAAATCAATAATTTTCAATCTATACGCAATTATATATATATTTTTAACTTTTTGGACATTAAAGCTTAAGTATTGCGACCGTAAAAAAAAACTAACCTGAAATGTTGATGGATGTCGACGTCTCATGACCCCCCGAACCCTAAAAAATAGTCTTTGCAATGCCGTTAGTCTGTGTGTCTATTAAAACTTAAAATTAAGGGTAGTTACTGAAGGGCAAAAGAGAAAAAATCGATTTTCTCAAAATCGGCTCAAACGATTTTTATTAAATTTCATTTATAAACATTAATAAATATTCCAAACAAAATGGCTACCCTCAATATCTCGGCAAAATGGCTTTAAGGGCTCCGGTCTAATGCGTTAATTAACATTTTTTATAATAGCTCCGAAACTATTTGAGATATGAAATTACTTAGCATTACAAATATGTATATATATATATAATACAAATATTTTATCCGAAACATATTTTTATAAAATCAATAACTTTCAATCTATACGCAATTATATGAATTTTTTAACATTTTGGACATTAAAATTTAAGTATTGCGACCGTAAAAAAAACTAACCTGAAATGTTGATGGATGTCGACGTCTCATGACCCCCACAACCCTAAAAAAATAGTCTTTGCAATGCCGTCTGTCTGTGTGTCTATAAAAACTAAAAATTAAGGGTAGTTTACTGAAGGGCGAAAGAGAGAAAAATTGGCTTTCTCAAAATCTGCTCAAATGATTTTGATTAAAATTCGTATCTAGGCGTTGATTAAGATTATAAATAAAATGGCTATTTTCATTTTCCTATGAAAATGATTTTTAGGGTACATTACAGAAGCGTTAATTCCCGTATCTCCACAACTATTTGAGAAACTAAACAACTTATCATTGCAAAATTGTAGGACTATTAGAAATAAAAAACTTTTATTTGACATATATTTTTATAAAAACAACAGTTTCTTAGATATTTGCAAATATATTAATACAATTTTGTGAGCTTTAGTTGTAAAGATATACTACTTAAGTATTAACGCAATAATTCTCCAATGCCATAGAGTAATTAAATATAAGTAAGTATCTAAAAAAAGTATGTTATTTTTCCTTAAAGCTCTTAGGAGAAATGTTTGCATAGCAATGATCTATCTCCATTTTAGACTCAATAGTCAATATTTACATTTTTTATTGGTCAAAATGTATAAATGAATAATTAAATATCAATGCGATGACTTGAAGATCTGCAACACCTTATAAAATGTTAAAATTTTAACCAGAAATCGAAATTTTAATAAGAAGTGTTGATCTTTGTGGAAGACTTTAAACTGTTTGAAATGCTCTTAGGTGGACAAAGATGCGCCTCTTTTCTCATTGATTATATATCATTGTAGATTATTTTATGCGTGTTCTTATGTGGAGGTGTGATGATACAATGTACATTAATCCGTTCAGAAATCTTAGGAGTTTATAAAAAGAGGGTGACCTGGTGGTCTAGGGGTAAGGTGTCAGACTTCTGTGCTGAGGGTCCGGGGTTCAATCCTCGGTCCCGGCAAAGATTTATCTGATTGCCAAACCCTTCCTTCACCTCTGACAAGATGTGTATTAATCACAACTTGTGAATGTGAGGAATGCCAGGCCTCCACCGTGGTTCGGATCCCACGTTAAACTGTAGGTCCTCCATTTCATTTTCACAATCACCCTACCATTACACATTAGCGTAAGTGCGTATAACCCGAACGGATAGTAAGACGCGGTGCTAATAATAATAATAATAATAATAATAATAATAATAATAATAATAATATAGAAAGAGAGAGAAAGTCTGTGCGGTGCGCCGTACCATTTATTTTATAAAGTGCTATTTATACGTTAAAAACCAATCTTTCAAAAATTTTTAATTTTATCAAAGGTATCTAATATTTATAAAAATGAATGATATTCATATTTTAAGAACATGTGTTGTTTTAGTATATATTTTTATAATCTCATATTTTAAAAATGTGGTACTTACATTTTATGTTTGTTTTGACTGGTGATATTATATATATATACTAATTTAATTTTAAAATAAATAAAAAACATATATTTTAACTTTTAGAATTATGAATACACATGAACCCAGCTTGAACTCGGAATCGTTTGGAAATACTCAATTTGAGTACAACTAGAATTTAAAAAAAACCTAATCTCGCAAACCTCTAGCTATAGTATAATTTATTTATAGTAAAATAAATAAAATATTTGATAATATTATTTATGCATCGCACAAACATATTCTCATTAAAAATCATTAATATTTAATTTTTTTTACTGTTATTTAAAACATACTTTATTTAGATATAAATTAAATATTAAATAAAATAATTTTAAATATGCACTATCTGTGCCTAGTATTTTTTCTAAACATACCCTTAAACTGAAAAGGCCCTAAGTATGCAAATATATGCATATTAAATAACACCTTTTTTATTTTAAGGCTAAATTTTTTTACTCTATTCAAAATTAAACTCAAGTTTACAATAAAAGAGTGACAACTCGTGAACATCCAAGCTCTAGATGTAATGCAATAAGCCATTGGGAGCCAGCGATATAATTTGTCTTCTCCCCCGAGGAAATACACTTCAAGCTACCACTAAGAATAATATTTCAGTTCTCACGCTTATATTTTGCTGTGAAATTTGTTGAATGTTTGATATTGCCCTGGCAGTGATGTTTGATTTTATAATGGGCATGTTACACGCAATATGGCTACAGCCTGTGGTGAAGTCTTACTCCAATTATTAGGTCTCTTGAAACCACCCCAGGCTACCCCATTGTGATGCTATGCCTGGTAAAAAGTATATTACCTACCTGAGTTATACATGAAGACTTCGGGCTAGCACACTACGATGTGACTCCTAGTTCGAACTGTATTCCCTACTTAGCTACACACGAAGACTCCAGGTTAACACACTACAATGTGACGCCTGGTTAGAGCTGTATTACCTACTTAAGTTACACCTGAAGACTCCAGGTTAATACACTAAGTGAGGCTGGTTAGAGCTGTATACCTACTGTTACACCTGAAGACTCAGGTTACACACTACAATGTGACGCCTGGTTAGAGCTGTATTACCTACTTAAGTTACACCTGAAGACTCCAGGTTAACACACTACAATGTGACGCCTGGTTAGAGCTGTATTACCTACTTAGTTACACCTGAAGACTCCAGGTTAACACACTACAATGTGACGCCTGGTTAGAGCTGTATTACCTACTTAAGTTACACGCGAAGACTCCAGGTTAACACACTACAATGAGACGCCTGGTTAGAGCTGTATTACCTACTTAAGTTACACATGAAGACTTCAGGTTAACACACTACAATGTGACGCCTGGTTAGAGCTGTATTACCTACTTAAGTTACACCTGAAGACTCCAGGTTACCACACTACATGAGACGCCTGGTTAGAGCTGTACTACCTACTTAAGTTACACATGAAGACTTCAGGTTAACACACTACAATGTGACGCCTGGTTAGAGCTGTATTACCTACTTAAGTTACACCTGAAGACTCCAGGTTAACACACTACAATGTGACGCCTGGTTAGAGCTGTATTACCTACTTAAGTTACACCTGAAGACTCCAGGTTACCACACTACGATGAGACGCCTGGTTAGAGCTGTATACCTACTTAAGCTACACATGAAGACTTCAGGTTACACACTACAATGTGACGCCTGGTTAGAGCTGTATTACCTACTTAAGTTACACACGAAGACTCAGGTTAACACACTACAATGTGACGCCTGTTAGAGCTGTATTACCTACTTAAGTTACACATGAAGACTCAGGTTAACACACTACAATGTGACGCCTGGTTAGAGCTGTATTACCTACTTAAGTTACACCTGAAGACTCCAGGTTAACACACTACAATGTGACGCCTGGTTAGAGCTGTATTACCTACTTAAGTTACACACGAAGACTCGGCTACCACCATAATGTGACGCCTGTTAGAGCTGTATTACCTACTTAAGTTACACATGAAGACTCAGGTTACCACTACATGTGACGCTGTTAGAGCTGTATTACCTACTTAAGTAACTGAAGACTCCAGGTTACACACTACGATGAGACGCTGGTTAGAGCTGTATTACCTACTAGTTACACTGAAGACTCCGTTAACACACTACAATGTGACGCCTGGATTAGAGCTGTATTACCTACTTAAGTTACACACGAAGACTCCTGGCTAACACCTAATGACGCCTAGTAGAGCTGTATTACCTACTAAGTTACACACGAAGACTCCTGGCTACACACCATAATGAGACGCCTAGTTAGAGCTGTATTACCTACTTAAGTTACACACGAAGACTCCAGGTTAAACCCACACTACAATGGACGCCTGTTAGAGCTGTTTTACCTACTTGAAGCTTACACACGAAGACTCCTGGCTACCACACTACAAGGAGACGCCTGGTTAGAGCTGTTTTACCTACTTGAGCTACACATGAAGACCCCTGCATTAATTGCCTAATCCAGGTGTTCCAATGAGGTGTCATGGGATCTTAAGACTTGCTTTCTTCTCCAATTTTTCCAGTAAGGTTAAGTTAAGGCAAAACTAATTAATAATATTTAGAAAACATAAAATAGAATTAAGTAAGGAGCGAAGTTTAATATTATATCAGACTTGGATTGTAAATATTTAATTCAAAAGATGTTCATTTTACAAGAGGTATAATGTATAGAAATTGTAATGAAAGGGAAAGATTCACTAGTATAAGATAATAGATACAGTACAATAAAATGATATGGAAACGATTTAAAATAACAAAAACGTTTAATGTTGTAATAATTCATTTTTATACTTTGTTCTTGGATGTGGAATAGGGTTTTAATATTTGTATCGACTAGTTTTAAAAAGAAAGCAGGTTGAACATTATTTTAAGTGGGGAAGTTTTATTTCCACAGTTAGTTCCATGATGGCTTACAGGACAAGATAACTGTAATATTATTAGAAACAAATAGTAAAGTAACATTCAGTAAATAAAATTTCAAGTTATGATAAAATGAACTGTGTCTCAAATTCTTTTGCTTTCAACTTGATGGGAATATATGTGGAAATAATTTATTGCAAATAAATCTGTGCAATACAAGCCTGTACTATAAGGTTTGAAATGGTTTTATATAATAGTGTACAGTGTTGCGCATGAATAAGGAGCTAATATATTTTATACCATCCACTTAGCTTGTTTAGAAAGGATATAACTATTTTACAACCGAGTATATTGTCCAATGCGTCAATAAAGGATAGTGCTAGTTTTATCTAGGAATGTAGGCTGGTAAAATTATATAAGTCGTCACTCTGGTATTATACTGGTCTGGTGATAGCAGGAGGTTAGATGTTTGAATCTCGGTTGGGTCTACTAGAGGTGGCTTTTTCCTAAACAGTTTCTCACTCCCCTTTCATGCAGATGCGGGTTGATGACCTCTAAAATATTTCCTTCCTCATTTCTAACCCATTAGAGTAGTTTTTCATAAATGCATATAACCTGAATTAGGAAGTATTATTATTATTATTATTATATTATTATTATTATTATTATTATTATTATTATTATTATTAGCACCGCGTCTTACTACCCGTTCGGTTTGTACGCACTTACGCTAATGTGTAATGGTAGGGTGATTGTGAGATGAAATGGAGGACCTACAGTTTAACGTGGAATCCGAACCACGGTGGAGGCCTGGAATTCCTCACATTCACAAGTGGTGATTAATAAACGTCTTGTCAGAGGTGAAGGAAGGGTTTGGCAATCAGATAAATCTGTGCCGGGACGGGGATTGAACCCGGACCCCCAGCACAGAAATCTGACACCTTACCCCTAGACCACCAGGTCACCTACTAGAAAGTAAGAAGAGGTTATAAAAAAAATTGCATGCATGACTGTAGCATACTGCTTAGAAGTGTCAACTAACTATCCATTTATTACTATTAAAATCTAACCAGTCATAGCCTAGATTAAATTTCTTTCATGTCCAAGTCAAGGTTTATATTATGGTCCAGCAAAGGTTCAAACATTTGATTATTTTTGAACAAATGTAAATTCCATCATTAGTTTTTTTTAAAGCCATTTGGAAACATATTAGAATTTCATAAATGGAATAAGCAAAACTTTATACAGTTAATTATTACCTCATTTAATCAACCCCTTTTATAAGAGACCACTGGATAATTGGGGAAATTACTTGGGAGACTACAATAATTCTATTTGCGTAAACTACCATAAGCTAGCCGACAAGTGCTACAGTATTAGAAACCAATTATGGTTATGTACAGTACAATATATTATATAATAAAGGACCTATGTACAGTAAGTATTAATAATTTTTTCTTCACTAAAATTACTTAACTATGACAAACATTTTAAATCCAATATTAATCTATGATTAATTATACATAAATGTGTGGATGAGAAACTAGCACGAAAATAACGAAAAAATTTCCTAAATTAATGATTGGTTTTGCTCATTAAAAATTTCATGTTTATCTTATATAATTTGATAATACAATGTCGTCATTCCAAAATATTCTTATTTAACTGAAGTCGTAGTTTTAATAATGAGGTGTAATAAAGAACTTTAAACTAAAAATTAGTAATATCTATATTATGAAATTGTTTTTAATGTAGCAACTGTATATTATAATTTGCCTTTATACCTACAGGTCAACATAAGGTTATGAATCAAAGGAGCGTCAGTGAAAGCTGATACCTTAGCTCATTTGGTAGCGTGTTTGTCCTCTGAGCTAATGGTACCGGGTCGATTCCCGGTATGTCTGAAAAATTTATCATTGGTAAAATTTGGGCTTCACCTTTCACAGTAATGAATTAACAGGTAGGGATGGATGTTGTGTCTGTTATAAATTTAAGTTAGTTAATATATCATGTGTTGATATAATCAGTAGGTTCAGAAAGTGTCCCTTAAATATCTCAAATAAATTAAAATGATCATCACTGATAATGTGTGAGGTCATACATTTCTGAAAATGATTGTAGCCCAAGCCGTTGAAAGTTGGGAAACATCCCTTCCACCTTTTTAAACACTTTAAGAAACTGAATAGTTATTTGTTCATTTATTTATAGCTATTAGCAACAAAAGATAATAGAACCTAACGGCGTGTTATGTAGTATATTCTTCGTTTGATAACTTATCCCATGCTTACACTTTATATTCGTCTTTAACTCACGGCCATGGTATATTTCTCTTCACTAATGAGTGGCATTGTCTTCTGACTAATGAAACCTTAATTAAAAACAATAGTTATCTTTTCCTGTTGAATAAATAGGCCACTTCAGTGAAGTATTTATAAGTGTTTCTGTTCTGCTCGAATAAACATAATGAGCTTCAGATGTATCTGCAAAGTAAGATAAAATATGTAGATAATACCAAGGAAAATTTTCATTCTATGCTTGGTTCTGATAAAATATCTAATAATACTAAATGAATTTTCTTTTAAATGAGGAAATAAATAATATTAATTTGTTTTATAAAACGCATGCACTTTTTGGAAATATGTTGATGATAGTTTATTTAATGCAAGTAAAATATGGAATTATATTGTTTACTAATTGTGATCTTAATTTGTGAAAATACATGTTGTATTATAAATCTTGTGGAATAATTTTCTGTACTAGATTTAGGTAGGGAACATTATAATACTAAGAGCTTATAAAAAAGATTCAATTTACAACTGATACCATGGTAGCACAGTTATGCGTTTTACAGTTACCCATCACTGTGTCCTAGTAGCTTGAGAAGTAAAATACATGTATAGATAACACTAGTTATCATTTGATACAATACCTAAAACTAGAAATAATTGATTCCGTTTGTGTGTCCGTGTGTGTTTAGATTCTTTAAATATATTACAGTAATTTAATTTAGATTTTAAAAGTTTTTCTCTAGTCTAAGGCTTGTTTAATCTACTAGCCTTTCATTGTAGACACCCTCTAAAATTTATATAGATGGGGAGTGCTAAATTGAATGTAAATTGCATAGGCATAATATATATATTAATGTACAAGAGTGTTTCTGTACCAATACAATGTTAGCTTATAGCTAGGGAAATACTAAATCAATTTAGATCAATATTTTTACATTATGTATAATTTTTCCGGGGTGGTTTTAGGCTATTTATCAACGAAATATATCTTTAAGGAAATGAGTGATGACGTTAAAACTAATAAGATGATTTTCTTAGTTATAAAAGAGAGTATGAACACTGTATGTCCACTCATAGCTAGAGAGCTACTGATTCTATTTAGACGAGTTCTATTTTATACTATGTAAAATTTCTACACAGATTTTAAACATTTGGTCAACCAGAGCGCTGAGCAGCCTCGTTAAAATATATAAAATAGTTTTTTTTTTTCAAGATTCTGTTTCAAGCCACATTAAAAACGACTATTTTTTTCTATTAATATAGTTCACTAATGACTATTAAACTTTTTATTTTAGTCTAATCTAATAACTAAGAGAATATATTATATACTTCAAATCTAAGAAAAAATCTCAGGTGTTATTTCATGCTTAAATCCAAAGATAAATTTGAGTTTTGTTTAGACAGCTGTTTAATAATACAGTTGGTGTGTAGATACCGTTTATTTGGCAAACAAAATTGCACGCGTAACGTTATGTTCCACATCGTTATTTGATTTGATCTTACAGTTGAATAGATAGATAGATATTAAGACAAATAGATGACTTCCCCCCCTTCCCAAAAAAGGGCAGTTGACTACTAAAGAGCACCAGAGGAAATAGCCATATAAATAAGAGATGATATTTATATTAATTTCGTCTACAGCCGTTCTGACTTAAAGCCCAAGAAAAACTACAGAAGTACGGTACTTGGGTAGACCTAAAGGTCTGAACATTAAGAGTGTTTTTTTTACTTTTATCTGTAGCCTTTGATCACTTTCCCACTGGCGCGGGAAACTTCAAAACCAAGAAATCAAGGGAGGTGAAACTTATATACTAATTTCAGAAGCCTGAGGGCAGGGGTCAGCAAACCTTTTGGGTCCCGACTTTTACAGCTATAAAAGGTTCCACGATTACCTTACTTTCTCAATGTTTTTTTTTTCCATACCTATATCTTAGATTTATTCCTAAAATTCAATATTCCTTCCAATATTTACACTTGAGAAAAATCGAGGTAGGAAATATAACATTACTGACATGGAATTTTTTTTTTTCTTGAATCCAGGCTCTATGCCAGTAGTTTTGTTTACAAACGGGAGAGTTTTTTTGTGATTCTTTTTCACGTAATTGTACTATTACATACCAAAGAATAGGTTTTTCAACAGAATCTGTATAGTGGAATAAAATCTAGGTCTCCGTGAAACTTGTGCGTTAAGTCCGGTTACAAAGCCTGTCTGTAATGAAGTGACCGTGGGTTGATATTACCTGACGCTTCACGCATCCCAGTTCGGAATGTGATATTTACAGTCTTCTCGGTCAACGACGTATGTTTTACTTTTAAACATGGAAACAGCGCAGTCTGTGCAGGGGTGCTTCGTCCATTCCCGCTTAGGGCAGCCATCTTGTACTTGTCCTCTGTGTAGGTAATTAGTGGTTTCATTTTCATTTCTAGTTTAATTATATAACGACTAAAAATAAAAATAAACATTAAGAAGTTATTATTTCAAGAGGAAATGAAATTCAAAATTAATTGTCATTAATGGAAGATTATGTGAGTGAGCTAGTGAAAAAGTAGAAATTAAGAAATATGTGCAAGTGTTCTGTGGTGAGTTCAGATCAACACAAACTCAACATTTTAATGTACAGGGTTATAGATTTATTTTTCACTAGGCCTATAAAAAATACAATAATTGCAAATTATCGTGGTTGCTACCAATAAAATTTTGTGAAACCACTTAACAATGTTAAATTTAAATAAATTGAAATATTCTACAGCTAACATTGATGACGTCACTACTGTGGCGCGTTAACATAATTCCATTCTCGCACTGGAAACATATACGTACGTGAAAATCATCATGCGTCATGGAATAGTGCCAGTCATTAATCCTTATAACATTTTCCAGTCAAGACTGGAAAGAAATACGTAATTACATGTGTAAAACCAGTAAATTTTTTTCAGTATGTGTCCCTGCCGAAATATAAAATACATAAAATAAATAAAATGTACACTCCGCTTAATCTGAAAGGTAGCAGACTTACCTTGACTGATTACATTATGACCCCCTTTTACAAGATACACCATACTGGAACCAAGCAAGGTAGCAGTCTTACCTTAACGGATTACACTATGGCCTTATTTTATAAGCCGCACCATAGTGGAATAATTTAATATAAGCTTGCGTTTTCTTGACGATGTAGTTTTCTTTCACGAGATCGACTGATAATTGCTGCGAGATCGACCGGTTGATCGCAATCGACGTGTTGCTGACCTCTGCCTGAGAATAATAATCTTGAGATTCTTTTTTAACATTTCAGAGCTTAATGTATTAGACCGCTCGACCATTGGTTCAAGTAATTATTAAACTAAGAAACATAGTAAGCTGATATTTTAGATAGGCTTAACTACTTAAAGAACCCTTAAGATGTAGGCCTAGAGTAGTCCTACATAATGGGCTTATTTTGTAACTAATACATATGGTGAGCTTGACGCCTTAAACCACGTTATCACTGGTGTAGGTTATTCCAAAAAATACTAGAAAATATTTGCTTTACATATTAATTTATGTAAACCTTATATTGTGTTCCTCGGGCTTTTTATATTTAAATCAATGGTGTGAACGTATTTATTTCCATATTTTCACGAAATGTGAGCCTGATGCCCTAGACCATGAGACCGTATATTCGGGAAGCTCAAAAATCAATAAATATAGAAATCTAAAAAATTAGCTTTACTTAATCAATTAAGGAACCGTAACCACAGAGTTTGCCTTTCAGGAGTATTTTTTTATTATGTAAATATATTTAGAATTTAACGTCCTTCGACCGCTTAGCTTCAAATTCAAAATACCTAACAAGATCTATCTTTTAATAGGCCTACTTATTTTATGATGCCTAAGGATATGTACCATAAGCATATTTTTTACTCATATACATTTATATTGATATAGCTAATCAGACATTTTTAACATCTTGTTCAATCTAAGAAAAATTACTTAAATTTAGCATAGGCACAATATATGTGATTAAACCTTGGTGTATGCATATTCAGTGTATTATTTTGCATACATTTGTATACCTATATATATATATTGAGTTTGACGCCTTGAATCACTAAACTATTGTTGTGGATAGCTTAAAAGTAACTAATTATAGACATTGAAAACTTGGTATTGGTATTCAAGGATAATTGAGAATATTGTTTCCAAACGTAATTATCTAACTCGTACATATTTCGAGGCATTCACCTTGAATTACCAGTTGCATGGATGTCTCTATAACCAAGAAAACAAGCGCGAGTTTAAGGGAGGGCCATAAGGGGCACGTGCCCCCCCTCAAGGTGGAATATTTAAAAACAAATTTAGACTAATGGAAGTGGGGGGTGAAGGCTGTGGTGGCGACCAATGAGATTGCATATTAATTTCTGAAGTGGAAGTACAGGATCATTACTTGTGGGGGTGAAGCCGGGCTTGAATGGAGAATGAAATTGCTTTTTTTCTAGCTTCAAATACATTTAGCACTTTTTGACTCGTGTGTATTGGCCTCATGAGAAATTTAGAATTTATAACACAACGAAAACTATAACATGATAAACTACTAATATTTATGTTTATAAAGTGAAAATTATCCTAAAATATTCGGTCATGCTTTTCATAAGTCCATTTTTCTTTATCTCATATATTTACATATAAATAAAACCTTATGAACATTAATCAAGAAGTTATTTTTATTCTGCATCTTATCGCTAGGTTGTGGGAGAGTAAGGATGGGCAGTGGGCACTCGGTAAGGCAATTGGCAAGAAGGACGCGTGTTAAGGAAAAATATGCTTACCAGCGCACGCAAATGTTTTTCCAGTCAATACATCTGTGACCCCCCACTCCCTTATACAATTTCTAAATTCATGCTTACAGGAAAAAATGGCAAGGAATTATTAGGGTGTGTTCATCTTTAGCGTACTTTATTTTTACTTTTACATATTTTGCAATCTTAACGCCTTTAGCCACGCGACCATCGTTGTGGGTGGGGCGACCTCAAAACTAAGAAACATTGGAATCTGAAACACTGCTTTTTTTTTTTTTTACTTTGTGAAATCTCAGGGAGTGCACCTTGGGTGAATTTCTTAAGTTATATGTTACCTGATGCCATATTCCGTTTAGCCAATAAGCTAATAAAGCTTATACTTTTCAAGTGCACTTGGGCATAAATACACAGGCTTGTACATGCATTGAAATCCTAACCAATTAGACATCGTGACAATTTATTGGGGAGGTAAAAAACAATAAACCTAGAGGCTGGAAAATTTGAATAGGTTTACATAGTTTGGCTATCCTTGGTTTGGGTGTTTAAAAATAATTATTGAAGGCCTGACTTCTTAAGCCCCTTAATCACCGGGTGGGGGACTGCCAAATCAAGGGAAACTTAAATTGGAAATTTGTTATATATTCTCAAGGATACTAGCGTAAGTGCGCATCAAACATTTTATTTTTATTTTATATCTAACTCACCGTAGGCATGGCGTCTTTGATTGTGTGAATGCTGCAAACAAATAGTAAGAAAACTGGAATTTTACACACATTCTAAAGAAAAAGTGAAGGTGCAATTTTTTTTAATTAAAAATAATACTGTATAATATAATATATAAATATATAACTTGAGTTAATTATTAAATTGTATGATTATCGGTTTCTAATGTCAAAATAATATCCAACATAGGTCTTTATCAGTATTTGCGTTTAATATAACAGTAGTATTATTTTTTAAATATATAAACGTATCACCAAGGAGAAATTTCAATTATTAATGCAAATAAATTTAACAAGCTCACTAACTTCCCACGGACATTTCTGGGCACTTGCCGCTAGTAGGCCTAGTAAAAAATAAACATAGATAAAACTTACGATACAAAAGGAAATATTATAGCTAAGCTAAGGTAATTACTCTTGTTGATCAAGCTAAAAATGTTTTATTTTAAAATAGACGAATTGTTATTGGGCTATGTTTGTATAATAGTCAACCCAAAGTTTAGTTGGCTCCTCAAAGATGTTCCACCTTCAGCTGTAAAGCCTAGGCAGAGAGGTGGGGATGTTGAGGTCCTCCACAAGGAAGGGATTATAAGTAGCCAAAGTATAATAGCCTAGTTCAACCACTTTTAAGAGGGTCAGGGGGGGCTCAAGGATTAACCCCTGCTCCCCTTACGTTTCTTGGAAGTCCAGGAGAAAATTAGGAGCTTCACTTTCAAAATGAAATAAGAACTAAATTCATAAACGGATTTAAGGTTAGGTTAAGTTAGATTGGGTAGGAGCCATAGCTATATTTAGAAACTATGGAAGGTTTGAAAGCTAATTTTGTAGCATAATAATTATTTCTAACACTATTTTCTTAGGTTTTTTCCAAGTAACAACTTGCTTTAGTTCATATCAGAAGATATAGTGCATTGTAATCGATGTATCTGACCAGAGATGTATGTATCTGGGCTATAGAGTGGGTTAATCTTGTTCATTTATTGTGGTAAAATGAATAGAGGGTCTAACATCGTCTATATTGGACCTCGATCCTAAGTTCACAAGGATTTCTTCTTGTGTGAACTGTGTCTTACTACCCATTCGAGCTATCCGCGTGTTTATACTAATCAGTAGGAATCAGGTAGGTATAATTTTAAAGGAAATATATAAAATCTTAATTTGATTAAAGGAAAAGTGGGAAACAATATTAGATAAAATTCACCCTTAGCACACTCGTCTTGAATCCAAGCCATGGGTTTGAATTACTTACTAGAATTTATTTATTCATAAATATTCAAAGTTTTATTCAAACACGTGTTTTCATTTCATTTCTTACATGGGTTGATTTTGTAACCTGAGGACGTCTAGCATGTTCAGTTTTAAATCATTAATTAGCTCACAAGCTGTAATTAATAGTTTCAATTACAGCTACAGAGATTTAAATCCTTTGAAAGCGAATATTGTAGGAGATACAACTTATAATGGGTGGTTTAAGGATCAATACATACATCTAATTATCTAATCTAATTGTTAGGAAAAAGAGTGGTGCCATATGGTGTTCGAACCCTGACCTAAACATCTACTACAACTAATGATAGTGCGAATTAATTGTTAGACCGCTCAACCACCTAAAAGAGATTATTTTTTCTCGCCGCTTCTCATACGTGAATGGGCTATAAGAATATATATTATACATTTAAATTTATGTGAGGTATCTAACTTTCACTTTATGAACCAACTGAAATATCGGTACACGAACTATAAACTAACTTAAATATAGAACAGACACAATATCCAGCCCTCCTCGATTAGTTTGTCACTGTGAAAAGGAAAACGCACATTTTACCAATGAAACAGTTTTTGCCTTTTCAGGAATAGAACCCAGGGCCCTTAGCTCACCAAACAAACACTCTACCGACTGAGTTAAGGTGTTGGGATAATTATTATAATGGGTAAAGGAATTAAGAAAGTAGAGTTAAAATCTACCTTCGTTGTGTGAAGGTATATTGGAAAACCATTTAGGAAAACTAAGTCTTAGTGTATCCAACCGGGATTTGAGCCCCAGCCTTGAAGTCACAAAGAAACTCAATTAAATGAGCTTGACATTAAGAGCATGTGCCCACAGATGTGAGCTTAGTCACAATACATTATCACTAAAGCGTATAAACTTAAACAGTAGTTTATAGCCTAATAGCATGAAAACGGATGCGTCTACGATGTTAGATCTAGTGGCCATTATATAACGAGTTCCGAGTTCATCCACACTGGTGCCTTTCACCGCGAAAATACAAAGACCATGTTTGAGTAATTAACTCCTTTCAAGTTTCACTATTATCTACGTCTTTTATCACCGTGTGTATTACAGCGCACGCACACATGGCTCGCATACTTGCATTGTTTGGCTCCAGAGGTAAGGTAATGCCAATTAGAATTAGTCTTATATCTTAATTGTTATACGAAATCAGTTCGGTCTGTATTATGTTGTTGAAAACAAAGATCGTTATTAATATAATTTGTTGTTCGGTGTCATAACAAAAGCTGATGGTAATCGTTTTGAGTTGGGGTATATTATAGTGACTTGAACATTTGTAATGAATAAAGTTGGTTCAATGAATGATATTTTTGTTTGAATAATTCTTTAACCAATATGTTTATCAATAATGCTTCATAACACATAATAATGTACACCATAGTAATTGTGTTAAATACCGGTAATTTATAAATTAATTGTTCATTAAAAGAACACTTTTTAAAACTAGGGATTTATCATTATTTTATCTATAGCCACTTTAATTAAAATATTTAAATAATCGCGTATCCGAAAAAATAACTAGAATATATTTTTTCTTACATCTTTTTGGAATCAACATATTCCAAATATAACAAAAATAAAATAATTTTTATGTTCATTAATTGACAAGTTGATTCAAAAATCAAGGCTGAAAGATATTATTCATGGTGTCACAAAGTGTGAAACAGCTTAACATATTTTTAAACAGAATAGAGTCCCAATGCAATTTAGTTCAAACTTTGTACGCGTTGTTCTAGACTTTTGTTTTTGTGATTTTCATTAAAATGGCTAAGGATGACCTATCCAACGTGATCATGATTAGTTTTATCAATTATTTTGAATACACTCAGGGAAAGCTAACGTATTTTCAGAAACAGAAGAAATATTTTTTTATGTGTGAATGAAACACAAAATATCATTAGTAAATCATAGTCGATCGCTTTAATACGAAAGAGTATATTCTTGTAAGACCCAATATTGATGTATTTATTGAGTGAATTCGACTAATGAAATTTTAATAGAAATGTTTTGTCCTGAATATATCAAACCACTATTAAAATTACAACAATTTCTACCTGAAGTTGAAAATATCACCCCTTAAATCCACCCCAGACGCATCTCCAGAACCACTGGGGATATGGGCCCATCTTCAGTTTGAGATACCTCTTGAGATATTACCCGAAAAAAGCCCCCTCCTCAAACACCTTCCAGCTCTCGTCCCCTTGCCTGAAGCATCTTTGGAGCCGCTGGAACTATGGGACCCATCATAGGGTTGGGGGTGCCCCTTGAGAACTTATCATAAAAAAATCTTTCTAAATCCCTCCGACTCCCCTCTTCCCCAGATGCATCCAAGAGAAGTTTCCCCCAGTCCTTTCTAGCCCCTCTCCCCCCCAAACACAACTCCAGAATAAATAGATAGGGCTTGAGGACAAATCTTCGGTTGGGGGCTACCTGTCAATAAATTAATATATTTTGGTTTATCTGATAAATATGTTACGGAAAAAAATGTATATTCAAATGTAAGAATTTATTAAAGTATTTGACTTCGTGATAATCACTAACTAACGTCGCCTTAATTTATTTATAAAATATGCGATGTAATAATAATATAAATGTCGTTGGAATCTCTAGATAGTTTTTATTCATGGAGTGATTGTTGTTTTTGGGAAGTCTAACAAAAAGAGGTGGCCTTGGAATCCCTATGGAAAAATTTGTTTCTTGGTTGTTTAGTTTTGCTATGCATGTAGTGTCTGTTGTATTTGAAGATTACTGAAAATGTATACATTTACAGTTCTTTATATTTTATTAATTTGAGAAAAATATTTATTTTAATTAGTTTAGACATAGGCTTTGTTAAATAAAATAATATTATTTTCTATAAATACATAAGTATTACGCATTGGCGGGTGTATTTGCTATTTAATATTGTGATTTTTTTTAAATTGGGTCTTTAATACATTAATATAGATGATTTAGTATTTAAAAAAATCACTATTCATATTGATAGGTAACAAAAAAATAGTATTAATACACTAAACGATTTTATAAATAATTATAAATAATAATTCTCAACTCAGATTTAGATAAATACTCAGAGAATGTAAGAGATAAGCTACCATTTTATAGATAGAATCTAATTGATTCTAGTAAACTTTGTAACGTTATGTCAAATTTTGCTTTGACCGAGGGTGTAAACATAAAAATGTATAGTTGCCGATGTGAAGAAACGCTTAAATAGCTATTTGTGTTTGTCAAAAAAGGTGTCTTCATACCTTGAGACTTCTCCACACTCAAGCAAAATAGCAGAACTTTTGTTTAAGCGATGTTTTAAAATATATTATATTTGAATGATCTATCCTATGAACACTGCAAGCATGTGGCACGCGACACATTTTTTTATTAATGCCCACAATTTTCGACTGGTTTCTTAAATAAATATATGTTACCTCAAGATTGAATGGATGAGATGAAAAAGGAAAAGATTCCGTGCAACCTAATTTTTGTAAAAACGAAAAAAACTGATAACTGCTGAAAATAATCATTTTACATAATTACTTACAATTAACCAATTGTAGCACTAAATGAGCGGAACACTTTCTTACACTGTTTTAAAATTTCAAAAATAAAATAGGAGCGCTATACATAAATTAATTTGATGGAATGCTTTCCTTTTACTCCTCAACATATTTAAAGAGTGATAATTATTTTAAATTAATGTATTCCTTGTAACAATCGTTATTATTTTCTAATTAAATCATTATTAGAGTAATATTTATGACATATATTTCATCAAAGAGTGAATATGAATAATAAAGTTTTTGAAAAAAAAAACATTGCCCTAACCAAACTATATTTTTTTTTAAAAAAAAAGGATAAAAATACTTACACAAAACACATATGAATGCTAGTTTTCATTATAAATGTGTCTTTTCTTTTCTAGTCACTATCATCTTGAAATTCATCAGCTTGAGCAGGAGTTATTGGCCATAACAAAATGTTGTCGTAGAAATCCTTGTGTTCATCGGGAACATAGTGCACAACTTTTCTGATTTAAGTATTTTTTCAGTTATTTTCTAGTTTTTCATATAAATTGTGCTTATTTAGTATTACTCCTTTGATAATAAATTAAAACTATTTATTTTGTTGTTAATTGCAACAATGCATCCACGTAAGAGAGTCGCTTTTAGCGTGCTTGCATTTGCTTCTTGAATTTTAGGTATTTTTTGAGTTAGTTTATGGTTTTGCCTGTAAATTAGGTTTATTTAATTTTATTTCTTTGATGTTAAGTTTAAAGCATTTTAATTTGGTGTTCATTGCAATAAGGGCACCCGTAGAAAAACCTTTGTTAGTATGCTTGCATTTGTGTCTTAAATTTAGGAATGGTTTCAGTCATTTCATACTGTTGCTTGTGAATTAGTTTAATCTAGTTTGGTTTCTCAGTACTAAACCAACAGTACAATATTATTTGGTGAGATAGGGCTCTCTAATGTTTGTCAGAACGGTCAAATTTTTAAGGCATTTTATTCTTTTCTACATAGCATAAACTAAAATAATACAAAATAATACATTTTTAGAATGTTTGTATAGCTCTCTGTTTGTTTTCAAGTAAGCTCAAAAATTACTGAGATGGGACTTCTTAAGTTTTATTTCTTATTTTTCAGGGAACCATGGTAATTTATATAATATAACATTAGCTAATCAGTGAATGAAGTAGAGTAAAAAAACTGGGCCTAAGCAGAGAACATTCATCACTACTGGTATTGCGGGTATATAATATGGCACATGATATATATATATATATATATATACCAGATTATTATATATATATATATTAGCTGGTATGTATGGATGAAGAAATATTATTTTAGATTTGTGGACTGTTAAAGAACCACAATAATTAAACACTACTATTTCCTCACAATAATTCTTGGTTTAGCTCATCAAGATAATATTACCCTAAATGATGGCCACATGGACTAAGTGGCCAGCTTTTCTAGTATAGCTGATATGGTGAAGGTAAGATTGGAGTTCAAAGCCTCCATTGTTTATTGTGGAAGGTTATTATAAGTGGTTTTAAAATCTAACACCCCACTATCTGGTGTACATGTACTTTAAATTCTAACTATAGAGTTTTATTTTCGTATAAAGATTTTCAGGCAAATTAATTAAGTTGTACCACTTTGATAATTATTTTTACCAAGCCTTTTCAAGTCAATAAAGTATTATTATTTAATATAAGTTGAATTATTAAAAACAATTTTTAAATATTTTAAATTGGCAATGCTTGGTCTATTTCGTATAAACTATGTTTAGTTTAGTTTAGTTTAGTTAGTTTATCTAAACGATTCAGTCAGAAATACCATTCAAATTAGTTCCAAAAAAATTAACATAGACTTATAAGTTAAATTTTAATTTATTATTATTCAATATTCCATTGTGATAAGGCCACATAACAAAGCTGGTATGTATCATCGTGAATCTTATATATATATAAAATCTTATATATATATAAAATCTTTTATATATATATATAAGCTGGTATGTATCATCGTGAATCTTCTTACGCACATAAAACACTGCTATCTACTAGGTTTCATTCTTTTATAGCATTTGAATTTGACGAATGGGTTGATGTATTGTTTAATGCGAGCAAAGCCGAAGGAAAGTTATAGTTGATAAGCTATTGCCATTTTGCAAGATACTTAAATTTGGAAATATTACCAAAATGATAATATTTAGCAGCAAGTTATATGCCATGTTTGATAAATGTTGATTTTTAAATATTTCACCGGTATAATCAATCATTACTCATTCTATTGTTATTAATTGTAAGATTAAGTTTATTCAAAAAAAATTATAATCAAGTCAAGAACATGTTAAGTTTTGTTATGTGGCCTTATCACAATGGAATATTGAATAATAATAAATTAAAACCTAACTTATAAGTCTATGTTAATTTTTTGAACTAATTTGAATGGTATTTCTGACTGAATCGTTTAGATAAACTAACTAAACTAAACTAAACATAGTTTATACGAAATAGACCAAGCATTGCCAATTTAAAATATTTAAAAATTGTTTTTAATAATTCAACTTATATTAAATAATAATACTTTATTGACTTGAAAAGGCTTGGTAAAAATAATTATCAAAGTGGTACAACTTAATTAATTCGCCTGAAAATCTTTATACGAAAATAAAAATCTATAGTTAGAATTTAAAGTACATGTACACCAGATAGTGGGGTGTTAGATTTTAAAACCACTTATAATAACCTTCCACAATAAACAATGGAGGCTTTGAACCCCAATCTTACCTTCACCATATCAGCTATACTAGAAAAGCTGGCCACTTAATCCATGTGGCCATCATTTAGGGTAATATTATCTTGATGAGCTAAACCAAGAATTATTGTGTGGAAATAGTAGTGTTTAATTATTGTGGTTCTTTTACAGTCCACAAATCTAAAATAATATTTCTTCATCCTTCACTGAAGCTAACTTTATTTATTTAAACATCCATCTTCTTTTTTTAACAATCTCTTATCTTGCACTAATTGGTACAAAACTTCTCATGTTTAATTTGGCTCTTTACAACCACTAATGAAGAGTCTATGAATAATTATAATTTCTCAAGGGTAACTATATTAAAACACCGACAAAAAATATTTAAATCATAACTGTAACATTTATTATGAAGAGGAAATAATTTTAATAAGGTTTTCCTCAAAATATCTACTACATCAAGACTGTACATTAAATTTAAAGCCAAATATTATTATTATTATTATTATTATTATTATTATTATTATTTAGCACCGCGTCTTACTACCCGTTCGGGTTATACGCTTAAGTACTAATTACACTAATGGATTAGGAATTGGGAAGGTTGAATTTAGAGGAAGTGAACCCGCATTTGCGTGGAGGGAGAGTGGAAAACCATTTAGGAAAAACCACCCCCAGTTCACCCGACCGAGATTCGAACCTCGATCTCCCCGTCCTCGATGGTCTGGCTCAACACGACTGGCGCGTTAGCCAACTACGCCACCGAGGCGGGTAAAAAAGCCAAATAAACCACATGGCTGGTACGTGGACTAAATGCCATTCTCATATATTCTGAAGCACTAAAAGTGAGGATGTTGGGGCTCGAATCTAGGTCAGGTGAACTCAGCTTACCACTTTTAGATTCTCATGTATAAATATCATTCATAAATAATTTTAATTGATTTATTTTTATTTATTAACTAGTTTATAGGCCTATCAACCACAGGCTTATTATAATACAAACCTACACAAAACCTAGCCTTCAATTTAGAAGTACTTATAATGTTAATCTTTGTATGTAAATAATGTATGTCATAAGAGTTGATAAATGAGCTTGAACTAGATTCATTCTATTTTTTATTAAATAAATTACAACATTTTATACGAAAAGGCGACGTACAAGGGGCTATAGCCGATTGTGGGCTTGGTCAGATATATATCAACATTGTCCAATATTTGACCGTGTAGCGAATTAACAGTGACTGAGAACGCCAGTTAAACTGGGAACTGGCTCAATCTCAAAATGAAGGGATTCTAGCAGGGTCTACAAGTACCAAATAGATTGTCGGTAAGAAACATACGTTCCCTTTTGTTAAAATTATTGCATGGTTATAGATTTTTGTTCAACTTGTCACAACGATGCAGACCGATTACATAGACCCGTTAAGTATTTAAGTAGCCGATGAGCATCTATATACTGCCTATTTTTAAGTTTAACTTGTGTGGCGATAATCCTGAGGGCGTCAAACTCTTAACAACCTCTAATGGTAGTTGCCTTTTCCCCGCTCGTACTTACAGTCAACTGAGTTCACAATAATGGAACAATAAACCTTCCCTTCTAAAATATTAAATACTTACGCATTTACTTGTGCAGCTCCATCATTTTGCAGACACAGATGGCTGGGCTCAGCCTATTTCCAAGTATTTCGTCATTCTACCAAGCCATGCGTCAATTTTCCTCTCGCCCTTCTATGTCATTTTCTTTCAAACTGTATTTTTTCGGTTTATAATAACTCAATTTCCCGAAAATTACTGTTTAACGTGATAATTTTTAACTCCTTCCACAGCTGAGAGTATTTAGTCATTGTGTGGATGATTGCTGTCCTGTGAACATGCTGAAGATTTGGCAAACATTATCATAAGTTATACCTCAATAGTAAAAGTTTCTCTTATCGATAAATTATTATTTATTTTAGTCCATCCTGCAACGAATGATTGGCATTTATTGCATGGCTCAGAGCCATGTTTGAATTATTTTCTATTAGCCGTTTGGCCTCTGATAACAGTTTCATCCTTCAATGTAAGATCATAAATTGAAACTTGTTCTGCGTTTAGCGTCAAATACATGACACCGCAAACTTTTTCATCCTTGTTAATGTCAAACATTTCGCATAATTTCCAGCAGGTGGTGGTGTGGAGACTTCCTTTATTTAAAGTCTTCCTATTTCTTTCCCAGTAGGATCTGTATGATTTGTACAAGTTGGAGGGCAACATTTTTACAATAAAAACATCAGGGAGTTTGATTATCGAGTTCCCTGGTAAATTCCTATGTAAATATATCAAATAAAGTCTATAACAGCTTCTTAGTTACGGACAATGAATCAAATACAAAAATGAAGGCAAATATCTGGCTAACAGGATATGGTATTCTCACTAAAACAACTTCTTTTTGTAAATGTTTCTTCCCATACTTTTTAATTTAAAGATGCCTTTTAATTAGAATATTAATTTATGTATCTGAATACATATATGTTTGAGTGTAATCTTATATTAAATAACATGTTGAACGCTACCTGTGTAATTTTTATTTGCTAAAGAGGCCATATTTTTATTTACAAATATGAATAAGAAATACAAACATAATTATGAAAACGGGTTTATGTATTTTAATCTGCGATTTCTATTTTTATTTGAAAATGGAATTTATATCATAGGTTTTGTTTGCTTTAAAGTGTATGTCGACGATTTAAAATAATTAAATAAATCGTGTTTTTATTTCTTATAAGTTTCAAGTTTGAAAGTTTTGCGCACTTATTGAGTGAATCCTTTACATTTTCATCAAATTTAAGCTTTTTGTCACATTGAGAAGCACTAGAAATCATCTGTGCAGATATGCATACAGACATATATCATTATACTTTTATTAATATCAACTTAGATTGTAACGATTTTTCAAAAATGTAAGCCACAAAACTCCTAATTTGACCATATGCAAGTACTAAAACTCTTTTCCTCAGGTAGTCCGTACCGAGCTATGTTTAAATGTGTCCATTACTTAAAAAAAGCTATATACATACATACATACATACATACATACATACATACATACATACATACGTACGTACGTACATACATACGTACATACGTACATACATACGTACATACGTACATACATACATGCATACATGCATACATACATACATTCATACATACATGCATGCATGCATACATGCATACATGCATACATGCATATATACATGCATACATACGTGCATACATGCATACATACGTGCATACATGCATACATGCATACGTGCATACGTGCATAATGCATACGTGCATACATGCATACGTGCATACATGCATACGTGCATACATGCATACATGCATACATGCATACATGCATACATGCATACGTGCATACGTGCATACGTGCATACGTGCATACGTGCATACGTGAATACGTGAATACGAGCATACGTGCATACGTGCATACGTGCATACGTGCATACGTGCATACGTGCATACGTGCATACGTGCATACGTGCATACATGCATACGTGCATACGTGCATACATGCATACATGCATACATGCATACATACATACATGCATACATGCATACATGCATACATGAATACATGAATACATGAATACATGAATACATGAATACATGCATACATGCATACATGCATACATGCATACATGCATACATGCATACATACATACATACATACATACATACATACATACATACATACATACATACATACATACATACATACATACATACATACATACATACATACATACATACATACATACATCAAACAAAAAGAAAAACAAAAGTTTAAAAGGTTTTTCTGTAACGCTCTAAGCTAATACAGCATTCAATTGCAAAAACACAAAACTGAAGCAAAGTATATTTTATATAATGTCTTAGTGTATCATAATACCGTGTGTACCGTGTAATGTTAGCGACTAAATAGGTCATAATAAAAGAACAAGTCAAAGATTTAGTTGCAATAACTGTTATCCTCCACTAATAATAGGCTCAGAGTAGAACATTGCTTTTTTCATCTTTTACTGTTAATTAAAGTGATCATTATTGATTGTAATTAAAATATATCGATTAGGTTTTTTAATTGATTAAGTTTTACAGCTATTTCCATTTCAAAGTGATCTTAAAATATGATAAGTTAATATATTATAATTATTTTGAATTTAATAATTTCAAAACAATTTAATATGGCCTATTAAACATGTGAATATATATGAATAAATAAGTGATTTTATTTATTTATTTAATATAAATATGTATTATTTAAGCTTAAATTATTTTATAAATAGAAAAATAAGTTCACAAAATCTATTCAATTACTTTTAAAATTTAGGCATATTAAAGAATTAAAAATTTATTAAGAATATATAAAATGTGTATTTAACTTTGGTCTAAAATTGGTTTAATTTTACATGATATTTTTATATCTTACAAATTGATATTTGCTTAAAATACACTAGCGTTTTTGTTGATTCTGTAGTAGAATTTTATGCACAGTTATGAATACAAAAGTTTACTACTTTAAAAATATACTATTGGTATGTAAATTAATATTTTGTATTACCAGTGCTTCAATACATCGGGGTCATTAGCACAACTAGAAATATTAATTTTAAAAATATGTTTTTACTAAAAAATAAAAGTTTGTATATAATATTTATATTAATAGTGTGTGTACTATAATTTTATGAGTAATACTTTGTATATTATATATGTTTGGACTATATGATATAATATTAGATATTGACTATACTCTTAAATCTAAAAAAAATATTTTATACATGTAAATGAGGCTTAATTTAGGTATATTCTTAATTATATTGTTAAATAATATCATAACGTTAGATATCTAAAGAGAAAAATATACAGATATTAATAGATAAATAAAACAATTGTTCCAAAACATTTGTAAAATATCTAAACATGTTTTAAATACCCTAATCAAGGTTTGAAAGTTTCTGTAGTCCTAAAAAGGACTTTCTATTTTATCTTAAATATTTAAAAATATATTTATGTACCTGTACATACAATAATAAATGCATGTATTTAAAGTAATGAAACTACAATGTGTGAATAGGTAGAAAACTTTGTTTACTGTTTGTTTTAATATTGCTCTAGTGAATTCTTAAATTTAAAATATCATTTAAACAAAATTCTTTGTAAAAATGCAGCATTACATTTATGGGTTTAATCTAATTTATTTCATATTATAAATTGTTTATGAAATAATATATCTCTCACAAACTTCCCCTGTACTTCTACCCAAAGAATTCGTCTCCTAATTAAACACTAATCATGCAAAGAGGTAATTATTATAATTGAGCATGGCAAAGAATTTAAAAATACAGATAAAAAAGGAATCACTTCTATTGTACAACGCACTGAAAATTACTGCACCTTGGCTGGTTATCAAATTATCTTAATTGTTCTACTCATTAGCATACTATTGTACACAGATTAAATACATCTACTTGACTAGGTACATCAGAATAGCAAAAAAAAAAATCTCAAAGAAACTCATCTAGTAGGATGTTTTTGTAAAGAAAATGTAATTATTATACCTTGATTCAACTAGGATAGTCACACACACTGCAAAAAACGTAATGTAAAATAGTAATTGTTAATTAGATATGCATGAACAAATTTGAGTGAAGTTACGTTAAATTAACACTTGAATTCTTTGATCTTGTATTAATTACCCCCAAAAATCTTGATTTATATAATTGTTTGTTAGTACATCTAGTATTCATTAGAATTTGCGTTTGTAAGTTTGTATATAAAAATTATTCTATATAATTATATATATGAAGCCATTATTATTAATCATTGCTTGCATTATTAAATTTATTCTTTTAAAAAGATTAATTAACTTACATAATACTACATATTTTATAGCCTACATATAAACAAATATTCACTTCTTAAATTTCCTGTGCCAAATCTTACACTTAAAGAAATTGTAAATAATGTAAATATTTGCTTATTTTATTAATTGAAAATTTACCAATTAAAGAAACCATAAAATGAAATTTTCTATAGAAACTAATATTTATTATAAAATTATTTTTAATATTTTTTAATTTTGTAAATCTAGACAAAAACATGTTTTTTCTTGATCTTAACACAAACTAATTAATTTTGTTGTACCCTTTACATAAGCTTATTTTATTAAACACGATTAATTTTACTATAAACCCTCTCTATTAAATTTCAATTCATGAAAATTTAAAGAATTTCCGAATTTTCCGTTTAATGTAGATGGTTATAAAAGTAATAATTTTTATTGAGCTATTAGTGAGTTCTATATAACCTCTAGACAGAACTTATAGAAAGTAGTATGCTCTTTGTAAGATATTTTACGAGTGTAGTTTTATATTATATGGTCAAGCGTATTAGGCGCCAATAAATATAGGTGTTATGTTAAAACCAGGAATGTTTTCATAAAATGTAAATAAAGAGGTTCTTGCCTATTTATTTCGTTTCCAGACAAAATTATTTTCTTATTAGCTCTATGGCACCACGAGCTCGAAAGTTTATTGACGCACTTACAAACGTACGCCACCTAGCCCTCTCTTGAGCTAGTTATATCTAGTCCACCTCACTACACCATATCTCTTTCAGGACTATTCTTATGTTACACTCTCATCTGCGTCTAGGTCTTCCCAATGGTCTCTTCCCCTTGGGTCTACTCGTCAGTATCCTGAACACGGTTCTCGATTCTTTCATTCGCGCTGCATGTCTTGCCCACCGTAATTTACGAGACTTGGTTATCCTAACAATGTATTATGATAAGTACCGGATATGTAACTCATCATTAAATAACCTCCTTCACTCCCCAGTAGATTCATACATCTTTGGATCAAATATCTTCCTAAGCACCTTGTTTTCGAGCACCCTAAATTAATTTTCGTGAAGTATGGTAAGATACCACGTTTCACAGTCATAGAGAACAACCAGTTAAACTACTATCCATTATTTGCGTGGAAGGAGAAATGGGGATCAATTTAGTAAAACATACCATTATAACACTGAGCCAGGATTCAAACCCCAACCTCCTAGACATCAGCAACACAGATGCGATGATCTTGTCGTTTAGTTAACGTGTGACCACTGATGCAAGTATGTTGCTATCTATATAATTATATAAGGACGAAAGACCTGACTCAATGATTCATCACCATATCTCCCGAACCAGTAGACCTGGAATATAAATTTAGCAGGGAGGTTCCTTTCAGGTCTAAGGCATCCGATATAGAGGGTTTTTGCGAAATCCAACTCTGAAGGGGGTAAAATGGGTGGTTGGAATATTATGAGCGTCAAAAAAATGTTATACGTGAGATGGAAATCTGAAATTTTCTAGGAAGGTAGCCATATGAATTTAAAAATGAAAGATTTAAAAATGGGGCTTTTATAATTGGGTTTGGGGGAGGGGCTTAATTTTAAAAGACATTTTATATGCGGTAGAAAATTACAATTTGGCTTTACAGGTAGAGCGAAGAATTCAGATAAGATAACCTAATATATATTGAAATATTACATTTCTGAGATAGAGTTTGAGGAAAATGGGTCAGGGGTGTTCAAAACTTCAAAAACTATTATAAATACTGATGACACGAAAATGTAGTCTGCTATGGTCAAGCGTCGGGCAGAGTAACTGTCAGTGGTATCGATGCAATTGTGAAAGCCTCTATGTCAAAAGATAAAAGTATATTATATCCCGCTATTGCCCCTTTCCTGGCCAACTATACCAATTATTGTTATGAAGGGTCAGCATTCTCTTTCTTATAAAATTGAAATTAGGCAAGTAGTAAAAGAAAACCACTACAAATAATAATATAAAAATATGAAAATTCAAAATTTTTCAATGGTATTCCGAGATATAAAAGAGGTGTGTATAAACAAACAAAAAATTAAGTTGTAGTAAAAACATTAATTTGGTAGGCAGAAAGAAAAACAACTACTCCATTTAATCAAATAACTATTAAAATTTATATTTTAAATGGTAGTTAGAAAAATAGATGAAAGGGCTAGGGGCTTGAAATTTCTAAAACCAATATAAACAATTACTTCCCAATGTGGTAGAAATATGAAATTCGGAAGGAAAGTAAGGGGACCACTCCAAATAACCATAAGATTCTGAACATTCTAAAATGTTAAAAGTAACCTTGGAAAAGAGGAAAAGAGGAGTGATATAAAAAGAAAACAAACACATTTAAATGTGATTGAACATTTTAATTTAGCAGGCAAGTCAAGGTTTCCTTACAGTGACAAAATAAACCTTAAATTTGAAATTTCTAAGTGGAAGTTAATGAAATAGTTAGAGCGTGGGGGATAATATTTCCAAAAAGCTACAAGTTGAAATTTGACATATTGAAAAACCATAGAAGATAGTCAAATAAATCTTAAAATTTCAAAATGAGAATGTGGGATCTGAATAAGGAGGAGAATAACTTGATATATATCCAAAACTATTGGAAAACCAACTTTTTAGATTGGAAAAAATAATAAATAGACAGTTTTGTAGAGGGACAACCCGACATAACAATAAATTTTATAAGTTTTTAATTTAAAAACAGCTGTTGATAAATGGAGGAGGCCTCAATATTTCCTAAAATTATAGGTAAAATCCTTCTCAACACAATAGCAAAACATCAACTTTTTAAAAGCAGACGAAAAATGTCTAAAAATTAACTAATACAAAAACTAAAGATAATTTTAAAAGGGGCTTACTAGTACTGCGAGTATATAGTCTAAAATCTAAGGATAAATTAGCACCTATCTATGAGTGACATAGGAATTAATTTTTTTTAATCTGGTGGCATAGCTTGAGAACCGTGATTTTCTTTAGGAAATTAATCATGATGCTCAATATTTATTATGTTTTGTAACAGATTGACTCATTCAATTTATGTTCTTTGGTGAAATGGGATGTTTATTTTTTCTAACATGTTTCTGTAACAATGTATATTAATTCATTTAACTTCTATTATGATTGTCCTTAGGTAAATATTACGTTGCCAATATATTGCTTTCATTCATGCGATCAGTTTGTGTACTTAATAATATTTTATTTCAAAAGTTTAATTTATTTTAATTTATGAATTGCCATTATTTGTTTTTTATTACCATGGTTAGCTTAGGATTGTACATGGAAGAAGTATGAAACTAACGGCAGCCGGATATTTAACGTCTTAATTTGATATAATTTGATGCGGCTTACTCGTGCGAGGAACGGGTCCAACATCTAGTTTAGTACATTATGTGTATGTATATGTTAAGTCATACATAATAATATTCCTGCTAAGAAAGGGTCATAGTTTTAACTAAAAGTGTATATTTGTTAGCATGAATATATGTATAAAATTAAAATAAATTAGCCACTTTAGTGGGTATGCGGATTAAATGACATGCTTATCTAGTCTAATTTACTGGTAACAGAGAGTTCGGGTCATGAATCCAGTTTGGATGTGATGATTTATATATATATAAAACATCCCAATAGTTTCATGAATTGAGCAAATTTCTACTCATTCTGTGAATTGGCTTCTTCATTGACCATTTCGTAAACCAGGCAAAAATTGCATTGCATTTCATGAACTGGAAATTGGTGACCTGGTGGTCTAGGGGTAAGGTGTCAGACTTCTGTGCTGAGGGTCCGGGGTTCAAACCTCGGTTCCGGCACAGATTTATCTGATTGCCAAACCCTTCCTTCACCTCTGACAAGATGTGTATTAATCACAACTTGTGAATGTGAGGAATGCCAGGCCTTCACCGTGGTTCGGATTCCACGTTAAACTGTAGGTCCTCCATTTCATCTCACAATCACCCTACCATTGCACATTAGCGTAAGTGCGTATAACCCGAACGGGTAGTAAGACGCGGTGCTAATCATAATAACTGGAAATTATTGTATTTGAAATTGGATTTAAAATATTATATTAAACTCTAACCCAAAATGATTTAATCTAACTTTCAATCCCAATACGATTAAAAGTTAAATTAACTTAAAGATCGAACTTTTTATTTGACTGTCAATTGTATATACTGGGCAAAACCTTGTCTAGTTAATGAAATAACATGTTCATTAATTGGGCAGCAGAATCACTGCGAAATTTATGAACTACACTATTTTTTATTTATTTTTTTCACAGTTCGTGAAATTGTTAGGAGGAAAAGCCAGTTTATGGAATTGGCAAAAATTTCCCCGATTCATGAACTGGGTAAATTCACAAAGGAGGTATAACATATATAATAATTAATTATATAGTTAAATGCATTTAGTCCAGTAAGAAATAAGATGTGGATAGGAATATGTTTTCAGAATTAGTCAACCCCAGTTTAAATTGAGCTCTAGACCGCCCGCAAATCCCTAGTAGACTCGTTTAGAATGCTATAAACTACATCTAAAATACTTTCCTCAGTAGCTCGCCAATAATTCCTTAGTAACCATATGGCTCATTTCTTTACAAAATGTAATATACTTTCCACAAAATTAGAAGAAATATTAAAAATATCAATCAAACATGTAAGTAAAACTTGTCTCGACACAAAAGGATCTTTTCCTCCCCTAACCCTCCCGATAAAATTGTCCCACGCCTACTTCTCAACACTATCGTTGATATGTGAACGTACCCCTTTTTAAAAGTTGGAAATTCGAGTCCATCTCTGCCACTGGGTTTTGATTCGTCTATCAAATTCCCTCATTCATTATCCCTAACTACTAGTTCTACTCTTTATTCTTATTATTTCTCTTGGAATAAACCTTCCTTTTATTTTCTTGTAATTCCTTCCCTCGCATCTTGCATATATTACTTTTCACTATATCATATTTACTCTATCCAATATACCCTCTTTTTTATTTTTTAATACTTATATATTTTTTTAAAAATATATATACATTCTCCTTCCCTTATAATATTTAATAGAACCGGAATCCGGATCGTCTTTTACAAACCTTTTAATCTTTTTTTTTTTTTTTTTTTTTTTTTGCTACGGTCCAGTGCTTTAAACCTGCCTGAATTCTCGATAAACAGGTCCAATCTAGCAGTCCATACTGGTCTTGGGACTTCTCCCCCATCTTTCAACTAGTGTGTTCCTGTCGTCTACACCCCCCACTCCCCTCTGTCCCTCATCAACCACGTAGCTGGACCGTTAGGAAGGCTAGATGTTGCTGTACACACCACTATATAAACCCCCTCCCCTTCCTCCCCGCCGACCAACCTATTTGCTGCTGGGAGATGAAACGTATTATGAATATTGGCCGTGACTACTTGGATTTGGCGGGAAGCAGGATATACCAGATTGCAAAAAAAAAAAAAAAAAAAAAAAAAATCTTAGGTAAGGTTTTGGAGGGGACTTAAGGAAATACACCGCTAAAACCAAACCAGATATCTTGGTCCTCTTTCTCTCTCGCTCTCTCTCTCTATATATATATATGTATATATATATAATATAGGATAATTCTAACCCATTTTAGATTATAGTTCACTACCATCATCAGAATAGAGAAATATACTTTCTTAAATCAATTCCCGTGTCCAGGTGTCATTTTTTTGTGACCTGGTGGTCTAGGGGTAAGGTGTCAGACTTCTGTGCTGAGGTTCCGGGGTTCGATCCTCAGTCCCGGCACAGATTTATCTTTGACCTTTGACAAGACGTGTATAATTAACAACTTGTGAATGTGTGGAATGACAGGACTCCACCGTGGTTCGGATTCCACGTTAAACTGTAGGTCCTCAATTTCATCTCACAATCACCCTACCATCACACATTAGCGTAAGTGCGTACAAAACGAGCGGGTAGTAAAAAGCGGTGCTAATAATAATCTTAAATCAAAATTGTGCACATGTAAGGAAAAAATTCGGAGGTAATTGATGCAATTAAAATTGATTGAAAGGTTGTTTTTCAATATCCCACGTTTCTTACAATAGTACATATTTTTGTATACATTTATATTATATATATATTATATAATATATATATATATTTATATATATATATATAATTAATACAATTGCAAGTAAATATGTATAGGTCTGAAGTTGTATGAGGGAGATTATTATTTAATATTTTTTTACTGAAAGCAGTCCTGTGTATGAATAGGACTTTTGAAGGGAAATGAAACCAGATTTTTTTGCTCTAGTCTTGACACGTGGAAGTGAAACAGGGTCTTGACGCCATCTTGGAAAACGTTTTTGCCACCAAGGTGGTATAAACATTTTATATTATTACTATTGATGTATTTTGTGCTTTGAGATTTAGATAGTATAATGGCCTTTATTTATTTCTTCACTCGGGAAACGGATTCCGCAGTGTTTACGAGTGAATAGAGAAGCTGAATACTGTTTTGAGTTAACGTGACCTGGCTTCGAGAACTGCCTACAATGATCTAAGTTTTTTTTTCTCGCCACGTCTTCCTACCCGTTTGGGTTAACGTGGGTGTACTATTACGCTTATATTTTTTTTTAGTATGAGGAAGACTTAATTTAGAGGAAGTGTACCCACTTATGAGTGGAGGAAGAGTGGGAAACCATTTAGGGAACACCTTCATCAGTACACCCAACCGGTATGTGAGTCGAGATAGCCACATCTTTGTTGTCAGTCCAGTATATTTCAAGTGTTGGGTTATACCATGCATGTCCAACCTTTCTCCGGCTGAGGGCTACAAAATAGGTTCTTGTGGAATTGGCAGGTCATACACGAGATTTAAAATACATAGTGCCCAGATATTATAAATACACATACACACATCCACACACATCCGTAAATACAACACACAAGTAACATTAAACTTACGATTATGGAAACTACATGGAAGTTAACTTAGCATTTACGTTAGCTACAAAATCCTAATTTGTTGTTTATTTCTGCAATTTGAAGTATTTCAATCATAGCTGGAGGGCCACACAAAAAGCACTCGGGGGTCGCAAGTAGCTTATGGGCTGTGGGTTGGACGTGACTGGGTTAGGTTTTGTTACCACCAAAGTGGGATAGTATAATTTCATTGTTTTGTTTTCCTAAAAATCAAATCTATTTGGCTAATGTTTACAGCATAGTGTTAGGTATGGTATTATAATAGGCCTGGTATTATGATAAATTAGTTTTTAAGCTATGGAATGGTGTTTTATACTATAATCTTGTGTTTTTTGAAGTGTACGATGGATCCTTACTATTAAATATGTATAGTTTAGTGTTTTAATAGCTACGCACGGGAAGTTTGATTGCTGAGAGTGAATATGATCCATTACTTTATTTCAAAGTATACTTATTTTAAATTTATTCACTTCTCATTTTTTTCACCAAGTACACTCCCATCTACTCTCATTGGTAGCAGTCTTACCTTGACAGATTGCACTATGGCCCTTTCATATAAGCTGTATCATAGTGGTATAATGCAAAGTAAGGTTTTTACCCTAGAGAGTAAATTAAGGGGGCCGATTATGGACTATAAGCATATTTAAACAAATGTGACAGGGATGAGGAAGGTAGAATTTATAGTAAATATACCCTAATTTGAACGTTGGAGGTAGAGTGGTACACAATGTTAGTAAAATAACACCACAATAAGTAGAACCAACTGTGATTCAAACCCCGATCTCACCATCAGTGGTTTGACTCTTTGGCTCACGTTCCAACCAATATGAGAGTTAATTGGGATGTGGGCTTCTAAAGGATTCTGAAAAGCAACACAAATATTCGTTTAACATAAATACACATTAATCGGGACCAAAGAAAACTAAACTTATTTTTTCCTCCAATATTTGAAAATATAAAAAAAAATGTTATAAAACATAACATTGTATGCGTTCAAGGTATATTCTAAAATATATAGAACCAGTACTTGGGATAAAACAGTGACCTTCGATTCACCCGTACCAGGACTGCTTTTTCACACAACAGGCTGATTAAATTTGGACTATTTTTAAAATTGTATAAGTACGCTTTACACTAATGTTATAGAGATCAGGGTAATTTTGATTAAATTTTCATTAAATTTAGCTACATTCATTTAATGTAGAGGATAGGAAGACCAAAGTGATAAATCCCTTTTGGAAAACCTTTGCCAGCAAACTTGGGCAGTATTCAAAACACACCCCTCCTCTCAATGATAGCTGAGTATATTTTGAGCTTGACACCTTAAACCGTGAGACCACCTTTATCTAAATACCAATATCTCAACAATCCTGACAATATTCAAGGTCATTTGATTTTAATATATTCTTTTAAGACGCTTAGTTCTGGTAAAATGTTTAAATTTTACTCACGCTGATGTAAAAAGGATTATAAAGATTTAATTTATAATAAGTGTAACTTCATTTGCGTGGAAGGAGAATAGAAAATATTTAGTAGAAATCGTCCTTAGTACTCTCGATCGGGTTTCGAACCCTGATCACCCAGTAATTAATGGTCTAATCTATTGCGAGAGTATCTCCTTTGACCAATTGGCCTACGAAGCGGGTCTTAACAACTCTTAAATACTTTTTATCAGCATAGTGTATGTCATTTGACAAGAAACATTTTAAATGAAGATAAAAGGTCTTGGTCAATCATCTTAATTCCCGTGCCCATCATTCCACTTCAAAACCTTCTTAATGAAGTGAAACAGCATTATACTTTAATAAATATACGTTGTAAGCCAATATATATAAATAATCAAACATAGAAAAATCAAAAGTTGATTGACACTTAGCCACCGAGTTCAAAGTCTGTTTTTTTCTAGCTCACCTAAACCTGATGAAAAGTAATCAATTCCAGTTTTGTTTCTCTTCCGAATAGTTCTTAGTTAACTTCTTGTGATAACTTGTATTTTATCTACAAGATACTCCTATGAGGATGTATTTTTCTTGAAATTACGCCTGATATAGCAGAATACTTTCTTATTTTTTTTAACTTTCTTGTAAGCTACTTAAAAGTAAATATTTTTAAAATGCTAATACGATATTTCTGATTAGAATGGCTTCTTTAAAGCTTTAAAACTACTAAAAACAACCTTAAATTATTTTAAAATGTTATATTTGACCCAATTATACAAATTACATTTTTTAGAGTAAAGCTTTTTTCTCATAATTTACCTTAATCTCATAAGTGCGAAATTTCGCGTGATATTTTATCTTAAAATTAACTCGTTTTATTAATTAATCAACGTTTATAAGATTTTAAAAACTCAAAACTAAGGATTTAAGGTCACAGGAATCTATCGGTGCTTTTCTTTTCCATTTTTGCACTAATTATATTTTAACTAATGAACCAGTTCTTAACTTATGCGGGGCTTCGGAAAGTCTTCAATATATTTAAGCAATATATAGTTTTCTTTCCATATATTTTTACTCATCCGGAATATACATATTTTAATTATTCAAGTGGAGTAGGAAACGTACCCATATTGACATGGAGAGATAGTGGGAAATAATTTATGAAAACCCACCCTCAATACGCCCAGCTTGGATTTTGAGCCCCAACCTCCCCATTACTTATAATTTTGATGAGGATTATAGTTTAAGGAAACGTTTCCCATGGGCTTGATAAGATTTTTTTAAATAGCTGTATTTGTTTAATAATGAAGTACAGTACATTACTGTATGTTTAATTATTGGGAAAGCCTATAGCAACTTAAGTATAGGTGTCACCCTTAAAAAGAAAATTTGTAAGCACTTGAACACCAATTATTTTATTTTTCTGTTTTTAAGATTGATATATCATATTATACGATGATTAAATTAATCATTTAAATGTTCACTGTTTATTATGTGACCTTTATATGCTGAGAGAGTATTGTGATTAAATTTAATATTACAAATATTTAAAATGGAATAATTAACAAATAAATTGTTGGATGAGTCGAATAACCGTATTACTTTTGGTGGTAGTACTTCTGTGATATTAAAAAAAAATGAACATTTTAAATATAGTGATTTTTTTTCTATAGTAGCTTTGATATAACAAGAATAACTGAATAACTAAGAATAAAATAGCTAATGCACTAATTGTTCGCTTTGTATTGGCAACAAATACTCAAGCTGAGAAACTAAACAAACTAAAAGTTTCTAATTTATTGCATAGTTTCAACTATGGAGTAATATTTATTTCATATCAATTCTGAACTTGCATTTAATTTTGATCTGTTTCGTTCCAGCCCCTCCCCTGGTTTCCGTACTATCCAACATTTATGTTATTTAAATACCTATCGGTCCCATTTAGGTTAGATAATCAAGTCTCTACTATATTTGGTGGGAGATGGGAGATGGGGGTAATGGTTAAAACTACTCCACTCCACCTTTCCTCAATGATTACGTCACTGCACAGATTTCTCTTCACACCTTCTCATAAAAGTCACATACCCCATTTTACTTCTGGGCTCCAGTTCATCTCTAGCTGAAACCTGACAACAATGACAACCCTGTGTGTGTCCTGCTTTGTATTCTTTGAAGGAAGTTGTTTTCGCTGCGGAACCATTTAGTGGTCCAATGTGACAATAATAGAAAACCATCGGTTGAAGCAAGAAAAACAATTTGAAATAAATATGTGAGATGTATATTTTAAGAAAAACTGCATAAATGTTCCTGATAGGGGTAAGGGTTGGACTAGTACATTTGTGCCCCTTATACCAGCAACCCCAATATGTAACCCTGTCCCCCTCAACTAAGAGATAAAGAAAGATTCGTTCTTAAATACATCGTGAGGGTCTGGGAGGCAGATATTGGGACCCTAGTCCTCGATCACCCGGATTTGCCCATTTTCTTTACCCTTCGTTTACTCTGAAAGGTATCAAGCTTACATTTATGTTTCCATTATGGCGTAGATTATAAGATAGGGCCATAGCATAGTTGATCAATGAAATATGTCTGCCTTTTAGAGTAGATTAAGTATATACTATACTTCAATAACATAGAACCTAAGATGTGATTCGTATATATGACTGGTTGAGTTTGTTTAGTAAACCTGACTCATGATGGTGCCTAGAAAAACTAAGTATTTGTGCACTAGTTCGTCCTACTCCCACCCATATATCAACGCAAATGTTCTAACTCTTAGAAAATATATATTTGTAGAATTACTTAAATCGATCTTATGAAAAATGAATGTTAATAAACCTGTGTTTTAATGGTATTCATTCATGTAAAGTCATCCTAAAATCTGTTGACTGTCAGATTCCGACTGAAGTATTATTAACACCGCGTCTTACTACCCGTTCGGTTTATACGCACTTACGCTAATGTGTAATGGTAGGGTGATTGTGAGATGAAATGTAGGACCTACAGTTTAACGTGGGATCCGAACCACGGTGGAGGCCTGGCATTCCTCACATTCACAAGTTATGATTAATACACGTCTTGTCAGAGGTGAAGGAAGGGTTTGGCAATCAGATAAAAGTGTGCCGGGACCGAGGATTGAACCGCGTACCCCCAGCACAGAAGTCTATCCTGACTGAAGGTGTGGACTACTGACGGCCACACATTATTCAGTTCTAATCAACAGCCTTGGCCTTTAAATCTTGTATATGATCGAACAAGCCAAGAATAGTCAAACCCATTATTTAACAACAGTCCTAGATACTCACTTTGTCGATGACAGGGAGAACACGTTTCGAAACCAGGTCCAATGTCCTGAGGGTGTTTTCTTCTAAATGGTTTTCCATTCTCACCCTTAACACATTAGCATAATTAGTACACATGTGTATATCCCGGATGGGTAGTAAGACGCTGTGACCAAAAAAGTTCCATACAACTAGTTGATTCCTGTTCCTAATTGATTACAAATAAAATCATGGCTCTTATAGGTAATTAAAAAACTTAGTTTATATTTAATAATATTGCTAATTTAAAAAAAATAAGGTGGAATAAAGAAGTACCGTATGAAAGTTCTAGGAAAAATAATTTATCAATAGATTTTCAAACAAAAAATAGCTCTACACATTAAAATAAATATTTTGAAAAATAAGGATACGGTTATTGAATTAGTACCATTCGTATTTTCATAATTTGTGGGAATAGGTTGTACGAAAGTAAAACAAGAGTAATTAGTTCTTAGTTGGATATTGTGTATTGATGGAAATCTTAATAAATTTCATTAGCTTGTTTTTGGTGCAAATAAGAAGCAGCCAAGAACTTTAATGTTAAGGTGTTCTGTGAAGACTCTATAAGTGGCATTCATTCTTCGTATAAATTATAAGCGGTTTTATCTTGTTTATAAAATATTTATTAGAGATATAAAGACAATAAAAAATAGGACTGGTTGTTAGCGAAATTACTCATCTTGAAATGTGCCTTCTAACCATGTACTTCACTTTATTGAAAGTTTAGGACTGTAGGTCGTAACTACAGTCAACCTACATACACAAACAGTTTTGTGAGTGATTCGAGGAACTAAAGGGCCGATATTTCAATCTTGAAATGCAGTCCAACTGTACGTGAATGATCATTATTTAAAAAAAAGTCATATTACAATATTTATTATGTATATGTATATAGATATTTGTTTTAAAATTTATTTCAACGTATCAAAATATTTTATTTTCCATACGAGTTTGAATGAATACATCTAAAACCAAATTTATTAAGATGGGGTGGATGGGGATGCAAGAAACAGCCAGTGTTTTTGCAGTTTCTTATGGCAAAACATTTAGGCCAAAATAAACAAAATATTGCTTCAGTACAAACATCGAGTTTAATTTTCTTCACAGTTGATATCAACAGTTGTTGAATATCTGTCATGATTAAGGAGGCATTATCTAATTTACTCATCAAATGAAAATAAAATGTTGTCATTAAATTCCAGAACACATTTGAGAGAGATATTCAAGACTTTTTTTGTCACCATGTGAAGAAAATTAAATTCTATATTTGTACTGGATCAATATTATATTTATGTTTGGTCAAAAAAGTGTTGCCATAAAAACTGCATAAATACTGGCTTTTCCTGGAATACTCTTCCATCCCACCTTAACGCTTTCATTTAAGCGGTAGGGAATGGAGGAGTGAATAATAAAAAACAATTGCCCGCACAAGCACAGAGGAGAGCATGTAAAAAATCCTTCAGTGAACCCGGTCAAGATTCAAATTTACATCCCTTTCATAGACAATCCAGTTTATCGGGAATCTAACGTCTTAGACCTTGTCACCACAGTTCAGGGTATTGTTATTAATCATTTATTATTAAATCGAAAATATTGTGAATGGGAAGATAATAATATATGTTTATGTTACGTTCAGACTTAAATCTCAGAGTTAAAAATATTAAGAAATATAAAGGGATTATAAAAATGGAAATAAATATATTAAATATTAAATTTAATCTAGGGAAAAATATTTCAACTAATATATATAATAAATTACAAATCAGTTTAATAATACTGAGATTTAAATATTAATTGAAATTTTATTAAAAATAATGCTATATATTTATCAATTTAGTTGAGTAATTACCTAAATGGTTGTATTTATATAGGATAATAAACATTATATTAAGGAGCACCAAATATTGAAGATGTAGTTATCAAAAGTAACAAATCCAAAGTCACGTAAAGAGTTTATTCTTCTTGTTGCCGTGAAAATACGAAGATGTAATATATATTATTATCTACAAAATGGTCAACTTAGGGGCGAAAAACCTTCTAGAACCTGATATTTTGTATTGACGGTGGGTAAAGGTTGTAAACTAATTTTAGGTTAAATTTCTATTAAACACGAGATAATTGTATACATCTTTGGTATTCTATATTTATGGATGATTTTAAAACTAATTTGTTGAGCAGCCGGTCGATCTTGCAGTAATTTGAAGCAAGCTAGAGCCATTATTTTGCTTGATATCATAAAGACAGGCATCGGGTTGTGTATAAGTGAATTTTCTTGGTTTATAACTTTTTTTTTTCTCATACCTACTTTTTTTTAAAGTGCACATAACTATGAAAACATATCTTGCCTTACCTCGGGGCAGAGGCAGATACCGACTTTATTTTACAGCCAATGTTTGGAATCTTTCTCTCTCAATGAACATTGCATTTTAATGACCTTCTTATGTACGAAGAATGTGATCAGTTTCCAGACTTAAAAAATGGTCAGATGGTACTTTGTCGGTTATTCAACCTTTTCCCAGTGTGATGACACTTGGGCCTTTAAACCTAGCACGTCTTTGCATGTTTCACTAATTTGCATAAAAATGACAGACCCCAACATCAAATTTTACAGAATAGCTTTGATATTATTTTTAGTATCTCTGTTTAAAAATAATACATTAATTTTATAGACATAAATTCAGCTGATTATTCAGTGCTTGTCAGTTATCACAGTACAATTTAATTTTATTAAAGAATCTCAAATGTGTACCATTGGGTGCACCGACAAAGGCGTTAGTCTTGTACTGTCTGTTTTGCGGTTCAGATCCCAATCAGTGTATGGAACTGTTGTGTTTTCTTATATTGGTTTACTTCTCTTCTCCACCTGAGTACCTACATGAGTTTCCATCTTGTTTTCTTTCTCCCTGTTCTATTAACTTAGGTGTGCGGACATCTTAGACACATAATAAGACAAGTAGGACAAATAAATATTTTCTTTAAATACTAATATATAATAATAATTACAGGGGTTAAAATACAATTTAAAATATTATTACATAATATAATATTAAATATACTATAACCCTTCTCAAATTTTTTTTTTTTTGTACGTTGATAATATTTTTAATCTTTAAAATGTCTGGAGTCCAATTTAGCTGTCACCTATTTATATTTTCTTCAAAATCTATTTTATTATGAGCATTACAAACGATAATTGTATTGTTATTAAATATGTGTTATCATACCTAATACAAGAGGTATTAATAATATTATGTTATTTGGCCTACCATAATTATTGAGCCATATTGTTTTTATATATATATATATATATATTTTAATTTATGTGTCACATTTATTTACATAATATCATCTAACACACGTTATACAGGATACTGCTATTGTAAGGGTCCCGATGTCATAACAAAGGGGTTAAAATCTATAGCCAGGAAATGGTTCTTAAACTTAAGAATTTTACAAAAATCACAACACTTTGGACAGTCGCTGGGATTAACTTTAAATAATATTTTATTTGAACACGCACGAAAGCTTACAAATGGGGATGGTAGATTTGTAATAATTCCTGTAAGTTATTTTTAGTCCGTTGTATGTTGTGTAATATATTGATAGTATTAAAATATTGTATCTATCAATGTTTTATAATATTTTATTTATTGTTTGTCTTTATTAATTTAATAATTATTTGATAAGTAAATTTTCAACATTTCTAGCTAGTTTTATAAACAATTCACTTATATTCCTAACTTTCTGTTGAATGTTAAGCTAAGAGCTATCACTTATCACACTTATGATGAGTTTTTTGACAATTCTTATGGTTTGGTTTGAAATTAGATTTTGATACCTACTATTGCCACAAATCCAACTCCATATATTTACGATGATGGGAAAACTTCAGTAGAAAGAGTTGTTTATGTGTGTTGAGCATACATCCGTAACTTCATCAACTGTTTGCGGTTGAAATTAATTTTAATTCATTATTAATTTTATAGTATCAGAATTTTAGCATCTTAAAAAAACCTTTCACGACCCACCAAGAATCTGCTCCTGAACCGTCAATGGTTCGCGACCCACAGTCTGGAAACCACTGTTCTATACAATCATTAATTTAATTTTACACCACTTCTAACTTTCCTACGAGCTATTAGCCTTTTAACCATGCTAACGGGGTAGGACCGAGGAAATAAGGATTAAGAATAAGTGTACCCTCATTTACGTAGAGAGAGGAGGAACCCTTTAAGGGGGAGAGGGACGGACCTGCTGTTATTCGAAACCCTGGCTCAGCGTCACCGGAAAACCATATAAGATATGCCTGACATAATATGCGTGCCCAGGGCAGGATTAAGACATTGGCCTTTGGGACTACGTCCAGGCGCCTCCACCAGCTGGAGTGCCTCCAGAGGTTAAAAAGTTATTTCGTTTGTGAATGCTGAATCAAAAACAAAAATATCTCTAAGCTATCTATTTAAAAATGGGTTAAATTAATTCATTTGGTCCAAAAACGGATGAGGCTACTGAGGACTAGGTTACGTAGTAATGATGAGTAACATACCCTGTACTAATAACAATACATTATTTTTTAGGATATTTAAGTCTCATAGATTACGGTGGGCAGGACATGAAGCACGAATGGAAGATTCTAGAAACTTGTTCATGGTACTGACTGGCATACCCAATGGGAAGAGACCATTGAAAGGACCTAGAAGCAGATGGGAGGAAAATATTGGGATGGACCTGAATAGAAAGGCCGTAGGGAGGTGGACTGTCTAGAAGTAGCTCAATATAGAAATAGGTGGCATACTTTAGTAGGTGCGGCAATGAACTTTTGTCCTCCCAATGCCATATAGCAAGTAAATAATATATATAGTAAATATATTATGACCTTGTAAAATTTAGTTTTATTTCATTTAACTTCTATACATATATATATATATATATATATATATAACTGGGGTCCTCACAGTTCCTATAGCTCGGGGGCCTACAAAATCTTAATCCAGACCTGCGCGTACCCACCGATGGGAAGTAAAACACTTGAATTTATAGTATAGAATCTAGATACATTTTTAAAGGTTTATGGTAATTATACGAAATTCACCCACGGTGGTCAAGCGGTCTCAGGCATCACTATTGAAATAAACTGGTTTTATGGTAAGGAGTTTGTTGAGGATTTGAATCCCGGCCATGTAGACCGGGCGGTATTTCCCCCATCTGGCTCTGGCACTGTGAATCTCCCGTTTCTTCTCAGGGATTATGTGACTAATGTTTACTCTAAGCTATCCTCGTCATCTTTACCCCCTAGAACTAGAAATTGATATTTATGTTTAAAAAAGTAATGAATAAAAAAATACCACAGTTTGAATTTATCAAACCCCAACTCTATGGACAATATTGCAATGTTTTATTATACTTACCATTTAAATTTCCTACTAACAATTGTGCTACACATTAGTGTTTTATATCTATGTATATACATAGGATATATATGTATATATATATGTCAAAGCATGAAATCTAGCCAGTTCGCGAAATTACCGACCAAATCTAGATTTGGTCACCGAAATCAGCCAAAAGACGAGATATATAATAATTTGCCAGCAGTTCGAGATTTGGCCAGCCAGTTCTAAACATGTATGTGGGATACTGCCCTAAGAATGGAATCTATAATAATTTGCCGTCTAATTCTCAGAGCCTCTTCACGCAATTAATCAATATAATGGATAAAAGGATTATTTACTTTTGTAATGCCCAGTTGCTAGGTTAGGCTAGGTTCGACTATGCTAGATCTGGCTAGGCTAGTTTCGGCTAGAATGGGATTGTGTTGTATTATACATACTAATCAGAACTTCAGGTATTGGCCAGGATGCCGTCTTCAATTGGCGCGTTGGCTGGCTAGAACCCGAATTTAAATTCCCCCCATCTCATTAATATTTCGTAATAAATGTATATATAATATATATAAGTGATATATGTATGTACATGTAGATATACGTATATATATTATGTAAATATACTAGTGGATCGTTGCAGAGATGTCTGAAAATTATTATCCTAAAATGTATTTTAAACTATTATTGGGAAAAGTTCTAAATAATAAGCCTTAAATCGACTTTATAGTTAAATATTTACTCGTCAAATTCTATCAACATTACATAGATTTTTAGCTTTCGATGTTTAATTTTAATCAAAACGTATATTTTCCCCCTTCACTCCACTATGATTTAAAACAAACCCTCTCCCAGCTCTGTTTCTATTTTTTTCACCATACTAATTAAGTAGGAATCAAGTTGTTTTATTTTTGACCCAAGAGAATTATGTTATTTTCAGATATACATTCATGCACAAATCAGGGTTTCCATGGCGATATAAACAAAGAATGAAAAGCTGTAAATTATTTGGGAAAATTATATTTTCGTAGGAAATACTATTTTTCTCGACATCCTTGACCCCTAACCTTTAAAATGAGATAAGATTTTCTTAAATTGGTTCAGCCATTTCCTCGTAATTTCTACTAACGGAAACAGGCTTACCATACTATGCATAATAGCAGAGGCAAATATTTAAATACAAATATGAGGAAATATATAAATCAAAAATACAAAAAATTGTATACCTTTAAAATGAGAGGTCAATTGTCAAAATCTGTTCATCTAATTCCTTGTAATTTCTATTACCGGAAACGGGATTATCAAATTATAAATGAGATACGCGATGTATTAATATATCTGTATGTATATATTTGTGTCTGTTTATATGTGAGAATGAATTATGTATATATTTTGAATTTAAAAATCCTTCATGATCGTCTAAATCATATCAATTGTTCTTTTGTTGGAAAGAGGTCGTGCAATACTACTAATTGATTAGTTGATATTCAAAAATTGGGAGGTCCTTTTCTTTCATTTAACATCGAGTTCATCAGAAGAACATCGATACGTTAATCAAATAAATTTCTAAGAAAGAAAATACATCTTTTGTTGTACAGTTAGAAGGTGGAGATTTGTGACGATGATGATAATCGTAATAATAGTAATAATAATAATATGTGTGAGAATCGGTTAAAAAGATAGGTAGGGTGCCATAAAGAATAAGATAAGGAGTTTTTCAACAAATACATATTCAAATAATTCTATATACAGTCCAAGAGGAAGCTTTATTAGAAGAAAAATGAAGGCATGAGGTGATGGGTTGGAAATGCCACTAAACAATCACAAAAGGATTACTTAGAGAAAGCTTTTAAAGGTGAAAGAGAGAGAAGAGAATAGATTAAGTTGAAAGAGGAAAAGAGAGGGAGATATATTGCACCCAAGACTCCTCTGCAGAGCAGAGGGATATCTGGTTAGACCTTGGTCGTACACAGAAAAGGGTGCTGATGACACCATTAAAACTTCCCTACCTTGTAGCTTGAATGACTACCATCCCCCCCCCCCAACCCTTATTCTCATAATACCATCGTCCACAGGAGCTGTCATTATAGCTGCTGGCAACGGGTTTCCACAATTTAGCGTCACCCTGCTAGAGGCTTCAATTTCTATGAGTCAGTATATGATGTGTGTCTGTATGTAAACTTATGAAATATTTGTGTAGATTTTTTTTTATGTTATTAAAAACAGGAATGGTAAAACTCTGACCTATGAAACAATTTTTTGGTGGACAATTCGCTTACTTCACAACTACTATTTTATTCCACATCATTCTACTACTGGTCTAGAATATACACTTAAATTCACTAATAAGTTATAGATGAGAAATTTATAACTAGAGGAAGTGTATCCTTATTTTTGTAAAGAGGAGTCGAAAATTAATCTAAGAAAAATCAAGCCCAGCTAACCCAGCCAATATTCCAAATTCGACGTCCCCATTACCACCAATCCAGTTTATACTGTGAGAGTAGTGCCTGATTGAACTGTGATAACTGATGTGAGGTTTTTTACAGATTATTTATTGTTTTATAAAACCCTGCCATGGTAAGATTGATTATCTTTAAAACATTAGAAGAGATTATGTGGTTTTCAGAAACTCTACAGATTTCCTCGTTAAAGATGAAATGTATTATTGATCCAGCAGTAGAATACGAATTAAGGAACTATGATTACAAAGTTTATAACTATACATGCCACATGGATACAGGCGACCACTTGCCTCAATAACAGCGTCAATATTCATCAAATGTTGACACATTTAATTTCTTTAAATTCCTAGTAAAGCCTTCTTTATATCCAACTTTTTTTTTTTACTAGCATGTAGATAAAAAAGTCTTGCCTCCACCTTTTTTTAAAATTTGATAACGCATTATGAGTAAATTAAGTGGGGAGGAACTAAGCTAATACTTGCGCCTCCTAACATTTCTTCCTGTGAAACGTGGTAAGGTACCTTTAGATGTTTTTATGTTAACTAGTACTTTCTAATTATAGTTTAACGCAACACACGTTATACAAACCAACTTAACTAAATACAACTATACTCGTCACCTAACATCTAGTATACACTTAATATTATAAATTATTATTAAATCAAAATATTTTTTATTATTTTTTTAAATGTCCTAAAAGATATATTTAATAAAATAATATTTATATAAATCACGTAAGTCACTGTGTTTACGCTCATTACCATATGGAATAGCGATGTACGAGTAGGAAATGTCATGATTCACCACGTAATACGCTCTTTGTGACATTGGAGGTTGTGGATGCAAAGATAGTGTGAATTTATGTTTTAATAGAAATCATATGATTTAATATCTATCATGATTGATCACAATCAGATACCGTATTCCCTTAAAATTTCTCATTTTGGTCAAAATTCCACTCCCAAATAATATTTTGTTTAATTTTTATGGACCATCTCCACCCCCTTCCTTCCCTATATCTACTTGCCCCCTTAGAATGTATCCCATATATGCTACTGGGGCCTATCAAAAGGGGCGACTCTTTGATCTCAATATGAAACTCATCAGACTTAAGCAGGTTTATTGCCTGTTAAATTTTAAATAAGGAAAAAAATTAGGAAGTACATAAAACTATAGATAAATCAGATGTAATAAAAACTAAACTTCCATAAGACTGCTAAGAATTTAATAATATATACATTTCTCTGGGAACGGAACCCCTTTAATAGAATTCAAGTGTCTTTTTTGCATTTTTTTTTTCAGAAACAGATCATACACGTAGGGCAGAGGTTCCCAATTTTTTTTTTGCCACGGAACCCTAATTGATCATACTTTTTTTGGCGGAACCACATTTTGATAATAACAAAAGTGATTGTACCTTGTAGTGTAGTTTGAATATTTTCATGTTTGACATGAAAAGAAAGAATAATTATAAATAAAAAATAATTATTTTAAGTATTATAAAACATTTATCGTACAAAAAAAAGTAACTATTTAATGTGAAGAATGACATTTTTTTCACATATTTACTTATAATAGCACTAAAATTAGGCTTAATGTCTGACAATTGAACGCGAAGATCTGAACTCGGAACCCCGTCGACCCTTCCACGGAACCCCAGGGTTCCGCGGAACACCTTTTGGGAAACGCTGGGTGATGGTTTGCATAAATTAAAGTACTTCAATATTTTCACCCAAACACAGATGAATAGGAAATTAATATTCATTTAGAGGAAAACCCCTTCATTGGTCATTTAAATATGCATAAATGTTCACCTTCCATTATTATTATATTAAATTAAAACTAGGAAATGTTTAGAAAAATATTAAAACTATGCTTTCATTAATTAAAAAATATATTAATCTCTGAAGGTCTACTCGTGGATTAACAACAGAACATTAATTTTACTAATTTTGATTGCTTTGGTGTATTTAAGGTGAAATTAATGGAACTACTGATTATACCAGCCCATGATTTACAAATTTACTCAATTCTAGAACAGACAAAACACCTATTTTTCTTGCTGTTTATACATAAGTGGGAAAGGAAAATCCCCAGTTTCACCAATGGCCAATTTTTGGGCCTGGCTGGAAGTTAACCCCGGAACCCTTAATTCAGTAGGCGTACATTGAACCGACTGAGCTAAGGTGTTGAAATAATTTTGTTTATACTAAATTTCCAGCTGTATTCTAATAATTAGAATATTATATTCTCTCACAGACCACCGCCCTGCCAATACATGATTTAGATATCACGCCAGCTCATAGAACACATTACTTACACTCACTAAACTCAACGTCCCCTAAAAAATCGTGTTCTTAATTCAACTTGTAGCCTTTTACCCTCCCTTTTTTTTTTTTTCATCTCATCTCTTGAGTTTTGGGGGATTATGGCATTGAAAATGGTCCTTTTCGGGTGTAGGAATCCAACACAACTTATGAAAGAGGAAAAGGGGGGGAGGGGGAGGGAGGGTTGAAGGAAGTTTTAAAGCCTAACAGCCACTCTAACCACGAAACATAAACTCAACGCATGGTTCCTATTTTGTTGACAACATGTTGCTATACTCTAAAAACCGGCATGTCCAAGTTAGTAGGGAGGTGTGAGTGACATTCTAAATATGAAAACAAGTAAAACAAGGATAGGAAAAGATACTCTTTGCCACATTCTTTCATGCTTAACAGCACCCAGAATCAAAATACTGGTTATATCCCTATCTACAAGGGGTGACACTTTTTAGCTCCTATTTTTCCATATGGCTGGTATAATCTTTTTTTTACTATTATTACATATATGGGTGCGCATTTTGTTTTGACTTTCTCACGTCCCCCCATATAAGGGGGCCGGCATAGATGGGTAGTATGTAATAATGTCACTTGACCGCTATACGTCTGCCTTGCATATAGATTATGGATCCTAACATTTTTTTATTCTCACGTTTATTTAATTTGAGAAAATTCGAACGCTCCCTCATTCCATTGTATTGTCAAAGAGTTGGCCTTTTTTTTTCGACACATGAATTATGGTTACAGAATATTTGTTAAAAGCTATTCACTGAAAAATGGATTATGTCCAAATGTTCTTACTTTGTCGGTAACTCATCGTATGCCATTGTTATTTGTAATGAAAACTTAACCACACCTAAATAAAATAAAAATTGGATTAAAATAAATATTATATTAATTTTAAAATTAGATAAAGTTAGCACAGATAATAATAAAATAATCTATTCTATGAAATTAAGTATGTCTAGTTAATATAGTATTATTAGCGTATGACCCGAATGGGTAGTAAGACGCTGTGTTAAATAATAATAATAATAATAATAATAATAATAATAATAAATATTTCAATCATACTATAAAACTTGTCAATATGTAAGAAATGGGGTAATACTGGTTAATTTTGAAGTCCATGTTAAATGTATTTAACCACCAACAAATCAAAGACGAATATGTAGCCATGATGTTTAATTTCTTAAGGAGGGTGTAAACGCTAAACATATATGTTTAAATTACCAGTCAGTCTTTCACTCGCTCCAGGCCCCTGAGTAATTCTCACACACCAATTACATCTGTTGTAAGGAAAACTCAAGGGCCGAGATCGATAAAAACACCATTATTATTATTATTAGCACCGCGTCTTACTACCCGTTCGGGTTATACGCACTTGCTAATGTGTAATGGTAGGGTGATTGTGAGATGAAATTGAGGACCTACAGTTTAACGTGGGATCCGAACCACGGTGGAGGCCTGGCATTCCTCACATTCACAAGTTGTGATTAATACACATCTTGTCAGAGGTGAAGGAAGGGTTTGGTAATCAGATACATATGTGCCGGGACCGAGGATTGAACCCGGACCTCAACACAGTAGCTGATACCTTACCCCTAGACCACAGGTCACCAACACCCTATAAATTAAAACATTATAAATAAATAATTAAATGTAAATTAAACAAGAACATATTCATATTGATTGGCTATATTTAATTATTCATATAAGTAATCTCATGCAATCAAATCAAAGTCTTTCAGGTTACAATCATGATCCTAATAATATTAATATTAACAGTTTTATACACTATTTGGTTTGTACCCATAGTCTTAAGGGCACCGCCTCCTTGAAAGGAAATATTCTCACACTGGGGTATTCCTTAGGAAATTACATTTCTCATCTTATAAAACAATAAATTGTAAATATTTTATAACTGTTTTAAATTTTATAAACGAATTGATAACGTGTTTAGTTTCTATTTCCCTTTACACATCAGCACAACAAATAAATACATAAATTCCTCAAATGAGTAAATTAATTGCTTAGAAATATCTCCTCCAATAAAGATTTTTTTACAGTGATGGATGAACCAGAATAAATACTCAGACGAATTATTTTTATACCAAATCAATTATCAGCATAAATAAGTAAACCTACGGACAGAAGTTGGTGGTTAATACGTGGACCGAGCTACATTTAATATACAATTTGTAGTAGGCTAACTAGCTAAGTCCCCTACAACCCAAAGCACCTGCCACCAATAAAGGTCTTGAAATAAAAAAGTACATGGATTGCTGAAAATATGCACATAACTATACATGTCTGTGTTACATACCTCAACACAAAACAACAACTTCGCTGAACACGAGCTCCGTTAGAAGCGCCAGTGTCACCGCACTTCACCGGGCCGAGCTTTGGTTAAACTGACTGAATAGCTCCAGATAGCTCCACCCAGCTATTCAGTCAGATGAACCAAAGTTCGGCCCAGTGAAATGCGGCGACACTGGCCAGGAGAATAGCAGGCGCTTCTAACGGAGCTCGTGTTCAGTGAAGTTGTTGTTGTTGTTGTGGCGAGGTATGTAACACAGACATGTTTAGTTATGAGCATATTTTCAGCAATCCATGTACTTTTTTATTTCAAGACCTTTATTGGTGGCAGGTGCTTTGGGTTGTAGGGGACTTAGCTAGTTAGCCCGCTACAACACTCCCACCCTTCAAAACTAGCTAAGTCCCCTACAAATCGAATTGGCAATTTCGAAAGACGATATCTCCTCCACTTTTTACCAAAATTCACTTTCTTCCATTTTGAATACGACTGTAGAAGGCCGGTTCATATTCATATAAAAATTACATTTTAAGAGCCTTCTATATATTATATGTACCAGCATTCCTTTCTAAATGCCATATTACTGGAGCTATTATTGCCCAATGGGTCCAACTGTCATCGCTGATCGCATGGTCTAAGACTTCACTCTCGTGTTGGAATGGACTTCTGATGACGTGGAGATTGGTGTTAGAATCTCGGTTGGGTGTACTGAGATTGGTTTTCCTAATTGTTTCCCCACCTTCTTTTCATGCAAATTCGAGTACATTTCCTCTCAAATTCCACTTTTTTCACTCTTACTCCATTATCGTTATTAATGTAGGCGTATAAACCGATTTAACAGTAAGACGCGGTGGAAAAAAATTGGAGCCAAACAGGTTTTACCTTTACGATTAAAAGGTTAACATTAAAACATTATTTTGGAAAAGCAGTTCTAAGGGGAGATAAGCATTTCCTGAAGTTCACCTTGGTGGTCTTGGGGTGAAGTGTTCACCTCAGGACCCTATGTTGGTGGGTTCATACCCAACCGGGGTTGATGGTCTTTTCCTGAGAAATAAAAATCCTTAGCGCATACTTCTTTGGAAAAGGAAGTAAATCAGTGAGTCCCATTTCGACAATGCCATATAAGATAACCCTGGAAGGTATGTGAACATAGCTTTCCTGGAAAAATTGGTAGACCCTTTCGCTCTCACTCATAGAAATTATCGTGTGCTCATATAATCAGACAATTCAGAAAGTTCAGCTAAAATAACTCAAACCCGCTTAAGTGGGCGCGTGGTCTAACGCTACTCTCTCAGTAAGGCTAGACCACCGATGACGGGGAGATAGAGGTTCGAATCTTGGTCGGGTGTACTGAGGGAGGTTTTCCAAAATTGTTTTCTACTCTCTCTTCACGCAAATTTGTGTACACTTCTTCTAAATATAGCTTTCCAAATCCCTAAAAACCATTAGTGTAATTAATACACAAGCATTTAACCCGAACGGTTAGTTAGATGCGGTGCCAAAATATAAAACTAAAAAAAAAAAACCTCAAATGAATAAATAAAAACATCTCCTTAATCACCAATAATCAAAGTCTTTTCACACTTAATAATCCTTCGTTAAATCTCCAGTAGTCTACTAATGTTTAGCACACTGGGCCACTCGTACAAAAACCTACATGCTTCTAGAAAGTAGCCTCCACTATATTATACTACAATGCACTACACGACACTTGGGAAACACTTAGTTCATGTGTAAAAAAAAAATACCCTCCCAATGGATTGTGATGCCAATTCCATCGCACAAGGGACTACTCCATTCACGGTGGGAATTACTCTCTGAAAGGTCTTTTTTCCTACCAATATCCTTCTATATAATAGATTTCTGGTACGGAAAAAGGCCTTTCAGAAAACAATTCCTACTCTGAACAGACTTAATCTATCACTGCACATGTAAGTCAGAGACAAACGGCGCAACACCTGGCGATTATGGAGGGAAACACCTCATCACAGGGTGCCCTATGGATAGCCCCACTTGTGGCCGTAGCCTCCGAGTGGAGACACCTGTGTAAGCACAGGCAGCGAACCGTTCGGGAACACCAACCCCTATCTAGTCAACGATCCCGTAATCACTGGATAGCTCAGGAACAACCCTCGCCTTCTCGCCATTTCTTGGCCCTTGGCGGGAGGAGCTATCCCCTCCTCCTTAAGTGCAATGCCAGCGTCACGGGAGGATGCCAGAAACTCAGTCCTCGGTATAACCATGGTCCACCCATGCATTGACCCTAAGTTTCCTAGCGGGTACCTTGTGGAGATGTCCTGAGCAGCTATCACCGGTTGAGATGAAAACCAACTTCTTAGTGTATGGCAGTTGGGGGACATCGCCTTCCCCGACCCACACACTGATGACTCTACAGGGATTCAGTCGCCCAATCAGCTAGACTAGACGGTCGGGTCCACCACCCAACCAAGCAAGGAAGGAAGTTGCCTGCAGACTGCCAACATGGATGCATCCAGGTAGCGATTTTAGGCGAGTATATCTGAGGCAGGCAGATATAATCTCCCATCGGGACAACATCCGAGCCGATACGTGCCACCACGAAGGAAGGAGTAGACTACGTCTCAAACCAGCCCTAATGAGCGCATAATACTAGCCCAATTTTATCCCCATTGGGCTAATGCACGCAGAAACTCGCAATTTGATGTGATGCCTGGTTCGAGAGTCATCGCGAAATTTGATCAACCGACAAATCCAACCGTGAGGATAGGTTCACCATAACGACTTGATGGTTTGGCCCACGTAACAAGTGAGGCCAGTGAGGTTTACAATATCATTTTATGATACAAGATGGTAAGTATGAAGACTCAAATACTGGGTCATTTATTTTCCCAGACGTAAGATTAAATAGCGGATTATGAAGCGGCACCTAAATTTAGTGGGTTAGGATTGACTCACAATGTACCTGGGTCAGAGTCGGACGTGCTAACCGCTCACCAAGCCTTGCCATCGTTATCTGTGGAACTCCACAGACAAGAAGCCTGGCAGCTGTATTCTTACTAGTGATCTTATATCTATCTCTACCATATTTAGGGTTGGATGCAGACTCTTGTGTGTGTTTGTTTGAAGGCTTCGCTACCAGCAGTGAAGTGGCGATCAATTGATCTATAGAGACCTGCCCAAAGACGTGACTCGAAGTGACTTTTTTTCTTGTAACACAACGGTTTAGGTAAAGTCTACGGTTCAAAATATAGGCACTACTGAACGGGTTGGTGGCAGAGATAATTTAAAGAACTGGCGAGTGTTTAATTTCCGCACGAAACTAAAATATGCATTCATTGGGTTTATTTTTTGAAAATTTAGTTTCCCACCCATTATTCAATTCCATTAAATTTATTCTTTACTTTCTATATAATTGAATGTTCTAATACAAATGTACCGACTTTTGGTAATAGGGTGTACTAGAAAACATAAATACCATAATTATACGGAAAATAACTTTAATGCTAAGCTATAAATGTATATATATAATTTTTTAAATTATATTTTACACAAGTTCATTAAATGCCTACTACGCATAGTCCATTAGACTTTTACTCTAATGCTATAGGATTGACCTCTTTTATTATTGTTTATTTTCAGTATTACATACTTGCCTTACAGTTTCACAAGCTACCACTTTGGCCTAACATTCTATGTATCCTATTTTATATGATTTATATTCCGAATTCCAGATTTAATTATACTCCTACTTGTTCAACTTAGAATCATATATGATTTTATACTTCTAAAGTATAGTATATATATATATATATATATATATATATATAGTTAGATGTATATATTTAACTAACATGAAATCAAATATTAAAATGTATCTATGGCAAGTTACAATTCTAAATTTAGTTATATACCCCACTGGTGAATATCCTATTGTTTTGGTGTAGCTGGGATAAAAACGAAGGAGGAAGCACATTATTCTATTATATTTAAGGGATAAGAATAGTTACAAAAGGCAATAAAAACTATTTCAAATATTCATAAATCAAGTAATTCTATCATTTTGGTAGCTAGTTCGATTTTTTAAACTAATAATATATTAAAATATAATAAATAATATTAACTGCTTAATAATAATAGTTTTAAGTTCAGATAATACTGTTACCATAGTTATGTTCTACTATTGTGAGACTCATAAGATTGGTTAATTGTGGGATTAGTTAAGAAAATACTGCTAATTTACATTTTTTCAATTATAGTGTGACTAAAAATATAGGTCAATATTGTGATCAGTCAAGGCATTACTGCTACTTTACTTTGTTTTACTATAGTATTATTAATAAGACATATCTATAATGTGATCATTCAATGTAAAACTGTTCACTTAACTTTGTTTTATTTTAGTGTGATTAATAAGATATTTATATAGTGTGATCAGTCAAGATAATACTCCTAACTCTCTTTGTTATACTAAAGTGTCACTATTAAACTATGTCCACTGTATGATTGGTCAAGGTAGTATTGCCACCCCACTTTGTTCTGCCATAGTGTGACTAATAAAATATACCCATGGTGTAATCAGTTAATATAAAACTGCTACCTTACTTTGTTCTATTTTAGTTGGATTAATAATATATATCCATATTGTGATCAATAAAAGTAATCTTACTTTATTACTAACTTTATTCTACTTTAATAGCTGATGTGATAGAACCATTGTGTATTCATCCATGATAAGGCTTATATCATTCAGGGTAAGTGAAGTGCATTTTGTAAACGCAAAACACATCTTTTAGTCGAATTAGACATTTAGAGACACATTTTTATGCAAATAGTAAACTGCAATCTCAAACAACCCCACTATACGATATATTGTCAAATAATGCATGTCATTCTTATCTTTGAGAATAGTACATTTTCCTCCCAAGTTCGTGTCACGGAAATTACAAGAACTGTATTATTGGTGAAATTGGGTTCTACCCTTTAATTAATAAAATCAACAAATGTAGTTGAAAATTATTTTTCAAGATTAGAGTTTCGATACCGATACTTACTATTATCTAGCCTATACTTTTCTTTCGATACTACCTAATACGGTATATACATATATTTTTCTTCCGATACTTTTAGTGAGTATTGTATCGATACTTTTCTTTCTTTACCACATCCCTAGTACTATGCCTTTGATAGCTCTTAGCTTGACTCTTTCACTTTGGAAAAACTTTTAGGGTAATTTGTTGCTACTTGCTATAAAAATATTTTATTAACAGGACTTATTATTAATATTTTCAATCCTCGGTCCCGGCCAGATTTATCTGATTGCCAAACCCTTCCTTCACCTCTGACAAGACGTGTATTATCACAACTTGTGAATGTGAGGAATGCCAGGCCTCTACCGTGGTTCGGATTCTACGTTAAACTGTAGTCCTCATTTCATATCACAATCACCCTACCATTGCACATTAGCGTAAGTGCGTACAACCTGAACGGTAGTAAGACGCGGTGCTAATAATAATAATAATAATTAGTATTATTATTAATATTAGGGCATAATTCGAAACCTTATAGGGCTCCAAATTCTTTTCTCACGTAGAATTTACCGAAATGTATTTTTCATTTGTAATATTTTAAACTACTACATTTATTGTAAATTTACACCCGATCATTTAGGTATTTATATCTATTCATATAAGGTGTCAGACTTCGGTGCTGACGTTCGGGGTTCAATCCTCAGTCCCGGCACAGATTTATCTGATTGCCAAACCCTTCTTTTACCTTTACAAGACGTGTATTAATCACAACTTGTGAATGTGAGGAATGCCAGGCCTCCACCATGGTTCGGATCCCACGTTAAACTGTAGGTCCTCCATTTCATCTCACAATCACCTTACCATTACACATTAGCGTAAGTGCATATAGCCCGAACGGTTAGTAAAAATGTGGTGCTAAGATTAATTAATTAATTAATCAATTAACTTTTATACATACATACATACATACATGTACACTAGGTTTTAAATTTATAACTACAAGTCATTAGCATTTTTACTTAAACTTATCGCTTTACTAACCATTTATGATGTCCCACACATTTACACTAATATACTATTAACGAGTAAATTAGGACACATTGCATATGTATCAGCATTTGCGTGGAGAGAAAGTAGAAATCCATTTATTAACCACTAACCTAGCACAGCCAGCGAGAGTTTGGTTCCGAATCAGTCACTGATAACATTCCCCATGGGTATTTGGTGTCATCATTTTAGAAATCGGTAAATATTTATCAATGAAAAATTGTAGGTCTTGTTCAAAGAATTTTGTTTATGTTAATATTGTATTTGATGACTCTTCTTCATAAATAATTCATTCCGTCCAAATATTTTTCTTTCTTTAAAGTCATATTTTCATGTGACTGTACTGAAGTTTTAGATGTGATCTGACTATACTGCCAGGTTTTGATTATTGTTAGACTGTAACACCCACCTTACCTCACAGCTCATTCACACCTCGGGAATGTAGGAGTTAATAGTGATACTTCGTCAAGATAATGGAGAAGAACAAGGTTGCAGATACACTCAAATTGCACAACAATCTATTGTTACTTCTAGACTAATATCTTGATCGAAAAACAAAATTAGAAGCGGAGAAACTCACAAATTAGTTACTAGATTACATACACAATTTTGTTTAGGTCTGAAAAATCACGTAAAGATATTTCAAAACATGGCCCTAACGTGCGGAAGAGAGAAAGGCTAATTAGATTTATAAAAAAAAAAGTATAAATTTAAAAATTAACACTTTTAAACGTCATTTTCGTTTCAGTTTTATTTGTATTTTGAATGGGATCTTCTGATTGAATATTGTGATTAAATCGAAAATATAAATTCATTATTAGTAAAAAAACCTTATTCAACATTAATAACAATATAAATTTAGTTTAAGGTTTCCGAAAAAACAATCATTTAAAACTTGATTGAAATGTCATCTGGAACAACGCTTTAAGTCACATTATTTAAAAACAATGCTTAGAGCCGTTGGTACCCGACATTTGGCGTAATAAGACCTGTTTTGAACTTACAAAAAATAGCTTACACACTTATAGTGAAGCATCTGCCACCTTTAAGGCCATTTCCCACAGGCATCACGGTGTCCACGGTAGCCATGGATGAAATAAATGTCCATGGACATGTCAATTATATTATTATATATTATTATTATTATTATAGAACCACGTCTTACTACCCGTTCAGGTTACACGCACTTACTCTAATGTGTAATGGTAGGGTGATTGTGAGATGAAATGGAGGACCTACAGTTTAACGTGGGATCCGAACCACGGTGGAGGCCTGGCACTCCACACATTCACAAGTTGTGATTGATACACGTCTTGCCAGAGGTGAAGGAAGGGTTTGGCAATCAGAGAAATCTGTGCCGTGACCGAGGATTGAACCCCCGACCCCCAGCACAGAGGTCCGACACCTTACCCCTAGACCACCAGGTCACCGACGTGCCAATTCAGTTTGCAACCAAATGTCCGCAGACATTTTTGATGCCTACAAACTTGAGTTACTATACTGTAGTGTAGTGTAGGCGACCACGTGCTCTTCAAAAACGCCATGCGCATGCTCAGTCCAAAACGTCCACGCGGACGTCCTATACTCCATTCACGGTAGGAATTACTCTCTGAAAGGTCTTTTTCCTACCAATATCCTAGTATATAATAGATTTCTGGTAGGGAAAAAGACCTTTCAGAAAACAATTCCTACGCTGAACAGACTTTACCTATCGCTCGGAGAGTGATCTGAAAACGTCCGTACCACGGACACCTCGGTCGTTCCGTGACACCGTGGACGCCAATGTAAATTGCCCCATCTGATAAGCTGGGAAGCTATTTCTACAAAACGTCCAACCGCGGATTCCACGGACACCACGGATGCCAGTGAGAAATGGCGTCGTTAAATTTTAGATATTGAAAATAAATATTTAAATATAAATACGTTAATAGCCTTATTAAAGTATGAACATATTAAAGTTGTTTTAAAAGCGTTTGTGTCTGTCATTTACTTTTCCTCCTATCAGAATCCTTCTCTATGCCTTAGTATCATGATTTAAATATGATTTTTAATTAAGTTTTTCTCATAAGCATATGAGCATCATTCTATAATAATAATAATAATAATAATAATAATAATAATAATAATATAATAATAATAATATAATAATAATAATTTGACAACAAGAAGAAACTGTTAGAAAATATATTATATTTTAGTCAACACCACCCAGAATCGAGCTGAGATCCCTTCCGTATGTGTTCCTCCCTTTTATGCTGGGATCACGATCAACTTAACGGTCACTTAAGGTTAACTTAGCGTTACTTAAAGTAAAGGTTCTTCTCGTGTTTTTAAATGGAAGCGATCACGATGCAGTTAACTTAACTTAATAGATGTCCTGGGAGGTCTTTCACGTTAATTGAAGGTTACATGAAGGGTATCACGTGATCTAACCAGCCAATCATTATGCGAGTGACGTTTACAGGGCCATTTATGTAATTCATTAGTTGGTTTTATGATTAAGGTTTACTCTTTATCTTAAGTTCTAGTGATCAGACATTGAAACAAAATAATTGAACTAAAATAGAAAATCTAAATTTATCAAAAAGTTGAATAATATATTTTTTATTATATCGATAGAAAACTCTAAACATTCACAGATCATCACTTTACAAATAGTAAGAATCACAGATCAAAACACTAGGGTACTCTAGAATGCAGATGTTTGGCTCGAGTTGTTACGTTAATTTACGTGAATCGTGATAACACATCTATTTTCTTAAGTTAAGTGAACCATAAGTGAACGTTACGTTAAGTTAAAGTTAAGTTGATCGTGATCCCGGCATTATTCCATGAGCCTTTGAGAATTGCACTTGTAAAATTATTATCTTTTTATTTCACAGCATGATTACTAACCGTTTGGTATCAATGGGCTTATACTTATTCCCCTGATTAGGTAAGGATAAGAAAGGTTAAATTTAGATGTCATGTACCATCGTTTTACGTGAAAGAGTTTGAAAAACCATATTGATGAAAAACCACATTCAATAAACCCGGTTGGTATTCAAGCCCTTCCCTCCATGTAACCAAACTAGATGAGCATGAACATTAGACCACGTGCCTATCGATGCGGTTCCTATCGAATTAAAACCACACTTTTGACCATTTAATTTTAAACTTTAAAGCCTGTCAAATTGTCTAAAATCATCTTAACACTATATTATCTTGATTTCTAGTGAAGATACGAGTTACCTATTTCTAAATATCGTGAGGTGTATCTCACTCCTTGAGACCACTTCTCTTCTTACGTTGATATTAAATGCGGCGCACGACCTTTTTCTTTAATGTATTCATCATGTGATCCTTTTTTTTTTTGTTTAGTTCCTTTGATAAAAAAAAAAAGAAAAGAGATAAATCTGTGATTATGCAAACTAGATCGTCTGGTCATCGTATCAGACGCTACTGTCCAGTTGTTGACAGCGGAGAGCTGCCATTATAATGGTAGGTGACCCACGTGGCAACTGAGCTGCTACAGCTCGATGACGTCATCCTGGACCTCTCCGAGTATCAGCCCGCTATCGAGCTTTACTGACAGAGCGGCCACCGTCTGCTGGACAAGATAGTCTCAACTTTTGGGAAAGAGGGTGCTATGTATTCAGAACAAAGAACCCTCTGGCTGTTAATTTTAGTTTAATATACTGGAGCTGCTATTTTTTCATTATAGTCGTTCTTCATTTGTCTTCACGGGCTGAGTCTGACCCTTTTACAGATCCACTTCTTCACAGAAAAATCTAGAAGTGCCGAGGATATAAATGTAGCCACATTTGCATAAAGAAGGAATATAAAAACATTTAATAAAAAAACATCCTTTTTAGGGACTTGAATGGGGCCCTAAATGCATTGGTTCATATCCAGTTAGGGCTTTTTTTTGTTTGTTTTTTTCTACTGGTGTGGTGTGCCACGATCGTCCCATGAGGCTGGCGTTAAAGGTTTCGTTAAGTGAATTTAAGTTGTCTATTTGAATATAGTGATCAAATTGTTCAGTAAATATACTATAAAAAAGAAAAAGAAAGAAGAGCAAAATTTAATTCTGTCTTGCCTTTTCAGTGACAGTAATAGCAGATTGTCTTTCCCAATCAAATTGGCTTGCTACTGTGTTAATAATGTAGATATATGTTTATGTTACCGTTTGGGCCTCGAGATTTCACTCACCTAGCCTTAAGAGTCGCCCTAAAATATATTTTATCTAAGTCATTCATTTTGAAATGAAAACAGTTCCTCCATTCGACAAGCCTTCGCAATGACTATCAACAAGTCCCAAGGCAAGACATTCTTAAAACTCAGCATCTATCTATCCATCTCGATGACCCATGCACAGCTATGTATTACATTCAGACCAAGATGTAGACATCAAAATAAAACCTCATGGGCAACTACCCAGATCCAAATAACTCTTTACAATAAACTTATATTGTTTTAAACTGATGTCTTAACTTAATGTATAATAATCAATGTTAGTTTAGTTACATAATGCGTTTGTTATTGACTTTTATAGTTATCATCAATGCGTGTTTCATTGTATGTAATATTTATCAAACAATTGTTAATTGATATCATCTATAGACATTTTATAGCCTGGAATAATACTCCGTCAAAAATTTAATATCAATCAAATCTGTGCAATCTCCTGGTTATAAATATAAAGTGGCAATTGGCGTTGATTGCATTGTATTCAGGATTGAAATCGTACATTATTTTGAGGGGCAATATATCTTTAAATATAATATGCTCTAACTTGGTGGCTGCACACTACACTGCACAGTGACACCTCAACAATCCAGTTAAGTTTGTGGTCTTTTTTAACTTACCATTACAAGTTTTCTTGCCAAAGTGCTAGAATAGGGAGGGACACATTTAGATGGGAGTGTAGGGAGCGCGAGTTCAGGCCAGTGTATTTTCATTTTTGCCAAAATAAATAAAATATTGCTCCGGTAGATACAGAGTTTAATCTTCTTCACGTCAACAATAATTGTTAAATATATGTCATGATTATAGCGGCGTTAGACGATAAGCTTTTTAAATAAAAATAAATGGTTCTCATTAAATTACAGGACACTATTAAGATATTAAAAATATTAAAGATTTTTTATGTCAACATATTATTATTATTATTATTATTATTATTATTATTATTATTATGCTGAGTGTTGTGTTTTGTGTGAGTTTGCCTATCCTTAGGCCTGGTGGGTTCAATATGCCGGGCAGTGAGGACAATTGTGCGAAATGCTCCCGTGCATTCTTTGGCCGACAAAGGTTCATTTGGTGCTCTGGCCCTTGCAAAGCAAGGTTTCATCTGGACTGCCTCAAAATTAATGATGCAGAATATGAGATATTTATGAAAAGTGGGGTATCTACTTTTAAGTGTGACCCATGTATTAAAAAGGCTAAGGCTTCATTTGGGGACGCCACCCTTACAAAATCTATATCTGCTCCCGCTCTCCCAGAGTGGCCGATGAAGCCGCCTCAAGTTAAGAAGACTTTTGAGGAGTTAATTAAAGCTCCATCAGCTGATCAGGAAGCAGTTACTATTCAGCTGTTAAATTCCCTGATTAACATGGTCTACGATCTCTCGACTCAGGTAAAAGATCTGAGCAGCGATAACGCTGTGCTTAAATCTCAAATTTCGGAGCTTATAGCTTTCAGGTCCCCGGTTTGCTTGGTTTCAGTTGGAACTCAATGCTCATTATCTTCACAATCTTCTATTCCAAGTGAATCTTCTCCTTCTACATCTCTCCTATCTAAATCTCCGAAATCACCCAAATTAACATTTAGCCAAGCTTTAACTTCTAATAATAAAAGCTCTGGTGTTGATTCTAAGTCTGTTGTGAAATCACCAGCTGGGTCACAGTCTGCGTCAGCAAGCGCTGATGACGGTTTTACGGTGGTGTCGAGTCGTAAAAACAAGTCATCGAATTCCAACGTGCGTGAGGATCCGCCGGTTCAGCGCTCGCGTGCCAGAAAGTTGCTGACTGGTAATAAGATAGCCACTGACCTACAAACAGTGAACAAAGTTTTTAAAAAAAAGTCGCTATTCGTTACTCGCTTTTCTCCTGAAGTATCTTCCCTGGCCATTCAATCTTATCTGACCAAAGAACTCAATCTTGACTACCTTGTCTGCTCAAAATTGAAAACTAAATTTAATTCATATTCCTCCTTCCATATTTCAGTCAAAGAAGATGATTTTCCCTTGATAAACATTAGTGATATTTGGCCGTCTGGCTGTCTCATTGCACCTTACTATGGGAAGTTGCTGCCAGAGCAGATAGTCTGTGAGGAGTCTCCCTGTGTGTCTGCCCCTGTAAACTCAGCTGTTGCATCTGACCTTGGCTCACAAGAGGATTCAACTAGAACCCCACTCGTGACTATCAATGGAGGTCTGGAGGCTACCTCCCAACCCATCTCCCAGTGATTAGTAGTGATATTTTACTATATTATCAAAATGTTCGGGTCTGCGAACCAAAGCAAGGGAATTATTTTCTAATGTTTGTTTGAATGAATTCTCTATTATTTGTTTAGTTGAAACTTGGCTCTCTAGTGAGTTTGTTAATGAAAATTACTTTCCCCCTAATTATAATGTCTATAGAGCCGACAGGTTATATGACGAAGCTACTATCTCAAGGGGTGGTGGTGCTCTCATCTCTGTCATTGATACTATTTCTGGTGTGGTCAGGAGAACTGACCTAGAGAATAATATGGAATGTGTCTGGATTGAGATCCCAACATTTGATCGCCAAAAACTGTTAATTGGGAACATATATCTTGCTCCCCAAATAACAGTCGAAGCATTTAACAATTACTTTATATTTCTTGAAGGTGTGTTGGCCAGCTACCCCTATAGAATAATACTACTCGGAGATTTTAACTGCCCCAAAATTGATTGGAATTATCATCATTCTCAGAACATTTCGCATTTATACATTAAATTAAAAGCTACTCAACTTCTCGCTTCGACTAATATATTGGGATTAGAACAACTCAATGAAGCTGATAACGACACTAACCTCCTTGACCTCGTTTTTGCTAATTTTCACCACCCCTCTATTACTATTACTCAAAGCTCTCAACCACTAGTCAATATTGATTTAGCTCATCCACCCTTATTGATTTCACTAGATGTACCTATTGCGACTAAAATTAATGACACCTCTAAAACATATATTGACTATGCACACGGTGACTATCTTAATCTCTACAATGACCTGGCAACTGCAGATTGGACTTGTGTTTATTCTACTACGGATGTTAATTTGGCTGTAGATAATTTTACCAAGGTAGTCCAAAGGAAAATCAAAACGAATATTCCTCAAATTAATATTCTTAATTCATCCAAATATCCTAATTGGTTTTCTTCTACACTCAAATACTATATAAGGAAAAAAAACAATTTTTTCAAAAAGTTTAAAATAACAAATAATAGTGTATTCTATTCACATTTTTCACACTTTCGTAAATTAGTTAAAACTACTTTGATTATAGACAGAGCCAATTGGATGAACTCAATTGAAAATAGTATTAAATGCAAACCTAAAGATTTTTGGAAATTTGTTAAAAATAATCGTACGAATAAAGTTTTCCCATCCAACCTAGAAATTGATGGCAAATCTATAGCGGATCCTTTATTAATCGCTAATGAGTTTGGGACCTACTTTCATTCCGTTTATAATTCAGCTATTCCTGTTTTACCCTGCCCGTTATTGAAACTAGCGCGCCCTTGTATCCATGCCACATTACACCCTTGGATGTTGCTAATGCTATTAAAAAATTGAGTTCTTCTAGATGTGCCGGGACAGATGGAATTCCAAGTTTTATTGTTAAAGGCTGTGCCAGCATTTTCAGCCCTTTGTTAGCCTATATCTTTAACATTAGCCTGTCAAATGAAACTTTTCCTCGTACATGGAAACAATCTGTTGTCATACCTATCTATAAAAAGGGGGTAAAAACAAATGTTTGTAATTATAGACCAATTTCTCTCTTAAACACTTTCTCCAAAGTATTCGAGAAAATCATACATGAGCATACTTTTCACCACCTTAAAAATAAATTTTCAGATAATCAACATGGCTTTATAAAAAATAAATCTACTGTAACTAATTTAGTAGAATTTCTTGGGCATGTTGCCCCTCAAGTCTCTGCCCAAGGTCAGGTTGATGCTATTTATTTTGACCAAAGTAAGGCATTTGACTTATGTCAGCATAATATTATTCTCGCTAAACTTGGTAATTTTGGACTTTCTCACTCATATGTAAATTGGTTCAGCAGTTATTTGCATGAAAGATCATTCATTATTAAAATTGATTCACACTGCTCAAATACATTTTTAGCACCCTGTGGCATACCACAGGGGTCTAATTTAGGTCCTCTTCTCTTTAATGTGTTTATTGATGACATTGGTAAATATTTGAACTCTTCTAGTTATTTACTCTTTGCTGATGATGTAAAATTATTTAAAACTATCAAATCAATTGCAGATTGTATAGATTTACAAAATGATGTAAATGGTATTCTACAATGGTCTTTGGAAAATGGAATGTCTATCAATAAATCTAAGACCAAATCTATATCTTTCACTAGGAAAACTAATCCTTTCTTTTTTACTTATAAATTGGGCAGTGATAACATAGTTCGCACCCTTTGTATTAATGATCTTGGTGTCCTCCTGGATAACAAACTTTATTTCCACTATCATGTTGACCATGTCATTTCCCAGTCATTGAAACTACTTGGGCTTATTAAATTTATTACTTCATCATTTAAGAAAGTTGACTGTTTTTTATGTCTGTATTATTCCCTGGTTAGATCTAAGTTAGAATATGCAACTGTTGCTTGGAATTCCATTACCTTAACTGACTCTCTTAGGTTAGAAAACGTTCAAAGAAAATTTGTTGCTGCATGCTATGATAAATACTTTAGTAACCGGATTTATTATGATTATAATAGAATTCGAAACCTATTAGGGCTCCAAACTCTCTTCTCGCGTAGACTTTATTGTGATGCCCTTTTTGTTTTTAATATTTTCAATAACATAATTTCTTGCAAATTTGCCCTTGATCATGTAGGCGTTCTTATCCCTTCTCGGGCTTCTCGTAATCAAAAATTATTTTTTCTTAATAGCTCTTACAAGGTAAGCCCCATAGGTCGTTGTGTCCATAGTGTTAATTCTAGATTTGTTGAATTCGACTTTTATCATAAAAGGAAAGCTAAACTCGGAGAGTTATTTAAGGATATCCCGTATCAATAATTTATCTTGTAGAGGTTCTGCCTATATTATTTAATACTATTTAAGTTTACATTGTTTAAGTTTACAATATTCTGATTTATTTTTTGCATAATGTTACTGCTTTTAACCACTATTTGGTTATTTATTTTTAATGTTACTTTTATTCTTATCATTATTAACTACTTTTTTGTCTCGTGGTTGTTTATCGGTATATGGCATTATTTGGCCATTTTTTGTCTATCATGTTTTCTTATGTAAATGTATGTATTGTAGGGTATGTACTTGTGTGCTTTTCAGTGCTGGCCTGTTATAGGTCTTACGACTGTTGGCCGGCACTATAATAAAGGAAATTGAAATTGAAATTATTATTATTATTATTATTATTATTATTATCACCCCGTCTTACTAACCGTTCGGGTTATACGCACTTACGCTAATGTGTAATGGTAGGGCGATTGTGAGATGAAATGGAGGACCTACAGTTTAACGTGGAATCCGAACCATGGCGGAGGCCTGCATTCCTCACATTCACAAGGTGTGATTAATACACGTCTTGTCAGAGGTGAATGAAAGATTTGGCAATCAGATAAATCTGTGCTGGGACCGCGGATTAAGCCCCGGACCCTCAGCACAGAAGTCCACCTTACCCCTAGACCACCCGGTTACCGTCAACATATTAAGAATATTGAGTTTTATGTATCTATTAGGGGATTTTTTTTATTTTGGAAAAACAATTATTTTTTTTGTATAGAAACTGCAAAAATACTGACCTTTTCTCCCGTTTCCCACACTCCCACCTTAAGACGCATATCAGGGAGGGGAAGAGTAATTATTGGACACCACAGTAAAGTGCATCACAGGGGAGGTACTTACATTGGAAGAAAACAAGAGCTAGTACAGTTGTGTAATAAACATACACAGGAGTCAGTCAACACAAGAAGAGCAGAGTTGCAAAAGGCTAGGCAATCACAAATCGATGAAGGCCTGCCCTGTGCTGCTCTGCTTTAGCCTGCTTCGTAATGGTAGCTCATAAGCAGTATTTACAAAAATCATCCTTACTTTGTGGTATATCTCTTACGTTATCTGCGTATCAATGAGCGCTTATTTTAAAGGTGAAAAAGATAAGATAAGATTTGAAAAGAAAACTTGTTATTTATTGAGCCACAGAAATATGAGAATGATAAAGAATGGTTATGATAATAGTGTCAATATTGACAGTTAATATGTAATGTAGGAATGAAAATATTAAATTAAGAAGTGGTAATTACAAACCTTTTTAGAACGTTTTCTAAAAAAACTAAGGGTGTACATTTTATGGGGGATGCCTATCGAAGCCCTGAGACACGTTGCTGACGTCCAGAAATTCAGTTCTTTTTAAGGAGTACTTTTTTAGTATTTAAAAAATGTGTACTATAATAATGCCCATTGTACTAAAACAATTTATTTTAAGTATTTATAAATGAATATGAATTTATGAAAAAAGCGAAATACTGACAAAGTAAATGGTTAGAAACGTAGATATAACTTTCCCTAAACAAGTCATTATTTAAAAGGGTCATAACAGAATGCTATACCATATTTGAGGATTGTTTTAGTTGATTAAAGCTTCCAAACTACAGTTCTCATAAGCAGTAGTACAGTGTTAGAATACTTGCCTTAAAACAAGTTGATTTTAAGCACTGTAAGACAAGCTCTTAGGGCCTCTAAATTGATTAAACTGAATAATTATGGACACAAGAAGAGTATTTGATAAACAAATTTAATACATCATTAAAGTATATTCTAATTTAAACTGTTTGTGTTAAAATAGCTAAAATATCAAGGAATCGTTTAAAATACTAACAAATTATTTGGATAGTTCTTTAATTAAAACCAAATTTACTATTATACTCCTCTTTGTTAAGGTGACTGACTGAATAAGCAATACAATGTCAAGCAGATGTTTAGTTTTTGGCAAGTATTGCAAGAAATATTAACTCAAGAGCTTGATCCTTACTAGATTGAGTATCTTGCTATGTTCTTAAGTTCTACATATTTATAATTTTTTTAATTTGCAAACATGTATTTCAAGATAGAGGTTAGATAATGTAAGGAAACGATATATTTTCAGTGGTCATGCCTACCAAGGCGACACGCTCACAAAATAATATATTGTCGATAGGAGGATGGTTGATGTTTAAATCTAAGTTAAATGCACTGGGCGAGGTTTTACGCAGAAGATAAATATATTTATTTTTTTCTTCACTCTCCTCTCCAAGCTAATCCAAGGCCAAATCCCGCTTTGGTACCATTCCAAATAATTCCCATTTATAGTAAGTTTTAATAGTCATGACATTAAATGTACTGATAAATAAAAAAAATTGTTACTGTCAAGCTTATAGTTCTTAATTAAATGTTAGTTAAGTAGGAAATAAAATTGAGCATTTTGACTCCGATAAAGCTAACTGCACTTAAATTAATTGAGGATACTCTGCCTGAATCTAATGAAAAGAATGACATATCAACAGATCCTTCAGCTTGAGCAATGGTAGATGAAAGGGGTGGATAAACAGTTTATCCGGTACCTGCTTCGTTTTCAATTAATATACAGAGTAAAAGTGTAGTTAATGCTGGTTGTAAACGTCAAAATAATTTTCTTTTCAGAGAAGCCCATATCAGAAGACCTAATATTAAAGGTAGCCTACAATAATCAATTCCCAAATCCTCAAAATAAAATCGGTAGATTTATAAGAAATTATCATAAATTACTGTACTGAGACTATTTATATTATAAATTTGATCATCTCCGATGTGATTTCCTGGATGACCAAGTTCAGCTTAAATTAATAATCTACTAATCTAATATTCCAGATCAGGCCCCAAAAATTAATCATAGGGCCCCAATATCTTAATGATTAGTAGAAAATAATCATCGTCGCTGAACGATGGCTGAGTAATAGGCAGTAGATTTAAATTTAAAGACCAGGATGTTTAAATCTTTCTCTACCATGGCCTTCTAGTCAATAAAATAATATTTGAATGCAAATTTGAAATAGTAGATAATATTTAAGCTGATAAAGCTTAAAGATTAGGCTCTATCTATGGTATTGAAGGTTACTAGTTTATTTACCTTAAATCTTTATTTAAAGCTATTAATACAAGTAATTAAGGTAAACCCAATAGGGGGATCAAAGTAATAGGGATTACTGTGGAGCTTAACAATAGTACTTTTAGGCCTATAGAGATTTGTTTTCTTCATATACGCAGCCAGGGACCGTTCACTTACTTAGATTTGCATAGTATACAAGATGTTGCAAGAAACAATTTTAAAATACAATCAAACCTCCTTGAACAATTTTAATCCATTCCAGAAAGATAACTCGTTAAATGGGTCACTCATTAATGAGGAATAAAATGTAAGTAATATGGCTCTTATACTTTCAAGAAGCCAAAATAATCAACATTTTTACACCAAAAATAGCCTTTTTTCTCGACGTTGATTCAATAGATATGTTTGATTGATGGCAGAATGTCATAGTCACCAACAAAATTCACTGCTCTTAGAGTACTTTAATTTTTAGCAATGATTTCTTGTTTTACTTTCACAATTATGGAATTGAGTGACTTATTTTATTTAGGTTCAATACTTCTAGACGCTAATGTAAATAAATTTGGTTCAAAATATAATTTAAAATTCTCCGAGAAAACCAACAGAGATTTACTCTGCCACATTGTCCGAGACTACATTACAAACATTGCTAGTTAGCTGAGCACCGCTCCAACTATTTTCGAGCTCTTCGATTAGTAAAAGTTGGCGCCTGCTGATGGGTGTCTGTGTATAATCGTTGGTGGAGCTATGCATCAGTAATTGGATTAATATAACCTTATGGAAGGCAAATCGTTAAACAGTCTATCGTTAGTGAATCCAATCGTTAAGAGAGGTTTGACTGTAGCACTATCTAATTTAAACTTATAGAAGGTTTTTCGAATCGACTGTAATATCATTATATTTTACTATCTTAATTGAAAAATACTAAAGTCTTTGCTAAAAAAAACTCATAATGCTCCCATTAATATTTACTATATTTATATATAACTAATTTCGCTCTTAGGTTTAAATATTAGATCTTGAATAACTTGATTTTAAATTTACAATACGTTGAAATTAATATTCCGTACATTTAACAGTAGCTTACAACTAACTTAAAATATATATGTTGAAAATTTGCACTTGAATATGAGAATTGAACCTGGGACCTATACGCGTCAAGTCAAAGGCTTCAGGTTAGATTTAAATGATTTCTGTCATTTTTTAACACTTATTTAAATGCTTAGCTTAATTAATTTTCTATAAAACAGTTAAAATATGGTAAAAGGTCCAAACAATTCTTATAGAAATATTAACATATTTATCAGAACAGCTTTTGTAGAGACATGGTCTAAGGAGTCATTCTCGTAATAGAGTAGACAGCCAATGACGGGAAGATCAGGGTTCCAATCCCGGTTTGCCTTACTGAGCGGGATCTTTCCTAAATTATTTCACACTCTCCCTCCACACAAATGTGTGTAAACTTCCGCTTAGAACTACCTTCATCATCACTTACAAATTAGCGCAGATTAGAACATATGCGTAAAGCCCGAACGACTAGTAATCTCAGAAACAGTTTTCACAGAGAGCAGAGTTGTTTTGAAACAAAATTAAAAATACTATATTTCTTTCAATGTTAACCTAGTGACATCAACACAAGTGTAGGAAGCGAACTTGGAAACAGTAACTTTAACAGACATCTGGGATAAAAACATTAACAATAATAATACTGATACTTAGCACCGAGTCTTACTACCTGTTTGGGCTATACGCTTAAATATTAATCACGCTAATGGGCTAGGAATTGGGAGGGTTGAATATAGAGGAAGGGAACCCGCATTTGCGTGGAGGGATAGTATAGAACCAAGTTCACCCGAGTGAGATTCGAACCTCGATCTCCCCGTCCTCGGCCGTATAGCTCAACACGAAACCAGAGCGTTAGCTATCTATGCCACCTGAGACGGGTGAAAGCATTAACAAACACAATATATGGTTTTAACCTATTGGAGGCTTTCCGATTCAACTGTAGTAAACCCACCCTCAACCCCGTATCGGTGGTCACATAGTTTAAGAAGTAGGTCTCGCAATGGATTGGCTTACTAGTGTCAGTGAGGTTAAGGTTCGAACTTTGATCGGATGTGATGAGGGTGATCTTTCCTAAAGTCTACCTTAGGGTTCGGCCAGACTGACAAGCGCGCGAGCGACTGGGTGGCCAAACAGGCAAGCGAGCGAATAAGCGAGCGCGTTTGCGACTGGGTGGCCAAACTGGCGAACGAGCGAATAAGCGAGCGCGTTAGTGACTGGGTGGCCAAACTGGCGAGCGAGCGAACAAGCGAGCGCGTGAGCGACTGGGTGGCCAAACTGGCGTGCGAGCGAACAAGTGAGCGCGTTAGTGACTGGGTGGCCAAACTGGCGAGTGAGCGAACAAGTGAGCGCGCGAGTGACTGGGTGGCCAAACTGGCGAGTGAGTGAATAAGCGAGCGCGCTAGCGACTGGGTGGCTAAACTGGCGAGCGAGCGAACAAGCGAGCGCGCTAGCGACTGGGTAGCTAAACTGGCGAACGAGCGCTTGATTAGCAGATAGCAGATAGACTTCAATGTAAGAAGAGAAGGAGCCCTCTGACTTGGGGGTTTATGCCCATCTCGTGCACTTGCTACCTGAATCTGTCTCATCTAATGCACTCAAATATTTGGTAAGTATTATTAAGTAAACTTTCTTCTCATTTGTCTCTTCTAACAAACTTGTTTTCTCCATCTCGTTCATTTAACGAGAAAAACTAATCCCTCGCAACCTTGAATCTCTCCTGACTTTTCCACTCCCCCTCTACTTCCTAGGGATCGAAGCGTTCCCCTTCCACGCACTGAGGTAGGTCCTGGAAAAGAGACGTAGAATATATCTGCAGCTAGATGACAGAATTAGTAAAGCCGTCACATATCTTGTTATATATATATATTTAGCACCGCGTCTTACTACCCGTTCGGGTTATACGCTTAAGTACTAATTACGCTAATGGATTAGGAATTGGGAGGGTTGAATTTAGAGGAAGTGAACCCGCATTTGCGTGGAAGGAGAGTGGAAAACCATTTAGGAAAAACCACCCCCAGTTCACCCGACCGAGATTCGAACCTCGATCTCCCCGTCCTCGGCGGTCGAGCTCAACACGACTAGCGCGTTAGCCAACTACGCCACTGAGGCGGGTCACATATCTTGTTGATGAAAAATTCAGTGTCGATGCTTACGAGACGTTCATTACCTGTTCTGTTAAAAACTGTAGGAGATGTGAGTTAAGTACCTATGATATCAACAATTTAATATATTTTACATTATTAATTTAATATGGCTTACTACTTGGTATATGCTTGAAAAGAGTTATCTGTCAAAATGAATTTAATAAAAAAGTTATCTTTAATTTAACTATTTTTGTATTCATGCTTTTATTTTACAACAGTAGGTCCCATTTAGTACTCACTTAATGCATTAAAAAAATAATCATTTTATTATGTGGCCCTAATATTCAATTCCCCTAATAAAATATTCCAAAGCTAGTCTTTTTCAAATGTTTTCATCTATAATAATTTTACTATGTAGTCCTAATATTCAATTCCCCTAATAAAATATTCCAAAGCTAGTCTTTTTCAAAAATTTTTATCTATAATAATTTGAAAGTAGAATTTATCGAGTTGTTCTTAGTCATGTATATAAGAGGGGAATGCTTCAGACTAGATGAGGCGAAGAAGGGGGTGGAACAGTTGCGAATGATTCAAAGTCTTAAGAGATTTATTTTTCTTGTTCAGTGCGCACTTGATAAGATGAATAAGAAGAATGTTTATTTAGTAATATATCCGGAATATTTTAGTGTACAAGTTGGGACAAACTCCGGTAGAAATTATCAAGTGCACGAAATGATAGGTCACCATATTGAGAGCAGCCACTTTACTGAGTGGTTGTAAAGAAGAAATAGTTCAACAACTGTCAGTCGTATAATTCATTTTCAAATTAACAATCCAGCATACAGCATGCTTGGCAAATTACATAGAAATATTTCATTTACAGCCTTTAAACTACGTTACCAGTGTTCATCCTTTTAGTGGTACACCCTTAAACTCCAAGGAACTCATTTTACCTAATTCTTTTTCTTATAATTTATGCAACGCACCTTACTACTCGTTATGGTTCTCCACATATCTAAACTGACATTATAGAAATGAGTAAGGTTGAAATTAAAGAAAATGTACCAACATTTGTGTGAGAAATAATTTAAGAAAAACTAACCTTAGCACACCTGGCAGGAATTCGAGCCCCGAGCTCCGGTCACAGGGAATCCAATTTATTCTGAGAGTGGCATCTAAGAGCGTGTCATTTCTTTAAATCAGCGTTTTTAAACCAATGTTCATGAAGGGTCCAAAGATGTGCAGAGGTAATTTGGGGAAATAAAAAAGAAGCAAGAAAAAAAGTGCGGGTAGAAATATATCGGTTTGGATTCATGATTAAAAATTATTTTTGAAGAGCACGCCATTATTAGAATACTAGCTATTTAACTATCACATTATTAACATTAGTTTTCTTAGTGATATAATCTCTCCTTAAAAAGCTAATGGTGTTCCTTGACAATATTAGTGCCTTGTTCAGTGTCATGAGTTGAAAAATTTTGAAAATCGTTGTCTTAAAATTAAATTAAGGAATGATTATTTTAAATAAACATATTTATATTTTAAAAAACTGTTTAGCTAAGCTATTTCAAGAAACCTTAATGTCACTTGACTGATCCAGAGAAGTCCACGGTGGGGTCACGGAATAATGCAAGGACTCTACCCAGAGCAAGTGGCGCGTGTTCGAAGGTGCAATGCGGTCCCCTAGAGGCTCGAAGCGCGTCCCTTGTGGAATGCCCGATATAAGGCGGAGATTAGAAGCCGGCCACGTCTTCTTCCTATCTCCTCCTTGGTGGAGTTCTAGTCGTGATCTTCCTTATCTTAGAGTTTCAATCGCTACGTGGAGTGCCCACTTCTTGCAGAAAGGGCACATAATATGAAGTATACACCTTATCTGTTGCTACTCAACGGTTTATTGTGAGGGTGGTGGGGGTGGGGGTGGAGGGGGGGGAGCGGTACCAGAGGGAAGGAGAGGAAATCAAGCGTGACCATTGGAGGAGCTCTAGACAATAACTATTTTGTTAACTAGAAGAATATTGACAAACATTTGTATACAATTGTTCAAGACAAAAAGTAAGATACTTCAATAGTTGAATTGGTATTTTGAGATGACGCATGCTACTTGGATTCAGTTGGTAGTAGGTTTGTCAGATTATGTAAATATCTTGGCTTTATTACAGCAAATAGGCCTACTCCAAATAAAACATTTTAAAACTGATTTCATATAGCTTTTCAAATTAGTATATTAATTGTGTGGCATCTGGAGGATAGAACAAGCTGTCGATGGGAGGATAGTGTTAAAATAGATTTAAAGGTCATGGTTTCGGGTGTGTGTTTAAAGATGTAATGAAGGTGTATCTGTTTGGGTTGGCAAAGCTATAGCGATACAAAACAATATCGATTTATTTACAAAAACATCAAGATATTTATATTTATGTTTTAGAATAATATATTAATCAATTATTTATCTATATATTTCATGTATTGGACTATACTAATCAAATAAATTGAACCATTATTATTTTCTAATCTAAAGAAAAAGTATTGTGATCTTTAAAAAAAATTGGCCTAAAGAGTATAATTAGTCTACACGTTTTATGTGCCCCCGAACCCATAAAAGTGGAATCTACACTTATGTCTGTCCCTATGTCTGTTTGTCCCTGGCCACAGATATGAAACGGTTAGATGGATTTTGTTCAATCTTGATATTTAGATATTATATGACTATACTTCTGGATGTTGTTTTTTATTTTAACCCTAGCCGTTCAATTAAGGGTATATATAAAATTGTTATTTTTTTGAGTTTTAAACATTTTGAAAATGGCTTTTATGATTTGATTTAAAATGGGTATTTAAGTAGTGTTTAATCTCCCAAATAACACTAAATATTTTGTTTTTTATAGACACCCTACTGTAAGTGATTTTTTTTAACTCAAATTAGTTTGAAAAAGGATTTAAAGATTTTTTTTGAGATGTATATCTGGGGAGTGTTTGACATAACATGAAATTACTTGTTTTTCGGAAAAAAAGTTGTTTAGGGTATGTTTAATGATAATATTATTTTAATTTAAAATTTTTTAAAAATTACAGTAAGGACTTGGTTCAAAATTTGTATCTAGTAACTTTTTAACATTAGAGATAGTCAAATATATTTGTTTTTCATAAACATTTTTTTATAATTGTGTAATAATAACTGGTATATGGAAATATTTCAATTGTTTGAAAATCACTACAAAGATCATTGTTATATAGTGTTTATTTTATATGACTAATAATAATAATAATAATAATAATAATAATAATAATAATAATAGTAATAATAATAATAGTAATAATAATAATATATGTTTGTTTTCTAAAATAAATTATTTTAAAAATGGTTTACTTATGACAAATTTTAGAAAATTTTAAATATTTCAATAATTCCCTTGAATAGCTAGCAAAATGAATATCCAAGAATGGTTTTTCAAGATAAATAAGAATATGTTTTATTTCTTACAAATTAAAAATAATTTGAGGGTGGTTCCTTAATAACAGATATTTGAAAATTTTAAATGTGTATAAAATATTAAACAATTTTAGCTATTTTTTCTACCTCTAGAATGTTTATTGTGATTACCAATATGATGTTTTTGTGTTTTGGAGGGAAAAATAATTTAGGGTAGATTACTTAAAACTTTTATTTTTTAACATTTGATTCCAAGTTATAATAAACTATTTGAAAAAGTTTGTTTGATTGTTTTGTTCCACTTTCTTTATTTGAGATATTTAAAGTAAAAACTTTCATTAAAATTTCAACTAGAGGCCTACCTGAAATAAGCCTATCAAAATTATGTATGGATGGATAGAGTAATAGTATTTATTAGTTAATTAATAACATATTATTACAAGTTATATTAATATAATCATGTTAAAAATAAAAATATTAGAATTTTCAAATTATTAAATTTACAAACTAGTGCTACAATTAATATTCCAATATGCTATTCCTTACAATTATAATAAATGTACATACAAGTGGCAGCAATAAGCCAACTACTGAGTTGAAAGTGGCTGCGTTATCTAATGGCTCGTTATATTAATAAATCACACATTTGTAGCCGACGATTTCCGTACGTCCATCATAGACTCTGCCTTAAAATATGAGTGAAGCATGACCCTGGGCACGGGACGATTCCTGGATAGCTCAGCGGTCAGAGCGTTGGCGTACTAAGTCAAAGGTTCCGGGTTCGATTCCCGTGTGAAAGTGTCGTTTTTCAATTTTCAGATTATGATATCTAGATGCAAGTAAATCCTCACTAAATACAAATTTAATAGCTTTGGCTATTTGATTCTTAAATTATATATACTATCTTATAGATATTGATTATATTTCTCAAAATCGACAGTGGAAGAAGACACGACTTCAATTATGAATACGATAAATTAGATATGGTAGCATCTTTTATCGGTCAGATATGTTAATTATAAGGGAAATTGGTGTATATTGAAACTTGTACCAAGGTCATGGAGTGAATCACGCAGGAATATTGTGATTTTTTTTATAGATACCCAAATAACCCTTTTTCTGCTTCTTTATATTAATTGAACTTGTTTATCTACACTAAAACTGTTTCAAACACTATTGAGAAAGCATTTTTCCTTGTTTTATTCAAAAAATAACTATTGATGAAATATTTAAAATGGATTTATGGCAGTGAAAAAGCCCTTTAAAATTTGATGAATATTTGAACCTAAAGTTTTCATCACAGTTCTGAAAATACATCTAATTAATTATATTAAAATGGTATAGTATGGATGAGATGGCCAACGCTAAGGTTTATTAATAAAAAGATTACATTATACTTTAGTTAAGTGTCAAAATACATCTCATAAAAGTATATTTATATTGATAATAACATCTGTCATATATTTATGTTGACTTCAAGTATTTGCTGAGGACAAGAGTCACTCATAATGTATAAGTATTATATATATATATTTATAAGTGTGTGTGTGATGAGGTTCAGTGATGAGAACAGGAGTCGATCCTAGAGTATGTCTAGATATATAGAAGAGGCGTATTGTCATTGTCAAGTGGAACACCCAATATCATGGACAGGGCAAGTGATAAGATGAGATACTTCTAGTAACAGATTGACCTACTTCATGTCCATTGTAAGTACCAACTTTCAAACCTATTTACTGTCTAATTTCACCTTTCATACGATAATGACATGGACTCCCTCAACATTCATTTTGATAATTTTACCGCCAAAAAACCGCCAAAAACCCATCAAATCCTCATCAGACCTGTAGGTAAATCGCTGTACTAGCCACTCCATCTGTTTGGATCTATTTTGTTTGTATACTTCCTATCACGCTTCAGGTGGTACGCTTTGGGAACTAAACCGTTACAAGTAGATATTTAAGTCTTTACTTTGGATTATTATTATATTATTATTATTATTTATTATATATTATTATTATTATTATTATTATTATTAGCACCGCGTCTTACTACCCATTCGGGTTATACGCACTTACGCTATGTGAAATGGTAGGGTGATTGTGAGATGAAATGGAGGACCTACAGTTTAACGTGGAATCGAACCACGGTGGAGGCCTGGCATTCCTCACATTCACCAGTTGTGATTAATACACAATATCTTGTCAGAGGTGAAGGAAGGGTTTGGCAATCAGATAAATCTGTGCCGGGACTGAGGATTGAACCCGGGCCTCTGCACAGAAGTCTGACACCTTACCCCTAGACCACCAGGTCACCCTTTACTTTGGAAAGACGTTAAACGTTTCCGTCTGTGCTTACCGTCTTATTGTCCACTATGGGCTATTCGCGTATTTACACTTATGGCTTGTGGATATGGAAAGTGTTAATTAATGGAAGTGTATCAATATCTGTGTGGATGGTGTGTTAACGAACTATTAACCCTTAAATAAAAACCACCACATTAGATCTGGTTATGATTCAAACACCGGTATCGTCGTCACGTTATTCTACATAATATTCCCTTGATTTTTTATTGTGTGAAAAAAATTGATCGTATAGAAGAGTTGGAATGTATTACCTGTAAGTATATGGTCAATACACTCAAATAAACAGGTTTAAATGAGAAAAAAAAAATTAAAATTGAGTTTTTTAATAAGTAGTTGGTTATATTTGACATCTGAAAAGTGTTTAAACTAATTATTTTATTATTAATAATAACTTAACATGGGTGAAATGTAGGTTAACCATTTCACAGTTATGGATTAACGACCGGGGACTGGATGTTGTGCCTGTTTCTAGTCTTAAGTTAGAGTATAAGGCATATGAGACTACGACAGGCCGATAGTGGAAGATTTATGGCTTGAATAAAAAACTGACCCAGGCCATACATAGTAAAACAGTAATAGATGTAATTTATGAATAAACATAGCTTTAGTCAAATTAAATAAACATAGTAAAATAATAATAATAACTATCAGTATATTTAAATGTGGAAATAGTTTTATTATTCATTTCGCTTTATTATGAGACATCAAGTTTTTTTTATAATCCTCAGCTTTGAATTCATAAACTCGAATTCATGGGTACATGGAATATAGTATCATATTGTATGTATTTCGTGTGATGTGACGTCAGTGTTTATATCACGGCCTTAAATTTTAAGGGTGATTGTTAAAAAGATATTTCTTTCACGCTTCTTTAAAAAAAATTGATATATTTACTTCTAACCATATCATTTTAATGAGATAAATATAATTGTGTTTAGCTAATACTGGTAATATAATGTTGTGGGTTAAAATATTACATTGATTGTATCAAATGTTAGTAATAATATTTTTTAAATATGTTGTTTATTTATGTATTCTTTTCGCTTCCTCCACGACAGTGAAATAGTTGTTGACTGACATATTTACTATTCTTTGTGACCATAAATAGCTATTTTTTTCACGTATTATTTTTCCCTTTACACAAGGCAAACAATAGTTGTTGATTGAATCATTCCTCTTTCCTCTTCTCAATACCAATGAAATCGTTGTTGAGTGACGTGTCTCTTTTTCCCTTACTTCTTGGCAATGAATAGTTTTGACTGATGTAATCCTTTTTACCTTCCTCCTTGGTAATTAAATGTTGATACTTTTTCCTTCCTCAGTACCAATAAAATAGTTTTGACTGATATAATCCTTTGGTAATAAAATTGTGGTTGACTAATGTATTGCTTTTTTCTCTTCCTCCACGGCAGTGAAATGGTTGTTGATTGACGTATTTCTCTTTCCCCTCCTCAGCCCCAATTAAATGTTTGTTGATTGACATATTCCTTTTTTCCGTCCTCTATGTCCTGTGACAATGAAATATTATATTATTGACGTATTATTTTCTCCCTTGCTCGATGACAGTGAAATAATATTCCTTGCACCTTCCTCTGTGGCAGTTAAATTGTTGTTCGCTGACTTATTCCTTTTTCCCTTCCTCTGTGATAGTGAAATGTTTGTTGATTGATGTATTCTTTTTTCCCTTCCTCCTTGACGAGATTGCTTTGCGGTAGTTGTTACTGAAAGTGCTGTATCAGTAACAGGCGGCAGTGGTAACAACCTAACGAGAGTTAATTAAAATTCGGACACGAATTGTGTTTTCTAGATCGGCCCTAGGAAGTCATGTACAGTCTGGGTATGATAGCACTTTGACAGTTTTATCTATTGTTAATCGACACGATGCGTGACTCCTCACATCTGATATCAGGAGAGACTCTGTGCAGAACTTTGAGCATTCTTTTGTTAGTCAAGATTATCTTTTTCTCTCTTGGAAGGGGGAAACGGGGTGGAAGGAATGAGAAGGAGGAAGTTTCATGTTTGAAATAAGATTAGGACACTGCCACTTGCTGGAGCTAAACGTTTCAACATCACCTTCTAGCAAGATTACTATTCTTTACATTGAGTGGCTTACTTCTAATACTGTTTTCTTGGAACTGCTGATGAATCTTTAGATTATCTGTATAGTGTTGCAGAAAGACTTTCCTAATGTATTCAACAGTTTGTTGAAAGTAACAACATTTGTGATACACAGTGGCATTTATTCAATGGAAGCAATGGAATCAACGCTTCCCTAATATTAAATAGGGAATAAAGAAAATGAGAGAAACTAAAGTTAAAAAATTTATCATAATTAGAAACCTCTCCAACGTGTATACTGAAAATAATAGTTGAGATGGCAGCTCTTCTTTCTTAAAGCATGTATGTATTTGTTTCTCAGACTGACTGGCCAGATGGTTGGTCTCACTCCTTATCCCGTCAATCGTTTGTTTCCGGACCTGTCCGACCCTCATCGGGTAAAGGGAAGCAGTGTTTTCCTAGCCAAGTATTAGTTCAGTTTACTTTCGTGATTGATGTATAATCTTACGTAATGTAGTGATAAAATCTTATTTTTAAGTTGCTTTTAGCTATTTTTAAAGTTTCTAGATATAAATATAGGCACTGTTACAAAATAATTAATTTACCACCAATTTTCAGTAAGTTTATTTTCATTTTTACAAGAATAATGAAGCTTGTTTGTTCCTCCAAGGGAAGTTTTTTTTTTTTGCGTACAGTAGTATAATGACGAGTGCGTCAAGAAGTGCAGCAGTGGAAGAGGAGGGCTACTGTGTCAAAGCTCATAAGTAACATTTTGAAGCATTGGTTTTCGTCCCGGTCTTATGACGATAAAAAGAAAATAATTGAAAAAAGGCAGTCTCACGCCATCTTTAGGCAACCCATAAAAAAATTTGACATTTAAATAATCAATTTTATGAAAATGTTCATAGTAATTATTGGGTGTGGTTGGTGGAAAATTATATAGTTGACCTTAATATTTAATAACGATAATGGCGTTTAGAATAAATCCGAATTCAACGATATGAATAATGTTTGCGAAGCTATTAAAAGTTATGCCAAAAGTCAAACTCATTTGCAGACCAAAATGCAAGAGAGAATTTCAGTGATCGTAAATTAACCATCATCATCATTATTATATTAATTAGAATTACAACTATATTTAAATTTATATATAATTTAATAATTGATTAATATTTCTAAGATACGATTTTTTGTTTTATTTCATGCATATTTCATGTCACATCCTTTCTTTCTTCCCTATAATACTTTTAACTATATATAAAAAGGAAGCCACTGTGAGCTTCCAATAATTGAACTAGGGTCCATCAGACCTCCTTTATCGTAGACTTATTACTCCCATTTGTCCAGAATCGACCACACACCACTGGTGATATACATTTGCTTCCGCAGATAATTCACAATGGAATAATTCCAATGGTACCTAGAATTTTTAATTAGCTATGGAACTAGCAATCAATGCTTTCATTTTTTAAATTATAGCTGCCAGAAAAGTATATTAATTTTTTTGTGATGTTTAATTTTATGATGGTCTTGGAGGTTAGAACCCAAGTCAAGTGGTCTAAAGGGTAAATATATCAATATACCAGAAGGTCAAGTTTTGAATCTTGGCCTTGTGTGAGAAGCGTGATTTTACATATAGGCCTGTAATTTATCGCCGTGTTTTTTCAATCTTGTATATACGCTAATGCTAACTGTACTTTCCTTTAACCGAGTATTGTAATCCATATTACTTAAATTAAGCTTACCGTAATTTTTTTTCATTTTTAATTTGTTTGAAGTATTTAACTTGCCCTTTCTGAAACCGAATGATTATATCAGCACAGACTTATGAACTTACATAAATCTAGAACAGACACAACATCCAGCCCCGGCCATTAATTCGCTGTGAAAGGGGTAAGCCATATATCACCAATGATAAATTGATCGGCTGTACAGGAATCGAACCCGGGACCCTTAGCTCAATATACAGACAGACACGCTACAAACTGAGCTAAGGTGTCGGACAATCCATAAGTTACTAGCACAATGAAAAAAATCTCATATGCTAAGGTCCTATAACTATTGATAGATACAATGATCCTATTTTATACTTTTCAGATGAACATTTTTTTCTTACAAATTCACTATTCTAATATTGTTTTCGTATATTAACTAGATAGTTTAGTCGATTAATGCTCAGAACTGCCAAGAAAGCTTCATAGCTACATTCAGTTACAGACCCTTAGCAAACTCCAGTCTATATGCAAGGCAGGGCGAAAATTTTATAAAGTGTTCAAGTGCTCTTCCTTTTTTTTGAAAATGGAAAATCAGGCAAAGTTGAAATATATAGTTTTTATTGTCTCATCATTCTACGTTTAGCTTAAACCGTGATAAAATATATTTGGCAACAACAGCTCACATGTTTTGGTGGTCGCATGATCTAAAATACTAGACTAGACTAGAATGCCGATGACAGAGAGATTGGAGTTCGAAACCCGTTTGGTTGTATTGAAGGTGGTTTTTCCTAAAGAGTTTTCTACTCTACCTCCACGAAGCTGGTGATGGTATACTACCTCTAGATCCAACCTTCCTCATCCTTAATTAACTAGCGTAATTAATACATATGCGTATAACCTAAACGGGTAGTTAAACGTAGTGGTAGCAAAAACAGCTCGCCAATGGCTCGAGAGAAATATGTATTTTCATAAGATCTTTAGTTTTCTCAAAGTTTGACATTTTAATTATCTGTATATTTAAACTTATCAAATATAAAGAAGAAAAGTTGAATTTAGAGCAATATTACCTGCATTTTCTTGGAGGCAAAGGGTAAAGTATTTAGGAAAATCAGTTCAGTGCAACTTGCCGGGATTCAAGCCCCAATCACCTTGTCATCATCAATACAGACAGAACAAGATTTGTTATTTGGTCCTTTTGCCCACTGGTGAGGATAGCAGGATAGCTATTAGTATTATTTTAAGATTAAAACGTATAAGAGCAACTTTTGAAAAAATTACTGTATTTCAAAATTTCTTGAATTAGTATGTTGTTTATAGAGAAATAAAGAAAACTAACTACGCATAAATAGCTGGGATAGTGTTTTTTTTACCTATTAATAATAGTATAGAAATCAAACAAAATTTACCATTAAAAAAATACCGAAAATTGTTTGTCATTATCTCGATAGCACTATTATAAAAGACAGGAATGATGTATTTCAATATCCTTTTTAGTCCATTTTTAAAACTAGCAGATAATATCTGCTGAAATTGCAATTTTTAAACTTTTTTTTTTGCTGATGGCATGTTACTGGCAGAGATACATTAGTATCTAGTTTGGTCCCCTGTTAGTGTAGACTTTTATCCGCTCTGTTCTCACAGAACGTTGAACTAAGTACACCTGTGGAGGCTATCTTCACGTCGTGCCCGCAATGAGATGATGTGATGATAATGATCATGAAGGTGTGGGGAGCCAGGAGTGATCTTAAACCTAATGAACCAAATCCTGGTGACCGTTGGGATGATTCCCCTTTCGGGAAAAAATATCCAAGGTATCATCTGCGAATCGGACCCAGGACCCCTAGGTTCGTAGACAAGTACACTAACCACTGTAGCATGGGGATGGTTTTAATGTGGTGATAGTTCACATGATCTATTCAGTACCTTTACAGTAGATTTTGCCTTTTTTTAAGAAGTTACTTAAATTAACTCTACATTTATATGCCTTGCTAAGACGTCATGTCCCTTTGACAAGAAATGTAAACATTATTCATGCCAGATTTTTGAACTATATTTTCAAGGAAAACCAATATGGGACAATTTTTTGGTTACTTTTGAATTGTCATAAAGTGCCAGATTTAGTGTAAATCAAATATAGCAGTAGTATCTAGCTTACTGCAAGTATTATATAGGGACTATTAAATCTTGACCATTGATAAAATATTTAATAATAACAATTGGTTTAATCATAGCTGATGATCATAATAACACATTTATTAAGTGCTGTGATGAGATATTTTATGAATATCTTTCAAAACATGGATCACTTTAAAACATAGTCTTGTTTTGAACAAAAGCATATTTATTAGTAAATTTAAAAAAAAAATTGCCACATAGATTTAAGACTATTGGTTTGGTTTATATACACAAATGAGCATTCTCAGATAACAGAATAATATTCTAAATCACATTCAAGCACACTTGCAGTAGTTAAGCTTAAAGGGACCTCTATAAATGGAATAAATGTTTTAATTACGCTTAGTGGTTCAGTAAGTCATAAAATAAACACAAATCTTAGAAATGAAATCATAAACCTATACTGGTAATATAGGCTTACTACCGTGATGTTACACGTCATATATTATGGACATATACCGTCGAGAATTCCCAACATGCTTTATATTCATTCACGTTCCGGGATGTACAGTATTTTACCCTGTGTGTTTCATTTTGAGATTGACCATTCAAGAGTAAATATATTACCATTGTAAGCATTGTTTGTCTTGAGTTAAAATAATATCCTCTCATTTTCATATTTTCATATTATCACATATCACCACTGGAGAATACACGTTTGATTTGGGTGAAGGCAGTATTGCTACTGCACCTTGTAATACCATCCAAACACCTCTAGTTATTCACTTGTTCACGAGATCGCCTCTGGTAGCAAGATGTTGGAGGTGCGCTAATATTAAAAGAGGAAGGAGGAGAGATTTATCCTGTAGGTAGTTAAAGTATTCTCACACCTGCTGAGCGTTTCTGGATGGAATCGTGCGGACACCTTCTGACATCCCTCATCGGCTTCTGATCGACAAAATGGCAGCTTCATGCTTCATTTCTTCACTGTATGGGTGTGTTCCACTGTGAATAGAAGAAACGAGAGAGTAGTATCGGGGTTTTCAATCGACGATCGTTCGTTACTAAAACAAAGATAGATCACTATTATTAAATGATGCAGGTTTTTTTCAACCATGATGTAATCTAGATCATGTTTTATTGTAAATCTAAGGTGAGGATAAAAACCACTTTATGTGATTTATTTTTTGACTTTAGCATTTACAATTTTGTCTTAGAATTTAGTTTCGATCCCGATCTTTCAATTGACAAAAAGAGAAAATTTACTGTATTTAAAACTTTCCTATAACAAGAGTATATTTGTTTGTAGTAAGCAGTGCAATGAATTATGAAAGATTAAATATTATATTTGATAAAAATTTACTATCAAATTTTCAAATTCTGGTTCAACCCCATAAAGAGATGTTTCACTGCCATGCTGTGAGAATAACATATATTTTTTGTATGTATTCATACATATGTGTGTATTTATGAGTGTATGTAAGTGCATGCTATACGTAGGTACTGATGGATAAATTGCTAGTTGGATGGATGGGTGGTATGGGAGAAAAGTAGACAAAAAAAACCACACACAAATATGCTTAAGTTTTTTTAACGCACAATGCTGTAATTCTTAAGTTATTTTGACTTTTATCATGAAACCAGATATTTATTATATAAAGAAGAATTCCTAAGAAGAATGGGCGAGAAGTGAACCATTTGGGATGGGTAAGTAAGAAAATGTAGCTAAAGTTTATTTTAGCTACGCGTCTTACTAGCCATTTGGGTTATACTCATGTACTAACTAAGCTAATGGGCTAGGGATGATGAAGGTTGAATTTAGAAGAAGTGTACACATGTTTGCGGGGAAAGAGAAAGGGAAAGAGAGAGGGATAGAGAGACAGAGAGAATGGGAGAAACAGTTTAGGAAAAACCACCTTTAGTACAGCTATCAGGGATCGAACCATGATCTCTCTCTTATTGGTAGTCTAGTCTATTTCGAAAGCTACGCGTTGTTAGACCTGCAGCCACCGAAGCTGGGGGTTGTTTATACTTGCTGTAGTTTACTTTACTCTAATATTTCAGTGACTGGCTCTAAGACTTCGTGCTCTTTCACGATATGGCTGATACCAATTTTAAATACATGGAGCTTCTCTGTAATGGGATCTAGATATTTACAAAATAATGGAACTTTTATACAAAGGATGATATAACGTAAAGGAAGTTTTCTAAATTAAGGGTATAATTTGACTTAAATTGTTGTATATCAGATGGTTAATGGAGCTATTAACACTTGAGGCCTATTATTTAAAGGGCGTTTCAAACCACATATATACTGTCTAGTAAAAAAAAATACTCCTGTTATCCTCGCCCGGAATTAAAACACAAACTGCGGAGCTACCATACGATAAGCCATAATATATTATGTCTGACCTCATAGCTCTACATATTATAGCAGAACCCCACGGGTAGAACAAATTTGACTAAGTTAATACTTTAGGAAGCCTGTAATTTTAAACTATACTAAAAACTAACTTCAAGGCTTCTAAAAATTTCTAAATTTCAAAAGCCCATAGCTAGAAAAAATAATTTAATACAATAACGACTTGATAATAGAAGAAACCCAATAGTAAAAAACTATCCCAATCAATATATGCACATCTTTCGAAAGTATTCGATTTTTGACATAATATAAAGTACAAACAAATTAGTTGAGATGTAAAGAAAGTATTAATATATCAACGCTTAAAGTTTTAATTGCTTCCTAACCTAAACAAATATTTTTTTAATAAATCTGTCTAATTATTTCTTCGGGGCGTAAACTAATAAACTTATTTTTTATTTTAACGTCTTGCACCGATATATATTTTTTAAATGTTTTGTTAAAAATATTAAAGTAAAAGTGTAAGGCAATTTATTTAAGTCTTTCGTAGACAAGGGAATTAGTCTCGTCTTGTCTGATTATCTGGTGACATGTAGGTTTAATTTCTCATCCCGGCTGGGTGGGCTGAAGGAGGTATCTACTAAATAGTAAGGTTTAAAGCGGGGAACTAATATGGAACATGTCTTGTTGGAACATTTTAGATTCTGGATGAAGATCTTTGTACGAAAATATACTGGGAGCTTTCAACGTAGCAACATGATTATAAGCGACAAAATAATATTTTTCAAACTATAAAAGATGATTAATGTTAAGATAAACATATTATTGAAACCTCAAAAAACTTGAGGTACAGTATTTGATTTAGTTTTTAACTATTTGAAAAATAATAATAATAAATTTAAAAATGAATTACCAATTATGAACTATTAATTAGGTTAAATGGATCGTAACAAATCCGATTGAAGTTTTAATCCAATAAATGAAAAATTTATAGTGGGTTGATTAAAAAATTATACTGTTTCAGATTCCAATTTTATTTCTGGGATTCACATGCCATTGATTAAGAAAAAACTGTCTAAATCAATTTTGTCTTCAATGTTCTCGTATTTCTCTAATAGGCGCCTATGGTTTTTGCAAAATTTATCAAACACCGTCATTATTAGAAATAAAAGTGAAAAAAAAATATTTAAGTTTAAAATTACTTCTATGTCATTTATATTAATCTCATTGTGCGTTTACAGTTATTAATAACTAGGTTTAGTAGATATATAGTTAAGATCCAAGGCCCAAAAGACAATGTCCAATAACATAAACCGGTTCCGGTTTTTCGAAGTAAGAAATCAGTGGAACCACGGTGCCAAAATAACCCAGCCGACCTGGCCCCTTTGAATAATTTATAACTTAGACGAAATCACTACTACCAAGTAAAGCTCTATCCAAGGTTTTTATAAAACATTATTTATTGGAAGAGGGATTTCAAGTAATTATGTTTTGACAACCTTCAAATTATCGATAATTTATTAATTCATTATAAATGGTATTATAATGGTATGCCGATTAAAATACATTTGAAATTTGATTTATCAAAATAATGAAAAATACTGTTATTGACATATCGAGAAAACATTATTTTTTTAGATACATGTCATGGTGATAGGCTACGTAGTATTATTATAACCAAACAAGTTTACCTTAAACGTTAAGAAAAAACAAATATTTATCTTTTTTGTCACAAGTTGATTGATGCTCATTTTGGGTAAAAACAATTTTTAGAGTGGGTAAAACTGGTTTTCTTTACTTCAGGAGGTATTGTGAAAAAGTTGTCAAATAGTGGTTAAACATTTTATCCCTTGTTAATAACACACACGCTTGTTTTGGAGGAAATTCTTTCTTGGGTAGTTTACTGATCACAGTTTTTTTTATGTTTAGTTTGAATACTTTCAAAAATGGCTTTAGCGATTTGGTTCAAAATTGGTATTGGAGGGCTATTTTACATTATCAATAATAATGTTTTTTAGTTTATCTAAAATACAATAAATAAAGGGTAGTTTATTTAGGACAGTATATAGAAATATATTTAGAAATATAAAGTATATTTAGAAATTGACCTTGAAAATTGATTTCAATATGGGAATCATTCTTCATGATAAATAAAAACACGTGATTAACAAGATGATATGTTTGTTTTTATGGGTAATTTACTAAAAACCATTTTCGAAAAGTATTTCCGAAGCAATAATAAACAATACGAGAAAGTTTGTGTGCTATAGATCGTACCACTTATTTATGGAGACTCTGTAACGGCTTGGTAATAATTCTTGGGCTATGGCCAGTCCGTTACTTTAATTTATGTCCGTGGATCTAGAGTTTTTTGTTAATTTTAAAAATTGATCAGACAGACACGTTCCTTTCGTAGTCTATTATTAAATCCAACCAAACTTCTAAGCCCATGCGCAAACTTCACATTACTTAGGGAAAAATAGAAAATAATATTATTTCCTTTATAAAGTGTTCGAATTTTATTGACAATATAATATTTCTTTCCGAGGGGCTGAGAGAAGATATAAAGAAACTACCTCCTTCTATCTCTATTTGTTCAGGACAAGACTAAGCTGCGAAATATGGGCCCGTTGCACTAAGTCAGCTGGTTGTTCCGGGTCAACTGACTGGACCGTAACGTCACTAAGAAAATCGTGGACTTGTTACTGGTGTTGACCATCCAAAACCCAATTTAGTGGTTCTCCCATGAGATTTGTCACTAATGGTGTGAATTTTATATACCATTCGGTCACCCCCTATAAAGGGATTTCTCTGTTGCTTGTCATTGTGTTTTCTTGTGAACTTTTACTGCTGGAGTCTGAGTTGATTAAAATATTCATCCCAATATGTCAAAATCTGTTTTGTGGTTGGATGAGTTTCTTCCAGTTTTCATAACGCATTGGTTGAATTTAGCATTTCTTCACCAAACATGAGTTCTAAGGTGAGTTTTTGTGGTTGTTGTGTTGAACATTTTTTAAACGCAATCTGAAGCCAGATTGAATTTATATCCATTGGCTGATAAAATGAGGATTAAAAGTAATAAGTGCTTAACTAATAGGATACAGTGGTGACAAGTTTTATGACCATATCAAAAAATACAAGTTTATGAAACTGTGATTATGACCTGATGACCTTATCTTAGACAATGCACAAAGTACTACTGACATTTTTAAAGACCCCCGCTCCAAAGCTTTTATAGTTGCCCCCAAAAGGACGTTTCTCCCGGAATGAACCAAGTTAATTTTTAAAATTCTCCCATGACCCTTAACATCAATTGACTGCCGTTAATGGACCCTAGAAAAGGTCCAAGAAAGTTTATAAATATTCTTTCCTTCGGAAACTCGCAAATCTGAGAGAGAGCTTGCCTATATTGGGTTTCTGGGCAGGTTTGGCTCTAAAATATTTATATATATTATCCCATAGCCATTGTCACATTCCTGTATTCTATGTTTATGTCAATACTGACCTCGCATTTATGTATACGCTAATCACCGATGACTATAAGCATTTCAGGCACAGTGTTTCCCCGTCATTCATATCTATATTTGGTGTCATTTTCTCAAAAGCAATGGGAATAACGGATTTTTTGCAGGGAGTGTTTCGACTTATATTTACCAAACTAATCTTGTGGTGCTGTCCACGTATTCCTGATTACTAATCACCATGTAACACTATATACAGGTGAGAGTGGTGCCAGAAAATACGAAAAGGGAATCAGGGGGAATGATGGGAAGATGAAACTTCTGACGAATGATCTGCGCTGCACACTTCCTGCCAATGTGAGACGTCATGGACCTCCAAATCGTTTGAATTAAGAAGAACCTTCAAAGATGTTCCAGCTCATCCTAGAAACTAGCTTCAAAAATTCATAAAATTGGTCACTGGTTCGATTAACAGGCATTCCAACTAGTGGCAATTTTCCTAACTGTAGTCTTGTAGCTCAGTTTACCGGTGAGCGGCTGGTCGTGTCTTGTCGTGTGCAATTGCGGGCCGTAGGGAGTGACAGCATAAGTTGGGTGGAATGGGATAGTTTATGTTAGTTGAGTTTTATACTCACTAATCTCGTAGATGCTTTCTAGTAATCATTATTGGTAGCTAAGCATGTCGCTACAGCTTGATAGCTGAAGTTCAATGTATTTCCTCCACTACCTTTTCAGAGATAATGTTATGAATTGACCCAATGTTTATCAGGAATAAATTATGCCTCTGGCCCACCCATGCTCTCAATCCAGATAAGTTTTGGCACGTCCGATAATTTTTTGGGTCCAATGCTACGAGCTTAGTGTTTTAGTTCTAATAATAATAATAATAATAATAATAATAATATAATAATAATAATAATAATAATAATAATAATAATAATAATAATAATAATAATAATAATAATAATATATAATAATAATAATATAATAATAGATCCATCTAAAAGTTACAGCAATGAGTTTAAAACGGTTTTCAGGTGATGCAAATGAAGCAAGTATATTTCAAAGCTTACAGTTTGATTAGAAGGTGTGAAATTTGTGTATAAATGGATGTAAAATATATAGAACACCTGTTGTTGTGACAAGGTAATAAAACGTGTTCTATGTAAACCCAAATAATATTTAATTTTTATGCTAACATTTATTCAACTGAAAAACAAAATTTACTCTATTTATGTGAGAATTGGTTAGTGGACTTATATTTACTAAGATTATTTTACTCATTTTAATGAGTAGTACAGGATCCTAAATGTTGAACCCCCATTTTTTTTAACACGCCGTAAAAGTGAGAGAGTTATTTCACTTAAACCTAAACAATATACTGTTAGATATTTTCAGTTGTGAGAAAGAATATAAGCTGTATTTTTCCCTCTTTATTTGAAAATAATGTGGGTAATGCTAACTTTGTAGTAAGATTTCTGGTTTTAATTAGCAAACAAATTAAGCTAACTATGCACCGAACAAAATTCAAACTGGGAACTAATTCTTCGTCAAGAAAGAGCGGCATAATTAGAGCAAAAAGGAACTGCCTACAAAAACCAACTTAACCAGGTATTATTTTAGTATAGTAGTAAATTAAAATAAGATTAGAGTGAAGTATATAATTCATCTTCTTGTTATAACACTTGGCTAGCCATGTTGGCCATTGCAACCTCGTGCAATTTGAAAATAAATATAAAATAGTGCCTTCCCCAAGGTAATCAGCAAAGAAAATTAATTGAATAATAACAGTCATGGTGACGGTTAAGGTTTTACAAAATTACTTAAATTATGCCCCTTTAGCAGAGCAGAACAATTAGCTGAATAATAGTTTTCTACCTATTTAATAGAAAAATTATATAATAAAATAATGACGGCTTATAAATTAAGTCAATTTGCATAATGTAGGTTTTCATGATCTGAATTTAAAATGCTTTGCTGAGTTAAAGTGTTTATTTTATAATCAGATGGCAGTGGATGGTTTGTGTAAGGGGTGTGTTTTGTTGGTTTTCTTGTAAAAATTATTATTGTGTTTATTCAGAACTTGTCTCATATGTTCTCTCTCAGGCAGTATTGCTACTTTTATTAAATTTATGTATTTTATACAGAGCTTAACTTATATACAGAGCTCACTATATACAAGCTTACTATATATAAGAGCTTTAATATATTATACAGAGCTTTCTTTAATCACGTATTAGTTGTTCATACCCACATATATGAGGTAAAGGACTAAATTTCAGGTTCATCTTATCTTGGGGTTAGAAAACAATGGTTCACTTAATAAAGTTATGAGTGACATACTTCAATTATTACTGGTTTAATTTTAATTATTTCTATAACAGGGATTATTTGTTTGAGTGCACTGCATCTAAATTTATTGAAAAAACATATATTTTGTATCCTTTATCAATAATTAACTGAAACCCTTTGATAAACGCATCGGTGGCCATGCGTCCTAGGGTGTCAACCTATTCTGGGGTTTATTTTTGCGATGATAGGGAGGATGGGGTTGTAATTTCAGCTGGGTGAATATATTATGTCTATAAATGTTTTTCCACTCTCTATTGATGTTTTTACTAGCATTAGTTTGTTGTAAATATCAGGGTGAATATTTTATACCAACAACTACTGCAGGATCGATTTTGGTTCACTAAAGGAAAAACCTTATTACGTCAATGGTGTCCAAACAATATTCCACCATCACTGGAGAGCTAGAGATCTAGTCAGATTCTCATAGGAAGGATCTATTTTGATGGTTACAAACGTTACTAAAACTATTTCATATATTCATACGTCAAGTCATATTATCTAAAATTGGCACTTTTTATGAATAGCATAGTTACCTATAAAATAATACTAATACCTTATCGAAATAATATCAATATTTACCGCAAATTATTATTATTTTTATTTCTGAACGTCTTTTCATCTAGTTTAATTACATCTTAGGAGCGATTAACCCGAGGTGTTTCTACAAACGTGATAGGGCTGATGATTATGTATCAATAAGGGGTGATTTATTCACGTCAAACCAGTGAAATACCAGTGTTGGAAGATTGGCTTTTTGCCATTTTCAGTCAGGACACATTATTATTTGGCTCACCAGATATTATTTTCCGACGTGCAGAGTGATTAGGAGCTTGTAGATTGATCTATTTAGACCTGTGAGCTCTTAGCAGGCTATAATTGTTAATTGGCTTCATGCCACTTTTTTTTTTTTTTAAAAAAACATCTTTTGTTTTTATTAGCAGCTCAGAAGTAGGTTTAACAATTCCAGTATCCAGCTTTATAAAACAGCTTAAAGATAATTAAAGATGTATATAAAATTTGCCATAGTTGTTAGTTAATTACAATATATAAAAAGCTAAGTTAAGGAAAGTAGCTAAAAGCAAATTCACCCTTTATTGGCGTTAGCGAGGATATTATTAAAAAACCTCTGCTGGTGTTCGAACTTGGGTTCCCCATCATTGATGTCTGAGTGCAATGCAGAGATAAAGTTTGAAGTCAAACAGTTACCAATGTGGACTAAATATTACATAAATTCTCTTAGCTACTATATTAAATTAGGTGTAGTGGTGCGCCCGCTGAAAGAGGGGCTAATAAATATATTCTGCCCCCCTCCCAGACCAAATAATTTTAATATTAAACTTAAAATACCACAAGTTGAAACATAAAATTAAGCACTGAAAATGTGTTGAATGAATTTAATCTATATCTTTTAGCCTGATAGGCGAATAATCTCAACCCTTTTCCAAGAGAAGACCACTCCAAATAAAATAGCTTCTGGAGGCATCAAATTTTAAAAATTTGCCAAGAGAAGACTATTCCAAATAATTTCTAGAGTCATCCAATTTTTTTTCTTTTTACTGCAGAGGGTTCTCGGATTACCCTTTGAGTTGGAGGGCAAAGCTCCTTTTTTAAAAAAACACCTTTATTCGTCTAACCACACCTTCTTCCTCCTCCACCTACTTCAAGTTCCTCCCTCTCCATCCAAAATTTAATTACGACTACAGCTTTGATTGTTCTCGCACCCACCTCCCCCTCCTACAAAGTAAATTTCTGGGTGCGTCACTGATTAGGTGTATACGCTTTAAATATAATGAACATTTAAACAAGTATTTCTTTGAGTAGCTTTAGAATATAAACATACATATTCTAAATTTTGATAAAAAAGTAGATATATAAATTTTATTATTGATATTATCTGACGAAAGCAATGGTTACAGAACATAATATTACTTAAAGTATGAATATATGAAAATAAAACTAATTGCTTCTGTAAACTTCCTACCACGATTACTCACTTGATTAATTATTAGAGTAAATAAATAATAATTAGTATTTACACTTTTTGAATTATTTTGGTTTGGTTTACAGCCAAAGCATGTAATGTGTTAGTCATATTTAAATAAATAGCATTAACATTTTAAAATAAAATGTATTTTCTACAAAAGTTACCGCGTCCCTTGTTTATTATTATTATTATTATTATTATTATTATTATTATTATTATTATTATTATTATTATTATTTAGCACCGCGTCTTACTACCCGTTCGGGTTATACGCTTAAGTACTAATTACGCTAATGGATTAGGAATGGGGAGGGTTGAATTTAGAGGAAGTGAACCCAAATTTGCGTAGAGGGAGAGTGGAAAACCACTTAGGAAAAACCACCCCCAGTTCACCCGACCGAGATTCGAACCTCGATATCCCCGTCCTCGACGGTCGAGCTCAACGAGACCAGCGCGTTAGCCAACTACGCCACCGAGGCGGGTCGCGTCCCTTGTTCAAACCCGGTAAGTTTTTATTTTCCACGAGTTTTATAAACATTTCTGACTATACGCATATTTACACTAATGGAGTAGGAATGAGGAGCATAGCATTTAGAGGTTATGTAGCCATATTATCAAGGAAGGCGGATAGTAAAATATTTAGGAAAAAACACCCTCAGTGCTCCCGAACAGAATTATTAGAACCTAAGCAGCCCCTCCACAGTGAGTTCAGTTTGTTGCAGGATTGACTTCTTAGACCATACGACCACCGAAACGGGTAGCATTTTTTCATATAATGGGATCTATTATATCTATAATCAATGACAAATATTAAATTGATGAAATTGAATATATGTATACTAAATGTTTACAAACTTCAAGTAGAATAGTTAAGGGTTGATTCTGTTGGGTTCTTTGTTCCCTCGGTGTTTCACTTAAGAACCGGAACCACTTTTAACCTAATTACACAGGCCTACACTGGATTACAAATACCTCATTTGATATCCTCACATTTTGGAAGATCTTATTTGAATTTTCCCTAGGACGATGTGCTCCATCTTTTCCTTGAGGTTAATGTTCTCAACTAGAATGTTTTATTTTTCACTGGTAAACTGAGAAAAGGGGCGTAATTTCTACCAGAAAATGTAGAGTTACGCCACCCTTCAATTTGTACCAATTGCGAGACTTGAAATTAAATTTATACGCCAACTTAATTGCACTCAACTACGTGTTGATATTTCCACTTATCAATGGTCTTCCAAGTTCAGAAATAAAGTATTTTTATAGCAGTTTAATTGCCACCTAAAATATTTTTGACTGTTATACAGATCCAGACACATAGGAAAAGAATAGTATATATCCGAATATAAGTTATAAAATGCTATAATATTTATGTTTTATTAAAAAATAATTGCTATATCACCAGCATCAGTGGAAACGCGTAAAAAGTCTTAAATTTTACCAACATTATCTGGTTTGCTGGTAGCGTGGAAGTTCAAAATTAAATCTTAATCCAGGATGGGTATCCTATAAATGGCTTGCTCCTAAATTTTTTCCAAATCTTTCTGATCGCAAATGAAGGTGTATTTCATCTAATTAATATTATCTCTACCCCTACTCCGTTAGTGTAAATAAATGCCTATGAAAAAAATATAGTGGTGTGTTGGGATCTATAAAATTTACTTTTTTCCCTGTTAAAAAATATACTATGTATTTCGTTATAAGATTTATAAAAATATGTATAATTTTGGTAGTAGTCTTATTACATCAATATAGATTTACATTGACCATATTTTTTTGTAAAAACAAACTTATTGAAAAATTATTATTTTTAAAAGGTTATTTAGATCAGTCACCTTACTACCCATCCAGACAATCTACATCCTTTCACTACCAGGGTAGGGACAAGAAAAATTTAATTTAGAGAAAATATACTAGAGTTTACGTGAAGGAAGGGTGGGAAGCCATAAAGGAATATTTCCCTTAGTACAGCAAACTGGAATTATATTTTTGACATTCGCATCATCGGAAAACTAGAGCAGAAGAAATAGATGGCTTAAACTACGTGACCACTGACTCACGTAGCAAAATATGTTTTTAATATGACAATTTACTTTTATAAATTAAAAAAAACATAAATATTTCATCAATATATATTCATACTTTAATATTTTAACTATGAACAAAAGTTTACAAACTGCATTTAATATTTTATATTTTGGGGGATGAAGCGAAAATATTAAAAAAGTATTGTTTGCCACCCATTGTTCTTACATACTTTGGAGAAATAATTAAATTACGTAATGTATATTTTGAATCATTGTAGACATGTTTAATCAGTTTTTCACTTAAATTTTAGTACATTGGCCTCTATTTAAATTTACTATAAGAAATAATATTTTTTTAAAGTCCATATATAAAACTTTTATTTTTGAACCATATTCGATGAAACATATCTTCAAAAGTGTAAGTTTATCACAAGTGTTTCTTCTTTTACTACCCGCCTCGGCGCGTTAGCTAACGCGCTAGTTTCGTGTTTAGCTAGACTGCCGAGGACGAGGAGATTGAGATTTGAATCTCGCTCGGGTGAATTGGAAGTGATTTCTCTTAAATGGTTTTCTACTCTCTATACACGCAAATGCAGGTTCACTTTCCCTCTGTTTTAACCTTTCCAATTCCTAATCAACTAGCTTAATCCTATATATTATTTATGTTTCAAAATCCCTTTTTCTCAACTAATACAAAGTTTACAGCGATGAATAAGGTATCAGTATATAGGATTTTTTACCGACTTCTGAGATAGCATATTAAAGTTTACGTTAAAACACATTGTTTGTTTAAAATTTAATTTAGAAGAAAAATCTAACAATATTTTTGTATTAATTACAGAAAATAAATTATCTTTGCTATTTTGTGTATACACTTCAATGGGTATTTAATTTCAACAACCCAACAAAAGACTAGATCTTTTATTTTGGGGTGGGGGGTAGGGGAAGTTTGAATGTGTGAAAGTTTCCAAGGGTTTACTGGTTAGTACTTAAGCGTATAACCCGAACATGTAGTAAGACGCTGTAATAAGTATTATCTTCTTTTATATCTTATATTAGCGATGTAAAAATGTAAACAATATTTATTACAGTTCAAATTGAAGTTTACCTACGAAATGTTGGATGTTTTCTAATTTTTAATGTTGAAAAAAAGTGTGTAGTTCCAACATACCATTGATAGTCACAGTTACACACGGTCTAAGGTAGCAATCTTGAGGTAAATTGAATTGCTGGTGATATGAGGACAAATTTATAATATATCCCTGTGGTTTCTACATTCTCTTTCCAAGCTAATGTAGGAGCAATTATTTTAAAACCTTCCTCATCCCCTACCTTACATACTTAAACAATAATTGTATTGTTAACTGCATTGTTAGACACACACTCTAAACTTGAATCTTGTCTAGTCTGGTTGCCAGTGGCGTGGAGGTCAAGGCTCGAACCCATGCTGGGTGTACTAAGAGTGCTTTTTCCTAAATGTTTTACAAATTTCTTTCCACATAATTTCGATTATATTTTATCTAAATTTGACTTCCTCGCCCCTAATATATTAACGACATTAAATTAGGATATCCCTGATAGTTAGTAAAGTGGGCTTAAAAAAAACATGTGTGCTACATGAAATAATAAAAAAAATATATAAAAGACCACCTCTCGGATGATAAATTAGGATATCATACACACGATTACGATAAAACCAGAAATCCAACTATATTTGTTTTTATGCTTTCTCCACTTAGCAACAGTTAATTGGGATGTGCTAATAGTTTTTTCATTTTTAAATAATTATGTTTCTATGTTGTTATGTTTTGAAAAAAATAAGTAATACTGTTTTACCGGTAGGCCCTCTATGAATTTTACTGTTTTATAAAATAGAATTCAGAAAACAATACCACCATCAAAAGTGTGTATAATTTTTTTCTAACTAAATTCTTAGTTATCCGTGGAGTGAGACAAATTCTAAAAAACAAATAGAAAATAGTAAAACATATCTTTGGACATAAATAGTTTTTCCTCTAAAGAGACTGCATCATACAGTAGCTATGATGTTTCAGACTTGACCCTTTGGATGAACTAAATGTATACGAGGTGTCCGTCCTCACCCAGCAATTTACTAACTTCATTCAAGGCCTCGTTCTGTTATTTTAAAAAGAAAATTTATATTCAATTTCCGAGTTTTACTATGTACTCTTCTCGCATTCATCGATGTAAATAACCGGGTGTTTTTTCCCCAATGGTAGCTGATCTAAAGAGGTTGAGTATGTTGACGGCATCTTCCAGAATATACTACTGTAAGTGTGAAATTAAGGATTCCAGATGCTAATCAGGTTCATCAAAGAAACTGGTTCTGTGCAAGCAAAATATCTTGTAATTTAAAGAAAAAAAAGTAGATCGCTTAACGCTAGGTTTCATTACGTGAAACCAGTAACAAGTTGTTTTTTCCCGCTGAGGCCTTTCAGGCTATAAGCACACATTAGCTGCTACGCTAGTGGATTTGGAATGAGGAAAGTATAACTTTTGAGGAAGTATACTCGCATTTTTGTGAAAGCAAAATGGGTAGCCATTTAGGAAAAATCCCCACCCAAAATATACCTAATAGGGATTTGGACTCCAGATCTCTCGGTCACCTTAAACCCAGTCAAGGAGAGGCTGTTGTGCAAACTTATTTACCATTCATGGCTTGGTTTGATAGTGTTGCACAGCATTTTGAACAAAAACTAAACATGCTTGAAATGGTTTGTGCTACGTAAAGTGTTGCGCAACAGTTGTAACAATGTCTGGGGTTGTTCGAGAAATGTTGCACAACTTGATATGATCGTTTAATGTTCAGATTTCATAAAGCCTACATCGTTAATTTTGTTCAAGGATGGTTTCCATTGTTATATCAAATAAAGCATTCAGTCACTTTAATCTACGATCTTGTAAATTCTTGGAAATTGAAAACTGAAGTGTATTGAAAAAAAAAATGCAACTAGGAGTAACGTGGCCCATTACGAAATAATTGAAATATTTAAGGAACATCCAAGCTCACTGTTTTATATTTGCGTGTTTTATTATTACATCCAAAACACATCCAATAAAATTATGTTTAAAAGTCTGCTTTGGAAAATCTTCACACATTGCCACTTAGCTTGGTCTGATGTTTCACAATCTTGTTGCACAGAGTGTGTGGTCACATGTGCAACTCTTTTTTTGAAACATTGGCTTGCAAATATTTGTTTGATTATGTATGGGCCTCTTTGAACATCGATGTAGGTAAAAACAAGTTTCTCATTAGAATTTAAACACATTATATTAGATTAATATTTTTTATAAATATATATACATATATAGAGAAAGAGAGAATAGAGAAAGACCCACTTCAGTGGTCACGTCGTCTAACGCGCTACTCTTGCAATATACTAGATTGCCAATGATGGAAAGATCGAGGTTTTAATCTCGGTCGGGTGTACTGAGTTTTATTTTCAAAAGATTTTTCCCACCCTTCCTCCACGCAAATGCGAGTACACTTCCTCTAAATACAACTCTTTAATCCCTAAAACCATTAGCGTAATTGGTACATGCACATATAACTCGAACGGATAGTAAGCCGCAGCACAAAAAATAGTAGAAAGATAGAAAATAAAGAGAGAATATATAGAGAGAGTGAGTAAATGTACTCTTAATTTGCATGGAGAGAGAGAGAGAAACAATTTAGAAAAATAAATCTGTCTTATCACTTTCCTGGGAAGTAAACCCTGACCTACCCACCACTGGTAAAATAGACGAGCCTGACGTTTGTTCAATGTGCTCACTGATGAGGGTGGTTATAATGATGCGCTAGGAATAGTGTTTAGTAAAATATATCTACTAATATAATATTCTACTTTCAACATGGAAAAATAGCTGAACTATTATCATTATTAATTTATAAATATTGATACACTCTATGAAAACTGATATCTAGAGATCACATTACTTTACGTTTGAATATATTAAATATAAATTTATACATTCCATAACTTTCAGATAACGTCCTTCTTATTATGTTCTTACTTTGGTTGCATTATTTTTTCTCTTCAGAATTATTAAATAAAATCCAGTTTTTGTTATGAGTACACTGTGGGTACACAGTTTAAGGCGTGATACTCAAAATATAGGTACTGGATTGCCAGTGACTGGGAGTATGAGGTTTTTAATCATGAATGGGTGTAATAAGGTTGGTTTTTCCTACTCTCCTTCCACACATATGAGGGTACATTTCCTTTCAATTATAACTTCCCCGGTGACCTGGTGGTCTAGAGGTAAGGTGTTGGACTTCTGTGCTGGGGGTCCGGGGTTCAATCCTTGGTCCCGGCACAGATTTATCTGATTGCCAAACCCTTCCTTCACCTCTGACAAGATGTGTATTAATCACAACTTGTGAATGTGAGGAATGCCAGGCCTCCACCGTGGTTCGGATTCCACGTTGAACTGTAGGTCCTCCATTTCATCTCACAATCACCTTACCATTACACGTTAGCGTAAGTGCGTATAACCCAAACGGGTAGTAAGACGCGGTGCTAATAATATAATAATAATAATAATAATAATATAACTTCCTCGTTCTTAGGTGTAGTTAAATATGTATGCATAGGAAGATGTGGCGAATACTCTCATACAAAGGAACTTTTTTAATTATTTTAAGTTGGTGAAGGTATGTATGACTTTAACATACATTTTTATGTGCAGTATTAAGTAGGGGATGAAGGGAACGCGTGGAAAGGTCAGTGTTCTTTCAATTTTTATAACAAAACTTTTTTGGCCAAAATAAGAAAAATATTGCTTCAGTACAAACATAAAAGTTTATTTTCTTAGCATGGTGACTTCAACAGTTATTGAAAATCTGTCATAAGCATAGCGCCTTAGATGACAAACTTAATAAATGAATAGGAATGTTGTCATTAAATTTCAGGACACCCTTGACCAGATATTCAAGAATTATTGAGGTCACTATGTAAATAAAATTAATATCTATGTTTCTAATGAAGCGATATTTGATTTTTTTCTATAAAAAAAGGTTTTGTTATAAAAACTGCATAAACACTGACCTATTCTCATCTTCCCTATAATCCCACCTTATATGACTTTCATGAAGTCAAATTAAAATAAAAAGAAAAGTGTTGAACAGGTACTAAAGTTACTAAGCTTATGTTATTATATGAATACGTTAAGTCATGTGATCTGAAGCTGTCACTTTTGATATACAATATCAATATCTATAGAATATTAGTGTATTAATATTTTATCAACGTTTGGCAACAAAAATACACGTTTGTATTTTCTAAGCTTTCATTTCTCCCAGAATCCTTCTATATTCATAACGTTCCAGGGACTCACATTTAATTATCTATAAAATATAATCTATATTATGAAGTACCAACTCACCCGCCTCAGTGACGTAGTTAGCTAATGCGCTAGTTTCGTGTTGAGCTAGACTGCCAAGGACGGGGAGATCGATTTTAGAATCTCGGGTCGGATGAATTAGAGGGGGCTTCTAAATGATTTTCCAATCTCCCTCCACGCAAATGCGGGTTCAGTTCCTCTAAATTCAACCTTACCGATCCCTAACCCATTAATGTAATTAGTACTTAAGCCTATAGCCCGAATAGGTAATAATAATAATAATAATAAAGTACCCATTCGACAACTTTACCGTTTTCTATAGAGTTATCTCTGTCGTTTTTTACATACTAATCTGACTCCATAATCTACACATGAACACAATGATTTTTTAACATGAATATTTAGTATCGAACCCCCAACACATCCTATAGACAAGATTATATTTTTTTTACATTATTGCGATCGGATCTTGCGAAACATACATGAATAATATATTTTCAGAACGAGAAGTAAAACACTGTCTAAAGATTACTATGCCAGCAATTACGTGAGAAGGGTTATTAGTACCCTGCACCAAAGAAGCAATCATTATCTCTCCGATAGTGATGTATGCCTTGAGGGTAGGATAGTGCCTCGTCTAGTACAGGCAGGGACAGAACAAATAGACACCCGAACAGCCATATGATTTTAAAACATTATCATTAGATAAGCCACCCACTTCGGTGGCCACATGGTCTTACGCGCTACTTTCACAATAGACAAGACTACCAATGACGGGTAGATTGATGTTCGAATCTTAGTCGGGTGTACTGAGGGTGGTTTTCCAAAATAGTTTTCCACCCTCCCTCCACGCAAATGTTGGTACACTTCCTATAGCTACAACCTTCTAATTTCTGAAATCATTAGTGTAATTAGTAAGTAAGCGTACAACTCGAACGGAGCGTAAGACGCGTTGATAAAAAAATAATTTGATAATAATTTTTATCTAATTTCATAATGATTTATAAATCTACCAGATATATTATTCCGTGTTCCTAGTTTTACTACCCATCTGGGCTATCGATAAATCTGCACTAATAGATTAGGGATGATAAAAGTTGATTTTAAATTAAATGTAACCCCACATTATGAAGGGAGGATGTAGAAAATAATTTTGTAAAAAAACACTTGAATACACTTGGAAAATCAAGGTAGATGAGATTGAAATTTAGTCCCATGCACATACAAGCATTAAACACAAATTTAATGTAATTTATATTATATTGGTCATTTTAAACAAACATTTTTTTCAAACCAAATGAAGTATGCCTAAATGGTACTTTAACTTAGAGGTAAGAAAAATCTACTTGTTTAATTCAAGAAAACTAACTTAACAATTTATATTTCGTGACTGAAGTAGTCAAAGTTCAAATTTATTGTTTTCTTAGGTGAATTATTATCAGAGGTCACGAATTTACTATCATTAGTTTTAATATAAAAAAAAATATTGGTCTTTTAAATCAGTAATAGGTATACCCCTTTAAAACTCAAAGAAAAGGATTAATACAAATCTAATGCCTAAAAAGCCTTGCAGAACAAAGAGAAGGGTAGAAGACCTATTGAAAGACCAGGGACAAGATGGATGGACCAAGAGCAGAAGAACATGGAAGCTAAGGCCGGTGATAGACTGACGTTTTGGTCGCTGCGCCTGACCAGCTCGCTCTAGTGTATTGTATTGTTTCATATTAGAGGGTTCAGACTAGCGACACGAACGCCGCGACATTTTTGAAAACGTAAATGTGAGCGTTTCTTGAGCGTATTGACCCCTCTCAAATGAAACAATGCAATACACTAAAGCGATTTAGTCACGACCTTTGTGTCGCAGGGACCAAAACGTGATTAAAACGTCAGTCTGTAACTGGCCTAAAGGAAAGTACTGGAGACGCGTGGCTGAGGGAGAAGTTTGGAAAGATTGACAGGAATGGAAAAGAATGTGCAAGACGACTCGCAGATGCGGAAACGTCGGATCATTATGATGATAAACCTTATAATTTATTCCCAAAATAAATATTTTCTTTAAACTATTATCAGCTAATTAATACAATAATAATTACTATAGTAAGAACATTTCTAATATTTTTAAATCATCCACTAGCAATTGGATTAATAATTTTTTTCAAACTATTTTAATCTGTTTGGTAATGGAAACAATTTTTTCAACTTTCTGATTCTCTTATATACTTTTCTTTGTATTGTATTGAGATTGAGAGTAAGAGTAAGAAGGAAGCCATAGAGAGTGATACCGCAAATGAGAGAGATAGAAAGTTGAATAATGATAGAAATAAATAAAGGAGGCTAAGGCGAATCATACTGCAGCGTATAGATATGATAGAAAATTAAAGAATTATAAAAATAGAGTTAAGGAGGCTAAGGAGAATGATACTAAAGAGGAAAGAAATAGAAAATTAAAGAAATATAGAAATAAAAAAGGAGGTTATGGAGAATGAAACTGTAGAAGAGAAAGATAAAAAATAATAAATGATAGAAAGAGAAAGAAGGAGACTAAGGTGAATGAGGCTGCAGAGGAGAGAGAGATACAATTAACGAATGATAGAAAGAGAAAGAAGGAGGCTAAATAGACTGAGACTGCAGAGGAGAGTGATAGAAAAGTATTAAGTGATAGGAAGAGAAAGAAGGGATCTAGGTAGAATGAGACAGAGCAGGAAAGAGAAAGGAGGTTACATGAGAGAAACCAAAGTGATGCTTCCATGAAAAATCTTCCATTGAAAAACAAGAAATGAGTGGCTTTCAAATATGAGCGTAACATTATCTATAATGCAGATAAATTTGTCACCTTAGGAACTATGAAAATTGTTTGCCCCCATTGCAATGCCCTGAAATGGAAAGTAGAGCCTACTGGCCTGTACTGCCTTAAGGAAAAGATAAAACTTAAACCTATTGGTGGTCCCCTTGAGCCCCTGTACAGTTTGTTGATCCAAAATCATCCCCAGTCACATAACTTCTTAAATATTACTAGGAAATATAACTCAGCCTTCCAGATGAGTTCCTTTGGTTGTAATAAAGTAATTAAAGAGAGTAACTTTATGCCAAATCTTAAGGTGAAAGGACAGGTTTACCATTTATTGGGATCTCTTCTACCTGCAATCAAAGAAAATTCAAAATTCCTACAAATTTATTTCTTAGGGGATGAAGAAGCAGATGTCAGATGCAAGAGAAACCCCTTTATAAATCCTAATATAGTTAAACATCTACAAAACATGCTTCACCAAAATAACAGTTACATAAAATTTTCAAGAGTGCAATAGAAAGTCAACAAAGGACAACTTCACAGTCATTATACAATCTGACAGAAAGTCTGACAATGCTCACATCGGTAGATTAGATTCTCCCAATGTCAATGAAGTTGTCATTTTAATTGATGGACAGGGTTTTCATAAAAGGGACACAGTTATGAAAACTGGGGACAATAGGCTGAAAAGGATTGTTGAAGCCCATATATTTTAGGACTCGCTCCAATACCCGATGCTTTTACCACGTGTCGAAGATGGTTATAACATTTTTTAAAGCATAGCGATGGCAAGAAAAAAGGATCCGCCATAAGTTTTTATGAGAAGAAATGAATTCAACCATTTGCATCACTTCCTTCAACTTTTCAATCAATTCTTGATATATATGTATCCCAAGATCAAGACTGAATTACTTAACTTCATACGACACGATCAATCAAAAGCTCAGGGTAGAGGACTAATTCATCTTAGAGATGCGATCAGCAGTGACGGCAGCACTCATGATGTTGAACAACTATTAGTTCTTCCTTCTTCTCTCACAGGAGGACCCCGATACATGCATGAGAAATTCCAAGATGCTTAACGTGTGTCTAAACTATGGAAAGTCTCAATTTGTTCATAACTTTTACATGAAAACCCCAAATGGGAAGATATAGCCAAACAGATTTTTGCTGAACAGAAACCCACGACAACACGATATTGTTTCACGAGTATTCAATTTGAAAGTTAAGGCAATGATGAACTGCTGACTATGATATTTTTGGTCCCATTAAACGTCACATGTACTTTATCAAATGGCAGAAGAGAGGCCTTCCTCATGTCCATTTGCTCATTTGGTTAGAAAATATTATTGAACCAAAACTCATTGACTCCATCATTTCAGCAAAACTACCAAACCCCTAGATAGACCCTGTTCTCTTTGACATTATATCTTCAAACATGATTCATGAACCCTGTGGAATTCTGAAATCCCCTTGCATTAAAGATGACAATTGGCAAGAGATATCCCAAACCCTTTGTCAAAGATACTCAGACAGGAAGTGACGGATACCCTACAAATAGAAGAGGGAGCCCTTAGCTAAGTGGAGTTTCTTTTCAAATGTCAAAAAAACAAGGTCCCCTAATAATTGACAACAGGTGGGTGGTCCCTAATTCCCCAGTTCTCTGCAGGACATTCAAGGCCCATATAAATTTTGAGTTTTGCAATTTAGTCAAATCCATCAACTATTTATGCAAGTATGTAAATAATAGTAGTTATCAAGCCACATTCACAATTGAAAATGAGAAAAACTAGATTTTGAAGTACCAGACTGGCCGATACGTTAGAATATCTGAGGAAGTCTGGAGGATACTATCATTTACAATACATGACAGGAACCCTACTGTTGAGCAAATGGCAGTTCATTTGGAAAATGGTCAAAGGGCTTATTTCAACTCCGTGATGTTCACCTTGATGGACCTCCCACTACCACACTAACAGCTTTCTACGAGCTATGTCATGAGGATGACTTTGATAAGACTCTTCTTTACAATGAGGTTCCACATTACTACACATGGAATAACAAAAGTTTCTCACGGCGTAAACAAGGAGCTTTCGTTGATGGTTTTCCAGAGATCAGAAAGAGCAATGCTATTGGAAAAGTGTACACAGTTCATCCGAGCAACGCCAAGTGTTACTTTCTTCACCTGCTACTCCACCACGTGAAAGGTCCCACTTCCTTCGAATCACTTAAAATGGCCCCCCTGATTACGAATCAGCCTTCAAAGCTCATTATCTTCTGGAGAATGACTTACACTGGCAACAATCTGTCCGAAGCTTCTGTCAGCGATTTCCCACAGAGATTAAGGGAGTTGTTTGTTGTTATGTTGGTCTTTTGTGAATTTTCATACCCACTGCAGTAGTGGCTTGATCATAGAGATGGACTATCTGAAGACATCCTTCACAAAGCACAACTTCCAGGCATTAGAGTCACCTTCAATGATATAATAAACAACATAGGTTTAATTATTTTGAAAGATAAATTATCTGCAATGGCAGACAAGCGTTTAGATGTTTATGGCCTCCCATTACCAAACAGGTGGATGCAGGAGTTACAGGATATATTTATCTACTAGAAAAGAGTTTTATTTTTCAGTCAACTTGTTTACCTTGCTCAGCAAAAATGAAGGTTTACTGTTAGGGGAATAAAAGTTAGTTTATCATAACATACTTGAGAGTGTCACTAAGTATTTAGATAAGTTGTACTTTCTTGACGCTCTCAGAGGTACTGGTAAGAATTTCCTGCTAAATATTCTCGCCAAAATATGGTCAACAGGCAAAATCGCTTTGTAGAAGCTTCCTCAGGCATTGAGGCTCATTACTTCAAGGAGGTAGAACTGCAGATTCTACTTTCAAGTTACCCATAAACTTAACTTACACAGAAAACCCTATATGCAACATCAATAAGGCCACTGTTCATGGTAGGGTACTGAGGGAATGCGTTTTGATCGTGTGGGATGAGTGTGCAATATTACATAAGGCATTCTTCGAAGCTTTAGACAGAACACCAAGGAATATCTGGACCAATGATATACTCATGGAGGGGGAGGGGTTACAATAGTAATGTCCGGCGACTTTCGACAAACACTTCCAGTTGTTTCTAAAGGCACCAGGGTGGATTAGGTCAAAGCTTCTGTAAGAATCTCTTTAATTTGGACGCAAGCTTATAAGCTCAAATTATCTGTGAACATTCAGGTCCATTAGAAGGGTGACCATTTGGCCAGTAAATGTCACTTTAGATACTCTCAGTACCTATGTAATGGCTCTAATAATTAGGTTTTCAATGTTGACTTTAAAAAAATATTATATTTTTATTTTCTAATAGGTGATCCAAATATTAATTCATAAGAAAATCAGAGTATATAAATCCTCTAGCTCAGTGGTTCCCGATATGTGGTCTTTTTGTAGACACTTTTTTTATTGGTGGGAAGTGGGGATCAGGGGCGTTTGAAAATCACATGTGAAACGGTATTTAATTTGCTATATAGGACGTGTCTTGCAAGTGAATGTTGATATATTTATTTTTTTCTCTAAGAAGCAGGGTAACTACACCTTCTGACAGCTTTGGATTGTCCTACCAAGAAGTGTAATTATGCCTCTAAATCTATATCTCTTAGCGAGTGTTTATTCTCATCTTTGATGATTTAAAAATTAAAACTAGAAATATATTTTGTTTTCAAATTAATCCCCTATTGAAACTGATTAACTTTCGTAACTAAAGAAAAATCATTATTTTTTTCACTTTGTTTTTAGTACCAAAATATATAGCAATCAAAGCAGCCAATAAAACAAAGGACAAAATGGCCTACCAGATGAATTTCTATAGTTTAGTCTTTTGATTTTTTTCTTCTACTCATAATAACAAAGTTATCATCAAAAATATATTATATTTTCTCTTTGTACGGTTTGAATTCTACTAAATAATATTATAGAATAATCTTCATCTTTTTTTGAATTCATATGGTTCCCAGTCTGTGGTCTGGATTAGTTTTTTATTCAAGTCATATATTTTTCCACAACCATCTGGATAGGCCTGTCGTGGCTGCACATGCCTTATAATTTAATTTAAGACTAGGACAGGTACAAAATCCAGTCTCCGACCGTTAATTTATCAATGTGAAAGGGTAAACCCATATTTCACTAATCATAAACTTTTCGGTCGTGCTGGTAATTGAACCTGGAGCTCTTAACTCAGAAGATAGACACTCTACCAACTGAGCTAAGGCGTTCGATAATCATGTTAATCTCTTGAATGAAATTTATTTATATTTTTATTAAAAAATTAAAATCATACATATTATTGGTTTTTCAAGGAATTGAATATTTAAACATATAAACAACAAATCATATTATGTTTTTATAATGATTGATTACAAGCCATACTCTAAGGCTATACGTGTTTTTTTATATCATAGCTTATTAAATTGTAATGTGTTTGGTTTACACTTATAAGGTTTATTCAACCTAAATTATATGTTCTAAAAATTTTAAATATTATCTTTGTGTACGCATATTTTTTGTTTATTAATGTATTAAATTCAATAAGGCTTAGTTAAATTTTGCTTTAATTATCATTGGCTAATTTCTCATAATATTATATTGTAAATCTTTCCTTACTAATATTTAAATATCTTCATACAAGTATTTTAATTATTTAATGTATTATATTATTTTGTAATATAGTATGTTTTTTAAAAAGCATCAAGGCTATAAATGTTCTTTTGTTTTAATTATTACAAGAGATTTACTTAATATACCACGATAGGTAATAACTTAAAATAAAATCTTACACCAACAACTAGTCTACATATAAGCTCAGCATAAACCAGTAAAAATTACGATTATAAGACAAACTCTGTGTTGCCATTAATAAATATACTCTCTTGATACTAGGACAAACTCTTAAACCAATTATTATTTATTTTGATCCCACTAGGTTGCACACCGTAATATTCAAAAGCTATAATTATTAGTATCTACAAGGGCTTGATCACCGGGACTGGCCTTGAAAATTTAAGTAGTTCTTCTGCCTCTTAGTATTGTGACAGGAGACCAAAAAAAACATATGAGCATTTTTCAAGATCAATTTGAGAGAAGCCCGCTTTAGTGTCCACGTGGTCTAACGCGCTACTTTCGCAGTACACTAAACTGCTGATGATAGGGAGATCAAGGTTCGAGTCTCAGTCGGGTGTACTGGGGGTAGTATTTTTCAAAGGGTTTTCCACTCTCCCTCCACCTAAATGATGGTACACTTTTTCTAAATCGAACCAACCTCATTCCCATCACATTAGTAGGCCTACATATGTCCCAACATTTACTTAACAACTAAAGAGCTATCAATGTCTTAATTATTCTTAAACTTGTTAAATGATAATTTAGAGTGAAATTGGCTAAACAGCGTCCACTTCCTTAATGTTTAGCAGAATAATAAAATAGAATATAAGATTTAGTACGCCACAATGTACATAGTTATATATATATATTTAGAGAGAGAGAGAGAATGGAGTAAGGATGGGACTTTTAACTAATTTATTCTTGCCTAAGCCAGGTTTGAGGATGTGTTGCCTTTGCAGTGACTTTATCGTGTATAGCCACTACTTTGTTAAAAGGGAAAAGACTAGCAAATTCTGCTTTTTTTAATGACTAAATTGCCGTGTACACCATATCTAAACATAATTTCACACCAAAATTAATGCAAGGATAATATTTTATATTATTAAATGAGAATATTACAATGTCTCGTAAGACCTCAATATAAGTCTAGATAGAATGTTGAGAGATCTTAGAGGCAGCAATATGCTCATAGGAAGCTTCTCAGCGTATTACCGTCTGAAGACTTCCACAGATAGTAACTAGAGTTGACAAAACCAACGCCTGCCTGAAATAATCCTTCAAATACCCAGACGTTGTGAATATTTTCCTACTAACCAACATTTGCATCCGTGAGAAAAAAAACTGGAGTTATTTGTCGATATATTGTTGAAACTCTTCAATGGAATCTTCGCAGAGCAAGATGGCAAAGGTGTTCTTGAATAAATCCCAAATACGCGTTGTAGTCAAGGATTTCCAGAAATCAGTCCACTTTATTCATTCCAATATACGTTTTCTGCAAAACAAACCTCTTTTTTTTGTTCCAGGATCAAGCTATTCTCGCTCCAAAAATGAATAAAAAGATAAGATTTTTGACCTTATTTTAGACCAGTTCGATGCGCCATCCTGCACTTACGTGTCAATAGACACTACCCTGTCCAATTTTTAAATTACCTTAGTCTATTTGGCTTACCTATCCACCCTGTTCGATTAATATTTGCGCAACTAACAGTTTGCTACGTAATATGAACCCACTTAAACCACGTGATAGAACCCGCTTATATGTAAAAGTCTGCAAACACTTTTCATGGGGGCGACCGTCATGACAGGCTTCACTTCAGGAGAATGGGTCTTGAAACCTAGAATACCCATGATTCCATCAGACCTGCTCTTCCAGGTTAAATGCATTCAATTTCCTATCAAGGTTTTCCATGCGATAACCATCAACACAGTGCGAGGACAAACCCTTAAGATTGCAGGCGTTTATCTCCGTGGCGAGTGGACAGGGACAACTATATGTGACGTTTTTCAGTGAAAGTTTTAGCAGCAACCTGTAATGGTCAATCCTGATGTTATAACCGCTAACGTCGTTTATAAATAGGCCTCGAATTAAATGTTGTTACTTTATTTACTATTAGTACAAATAATCTGTGTGTCTAATCTTAAAACAGAAATAATTACACTACATTGAATTATTTTACTCTAAAGATACATCTTTTATCAACTCCAAAGTTTTAATCATCATAATATCTACCTAATACTTAATGTGATTTTTTTCTCTGTGTGGAAAATTAAAAATGTTATGATTATAATCGTTATTACTTTAATGAAGATATTTTAAAACCAACATGAAAGCGAGCGAAGCTGCGGGCAAAGGCTATTTCATATATATATATGAAAACAAAGTGTTTTATTGACCGGCCTACTTTTTCCATGTTTTTAATTTCACTAGCCTCTTGGAATATCCACAAATATGGGTTTAATGGGGTAAGAATTGAGGAAGGTAGAATTACGAGTAAACATACCCTTATCTGCGTAGGGGTGGAAGCAAGCCTTCAGAGAAAACCAGCTTAGTACACCCACCAGCAATTTTAACCCTAAATTCCCACCACCTTAAAACTAGGTATGTAAGACTACACATAGTTTGCCCCATTGGACTTAATCCTGGACTTCTTTGTCAGGGGTGACCTTACTCAGTAAAAGTGGAAAGAGTGGGTTTTAATAGAGCTAATATTTATGCTCAAGGCTGCCACCTTTGTCTGTGAGAAAGTATCATTCGTTGTTAATCTACACGGCTTAACAATACAATGGAATGTTTCGGTTTCTGAAACTACGTCTTTATTCAGTCTAAGTGCATACTCCCTTTCACCCTTCAGCTACAACCACAATTTGTCATATCACTAAGAAAGAGGTAAAATAAAACTATGAAACTTCATATATTAAGGTAAAGAGGAGATTTCATTACTAGTTATCAAATATCTTAATTTCTTTTGTGGGCCTATAAAAATTACTTTATTTAATAAGAGCCCTTTTTCATCAAGCTTAGTCTCATAGCTCCACAAATATGTTTAAAACTCGTTGAAATGAGTTAATGTCACATTTTCACTTATTTTATTAATAAAACTCTAACTATAGTGTTGCCAAGGAAAAAATAGTTCTTTTATAATATTTCGACTTTATTTATTAGTAAACGTTACTTTGAAATAACGTATTGTATAATTAAATATTTTGTTAGAGCTGAACGTAAGGGAATAATTTTCACTTACCGAGTCAGCTCCTTAAGTAAGATTGAAAGCTATAGCGTAATAGTGTTTATTTGGTAAGAAAGTTAAAATAAAATACCCAACTTAAATTATGTTTATCACATGCACTAATTATTTCCTGATTAACCTGGGTTTTATAGAAGCCCACTTTCAACTACCAGCAATGATTTAAAGTCGCAAGAATTTTGTATTCTAGAAATATCTTATATGATTTATTAAGTTTAAAGTGCATCTAAAAATCTGTCCAAGTATTCCAATAGTACTCCCATAGAGATTATTGTATAGGCTATCTTTACATTACTAATAAAACGGACTAAGAATATAAATAAACATACAATTGAATTTTTTTCACCATCATTGTGGAAACATCAGCTTCCAGTTTTCAAATAACGGTATTCCTATGAAAAACAGACTTTAGCTACGTGTTATAACAGCCATCGGGGTTTAATCGAAGGAATAAAGGATGTTCAGGGTAAAAAAAAATGTAGTCGAGTTAAACCAGTATATGAAAGCCCTTTCTCAAGCCAGCTGGTTGGATTCGAAACCTGACCCACGTGTTAGTGTCCAGCTTATTAAATGTGCTACCAGTTGGTAACGGTTGTTGAAGAGGCTGTGGGAAACATAATTATATCTAGGGTATAAATGTAAAATGTGCATGGCATATGAACATCGAGGAAAGATTGGTAGGCCCAAGCGTGGAGCGGGTGGTCTTCCTTTGGAGATTTTATCATTATTTTGTTTTTTTTATTTATTGAACTTTTTGTATGCCATATGTATTTTTGCTCACCTTGGCTATAAAATGTAGTATAGTTTAAAGGCATAAATAGAGATACGTATATTTGAAAGAGACGGGTGTGAATTCAACTAGAGAGCTAAATGAATTTACATAAGACTTTTTTTTTTAATCACACATCTTACTACCTGTTCCGATAATACGCATATATGGGAATTACTCTAATGGGGTTGGGATGAGGAAGCATTTTAAAAGTAATCCACCAGCATTTGCTTAGAAGGAAAGTAGGAAATCCTTTAGGAAAAAAATCACCCTCAGTAGAACCGACTGGGTTTAAAACTCCAATCTTCTCGTCATTAGAAGGCCAGTCTAGCACGAATGTGACGCATTAGACCATTTGACTATTGAAGCTAGTATTAGGCATTTTGGGATGGCTTAAAATAGTCCCAGCTCTCCAAAAATATGGGGGGATCTAGTCCCCCTGATACACAGTTACGGAGCCCGTGCCTTTATTATAAAGCTACTAAAATACAAATTTGAACTAAAGCTCCCTTCCCTTTGTTGTGAAATTGAGAAAATATCGTCCTTCCAGAAGTTTGGCAGTTGGTTCTGTTCAACTGACCCAGCCAAACCTCAGTAGTGTTCCGTTCAACTGGTACTTGAGGTGATGCTGGAGGGATGAGGTTTCGTCAAACAGGAAGTTAATTTACAAATCACTTCTGCTATTTCCTTTCGATCCACAGCTAGTAAACATTACAAGCCGTGTCAGATTACATTAAATGTTAAGTATGTGAGGGATCTTGAGGTGGCATACATTGTGGAAGGCCCCCCATAAACCCATTTAAATTACAACATAGCGTGTCTGAGGAATGGAAAAAAATAAAGCAACTTTTTGATATTATACAATCGCTAGGAAGAAAACTTGTAAATAATCAACGAGGGCCTTCCAGGTAAATTTTCAGTGTTGGCAGAATTTTTATTTTTAATTTAAACTGCACACTCATCAAATTGTTTTTACTTAATTATTTAATCAGGAAGAACATTAGTGTAGTCACAAAACAAGAAATGATCCACAATAGAGAATTAGTGTTAATGTTTCTTTCCTTGTGGGGATTTGTTTGGGCCCCTGTCTGTGGGGAGCCCGAGGCCTGTCTGTGGAGGCTCCAGGGTGATCGCCCCGATAACCTCCCCCTGCCTTATAAATCCAGCGCTGATTATTAGTGTTGCCAAACTTGCTTTTTATTTATTCAGAGTAGGTAATCAAATACCCACTAGTAGGATTGCTAACTTTTATGAATTATACCTTATTTTTTTCTAGCCGGTAAAAACTACTTTGTTTGAGTGTTTTTAAACTGTTTTATTGATGTTAAAGTAATCTAGGTGCGATATATACCACAACTTTGCTATAAATGTAAAATTTGATATCTAGAAAAATACTGGATCTACTTTCACGTGTTCATACCTCAAATAATGTGGTAGGCCTACTTGGCTTTCACTTTTTATAGATTGTCAGTCTTGTCTTTTCTGGTTTGCTGGTCATTCATTAGAGGGTCGGAGTTTAAACCATGGCTGCGTACTGAGTTTTTTATTTCCTAAATAGTGTTTTCTCTTACCCTCTAAACCCCCTTACTATCTCTTCGCAAAATTCGGTTTATTTCCCCTAATTTTTATATACCTTATCCTTAAAATATTAACTCAATTAGCAAAAGATTGGTGAAAAATAATAACAATATTTTTTCAAATTATTTTTTCAAACTCTTTTAACAAATAAAGATGTTTAAATGTGTATTTATTTGAAAGACAAGGTATTCGCTATTTGGTTTTCAAATGGGTGAATATTAATATAACTTCTGTGCATGCGTCTGTACTTAAATTTCGCTGAAAGCAAGGACTTGTGCTAAAGTATATAATAGCCTATAGTTGTTTGTCCTGCTAATAGTCGCCTTAATAGTTGATAGTACACTTTTTAAAATAGTTTAATTCAACTGTATTGATTACGGCAATATGGACCTTGTGTGCGGGTTATAGGACTCCGATAAATTGCAAGTTTGTTATTGAGTAATAATACAAAATAAATCATATTATTAATACATTCTGAGGTTCTGGTTGAATCCTCAATATAGGCTATAGCTCAAAAAATACAGTAATATTACATTCTGTGGCTGTTGAATCCTCAAAACATGCATGGCTCAAAAAATAGCTTAACTTAGGAAAGCTATAAGCAGAAACCATTTTGAAAAATTAGCCTTAATATAATCGTTAGGGATTCGAACCGAAACCTCCCACTCACTCACAAATCAGTCTAGAGTACAAAATTTCAGTCCAGATAAACTTTCCCATAGCGTGGGTGCTTTTTTTTTCGATGTATTTTCTAATATTATAGTTCAAAAAAATGTTTGGGATGTTTCAAAATACACGTTACGTATTTAATTACTGCATTCACAAATAATTTTCTAAAGTGATTTTTACTTTTTTGGTATCACAAAACAAGAATGTAAACTAAATCAAGTGAATAAGAGTTGAATACGTTTCGTAGTCGATACTTTACTATTAATTATTTCTCGCTAATTTCCAGCATTATTCAATTACAAGTTTCCTATTGAATCAAGTAAAAAACATTGTCGGTGTAGATGAGACATTATATCGTTAATAGTACCTACAGTCTCAATTATGTTTCAAATAAAACTTTAAATTATTTTCTAAGGGATTCAATAGTAAAATAATTTCTGATCATCTCCTATTGGAGGACCTCATAATGATCCCAAAAAAAAAAAAATCCTCTCTTCAATCCCCTCTTTAAGAAAATTAATATAATAATATGCGTATGACTCTACATACACCCATACAGGCATTCATTTATGTATTTATTTATTATTATATATATATATATAAAGTAAAGCCCGTAGCGTGGTCCTTGAAATAGCTGTGATAGAATTTTAACGAGGGATGTGGTTCAGTTTAAGAATCAAACTACAAAATTCTCTCCTTATCTTCATGAATTATTTAAGGTTCTGTGTCAAATATTATAATAAATATACCAAAGAAAGGTATTTAAATATTTTACCATACTTCCATTGACATTTATCATATTTTACCCAAAGTGAATTCAACAAATAAATAACATATATTGGTTCAAGTGCGATATAAGATTATAAATCACATCTTGGTTATCTAAAATTTTATTCTGACTCTGCCAACGTTTACAGGATTGACCATAAAAGGCGTTTTTTTTTTATTGCTTAGCCAGTTGCCTTGCCTAAAGGAAAGAGCAATATGGGAGATCATTCTAAAAATAGCACTGTTATAAATATCTTTGTTTTATCTTTACGTTAGTAAAAGTAATTTTTTATGCAGATTGAATTTACTCTGCTCGTCGTAAAAGCATTTAGAATGTGTTATATAATTCAATTAATTGGTGAACGGGTAAGACATGAAATAGCAAAAAACAACCTTATAAAATTTGCACTTTTCTGAATGTGAGCAGGATTTATGATTTTATTTTTATTTTAGACCACCACGAGTTCACGGTATCACTGTTAACATTCATACTACCCACTTCTTTGACCGCATGGTCTAAGGCGTCACTTTCGCAGAAGACTAGTCTAACCAAGACGAGGCTATTGGGGCTCAAATCGCAATTGGTTGTATTGAGCTGGTTAATCCTTAAACTTTCTCTAGATTATACCTTCCTAATCCCCAGCCATTTTTAAACAAGCAGATATCCAGACTGTTTCAATGAGTAAGGAAAAGAATATATACCGTCCAAAATTAATCCCAACTATTCATATTGGTAGTTGTAGGTCCTACAAGGAACCATGATATGTCGAATACTAGCTGTACAACACTTTTTAAAGAAGGCTCAAATTTGAAACTATTATTATTACTACAGTTTATATTTTACATGTATAATAGATTTTTTAAATCCATGGGTCTACATATAAATGTAGACGTCTTTTAAAATATTATTTTAGATGGCATCTTTTGGGTGAAAAATTAATTAAAAAGTATATATAAAAATTTAAAAATATATTTTTTACAAATATAATACTTGAATTATTTTACAACCTACATATCATATTTAACAATTAATATAAATTTGTATCAGCAACTAGATATAGTAGAAGGGTTCACAACATCTTAAAAAACCTTTATATTTGTAAATCTAGTTTCAAACTGCGTTGTAATCCTTTAACGTTCTTGACCACAACATCGGATTTAAACCTAAAAATTAGGTTTTTATTCAGGCAAAGGCAGGAGACTTGTGACTATAAATGGGTTTTTAATAACAAGTGTACGAGTTGATTTTTTTTTTTCAAATCCAAATCTTGACTGTAAATCAAATTTTTTTTTAATATGTGACCCTACTTGTACCATAAATGGGTTTTAGTAACGATTCTTCTAATTCACTTTTTTAGATCAAAATCTAAAACCTAATCTTTAAAAATGCATCTATAACATAAGTGTTCAGCTTTAGAACTGGGTATTAATTTTCTTCCCCAGTAGTTTAGTTTAATTTCAATGTGAATACAAATTCAAACATTGTTTAGTCTCCTTTACTTTTGACAGGGAATAATGATAAGTATTGAATTTTTAGAATATAGGCAGGCAGTTTCTAAAAATATATATATATACAATAAATTCTGAGCTATAGTTTTCAATTATGGTAAAATCCAAGCAGAGTAGGACCTAATTATTTTCAAAACACATAAAATTAAAAACTATGACTATTATTTTTAATATTTGAATCCGAACTTTTTATAACTCTTTATCATTTATTTATGCTTCGAAATCTTATATTTTCTAATATTTTATGAATTTAGAGTTAGTTTTTGAGTACTTGTGCATGAGTACTTTTAGCACTTGACCGTCTCAACCTTCCCAGCCAACCAAAACCAGATTTCCTCACCACACCATTGCCCACGAGTAATTTGTCCAAGTCCCTGGTTGAACTAGTTGGAACTCGAGTGTACCCCGGGGCAAACTACTCCTGCTCGTCAACTCGGAGGAGGCTTAATTACCATCATTAAAACCACAACACGAGGAACTACTTTGGCCAGGATGTAGGTGCGATATTCACTTCTATATTACCTCCCTTTAGACGAGCCGGCGTTTATGTAAAAAATAAAATTATAATAATGGGAGTTAAGTAACCACATTTTAGATGGCTAGTAGGCCTAAGTACGTACACGTAACTATTTATGAAACAAAATAAATTTTGTAATTGGTTTCATACTTCGTAGTATAGTGCTTGAATAGTTTAAAAAAATACATATTATCTACATGGTTTTTCAAAGGGTAGATTTTGATTCAAATTAAAGAAAGTTGTTTTATTTATGAAAGACTATATTGAATATTGAAAAGCTTTAATTTAATGATCTATTAGATAAATAGTTGATTCAATATTTAAATTAATTATTGAGTTTATGTAGTAGTAGTGGTTGTAAAATTTGTTTTTGAACTTTATTTTGGAAATTACATAAAAATAAAAGATAATTTCTAGGCGAGGTGATAAATGTATACACAAATATTACATAAGTTAAGCACGTTTATATTTAAAGTTAACAGAAACTTATTATTAAACGTTTTTATTTAATTTTATTTTGTTAATCGTTGGTTGAATAATTTTGATTTTTTTGTATGAATTGTATATCTTGTTTTTGAATTTATTATGAATTTTTCCAATGATAAACTGCACCTTTCCTTCATTGTGTATAACTTTTTAAGTTTGAGAGTGCTTTCAGCATTTTGTCATCTTCAGTCAATCCAGGCATTCAGCATTTTACCATCTTCAGTCAACCTAATCAACAGAGTTAATGTGTTTCGTTTGCGGGCTAACAAAATTTAATAATATTATTTTTATTGTTAACATGTATTAGTTTATATAATATAAGTGAATATATTTATAACCTACCTTAGAACTGTTAACCAAATTTTTTGATTTTCAAAGAAATCTCAATCTTAAATTTTATTCTATTGACATATTGACATCAAAACACAATACACCATTTGATTTAAAGTTGTCAAAATATAAATTTGCCCATGTTACAATGTTTCAAAATACTCTTTTTATGTTCTATTTGCACGTGTATCAAAGGGGTACTAACATATTATTCTAAGCCCTAAAGCTGTGGTTCCCAAAAGGTGGACCGTAGACCCCCGGGGGTCCACGAGCTGTTCCTAGGGTGTCCACGACAACCACAAAAATTTAACAAAATAAAAAATCAAAATAATAATTAAACAACAATAGGCCTAATCTTAATCAATAAAAATCTTCTCCTCCTCCTCACCCACCTGCGCAGTGCTACATGAACAACAAGTATAGAAAGAGACTTGACATGCAGTTGGATTTTCGAGTTAAAGTGTCCAGCCTTCAACCTGATCTTCAAGAAGTGATGGGAAAAAGAAGAGGTTTCACTTATCTCACTAATACTAGACCCAAATGAATATATTTGAACTTTTTCATAATTAATAACTTTTCTTGTAGGTTTAACTATTATTTTTAGTGTTTACTATTACTAGTATATTCATTATTATTACAACTAGAGTTAGTGTAAAAATAAAATTATGTAAAAATACGTTTGACTCGGATTTACTGTGCCATATTCTTAGTTTTGTAGGTTTTCTTACATAAATTATTAATATGGTGGGAAGGAGGGGTGCTATTTTCTATACATAAGATAGATTGGATTATAATTATTAGAAAAAACGGGGGTTCCTCCAATTTCAAAGAGCCTCTAGGGGGGTCCTTGACTTGTTGGTAATTAGGAACCCCCGCGTTTAGGTATAGGGATAAGGAGGGGGGGCTTAAAATAGTTGCAGCCATATTAGCGTGAAGAAAGGATTTTAAAATCACAATAATAAATGCATATTAGAAACCCGCATTTGCTGGGAGAGAGAGGGAAACTATTTAGGAAAACCCTTCTTAGTACACCCAACAGTGATTGAACACCAATCCCCCCGTTATCGGTAGTCTAGTCTATTGTACGAGTAGCGCCCTAGACCATGTGTCCACCTAAGTGAGTAATAATTAATGGTTCATGAATAGCGAGGCTTGGGAGTTCAATATTATCTATAGGTTATGTATATATCTAAATTAATTATCAAATTCGTAAATTTTAAATTTACACTTAAATATGGGAATTGAACCATGGTCCTTGGCTTTGCTCAAATCGTACAATCATTTACACTTACTTCCATATTATTCCCTTTCATGTACAATTTTCACTTTACTAACGGCTCTGCCTTAAAGAGACGGGGACGTGAATCATTTTCCTGTACTCCCCATCATATTGTAGGCATGCCAGGCTTCCACCGTGGTTCGGATTCCACGTTAAACTGTAGGTCCTCCATTTCATCTCACAATCACCCTACCATTACACATTAGCGTAAGTGCGTATAACCCGAACGGGTTAGTAAGACGTGGCGCTAATAATAATAATAATTATTATAATTATAATATAATAATAATAGCTTATGCCAAAATAATTACTAATTCCTAAGCTCAATACTATTGTAAAAGATTAAGCCTACTAAAATTCTCTATTTATATGACTAATGGTTTATTTGTAGAAAATTATTTTCAAATTAAATCCAATGGAATTAAAAGATATATTTTTATAGACAAACCATTAGTCATATATATGTATATCACAGTTAATCAGTTCATGGTTAAATGTATTAGGGATGCGTGTGAGGACGTGGTTGGTGTGTAATTGGACAATGTGATTGTGAGGGTGCTGTTATATGCCTGAGAAGGAAAGTGACTTGCAGGAGGGATTAAATCTTTTGAGTGTGGCTATAGACAAAATGGATCTTCGTATAAGTGTATCCAAAACTAAGTTATTGTTTTTTTTTATAAGAATGGATCAGGAAATGATTGTCAACTTAGTATAGATGGAAAACCGTTAGAACAATTGAATGAATTGTGTATCTGGGCAAAATGTTCTGTTAAAATGGAAGGTAAAATCGATAGACGGGTGAATGCATCTCAGAGAGTAGTTTGATGTATATAGACTATTTCAAAGAATGAGGTAATATCAAAAGAGGCAAAGATAGCAGTATATAAAAGTGTGTTAACACCAACGTTGTTTTACGGATGTGAAGCGTGTGTTTGTCAGGAGAAACACAAGAGCATGGTGAATGCGGTTGGTGTATTTAAAGATGTTGTACTTTATGAAGGTCAGTAATTAATGGGTGCTGAAGGAGTGTGGTTTTAAAGGGAATCCAATAGGTCAATGTGAAAGAAGTGTCTTACGGTGGTTTGGGCATATTGAGAGGATGAGTTGGACGAGTGACAATACAAATTTATGAAGGTAAAGTGTGTGGATCAAAATGAAGTAGTAGGCCATTAAGGACTGGCTAAATGCTGTAGATGAAATGTGAAAAAAGAAACATTAAGAGTTTTAATATAAAAGAGCATGTTTGACTCGGTGTATGGATGTGTTGAAGCGAAGGTAAGTATGCAAGGATAGGGAAGTTTTGGAGAAAGTTAGTGGAGTTAGATTAAGTATGAAGTTGTTTTGGAGCTATATTCACAATTCTTTTTCTTAAACCGTAAGGTAATGGCGTGATTAGGTATGTATATATATGAATTATCAGTTAAAATATTATAATATCCTTAAACTGCTCGTCAATAGGTGTCTGACGAGCTTAAACAAATGAACCAAATCATAGTGTCTGCGAGGGTTATATATTATATTATATTACTACACAATATAATACAGAGGTACGGCACCTAACTTATCCTTATATTGAGGCAGCCCTACACTGCATGTTCGTCCACCGTAATCGAGACTTGATTATCCTAACAACGTCTTTTGATGAATACAGGGTATGTAACTCATCATTATGAATTCTCCTTCGATCCCTGCTGGCCTTATCTCTTTTTTGGACTAAATATCTTCCTAGCACTTTGTCTTAATTTTTTTTTTTGTACACCCATAGAACACACTCATAGAATACAACCAGTAAAATGAAGACTAAATATATTTCTAAAGTGAAGATTCTAAATATAAAGGGATATTACAATGAGGTAAACTATATTCATTGCACCCAGCGAGATTCAAACTAGGTAAAATTATGATATAGCTGGCCAGAGTACATCTAACTGGCCGGGAGGAACACCATTTAACCTAACATAGTGATTACTTTAGAATATGATATTAAAATATTTTAAATATTTGAATTAGGATTTGTTGTTAGAATATTTGCTTGAAACAAAAAGATTTTAGTAAATCATGTGTTTTAAATGATCCATTATCAATAAAATAAACACTTTATTAAAGTATTTTTCATTTTAAAAGGCCATTACGATCCAAACGAAGGTTTTAACAACAAACAGACGTTAATCGGTGGCTACTTAGGCAAGGGCATTAACCTCTTCTGGTTTGATTTGGTTGTGATTGTAAGGCTGAATTTCGAATCCCGGCTAGGTGTACTGACGCTGTTATTTAATAAATGTCTCTCTACTTTAACTTCACATCGATTTAGGTACATTTCTTATAAAGTTACCAACCAACTCTACCTAATTAATGTACATAATTATCTGGATAGCCTGGATGCGAGTGCCAAATTGAAAATGTAATTAATAAACCGTACTTATGCCCTCATTTTCATGAAGAGAGGTAGGAAAAAATCTAACAAATTTGTCCATCACACCTGGCCTGTATTCGTCACCGACAAACTAGACTAGATAATATTTAGTTAGAATGCCACCAATGTGGAGTTTACTATAAAACAATCTCAAGGTATTTTAAATTTCTTAGTGTTACACTTTGATCCCCTCAAGTTGATTATTATTATGTCTTGGCTTATGTTAAGTTAAATATTAATTTGAGTATTGTTCATGAAACGGCCATATGTAATAAACGACAATTATCCATTTACATGGGAAAGAAAAAACCTTTCTACTTTTCTAGCAAAGAGAATGGTGTCCCATTGAAATACACATTATCAATATGTCTTAATCCTTAATTAAGTGGGATCCAACATTTTGTTCTTTCAAAAATAAATAGACATTTTTGAGGAATATGAGATTTTAACATAAGGGTAGAGATGTAACCCAGAAGTTTAAAAAAGTTGATATCTCAATTTTATCAAATTTGCAATTTTATGAAAGATAAGTTTTTTTTAAAGGTTTGCGTTAAATACCTAGATTTAAAAAATAAACTTATCTAGTTTAATCTCTTTAAAAATTTACTTTGAAAAAGAGTTTTACTATTTGTTTAAAGGCCCCGTATTTCATTCTAAAAATAATTACGATGACTTTTCAACGTGAATTATTGGTATTCGATTATCGACTGTAAAAGTGAGACTTACAGGGAGTTGAATGTTTTCATCCTTCATTAAAACAAGGACACCAAAGTGTTAGTCTTTAAATAAAACACACAAAAGTCACAGAATAAAATTTGTGTTTGTGTTATGTTTATTTAGGTCAGCGTGTATATAAAGATCTAATAAGTCTAGAAGACTTGAGCAAGTTTCGTGAAAAGTATGTATAAAAAACAGTATAATTTTATAATGTAGTGGGTATTTAATTTAATGTACAGTAGAAATACCTCTGACTCAATTTAACGGATGGCTGCTATCCAGAAATTTCCTCTCAAGCAAGTAACGCTGTAAAAATAATTGGGATCACTGCTCTTACGTGGACAGAGTGGAATAAATAAAGAAGATCCATAAATTGTTAGTCGTTAGTATAAGACATAAAGTATGATCTATCAATTATTTATAGCTCTTTCTTTTTTATAATCTCAAATTCATCATATCTTAATGAGCCTGTAATTAAAATATTCAAGCTCCTTGAGGATAAATTTAGTGAAAAAAAAAAAATGAAAATATAAAGCAGAACCATCGCACGCTAATCAATAAGGAAGGGTTAGCCCAAAAATAATTCCCCAACATTTTGGCGACTTACGACGATCCGACAGTCTTTGATGGTTCATAAATATCTTGTTGTTGGCCACCACCTGGAAGGCAACATAGTTTCTTAGCCTTTCTTATTTAAGACAGGATAAAAACGAGACCACTCATAAAATACAGAGAAGGTTTAAAAAAAAAAATAGGAACATATCTTATAATATTTCAACAGAACCTAAGGGAATGATTGTGGTTAGAAGAGGTTAATTTAATTGAGAAAAAAAAAAAGATAGATCACCACAGGAAGTGGTTTGAAGTAATAGCTGCAAATATAATTGGAAGTTATTACTGAATGCACAATAGTGTATTATTTTTTCATAGGGAAAGTGTTATAAAATGCATACGAATTTAAATTTTAATTAGTAATAAGATTCTAACATTTTAGAAAACATTCTAAAAGGAGTGGTTATAATTAAAAGTTAAAACTTAGATAGATTGATCTATATATATATATATATATATATATATCATATCTGATAATATGTTTTTTCACCAAAAAGTAAATTCAAGCTATAAATTTTGACTTGTAAGTTTACTTGATACATCTACCAATTTAGCAAATGTTTAATATACTAATTTAAGTCTTTTATATATATATATATATATAAGTATATATATTAATTGATATATTAAACATTTGCTAAATTGGTAGATGTATTAAGTAAACTTACAAGTCAAAATTTATAGCTAGAATTTACTTTTGGTGAAAAAACATATTATCAGATATGAATATTTAACTTCATTTAATAATACATCATCAACAAAACCAATCACATTTTGATGAAAAGTCTAAAATATATGTTTACACGTTAAAAATATTGTTATAAAAACTTTTAAGACATACAATATATTATGGTACAAAACAATGTTTTAGGTTCAAATATGTTGCGAATTAAAAGGGTAAAATTTTAAGGTTAACATCTGCCAAACAAATGTAATGAAGTAATTAAGTGATGTGGAATAATCTAAGTCTTATCTGTTTCCTTGTACCATTACTCCTTAAAGATATCCAGCACTGGAAAGATACTGGATTACTTCATTCCGACATGTTTCGGTAATATGGTAACGTACTCATGGATATTGAGTCGTTGTGAAAAACACGATGTGTAGTTACAACGGCAAGAGTTAACATGTTGTAAGTTTAATTAATACATCTACCAATTTAGCAACTGTTTAATCTATTAATTTAATTCCTTTATATATATATATATATATATATATATATATATATATATATATAAAGGAATTAAATTAATATATTTATATATATATATATATATATATATAAAGGAATTAAATTAATAGATTAAACAGTTGCTAAATTGGTAGATGTATTAATTAAACTTACAACATGTTAACTCTTGCCGTTGTAACTACACATCGTGTTTTTCACAACGACTCAATATCCATGAGTACGTTACCATATTACCGAAACATGTCGGAATGAAGTAATCCAGTATCTTTCCAGTGCTGGATATCTTTAAGGAGTAATGGTACAAGGAAACAGATAAGACTTAGATTATTCCACATCAACTTAATTACTTCATTACATTTGTTTTATATTTCTAGAGCAATCTATCTAGGTCTTAACTTTTAATAATATTCTAGTTGAGATTTTGTGGCCCTACGAAGATCAGTGAATATATATTACAACCACAGGAATATTTTCATTGGTAGCGTTACTGATTCTCACCCGTAATTACAGAGCTAAACTTTGACCAACTTCATTAGAAATAATTAATTGGCTACGAATTCTCTCTTTATTTGATGAGTAGTTCATTTCTCAGATATCAATACATAGTATTAAATTATTTTATTTCTGAGTGTCTTACTAGTCGTTTGGTGCATCCACATAGCTACACTAACGATTTAGGGACGAGTAGGGTAGAATTTTGTGTACATATACTCGAATCTGGATTGATGGAAAGTTAGGAACCATTCGAGAAAATTCACCCTCAATGCAACCGACCCCATCACCGGATATCCAGTTTATTGTTAGAGTGATGGGTAAGACCTTAAGATCACTGATGTAGTTAAATTATATTATCATTAATTAAATAAAATTATACACTAATACTACTGACGACCTCATTTGATTTGAAGGCAATGATGAGAGTAGTCTAATATCACCCTGATAAGATTCAAACCTCAACCTTCTGGTCACAAGAAAGTCAGTATATTGGGACTGTGTGACCACCATATTGCATTCTAATAAGTTAGCTATATGTTTTCTCATCTTATTTGAGACTAAAAAAAAAAAATAATGCATGATGGAAGGGGTCTTTGCAACTTACCAGTCCTTCACTGTTTTAACGTAAATTCTTTTGACTCATTATTTGGGGCATGGGCCCACAATAAAGATTTGTCATATAAGCCTATTATTTGCCACATTTTTTAGTCCATTCCATTACTTACCGAGTTTTCTGCCTTTTTCATCGACGGTCCTCCACCAAACTATTTTAGGTCTGCCCCGACATCAGCGTTTTTATGTTTTCCAGTTCAGAGCTTCTCTTGAGATGTTATCCTAGTACAGTAGTCCCATGGCTTCTTTGGTGCTGACTGACAGCTCACAGCTGACAGCTGACGGCTTTGAAAAGCTACCGGACCAGATTATGTATCCCTACGCCAAAACATATAATCTGCAAAAAACATGTGTTTAGCAGCTGTCACTTCTGACAGTTAAAATTTAGTTATATAGCTAAATGTTGATTGTCGGAAGTCAGCTGTGAACTGTCAGTCAGCACCAAAGAAGCCTGGCTACTGTACATCCAGAGAGTGTGAGCAAACCAGCACCACTTGCACCATCTGATCTCCAGTCGGAAGGGCTTCTGATTGGTTTTGTCTCCACATATCTTTATTTGAAACTACGTTTGGTCAAACCAAAGCCAAAAGCCCAATATGTTCCTTAGGCGTCTGTCAATGAATGTCTGCAGTTTCTGGGTCAGGCAACTTGTTGTTTACTATAGCTATCACCTGTAGATAATGACCGACTTCACATTGCTCTGAAAGATCCATTGTTTGGTCTTTATTCATATTTGTTATAGAATTTAAATTAAAATTAATTTTAAATGTATATTTAAACTAAATAACTACATGAAGATATTTAGTTTATATTTAATGTGTTCATAAATTAATTATGACTATAACATATCAAAACGATCGTTAATACTAGAGTAAAAGAGGTCCACCAGTTATCGGAACTGTAACCTAAATGTCTAGTCGATGTCTACAAAATACTAGTAGATTAAAACAAATTTCTCTTTTATTTTAACAAGACCTTAATATTTAAAAACTTGTATTTCGTATTTTTGTGAAAATAATAATATTAATATTATGAACCCAACTATCACAATAAAAACTTTGGCCAGTCATGAAAGAAAATGTTTTTAAAAAAATACAGGACTATTGGCAGTAAGGGGATTAGGTTGATTTATGCATGATCGGAAGCAAGGCGGTGAATGTGTACTTAAAGTTAACTGGCAGCCAGTCTTAACTATGACGTTAAACCAAATAGCTTTACTTAAAGGAGCGGGTAGGAACATTTTTTTACTTTGAGTCTTAAATAAGATGTAATATTAATTTGTTTATTTAAGTTGTAGCTGGTACTAATGTTAATAACCAGGTATAAAAACACCATGATCACGTAATTATTCAAACATTATGAGTAAAATATTAAACATGTTCAAGTTTTATTCTTCTTTTGCTTTTCTTATCAAATATTTCAATCATTGTTTATTTATGCTCTTTTACTTATGAGGAATTATTATAGTTAATAAATTAGTCACTATATTTATTTGATTAAACATATAAACATTATGACAAGAGTAGAATACTTGATTTTCCTGTATTGTATTTCACTTATATTATTCTTTTGTGGTGGGTATAAAATTAAAATTAAAGAACAGTATCTAAATAAATAGCTTACTTGTAATTATAAACGAACCAAACACTTAAGGCTATTGGTAGACATGGCGTGCTTCCAAAACATTACTCATAATAGAGAAATACAGATCTTGAAATCCTGGAGTCCAAATACTAAATTACAAACTCCTTTTGTTCCCTGCCTAATCGTTCACAGTTGAAGTAGTAAATAAAGAAACAAACGAAATAAAAGAAGCACTAACCGTGATCTGCAGTTTAAAAAAGGGGCGTGCGCTCTTTTTTAAACGCCATTTAAATGGTTCACTTCAGAAAAGACCTAAGTCAAGTATTGTCCTTGAGAAAAAAATAAATACAAACAACATTTCATTAGAAATATAACACTCAAATATTCTATATTACAAAGATAATATATTGGTGAGTTCCTTTATTATTTTATTTATCAACACTGATTAAATTCTAACTATAAAATTATAAATTCTGTTAAATATACTATCACTTATGCTCTTTTTGAAAAATCTCTCTTTATATTCTCCTACAGCTGCGGCGATAAAATACCAATTGGCATTTATTACAATATTTAGCGGTACTTCTTTTCCGGGTGAACTCCCTCCCACTACCTCAACCTCCGGGTACTCCTCTAAGGATGAATAAATTATCCGTTTTTGTGTTTTATCATTGATACCAACACACTAGGCCCTCTCAAAAACTTTAAGTCATCTCTAAGTAGTATTGTAAATTGAACACGTAAGTGAGCATTACACACCTAATAAACTACGAGTACATACATATTTTGGATTGAATTCTATAAGCTTAAAAATTATAACTCTTCCTATGATTAGTAAACTATTTAATAAAACAAAGACAACCAAAGTTTGGGTTTCTCTTTATGTCAACTTGTCTGTTTCGTATCATATATTACTAGGAAATGTTTTAATAGCTCATTTTACATGCATTAGTCTAAATAATTATATAATTATAAGAGTACAACGCTGAAAAACATGGTTAACTTAGAAAAGCCAAATTTATTATTAAATACTCAACCCTTTAACTATGACACTGTTTATACAACCTAAAACGTTAGACTCACAATAGACTGAATCGCTGGTGACAAGAAAGTTGAGGTTCGAATCTAGGTTGGTTGCATCATATATGATTTTCTACTTTTGATTTATTACTGTTGATTTACCCTCCTCGCTACACGCTAATGTAGCACAACTTCCTAAAAAAAAAATGTTCCTCATCCATATTGTTTGTCTTCAACCATTAGAAGTAAGTTTTTTTTAGATCTGAACTTTATTAAATACTTATTATTTCATCAAACGACTTAGAACTTATTTAATTTTATAAAAAACACAGAACCTAATCTCCCGGTCATTTATTAATCATTGAAAATAATAAGGTACAGGGAGACCACAAGAAAGAACGGCTGAGACTGTATGGCCACGTGACGAGGATAGAAAAGGAAGGAGGCTCAAGGAGAACGTTGGAGATTAACATAATTATAGGGAAAATACCATAAGGGTGACAAATAAATACATGGGAGTAGCAGATAACAGCAAGCATGCAAGTGAAAGGAGAAAAAGGGAAACAAATAAAGAAGGAATAGTTGTGAAAGGAAAGAGGAAGAAGAAGCTACTTTATTAAGCTGACTCGGTCACAGGCTGGAAACAGTTAACTATGATGATGATGATGATAAATCAAATAAGCCCAATTTCATCAATATGAGCTCCTTTCATCAGAGTTAAAAATTGAAGTGGGGCCCTTAGATGTGTTACCGAACGAACTAATTGCTGTAACTATTGGATGGATAAAAAGGGTCGGCTACAGATAAAGGTTTGATAAAATAAATTTACATATTTTGTATATCACTTACACCAGCCACAGCTTTTAACCACTTCTATAGCCTTTTTTTTTTATCAACGCATCTTAATACCTGTTCAGGTTATACGCATTATATATAGCAATTTATTTGTTTTATTTTCATCGCGTCTTACAACCCATTTGGGCGTTAATACGCTAATGCTAAATATCCTATGGATGAGGAAGGTTGAATTTAGAGGAAGTGTACCTACACTAGCTTAGTATGAGAGTAGAAAACCATTTAGGAAAAACCACCCTAAGTACAGCCAACCAAGAATTTAACCCTGATCTCCCCGTCAACGGCAGACCAGGGTCCTCAATTATTTTTTATGTGGGTCCGTTTTAAAAACTCGACCTACTTCCGCGGTCCGGAAAACTTCAACAGTGACTCAAGTTCAGCCCTGTAGGATTATATTAGTTCTTAAACGTGATTTATTTCCTTTTAGTTATTTTACTTATTTATTATTGCTAGCCTTCCATGTCTACTACCCGCCACTACCGAAATGCATAATTTCTTCTGTTTATCGCTATCTCGTCAAGATTTTTAAAAATGTATCTGCGGTCCGGACGCGGACCGCGATCCGCCATTTGGTAATCACTGAGCTACACCATGCGGTAACTAAAGCGGGTACCAATTGCTTGCTCCAGTTCTTATTTAAGATCCCCCTTTTTGACGTTCGATTGCGGAAAACATTATACGCTGGGATCACGATCAATGTAATAGCCTAATAGCGTAACAGAACAATGACGTATATTTTATCTAAGTATTTTTCAAAGGAACCATCATTACGATGCGATCCACTTCAGTGGCTGCATGATCTAAGGTGTCACACTTGAAATAGGCTAGATTACTGATTACGGGAAGATCGGTGTTTGAATTCCACTGTGGTAGACTCTGGTGGTTTTTCCTAAAGTGTCTTCCACTCTACTTCAACGCAATTGCGGGTACACATCCTATAAATTTAACCTTACTCAGCCCTAATATATTAGCGTAATTAGTACATAGTCTTATAACCCGAACATAAGCCGCATTGCTAAAAGTACGATAGGCATTACATAAGTTAAATGTGTTTTGATTGAGTTTGTTACATAAAATTACATATACATTAAGGAATACTTAACACATATTATTTTTATTTATGTTGCGTAACGTTACGAGAAGGTTAAAAGTTATAGTAATCCCATTACTAGCCAAGCTTGGGAATCACCATAAGATGATTTGCTTTATTTAACTTTTCTCTAAAATAATACTAAAACACATAATCCTTTTGTGATTTTTCTTTCAAATTATTAAGGTTTTACTTTTTGATATGATGGTTGGAAACTACTTCCAAGACACATAAAAATTGCTCAATATCAGAGAATATGGTGAGGATTTTTAGGACTACACCATATTAAATTTATAACTTCACAACTATTTTACTAAAATACAATTTTAAGATAAAAGTCTAGATACCATTGCAAATACTAAGGTATACTCATAAGATAAAAATATGTTACTAACGGATTTTAAGAACTGTCAATACTAAGATATACATTGTAAGATTAAAAAAAATGAAAGGCTATATAAATATTGACTTTTTATCTTGTTTATATTTTACTAACCATTTTTAAAACTACACAAAATTGAATTTGAAACTGCACAGAGTTTTTTTTAAGTGCACATTCTTTGTAGAACAGCCAGTTAAATTATCCAGTGCTCAATGTCTCTCTTAATTTTTGGAGATTCCTTTAGGAGAGGTGTGTAAAATTGTTGAGACAACCAATATATTTATTAGATAAATGACAACCCTTTGCCTCATACGGTAGCTATACATCTACCAAACCAAGAGCTTCTGGTTCAATTTCCAGCATGATCCAAATAACTTTCAGTGGTAACAATTTTGCTTCGTCTTTAACGGTTAGGAATTTAAAGATTGGCGTTTGTGTGCATTGTTTATTCTAGAATTAAGTATTTTAAGTTATATGCTGATTTAATTAGTCAATTAAACACATACCCGCCTCGGTGGCGTAGTTGGCTAACGCGCTAGTCGTGTTGAGCTCGACCGACGAGGACGGGGAGATCGAGGTTTGAATCTCGGTCGGGTGAACTGGGGGTGGTTTTTCCTAAATGGTTTTCCACTCTCCCTCCACGCAAATGCGGGTTCACTTCCTCTATATTTAACCTTCCCAACTCATAATCAATTAGCGTAATTAGTACTTAAGCGTATAACCCGAACGGGTAGTAAGACGCGGTGCTAAATAAATAAAATAAATTAAACACATGTTACGCTGTACTAAAATTTGCCTGAGTATTGGTGGCTAGAGGAAAATTTATTCCTAGCCCTATAAGGTTTTTTTTTTTTTGCATCAACCTTGCAAATATTACAAATATGATGTAAATTGACACATTATTTAAATTGACAAAATATAATTGCCCACGTGTATGAATACGGGACTGTATTTATAAGCTTTTAAACTAATATTAATTTACAAAGATTCTTCCAACGAACTAGACTAGTGTAAAACATCCCAGGTACACCTCTGCTGTTTTCTTCAAGCCAACCATCTCAAAATGTTTTTAAATACATAATATAGAAATCTTATATTCTGATTTGCATCATCAAAAGTCCCGCGTGACAAAAGCAGGTTCAGTCATCTAACTAACTATTTTGCAAACATGTTCTTTGTATTTAAAAAGTGATATTAACATTTACCTTTATATTATTTTGCTTATATCTTGCTGAACTATGCGAATTGGCGTACGAGTCAATAAAGTTTGGGTCACACTAAGAGAGACCAATTCACTGGACACAAAATAATCTTAGCCCCTGTGAGATATACTTCCCAATGTGAATCCTCGCTGTTTGGGAGGTCTAGACTCTAACGCTCAATCTATCACTTTGAACACACCTAAAAAACTAGTAATAAAAAAAGTCTTATCTAATCCAATTGTTGGACGTCTGAACGTATGCAGCCCGCTGGACATAACGGGTATGTAGAACTAAAATTGCACACCTTCACATGCTTGAACTCTCCTAGGAGTGTTTAAGAAAGTCAAGTGAGACGTCAAGAAATGGCATATATAGGCATATAATTACAGGTAAGAAATTATAGTAGCGTTCGAGTTGAACGACTTCTGTGAAATTATGTGTGTGCCTTTGATCTATCTATCAAGCAATGTTTTCTCAACTTACTGCGGTGTTTTATGAGGACACTTATAATATGTTTTTGCTATAACTATATTATTAAAAAGAAGAGTGTAAGCTACAGCTCATAAAATTTATAAACGTTTTATATAAAAAAAACACGACTTTATAATTTTACAGTATAGAAAAAAGTTTCAAAGAATGCTTTAGATCAACTAGTACGCTATTTGTATGATCCATGAATTATATAATTCATAAAAAACGTTGGTCATCCATTCTTGAGACATGTTTTAGTCATTTGATTTTATAATACTTTTACTTTTCCTAAGACTGGTGTAACTTGAATTTTTTTATTTTCTATTTTTCAATGTGAATTACACTGATTTCCTAAAAAAAAATTAAGAAAATCTGTTTGGAAGTTGTTTTCTGAAAGTTAATATTATCTCATTGCAAAATGTTGTATACTTTCAACCGAATTGCTCTTTGTATTTGATTTGTTTCTAGAACGTTATTTATTAAGTCTAAATTTTTTCAAGCTTGGAAAGTTTGTATTGAACCTATTTTTCACCACCGTATTATACATGACATCAAAGATAATTGAACATATTCGCTTGTTATAAATTAGCTGTGTACATGTTATTGTCCTAATAAACCCCTTGTCTTGGATTTTAGCAAGAAATTTTCATTTCAAAATATTTTAAAGTATTAGTCAATGTTAAATTTCCCTATAGAGGTTGTCTATCTGAATCAGAAATGATTATTTGATCATCAGCATACAAAAATGGTTTAATCTTTGTGTTAGGGCCCACTTAAAATCCAGATTTGCTTACTGTATTTTATATTTAATTGAATTAATTAATTCATTTTTAAACACGATAAAACATTTAGGAAAAGAGGCTTTCCCTGTCTGACTCATCTGGGTATTTACTTTAGGTCTGCGAATGTATTATTAATTTATTTTTATTGATCGTTATATATATAATATATATTGTAAAAATATATATATATATATAAATATTTTGTAAATATAGATTTGGTATGTTTCTCTCTTCTATGACTTTGAATGTTTCACAACAATATAAATTAGGAGCAGGGAAGTTTTATGGAGTAGTGGCAGTATTACGGAACTCAAGATTCTTTTAATGTAAAATGTCTCATATCAAACGTTTTAAACGTGTATAAATAACGATGTTTCTCAACATTAGCAATGCAGTTCACTAGATACGATGTCCAATGTATAGCCCTTCACTCCTCGGACGACCTCACGTGGCAGTAAAATGTTTTCCGTTCCCTCTTCGAAAAGGAACTCGCTCCAAGGGTGGAACTCAATCAAATAAGTTTTTGTCAATAAAATAAAATGTTTTCAATAAAGTTAAACGTAACATTTTAAAAATAATTTTAGCCCTTTTTTGGTTTTGATGCTTCAGAGCAAGCATTTCAATAGAAATTACGCAAGGTTAGGGTGACATATTCTTTCAAGTAAGCGCCACCATAAGATTCTCAACTCTAATATTTATTCTGAAGATTAAAATTATATAAAACAATTTTAATTTTCTTATGCTGCTGAGAGCGACGCTTTATAAAATTATATGTGAGAAAATCTAGATATATGTTTCTAATAATATTTACTTTTTTATCAGAATTGTAAAATTTCACGTAAAACGTCGTTGAAAATGGGTTAATTTACATATTTATGATATTTTATTAAATTAAAAATTTTATAATGTAAGGTGTTTTAATCATATATTAGCAAGTTGGTAGGTTCATTCTCATTTTAGCGTGAGTCATCTATTTATTTGATAAAAAGTGTATATTCTTGTATTTGTAAATAAGAAAATAAACTTTATACTCCATAACGTAAGATTTATGGAAGTCTCAAAACTTTCCAGCTCTGTGGTAAGCCGTTTCTTTAGGAAATGTTTTCCTTGATAACTTTAGATTTAAATCGGTTTATTTAATTATATTGCGAGGTGACCTGGTGGTCTAGGGTAAGGTGTCAGATTTCTGCGCTGAGGGTCCAGGTTCAATCCTCGGTCCCAGCACAGATTTATCTGATTGCCAAACCCTTCCTTCACCTCTGACAAGACGTGTATTAATCACAAATTGTGAATGTGAGGAATGCCAGGCCTCCACCGTGGTTCGGATTCCACGTTAAACTGTAGGTCCTCCATTTCATCTCACAATCACCCTACCATTACACATTAGCGTAGGTGCATATAAACCGAATGGGTAGTAAGAAGTGGTGCTAATAATAATAATAATTATTATTATTATTATTATTATTATATTGCGTGTGTCAACTATTGTAAGCCTGATAAAACTATTTATACTTAAGGTGGAAATATTCCATTCCCTATGATAAATTAAAGACAAGGCTACCGGTATTTAATTGCTTTATGAGCCGTTAAGTGTTTAACTGTAACGTGAACCCAGTTTTATGTTTCGTTTCAATAAAATGTGCCATGTTTTACCTAAAAAGCATTTTCTTGTTGAGTGCATTTGAAATTTTATTTTATAGCTATTAAAATTGTGTATTTTCTCTCGCGACCTAGACCAGTATTTCTTAGCCTCTTCCTATCAACCATCCGAGTGTCTCCCAGCCTGTGGTACGTGTAACCCGGGGTGTACGTGAAGCACCAAAGAGTATTATTAGTATCATAAAATAAAGAGTTTGTTTGTTTGTCTGCCATGATCGTTGCATGATATATTTCGCAAGTAGAGGTCTTATATGTATATATATATATATTAGTAGCACCTTTGCACGAACATGTGCACCTAGAAGAAGGAATTTTAATATTTGGATTAGATTTTTAATTATTTAAAAATTGGTTAGAGTGCGTGGTTATTCCAGGCAAAGCTGGGTACTTCTGATAGTTAATAATAAAATATATTTTGTTATTGAAATGTCTGATAAACAAATTAACTTAGTTTTTGACCTTATGTGTTAAACATTTATAAGATTTTTATAGGACACATCTCATAGTTTTACTTAACTTATAGCTATAGATTTATTAAAATTTAGAACTAAAGTTGTTTATACTTTATAACATGGGTCAGAAAACATTTTTGGGTTTAGATCGACTCATAAACAAATCCTGTGATAATCTTATTTTTTTTTCCTTTAAACCTTTATTCTTTTTTTTTTGTTTTTTTGTTTATACATTTTAAATTTTATTCTTAGGATAAAATTCCTCAAACTAATATGTCCTCAAACTTTTAGAAAGCAATATTATGATCGATCAAGATTATTTTGTTCACATTAACATATTTTTTTGAAAGTAAGTTACAACATAAATTTGTGAGGTTAGAAATTTCAAAGATCACCTTTCGACGGTGCTATAGCGTATTTTGACGCTGAAGGACAAACTAAAATCTCTGGAGGACCAGTGTTAAGAACACGGACAAAATTGACTGTATCAGAATGGACAAAAACGACTCTATGAGAATGGGACTAAGTAAATGGTGCAGAAGCAAACTCACCTTCACTTTACTGGTCTGATTGGCGTAGATCGTATCTTGAATCAGTCATCTTCATCAATCCCTCGTTTCCGGGTGAAAGTTCACGGAACTTTAACTCACACCACACTATAACAAGTCTCATCATACGACTGGATAAAATGTTAGTGCAAAAAGAAAAAAAGAAAAGAAAAAGAGCGTGCCAGCGACACTTGGCGAGAAAAACTGGACTCTTGGCGGGAAAACTAATCCTGGTTATACAATAGGCCTAGAATGTTGCGGGTAGGTCCTTGTTGCCCCCAAGAAGAGTAAGGAAAGGTTAGTAAAAGTTGGGGAGGGTTAAGGAAATGTAGGGATACACAGTCTTAACCTCAACAGATAGAAAAATACACTAACAGAGGCTATTGAATGAAAATTGCGTCAAGATAGAGATAGAAAAGTTTCCAAAAAATTTTTTACACGGATATTTTATGGACGGTCGTAAGAGGTAGTACGTGTTTAGTCGTCCTCCGACCACAGAAGTTTGAGAAACATTTAACTAGCCCTATAATAACTTATGAGGATTTTTTAAGTTATATCAATTTATTCCCTTCTTATTTAAAGAATAAATAACTGATTTAACATTTCTTAAATCAAGCTAGGCTCTATTCAAGGATATTAAATAAATATTATGTATAACAATTATTTTACAATAATTGATATTATTTATAATTTATTTTACGTGATACCACCCTTCCAGGCAATCCAAACACTTAAAATAATAAGATAAGGGTTAAAGTATTATAACTTTAGAGGAAAATATACCCATTTGTTTCGCTAAGTCAAAGTGGTAAATAATTTAGAGAAAAACACATAATTACAGCCGGCCGGGATTCAAACCCTAAACTTTCTACTGACTAACAAACCAGACCTGATAATGTAGTCACTTTAGTCTAAGTACCCACCGATGAGGGTGGACATGAACTATCAGGAACATAATTGAGGATACAGAGTTGAAGAGGATAGTTTAGGAGAGAGTGTACCAGTATTAGCGTGAGGAGAGGGTGGAAACATTGAATTTAATCGTTTTGTAGAATTTGAGCGCTATGGAACCAAACCGCAAGCCAAATGAACGTTTTTGTTTACTTGGTAGTTGCAAAACAAACTAAAGAGATTCTTAGCTGGCCATACCGTTTTCAGGGTACACCGCAAGGAGATGATCTCTGGTCGTAACTAATTTTTTTAAATCAGTCTTTTGAATTCTTATTATAAACATTCATTCAAAAATAATTTTTCATTTCAACTTATTTTTACTTTCTTTTTATCTTACAGGTAGAGAAAGTATGGTGATCGTCAAAAAAATCGAACTCGAGATTTTGATGAATTTTGACGTTTCATGACTTCCTGAATCCGAAAAAGTGGTTTTTGAATTTCCGTCTGTCTGTCTGTCTGTCTGTCTGACTGTACCTCCAACTAGAGCTTAAACTATTTTACCGATTGAGCTGAAACTTGATATCTAGGGTTTTCATAGGGCTGCCCGAGGGGTTTTTGGAATTGGATATCTACCCCTAAAATTAAGGGTAGTTTACTGAAGGGCAAAAAGAGAAAAAGTCGATTTTCTCAAAATCGGCTCTAACGATTTTGATTAAATTTCATTTATGAACATTAATAAATATTCCAAACAAAATGGCTACTCTCAATATTTCGGCAAAATGGCTTTAAGGGCTCCGGTCTGATGCGAAATTAACATTTTTTATAATAGCTCCGAAACTATTTGAGATATGAAATTACTTAGCATTACAAATATGTATATATATTTATAATACAAATATTTTATTCGAAACATATTTTTATAAAATCAATAATTTTCAATCTATACGCAATTATATATATATTTTTAACTTTTTGGACATTAAAGCTTAGGTATTGCGATCGTAAAAAAAACTTACCTGAAATGTTGATGGATTTCAACGTCTCATGACCCCCCGAACCCTAAAAAATAGTCTTTGCAATGCCGTCTGTCTGTGTGTCTATTAAAACTTAAAATTAAGGGTAATTAACTGAAGGGCAAAAAGAGAAAGAGTCGATTTTCTCAAAATCGGCTCCAACGATTTTGATTAAATTTCATTTATAAACATTAATAAATATTCCAAACAAAATGGCTACCCTCAATATTTCGGCAAAATGGCTTTAAGGGCTCCGGTCTGACGCGTCAATTAACATTTTTTATAATAGCTCCGAAACTATTTGAGATATGAAATTACTTAGCATTACAAATATGTATATATATTTATAATACAGATATTTTATCCGAAACATATTTTTATAAAAACAATAACTTTCAATCTATACGCAATTATATGAATTTTTTTTAACATTTTGGACATTTAAGTTTAAGTATTGCGACCGTAAAAAAAACTAACCTGAAATGTTGATGGATGTCGACGTCTCATGACCCCCCGAACCCTAAAAAATAGTCTTTGCAATGTCGTCTGTCTGTGTGTCTATAAAAACTTAAAATTAAGGGTAGTTTACTGAAGGGTGAAAAGAGAAGAAATTGACTTTCTCAAAATCTGCTCAAACGATTTTGATTAAAATTCGTATCTAGGCGTTGATTAAGATTACAAGTAAACTGGCTATTTTCATTTTCCTATGAAAATGATTTTTAGGGTACTTTACAGAAGCGTTAATTTCCGTATCTCCACAAATATTTGAGAAACTAAACAACTTATCATTGCAAAATTGTAGGACTATTAGAAATAAAAAACTTTTATTTGACATATATTTTTATAAAAGCAACAGATTCTGAGATATTTGCAAATATATTAATTCAATTTTGTGAGCTTTAGTTGTAAACATATACTACTTAAGTCTTAACGCAATAATTCTCCAATGCCATAGAGTAATTAAATATAAGTATCTAAAAAAGTATGTTATTTTTCCTTAAAGCTCTTAGGAGAAATGTTTGCACAGCAAAGATCTATCTCCATCTTAGACTCAATAGTCAATATTTACATTTTTTATTGGTCAAAATGTATAAATGAATAATTAAATATCAATGCGTTGACTTGAAGATCTGCAACACCTTTTAAAATGTTAAAATTTTAACCAGAAATCGAAATTTTAATACGAAGTGTTGACCCTTGTGGAAGACATTAAACTGTTTGAAATGTTCTTAGGTGGACAAAGATGCGCCTCTTTTCTCATTGATTATATATCATTGTATATTATTTTATGCGTGTTCTTATGTGGAGTGGCGATGATACAATGTACATTATTCCGTTCAGAAATCTTACGAGTTTATAGAAAGAGAGAGAAAGTCTGTGCGGTGCGCCGTACCATTTATTTACTCTTAAGAAGCAAGGCTAGGTTACTCCATTTTAGGTTAGCCCTCCGACAGCATTCCACATTTCTTTGCGCTCAATTTATAATGCCTTCAAGTGTTAGTGCACTCAAACACGATAGATTTTTGATTGAATGAACCCATCCGGGATATGAGCTCCAACATCTCCATCAACGGTGACCTTGGACACGGCAGTAAATAAAATGTTTTGCAAATTATTTGTATCCCACGTGCTATTTGAAAGGTCTAGCCAGTATAAGAGGTTTAGTAACCAAGCCGGCATGTTTATAGGGGCGTGACACATAAAAGTTCGTTTTATTTCAAATGGAGGGCTGAGAAGATTAATGACAAGCGTGCAATTAATTCCTAAATTCAACAGGTATTTGGTAAATATTCATATTCCTAAAAGCAATTTAATTATGCTTTACCCAATTCGGTGGCTGCGTGGTCTAAGGCGTCACTCTCGTGTTGGACTAGACTGCCGATAACAAGGAGATTGGGGTTCGAATCCCAATCAGGTGTACTGAGGGTAGTTTTCCCAAATTAGTTGTACATTCTCCCTCCACTGCAATGAGGGTATACGTCCTCTAAATTCAACCTTCCTAATCCCTAAATCACTAAAGTAATTAGTATATATATATATATATATATATATATATATATATATATATATATATATATATATATATATGCGTATAACGTGAACAGACAGTACAACGCTGCACTAAAAAACAAGTTTTCATCATAATTAAGTGACGCAAGAAAAGGCCAGTGATTATGCAGTTTTTATAGAAAAACATGTCTTTGTTCAAAATAAATACAATTTTTCTCCAGTAGCAATATTTAGTTTAATTTTCTTCACATGGTTATATCAACAATTGGTGATGTCCTGGAATTTAATGACAACTTAAAAAAAAGTTTATCCTCTAATGCCGCTATGCTTATGACATATATTCAACAACTCATGACATCATCGTGTAAAGAAAATTAAATTAATCTTTGCTGTTAGAGCAATATTTTATTTATTTTGGCAAAAAAAAAAGTGTGGCTTTAAAAACTGACATTTTCTCACGTCTCCTACATACTCTCATATTTTGCTTATTCATAGTTGAATAAAGATTTTTTCAATGTTCACCATATAATGTTTCTAACAAATAATACAAATATTATAACATAATGCATAAGACACACACACACACAAAGTGAAAAACGCTAGCATATATCAATGAACACATAGCAGACCCGACCGAATGGTCTAAGCCGGGAATGTGAAACCCACAGTCCGTGGGACATTAGCGGACCCCAAGTACGTTCTGTGCGGCCCTCCAGCACCAGCTCAAATTAAAATACACCAAATTACAAAAATAAACAAGGCTCTTGTTGTTAACGTAAATGTTTGTAGCTTCCGTGTGGTTTCTATAATTGTAAGTATAGTGTTACTTGGATAGTGAAGGCCTTTATGTATGTATGTATGTATGTATGTATGTATGTATGTATGTATGTATGTATGCATGTATGTATATGTGTTCATATGTATGTGTACACACTATATTTGGGCAATAAGTATTATAAATCTTATACATGGCCCCCATCCAATTCCCCAAGAACTTATGCGGCCCTCAGCCAGAGAAAGTTTAGACACACCTTGTCTAAGACGCCACGCTCGCAAAAGACTGAACTGCTAAGGATGGGTGAGTAGGAGTTCGAATCCTGGTAAGATGTACTAAGTATGCTATTACCTAAATGGTTCTCCAATATCCCTCCACTCAAATGAGGGGACACTTACTCTAAATTCAATCTTACTCATCCTTAAACATTAGCGTAATTAGTACATAGGTGTACAAACTGAATGGGTAGTAAAAGGCCGTGCTAAAAACACTCAGAAGAAGAATGCCGACCCAGATCTACCGGTGGTTGTGGTTTTAATGTTAATCTCAAGTAGCTGATGATTCCACACGTCCATCTTATACTCAACTATGAATGAAGAATGATTCTGAAAGTGGTATAACATTCACTCACTAAACCAAGAGTCATTGGTTCTATCCCCATATCCACGTGCCCTTTTTAAACTAATTTTTATTAGTTACATGAAATAATTCGTCTTTAAGTCACAGTTATTAATTTAATTTTCGAATTTGTGTTTACACGTTGTATCTGCGTGACTGGTAATTTATATGAGAGTTTCTCTATCCTAAGACGTATACCCCACGGGATACGCTAACTGACCCTTAAAGATGGTGAATAAACGGACACTCTTCTTAAAATGAGAAAGGAAAGAGCTTACCGATCTCCACAAACCATCGCTGCGAACAAAAGAGAAATACGAGGAACTAGTTTCAAAAGGCGTCTCGAAAACGGAAGTTATATTGTAGATTTATCGCGCACCTTTGTGAACACGTTGTAGTTAATACTCATCACTAGTTATTTCAAGAAATATTGTTAATCTTCCAGTCGCCAACCTCAATAGAAAACTCAACCATCATAATTCAAATTTTAAGGGCCAAAAACAGTATTGTAAACATATTTTGGCAACAAAATCTTCAGATAACATATAAATTAGCGCCCTATAAATATTTAATAAGAATTTTATATATATAATTATGTCTTAACTGTGTTTCTCTGGGTTTTTTTGTTATGCATCTTACTATCCATCAGGTGTATACCTATTTAATTTACGCTAGTGATGTAGGGATGGAGAAGGCAGAATCTAAATGAAGACTAACCGCATTTGCGCGGAGTATACACGGAGAAATTCTTGAGTAAAAACGCCCTCAATAAACTCGGCAAGAATTAAAACCACAATCTATTCCTCGGCAAAACAAATCACAAGAGCTTTACATCCAGTCCATTTGCCCATTGATACGGGGGGGGAATAGATATGACTGTTCTGGAACTATTTCATATGCCCTAATAAACTCATTTGTTTCTATAGTATTAGAGAAATTTAACACTTGAACAATAATTGTACATAAATAGCGAATTTTGGGAGATCGAAATGATCAAAGTGTTAAATATGTATCATGTATGTATTACTTTATAGCGCCGCGTCTTACTACCCATTTGGGCTATATGCTTATATACTAGTTACGCCATTTTTTTCGGGATGAGGAAGGTTTTATATTAAGGAAATATACTCGTATGTGTGTGTAAGGAGAGTGGAACACCATCTAGAAAAACTATCCGACCAGGATTTGAAACCAGATCTCTCCCGTCATCGACAGTCTAGTTTATTACAAAAGTGACATCTTAGAGCCTTATACCATTTGGCCACTAAAGTGGGAAGCACGTATCATATCCGTAAATGGGATAAATAACACCTAGACACTGGAATCAAATCTGGGACCCTTGTCTCAGCCTGGCAATGCTCTACCACTCAGCTAATCATGTTTAATCCCATGCTCAGGGTCATTCTTTACCGATTATAAGGCAGAATCTGTGATGATGGCTGAGGTATTAACGATAGCTCATCGTAGTCGATAATATCCACACGGCTCTTAAAGAATCTGCCTGAAACATATGATTGAGGAATGACCGATAGCATGGATATAATCCTGGATATCTCAGTGCTAGAACATCGACGCGCTAAGCCAAGGGCCGCAGGTTTGATTCACATGTTCACGTGTCATTTTTTCCAATTTACAAATATTCTATAATAATGTTCTTACTTGTGTTTTTCTGTTGATTATTTAATTCAGTTTTCGGTGATTGCACAGTCAAAGACAATACTCTCGCAATAAACTGTAATGATGTTGATGGTAGATTAGGGTTATATTCCTGGCAGGTTTTCCTTATGGTGGGCTTATCTAGAAGGTTTCGCACTCTCTCTTTACCCACATGTGGGTCGATTTCCTCTAGATTTTATATTTATACTTCCTGATTCATAAGTTTAAATATAATAAATGCCTAGGGTGTCTCAAAAGAAAAAATTCTTACAGCTCACTCTTCATTCAAATGTGAGAAAACTCTTTCTAAATCATCCATTTCTCCTGTTAGCCCATTGGTGTAGATATGTAGATAACCTGGTGGTCCTAAAAAATACCTTTATATCCCACCCTCCACTCAAATGCAAGGATATATCTTTTGAATTCTTGATCTAATCCCTAATCCGTTAATATAAATATGCGGATAACCCGGATAAATTGTAAGAAGTGATCTCCAAAATAAAACAAAATACTTGGTATTATTCGTGTTCCTCCATAAAGTTTAAGTAATTCCGCCCACGTGTGGTTATAATCTGAATCTCAAACAGTAATAACAACAACAACAATAATAACAATAGTTACTCTGACCTGCCAATCACCATCATGTCCTGCTTCTATTAATTACCTGCTTCAGCTGCGGGCCGCACCTTTACACGCCGTGATGTAAGGTTGATAAAGAGGGGGAGGGGGGGAGAGGTCTGGTCAAAACTGTGTAAGGAGTGGACTGTGCCTCCCTAAGGGTCCCCCCCTCCATCCCGTCGATAGGTGTTGAGGGAGGAGGGAGGTCAAGACTACTTCAAAGAGGCCTGATTCCTGTACAGGCATTGCATATTTTATCTTGCTACTAGAAATGTATAAGACTCAGCGGCAACTTCTAAGGACATTTCAAGTGTCATGGGACAAATATTATTATTATTATTATTATTATCATTATTATCTTAATCTTTCTTAGAAATTCAGGTGTTGTGTGAAACATACTAACTTTTATATTCTTTTGAACTTTAGGTGTTATGAAAGATAGACTATCATCTCCGCTTGTTGAAACTTAAGGCGTTATGTAAGATATACGGTAGTTTTTCCTCTTTGGAAACTCAGGTGTTATGACAAACCGATTATCTCTATCCTCTTTGTAACTCCAGGCATTATTAAAGCGATATCGTCTTATTTCGCCTTTTAAACTTCAGATTCTACGAAATATATATATGAGCTTGTGTCCTCTTTGGGACTTTCGGCGTATAAAAGACATATTGTCTTCTCTCCCCTTTTAAGCTTAAGGTGTTATGAATAAAGCCAATTTTCTCTCTACTTTGGAACTTCAGGTGCTATGAAGACATACTATCTTCTGTCTACTTTGGAACTTTAGATGTTATGAAAACAGATCTTTTCTTTTCTTTAAAATTTCAGACATTATGAAAGATATTACTATCTTCTCTCTTCTTTGGAAACGTGGGTGCTATGAAAGCGAGATTGTCTTCTCTCCCCTTTGTAATTCTATCCTTTATTTAAGATATATTTTCTCCTCTTTGGAATTTCAAACGTTGTAAAAAGCAAACAATCTTATATCTTCTTTGGAACTTCAGATGTTTTGAACTCAGGTCATCTGATATGAAAAATATATTTTCTTCTTTGAATATCAGGTTTACGAAACACAAATTTCTTATTTCTTTGGCTCTGAACTCAGGTATTATCTACTTTATGGTTTTAAATTTTAGGCCACATAAAAAAAATATTACCCTCGCTCTTCCTATGTTAGTTTATGCAAAAACTTCCCATTTACGGTTATTAAGATGGCTAGAAAAAAAAATACTGACAGCTTCGACAACCCAGCGTTTAAAGATTGCCGTATTTGAATTAAAACAGATTACCCCATCAAAGGCTGGTCTTAAGAATGTTTTCATTGTAACCCAACATTAAAAAAAACTCAATCTAAGATAAAAGAAAGAAGAAAGATAAACAGCAAAAGGAAGATAAGAACTATATTGAATTTTTAAAATAAAAAAACTATCTCTTTTGGGAGTTTAATCATAATACTGAATTCTTCTATTATTTATTAGAAAAATTATGGTTAAAAGTGTTTTGACACTAAAAATAAAGCCTACATGAAACTAACGTTAACATTTTTAACTAAGTTTGTTTTATGTCACCATGAATATAGGTGTGACTTAAGTCACCATAAATTAAGATATGATAGAAGTCATCACAAGTTGAGGTGTGATCTAAACTACCATGTTTTAAGCTGTGATTGAAATCCCAACAAGATAAGGTATAATTGAAATCATTAAAACGTTAGGTGTGATTGAAGTAATCAACAGTAAAGGTGTAATGAAATAAATATAATTTATGTTATCATTGAATCATGGTGACTTGAGATATTGAAAATAATATTTAAGTGATTTAAGTTGATTAATTCATTAGTATAGGAAGGTCTGACTACATCACGACTCTCAAATCTAAATAAATTAAACCACTTCTTCATAGTTTGTAAATATTTATTGGTGACATTATAAAATATAACATTATGTAGAATCATCTATAACTATTCAAAAATTTATTCGAGTTATCTAAATGCTTATAATAAGTTGTAGGTTAGTCATGACCAATAATTTTAATAGGTTGTATGTCTTTAAAGATAGTAGGTCAGATATAATTACTTGGCCACCTCTTCAACAACTATGGCTCAAAAACATAGTTTTATAGAATTTACTCAAGTAAAACTTTAACTTAGCCCATCCCAAATTGCAATTACTTCCATTCTACTTGTAATATTGTCAAATTCAATCTTACCTTTACTATGGTAAGCTTAATCTTACCTTAACTTTTGGGAAGTACAGACACACCATGACTCATGTTGAATTCAATATTACACCTTAACTCGTGGGGATTTCCATCAAGCCTTAACTCGTAGTGACTTCAACATTAACACCTTAACTTGTGAGAACTTTTATCTTATTTCTGCTATTTCTGACTTATTATATCTCACTTTAATTTTAGTGAATTCAACAAAAGTTAAACTTGCTGATAAATAATCCATTAAACTAGAAGGTGACTTGATTTATATCTTAGCTCATGGTGTAGTCAAAGCAGATTTAATATCTTCAACGCCCAAACTAACTCTAGAATGACTTTCAAGTTACCTTAATCACGTGGAATTTAATCCTCTCTTGTCTTACGTTGTGCTCCCAGCCATCTTAAAATCGAGGCCGTATTTTTTGAAGTCAATGGATGTGAAGTAGGCTCTGCCCTGCCACATTCTACTAATATCTTTATTGCCCACATCCATGTTTACTAATAACAACAAGTCTAGTGATCACATCCTATTCAATTTCCAAGAAGTCTATATCATCATGTATACTTTCATAAGTAAAAATAAATAGAAGGGGATCATTAATAACACTAAAGACGACTGTTATGAATCTGGTTGTAATGATTAACATTACTAATTATTAGAAGGTGGGTGGTCCTCTCCTTGATCCTTCTCAACGGGTGAGACTCCTACATCCGTTTTTTGAAATCCGCGATGCAAATGATACATTTCTAAATAAAGCCGCGTGACTTTGAAAATGCTTTTTCGAGTGGCAACATGTTTATATATAAGTAAGGCAATAAAATGTAAAATACATATATTATTGCGCTCTATTGTACAGCGTGTCCGCAATAAAACTCCACATTACTTAACTGTATTTGTTTAAATTTATGGAGTCTCATGGCAGTCACCCTATACTTATTTTTACGGGCTTAGCTGTGTAACCCGTCTGGGCTATCGAGTATTTTTGAATTTTTTTTATTTGATGTATTTAACGTGCACTTTCTGAACCAACTAATTATACCAACCCATGACTTATGAGCTAACTTAAATCTAGAGCATACACAACATCCAGTCCCCCGGCCGTTAATTCATCACTATGAGAAGGGAAACCCACATTTCACTAATGCCAGGAATCGAACCCAGTATACAGACATACTACCGACTGAGTTCAGGTATCGCACTATATTTTGATAAGAGATTAAGGATGAGTTAAGTAAAATTTAGTAGAAATATACCCTCATTTCCTACTTAACTTAGTGTCCACCGATGCAGTCAGCGTTATTATAATTCATGTTTTTAAATTAGATGTCGTTTAAAATATATACAGCATTTAAATATTCACTTCATAAACAAGAGATAATTTTAGAAAAATAATAACTCTATTCTGATTTGCTGATTAATGCGATATTATTTTTTGAATTATATAATTTGAGAATTATCTTCAAAATATTTTTAAAGAGGGATTTTCATATTGTTTTATTTTATTCTAACTCTTAACTAACATAACATTTTAGCTTAATACAACTATCGAACATTCCTCATCCTATTTTTTAAAAGAACCAACAATCTAGGCAACAGCTTTTTCAATATTTGTAATAGATATTGAAGTTTGCTACTCTTAATAAAGCAATGTTAGTTACATAAAATCTCGCTATTTGGTTTGTGAAAATAATATTTATTTGAACAGGGTGTAGCCATGAGGTGTATAGTGTAGGACTTAAAATGAGTAGCGTCTCCATCAACAATAAGGTAGGATTCAAGTCTTGCAGGTGTGTACGGCAGGTGGATTTCATTTGTCCACAATAACGTGGTTGCAATTCCTCCTATATTTCTCTTAAATTAATTAAACCTTTGATAATTATTCATTGTGTTAAACTTAGGTATCTTTTTAATCAATGATAAATTGTTAAGTTTATCTTAAGGTCCATTCTAATTAAAGGAAATGTCTTCATATTAATGTATTTCTTAAGAAAATTAGATTTCTTAAATATCATGATAACACAAAAATCCGCTATTATTTCAAAATTTCTGATAAAAATATAATTAATTTGTTTGTTTCTGATTTCACCTATTTATGATTTTTTTATTATAAAAGTTAAATATTAACTTTATATCAATGGGAACATGTTGATATATACCACCTCCATATCTGCCTTGAACCATATTTTAAATAACCAACCTCATTTAAATACCTCGAGATTCATGTACTCGTCTCAGCATGCTTTTAGTGGGTTCAGAGACTGCAAAACCGTGTGACTTAGCTTATGGTTTGTTGAATTCCGTGCCCCTATTTTGAGCTTTTTTTATTGTTTCTAGTGCATAGTTTTCAGGTTTCGAAATGGATTGGTCAAATGAGAAAAAATTGAAATTTATTGAAGAGTATAGGAGTCATGACATACTTTGGGATCACCGATTGATTATAAAATCAACAAAAATAAGGCGGATACTTTCTAAAAATTGTCGAAGAGCTATGAATAATATATTGCAAATTAATATCCATATGAAAAAATCTTAAGTAATGGAATTGCATGTTGTAATAACTTAATTTATCATATTAGGATGAAATATTACAGTCATTTGGTCAATAAATCGATTTATAAATGATTTGAGTGTAAAAGTTTAATTAAAATATGTTTCAACTTATTTTCATGGCTGCATATTAATTTAATTGAAACTTGAGTGATATTCATGGTGAATAAATATTCTATGTGAATCATTGAGAGATAGTTATAATTAATGTAATATCTTATTATAGTAAAATGTTGTTAATGTTGGCCACAAAGAAATATGTTATAATTTTCTGAAGTGTTTATTGATATATGATTTAATGAGGATTTTTGTTTTTAAATATTAGTTCCTGTATTTGTGATTTGTGCCTTACGATAATATTACGCAAGTGAAATAAATAGCATGTGTTTACTCAAAGTTGGAAATTTTGGCATCTAACGCAATCATTTTTAGAAAAATCAAATGATCAAATATTTCATATTTGGAATGTTAGAACTACTTGAGAAGGTTTATTAATCGAAATAAATATTATTTCAATGAACCTTCAATTAATTTCTTAAAAAAATTGCCAAATAAATGCAATATTCAATTAATTATTTTGTATACTTAAACGAGTGTAATTAATGGGGGAAGTCAATCAATTAGTGCAGACTTCTTTTAACTTTATAATGGTACTTCATTCACATTAATATTTAATCTGAAACTCATGAAAACTGATACGAGCTGAGGTGCTTACTATTTTGCCCCGGATTTTGAAAATATATCTGATACAACCCCGCAATAGCCGAAACAAAACGGCCTGGTCAGAGTAGAGCAGACACTCACTCCAAGCCACTAGTTGCCTGTCCTTGAAACGATAAATCTGTCGCTAGTGGTTTTGGCATGTTTGTACAGCTTATCACCCTGACACATCACCATCTCTCTTTAGGGATTGTTACCTGGCTCTTCACTGTTTTCAAGTCAGTGTGGCAAGTGCGACAGTTATGAAAGGATTTTTCTCAGTGTGGCTGAGTTTAGTTGCATGTAATGTATTTAGGGATTTGTGAAGTGTAATAATAGTGAAAAACAATTTTTATTATTTTAAAAAATTGCCTCGCAAAAGTTTAAATATAGCAGAAGAGATGTAAAGGGCAGAAGGCAAAAGCATTCCAAAGCAATGAAACGCTTTTACGAAGAAATTCGGAAAGCCCAAACCGCTAATAAGTTGTTGAAATGACTTCAAACCTATACTATGTTATTGAACTTAAATAATTAACCTTTTTTGAAAATTCTTTTTAAATCTGGAACTAAATCAGGAACTTCCAACATAGCACGTCAATATCTTACCACTGAGCTCTATAGGGCTAATCCCGTGTTAGGGTCATTTATCGCTCATATTTTAAGGGTTGGTTGGTAATAGATGCGTAAAATCGTCGGCCATTCAATAACAATCAGAAACATACTCCATCGTTGATCCATAATAGCTTTGTGCTGCTGTTTGAACCATTTTTATTAATTTTAAATGGTTTCTTGGATATAATATGTAAAGCAGAAATCACCAGCCTTTAGTTAGCGGCGGACACATAAATGTTTTACCAAACGCTATTTAGCAAAAAGTTTAAAAAAATAATTTTAATAATTACCTCGAACAAAGAACACAGCGTGAGACGTTAATATGTATGCACAATTGTGCATATATTAAATAAATAAAGATAGATTACTTTTTAGTCATATTGGCCATGAGGTGAAATTTGTATATTAATATATTAATATAATGTTACTTTTTACCTTCTCGCACCTCTCTGGTTGAGAAAAAAAATACTAATTGTCAAGAAAATCACTCAAGATTTTGATGGATTTCGTCGTTTCATGACCTGCTGAATCCAAAAAAGTTTTTTTTAATAGTGTCAGTCTGTAGCTCTGACTAGAGACGAAACTATTCTATAAATTGGGATAAAATTTGGGACATGGGGTTTTTATAAGGTTTCTCAGAGATCGATTTTAAAAATAATCTATCCAACCCTAAAATGAATGGTAGTAATTTTTACTTAAGGGCGGAAAGTGAAAAAATAGATTATATCAAACTCGACTCGATTAAATTTCGTATATATGCATTTGAGATTAAAACAAAATGGGAGTTCTCATTACCCCATGAAAATAATTTTGAGGGTAATTTACACTTAAGGAAACTTCCAATTTTTATCGTATTTCCGCACCTCTTTGAGATACGAAATAACTTATCTTTTCACAAATGAAGGAATTTAAAATATAAAAATAATTATTTGAAATATATTTTTATAAAACCAATAGTTTCCGAATTATAAGTGTATATAATATATATGTCGTAGATGAAGTGGAAATTGGAATGTTCTTTGTGGTGCTTTATTTCCGTATTAGATAACACCGTGAGCATTTAAAACTTTTTTTAATTTATTTATTTTGATACCCGGTTCTACTACCCTTTTGGATTATACGCATATGTAGACTAATAATTACGCTTGCGTTTCTAGGGATGAACAAGGTTGAACTTAGAAGGAATGTACTCATATTTGCGTAGATGAGTAGTGGAAACCAATCAGTAAAATCCACCATCAGCACACCCAATCTGAATTCGATACACAACCTCTCCGCCCCAGGTAGTCTAGTATATTGTTATAATGACATCATATAACATGTCTAGTGCTTTAATAATTAAAGAATGTATGAGAAGGGTTATTATAGAATTTACAACCATATTAGCGTACAGAATGGATGGAGAGGCAACAGTAATAATGTAATGTACGTGAGATAAACCACCTCAAATTCTTCCACCGAGATTCGATCCATGACCTTGCTGTCACTGGCAATCTAGTAGGCCTATATTGAGAGCTTGACGCCTTGCACCTTATCGCCTATGGTGGGGATATCAAATTTACATGTACTTTTGCAGACCAAATTACCTTGGATTAGTTTGTTAGATCAATTGATATTTTGAACCAAGTGAACCGAAATAATAGAACCGAGACCGAAACGATTTTGGGATTGACTCATCTCTAGTTTGTACCGAGACAAAACTAATTTGAAGAAGGGCCCACCAGATGGATTCAGTTCGATATACGAAAGATCCTAATGTGTTGTGTATTCGAGAGTACATAATGAAATGTTTACAACTTAATAATCGGTTCATCTCCTCCCATGATTCATTCCCTTTCTTCCACCTGAGGGACTCCTACACATGGAACTCGGCAACACGTTACGGTGATTATTCACGCTGAATTACTCATATGGGCTGACCATGAAGCGTTATAAACGCAGAGTTTCAACTGGAAAATAGTCTGGTTACGTCACTATAGTTCTAGATTTGCACGCCTATCTCAAAGAGTTTTTTGTTTTTGAGGATTTTGAACCCTGGACTTTCGGCTTTATATATCAATCAGTGTGCACTATAAACTGCGTTGGGTTATTAAAAGGTGACTAACATTATGATACAAATTGATCCAGTCTATTAAGAGGGGACTGTTATACTACTCGTATTACAAGCTGAGCTAGTTTATTAAGAAGGGATTGGCATGTTATTACAATCTGAGCTAATATATTAAGAGGGGACTGGCATTCTATTACAAGCTGATATGGTCTATTAAGAGGGGATTGTCATGCTATTACAAGCTGAGCTAGTATTATTAAGAGGGGACTAGCATTCTATTACAAGCTGATATGGTCTATTAAGAGGGATTGTCATGCTATTACAAGCTGAGCTAGTATTATTAAGAGGGGACTAGCATTCTATTACAAGCTGATATATTTTAATAAAAGGGGACTATCATGCTAATATAAGCTGAGCTAGTCTTATTAAGAGGGGACTGACATACTATTACAAGCTGAAATACTCGTATTCTATTTAGAAGCGACTGGTATGAAATTAAAATATAAGCTATTCTATTAAGAGGGGACTGTCATGCTATTACAAGGTGAGATAATTTATTAAAAGGGGACTGGAATGTTATTACAAACTGATATAATCTATTAAAAGGGGACTGGAGTGCAATTACAAGCTGAGCTAATCTTTTAAAAGGAGACTGAGTGCTATTACAAGCTGAGATAATCTATAAGGAGGGAACTATCATGATATTGTAGCATGTGTGACATATTACAGTAAAATAATATTAAATATAATACAACACCATCACCAAGAAGTGACTCCACCCGTGCTGTCCGCGTACATATTCACACTCCACCAGTGCTGCCCGCTTACACATTTCGACCCCGCCCATGCTGCCTGCTTACCCCTTCCCGTTTAACTGATGAGAGTCCCAGAGGTCTGCGTTGTGGGTCATGCCATATTAAGTCACTAGTTCTGCGCAACGAAGCGCCGAAACTCGCGTAGAACCTTCCAGTGCCTTCGACTACTGGAATCATCTAGGCCTTATCCCTCTTCATCCTCCCTTTCAATCTTCTCGATTCATCTCAGAGATCACGTGGTGATTCTCTTGGACCATATATTGACATATTTCGTCTGTATTGTTACTCATTAAGCCTTCGGTTTCAGCGTAGGTAAGCAGCGCTATCTACGGCAGGATTTTTTATGCATCAATTTAAAGTTATCTTTCGGCTTAAATCTTTTTTTACATATTTTACCTTCTTAGACTTAAATATTTACTAAATTTTTGGTGGAAAATATACGATGGACTCTTATGATCATGTTTATTTCTTTTGAGGTCACTTTGATAACTTAAAACCTAATTCGTTCGTTTGTCACTAGATGTCATTGTTAAAATTTTTTAAGGTCATGTTTATTAACTTTGTATCCGAGCCGCTAATCTTATATACTCGATTGTAATTTACCTTTTCTCTAGGCCACTAGATGGTAAGTTTATATTCAATAGTAAATTATTTAATCTCCAGGCTGCAAGATAGCATGATCATTTGTTTACCTGTACTTTACTTAATCTCTTGGCCACTAGGTGGCGCTGGCACTTATGTTTGTAACTGTAAATCTATAGTATTAGTATTGATATAATGCTTGCCAAGTTTTCTACTATGAATATTCTTAGCATAATCTTTAATTTAATAATTTTGTCATATTTGTTTTTATTGTCTGAGTTTGTTATTCCCTTCGTGAGTAACGTTAAAGGCCATCTGTGACTTAATGCTTAATATTTCAAGATTTAGCCTTATCTGAGCCAATGCCCATTTCCTATTTCTACAACCCCTGTTTTTTTTTTGTATTTCTATACTGTTCAATTGTCTTGTCTCTTATTTAATAAATATAACATCTTGTTACCCGTCAACATTTTATTCTCTTTTGGGGATATTTAGTGCTGGGGATTACATTATTACAGGCTAAGGCAATCTATCAGGAGGAGACTGGCATAAAATTACATGCATAACTAGCCTATTAACAGGGAAATAGCATGCTAGACAATTTTTAAGAGACAAAAAACTAATAAAAAAGCTTTAAATAAACCAAAACTAATAATTAATATGTATATTTAGGCATAAATAGGCATAAATTTAACGCCAAGTTTATTAACAAATTAATATAAAGGATAGTAATGATAAGTGGGTTTTAAAGGAAGTGTACCCACATTAGCATTTAAAGGGGAATGCGTATTAAGTATAAAACCACTTTCATTGAACCTGACACGACTCGCACCTTGAACTCCCTTCACTGTATTCAAGTATAGTATGTTGCAAACTTGATGACTTAGACTGCGTGACCACTGGAACGTTTGATGAGGTAGTACAACTAATCACTGTCCTGAAGTTGCTCCACTTATTACTGTATTGAATTGTATTGTTGAACTTCATTTCAAAAGCTTTGGAAAATGTTATTTCCTTTTCACTGTTTCCAAGGGAAGGTCTCTTGGCTTCAAATCAATGAGACGATGACCAAGTGAAGTGAGGTCTTGTTTTAACTCGGTTATTTGTCATTTGGTCTGTCTGTCTGTTCCGAAATTACTGCCTTGTAGTGGGACCAATTTTAACAAATGTTTTCAGGGAAATTCTTTGAACTTAGATTGAATAATTTATTATATAATTATTATATATATATTTATAATTTACTAATATTTTATATTGTAATTTATATATTATGCAATACTTACGTCTAAAACTACGTGAACAATACGTCCATTTTTCTAGTAATAAAATGCGTTTATTGAATGTTCTCTTCATTGGTTTTCTGTTTAACTTGATCACCAAGGATAGCTATCTATTCAAATCTAAGGAAAAACTATAGGAAAAATTATAAAATTAAATTTAAGGAGAAATTTGAAGACTAGTAACTATAAGAATATGACATAAATTATTAACATGATATAATTAGTACTTTTTTGGATGGAGGAAATAAGGTCTACCGTTCACAGAACTACAAGTAATATCTGGGCCCGTACAACAGTTTCAAGGTCTAGGGCGTCAGGCTTGCACCTCGCTTGGATTTATAGTTTGCAAGAAAGTCAAGAATAGAACCGCAACAGGGTCTATTAGTGGTGGTTTCCCTAGCCATTCTCGACGTTGATTCGGGTGAATTTTTCTAGGTTGACCTCTTAAGCGCTACATTTTGTTGTTGTTGACCAAATGCTGTTTATTAGCACTACGTCTTACTACCTGTTCAGGTTATACTTCTATGTACTAATTAGGCTTATGTATAAGGACTTGAAGAGTGAAATTTAGAGGAAGTGTACCCGCATTTACTTGAGATGAGAGTGAAACCCAGTTAGTTAAAACCACCCTCAGTACAGCCCGACCGAGATTTTAACCTCAATCCTCCTGTCACCGGCAGTCCAGTTATTTCAAGAATTTTTGACCACCAAAGTGGTTGGACCTTTACCCCAAAATATCAGTGTATTTGCGCTAGTAGAGTAGGAAAGAGGAAGAAAAAAATTTAGAGGAAATTTACCAACATTAGAAAAGAATGTTGATAAGCAATTATATAGGAAAACCCATCAATACATCCAGATAGGATTCGAGCACTGACCTCTCTGTCAATGGTAAACCAATCTAGGTGAGCTTGACATCTAGTCCGTGTGCTCACCGATTAGGATTATTGTAATTTAGAGACTTTAGTAATTATATTGGATATACTTACCCTCATGATCTTGTTTCATCAATTTAGATATGTCCTTCGATGGTGGACACGCGGGCTAAACGCCAAGATCAACTAATCTGGTTTTCTGATAACGTAGATAAAGCGGTCGGATCTCGTCTTGTTGAACAAAAGGTGCATGTTTCTAAATTACGAAATGAATATGCGGGAACATTTCCTCAACATTATATATTGCTCATAAATACCGATTAGTGAAAAAAAACAAATCCCGGATGGGTAAGAAGAAGTGGAATCTTGAAATTGAATAAATAAGTATTTGAATTAAATTCTTTATATGAGTATTTTCTAGTAGTTCCACACTACTTCACAATCAAAAAGTCACGACCTAAACAAATTGGTTCAAACCAGTAGTAAAATAGTAGAATGGAGTCCTCCTGATATAATAGGTTCGGGTGGCAATTAATTAATTAAAAATAAGATTATATTATACAAATCTGGCACTAGGGGAGCACGGTTGGAAGGTTAAACATTCTAAAACTTTCCTATACAATTAAAACAAATATATAATTTTTTGTTTGATTTTTATTTCGTTTCTTTCCTTTAGACCACTAATTTTTTTAATGTTACAGTCAAGTGAAAAGTATGTATGATAATAATAGTAAGATCCCATCAATTAATTCGTTTTAGCTAAATTAACATCAATCTAAGAAGGTATTTTTAGGGTTTTAAATTAAAAACTTTGTATTAATATGATATATTATCATTAAATAGATTAAAATAAATTCACTAACTGCTATTAATGGCAAATTAATTGGGAAGGAAATTGTTTGAGCTCATGTATATTCCTCTTTGCCAGATATGCCTGTTTCTGTTATTGAAACTAACGTGTCCTTATAGTTTAGCTACATTATTACCTTGACTGTCCCTCTTGCTATTAATAAATATTATGTTCATATATGTGTGATGGTGTAGATGGAACCCAAACTTAATTGTTAAAGATTGTACTAATATATTTAATCCACCACCTATATATATTTGCTATAATTTTATTCTAGTGGATAGTTTTTTGAAGCATGGACAAAAATTTATAGTCATACCAAGTATAAAAAGAAGCAAAACAAATATTTGTAATTAGGAGCCTATTTATCAACTAAATAATTTCTTTAAAACGTTAAAAAAATATTAAATGTGTGAATATTTCACCACTTGGTAAACAAACTATCTGACAATCAACATGGTCTTGCAAATAATAAGCCTTCTGAAACTAGCTAGTAGAATTTCTGGTCATGTCACCATTCAATAATGTATTTGGCTTAATTAATTATATCACCTCATTCTTTAAAGTTGGCTGTATTTTATATTTGTAATTTTCTTTGGTTAGGCCCAAGTTTGACAATGCTAGTGCGGTGTTGGATCTCAACACTTTTTGGTCGTGCAAAAGAAATTTGGACTGTATTTTTTATGAGAGACTTGGCTGTATTAAATTATATCTACTTCTTTCAATTAATTGCTTTGGAGTCAATTAAAATATATAGGTTATGTAAACTTGATCAATTCTCTTTCTTTATTTATCCCCCTCTTATTAAATGCAAATTTGAGAAGCAACTTTCCTGAGTAGTTAGAGATTCCCCCTGGTAATAATTGGATTGATTTATGACCTGCGAAACCCGTAATATTGTTATAAATCTTTAAATGAGTGCTGGTTATGATATACAGAAAAACACAGACAACTATTATTCATTTTTGCATAAGTCAATGAACGCAAAAATAACATCAATATATTTTTATTTTAAAAAAATTTTATACTTAACGAAAAAAGTTTATAATTACTGCAATAAACAATAGCATGTCAATTTTTTTGTTTTATTAATGTTAATTATTTGACGTCAAATTTCTAAACTCAATACCAAACCAGTACCTGACCTAAAAACTAGCATAAACTAGAACTAAACATTTGACACACAACTCTAGCACTTGTAGTACGGAATATCCTCATATGTAGGCCTACGCATAAGGCAGAGACAAGAAAGGTAAAATTCAGATTTAATGTACCAACATTCATGTGGAAGACGTGTGGACATTAATGTATTGTACAGCCCAGCCCGTATTTGAACCCTAACCCTTCCAGCTAGTTTTACCAACTTGCAAACCAAATATGACGAGACTTACGCCTTTGTCTACGTGCCCAACGAATAACGCTTTATGTATGTTAAACATGGTAACTAATATAAATATATTTATACAGTAAAACCTTGGATTGCGAGCATAATTCGTTTCGTAAACGTGTTCGTAATACAAAGCACTCGTATATCAAAGCGCATTTCCCCCATAAGAAATAATGGAAACTCAGATGATTCGTCCCACAACCCAAAAATATTTAATCTACAAATGATTAATACCTTTTTTATTTTCGTTATTTAAATGTAACTACTGTAATCAAATTTATTAATTAAATTTAATCGTGAATGGTGTGAGGTAAACGAGAGAGAGGAGAGGAGGAGGTGGGTTATAGTTTAGGTCGACTTTCACTGTCACTAACGGAATCACTGCTGTATGTTGGTTCACTGGAATATTTTTCTTTTTGTGCGACTTTAACAAAGAACCTATCCAATGACACTGCTCGTATTGCAAGATATCGCTCGTTTATCAAGTTAAAATTCATTGAAAATTTTTGCTTGTCTTACAAAACACTCGCAGACCAAGTTACTCGCAATCCAAGGTTTTACTGTATATAATTTGATAAGTCCTTTTCCGGTAATATAAATTATGAGGAAATGACTGAACAGATTTTGATAAAGGACCACTCATTTTAACGGTTAAGAGTCCAGGATGTTGGGAAAAATAGTAGTTTTCCATGAAAATCCGATTTTTACAGAGAATTTTCAGTTTTTTTTCTTTGTTTAGTCACCATGAAAACCATTATTTGCTGCATGGCTGTAAATCTTTGAATAAAATCTATCTCTTTGGCTAAAAAGTTATAACTCAATATTTATTAATTGTTGGTCCTAACACATCACAATTTTCTCTTTGGATGAATATTTCTCTTTGAATGCTGGTGATAGTACATCTAAATTGAGATTCCTAAATTGAGGAATCATGTATTTTTTATTGGAATGTTGTTATCGTTAATTCGCATTTAAATCAATAATATTGAGCATAATATGAAAATTAAAAAGTTAAATTGTTAAATTCATAAAAATATTGTCTACATTTGGTTTCGTGCATAATAAAATTATGTTTAAATATGTTTCGGTATGTATTATAGGCTCAAAAACAATAAAATGATATTGAATACTGTTAAAAAAATAGCAATTTTAACTATCTAAGTATGAGTTTGGGTTTTAATTTTTTTTTCAAATAAAGGGTTTGGATGTACATTTTAGCAAATAGTAACACCATACACATACTTATGTTAAGCTATGTTTTCATTTTACCACTTATTCTAGAGGATATGATATTTTCAAGTAATGTTTTGTGTTTCCCATCTATATTTTCACATTCTTACAAATACAGTAAGTTCAGCTATGTTTCAATGTTGATAATTTTGAGGAATAATATTTAAAAGTAAATACCGTAATATTAGAGTACCACATCTATAGTTTCACATTCTCTCTTTCTTACAGACTCTCTCACGCTCTCTCCCCCCTCTCTCTCTATCTCTCTCACACACACACACACACACACACAAACACATTATAAAGCACTCTCTATAATATAATCTTTTCTCATTCTCTCTTTCCCACTTTATTTCTCTCTCACACACACTCTCTAGCCTCCCATACAGTTTCTTTATCACACAATTTATCGCACATCATTATCTTTACTATAATCTCTTTTCTCTCTCTCTCTTAAGGTCTATCTAAAACGCTACTAAGACGAGACGGTAAAAAAGTTACGATCATAGGACTTTTTTTTTAAATAATCAGGTCTTACTGCCTATTAAAATTATATGCATGTATGAGGATTACTATAATAGGGTGGAGTTGCGGAAATAATTATTTTAGAGGTAATGTGCCCGTATTTACAGGGAAGAAAAATGCTAGATCATTTAGAAAAAACCACCATCAGTAGACCCGACCTGGATTCAAGCCCCTATCTCCACGGCTAGTCTAACACGAGAGCGACGCCTTAGACCATTCTGCCACGGCCATTGAAGCGGGTAGCCATGATACTGAGTTATGTGTATGTTCGAAACTAAGTTGGTCTATAATTTCTATTATACTGATTTAAATCTGTATTTAAAACGAATAAACCAAAATTCCCTAAATAATATATTAAAATGGTTGTGTTGTAATTTTATCATAATTTATAAAGCGTGAAATTTGTTCTCATAGGTGAAGATAAATATCAACAAAAATAAACCACAATAATATTGTAAGGACAGGCTTTTTAATAATAAATATTAAAATTATTCCCTTGGAAACAATTTAATTACATGTTTCAAAGGCAGCCACTGACATCTGACGAGGAATTTCCTCATTAATAATGGCTCTATGGCAAGCCTTGGTAGGTTCATTCGTTAATATGATAACAGTTTATGCATGTGCAAGCTTTTATTTTAAAAAAACAAAACTTTTACCATTTATACGCTAAAACCACTTACCACATTTAAATGGACTTTTAAATGTCAAGGTTAGTGGATATTATAATTTACGAAACTAATTAATGTTTTAATGTAGTATTAAATATTTATTAATAACTTATAGTAAAGAAAGTGCAAAAGGATTTCTGCAAGCATACAAAAGGAGGATAAATCCCTATTACTCCGTGTGAATACCAATCCAAACCTGACAGTCTATTGGTATTATAGTCAGGTGAATTATCCGTGGGACCAATAAATATGGTAGCTTTTTTTTTAGAAAAACAAGCTTTATCATAGATAGTGTTATATTATATAAAGTAACCTCTAAAATAATAACTATTTTAAATTTGCTCAGTAGCAAACAGACAAAGCAATATTAAATACATAGTCTCTAAAAGTTTCATCAAATTATATAATGTAGTACTAGATTTTTTTTGTGGCTTTGCTCACAATAATGTCAATTTTAAAACATGCTCATTCAAACAATAACGTTTCTAGTATCACAGTTTTTAGAAGAAAAAAGTTGCTCAAACTTTCAGGTAGAGATTACAATGAATTAAAATTTTAGAGTTGATAAAAGATTGTTCTGAAGACTAAAAAAAATGCTATGCAGATTTTTTTTTTTTGCATTAAGATTATATAAACAGAATATTTGTATTAATGGAAGGAAATAAAGGAACCGAATTTAATACAAAGCCTCTTTGTTGACGACCTTGAGGTTTTACCATCAGGAGCTAGCCAACACGGGACCACGTTTCGTATAGTCGTTGTTGAGAGCAACACACGCTGTGAAGATAACGCCTGTCACCTTCAGGGTTTATCCTATCAAAAAATTATTGTATTTGTATGAGGAAGCTTAATGTAAAGCCTTTACATCAAGCTTAGTCACATATCTCTCAAATATCTTTAAGAAGTCATTGAAAATTAGCGAATGGTACATTACCCAAAATTGCTTTTATTTATTAATAAACTCGAAATATTATGGCCCTTGGCCCTGTCGAGTGTAAGTCTAAAATCTATTTTGTGGGATGGTGGGCGGGAGGGTGAAAGGGGTGGTGTGGCTTCACAACCGACCAAAGTATCCTTCCACGCTAATAAGAACAGATGGATCACGGAAACGGTAGATAGAGCTAGCTACCGGACATGGTCTTGAGGAAAAAACAGACGTTTAGAAATACCAGTTTACTCGAGAACATGTGAAATGTTTATGTTAATATTTTCAACATCCCTTTTAAGATAATGTATCGATGTTTATTAATTGCTACATTTTCTTTTTTTTTATTATGAAGCCAGCAGTTTTTATTGAAAAATGTCAATTTGATCGATATTTGATCATTGTTAAAATTATAGAAGTGGTATGTGTATAAAAAAGTATAACTTAAATAACCATGTTTCTATTCTTGAACAAACCGTTTCCGGAAAGAAAATTACAAAATAATAAAAATTCTTGAAGATAACCGTTTGTTTCCATGGTCTGCATTTACACGCCAAATGAAAAGAGCTAATCACTTTAAGGAAAATGTTTACTTTTAGTATGGTGTGAACCATATTTTAAGATAATGCATCGAATATTTAGATATCGTGTTAGAGCTTAACGTGTGCGAAACAATTTCTAGCTTACCAAGCTGACCCCCTTAAACAAAAGAAAATTACATATCAATATTGTTTGTCAGTGAACTGGTTCACGACAGAGCTCATCACTACATTCGCTATTTAAGGAATTATCTTATGTTTTGAGTTGTGGGTTCTGCATCCTTTTATTCATGACGTAGATATATTTAGAGTATATTTATTTATTTAGCACCACGTTTTACTATCCATTCGGGTTATACGCTTAAGTACTAATTATGCTAGTGGGCTAGGAATTGTGAAGGTTGAATTTTAGAAGGAATTGAACTCACGTTTACGTGGAGGGAGAGTGTAAAATCATTTAGTAAAAACCACCCCTAGTTCACCCGACGAGATTCGAGCCTCGATCTCCCTGTATTTGGAATAATTGTTGATGAAAATATGAACGTATGAAGTATAAAGGTGTCTCCATACTCACATTCAGTGCTTGTACGTTCTAGCCGTACTCTCACGATAGACTGGACTCATGAAGGTCAGGGATTGAATCCCGGTCTGGTCTATTGATGTTGGATTTTCCTGAATGGTTTCTCATCTTCATTAACTAACGTGGGTGACTTTCTTCTATAGTGTAACTTCCTTATTCCTACCACATTAGTATAAATATTCAGAAAAACACAGATGTATCTTTTCTAAAAGCAAGTAAAATAATTGTTTAATACACTAAAAAGAATGTTAAAATAGCTCAGGAATATTTTTAATGGGTTTAAAGAATCAAATATGTCATTTTCGTAGGAATACCGTAGTGTGTATATATTAATTCTCAAGTAGGGGTGTTAACGGTATTTATTATTTATTTACGTTTTCCGCATCTCATCACTGACCTTAAAATTAAGGGTAGTTTACTAAAGGTAAAACATAGAAAAAATCTATTTATGTTTCTATTTACTTTGTTCCAAAACTTCCATAATTCACGTGAAAAGTAGTTAAGGAAGGTAAGCTAATTTCAGATTTTAATGATTTTTCTTTTTCGGAATAGGAAATTTAAAATTATGTTTTTAACTATATATACCTTTCACCTCCATTTTGGTGTGAGCTATATTTTAATACTATAAACCCCTTCTTAAATAACTTGGAATTTTTTAGCGTCTACAAAGCGCATCAGCTCTTAGTCACAAACATGTAGTTTATTTTTATTCACATGAGGAAATCAACATTTCTTGAATTTCTGTCATCTCATGAAAATAGTGGCATTAGATGAAAAATTTTATTTAAAAAAAAAAAAAGTTGTCATTAAATTCCAGGACACCATGAGCAATTTTCAAGAAATTTTAATATCACCATTTGTACTTAAGCAATATTTGATTTATTTTGACAAAAAAAAAAGTTTTGCTATCAAAACTGCAAAAACACATTTTCTCGCCTTCTTTACATCCCCACCTTAAACATCTAAACGGAGACGCCACTATGTATCTGTAGAAGTTATAATTATGTCGCAAGAAACCACTTTAAGGAAGGAATCTTTCTAGTATATTATGCTGTAAGCTTAACCAACATAATACCAGGACTGTTATTTACATTGTATATCAGATTGTATAAGACTTAACAAACCGTGGTGGTATAAATCCAAGATTGTTTGCGAAACGAGGAAGGAGTTTAAAGGAGAGGAACAATATAATATGAATATTAAGATGATTGCGATTAGTATTACGGTCACGATTTCTCTTGAACATTACTGCGCATGTCTGAATGGTGTAAAACAGCCGGGAAACGTTGGCAATAGTACAATACCAAGATAATATTGCTGGCTGAACGGTAAAACACACCAATTCAAGTATTCAGTGAAGGTATTTCAGAGTATAAAACACAATCTGTTTGATTGGATTCTCGTTAAAAGTAGCACTTTCAGTATAAAAAAAACCTGTTAGTTTATTTATTTATTAATTTGGGGAAACAATCTTATTTGTTTTTTGTGTTTTTAAATGTATTTAATTTTCATTCTTCTCTTTGTGTTTCTTGCAACAGTTAACATTAACTTTATGTTCTACTACTTGCGAGGAAGGTTGATTTTGATGTATATTATGTAATTGAAGAGAAAGAAGGATTAAACTATAGATTTTCTTTATCTATAAAAATATCATCTTAAATTTGGCTTAAAACACATAATTCCCCCACCCCTAGCCCTACATTTCACCGCAACTCAATGAGAACACGGATTTAGCGCCAACCTGCACTGAGAGGCAACGTTATATATGCCAAGTCATTTATTCTAGTTTGCCGATCATAGAGAGGTCAGTGTTCGAATCTCAGCTGGAGATACAGAAGGTAGTTTTCCTTAAATAAAGTTAAATTGTCCTAATTAGAATGAAGGTATGCAAATGCCCCAGATGGTTATCGGATGCGGAGCATTAATGAAAAATAAATGGTAAAATTATATACTAATCAAATTTTTTAAAGGGAAAATAATTTTTTCTTAGAAATAATACTATAGTAATTCTGTATTTATTTCAAAGGCTCACAATCAACATTTCCCTCAAATAAAATATATATTAAAAATATTAAGTTATAAAAATATTTGTTTACGATATGATTATATCGAATGCCTTTTACTTTCGTTGACTGTGGACAAGGATGTCTAATTTTAATATTTAAGATAATCTAAATTCATTTTGACATCAAGTAAGTCAACGATCTAAGGATAAAAATGTCGAAACATCATTTAAAAGGAAAAGTTCTAGATTAGTATTCTAAGTGAGTTCGATACTTGAAATTACTATCAAATTATAATTATCTTTACAGTAAACAAACGAGTTTATTCACTATATTATACGCCTGCAGGTTTTGGCAGATCCAACGTTTCTAGTGTTGGTAACACTGCTACACAATAATTGGAGTGTCGTTTTTTATTTAATCGTTCTATTTAACTTGTGACCTTTAAAAATATGATAACTATCTCAATTGGTGAATTAAATCTAATTACATCTTTGACGGAACACCCAGCACTTCTAAGATAAGCTTGGAGGTAATTACTTAAGAGGGTCAACCATCAGATTCTGAGATTCGTTGAAGACGTTCAGAAAACTACCCGTTTACTTTTTCTAGACTCCTCGAAGAAATAATTTTGTAATCGTCAAAAACTCGAAATGTGAATTAATGTCAACGTTTCATGAGCCCTTGAAATCTAAAAAGTTGTTTTCACGATTCCGACTGCTGTCTGTCTGTCCGTCTGTCTATATGTGTTTCTGTATCTCATCCTAGAGCCCAAACCATTTTAACGATCGAACTAAAACTTGGTTTCTAGGGTTTTATTGGGCTCCCACAAGGCGTTTTTGGAATTAGATATCTTACCCGAAAATTAAGAGGTTGTTTGCTAAAGGGCAAAAGGAGAAACTAATCGATTTTCTCAAAATTATCTCTAACGCTGTTGATTGCATTTTGTAATACAAGCATTGTCATCAAAAAAACCAAAAAGCAGTTCTCAATTACCCATGAAAATTAATTAAATGTTACTTTACACAAGTTGTCATTTCCAATTTTGATCATGTTCGCTAATATTTGAATACAAAATAACTTATTCTTGTAAAGTTTCGGTACTATTCGATATTAAATCTTTTATTTAACATAAATATTTTTTTGGTAAAACCAATAAAGTCTGATCTATAGGCATACATAATTTTTCCTACGGAACTTTTTAACAATTGAAAATTAATTGTTATGCTCTTTGGTGATCCAAGATGTTCCTCTTTTTAAATGTTTTCTAACAGTATTTCATTTATGCTCTTTGATGGAGTGTTTCTGCAAAAAAATAAATATTTTGTTTTACAAATCTTATGATGTTTTGATAAACGCCTGTATTTTTAAATAAAATAGAGAGAAAGTCTGTGCGATGAACTGAACACTTTATTTCAAATCCATTTGGTTATTTTGAAATATAGATCAAGCCAAATGGAGGCAAAAGTTATGAACACGTACCTACATATTTAAAAACATTTAATTAAACAGGTTTTATAGTTTTTAAAAAATGTATGAAGATGAAAAATAAACTTATTTTCAATAACGTTTGAAGTGAAATTTGAAAGTTTTGAAACAAAGGTAAACGGCAAGAATCAAATATCTAGCGTTCTCTAAAAAAAAATATTCATTTTTACTTCAACAACAATAAATATGTTTAAGATACTTGAGGATTGTTTGAGTAGTTTTAAATTTCAGAACTTCAATTCCAATAAGAAATACCGCGTGTGAGAATATTTCCCTTCAAGTAGGTGGCGTCCTTAATTAAACCTACGTAAAAAATATGTAGACATGACCTGCGATCAATCCAGGCTATTTCTTAGTTTTTCTACACACTTAGTATAATTTCAACGTTTATTATGACATGAAACATAACTTATCATATAATGAGTTCCAAAATTCTCACATCGGGGACTTAAGGTGTCTCTTGCCATAGATTGAATTACCTTTGAGAGAAAGGTTTTATTTAATATCGTGGTCAAAGGTACTAAGGATGTTTATTTACCTAAATTATTTCCTGTTTTTATTCCAACGTAAATGAGGTTGCATTTTCTTAAAAATTGCCGTCCTCCTTACTAACTTAATAATGTACTTCATTACGGCTATTCCTGATGGACTGGGAAGACGCGGTGGGCAAAAAATATATTTATAGTGTTTATATTCCACTGAATAAACATGAGCCTGCAGTTTTATTAAGAAATACCAAGATTCAAACGAGAATATCCCTTGAAAATAAACGATAACTATTTAAAGCTGCCTTTATCAATAAAAAAACGCTTCAGTGGCTGAGTGGTCTAAGGCGTCACTCTCTTGTTAGACTGGATTTCTGTAGATGGAGAGATTGGAGTTAGAATCCCGGTCAAGTCTGCTGAGAGTAGTTTTTATCCTAATTTTTTTTTTACTCCATTTCGACTCAAATGGCATGATATCAATTACTGAAGGGTCATTTACAATCTGGGAAGTTGTCAGCTGTGCCACTAGGAACTTTAAAGTGAATCTTAGCTCACTCACCTCAGGATTCTCAGCTACCACCCAACACCGATCTTTTATAGCTATAATAAGCTCAGCTTGTGACATAAGGTCCACCCTGGATGTGCTTTCATTTGTGAATTGGAGTCCTTCAGCCTCAAAAGCTATTCTGTTATCCATGGTGTAGGTTCATTACATGAAACAAAGGAACAAAGCTATAAACAATATATAAAAAACTGTATAAATCTTTAAATACACAATAAATGTAATTATTTTTATAAACAGTGGAAAGTTTTGGTTTGCCTTAGCAGAGTGGCGCGGCTTGCAGCGTTGCTTCTATTTGGCAGTAGAAGCGACGACACAGTTCAAGGAAATTGAAATGTAAATGGTAAAGGCACACAAAACATAATAGTGAAATACAAGTTAACAAATAAGTTTATTGGCATCAAAACAAAAGAAAACAGTTCATATTCACAGACATGAGAGCACTCATACTTTCCACTATTTAATGCTTGGTGTAACAAATTAACAAGAAACATTGCTACCAAATTGCCGTGTTTGGTGTGGGGCACCTTAAATGGACACTCAACCTAGACAACAATGGTTGGGTTGAAGATTGAAAAACGTGTCGACTGCTTGTATAAAAACATGTTCAATTTCTAGAACGAAAGTGTACTAAACAGATAACTAAAGTAACTCTAATCAGAGCGATTAAATTAAGTTATGGTTAAGCAACAATACACATTTCTACTCCATCCATAAGGCTGTTTGCCTTCAAATCTGTTAAGCATGGACAAATAATGATGTTGAACAACGTATAATACTAGGAAGTCCGTATTTGAGGATTTACAGCAATAGTTGCTAAATTAACTAGCTAGCGTTGGTTAACTCCAAAGAATAGTAATATGATACAAAAGAAATGTTCCAAGTACTGGAACTATTAGTTTAAAAATAGTAAAGATATATATATCAGGAATCTAGGCCATCAGTAAACTATGGAAGGCCTATCCCTAATTAGTACTGCCTGGTCATCCAATAGTAGTTAATATTCGACAGTCAACAATAGAATACTTCTAAACATTAAAGGGCCAAGCGACACCTGAAGGGAGCCGGACAGATATAAACAACACCAAGTTGGCCACCCCTCTGGGATAGAAGCATACCCACGAGTTAAGCACCTCATTAAGGTACAAAAATAATGCCAAACTAAAAACTGATAACAGTCAAAGTCCCAATTGGGTCATACAGTAACGCCATGTATTAACCTAATCTCCCTTTTTTTTTTGGCCCATGTAAAGACATGATCACATAGAATAGGGCATCAGACTGTCGCCCAAATATTTAAGACGTCATATGGACATAGGTAAACCATAAAAAAAGATAAATCATAAGGACTACACTCTGTTTTTAAATAAACATACTCTGGCAAAGAGTATATTACTACATTTAACAAACAATGAAGCTTCTCATAAGAAGAAGATAAAAAACTTTAAGTCTGTAACAGACTAAAAATATAATCTGAACAGATATTAAATTATCAGTGGCGAAGTGGTGATACTGACGGAACAATCGTCGTGACCGCTACTTGTAGGTTACATTGAACTGAAGCCTCCTGGATGCTCGTGAGATGAGTTGCTTGAATTTATTTCAAAAATAGTACGAGAGGCGCTGCATTATATATGAAATGTATCTGACGTTTGAGGATTGGAGGGGAAGGGAGGGATTGCTCGCAGGCGCAAGAATCATCCAGAATAAACCTATATTTGGCCGCAGTCCAAGGGGAGTTATACCGAGGACGATCAGTGACTCAGTTTACAAGTTTACAAGCTGCAGCGTCCGCTTATTCTATTCGGTCATCTAGCCGGGCAAGATTCAAGTGACCCAGCCAGTATGCAACAATTATAGCAATTTATTTTAGTTTCCTTTACTTTTATATGTACTACAATTCATTTTAGTTTAGTTTTCTTTGCATGTACGGGCTAAACGAGCTTAGCCCGTTACAGTTTGAAACTTTACCCAAAATTTTATTAGAATAAAATATGAAACCTTCATTTTGAATAATTTTTGCATGGTCTGTACTTTTATGTAAGGAGAAAAATAATAAATAGTTTCAATCTTCATGTTGTTCCTTTCATTACCTACCGCAATCCTTACCCCAGTTGACCATGTTTTTTAAACTTAACAACACAACAAAATTCATTGAGTTACATTTCTGTCTTATTTTTTATGAGGAAGAGGAAATGTGCAAATTTGTATATAATATTCTGTAGCTACGATTTTTTTAAATGCATTTTTTTACTACCCATCCGGCCTTTCCAAATCGTTACACTAATCGAGTAGGAGAGATGAAAATTGGAATTCAGACTAGTTTACACACATTATGTTTCACTGTGTTCTTTCTTTCCCTTCGTCACGCTAATGTGGTTGAACTTCCTCGAAACAATTATCCTCATAGGTACGCTTTTAATTGGACTTTTTAAACACTTTGCCAATAAAAACAAAACGGTTAAATGAGGGTTTCCTTAGAGATAAATTTGCAAAATCTTGTGATGTTAGGATGCTCTGTGATTCATAGAGTCGGGAAAGAGAACGCCCAGTGGTCAATTTTTTTTTTATAATTGGCATGAGCCAAAAGATTTATTAGTGTTTAAACACTGGCCTTGTCCAGAACCATGTACACAAAGAGGTTATTTGGAGCAATGTAAATACGTTTAAACATAGTGATGTCTGAATCTTGACCTCTTAGATATTCAGCCAGCTTCGTTACTAAACCAAATGTAAAAACATTGTCATAAACATTGGCTTTTTGAGAAATAAATAGTAATATAAACTTAATTTTGACAAAGATACTTGTTATCTAATGGACGAAATAACAATATGAAAAAAATATTAGTTGATATGAATGCCAAGGCTATTAGGCCAACTTTGAATCATTTGGTTTGCTTTTTCCTTGGAAAACTAGTTAACACACCCAACACCTGTGGACATGCAGACTAAATATTGAGCAATTCATAGCCTACAGTGCACAATTCACAAATAAAAAAATACACATAAGTAAACTGTGGCCTGTCGTTTTATCTTTGATTTACATATATAGGGCTTGTTTATATTCAAGCTTAGTGCTTAAATAATAGTAAATAATAGATATCATACAGTGCACAATTTATAATTAAAATACGATTTACAATGACATGTATTGACTAAATTATGATAATAAATAATGCATGTATTTTACTGTTCATTGCAACATTGCCTCTACGTAAAAGATACACTTTTAGTGTTCTTGCATTTGCGTATTAAATATAGGTATTTATTAAGGTTATTTTATTGCTTTGCATGCAAACTAGGTTTATTAGTTTTTTATATCTAATAACTAAACTATTTATTTTATTGTTCATTGTGAAACAATGTTTCCTCATAAGAGATCCACTATTAGCATCCTTCATTAATTTACATATTAAATTTAGGGTTTCTTTATCAACTATTTTATGGTTTTATGTGTAAATTGTGCGTATTTTTTTATTTCTTTGATAATAAATTGAAAATATTTATTTTGATGTTCGTTGCAACAGTGCCTCCATATAAAATAGCCATTTTTAATGTGATTGAATTTTCTTCTTAAATTTAAGTATATTTCAATGATTTTATAATTCTTACTGTAAACTAGGTTTATTTATTATATTAATCGGTCCTTATTAACTTTCACAATGTTTTTCAAAAATAAGGATTCATTTAGTTTTGTTTCTTTGCTAGTAGATTCCAACTATTTATTTTGTTGTTCAACGGATCATGTGTTCACGTATGAAAATCATTTTTAGCGTGCTTACATTTACATCTTAAATTAAGGTATTTTTAAGCTATTTTATGGTTTTGCATCTAAATTTTGTTATCTAGTTTTGTTCCTGTGATAATATATTAAAAGTTTCGTTTAGCGCTCATTTCAACATTATCCACTTAATAGAACCACTGTTAGCGTACTTATACTAGCACCTTATTTAATTTATTTTTTCAGTTATTTAAATGTTATAAATATAAATTATGTTTATTCACTTTTGTTTATTTGATATTAAATTTAAACACTATTTTTTATTCACTGCAACAATGCCCCCGTGTATAAAAGACACTTTAAGCGTGCTTGCATTGGTTTCTTAAATGTAGTTATGTTTTCAGTTAGTTTGTGTGTAAACTAGGTTTATCTAGTTTTGTTTCTTTGATAGTAAATTTAAATCATTTATCTGTATATGCATTACAACAATGTCTCCACGTAAGTAAGCCACTGTTAGCATGCTTGCATCTATGTTTCAGATTTAAGTATGTTTTCAAACATTTTATTCTGCTGCTTGTGAATTAGTTTTATTCGGTTTTATTTCTTGGTACTAAGCCAACAGCACAATTTCATTTTGTGTGATAGGATGCTTATTTGGAGAATTTTTTTTCAATTAATTTCATTTTAGTTTCTTAGTTAGTAATTCTATAATATAATACAATTCTAAGGTTTGTACGCGCATTCAAATTTTATGGAGTTTTCCTTTTCTCTGGGTAATATTAACGATAAGGATACAAATAATTCATTTTTAGATGTGTGTCTGTATGCTTGTTGTAAATAAACTCAAAAAGTACTCATCGGATCAAGACGGTACTTATTGTTTTGTACTCCTTATTTTGTAGGGAACCATATCAGCTATATTCCATCATGCTAACTCATCGGAGATTAAAGTAATATCGAAAAAATCTGGTATAAGTAGTAAACATTTGTCACGGCTGGTATTGTGTATACATCAGATGAACAATTTTATTATCAAGGGTGAGGAGGAGGTATGGGAGTGAGTCCGTTTGTTTTCGTGAATTTTCGTACATACAAAACACTGCTGCCGAATAGGTTTCAATTTTTTTTTAGCATTTGAAGTTGTCGAATGTGTTGATGTATTCTTTAATGAAAGTGAGGCCGCTGCTGAATTCTAGTAGATAATAAGATGTTATCTAGTATTATTAATCCTGGCAATATTTTACTAAATTAAAAATTGGTAACATATATTTAAATTTCTATTTGTAAAATATCAGTTCTTATAAACGTTGTCAGTTTTGAAAAAGCTGTTCCAATTTTTGTTCAATCAAATTCAATGTAAAAACAAATCTCAAATGGCGTAACGCGGCTTTAATAGCCCATCTCACCTTAATTATTGCCACTCATTCAAGTAATTAATATAGTTCGAGACATATAGGCATCACGTGGTATTGCGGCTTTGTCTTGCATTAGAAAACAGTTAAATTAAGACCAGTAAAATAAACTACTATTATTTAAAAAAACACTAAGTCAAATTGAAAATCATTATTTCTAAATAATAAGAAATTATTTCCTTGATTACAATTTGTGTGTTGTCAATTGAAGAATGTGTAAGGCCTCACTTCAATGATATTTCTTGTTGAAGCGTATTCCTGTGTCTAATATGTCAGTTATCCGGCCATGAGATAGGCTCTTGAAACATAAATTTGAACAAACGTTGCCCTGGACGTCATGAAACAATTATTCGATGGTGTGAATAATGTATTGTAGCAGTCGTAAGAATTAGCTCATTATAAAACAGGACACTGAAAGACCACATTCCACTACATCCGGAATCAGGATACAAGCCAATCGTGTGATAGGTTTGGGCCTAATATTGTTGCCAGATAATTTGTTGGAACAATCAAGGTTATTTCGATTGTCAATTGTTTCTATTTATTAAGGTTGCTAAGCAACTCTCCGCGTGCTTTGGAGGTCAAAAATGTCAGTGAACCGGAATGTGGAACAAGTTTCAATTCCTAGTTAAAGTGGGCACTCGATCGAAGGCTTCGGTCTTTTTTTTTGTTTCTTTTGTCAGTGACATGAGAGTTGGGATTCAAATCTTGGCTGGGTGTATTGAAGTGTTTGTTTTAAAATAGTTCTCCACTCTTCCTCCACGAAGATTCTTGTACACTTCTTCTTAAGTCAACCTTAACAATTAGTGCAAAAATTTGGATACAGCTGACGGGTAGAAAGAAAAGATTCATGCAAGAAAATAATACCAGCCACATTTTGTTGGCCTTTTGCAACAAATTTAACAGGGATTTATTTTCTTTCGTTACCTTATTTTTAATAAACGTAGGTACTATATCCGGTTATTAAATTGATTCTCAAAGGCTCTCAAACTATAAATATACATTTTCTACCGTGTTTAACCGATTTTGCACCCAAGGCCGGAATTTAATTTCTGGCTATGTACATACAGTCAGAGGCGTTATTCCTTCACACTATAGTTTTAAACTATTAATCTAAACTAATTATAATCGCCGAGAGTTAATTATAATTTTCTATTTCCCTCCTTTCTCTTCGTATTTGAATATCGAGGCCTATTGAAATAATGATGGCAGCTAACACAAAATAGCTAGTGAATTAACTACCTCAAACATAAGACACCAATTCAAAAGGGAATTGCTTTCATTATGATTTTGACGATAGTTATATGCAATAAACCAAAATAAAATTCCTTTTAAAATAAGGGTATATGTTTGTAGATATTAATAGTTTATGGTATATTTTGAAACAATTCAGAGTGATTTTTTTTAGTTATCTATAAATACACTCATTTAAAACCATTTCTCACAAATTAATCCTCCAAACAAATTTACATCGTTTTACTTTTTGTTTGAATGAGAATAAAATCTCTGTCCAATTTGCTAATCAAGACTACATACTTGTATTTCTTATGCGCATGCATTTGTACTTAGTAAAATCTTAGTAATCAATGATTTGCCACTGAGACGCTCAGCTATAACGCAATATTAAATTAATATATTCTACAATGCGTTATTTCAAAATATGGCTCAAACCAAAATAAAGTTGAAAGATTCCAACAGTGCTCTTTTTCCTTAACAATCCTGTAGCTTGAGTTTGAATTATATAAATAAAATTAATAAAAATGTCAAAATGTGGCATCTCATTTTAAACTTTTCTTAAGCAATTTTTTTTTTTTTAGCTATGAAACTAGGATTGAGGAAAAAGACCTCTATTCACCTCGGGATGAGACATTTCGTAGTTTTCTTTTCCTGCTTTTTAATTGATATGATAAAAGGTGGTTGTAGGTGAAGGTTGAAAGAGAGTATAAGTCTATACAGAATAGAGAATTAGTTCCAGAAAAGACACAGATAATTGCATTGTGTGGCCCCCATAGCGATTGATACTTTCTCACTGACCGAGACGGCCGCCTTAAAATTAGAACCTTAGCTACAACCAAACTACCGAGGGCTTAGAAAAAAAAGGGAGTCCGGTGTCCGGACCCTCTAGAGAGACCCATATATAGATATAAAAACTGTTTTTTTCTAAAGGTATAGCACAATATTCCAGCGGAACCCCCCTAGAATAATAATTATCTGTATACGTATTTGCAAACTACGCACAAGTTAAAATGATCCTATATATTATTTCTGTTGTCAACATCCCTTTTCCTCAACTAATACAAAACCTACAGCAATGAATAAGGTATCAGTGGATAGGAATTTTTACCGACATCTGACGTAGCATACTCAGTTTACGTTAAAGCACATTGTTTGTTTAAATTTTATGTTAAAAGAAAAATCTATGATATTTTAATATTTAATATTTATGAATGTTTGTTATGTTTTTAAATATTTGTGATGGGTAATATTAACATCAGCCTTATTTTGCTAATATCCATCATGATAGTTGGTTATTTATATTACATAAACACATTTATCGTGTGTTCTATGCATAAGGCGTTAAGCTTGTAAAAGACTAGCACGAAGAGGTCGAGGTTTGAAACTCGGTTGGATACATTGGGAATGGTTTTGCATATGTGATTTATAACTGTAGTTTTCCCATAACCTCTCCAAGCTATTAGAGTGAAATTCCTTTAAGAAACATTCCCAAAGTTTCCTCCTCAGAATAATAATACATTACCATTATTATTTTTAATTTCGTGTCTTTCTACGCGTTCGAATCATACGCATATATACTAACTACACTAAAATGTTATTGATTAAAGAGGTTGAGTTTAGAGGAAGTATACCCACATTTGACTGAAAAACTATTTAGGGAAATCACTTCTCAGTACGCCCGACAGAGATTCAAACCCCATTCCCCCGTAGTCTAAAGTCCCATATATTGCGATAGTAATGTCTTAGATCAGTCGACCAGTGAAGTAGGTCATAATTAATTAGTCCCGTTGTATTTGTATTTTTTTAAACTTTATCTTTAAATTGTTATCATCCATCAGTTAACATTCATTGGTTATTTAAAAGATACTTATTTTCTATGATATTTCTCATGTAAGCCGTATTCTTGAGTTTTCTAATGTTTCTCATATTTCTACTCACCACGGCCTCAGGCCTATGACGCGAGCAAATCACGTCCATTGACCGGCTGTAACTGCCGAGGCTGTTGCCATAGTTACGTGAGACGCTGACCAACGAGTCTGGGCCTACAGACATCCGCCAACTGTGCATGTGTGAAGATAGGGACATGTGTATCAACTCAAGTGTCTCCAGACTCATGGATGTAGCAGCTCATCAAGCCGAATGACCTACGTGCCGGATCGTAGGTTCAAAACCAGTGCTGGCACGTGCTTACTTTTCGACAAACTGGGTTGCTATGCAGGGATGGATGACTCGTATGACTAGCAAAGCGTTCCGATTGGGTTTTGTAGACGTCTTTGAACAACTCACCTCACCCCGTGTACAATGTAAATCATATTCCTTCCCTTCAACACGTTTGTATATATCCGAGGGTCTACCCTGCGAACTGGCATATTTTCTTATATTCTTTATGCTGTGAAAACGTCAAGAACTATCCAAGGACATTGCTCTGATTGGCTTCTTAGGAGCCGGATATTGTCTGGTAATTATTGTGTCAAATATTTGGCCTCCTCAAGGGAGTCAAGGTCAATCTCGAACATATATTGTTATTCTAAATTCATATATGTTAATATAAAAGACGCAAGGGCGATAACTTGTTAATATGTTATGGTTTAATCGCCGTGGGAGGAAGTGTTGTATTAGGTTAAGTTTCGTTTTGTATTATGATCAGGGCCATATTGTTTTCTCGTTGAGGTCAGAAAACATGGTTTTGGTTTAACTTTATCCGGTTTTGTTTTGCCTTGTACACTTGTTATTTTTCACTAACCCGCCTTTTTAGGTAAGTTAATAATTTTGTTAATCTGTCACTGTGTAATGGTTATTTTATGTCTCACTGTGGTTGATATCGATAACGCATCAATTATTTAGTTTCTTTTGACTTTTCAATTCAGGTCGCGTGTGATTGAAGTGACTGTCTAGGCTAGGCTTAAATTCCGTAAAAATTTATGTTGTCTAGGTTGAGAGTATCTACTTAATATAGGTGGAACACTTACAGGTCATTTTTACTTTCTCGCTATCTTACAGGTAGAGAAATTATTGTGATCGTAAAAAAAAATGAACTCGAGAGATGAAAGTCGACATCTCATGACACCCAGAACCCTAAAAAGTTGTTTTCGCAATGCCGTTTGTCTATCTGTCTGTCTGTCCATCTGGGTGTCAGTCTGTACCTCGGGTTAAAACTCGAGCCTAAACTGTTTTACCGATTGGGCTAAAACTTGGTATATAGGGTTTTCATTGGATTACCCCTAGGAATTTTTGTAATCAGAAATCCAACCCTAAAATTAAGGGTAGTTTCCTTGAGGGTGGAAAGAGAAAAACAATTGATTTTATCAATATCGGCTTTAATGATTTTGATTAAATTTCATATATAATCTTTGATCAATATTACAAACCAAATAGCTATTTTCAAATTTTTTCATCAAAATCATTGTAAGGGTTCCAGTATGATGCACAAATTCTAATTTTTAACTTTATCTCCGTAAGTCTTTAAGATATGGGACAACTTATCATTGCATACATGTGGATCTATTTATAATAGACATCTTTTACTTGAATATTTTTTATAAAACAAAAAAATTTCAAGATATACACAAATATATTTTTCTTTTATCTTTGGCAACACTTTAAGGTAAAGTATTATGACCTACAAAAAATATATCCCGAGATTTTGATGGGTGTCGACGTTTCATGACCCCCGAACCTTAAAAAGTTGTTTTTGAAACGCTGTCTGTCTGTGTGTCTGTCTAACCCTAACATTAATATCAGTTTACTAGAGGGTGAAAAGAGGAAAACTAAATTTTCTCAAAATCGGCTCTAACGATTTTATCTCTCTCATTTTAGACTCAGTATTCAATAGTTACCTATTTTATTGGTCAAAATTTATAAAAGAGAAATTTAATATCAATTCGATTACCATAAGATGTGCATCCCCTAGTAAAATGAAGAAAATTTTAACTGGAAGTCAAAATTTTAATACGAAATGTTGGCCCTCGGGGGCCCAAAGTCGATATGTTTTATTGGTCCAAATATACAAATGAAGACTTTAATTCTTTGAAAATAAAATGATTAAATTTAAAAACCTTAAAAATTAATGTTTTACGTATATCTAGCGCAATTTGTTCTCCGGTTTGCTAGTGTATATTACATTACGAGTTTTGAGTAAATATTTCCATTTCTAGTACCATTTATTTTTTGCTGTCTCATAAAGAAAACATTTCTATTTATTGAACTTATCGAAATTATGTCAGCACTTCCCGGCTATGTTTGTTAGTCGGGTAGTATGTTTCAATACCGTTTATTAAGGACCCTTAAGGATCACGTTATTTGTCTTATCATATAGAAAGTACAACAACAAATTAATCTAAAAAATATATAGGAAACCCACCCATACTGATGCTATCATTCCTAAAGATACTAATCATTCCAATTCTCATAAACTCACCGCCTACAATAGCATAGTTCATTGGTTACTAAATATCCCACTCAGTAAATCAAACTACATAACTGAGCTTAATACAATCAAACTAATAGCTACTAATAGTTGTTATTCTCACGCTACCATCTACTAAATCTTAAACAAACAGAAAAATAAAACTAAGATCCAATAATTTCTCTACCACCCTTATTAATGATAACCAAACTAGCTCTAATCAAAAGGTAAAATGGGTTAAATTTATTACACTAGTCCTGAAACTCATCGCATCACAAATATTATCAAAAAGTATAATCTTAATATCAATAATTTAAATCTGTACGTGTGTATGTCACTGAACTCCTTCTAAACGGCTGGACCGATTTTGATGAAATTTTTTGTGTGTGTTTGAGTGGGTCCGTGGATGGTTTAGATTCACAATTGGACCCGGTAGGTGGCACTGCAATCGGGTTCTATGATTTTTTGATTTTTTTAGGGACTTTTTGGGGGGGGTTGGCTGGACCGATTTTGATGACATTTTTTGTGTGTGTTTGAGTGGGTCCGTGGAAGGCTTAGATTCACAATTGGACCCGGTAGGTGGCACTGCAATCGGGTTCTATGATTTCTTTGGGATTTGGGGGGGGGGGGGTTTGGCTGGACCGATATTGTTGAAATTTTGTGTGTGTAATTGAGTGGGTCCGTGGATGGTTTATATTCACAGTTGGACCCGATAGGTGGCACTGCAATCGGGTTCTATGATTTTTTTGATTTTTTAATATATATAATTCTTCTGTACGTGTGTATGTCACTGAACTCCTTCTAAACGGCTGGACCGATTTTGATGAAATTTTTTGTGTGTGTTTGAGTGGGTCCGTGGATGGTTTAGATTCACAATTGGACCCGGTAAGTGGCACTGCAATCGGGTTCTATGATTTTTTTGGGATTTTGTGGGGGGGGGGGGGGGGGAGGAGGTTGGCTGGACCGATTTTTATGAAATTTTGTGTGTGTGTGTTTGAGTGGGTCCATGGATGGTTTGGATTCACAATTAGACCCGATAGGTGGCACTGCAATCGGGTTCTATGATTTCTTTATTTTTTGGGGGGGATTTTGGGGGATCAATCAAATAAAATTAACTGTACCCGGCATACAAATTTGTAAGAAAGATTCGCAACTTTTTTCGATACAGCTGATATTTGTGGAGTTGTGGGCTGAATTCCAAAAATGAATAGATGTTTTATTTTGTATGTTGTCTTGACAAACACTGAATTTGTAATATTTGTGTAACTCACTAATTGGAGTTCATTGTGAATTTGTAATTGTGTTGATCACATAGTATTTGTTTTATTATCGAAATAAACTATGCCATCCAAATGAAAAACCAACGTTTGGGCAGGACAACGCCTGTCGGGTCCGCTAGTAAAATTATAAATATTAAAAAAATTGAATCTATAAACGCACTTGTGAATGCAATAGTATGTACATTGGTTTACTGGCCGAAGTTATAGTTTTCGTTATAAAGAGCACCTTTAAGATTACAAACACAATAGGACCAAATCTAAATTTCCAGAGCACTTAAAAAAACTCTAACCATCAACTCAAACCAATAGATCAATGTATGAAACCCCTTCACATATCTCATAAAGGTACTAAATTAAACACAGCTGAATTTTTTTTCATTCAAGCAGCTTTATTCCAAAATAAATCAATCATTAACGAACAATTACAACTATCAAATCAAATTCTTGTGAACACATTAACGCATTTACCTAAGAACATTAAAATCCTATAACCTCATTTATTCTGCTATACCTTTTAAGCGTAGATAATAACCCGTTCGAGCCGGAGTCGAGAAGATTAGTTCCTTATCCCTAATTTTATATTCCTTTCTATAAATCGATCTATCCTTGCTTTCATAGATCATTCTACATTCGCTGGTTTCAATAGTAGTTTCCTATCCTAAAAATTTACATCGTGGTCATGGTAACTTTACTTTGTATATCTCGTTTTTCATTCGTCTTTTTTTCTTTTGCCTCAAATCTTTTCTCTCCAATCACCCCCTAGTTAGTTAACATCTTGCCTGTTAACATATTTTTAAATTGTTTATATTATAGCTAGCCTTCTCTATCCTCTAATTAGGCAATTATCTGACCATAAAATAAAGTTAAGGTACAAAAACCTGCTTGGTTAATTTTTATTAAATCGGTCAAAAACCAGGTTTTAATCAAACTGAATGCTTGAATACAATAGTACTCTATGCTATTCACTCGCACCTTAAGTGGCAATATAACTAACAACAATAGTAAAATCTAGAGTGAAAAAAAGGACATTTATTATTGGTTGGGCTGAACAAGTAGTTGCAGTGGCATCTGGTAATTATATTGAAAGATGATTAAGTGTCGGGTGTCCTATTAAAATCGGTCAGGTCCTTTAAATTTAGTTGTAAGGCCAGACTACAGCTTCATCTTCAATAATATCAAAAGGGCATGCACTAAATCTAGAAGTTGTAAAATTTATTCCAGTGGAAGAGGGCATATTCTTTACAGGTATGGGGAGGGGGTAGGGGAGTTTATTCTCCCCTTCCCCCTGTACCTCCTGGTTTTCTCTACCCTTGCACACAAGCTATATAAACTAACTAAAATAAAATAGAATAAAATTATAAAAGAAGGAAAGAAAATGAAGGTATTAAAAAATAAAGAATGAAAATTCAAGGAACGCTACAAAAAAAAAGGAGGAAGAAATCTTGAAACAAGCTGAACTAAAACAGAATGAAAGATTTGAAAGTAGAAAGATTTAGAGCTTCAAATAAATATTTCATAAAAGCAAATGAAAGATTACTAGTATTTAAGGTTTTATGAAAGAAGAATTGGCAGGCAAGTAATCCTACAGAAAGAGAAATTAATAGAAGCAAGCTTACTACAAAATTTCCGCTATTCCAGGTAAGTATTGTGTAAGAATAAAGAGTTTCCTGGAATAATGCACGTTTATGGCTGGCTGGCTATTTTACTGTGTATTTTAACACTCGTTCACAGATCAAACAAATATAAAATAATCTTAATTAATTTACTCATCAAATAATTAATAATCTCATATCAACCGAAAATATTAAGATAATCTTTAAAGAAATAATAAAATGGTGTATATTTGAACAAGTGGAGAGCATCGCACAAATAAATAAGCTTGTTTAAGATGGGTCCAATAAACATACCCAAATCTAAAGTAAAAATAATAAGCGCAAATATTTTAACATTGTTTATCTTTCATGAACTTGTGTAGTAGTATAATTATCATAATGTTATCAACTTTTTTTTGTTGATAGTTTATTAAATTTATTTTAATCAATTACAAATTTACAATATAGTCTTCTAACAAAATATTATTTTTTATTTGTTTCATTTACAAAGAGGAGAGAAAAGTTTTAATATTAATTAAAAATGTAACACATAACAACACTATAGAATATAATAAACACTTGGTGTGAAGTAAAATCCCTACAATAAGAAATAAATGACAATATTTTAATTTATTTTTTCTATTTTTTAACACCGCGTCTTACTAACCATTTGGGCTATGCGTTAACTTATTTTCATAAATTTCATTTAATGCGTTACATTGCGTAAAACATACATTCTTTATGGGTTTTTTTATTTATTTTTTACAAGACGATTTATTAGTAATGAGACATCATACCTTTATGATAAACAGTAATTTTAAATTTGAGAAACAATTTGATTGTAAATTTTAGATTCATACTAGATGAAGATGATTAAGTGGCTTACAAGCTATTATTTTATTACAGTATCCATCTCAGTTAAATATATTAATTTCTTGTTTCTGTGCTTGTGACTGAAACTGATTTGATTGTGGCTGTACAATGGGTACGATAATTGGTTGGGGGACTTGTCCCGAATATTTCACGGGAACTTGTGGGAAATTGGTGTTTTTGTTGATGTTGACGTTAATATTACTTGATGGTGACTGCATTGGACTCAAAGCTTGAGCTCCAGCAATGTGTTTCATCATATGGTGAAGAAACGTACGAGGTGCAACAACACCATCATCATCATCATTATCTATGGAAAAAAATACGTCATTGAGACCTTTAATCTAGGTTTTAGTATCAGCTGTGAACAACGTAAATTTAAACATATGTGTCTGCCCGTTTGGCTAGGGAATTGACTTGAGCTACCAGATTTTTCAAAACCAATCCTACACCAGGTAATATTAATTATTATCCACCATAGAATCCAATATATTTTGAAATAATCTTAATTTATGGCATCACTATAATAAAATAATGCTCGCGTAGCAAAGAACATACAAATACCAAACAAGATAAGTAGCCACATGTATCCCTCTCATACTAAACAATACCACCATTATCGTATACACATATTCAATTTACTAGTGATTTTATACTATTTTTAATTTTATTTAATTCTGTTGGTCTTCATCATCACCTCTTATAGCCCTGCTTATCTGAGGAAGCACCTGTTTCATTATATTCTTAGTTAATTCTGGGTCACTATCACCATCGTCACCTCTCAAAGCCTGATTGATCTGAGGCAAAACAGATTTCATGAGACTTTTACTGATTTCATCTTCACTCTGACCAAAGCTATTATCGACCTGGCCATTCAAATTGATATTGAATTGTTTTGAGCTACCCCCACCACCCCCACCACCACCACCACCGCCACTACTACCACCACCACTAATAATTCCACTGCCAATTCCTCCCTCAAAGTTTGACATCGAGTTTGGGTTCTGCGACATGGCATAAGCCACAGATCCTCCACTAGAAGGCAAATATTGTGGTTGCTGGGATAAGCCACTAAATTGACTCTGTTGCTGGCTTTGAGATGATTGACCTGAAAACTGACCTGATTCTTGTCCACCTTGAAGGTACACTAACTGCCCAGATTGACCTTGCTGCCCCTGTTTTGAAACATGTCCAGAGAGTTGCAAGTCAACATTTTTTGTCTGCTGGCTGGAGGGTTGGTTATTTGAAATTAATACCATTTGCGGGGATTGGCCCTGCTGACCTTGTCTGGTTACTTGCCCACTCAATTTCAAGTCGATGTTTTTGACTTGATTCTGTGGCTGATTGTTTTGAAGTACAACCATCTGTGGTTGTTGTTGTGCTGTGTCTGGTCCCGAGTAACTTGTCCAGTCAGTTTTAAATTAATATTTTTTACTTGATTCTGTGGCTGGCTGTTCTGAAGCAATACCACTTTAGGCTGTTGTTGATTCTGATCTCTAGTAACTTGTCCAGTCAGTTTTAAATCTATATTCTTCACCTGATTTTGTGGTTGTTTGTTTGGCACCATGATAATTTGAGCTTGCTGTTGAGGTTGATTTCTCGTGACTTGTCCGGACAGTTTCAGATCTATGTTCTTTACCTGATTTTGTTGTTGAGGTTGTTGAACATATACTATTTGAGAGGTTTGTTGTTTAGCTGGTCGACTTACCTGGCCACTTAGTTTTAGATCAATATTCTTTACCTGATTTTGAGGCTGACTATTTTGGATCATGATCATCTGTGGCTGCTGCTGTGGTTGATCTCTTACTACCTGTCCAGACAACTTCAAATCAATGTTTTTCGTCTGTTGGGATGGTTGGTTACTCTGAAGGACAACTAGCTGCCCGCTAGACTGCCCTTCTTGAGTTTGGTAGTTCTGAATATTTCCGGAGAGTTTTAAATCAGCACTATTTCCTGACGCCCCAGATCCGACGTTGTAAATATTGATTCCCTGCGATTGTAAATGTGATTGTGACTGACTTGATGGCATGCTGGCCAAATTAATTGTTTGGGCATCACCTAATAAATAATTTGAGCTACCTCCATAGTTAAGACCCTGGGCTTGTAATTGTGACTGGGATTGTGACTGTATCTGTGATTGCAATTGCGATTGTGATTGTGCTTGCGATTGTGATTGTGATTGTGATTGTAACTGTGTTTGGTAGGCTCCTGGCCGGTTTGCATTTGTATTTATGTTGATGTTTGTGGTTCCAAGCAAAAGTTGGCTTTGTTCTTGTTGTTGTTGCTGTTGTAGTTGTTGTTGCTGTTGTTGTTGTTGTTGTTGTTGTTGTTGTTGTTGTTAGCTGTAGCTGCTGTTCCCGCTGCTGTTGAATTGACTGACTGCCAAGAAACTGCGTGTTCACGATTTGTTCAAAAATATTTCCGAAATGCCCCATCCGAGCACTCACTTCAGATTCATCTGTGTAATGAAACATACATTCATTATAGAACTAAAACAACGTTATTGCATGTTTAAGTTATCAGGAACTTGGTTTTTAATAGTAAAAAAAATTGAGGTTGGTGTCTTAATTTGCAATCATGGCCTTGATAAGAAAGTTTTGGGGTTTATTTCCAACCAGGTGCAGTCAATGTTGGTTTCCCCATTAGAGAATATGCTAACCTATGATGTGTTTAGTGTAATATATTATTAAAATAATAGTCTGAACGGGTAATAAAACAAATAGTACAAAAACTGTAAAAAAAACACATTCATACCCAAAAAATGATTATAGCTAATTGACAAAATGTTTGCAAGTTTTATTGTTAGCATCGTTTCAAGAATTTGGCACTTAATTGTTGTATTCTGGCTGGACTCTAGAACATTGTGTCTTCCAATTGGGTGATTTATTTTTATTCATAAATACTATTAAGATCAATCTCAAGAATTTTTCTTGCACCGATAACTTTCATGACAGATTGATATAACGAATAATACGAAAAACAATTATTAGTTTCATTTTCATAATTTATTATCGGTTGACTAACAATAATTGTGTCTCACTTTTATTAAACATTTAAGACACCATTGCTTTGAATGAGTTTATTGTATTGAATAGTATATATTCTCTTGTGGAAGAGGTAGCAGTTATGAGATTCTTAAAATTCTAACCATCCTATAGGCCTGTAGAGGCTTGTATGAGTGAATAAATTTGAAATATATTAGATTTATAATTTATTATTTTAAATTATATTATTAGATAAAATTATCTAGAATATAATAATAATCTTCTAGATAAATTATCTAGAATATATACTAAATAATCTTAATACGTATTGATAGTCAATGGTTTTATTATTATTATTATTATTATTTTATTATTTTATATAATAAATAATTATTAGTGACCCCTTACTTCTTTTAGAAAGAAAAGCAAATTTGCAGCTAAAAGGAGCATTAAGTCCACATTCTGTAACATTTCTGCTTTTAATGAAGTCACGGCCACAGATTAGATTAGATTAGATTAGATTCAGCTTAGTCTATTGTGGTTTGATTGTTATACTGTCACTATTTATTAGTAAAAAGTCTGGTATTTGAATTGAGTTCAAAGGATTCTTCATCCAAATAGAAACTTTGGTCGCATCTGTAGGATTTATATGGAATGTGCACATCTATTGAATATTAGTTTCTAAATTTCCTCTTTCATTTTGTTTATTTTGACGACACAAATGATACGTTACCTTTTTTCTCCTTGCTACTCTCCGTTTTGTTCTCCGCGCCTCTTCTTGCTCTGTTCCTGCGGATTAAGCTGCCAGAATCATCTCCAAAGGATATCTCAGGGTCTGTAAACCAAAATAATCAAACATTTAGACTCTGATGTCAAAACTCTCCACAAGAAACAAATATACTTGGTGAGTTATTGGTTCCGATAACGTTAAAATAGGATAATATGGCTTATTTTTATTTGATGGAGTAGTTTAAATCCATTCTATAATTTAATTGAGATTGTTTCTCAAAAGTAAAATCGTTAGATGCTACGAGCTTTCCCTCAACGAGACAAGATGTCACAAGATTCGATATTTGGTCTACTTAAAGAGCGTACTACTACTATGAGCCTGAGCTATCGATGTACTTAAGCCCAAGATATAACGAAGAGGTTGGTAGAATTTAAACGAAGTGTTCCCGTAATTGTATGGAGGAGACGTGTGAAACTATTTAGAAAAACGAACCACCCACCCAGGGGAGACTAACAAGGCCTTCATACAACTTTTCATCGATGTGAAGGATTTAATTTATTTGTGCTTTTCGTACACCGTGTCTTATTGCCTCTCGGGATATCCGCATATTATCATTAATGGGGTATGATGAATCATGAAGATATAATTTGGAGGATGTTTATCCGCAATTGTTTGTAGACATAGTGGGGAATTGTTTAGGTAAAATATTCTGAGTACGCCCATTTAGAATCCAAAACCAGTACAACCTTATTAACAGGAAAACTGAAAAGTCTAGACTAACACCCTTTTACGAATGCCCGCCAGTGTGATCTAGTTCACGTCATTTAATGTACGTTGAAAGCAATTAGATTTTCTTACGTTAATCTATTATAAATAAAATGACACCATTTTTTTGGCAATGATAAGTGTCATTTTTATCTTTATGCTTGTACATCGCTTTAATTGTATTATAACTATAAACAAAATTCTGGTAGGAAGAAAGCTTTTAGAAAATACAAACTCAATGTTTTGTGCTCAGCAATGATAACATTTTAATATATTTTAGTATTACTTCATAGTTTTGAAATTAGCTATGTAAAGTGACAATTAAGATAACCGAATCTACGTATACGTATATGAAAATTACTTTAGTAACTTAAGTTAATGTTAACAAAAATCCTTTCTTCTATAAATTGGTATGTAGCGAGAGCCAAAGTTCAGGGAAGTAGCCGAGTAAATGAATCATGAAACACGTTTTCAAATGACTGTTTTTTTTTTTTTTCAACTTTACTCCACATTTTATAACATCCATAATGGGCAAATTATTAGCCTTAAGTTGGCTCTACGCAGGTACGACCACTCCAAAATTTATATCACCTATGTTTCCCGATGTTTCTTTATACATGAAAATATGTCCTACCAAAAGAAACTTGGTGCACACACAAAGGGAACTGTGTGTAAATATTTTTAAAAAAATACCCACAGCCTTAACCAGTGTGTCACTTTTTCCTAGAAACAAGGCATCTGCTGATCTTGCTCTATGTATATTGTTCCCAGTTCTTTAACATGTATTGACCCCTATACTCGCAGTTTTCAAAAATTCGGTTATATAATATAAATGTTGGTCAAGTCCTGTACAGAGAGATTAGCTAGGTAACCACAGTCTAGGAGTCTAGGATGAGAGACCGTATAACCGAATAAAAGTTTGAGATATCAAGAGAGCATTCTCACAAGTTTTGATTTGTGTACGTTTATGGTCGAAGTTATTTCTCTCTTGTCTTTGGAATCTTGGGATGGATCTTAAATCCACTTCGTTGACCGAGTGGTCTAACGCGCTATTCTAGCAGTAGACTAGACGGGGAGATAAAGGTTCTAATCTTGGTCGGGTGTACTGAGGGTGGTTTTTCCTAAATGGTTTTCTACTCTCACTCCACGCAAATGTGGGGAACACTTCCTATAAATATAATATATCTCATACCTAAAACCACTAGCGCAATTAGCACATAAACATAACCTTAACAGGTAGTAAGTCATTGTACTAAAAGAAAAGGGGGGAGAACTTAAACTGAGAAATGTCAACCTGAGAATTCTTTGAACCTGAAAATGCTTCGACATTAGTATTAGTTACGGATGACTGCCGTTCATAAATATAATTGTATATACTCGTATATCTTGAAAATTAACACAAGCAAGGCTACGACCACCATTCGACGCAAAGTTAGTTTCTACCGCTAGTTTGCTTCACTCTCGAGGAAAAGATAGCGTTTGGGTTATTATGACCACATCATTTTGTATGGTCCGCTAGTTGGCCATGTTTTTATAGAATGGGGCTCTTGAATCAACAATATAAGTGAAAGGTTTTATTTCCTTAACGAACAACTATTTAATTCATTGTTTAAATGTTTTTGATACATAATCATTTATAAAGTAAGTTTTGTTGTGATAGCTATTTAGAGTATCAATGTTTTCTAATAAAACATGTGTAGCTTTTAATAAATCTCAAGTGCCTCGTTATAAAATAAAAGCCGATGTCATAAGATACAAATTATATTTCATAAAATACAAATTTATAAAAATAAAACTCATGTAAGTCAATGTAAAACACAAGTTATTAGTTTAAAAAAAATATATGTTGATTTTATTGTAGAATATTCTTTACTCAAGTATTTAAAACAAATGTTTTTTGTTTATTTACAATAATTACCCAAATTTGAAGTCTAACACAATTTGAATATTGTAATTTTATCTCAATTGGAACCAAATATCAACTTATTCATTTAACATTTTATTTTCCAAACATTTTTTTTAATATTTGGCTCAAATTATAGATTAGTATTGTTTTAAAGGGATAGAATTCTTGCAATTCAGAGTTAGTATCTATCCAGATTTATAAACGCTAAATTGATTGTGTAAAACAAAATCAAAAGTTTCTACAACTCCAAATTGGTACGTTCACCATTCATAAATGCTGAGTAATTTGTTTAAAACAAAGACCTGAATCGTTCCATATCCTAATTATCTAAATTATACATGTATTTAAAATCATTAATCCTAAACATTTTTAATTCATACTTTTATCTGGATTCTTAAACTCTGAATTATTTGTTTTAAAAAGAGTCTGGAACTGTACCTTATCTAACTGTATTTATTGCAACCTACATGTAATTAAAATCCGTAATTTTTACAGTTCCTATTGGGTACTTGTCAATTGTGTCTTACCGATCCCAGAAGACGACCCCGCCAGAATACATAGTAATGCACAGCCGCTTGCCAAAAGTACTCCTACTTTGGCCATCTCTCTAGAGTCAGATACACTGATAGCAGGTAGTTATGGTGTATATGTACCCTTGAAAGACCAAGCTCATTAAGCAACCTCGTATCTATCCGTTATGGTTCAATTAAGGCCGTTACATTCTAACCTTATGTTGGCACAATGGCACGGGTCTACCTCACTTCAAATTGACCGACACACACATTGTATTTCTTTTCCAAACTGCCCATGAAATTTCTAAGATTTAAACAATGGAATGAACACATTAATATTGACAAAAGTTAGCATTTAAAAGATGGACGGTAAATGATTTTATTAAAGGCATCCTGGTGTGTGTTCTATTTTTATGTCACGTCTTGAAATATATGTTTATTTCTAGTTACACGTTATTGTGTAAAGTATATTACCATAGAGAAAGCCGATTAAAAAGTTATTTTCCTTAAACATTTGGAAAAGAAGAATTGGCTTCGTGATGAAAATTAAACCTTTCAATTTATGACAATTTATTTGCGAGACGATGTTCTATATAGTATTAATTTTATCATCAATCCTTGATTGAACTTTATGTACATCTACATTAGACAATATTCTTCTTAGTTAATATTCATTTTTTTATACTCCAACAAAAGCTAGGATGGACATCTGATAATATTAAATCGTAATATATAGTCTCATTCATAGCTTGACTTAAGTTTTAAATAGAATACTTTTTTTACTTACTTCTATCAAGAGAAAGTATCGTGATTGTGAAAAAATTTAGCTTGAGATTATGACAAATTTTTACGTTTTATTTGAACACGAACCCAAAAAAGTGGATTTTACAATTATGTCTGTCTTCATGTTTGTCTGTCTGTCTGTCTGTCTGTACGTCCCAGGTCGAGAATTCCAAACGGTTTGATGGATTTCGTTCAAACTTGATATTTAGATATTATAGAGCCATATCACGAATTTTTTTTTTTACCCTTGCCCTTCAATTAAGGGTAGTTTACTGATAAGTATTTTTTTTTAATCCCAAATTTTGTTAGCTTGTGAGGCTTAAAATGATGTTCATTTAAAATACTGATACCTTGGAAATGATCTTTTTTGTTTTAACATTAGATAATTTATTTAATAACCTAACGGTTCTGAAAAATTAAAATAAATCAATATAAACGTCATTTAAAACAATCATGTATGTTCATATCGAATAATTTATGGACATAATCTAGGGTAACGTAGATACAATGTCAAACTAATATGATCTGGTTTTCCAGTGATGAGTATGTCAGGGATCAAATCCTGGCATGATGTACCGGTTGTGTATTCCGCTAAATTAGTTCCCACACTTTATCACGCAAATATAGTTTTTTAATGTTAACTTTCTTTTCCTTATCACATTAGTATAATTGAGTGTGGCTATCCTGGAAACGTACTAAGAAGAGTTGCGAAATATAACAATTACAAAGTATTTGTCTTAGTCGTTTAAATATTTTGACTTCTTGAAATGTTAATTTAAAAAATTATAGATTTAATTATATGTTAGTTCATAGTTATTGTATTGTTAAATCATAGACGAAAACATATTTCCTCAAAATAATATATTTAGCTACAAATAATAGTTTCAAATTTAACTGTGAATAAAACAAAATAAATATATTTGTATGAACAAAACGTATGTGAACCGTTTCAGTGACGGAATGGTCTAAGTCGTCATTCTCTTTCTAGACGTGCCTGATGAAGAGAAGAGATCGGGTTTCAATCCCCGGTCAGGTCTGTTGAGAGTGATTTTTCATTCATCCCTACATCAGTGGAATAATGATCATAAATGTATATAATCTGAACAGATATTAAAATGCGGTAATAAAATATAAAAATAAAACGTATATGTAAAATGGTATTTAATCCGTTCCAGGAATCATACGACACTGTCGTAATAAGAGTTATGAATACGAGATAACATTTTAATGATGAGACCTATTCCCATAAAATTACAAGATTTTAAACACAGGTACTCACTTAATTATAGTCTTTGTTAAGAAATTGTGTCTATTGTTTACTGTGGTGCGTTGATACATTTTAATGACCAAGTTTTTATTTGCTGATTCAATGTGTTTTAATTAAATGGGCTCAATATGAAGTGGCATTTCACTATATTCTTTGCGTCCTTTTGGCCTTGTAATTTTGGTCAACCTATTCATAGAGGTAATTATAATCTTAGGTAATGAAGAATATTTATAACTTCATATTTTTATTTTTTCATTTGTTAGAGGCATATAACGTGCACTTTCTAAACCGACTGATCATATCAGTACAAGAGAATTTCTATGACCGAGAGCAAAGGGTTTACCAATTTTTCCGGAGAGGTATTTTCGCATACAATCCAGGGTTATTTGACATGCCACGATTGACATGGGACCGATGGCCTTACTTTTCCTCCAAAGGAAGCAGTGAAACGGATTTTCATCTCTCAAGAAAAATCCGTTAAACCCGACTGGTTTGAACCCAGGAATATCGGGTCCTGAGACAGAACTTTACCCCAAGAGCACCTAGGCCACTATTATTTTATCTTGTTATTATTATTATTTTATTATCATTATCATTATTATCATTATTATCATTATTATTATTATTATCATTATCATTATATCATTATCATTATATCATTATTATCATTATTATTATTATATTATTATTATTATTATTATTATTATTATTATTATTATTATTATTATTATTATTATTATTTTATTATTATTATTATTATTATTATTATTATTATTATTATATTAGCGCCGCGTCTTATTACCCGTTCGGGTTATATGCACTTACACTAATGTGCAATGGTAGGGTGATTGTGAGATGAAATGGAGGACCTACAGCTTAACGTGGAATCCGAACCACGGTGGAGGCCTGGAATTCCTCACATTCACAAGTTGTGACTAATACACATCTTGTCAGAGGTGAAGGAAAGGTTTGAAATCAGATAATTCAGTGCCGGGAGCGAGGATTGAACCCCGGAAACCCCAGCACATTTTGTCACTTTTAAAGCAATTTCTTATTTTCACCATTTCTACAATCCGTTTCGGGATATTTGCACCATAACATTAAAAATATCCATGGCGTCAGCACACACTCGAGCTATACCAACAAAGTGTCCGCCGTCTGCTGGTAAAGATAGTGCCAGCTTCTGCGTATATAGGGTGTAATGTGGTCCCAACAATAAGCCCTCTGCAATCTCAGTTTTCTAGACCAGAGCTCCAACTTTTTCATTCAAGTAACTCCTCATTTGACATCAAGATGCTGAGTTGACAACATTACAGACACACTGCTTCACAGAAAAAATCTGTAAGCATCGGGTATCGAATACGGAACCTCTGAATCCGTAGCCAGGAACTCTGACAAATAGACCATAGAAGAAGTTGACATTATTTGTTGGAAATGAGGAAGGTAGATTTTAGAGAAAATGTACCCACATTTAAGTGAAGGGAGAGTGGTAGACAATTTAGGAAACATCTCCTTAAGGGACTCTTAGCTCAGATCTTCTATCATCGGTATATAGTATTATATTGCGAGAAAGATGGCTTTTAGACCGTGCGACAGCCGATTCGGGGTGGAGATTATTTAAACAGAAATTTAATTTTCAAAAGTCTGAGTCATTGCTATTATTCTGACTATTGGTGGTCTAAGTAATTGCTGTTTGTATGCTTTATGTAGTGATTTACTCAAAATGAATATAGAAACTATTTAATTAATTAATAAGAATGATAAAAAAATAATATACTTTATGACCAAGCAAATTGAATTAAAAGTAAATATAATAAATAAATAATTAAGCTAGTCGTTCAATATGGTACGTCACGCCGCTCCGAACTACGGTGTGTAACATTCCCTTTGCCTTCCTCCGTAGGTCTGCCACTGTAGCGCTAGTGCGCCTCTGTTGTGAAAGTGGAGTCCATCCATAAATTCCTTTCGTTTATTTGAAAACATTCATGAAAATTTGTTGAATAACTTCCATGTGGCCAAAACGTTATAGTAAATACTTGCATTTTGTTTATAAGATTTCTCCTCTATTTTTAATTAATTAAATCTACAACAAAAAAACACAATAAAAACGTGTTGCTCAATACTGATTTTGTTAAATTCTACCAAAATCTAAATGTGCATTCTAGTTACCAAAATGTACAGCAAAGATATAAAATAAAAAGCTCACAATTCACAACAAAAATGAAAACGTGTTTTAGTACGAAACATGTCGACACAAACCAATTAACCAAAGTGATTCCGGAATGACACGAAAGTTAATTTCTACCGTGTTTCGTTCCATCTACCTCCGAATATAAAGGCGAGGCGTGGCGAAAGGAAAAATAATATTATCTAGAAACCTCGAGAATTATGTTATTGAAATCCACAGGCCCCTTCCGCGCGTCGCGCGCGACTTACTGTGGTAGGCGTTGAAACAATTGATATTCCACAACAATGTCAAAACTCGATTTCATAAATAACTAGCGGAAGTACTTGACTTTGCCCGGATAAACCACACAATGCATTGCGTGGTTACCTGGGTAACTTTTTTTTTCAAACAGACAGAAAATACTCTTTATTTTAATTACTCTTCTGACCTAATTTTTTAGTAAATTTAAGACAATCTAATCAAAAATGTAAAATTCCAGCCTCGAGGTGCACATGTTAGTGAACAGAGGTTAATGATTCTAAAATCTCAGCCTTCTGCCTGCGTATAATTATATCAAGCAATACTCATGGGAGACAGACATACAAACTTTTCCTTATAACAATATAGATTAAGAATTAAATAGCCAATGCTATTATTTATGCTTTTAGTGGGAATTACTCCATTTAGATATCATATTCTGAAATATGAAAAATGACACCTGGACACGGTAATCAAACCCGGGACCTTTGGCTTAGTATGCTAATGTTCTAACCACTGAGCTATCCAGGAATTTGTCCTGTGCCCAGGGTCATTCTTCACTCATATTTTAAGGCAGAGTATATGATGGACTTAGCGGAAATCGTCGGCTACAAATGTGTAATTTATTAAGATCACGAGCTATCAGATAATATGATATCTAGATGGAGTAATTACCATTAAAAGCATAAATAATAGCTTTGGATATTTAATTCTTAATATGCAATCCCATACAATTTAATAATTGTACAAATGGCAGTAATAAGCCAACTACCGAGTCGAAGATGGCTGCGTTATCTTATAGCTCATGATATTAATATAATCACATATTTGAAGCCGACGATTTCCGCCAGTCCATCATAGACTCTGCCTTAAAATATGAGTGAAGAATGACCCTGGGCACGGACGATTCCTGGATAGCTCAGTGATTAGAGCATTAGCATACTAAGCCAAAGGTCTCAGGTTCGATTCCCGTGTCCAGGTGTCATTTTTCAATTTTCAGAATATTATAATATAGATTATTTATCCAAGGATTTTGAAATAGGAATAAAATATTAATAAATATAATACATTTAGACATGTGTTTTTGTTCTTAGTGCCAATTAAAAACGTAATAAAATTTGAGGTAGATTGCTGTTTATAAAGCCACCATCAACAATAATTGTTTTAATAACTTGTATATTACTTCAATAATATTTGGTCTGCTACTTAACATGTTACATTATTTATTGACACCTGAGGAATTCCCATTAATATTTGGAAAAAAATCCTAAATTTAAAAATATATTGATATATTTATAAAAATTTTTAAAAGAGGAGGTTATCACCACATTATCTTCCCTAGACGAGAATAGAGTGAACATTGTCCAGAAATTCACGAAAATTCAAGAAAAAAATATTCAATTGAAAACGTAGGTAAGACTACTCTGATATAGTTATATATCTAAGAGATACTAATAATTAACTAATTTGTTTTTGTTTTATCCAAATTCCCTACTTATGCGTCGTAGCCTAGGCCTGTACTCTTTGACTATCCTATAAAGTAGCAATCCTACACACCATCCACGGTAGGAGTGTAGGTGACAGAAGGTACTTTATTGCAAACATTGACTAAAATTGTCTAAGGTCAACCTATTCGGATTTTATTTTTTATTTTAGCCGTGTATTACTACCAGTTCAGGTTATACGCATATGTACTAATAACACCAATGTGTCAGAAATGAGGAAGTTTGAATTTAGAGGAAGTACACCAACATTTTTGTGGAGAAAGAGTGGAAAACCATTTTTTGAAAAAACTACCCTCTGTATATATTACCAGGATTTTAATCCTTAACTCATTGTCATATGCAATCTAGTCTAACACAAGAGTGATGCCTTAGACTATGTGACAACTGAAGAAAATTTTATTAAGAAATAATTTGTTTTTGTTTATTAATACTATATTATCAATAAAACATGTTGCAAATGCGTAAATAATAATTTCAGAAAATGTTTGCGGTTATTGTAGTACCAACTCAAAACGCGAGTAAGCTACAAATAACAAAAGAAACAAGGGATGCTAGGATATAAATTATAAAGTAGACAAATATAAATAACTCCAAAAATATATAAAAATATATTTAGCAAGTAATATTAAACAGTAGTGTTGGCGTATTGTATGCAACAACAAAGTCATACAATCAGATGCCGTCACTAACAAATTTAGAATAATGAATTCAATTGTTAGTAACATTTAAAGGGATTAAAAGAAACCAGTCAGTTTCCAAAACCAAACAGGGTCCTTACCCCAGAGAGAAGCTCCAAATACAATTTTAATGTGAACATTACTAGCACAAGATTTAAGAGGCAGGCCCAATAGATTAATGCAGGGGGAAGCTAAAAACACATTAATGTGAAAAATAATAAGTCAATACTAACGAGTGAAGCATGAAAGTTAAATTTAAAGGAGATGCTCAAAATACCTATGATATGAAATAAAACTAAAGCTCAAAAGATAACTTTAAGAGAGACGCTCAGAATACATTTAATTTGAACAATAATAAATCAATATTAACGAGGAAAGCTCAAAAGATAATTTTAAGAGAGGAGCTCAAAACACATTTAATTTGAACAGTAATAAATAATTATTAAAGAGTGAAGATCAAAGGTAATTTTAAGAGAGATACTCAAAACACAGATTGGGTCCAACTTTCGGACCATAAAAGTAAATAATTGTTTAATGGGAAAATCTGCAGAATGAATATAAATGGCCGACATAGAGTGCACCACAATTTATCCGTAAACATTACAAGATCCGGAAAAAAAAATATATTAAAGGGATATGCCCATAAATACGATGCTTAAATGGCGAGTGATGATTAAAGTCCAGTTTTGTCATCGAGATTGACTTTTTGTTCGTAATGTCCCAGCATAAGTACTTTAATCCTCTCTGAATACGGGCCAGGAGGCAAACCAATCAACCCACACATCATTCAGGTTGTATAATATATGTATATAAAGAGAGATAAAGAGAGAGACGCCCACCCCCACACACAAACACACACACACACAAGAAACAAACTTTGTTACATCGGTCTGGATTTGATAGCCCGTTTTTAGTGTATATAAATATATATATATCCTCAGTAACAAAATGTATTTCTGGTATCTGCTTCATTGCTTTCCCAAAGCACGGATCTTCTGGTTGGTGGCGGCAATTGCTTCCCTAAAGTAGGTAGACGTGGCTCTAGCCTATTTAAAGGACTGTCCACACAGTGACACAACGTTTTACCTTCTTCCTTCTGGCTCCCAATTCCTATTCATCTCAATGTCCTAGAAAAGGCCTTTGTACCCCCTCAGAAAATAAGCCACAAAAAAACACTCTGATTTCTTTAGGCACAGTAGCAGAAACTCACAATCATCAACCATCCTAAGTTTATATACTTTAATAACTCCAATTAGGAAAGATAAAAGACTGAAATAGAATGATCATCAACCACAGGAATTCAGCCCTAATATTCTACTACTACATTGATCTGTGTCCTAGAGCCCATAGGGGAAACATATTTGGCCTGAGTCCCAACCGCAGAAACCTGAATGTGTTTATTTACTAGCTTAGGGCCTGCATTTGGCTGTGGTAGTATCGGGGGAGGGGGGGGGGATTACAAGAATAAGACCCGCTTAGGGGACAAGAGGGGTAGACAGATATAAATCAGGGGGCCAAAGAGGGCAGAATAATATCCTTAGAAAGTACAGAGGTCACATTGGTGGTTGCTTTACCCATCACCTTCGCAGGGGTATCCTTCAATGCTGCCTTGTTGGCCCCACAAGGGTTGGGAAGTCCTATCGAGGTCTGTGACCAATTGTTGACGAATAAACAATAACCCGTGGACTGTCCCACTTTGAGGGTGGATCCATGCAGCAATACCAAATGGTATTGCAACAATAAGCTAAAGATACTATCGAGGCAAACAACCACCAAAACAATGACAAGCAGAATGGTGCAGTTTTATAGTGTGTTGGATTAAAATTCTTTAACCTACCCCAATGAAGTTTAAACAACTCGACTAAAATACATTTTTCCAAAGCCATCTTTTACTGTGTCAAAATCAACCCATATCTTCTATCTTGTCCTTCTCGTTTATCTCGAACCACTGAGACCGTCTTTGTCTACGCCAGAATTGAAAAGTTTGAATTGAACGCCGCTTAAACAAACTGATATACCGGGAGTTCTTACTTGCGTGCACAAGACCATCGATAGTTCTACTGTATTCTGGAATGTCCTGGCAAATTTTCTGAGGGGAGGCTTTACGTCCATTTCCTCTCCCCCCCCCTTCCACTCCAGCTCATATAATATGCATAAAATGGTTTGCTCCAAGCAAGAACAAACTTTTCTACCACTCTACACCTTTTCCACGCCTGAGGAAGAGACCATTAAATATTTAGGTTGACTGTTTGTCCAACCGACCAAACCATGCGAGAAAGGATCTTCACATTGACTAGACGCAGAACGTATGAAACCTGGAGGGTATGATTTCATAAGTAGATTTTGAATCCCGGGTCCAGAATAATTTTGTGTACTAGTTAAATTTATTTTGGTTCAGTTATAGTCTAGGGCCTTTTTATCGTAACACCTGAACTAGGTTTGTGTTACGTACGTTGAATCTAGTTTGTTAACAGTTATAATAATGTAGGGTTAACATGACACTATATTATTCGATCAGTATCATTTGTGCCAATCATTTTGATGTTATATTATGCGTTATTATTGTTATATTAGGGTTAACTTTAACTCTCTATTAAATTCCCATTCAGGGCATAGTTTCTTAATGTGTAGGTTGAACTTTGCGACATTTAATAATAAGATGTCTTCAAATCCAATGCATTTACCAAAAGGATGATCCTACCAGTTATTACTGTGGTTTTTTTCTAAGCTTTCTAAGATAATAAGTGCAACTATGACTGTTACTACAACAGCTCTAGTCGGTCGTTTGCAAGTGCCTGAGAGCACCTTGACGCTCTAATGGACTTTGTTTTTGTGGAGTGTCTTAACATTAATCTTGGACTAAATCTAAAAGTTACGAGTTCAAGTTAAGATCGGTTGACCGTAGCCCATATGGCTCTACACGCGATTGTTTTGTGTTTGTATCTTTGATGCATAGTAGCCCCATGGCTTCTTTGGTGCTGACTGACAGCTCTGAAAAGTTACCAGACCAAATTATGTATCCCTACGCCAAACCATATGATCTGCAAAAACATGTGTTTAGCAGATGTCACTTCTGATGGTCAAAATGTAGGTATATACCTAAATTATGCCTGTCAGAAGTCAGCTGTGAGCTGTCAGTCAGCACCAAAGAAGCCATGGGGCCACTTTAGTTTCCATAGCGTTACTAGCAGGGCTATCTAGTTCCGGTGACCGTGCGCCACTCATTGTGCATATATGAGAGAGTGGCCGGCATCCTTAAGATTGAGTTTTTGTTCATTCCTATTATGGGATGTTTGCTTTTGTATTAATGTGGTTAAATTCTATATTCTTGTTGCACTTGTTGATATCAAGTCCTCCTAAATGAGATTTAATAACCGGTTTGACTAATAGTTATTTTGACTGTTGCTTGGACTTCCTTGACAATTTTACAGGCAACTTTGCTTATATTTGACACAATACACACTTTTAGGATGATTGTCTGATTGTAGAAGGTTAGGGTGGTGTAATCTGATCATGTCTATATGAAGGTATTTCCTTGCCTGGTTGCAGTATATTCATTGTAAACAAACTACGGTTTATGCTTAATATGCCATTGAGCTCCAGTGGGCTTAAGGCGACTGTGCCTATGTAACTTTTCTTATATATTACAGGACGAAAATATGCTAATTAATGATTGTCTTTTAGTATTTTGTAATGTTTATGCTTATTGTCTACTAATAAACTTATCATCATTTGAACTCTTCTGTGTATCTTGCCACTTGCACCTCGCTTCCTTTACCGTACCTATTTCAATTAAGGTAGGGAATGGTCACGTGCAATACTAAGTGGTGCCTTAGAAAAGGTACTTGTATGGTACAGTAGTACCATTTCCAAATGCAAATAGGCTAAAAATTACAAAACAAATACAGAGATATACTGGTATATAAATGATAAGGGAAACAAGATAAATAGCTCCAAAATTATATGTATTTATTTAGCAAGTATATGTAATAGTAGTGTCGGCGTATTGTATGCGACACAGAGTCATACAGGGAGTTAACATCACTGACCAATCTAGAATAATACATTCAATTGAAGCTAGTAACGTCAATCATAAGGGTTCAAAAGGCCTGCGACTGTTTAGTCATATTTTTTTCTCCGGTAAAGTAACTATATTTTTACGTTTCCCTCCATCCTACATTACCCAAAAATCCCCACAGATACAATTTATTTTATTTTATTTTACTCTAACAACATGGAAAGATTATGTTATAATGATTACTTAATAAAATGTGTTGATTAAAAGAGCGGGTATTTTTGTTAAGAACACTTAATAACTATCATGGGGAATAATAGACGGAGTTAAACATAGTTTCTAAGATAGCTGGAAGCTAGAAACACTGCAGTCCCAAGGCTCGCTAAGGCTGGTTTTCACGATGATAGTACTATCACGGTAGTCACTCTCACGAGAGTGTACGTTAGCAGCTATCACGTTAGTTAGCTGTTTTCACGGAAAGTAACAAAACACTGTGTTACTGAAAGATTTGGCTACAAAATGGCAGCAGTTGTGCAGGCCGTTGCTGAAATTAAGATTAGTATACAGCGTTAAAAGAAACGAATAGAGATCAGAAAATGGTTAGCAAGGCGAGGTACCACTCGGTGAATCAAAATAGCCTACTCAACGAATTTTCAATAGGAAGTCCATCATGTTGAATGCAAACATACCGCAAATTATTGTACACTATGCATACACAACTAAAAAGGCAGACAAACAAAATAAATAGAAAAACCAATGAACTACAACCACAAAATATCAGAGCTTCTTCATAACAAAAACACATTATGCTCACCACTACCATGAAAGTGAAATGCTAACATTTTCACGTTGATAATTGAAGGAACTCTCAAGATAGCACTACTATCACTATCGCAATAGTCTGGCGAGTTTAATATTGCGATAGTAATATAATGACAGGGAGAGAGTGATAGCATACGTAGACGATGAGGATATCGTAGTAGTTACTATAGTGATAGAAACTATCATAATTTACTATCGCCGTAAAAAACCAGGATTCACCGTTTGAATAGACAAAAGGAGGCTTCCATCAATATTTGTGGTAAGTGTAAATTTGTGCAAGGTTTTTTAAACTATTAGAAAATAGCCTTTTTTTCAAACTCAACTTTATCTCAAGTTCATACTAAATCGAATATATTATTTATATAACTTTACAAATTCGAATTGGGCCGGATACCTTTTTTTGACACGAGGTTTATAGATAGGTGTTTTATATCTTTTCCTACCACTAATTAAAGTGTAAAATTTACCTTTAACTTTTCCCAGGAAGTCTTAAAAGTACTTAAATAATTTAATGTAGTTGAGATATCTATTTATCTTTTATTTTTATTTTAAGGACGTTAACGTCAGAAACATTAAATAAATTTCAATTATTTTGATACTAGATTATTAAAGCTTGTTGCAGTGCTAAGTCATATGTTCCACATGAAGCAGTCAATGTTGAACAGTAAAATACACAATAAGATATTACATCATTGTTCCTTGCACCACGGGTTGCTAACCATTTGGGCTTTATGCATATGACCAGCCTCGGTGGCGTAGTTGGCTAACGCGTTAGTCGTGTTGCGCTGGACTGCCGAGGACGGGGAGATCGAAGTTTGAATCTCGGTCGGGTGAACTGGGGGGGGGGTCCTAAATGGTTTTCCACTCTACCTCCACGCAAATGCGGGCTCACTTCCCCTATATTCAACCTTACAAATTCCTAACCCATTAGCGTAATTAGCACTTAAGCGTATAACCCGAACAGGTAGTAAGAGGCGGTGCTAAATAATAATAATAATAATAATATATGCATATGCACAAATAAAGCTAATATGCTAGGGATGAGGAAGGTTAAATTTATAGAAAGTTTACCCGCATTTGCGTGGGAGTAGAATGGAAAATCATTTAGGAAAAGCCTCCCTCAGTGCACTTGACAGGGATTTGAAACCAGATCTCCCCATCATCGGTAGTCTATCTATTGTGACAATGATGACCTAAACTATGCGTCCACCAAAGCGGGTAATACATCATATTAAATACAATATTGTAAAAATGTTATTTAATGGTTACTACAAATTAGCAAAACCAACTTAGCAAATTAGAAAATTAAAGACTTAAAAAAAAATTTTTTTAATATATCTTCAGTTGAAATTTATTTGAGGGGAATTATTAATTTTAAATTACATTAGGTTAGTTGTAATTCACTTTAATTCTAATGTATGAAGCTATTTTATAAAAATAACAACTAAACTTCTAAAAGACATTAATAACAATTTCATTTCTTTGCTCACACTCACGTGTTGATTAAAGCGCCTGGTGTTTGAATTCAGAAGTGTCACTAACGCGGGAGCTCACAGGCTTGCTGTTGACCAGATATGTTGATACTTCAATAAATTATAATTTTAAGTCTTAACGACATAGCTCCCTTTATCTCTGTTTAAATGTTCTTATTTTTTTCCCCTTTTAAGCTTTTCCTATTGATATTTAATTGAAACATGTTGATATTTTCTTACTGACAGCTACTTTATAAAATCCTTATATATTTGGTTTTATCAGCTTTATTGGAAGGAATGGTAGAAGAGCGGACTATGTTACACCCTTTGGCTCAGAAGCTATGGAAAGTGAAGACGCACCAGTTCAACCTCGGAAAGCAGGAGGTGATAGAACACTCCCTGGACCACAAAGACGGACGGATCAACGTCAATCCAAGCTCGATCCTTGGACGTTTGTTCGGGGACACCGCCTATAACCTCGCCAAACTCACCAAGTCGTTTGTCTCGGAACAGACCCGGGGAAGATGTCTCACATCGCTCAGGTGATGGGGGACAGGCTGATTGGTGGTTTGGTTCAAAGGATGTCAACCACCCCTGAGCCTCCTACCACAAGGCGGACGAGGAAGGTGTATCTTACCATCGATTGAATTTTTCAGTACTCGACTAGATCGGACGAGTTTTAATCATCTAACCATAAACTCCCTAAAGTCATTTCGAGATCAGCAGAAAACGTCCAAAGACTAGTCCCAGTTAAAAAAATTATATATTACTATTGGTGAAATCTTTCATAATAAAGCTATAAAATACCTTAAGCTTTTAAGAGATAGCCTTAAAAGAAAAAGGAATTATATTAAAACTCAAATATTCCATTTAGCTCTTACATTCCAGCAAGAAGTTATATTATACAATTTAAAATCTCTAACTCTAAAAATATACACTAGATAATAAAATTAAATTATCAGTTCTAGAAAGAAGCTATATGTTAATATTTTTTAATTCTTTTAAAAAGGTATATACAATCTAATTAATTTCAAATAGCAGTATTTATTAGCTCGTCTAAAGATAAGATACACTAGGTTCTGATTTAAAATTGCAGTATTTTAACATTTATTAACTCTTCTAAATATCAGATACACCAGCTCATGAATTTCAAATAGATATATTTTAAAATATTGTATATACTCTTTTAAGAAGCAGATATACCAGATCCTAAATTTTAAAAAGCTGTATGTTAATATTTATTAACTCTTTTGAATTTCAAACTTCAGCTGTATCATAAAGGGATTTATACCAAATGGTTAATTTTTTGATGACTATATATTTTAATAAAGACTCTAGGACCATTAATTAGATCAAAAACCATAAATTAACCCACACACAAAGAGTGAAACACCTCGAAAACATACACAATCATTTCAAAGGAACATGTATATAAAATGGATTTGAACAATAATAAGACAAGACAAAACAAAAAAGACAAAAATTCTTAAAACTATTTTTTTTTAAAAATCTTAAAACTATTTGAAATTGAATTAATTGATTGAATTTTGTATATTATTATGTGAGATTGTCTATTAAATAAGCAATAATAATAAAAGTAATAATAAAAATAATAATAAAGCATATATTTAACTTTCTTTGTTATATTATAAAGAAATATTTCTGTTCGTGGTTAGGGATGAAATTTTCAAGCTTTTGCAAATTTACAATAAAAATAAGCAGGTATTTTATCAATTATTTTATAAAATATTATATCCCAAACATGTTGTAGTGTTGTAGTGTTGTGTTATAAAATAATTATTTATTCTACTAGCAGTCAGAATAAATTCCACTTTATTACAGATGATAAGCTCTTTTCAAAATACATAGTTTAAAAAAAAAATTGGATACACTCAGAGGAATTTTGATTTAACTCTAACTATGTAGGTGTCTATGTAGGTGTCCTATTTATTATCATTTATTATTGTTTTAATAATCAGATACGGAGCTTTTGAATTTCAAATAGCAGTAGTTTAACATTTAATAACGCTTTTAAAAATCTGATTTTATAAATTATAACTTTTTAAACATTTACTTTCAAGGTTAGTTTTCAAAATCTTTAGGATCCTTAAATTAAATAAAGTAAACCAAGGGCGAATTTCTATTTTATTTTATAAAAAAATTGCATTCCAAATAGGTTGGTTCTATTGTGAAGCATTAATATTTTCTTAATTCCTGACATTCTTTATTTAATTACTATATCCGTGTTAATAAAAAGACAAATGTATAGTTTCCTCAAGATAGTTTGAAGGCAATCATGGATATTATAAATTTATTTAAAGATATGTTTTCAACCAGGGCACGTGTGTGACATAATTTTGAAACTTTCGAAATATTTTATATTTATATGTTTGATAATTATACTTGTTATTAATATTTTTACACACTAAAATAAATATAAAGTGTATATTTTATAAAAAAAAAACTAATAGAAAATATTTTATAGCAGGTCTATAATGTGTGACAAAAATGATATCAAGTGTATTTCTTATTATTGTGTTTTATTAAAATAAATAATACTCTTTATCTTCTTTATTTGATTTATTCTAATCTATATGAAGCCAAACTTTATATTCACACAAACATATAATCACGTAAAACCATAACACCAAATTATGTGAGTCTTTAATTAAGAACATTAATAATATGTTTTAAAAATTCCAATAGAAGGTATCATTTGACAACAGTGAAATAGTAACTTTATAGTATAAATGATAAAATTAGCTTCAAGACTACATGATGTGCCATTGGTACCATCAACAATTTTAATGTCTTCAAAATCATATTTTTAATTAACTGGAGAGTAAACATACACCGTAGCCATTATTAGTCGGGTGATTGTAAAAGATTCCGGTAGTGTTAAAAAATAATTACGGTCTTATTTAAGTCGACGGGTTTAGAGTGTCTCCATCCCACTGTTCTTGAATTCCTTGTTGAGGAACTATTGAATTCTCAAAGACAATGAAGATCTTGTTGGCTGTGGTATTCCTTGTTACTGTCATGAGCTGCGTGTCCACCGCACATACGTCAAGACATCAAAGAATCAAAAGAGAAAATAACAAAACTACAGTAACTACAGAAACTACACGTAAGAAAAATAAGCACTAAACTTAATTTTTATATTTCAAACTCGTGAGGTTTTTTTATGGATGTGTATCTTCAAGGTACCAGCCAACTAAATAGGACAAACGTAACGCCTTTGTCTGCTTGTCCAACCATTCGAGCCTCAATTAAATTAATTGGTACAATTGTTTGCTGTAAGAATCATACAATACAATTTTTGTATTAATTCTGTACTTCCATTAATTAAGTTAGTCTTAAATTATGGGTTGTCCGCATCAGTGAGCAAACATTAAAAAGTGTCAATAGTTAGTGATTACTAGAAGTTAATTTTATACAAGGCCAAAGGTCTTGTGTTTGATTCCCGTATCCATGATTCATTTTTAAATCTAGACTTGACCGTAACCATACTTAACAATTATAATAGCTTTTATATTTAATCCATCATTTACATTATTAAATAAACAACCTAATAATGTAATTAGTTATTGTATTATTTTCTCCCTGACATTGTGACAACATTATCTTCCAGTTTTAAAATAACAGTCTTTCTATTATCATCAGACTGTAGTATTAATGCAGGTTAATCTATTTTATATACAAATGACTGGAAGGTCGGGAATCGACGTAAAAGGGAGATTTTTACTAAATCTTCCCCAATCTTCCTCCACTCAAATACTTATGTATGCCCTTTAAACTATATTTTTTTCATCTTCACACCATTAGAGTAATTGAATTCAGATAGCTCAGCCAGGGAAAATCTTATATATAAGTTTATAAAAAAAATCAGATAAGAAAAATGAACACTGCATTTTTTAAGTGGAAGGACTACCTTGTAAAACTTGAGAAGCGCTATCAGCGCAACTCATAAGAAACGTCCATATATTGAACTATTTGGACTGTTTAGCCGACACCGAACTTGAGTTGCGGTGTTGTCATATCTGTCAAATTTGGTCTAAAAGAGTGAAGGGGGAGCGAGCTAATCTGTTGTTTACATGGGTCAAGTTTCTTGGAAGGGAAAGGCAGGCAAGAGTGCGGCTTTTATCAAAGACCACACTATACAGAAATCTGCTGCTTTATTTTTAGCTTGAACTAATATAATCAGTAATATGGTTTTCTTAATATTTCTTACCTAGCGGAAGAAAACATTTTTAATTTGACGTTCTCGTTTTAGACTGGTTTGCTGGTGACGAGTTTGGGGTTCAAATCCCAGTAGTGTATATTGAGGGTGTTTTTTAAAACGGTTTCAAACACGCTACTATTATTTATTTATATCACTGCGTCTTACTACCCGTTCGGGCTGTACACTTATGTACTAATTACTCTAATGTGTTAGGCATCAGGAAGGTTAAATTAAGAGGAGGTGCATCCATATTTTCGTGGAGTGAGAGCAGAAAACTATTTAGGAAAAACCACCTGTGAGCATCCGACCGGAATCGAACCATGATCTCCCCGTCTTCAACATGTCAGTTGAACACGGTGAGTAGCACATACTATTGGACTTGATTTCTGGTGGTGGCATGGCGCTTAAGCATTTAAAAATAATAATAGATTGTTATAGAATATATTGGAAGTTTGATACAAACCATCTTTCAGCTTCAAACTCAAGTATATCAGAGGGAACCAAACAAACTGGAGGAAGACACATTTTGATGGGGAGAGGGGTGGAGAAGAAATTGGTGGTAATACCCCGCCCTATCAAACCTCCCCCCTTCCCAGTTCACCCTCAATGAGTAACATTGGATATACAACTATCGACAGACACATCGTAGAATGTAGATAATTTCCTCAGCATCTGACTTAACCCAAGCTATGAGGGGTGAGGACAGTGTCTGATAATAATAATAATAATAATAATAATAATGGTGATAGAGATATCTTAGCAATTAACATAAAAAGTGTTTATTTTTTTATATCTTTTTTCATGGACGCAGAAAATTGGGGGTCAGAGATGTACCCTTCTTTAAAAGTGTTAGAACCCTTAAAAGGCAGGGGGGCCACACACATATGTATAAAACATAAATAAGAAATTGTGTTTTTTTTTATTATTTACTTTAGTTTCTTATATTACACCATCCAGATACTACTAATAATAATTATTTTAATATAAACTTAAAGATGCACTAAAATCTCCTATTGTAAAACTAGCTTGACCTACATAAGCTTGTAACATGTATAAAGACATAACTATGCAGTAATTGACCCACGGTGGGTGCCCCCAAGGAAAAAATACACCACCGTCCCCAAATCTTATGAATAATTGTAGATCATAAAAAAATATTTAGACATTTATTATTGGAATTATTTTATAATACGTAATAATATAGAGTAGGTAGGTTAAATTTAGAGGAAGTGTACCCACATTTGCGTGGAGAGATAAGAGTGTAAACCCATTGAGGAAAAACCACTCTAAGTGCATTACCATACAGCCATAATATTTGATAAAATTGTTGCTGAAAAGTTTCAATATAATGTAAAAAACTTAATCTGAATTGAATAAAACAATATTAATAAATATTATAAACAAATTAACAATATTAACACTTATAGAGGCTAAACAAACATTGATCTCTGTGAAATTGTCTACACTTTCCTCCAAGGACAAGCTACGGGTAGTAGCTCAACAGTCAACATATCTAATCCCTGCAGCCTTTATTGATTCATGTGCTTCTTAAATAATTTTTAGTAAAGTTTTGAAAATGACCTGACAGCTGTTTCTATTGATTTTACAGGAAAATATGTACATACATTTTTGTACAGCATAAATTATGCGCGATAAAATGACTATTGAGTAATTTTTGATTGAATAATGAGATCTTTACGAAACAATGATAGGCCTGAAAGACAACGCTTTCATATATTACCAAATTAATTTTGGGTGGGTGGACCTGCGTGATGGGCCCTATTTTGAGCGTGGGCCTGTGGCATTCTGCCACCCCCCTATAATTACACCAATGAACTTGTAGCTATCAAGAATTTCAAACTCTATTAACCTATTTTTTATTAATTATATTCGATAATCAAATATAGCTTTATACGTTTATACATATTTTAACATGTATAACACTCACTTTGATGGCCTCATGGTCTAACGCGCTACTCTTACAGTAGACTAGACTGCCAATGATGGGGAGATCAAGGTTCTAATCTCGGTCGGGTGTACTAAAGTTAGTTTCTCCAAACTGGTTTTCCACGCTCCCTACACGCAAATGCGGGTACAATTTCTATGATTATAACCTTCCTGATCCATAAAACCACTAAACAATTTTTGAAAAAAAATCTATTCACAAATTCTCTGTTTATTTGACAAAAATTTTAATCCAACCATTTACTTCAGGAACTGAAAGAAAATATTTTGACCAGATTAAATAATATTATATACAAATATATTTATATTATAATATAATGTAAATCAAAATATAATATAATATTATATTATAATATATATAAAAATATAATATTATATTATTAAATAAATATTATATATCTATATATATATTCAAATTTGAAGATAGCATATAGAACAATTTTCTGCAAAAAGAAATATTTTATTTTTAAAAATGTATAATTTTTATAGAATAAATATTACACTTATTGCCTGTACTTCAAAAATTATAAACACTAACTCTAAAAATAAGTATTTGAAATTACAATAAAACATAAAGAAATATACTGCAAGAAAAGGTTTTTCGCCCAATTGTATAGAAAATATCCATCCATCGATTTTGACCAAATTTGATAGGCTTAAACACAAGTTTTACATTGAAGCATGATCATTTTATAATCTATTTCTCCCTTATCAATCACTTTTGTGTCAGGGACGTTCATAAAATATATATACACATCACTAGCTATTTTATAATTTTAGCTACACACATTATATAATAATAATAATAATAATAATAATACATCCATTCTACAACTTTATACATTCAAAGTCCTTCATCAAAACTTCTGCAATGAACACAACGTTTTTAATTTTATTAGGGAGCTGTGCTACAAATTTTGGTTGAATTCCGACCGCGTGAATTGAGGTGTTTTTCCTCGTGATTGCTCATTTACTCCACGCAAATGTGGGAACACTTTCTCTTAATTACCGTATTTATTATCTACCCTACTTTATTATTGTAAATTTACGGATAACATCAAAGAATATTAAGAAGTGAAGCATTTCTAATATCACAAGAACAAAAAAAAAGACATGGAAATAATCTTTACACTGCACACTCTTATATATGTTGAGTAACATCCTCCTCTTAGCATTTGTGTTCCCCCCTACCCTTCCTCTCTAAATTTTATGTTATTTCCAAATCTTTGACTATGGCACGCGAGGAGTGCGAGAAAGTAAAAATTATATTTGTGATGAAACTATTTTGTAAAATAATAATTGTCAAAATTAAATATGTATCGGTGTTAATGTTATTAATTTTAAAAGCGCGGTGGTCAAGGCATGTTCAATAGTCCCCCCACCCCGTTTCATTATCCACCTTTACAATTGATAGCAAAATAGTTTCAAGACATTTATCTATTGTGACAAGTGTATTTCTTGTTCAAATTGCCAATAGTCCAAAATGATTTAGTTAGCCCCGTATTATCGATACCAAATTATTGACTCTGTTTACAGATCAGATTACCAAAGGTAGGGCTAAAGTGTTTGATTGGTACACCAAAGTGAACCGAGCCCGTGTGGGTTTTACGCCGATGTAATAATTAAGCTAATGTGTCAGAGAAGGGTAAGGTTGCTTTTAGATGACTTACACTCACATTTGCGTGGAGGGTGAGTGGAAAACATTTTAGGAATAATAACCTCATAGCACCAAACTGGGATCGAACACCAATCCCCGTCCTCAGCAGTCCAGTTTTTTGCAAAAGTAGTGCCTTAAATCATGAGGTCACCAAAACGGGTCATGTAATTATATTAATTAGGTATTCTACGCACGAAATTAATTAATGGATGGATTTTAAACTACAGTATTAAAATTGTATTTTTCATGCAGAAATGATAATAAATTCATGACACTTTTTTTTATCCAATTCACAAGAGTAGAACATTTATTTTTCTTTCGTCTGGTTGAGAGATAAAGTAGTTTTTTATTTTATTTTTTTCGATCTCTTTTTACAGAAACGGCTTCCATTGCAAAACACGTGGTATTCACACAACTGATTTAATAAATGAACGCAGTCGAGTTGATATTTTTCCTGAGAACATCTGCTCGTCACCGTGCAACGCTTGGCATCACTGCCATGAGTTTTCTCGAGAGGTTCATTTTGTTCAACCTTACACCGCTAGGTCACAGGCTACTGCACCACAACACTTTTTTGAATTAAAATAAAACTGTACCACTTTATTTTAGTTTAGAACAATATGTATGCTGAAAAATGAAATGATAATTATTCTCAATCATATTTACTCGGTTTATACTTTGTCTGCAGATTTTTAAAAAAACAACACTAAACCAAGAAAATACGATCATGCAAAAATTATTTAAACAAAGCTGCTTACAAATATTTAACTTTTAACTGGCGTTAAATTATACTAAATGATAGAGAAATGTGTTTATTGTAATAAAATGAAAACCGTTTTAGCCTAAGTCTTCCCACATTTCAATGACAAGCCCAGTTTGTTTCATGCAGTGATCTTTAAATTATTTTTTAAAACTTAAATTTGAATTGGCTGGGTAGATAGGAATAAACTATAAACCATGTAAATGAATTGATCTTTACAGTAGTAAAAATCTTATTAAAATATGTATAATAGTTTTCTTAGTAATCATGTACAGAGAAATCGTCTTAGAAAACCGGCCGCGCTCATCTCTCATGGTGATCCATCCCCTTAATCTGTGTTTTCAACCCCCGCAATGCTTTATCAGCTCACACACACACACACACACAAGTGTATATAGTGTACCTAGCGTGGGAGTTGTGGTAACTGACAGCTAGCAAAATTGACCAGATCTGCTCTTATTATCCATTCGCCAAACTATATGATCTGCAAGACCAGAATTATATTGAGTTGGTGTTACTTTTCAAAACAAGCACTTTGTTTATAAAATAAAATACGTAAAATAAAATGGGATGTTCAACCTATAAACTCTGCAAAATTTGAAAATGGGGCATTTCGTAGCCTTTAAAAAAAATTAAGAGAAGATAGAAACCAGTTTTTTTAATCTATTTTTGAATTGTAAAACACATCACTCACTCATTTCTATTCATTGACATTTCTTTATATTTATGGTTTTGTATTCTTTCGATGATGAATCTAAAATTGTTATATTTTTCTTGACTTGCATGACTTTTAACTCTGGTGTTCTCTAAGACACCACGGCATGTTTTTTCTAAATGCGACGGCAAGTTTTTCGGAAGGTAGAGCATAAAATGACTCATTTGTACCCAGTGACTTAGAAAACGCTACGGTTTTTGCCGTCGTGTGTCACGTGGCACAATACTCCTGCGTAAAAGGGATATCAAAAACACTTTAACAATGCGAGCTTCTAGAAGGCTGCGTTTTCTTTAGGAATTAAGATGGCGTACCATATTAAATTTGGGCTGTTGGTGACGTCAAACAAACCATATTTAGCTGTGTTCATGTACATGTGTTTAAAAAAAATAAAAAGTGTTATTATGAAACTGATATTTTTTATGTATCTTTCTCTATTTTATATAAAAACATATTTTTATTTTAAAATTTATAGTGGACAGTTGTAAGAAGATACAAGTATGAATATAATGTTTCTTAATTTATTATTTTATGCACTATAAAATCGCTTGTTGCCACAATCGTAAAGAAAAAAAACATAATAGTTTTATAAATATTTTTTGTTCTTTCAATTAGCTAATAAAAAGACAAATATACAGTAAACTTTAGGCAAGAGTTATTGAAAAAGTTTGATAACAGTATTGATTGATAATATAGTATTATTAAGAAAATAATTATTATTTACCATAGATTGACATTAGTGACTTTCAACCAATGTTTTCACAATACAAATATTCTGTTAGCTCTCAGTTACCACTCCTACTCTGGATAAACTCTAATCATATTATATTCTGAAAAATGACACCTGGACACGAGAATCGAACCCGGGACCTTTGGCTTGGTACGCCAATGCTCTAACCAATGAGCTATCCAGGAATCATCTCGTGTACAGGGTCATTCTTCACTCATATTTTAAGGTAGACTCTATGATGGACGTACGGAAATCGTCGGCTACAAATGTGTGGGTTTTTTTTTTGTGGGGGTAAGGCACGGGAAGATTCCTGGATAGCTCAGTGGTTAGAGCTTTGGCTTACTAAGCCAAAAGTCCCGGGTTCGATTCCCGTGTCCAGGTGTCATTTTTCAATTTTCAGAATGTAATATATTGATGGATTAATTCTCACTAAAAAGCATAAATAATAACTTTAGTTATTCGATTCTTAAATATGCAATCCCGTACAGTTATAATAATTGTACAAGTGGCAGCAATAAACCAACTACCGAGTCGAAGGTGGCTGCGTTATCTGATAGATCGTGATATTAATAAAATCACACATTTGTAGCCGACAGTTCCCGCACGTCCATCATAGACTCTGCCTTAAAATATGAGTGAAGAATGACCCTGGATACGGGACGATTCCAGGATAGCTCAGTGGTAGAGCATTGGCGTACTAAGCCAAAGGTCCCGGCTTCGATTCCCGTGTCTAGGTTTCATTTTTTAATTTTCAGAATATGATATATTGATGGAGTAATCCTCACTAAAAAGCATAAATAATAGCTTTGACTATTTGATTATAATCATACTAGGTATATTATGTTCGAAATGTGTTACTCAAGTTACAGTTCCAAAAAGTTATTGTGTCTCTGTTTCAATCCGGTTAACAAAATGATTTGTACATTTATTTACAGAAAAATCAGATGGGGATCTTATTAAAGATGTCAGTGATGGCTACGATGACGCTAAGAAGATAATGGGAGGCTTGTACGACAAGGTGAAGAAGGCCACTTCAGGCGCCAAAGATTATATCAGTGAGACGGCTAAGGGAGCGAAGCAGGCTTGGGACAAGATTTAACTGTAATACATATTAAATCACGAAACAAACATTGTGGATACTATAGTCATTTTATGTTGATGGAATAAAATAAAATGAATTCCTGATAATTGTGAAACGCTTTGTTTTATCAACAAACATTTACAAAATGAAATGACTGTTTTAAGGCACCATTTGAGGAGAAAAACCTCACTCTATTGTTCTTAATATGAGAGTGAAAGTTTTGAATCGTAAAAAAATACAAAATTATTTCTTAATTATCTAAGAAAAAATCTATTTGGCCCTATTAAATCATAATTAATATAAATGAATATTAACAAACAGTTTGCAAAGCATTGTAATAACGGAACTGTCCATTTTGAGGTGACCACAATTCATTTAATTTAAATTAGTCGGAAAATGTAATCTCGACATGGGAATCTAACTCAGGTCCCTTGACTTATCGCACCAATTAATATGATAGCTGGCCATGTCTGAACATTGGAGTAGAAAGGTATACACAAATGGGTCGAAGGTTTGGCCATGGGACTTATTTTCATTGAAAATGCCAGTCGTGCAGGGAACTGTTTCCAAAAAAATTACAAACGGCAGGTATATATCAGTAGTTGCGAAATCCATCCTAGGTATAAAATCTGTGCTACCTTGGGAGGAATCTATGAGAATGGTTTATGAATTAAAATTTATTGCTTAGCTTGTTGATTGCCAAGAAAGATCCATCACACAACTCTCTTTGGGTATCAAGATTTTATAACATGCCTATAGCAACTGTTTTCAGATTCAGTTCATGAGGAACAAACTTGAGAGAGTTATATTGTTAAGGAACTCACTGGATAGTTATACTTTCCTTATCGTCGTCAAAATCGATATAATCCATGCTATAATATCAAACAACTTCACCTTCAATAGTTATAGAACCTCCTCATTGCCATTACTCGGACACAGAATTCACACATTTTCAAATATCAATACATTCTGGCCTTAAGACGACTTCCAAAGACTTCCTTAACTATGTGACTAACTATAATTTGGTCTGGTCCGCTAATAATGTAACTTTCCAGCTTATCGTTATCGAGGAGCTGTCAGTCTCCCAGCTTGAGAAGCCATGAACTATAGTTTGGCTCTTGTGAACGCAACCAGCTATTCAGCCTCAGTGTCATAAACTCCAACCTCAAAAGGATATTTTACACTTATTTGTACTATAGAGGCTCTATGTGGATGTGGAAACACTGGTAAACGTTGACGGAAATTTTCACACAAAAAATTGCTTTATCTGAGTTTTTTCATTATACCTTTCATTAGTTTATCGAGAACATTTAAAGTATAGCTTGGTGTCAATTGTCACATCATCCCAAATTATTGGTTTTGATTCTATATTGAAAATGTTTTGGCCAAAGTCATCCACATCCTGTGTGTTGACGTTTTAAATAAAGAAACAGTAGCATGAATTGAGAATTATGTGTTCACCCTTCCTTTAAAAAGCTAGCATCTATAATAAACCCAAATTATATATTAAAAATAACTGGATAAGGAGTAAATAATCACTCTAATAAGGATGTACATAAATTAAAAATAGAAGAAAATTACTATGATAAAAAAAATTGGTAATCTAATACTTGTAATTTCCTTAGTAGATGATTTATTAACATGATAAAAAGGCTGAGGAACACTAATTTAACATACTTTATTTATTAGCATAAAATTTGAATATATCCTAATACCTTTCGTTTCTAATAATGTTAAAAAGGAAAATTCAAAAGACAAATATAAAATTAATAAAACCCACGCAACAGCCTCTGTTAAGAAACATAATGAAGTAATAGCATTACATCTCAACAAGGAGTATACGTAATGAAATAATATACAATGTTACAGAAACAAATGAAAGCCTAGCATCATGATTTGTCAAAGAGTATAACGGTTAACTGAGCTGTATCACCAGAAGTTGTTTATTTTAACTGTTCTATTGCTCCTAGTTAAGTATAATTTTCCCCCCTGATTCTTAGCTATTCAATGCTAATGGACACAATTTAAAATAATAATTATTTTTGTCTCGTTTATTTTAAGGGTTTCTATTAGTCCGTTATATCGATAACTGGGGTATTTTGGATGTAGAAATGGCTTAGGGTAGTAATTTTATAAGGAAATGCTGAAAATTTAGAGTTTTTATTATAAAGAAAACTTTTTTTTTAATAGTTTAAGAATTGGCCCTATTTCATCAAATCGTACTCAATCTTGTACGTTAAGTCCACCAAAGATGATTTTTAAAGTTTCGGAATTTTCTTAGAGATATTACACCAAATTTAAGTTATCTATGACTCAAATTGTAATTTTCGTCCACCATTTTGAATTATCAATTTCAGGATTTTTCCTGTTTTGGATTTTTCTTAAAGATAAAGCATGCTCCATAGCGTCATTCCTAAAATAAGCTCTCTAGAACTTAATTGTACGTTTCATCAACATTTTATATTAGCTCATTTTGTATCAATTTTTTTCATAAATTTTAAGTACTTCATAGCATCCAAACCAAATTTAAGATTTCTAAGATTATATCTTACGTTTAGTCCGCCGTTTTTGATCCACCATCATGGATTTTTAACTTTGTGTTGTTTTCATACATATAAAATGCTCCATAACATCCATACCAAATTTCAGTCTCTAAGACTCTATTTGTAAGTTTCACTGGCCATTTTAGGACCTGACATCATACATTTTTCAATTTTAAAATTTTCCTCGCAAATATGGAATGCTAGATAGCGTTCATACAAAATTTCAACTCTCTGGGTGATCGTAAATCGGGGGAAAGAGCTCTGGAATGACACACAAACACCACATGGATTTTATATATTGTAAGATAGCTAGATGTAGACTACTTTTGAACTGTGGCTAGCAGTTGTAATATTAATTGGACTATGACTGCCTGATTGTAGAGGAGCCATTGAGACTCATGGCTGACGGTATACTCCGACGCCATCCCTTGGTCCATTGCAAGAGTGGCCCCAGATATGTTGTATTGCTGGACGAGTCTGCTGCAATGGAAAGAGACCATTGGGAAGACCTAGATGCCAATGGGAGGATAACATTGGAATGGACCTGAAAGAGAGTGTAATGAGGTTGATGATATAAATAACTCAAGATAGGGGTAGGGTGTAATGAGGTGGACTGGTTAGAACTATATCAAGATAGGGATAGGCGGCATAGTTTTGTAAGTGCGGAAATTAAATTCGAGTTCCTAATGCCATAAATAAGTAAGTAGTTACTAATTTTGAATTATTCTGCTACATTGATGAAATTACATTATTTCAATGAATACAAAATTCCATGATATATTTCAGGTAATGGATGTAGGCTGATAAAGACACAATTTCGTGTGTTGTAATTATATTTTATCATTTACATATTATTTTTGCTAGCACGGCTTCCCACTTAGCTCTTTTATTTATTTAACTTTCTAAACCAATAATAAAAAGCATTAATCAAGCAATCCTTTTTCATCAAAAATAGGCAACAACCTTTTCATTTCTGTTTTGTAAACCTCAGATAAGTATAATGAAGATGTAGTTGTTTCGTTGATGTTCTCAATACTTGGGGTATTAGCTGCTGTGGCGGTTGTCAAGGCCATAATAATGCAAGCGGAAAAGATACAATAAAATGATTTTCCTCCAGTTCATTATTTAATTCCTCAAATGAAATAATCTTCCCAGAGTATTGTAAAGCCCTTAATGTAGATTTAAGAGAATCGTGATACACCACAAGTAGTTCCTTAAAGTGGTGTAATCTCACATCTGGTGTTGGGCTGGTGTAAAGGAAGTAGATTAAGTCTATAGCTGGCGAGCCATAGAACGGTGTTTGAAATCAACAAGTCTTAGCTCACAAGCATCTTCAAAATCATGTGGATACTTAAACATTATGTTATTAATCCAAAGATCACCATGGTTAAGCACGTTAAACCCATTCTCGTCCCTTAACACAACCTGGTTTGTTCGATCATATACTGTTTTAGAAAGTTCACGCAGCTTTTCCACTATTTTTGGAAACACTTAGGCCATGTGTCTACTTCATTTGCAAGAAGTTTCAAGCTAGTAGAAAATAGTTTCACCGAAGGGCTTTCTTCAGTTTGAATATCAGCCCACATGTTTGTCAGGAAATATTTCATTGAATCTGGGTATTGTGATTTGAGTATGACCGAGGCAGCGTGAAATTTTCCAATGAGAGTCATAACCATCTTGCACTTGTGTAAGTTTAAACCGTACTGTCTTGTCGCTACTTTAAATCCATCCGGCTGAAGGTCCTCGATAACCAATCTCTGTTCTGGCTTTTCTGTAAAATACAGACCTTTTGGTCCAATCGGCTTAAAGCCTTCAGGATCCAATTTGTAATGGTAGTTTTGTATTATTGGTAGAATAGATTTGTACATCTCAATTTCTCTTGTAAATACATTAGTTTCAGTAAACACCTTCCTTTGCATTTCTTCAAATGGTAAATCCTTTACAATTAAAGAACATTCGTCATAGTTCCCATCACCTCTGTTGAATTTTGCAGCTACCCTGTACATGAGACTGCAATAATTGTCTCCGAAAGCTGTGGCTGCTCTAATATCAATATGCTTTACAGATATTTCTGGATCACGCTCTCCTTCTCTTAGGCTTGTTCCATGAAATTTTCAGTCAGCCACGTTGGATTGATATAACCATTTTTTGTTGCCATCTCTAACAAGCCATTCAAGTAGGTTCTGCTGGAAAACAAAATAGGTATAGTTGATATATTCTACACTAAGCAGTTGTGTGGAAATAATTTTACTTTTAAATACTGAAAGCTTACAATATTGAATTGATAATATATTTTATTCTTTAATAATTAAAAATCCACTGCAATGGTGGACACGTGAACTTAATTTCAAACTAGTTTAGTCTAGTATAGTGGTTACAGGAGGTCAAGGCTCTAATCCTGGCCAAGTGTATTACGAATGTTTATTCCTAAAGGCTTTTTATTCCTAAATTCTTTCTCTTTATCTTTCCAGGCAGATTTGGATATTTTTTTTTCCAAATTTACTTTCCTCATCTCTATCCCACTCGCATAGTTAATTTTTATACCATAACGTATCAAAAGAGATGGTGAAATAAAAAAATTATATTCTTTAAAATAAAATGTTCACAAATTAAATTCAAAAATACAATCGATAGCAAATTAAAATTGTTTTCAAATACATAATATACATTTTCATTCATTTACTTTGCTTCAATGCTCCACGATGGTATTGTTTAGTTGAGAGTTGCAGTTTAATTTTATGACACAATTATTTATTAGTTAATTGTAATAATTAATGTGGCATTGAAATTGACAGTTTAATTTTAGATATTGACATTAGTCTATGAGTTTTGTTTATTTAATAGCTTTATTTTATTATACTAGTTATAAATAAATACATATTTTTGTAACACATTTTCTCTTTCGATTAAATTCATTCTAAATTTATCAATTTTTATAATTAATTTGTTGAATACTCATTTTTTCATTTAGATTTGACAGGATGATTATGGAGTTGGTACTAGATTTCATGTTGCATTTTAAATGATATCACAAAGTAAAATTGAAACACTATAAGATGCAGCGTCTCATTAAATATAAACAACTTGATTTTTTAATGATTATTGGCATTTTATTGAATTTTCTTTTAAAGACAAGTTCAATAATGATTACTAAATGAGTTTGTGTGTTAAGCACTGTTGGCTGGTGGAAATATTTTCTAGTGGGGAACAAACATCTTTAGCATTGTAGTTCCGTAATAAGAAAGGTTTTTAATGCAAGCCCTTCGAACCGGAAGTGAACGTTCTGAACATTGGCTGCTTCCGTTGAAGGGGTCTTCGTAGTAAATGTGAACGAAATTTTTAAAAATTTGATCGTTTTGTCTGTAATTATTTTAGTGATACAGGTTGAATAATTATCTAAATTAATTAATAGTTGATTTTATTGACTATTACATTTAAATATGGTGGAAATATCTAATTTAATATTTGTCTCGTTAACTTGGTCACTGTCATTTTATTGTTTTTTTTCTACACTGCATCTTACTACCTGCCAGGGTTATACTTATTGTAGCTAAGATAATTGTATGAGAAAGGTGTAATTTAAATTCGGCTTAAATGTAGCCACATTGGCGTGGAGGGAGAGTGGGAAAACATTTAAGAAATGCCACCTTCAATACACCCAACCATTATTCAAGCCCCGATATGGAAGGTACCTTTAAAGTTAGTGCTTATAATGCCCGTACAAGTTTTTAATATATATTTTTAATTAGAAAAAGTTCCTGCTTCGAAGAGCACACATTCGTTATTAGTGGCCACTAATTTTTTATAAATATGCATTTCATATGAAAACAAACAAAACTATTTATTTTATAAATATAGTAAAATATGAAAACTTAAGTATGTGCTGCAGTTGTTATCACAACAACCGGTGTGTCAAAAATGTAATTTATCACTTTTAAAGGACACCTCTTATTTCGATCTACGTGACCAACCTTTCTAGTTTGAATTGAATAAAAGTAAACTTAGACATAAAAAGTATAATACAAATATATATAATTTACGTATGTATATTCAAATACATATATCTTATATATATATATTCAATTAAATGAATATATATAAAAAATTCAAAATATATATTAAATTATATATAAATATACATACTAAAACGTATATTCATACAGGGCCTATAATATTTAAATACATACCAAACTTGTAACAGGTTTTGATTTTGTTTTATTTTCAATATAAAACTTATTACTACCTACTATAAAGGGTATGGATAAGGAAGATTGTTTAGAAAAAGTGCACCAACATCAGTGTGGAGGTAGGATGGGAAAGCTACAGTGATAAGCTACATGTGAAAGCCAGCCCCAATGCACCGAAACGAAATAAGAAACCCAAACTTTCCCGCTTTCAGTAATCAAGTATATAACGAGTCTGATGCCTTAGACCACGTAAGCACCAGTGCTGGTAGGGTAGTTTAGCAACTATAACATTATGTATAAAACTAGAAATATTAACAGAAAATGTATAACTAGTAATCTCAAATAGGATTATCACGATAATTAGCGATATATATATCCCGCAACTATTTGTGAATTTCTTTAATCAAGAAACGGTCGTTAATTATTAGAAATAAAATACACAAAAATAGCTAAGCCCACTTAGATTTGTTTTTCAGTAAGTTAAATTTTGTTTAATAAATACAGACTGGAATTTTTGATACAGTAAATTTGATAAATCAATGAACATATTTGACCTTTTTAATAATCTAACTGATTTAGAAGTTGTTATATAGTTGTTAGATAGTTGGACACAATAATGGAGTGGCAAATATGTTTAATCTAATTGGTGATGGTAGGGAGGTCAAAGTTCGTGTCTTGGCAGGGTAAGGCTGCAGCATGAAAAGGGGGGTAAGAGGTTTTAGGGAGCTAACTCCTATTCACTGAAACTTCGCAAAAAAATAAAATGAATAACACTTCCATATTTACTGTATAAACAATATTAAAATTAGTTTAAAATAGAAGATGTACATTACGGTTAACAGTCCAATTTTCATATGAAAAAACTTATCTGAGTGCTAAACTGAACTAATATAAATTAATATATGTATTAAGGGTAACGCTATTAATCAAACCTTTATCAAATATTCTCAACCTACTTTCTAAGCTAATTACAACTGGATGTGAAAGAACGCATAGTACTCATATTTTATAGTTTTATATTTCCTAAATATTACCTAAAATTAGTTAAGTAGGTATTATCAGACTTATTTGAACTAACACGAACCTTCAAAGGCTTTAAATCTTGGAATAAATAGAGAGTTAAAAGCAATAATTCACGAAAGATGTTTGTATTACTCATAGATCCTATTTTGAGCTTAAAATTTGAGACGTCAATAAATTACTTTAACGAATATAAAATAACTTTTATCAGCGAGAGAAATTCAAAAGAGTCTAAACAAGGTTTAACACATCCAAACGGTTGTATACAACTAACTTAATAGGGGAATGGGGGAACACAATAACTAAAAAGGTGACTCGATTTATTTACATTATATCACCCGAAGTACTGGTACTAATCTGTGTACAGAAGCTGTTTGTGTGTCACTTCTTTTTATTCAACCGGTCTCTCCGTATATTTACACTAATTAAATAGGAATGAAGAGTATAAAAATTTGAGGACATGTTCACACCAATACGCGTGGAGTGAGATTGGAAATATAATATACGATTAGGAAATAACAGCTCAACGCACTTAAACACTGTTCTAACCCCAACATCCTCTTCATTGGAAAACCAGACAAGATCACGTGCCCGCCAGTGGGGATAGTAGGCTATTGAAAGAAAATACAACTCCAGCATATTTGTTTGTAAAATATAAAATACACGCGAGAGAGTCCACTGCCCGCATTTTGAAAAAAAGTACAATAAAGGCTCTTTGCCTATAACATAGAAAAAATAGCGTAGTGCTAATATATATGTTCTAACACTGCTACATTTCAAGGAGGAATTTCTTGATGTAGCATCATTCAAAAAGCTTCCAGATTCATATTTATCTAACCTTCATTTTTATTACAGTTATAGAAATATTTTTTAAATTTATATTTATTTATTTATTTTGTTTGGTGGCAAAACTAAAAACTAACAGTACTGGAAATTCTATCGAAATATTTCGAGAAATGTTTGAACCCTTGACACAGTTATAAGAGCAATCTAATTCTACCGATTCATAAAGCAATTTTCAAACAGTTATGATTACAATAAAATAATTTAAATTATATCATAATTTGAAATACAATATAATTATAAGAGGGCGAGGTTAAAATAGTAACATTACAAGTTTTTAAAATTTTATATTTAAATTATAACATACCTGTTTTTTAAATACTATGTGAAATCACTATTAAAGTGATATTTATCAGTTGATATGAATCAAGAAAGTCAGTTTTCTAGACTACTGAATATATAATCTAGACCAAGTTGTGCTGAAGTCGGCTGATGCTATGAAAGTCCAGACTTTTGTTTAATGCCAAGCCACATTTCAGAATGGATATTGCTTTAAATTATTAATTAACTTGTACTTCGTCTAACGTTACTTAAATATTTCACTAGGATTTCAACAGCACATTGTGTGTCTAACAATTCTCTTTATAGTAGTTTACGTGTCTTGCGTGTTCTTGAAATAATTTCACCAAGAACGACTTAGAATATTTATTTACAATAAATAATTGAAATAAAACCAAATTAACAAGCTGAAAAATTAATTATCACGCTTTTAAATTAGAATGATTTAACATGAGTCAACAAAAAAGAATAAATTATAAATAAAAATCCCTATATGATATTTTATTTAATATATGGTTTGTAAGATTATTACTATTACCATTAATATTCTTATGTAACTTTCATTGTATTTTGCTTGGGGTTTTTAAATCTATATCTATTACTTATATTTAAAAAAATTTGAAGATTTGGTAAATACTCTGCACTATAATATATTGCATATACTTTGACAATAGTGTTATATTATTTTTAAAACAAGTATTACGAGACAATCACACCAATATTGTCATATTATGTATTAAAGCATCATAAAGTATTTTTTTTAATATTTTAGGTAAACTACCCTTCTGTTCAAATATTTCAAACAAATTTAAAATTTAAAAAAAAAATTAAAAAAATATTTGCAAACCACTCTAAAATAATTTGTGGATTGTAAAAATAAAAACCTATCCTTATTTATAAAAAAAACTATTTCCATATACGCCTTTTAACTCAATCTTCAAAAACTATTACACGCCTCGGTGGCGTAGTTGGCTAACGCGCTAGTCGTGTTGAGCTCGACCGCCGAGGACGGGGAGATCGAGGTTCGAATCTCGGTCGGGTGAACTGGGGGAGGTTTTTCCTAAATGGTTTTCCACTCTCCCTCCAAGCAAATGCGGGTTCACTTCCTCTAAATTCAACCCTCCCAATTCCTAATCCATTAGCGTAATTAGTACTTAAGCGTATAACCCGAACGGGTAGTAAGACGCGGTGCTAAATATTATTCAAAAATAATTTCTATAAATATCAAATTTTCTACAATTTGTCTTAGTTAAATACCTTTAAATTAATTTATTTTAGAAAAATAAATATACTATATTGTTAAACATGCAAAATAAATCTCCGAGACCAATTTTAAACAAAATCATTAGAGATATTTTCAAATAATTATTCTTTTACAAAAAACTATTATTTGTAAACTAATGGAAATAATTGTATGTATAAGCAAATACAGTACATATAGTTATTTATAATGTAAAAACTTAGCATATACCTATTTTGAAATAAATCTTTAATGCCACTTTTATAAATATTGAGTTTAAAAAAAAAACATTCATCAGTTAACTACCCTTAGACCAATTTCTACCCCAAAAATCAAATCCAGTATTATTTTTAATGTCAAACACTCCCAAGATAACCATTTGGAACCAAATAATCAAAGCCATTGTAAAAATATTTCAATTTTTGAAAAATGTGCTATCTTGAAAGAAATTCTACTTTAAAAACACGTAAACAGTGCAGTTTGTCATATAAAACACTCTCAAGATACCCATTTGGAACCAATTAATGTTAGAACCATTTTAAAATCATTTCAAGGTTTTTGAAATATAAGCCATCTAACTACCCATAGTAGAGTTTTCACCCCGAAGCAAGGATATTACAGTGTTTCATTGACATACCACACAATCTCCAGATTTTCATTTTAAACAAAATCGTTAAACCCATTTTAGAAATATTTTGAATTCTCAAAACTTTCCTATCAATAAAATTCAATTCAACGAATGTTTGTCCAAAAACCTAGTGTAGTGTATAGTGTTATTTGTCATCTCTAATAAATACTAGATATGTAATTTGAACAAAATTGTTAAAGCAATATTCGAGAAATTTGTAATTAAAAAAAATCACTCTTCAGTAAATTATCCATAATTTAAGGGCTAAGGGAAATATCAAAACAATTGTCCTGAGCTATAACCCTATAAAATATATAAATCAAAAGTTGAACAATAGCCATCTAACTGATTAGGATCCGTGGCCAGGGATAAACCACTAACCAATTGGTAAATTAATATGACAGGAAAGAGGTAATAATGGTTTCTTGGAGAAGTTTAAGAAAAATTAGTGGAACTTGTTGTTTTACTCAATTGTTTCTTTAGATAGTCAAGATTAAATAATAAATTATACCGAGAGAAGTGAAACAACTCTAAAGTAATTTTAATTACATTATTGATTTGTTACCTAATTAAACTTGTGCCATAAACTAATATTTTCTTGAGACTATTAAAAATATTTTATATAATATCTCATATTATATAAAGCCAAAATTATATCTGTCCGGAAAAGAAAAACCCACTTCCATATGAGCTGGAAAACTGAAATTTGGCAGGAAGGTAAAGGGATGGCCTCACATAGCCAGAAATTTATAAAAACGGAAAATTTCTCAATGGTGCTCCAATAATTGGGGGAGGGGATTATATATTTTATTTTAATTTTTGGGTGGGATCGAATATAAAAATTTGCAGGAAGGTAAAGGGATAATCCCAAATAATCATAAATTTATAAAAATATTGAATTTTTAGATGGGACTCCAGGAATGGGTGTTGGAGGGGGTTAACATAAAAATAACTACTAAGTGTCTTAAAAAAATCTAAATTTTTAGACAGGTAGAAGGAGAACTCCAGATAACCAAATAAGACTTAAATTCGAAATTTGAGCACATAAGGTTGTGGGAGGATCGGGATTCAAAGTTTTCAAAATTCACCTGTGTATCTTTTGGCTGGAATCTTAATATTTAAGATGAAGGTTTCTTTCTAGAATTGTCTGAGCCCTTTCGAGGGCCTTAAATATGTATTCCCCTATGAGAGTGGAGTGGGTCAGAAAGGTGTGGGATTCACTGACTAACCCAATATTTATTTATCCCACCCCTGGGCTGGAAACTTAGAATTTTACTTTGCTGGAAGGTAGCGGGATACACCCTTAAAACCAGAAAAATCTAAGACAAGGAGGTTTCAAATTGGGGCTCTAGGAAATGACGAGCTTAAGGCTATAATATATTTTCATAAAATGTATAGAATTAAAATATGGCAGATAGGAAGAGTGACGGCTCCAGATAAACAAATAAATCTTAAAATTTGAAATTACTAAGAGTGAAATGGAGAAAAGGGGGTGTGGGATTACAAAATTTAAAAACTAATAGTAAACCATGCTTTCCTAGTGTGGTAGAAAACTGTAATTCGGCAGGCAGCTAAAAATATCACTCCAGATAAATATTAAGGCTTGAAAATGTTAAATTTTTAGTTGGGACTTAGGAAACAGGGAGGATGAGAGGTAAAAGAAAAAACCTTTTAGGTGTGGAACAAAATTTAAATTTGGCAGGCAGGTTGAAGGATAGTTCTAGTTCCATATTCGTTTTAAAATTTGAAATTTCCAAGTAGTTGTTTTAATGGGGAAGATGGGTAAGAAAATAAAAAAAATAATAGAAATAGCACTTTTATATTTGGTATACATCTGAAATCAGCTAAAGATGGGGGGAGTGGTAGGGGAAAAGGGGGTTACGTAAAAATAAAAAAATAAAAAGAGAAAAAACTTTTTGAGGGAGGTAGAAAATTGAAATTTTCTAGGAAGGTAGAGGGAATATTCCAATACAAAAATAAGTGTTAGATCTGTAGGTATTGTTTATTAAGGTGGCTGGTGAAATGGGGGGTTTTAAAATTCCCAAAACTAAAATAATAAATTACTTTTAAGTGTGGTAGAAGATAGAGCATTGTTAGGTGGGTTTAAGGACCCCCCAAACAACCATTCAGATATGATCCTTAAATTTCAAAATGATGACACAATAAATGGTGAAGGATGGTCACCACAAGTTTTCTAAAACTAATAATAAAAAACTCATTTCGTTGTGATCTGAAATGGAAGCTCTACATGTAGGTCAAGATAAATTCTTGGAGAGCTGAATGACGTCTAAATACTAAAATTGAAGCCCAAGAAATGAATGATCTCTAACTGACACAACTAATGCAAAACACCTCTTTTCAGTGTAGTTTGGATTTAAATTTGGCAAGCACTTCAATATTTTCTATATATAAAGTTGAAAGTGTATCTGTCTGGAAAAGATAACCCAATTCCAGATGAGCTGGAAAACTGAAATTTGGCAAGAAGGTAGAGAGACTGCCCCATAAAACCATTACAATTTAAAAACAGGAAAGTTAAAAATGAGCCTTGATGGAATGGGAGTAGAGAAGTGAAGCTATAATTATAAAATAATATTTTAGATGAGGTAGAAAATAAAAATCTGGTAGACACGTAATAGGACCATTCCAAATAACCATAAAAGTCTAAATACCATAAGCAAAACTTGGAAGGAGTTCCAGGAAATATTTAGGGGAAGGAAGAGGGAGTGTAAGAGCAAACAGAAAAATATATAATAGAGTGATAAGCGTCATAGAAAAATCTAAATTATCAGGCATACAAAAGGACCAATTCTGATAACCAAATCTGGCCGTTAATTTAATCACTGTGAAGGCGATCATTCAATTTAATTAATTTTAAATGTTTTTGCCATGCCAGTAATCAATCTTTTGATACATAGTTTGGTGGACAAACTTGCTACCAACAGATCTAATTGTGGACGCGCTACAAATTAAACAAACTTTATTATTACTATAGTTCTTGGTAGTTTTAAAAAAACATTTTTACTGTCTTAAAATAACTTGTGAAGTATTATATATATATAAGCCCCAAATAACCCTAGATTAATAGTAGGGAACCATTTTACAAATTATCTAATCAATTTTTGTAAATAACTAATAAAAGATATATATATTTATATATACATCCTATATTAATAGTAGGGAACAATATTTACAAATTATCTAATCAGTTTTGGAATTCCAAAAATTCATTATTTAATTTGTAAATATGGTATTATATATATATATCTATTTATATAATATATAAGATATATATTAGGCCTATATATAATATGTAGGCTATATATATATAGGCCTACTATATATATATCTTATATTTATATAAATAGATATCTATATCCTTTATTAGTTATTTCCAAAAATTGATTAGATAATTTGTAAATATGGTTCCCTACTATTAATCTGTGGTTATATGCAAGTTATATTACGTAATAAAGACAATATATTTAATCATTTCTGCATCGAATTGAATATAGAAAGTAAAAGTTATATAAAACACCAATTTTTAAATCCGATCCAAGGAAATTTTAGTATTTTAAAAAGATATCCATGCCAAAAATATATATTGCCTCAACTAGCAGGATGATGGGGAGAACGGGACTCGATCCCAGTCTGGTGTACTGGGGTGATTTTTCCTAAATAGATTTTCACTCTTTCTCCACTCAATTGTGGATATACTTACTCTAAGTTAAACTGCATAATCCCTAAAAGATCAGTATGACTAGTACATATGCATATAATCCTAACGGTATAGTAAGACACGGGGCTAAAAAATTAACAGGGAAACTAATAAATATATAATTTCCCGAATTGTATCTACAAAATTTGCAAGGTGTCAGTCTCGCCGTTTCTGGTTCACCAGTGACGGGGAGGTAAGAGCTCGAATTGTACACTTTTTTAACTGTATCTTAGATACCCCTATTTTACTAGTGTAAATTTCATACAGCCCTAGCAAGTAACAAAAAATGGATCGTAGAAAAAAAAATTAGGGTTAATTTAATTCATTTCCTTTGAAATAATATCTCTGAGCTATAATATTCTAAATAATATGCACAAAATGAATATAAGCCCTAACTTGTCTCACTATTTAAAGAATTACTCTAAAATTAAAAATACATTTTCTAATGGCACGCATCGATGAGCACGCGGTCTAAACGTCAAGCTTGTCTAGTCTAGTTTGCCAATTTCCGAGGACTCAAACCCTGGCTGGGTGTTATACACACGGTGTGCTTTTTTTTCATAAAGGGTGTCCCACTCTTCCTCTTAGCAATAATTGTTTTTACGTTTCCTCCTAATTCTACCGTCCTAATTCTTACGCTATAAGTTTAATTAAATGCGGAAGGCTCTGGCAATGCATTGGTTAAAAGTAAAGAATAAATTACTTATGTAAGTACTTGGTAGAGTAATTATTCTAATCATTTCATGGTTGATATAAATTTCTAGAGAAGAAAAGGATATAATTGCCATTAAATTTAAACAAAAAAGGCAATATACAATAACACTACGAAAGATAAATTATATATCTTTTGTGTAAAGAACCATTATTACTAAACCTTTTAATGAACGCTCATTGTTTTTAGATAGTTACAGTTAGATATTCAAAACATTAAGACCACCCATTAACCAAATTTCAAGAACGTAATTATATTTTTGACACGGTTAAACTTTTAATACTTTATGTGTACTTTTATAAATCTAAGTGGTTTGGAATCCAACAAGCTAGGAATCTTATTACTAGGAGAATTTTTCCTTTCACTAGAGTTTGCCAACACCATGAAGAAAGTTGTGATTCTCTGGGTTGTGATCATTACTACGCAATGTTTTGGTCTGTGCTTTTCACAGAAGGAAGAAAATCCTAATTTGTTTAAAGGTAAATTAACTCACTCGAGTACATCAGTTATTGTGAATTTTTATACAACAAATGTAATAATAATTCAATACATGTTTGTTTTTGATTCAATGCACACCAGATCTAGTCCTGACTATTCACATACAATAAAGATATAGAAATAAGTTAAGTAGAATTTTCGAAGTGCAAACTCATTTTCGTGAGGATTAAAAGGGAAACAATTTAGGTAAAGCCATCACATTTCACTCATATGAGACTTTATTTAACCCAACAAACAAGATCATTCACTAATTTTTGTAGTAATGGACATCTAAAGCGCCCTCTTTCCTACCAAAACTCTACTATAAAGAAGCATGTTAATAGCAAAAAACCCAATAAGAAGTCAATTCCTAAAAACCAATCAGTATATAGACGAAGTTGGTGCATTAACCTGCCTAATTTGTAGTCAATTTTACACTAGAATTGATTGCTCAAACTAGTACTCAACAGCTTGTTATTTATTTTTAAATTCCACATTTTTAGTTTTAATTTTTAGTAAATGGTTGGTCCTAAAATATCACTAGTGGCATTACTTGTTCTATTATTTTAGTTCTTGGCTCCAAATTCCAATCAAATGACATAATATCGTCCCAATATAAAGACAATAGCCGTCTAATTCTATTTAATCTCGTCTTTCTGTCATCAGTGTAAAGTCAAATTTTCATAGGAAGGAACTTATAAGGGGTTTTTTTCGGTCATAATTGATAGCATTTAGCTATTTTATTAGTGTAAATTCCAAGCCAGTTCCGGTATTTACGGCTCATTATAACAGCCGATTAACTGGGAAATTAAACACAAGATGACTCTCGAATCAGAAAACCTAAGTGCAGTAATTGGTGTTTTTAATTTGGCAACAGTGAACGTGAATCCGTTTGCTAGTTTTTTAATTTATAAATAATTATTTTTAGATTTTATGTATCTTTAAAAACATAGTAAAACTGTTTCACCAGTCTTAATTCCATTATCTTTTAAGCTGAGATGAAAAGGGATTTGAGTTAATCTCAATATTTTTACAGATTTTTTAATTTTAAAAAAATTGTCGGACCAAACAAATCAATTATTACTTCATAGATAGTTTTTAGTTGAATTTGCTACACATCTCAACATTATTGAATACTAGTAAAGTATCCGGCGTTTCCCTAGGTAAATATGCAATGGATTGTGGGGTTACCATTGGCAGTGATTTTATTTGATTCAAACAGACAGAAAAAAAACTCTTCTTTATATTTCTTCTGACAAGTTTTTAATTAATTTTAAAAATATTAAATCAAAATTTTAATATTCCGGCACATGATCGTGCACAGGCACAGGGGTTACAAATTCTTCCATTTCAGATCTCTGTGGTTGATATCGCGCAATTCTCATGACAGACAGACAAACAATCTATTTATTATATTAATATAGAAGATAGAAGAAGATTAACCTTGGGCACCCTGAAATTTGATAAGAAACTTTTTAATTAAAAAAACAGTCTTAGTCAAGTCTCGTGATGCCAATGACCAATATTTATTAATTGGTGATATCATTATGTGAAGCAAATTAAATTACTCGTAAATGTATCTACTGGATCAATATTTTTTTTGGTCCAAATATTTTTGTTATAAAAACTTCAAAAATACTGTATTTTACTCAATCCGTCTTAAATCAGAGTAAATAAAGCCGCACTACGATGAGATGCCTGTTTCGAGCTGTATTATCTAATTTAGGTGATATATACCTCAGTTTTAGCTTATATGGTGCTGACTGACAGTTCACAGCTGACTTCTGACAGTAAACATTTAGGTATATAACTAAATTTTGACTGTCAGAAGTGACAACTGCTAAAGACATGTTTTTTGCAGATCATATGGTTCGGCGTAGTGATACATAATTTGGTCTGGTAGCTTTTTAAAGCCGTCAGAAGTCAGCTGTGAGCTGTCAGTCAGCACCACATAAGCTAAAACTGAGGTATAGGTGACGTACGCTCTTAAAGTGGGAGTGTATGGAACGCGGGCTATAAGGGAAGTATATTTTGCAGGGTTTTTTTTTACCAAAACTTATTTTTAGTAAAAGTAAATCAAATAATTTTCCAGTAGAAACATTAGAGTTTGATTTTCCTCTAATATCTGTCAAGGGTGTTCCAGAGTGAAATGACAACTTTTTTACTTTCATTTAAAAGATTTCTCTTCTGATGCTTCACTGCTAATGATAGTTATTCAAGAAATGTTGAGGTCACCACAAGAAGAAAGTTAAACTCTATACTTCTACTGGATCAGTGTTTTATCTATTATGGCCAGAAAAGGTTTTAATATAAAAACTACAAAAATACTGCCCTCCTCTCTTGTTCCCTACAACCCCACCTTAATTGATGAGCCGGCAGACCCAAGGTACTGCAGATCTGAACTGACTCATTCGTATTTATTATTATTTACTTTTGTAATAACTGGGGAGGTATTTATTGAGGGTGGTTATAAAAACCTTTTAGCTTTATAATAGTTATAGCTGAAAGAATCTGAACATTTTTATAACGTGTTGTAATAAGTAATATCCAAACGTGATTCACATCAGAGGGAACAAAGACTAAACGTTGAGTTCATCTATTCCGATTTTTTTGGTGACTTGGAGATTGTGAGTCTAATCTCTGATTAATGTCCGATATTTTTATATTTTATTTCTAGTTGGTTTCCACATTCTTCCACGCAATTTTGGGTAACTATAACTAAGCTCATATCTTAAAATCATTGACAAATACATTGAAAAATAACACCTTGACAAAAGTAATCGATCCCGGAACCTTTCCCGATTCCCGTGTATAAGGGTTTAGTTTTTTGTTCCAATTTTTTCAAACATGGCTGATTTCCGTAATTATTATCAACACTCATTCCTCTTTCGTATACTTAATTGTTAGCATTGCTTTCTTCCATCTTAATCATTGGCGTTGGAGTAATGTCACAAGGAGATTAGATAATGACAGTAATATTTTACGCTTATCCCACCCAGCTGGGATTCGAACAACGAACTTCCCGTCACTGGTGATTCAATCTATTAAGCTTATAAAATCTTATATCTTGTGACTATTGGTGTGTGTATCCTAGGTAAGATTAGTTTTTAAGCCGTGTGCTTATTATTTTCTCATGTTAAGAAATTAAAACTTTGATCCTTATTGTAAATTGATTTTTTCTTGAAATAACACTCGGTTTAAGAACACCCCCAAATGAAGTGTTTGTGTTAGCTCATTAAAGTAGAACCAGAACGCATTGAATGAAATACCGATCGAATTATACAGGTTCTTGTCAAAGTTAGTGTCACTTAATAACCTAATAATAGGGTAGGGACTAAGATATTTTTGTCATAAAACACGAGAAATAGTAATTCATATAAGCTTTTAAACTGCCCAAAAACTATCTAAAATGATAGGACCTGCTATTAAATAAAAAATATATAATTTGTCATTATGTATTATTAGTTTTTGAATATGAAATATTACTGTTTGGTAATTTGATAAATTAAAAAAAAAATCAAAATATGTAAAAACATTCCCTAAATATGGTTAGAATACCCCCTAAAACTGAAAATCTTATCATTTTTTTTATATACCAAATAAAAATAATGAGGTTAGGACAGTTAAAAACATGTTAAAATATTGTTCAGAATTTCGTTAAAGTTTATAATAAAAATATGAAATGTCATAAACATAGTTTCCCTAGACAATTACTCTTGTTAATATATTTATCAATTTCAGAACTCTTTCGCAGTGGTATTATGCTTGGAAAATCTGCTAAAGTCGCAATTTCTGAAGGTACTGAGCAGTTCATAGATGGAGTGTCCAATACTGCGCGTGACATGAAAGGAGGTTTGAAAGAGGCGAACTCTGTGGGTGAACTCGCATTCAGCAGAATCTTCTCGCCATTCTCGCAGTAGTTTCTCAAAACTCTTTGGGGAACTGTATTAATAGCATAGTAATTTCTATATAGTTTCCATCATTGTAGGATTTATAGTTTGTAGACAATCAATTAATTTTTTAAATCATATCTGGAGATTAGAAAATACCTATGGGGTTTTAATTAATCATTAATGTATAATATAGGCCTAATTATTTAAAAGATAAAAAAAAGCTTTATGAAAAATATGAGTTAATAATTATATTACAAAATTTGTAAAAAAATACAATTAAATATATCATGGCTCCATACATGTTTAAATATTTGATTTCAATAAAGTTTGACTGATTAATGAATATAGTTTATATTATTACATTTACAAATATGACAATAATGCCATCGCGTGGTAGTTCGTACTAACCTAAAAAAAACTTTAACAATGATCCTTATTTGTCTAAGGTAATACGATTTGTTAATTCTAAGAAGCTTTAGTTTGTAAAGCAAATTTTTTTTTTAGTTAATACAAAAAATAGAATTGGTTAAATAGCATACTTCAAAAGTAAGTTAATATTTTAGACAGAAAGTAACTCGCCAATTAGTATTTATGCTTGAAATTGGTGACAATCTAAGTATTTCTAGAGCTCATGTATATAAAATATATAATATGTTAAAATAGTCATAAATAAATATATCACTTCCTTAAAATGTTGTTAAAATCTGGTCAAATAAAGTTATTTTTAAATGAAAAGAGCTCAGAACACGTGTAACATGTATTTTCTTTATATAATAGCTTCCAAATTTCAATTAAAACAGGCTTGAGTTGGTTCTAAATTTTAAATCCTGTAAAATAAAAAAGATATTTAAAGAGTGGATACTTATATAATTATATATTATTCAATTATCTCAGGACATCTTATTTATTTACTATTGGTTTATTGTGATTTATCTTTAGTTACAATTATTGTCCTCAACAGCCTTCTCTTGAATGTTAATCAGTCTTAAATTTTTTGAAAAATAAATTCCACATGCAATAAATTCAGACAGTTACAAAATTAAATTAAATAATTTTCTGTCGACCCATGTGATTATCAGCTGTAACTTTTGATCTGATAGAACTAATAATATAGTATAATATCTTTAATTAATTGAAACGTAGAAATATGTTTGTATTTTGAAAGAGTTTCTTCCAACCACATTCCTGTTATACTGTACAATACTTGATATTGTTTGTATATTTAAGAGATAGATAGCTTAGAATTGTAACTATCAGTCCTTTGTATTGGTTATATATTTTCACTCACTAGGCTACATCTTATGTTGGTAAAATATTCTGGACGTTTCACTCTCAAAATATACTTGACTAATAAAACCTAGTAATTTTTACAAATCTGTGTGATTTATTTTTCTCCGATTCATGAGTCGTATCTTCGTGTACAAAAAACTGAAAGTGTTTTTAAATGATTGGTTCTATTTATTAAATCTTATGGTTTTAGCTATATCATGGTAAAATAGCTCAGAGGCACTATTCTCCCTTTGGTTAAAGTATATTGTTTAGGTGTCAACAGCACCAATATATCATGACTATAACCAACAAATGTATAGAACCTAATCCAAAAAGGTTTTTTTTCCATAATAAAGTAGTGATTTAAAAGTAGTTTGTTTAAATGGTTATAGGATCGTTTCTATGTAATTATACAGTGTGTCTACCATGATGCTCCACTTTACTTAACTGTATTTGATTAAAATGTTGGTGTATCATGGTAGACACTCTATGTAATAAAGTATACAGCGTGTTCAGAAACTCATAACCCAAACTGCACATATAGCTTGTTTGAACCAAAATTAATACAAATTCCCATAACACTTCCATCCAGAAAGCTATACCATTAAATGTTGTACAAAGTTTCGCCGTACAGTGCCGGGATAGAAAAGATTTCCAAGCATACGGGCACAACAGGTTGCATAGGAGTTAGGCGCACAGCACTACACACCTCAACATTCGGAGCACGGCAGCAGAACATAACATAATTAATAGTAAACAACACACCAGTCCATATGGAAATGCGAATACGTTCTGAGGGTCATCATTAACGGTCCTATAAAACAGAAAGTGTGTCCCATTATTACATGTGTAGTGCCGCGCGCCTAGCTCCTATGCAACTTGTTGTACACGCTTACTGAACAGCTTTGCTCTACCGGCACTGTAAGCCTAGACCTTGGACACAATTTAATGGTATTAGCATATTTTTCAGGATGTACGTGTACAGGTATTTTGTGTTACTTTTGATTCAAACAAGCTATATTTGCAGTTTGGGTCTTACCTTTCTGAACACCCTGTGTATATTTGTATGGATAATCCCTCTTTGGTAAAGTCAAGAGGTGGCTTTAAAATTCTAAATCTCTTATCAAACCTGAGAACTTTGAGTCTTAAACATTTTCCTCAGGATGCATAGTTTAAGTGTAATGACATTTTATACTGTGGCTCCCATTGTTTCTGTTACATCTATAAACAAAGTATTGAAGGTAAATTAGCGGAATACATTTCCAAATTAATAACATTCTTTAATGAGGGTCAAGTAAGTGCTAAAATGATGACGGTTTACCTTAAACAATCTATTAATTATGTTATGAACGACTACATACACATATACCTAGCCACGTCGTTCCCTTATGGGGTAGGCAAGAAACTGTGCATATAGATTTTTTAAAACTCCTTACTTAATCCATCCTCACTAACTTTCTTCACACTTTCCTATCCATGCATACTCCCTCCGTTTCAGCAACATCCATAACCAGTCAACAAGTCATCTTTTATTCTTAAAACTCTAAATGTTTCCATTTTTCACAAATCCGTCTAACACATTTCCATGGCCTACCCGTTTCTTTTGATCCACATGAATTATAATGACTTGTACCGATTACATTTTGTGGAGTTATTTCAACGCACGCATCGTGAATTATTTATGTAATAGGCCTAACCAACACAAGTTGTGAGTTTCATAGCTTATGCTCGATTTATTCGTGTAAAATTGGATGAGCTCGATGCATACGTTCAACCCACCTGTCTGGAAACATTATCCATGCTATTATAAGCACTAACATGTTTGTAATACATTATTAAGTGAAAGCAAAGTTAAAATGTCTTTAAATGAACAGTAATATTGTATTTTAGTAAGTAAACATAAACTGTGCCATTCAAATTTCCTTCGAAAAAGATTTCGACCAGATTATATTATTATTATTATTATTATTATTATTATTATTATTATTATTATTATTATTATTATTATTATTATTATTATTATTATTAGCACCACATCTTACTACCATTTCGGGTTTTACGCACTTACGCTAATGTGTAATGGTAGGGTGATTGTGAGATTAAATGGAGGACCTACAGTTTAATGTAAGATCCAAACCACGGTGGAGGCCTGGCATTCCTCACATTCACAAGTTGTGATTAATACACGTATTGTCAAAGCTGAAGGAAGGGTTTGGCAATCAGATCAATCTGTGCCAGGACCGAGGATTTTCCCGGACCCCCAGCACAGAAGTCAAACACCCTACCCCTAGACCGCCAGGTCACCCAGATTATAATACGACTATCATTAAACATCAGGGTTGATAATCTTCACTGCTTTTAAAATAATCATACTAAAATTTTACTCAATTTAATTGATTAAAATTATTATAAATTAATGTTAAAACTTTTAAATTGTAAATATTTTAAACAGTACTCCTAAATTTAATTCACTGCTTTTAAAATAATCACATTAAAATTTAACCCAATTTAATTGCTTAAAGTTCCTAATTTAATGTTTTTCACGTGTTTTAAATGGAAGTTTTCTATGCTTATTCTGTCATCAATCAAATATTCCTGTGGGAAACAAAAGTTATTAAAATTATTGGTTTTAATAATTCGTGTTTTGGCCAGCATTTTTTGTAAATGAAAACCATGACTTTAATCCTCCTCCAAGCTGACCTTTTACTTGCATTTACTTACTGTGATGATCTCTACTTTTCATGAATTAATTAACAAGCTATGGTAATCACAAATAAATCTTAAGAAACCATACGTTGTAGTGAAATATCTTTTACATGGTATTTTGCAACTCATCATCAATATTCAGAGAATTTTAAGCTTGTCTTCGCCAGGGAGTTTGGGCTCATTTGAAATAATAAAATAGCTTCATTATACATTTAAAATAACTATAAAATAATTAAATCAAATAATATACTAATATAGAGACATATGGAATAAATAAGCATCATGGTTTCCCGAAGAACATGGTTCACCAAGCTATGCCACAAGATGTTGTTTATTTTCATTACTATGTCGCACCTGTCTAGGTGATGTCTTATCCTTCAATATTAAGGTATGTAATAGCAGCGCTATGGATCCCCTTTAATATAATCTTTACTTTTTGTGTGCTGTTTTTATCATCTGCCTATATAAAATTAAACGTGTTTATAATAGCAAAACAAATTTAGTTTATATTAGTTTAGCAAATTGGAAAGACCCCCACACTTTTCATCAATTTCCCAGACCCCTATTTTTTTTATTTCCGAACCTTTTTAACTTTTGTATTCTTGGGTATTCCTTTCCCTAATATGCCCAAATCAAATTTTCTTAAACATTGAAGAGTATATTTTCTTATATCTACTGCCCCTTCTCCTAACCCATTTCAGTTCCCGCATTCCTCTTTTAAATGGTTATTTAATATGGTTATTTTACGTGCCTGCCTAATTTCAGTTTTCATTTAGAAATAAAATAGGGTTCTACATTAGTTGCATCACTTTCGAGATCTTACCTTTTCCGTTTTTTCAATCTTGAAATTTCATTTATTTAGACAAAATTCGGCTATCCGGAAAGGTTTTTTTTTACATGCCAAATTTCAATTTTGTTCCACACCACGAAGGGTTTTTTTTTTCTATTGGCTTGGAAAATTTTAAACCCTATTTCTTGATATCAGTTTTGAAAAATCACCCCCTATTTTCAACTTTAGTAACGTTTGAGGGTCGGGATATTCAAATTTCGAAAAACAAATGATGAAGTATTGTTTACCGGTCTTGAAAATTATCATATTATATATATATATATAGTAAATTAAACGTGAACTAACTATATTCAAAAAATTTTATTCTTAGAACTCTTCATGTTCCTCTTTATCACACACTCATCTACAACATTTAACCGTTTTATGGTCAACATACTCTTTCTTCTTTAATATATTTACTTCGTCACTCGATCCACACTTATCCTCTCAACATGCCGAAACCAACTTAATACGCTTCTATCACATTAATCTATTGGATTACCTTTCAAGCCATATTGCGTCAGCATATAGTCATTACTGACTCTGTCCATAAGAGTTTTTCCACATCAATGCCTTAAATATCTTATTTCAGCCGCATTCACCTTGCTCTTGTGTTTCTCCTGACAAACCCACGTATCACATCCATAAAACAATGTTGGCGTTAGAAAGCTTTTATATACTGTCATTTTTGCCTATTTCAATAGTTTATTTTTTGCAATATCTACTCTCTCAGATGCAATCGCCCATTTGTCAATTTCACCATCCATCATTCCATTATTACAGAATATTCTACCCAGATACATAAAATCATTCAATTGTTCTAACAGTTTATCATTTATACTAAGCTGACAATCATTTCCTGATTTGTCTTTATCAAAAACTATCACTTTAGTTCGCAGATCCATTCTGCATCTCACCACATTCAAACGCTTTAATTTATTCTGCAAGTCACATTCAATCTCAGCAATTAATACGGCATCATCTGCATTTAGCAGCACTCTCACAGCCATATTGACGAGATGTACACCAACCGCGTCCTCACAAGCATCCCTCATACATTTATACATTAGAAATATATTAAACAACCATGGAAACCTAATACAACTTTGTCTATAACAACCTGTTCGATGTCAAACCATTCACTCAAAGCTCCATCCACTCTAACTCACGCTTTACCTCCAACATACATCGCCATAATTGCATTTACTAACGATGCATCCACACCATACTCTCTTAGAACATTCTATAACATATTCCTATTCACATTTAGGTATTGAGTTAGGGTCAGCCGTCTGGAATATAGAAAAAAGAATCAACAGGGTTGTGTTTAGTAGCGTTAGAAACCAAAAGAAATCTAATTTCAGAGTGATCGGACAAACTTGATTTTTTTGCCCATAAGATAAGCATGAGGATTGTATGAGGCTATATATTCGGCCCCTTTTCGAACTTTACATACAGGTTTAGGATTTTTTACATCATGTTCGGATTCCCAGGAAGCTCCATACCGAATTTCAACCTTCTAGTTGACCGGTAAGCACGAAAAAAAACTTCTGGAAGAAAAAACATTATTTCATATTATAGATTGTTAGTGAATTTTTAAAATTCTTCTAATTTTTCTAATTGTTCAAGTTCGTATGAACTCTTATATGTAGTAAACTATATATGTATTGAGTGGCGAAATGTTTCAGAAATTACTTAAAATTATTTAAACGGCCGGTTCTTATTGGAAAAGGTAGTCTTCATTAGAAAAAATCCCATAGATATGCGAGAAATAAATGTTTTTGGTTAAATTTATAACATGCATGTATAAAATCATTGTTGTAGATAAATGTGACAATGGTGAGACATGCTGATTAAAGTCAAATAACCAAGTAGGTAAATAATTCCACTATAGTTTATTTATTGACTAAAATACACATTGTTGTCCCTCACTGTTGAGTCAGCCCCTTGTCTCTTTCCTCCGCACTTGCACAGGCCGCGCCATCCAACCTCTCTACTGCCTGGACCGCTCCACAGTTCATGTCTTCGAAGACGTCCGTGACGAGTGCACCTCTATACACAGCGCCAAAGAGAACTCTGCCTCTATTGGCTTGCGTGATGGGCACTATCCCTTCAATTTGCATGCACCAATGGGAAGCCCCTGTTTCTCCCATTGGACAAGGCCAGGCAGCAGTGGAGGGTATTTATCACGGTGATTCCTTGGTCTCAATACCAGTCCGCCAGTCAGACTCGGTCAGTTAGCCTCGGCTAACCAGTGGTGAGCCAACCTTGGGGAACCACACTTATACGAAAGAGCGAATAAATCGTCGTTTGCAGCAAATGTCATCACTCTTCTCATTCCACCGCAATCCCCCTTCACCTCCCACCGCGACTTTACGTTGCCGGGACTCTATCCTACCTCCCACCGCGACTTTACGTTGCCGGGACTCTATCCTATCTCCCACCGCGACTTTACGTTGCCGGGACTCTATCCTACCTCCCACCGCGACTTTACGTTGCCGGGACTCTACCCTACATCCCACCGCGACTTTATGTTGCCGGGACTCTCTATCCTGCCTCCCACCGCGACTTTACGTTGCCGAGACCCTATCCTACCTCCCACCGCGACTTTACGTTGCCGGGACGCTATCCTACCTCCCACCGCGACTTTACGTTGCCGGGACTCTATCCTCATGTTCCACCGCGACTAACGTTGCCGGAACACACTCGCCTACCTTCTTCCTACCCACGCGTGTCTGACCACGACGTCACCGCCGTCATCATCAACTACATAATCCAGTTACCCTCAAGTCGAAGGGATGGATAACAACATTGTCTGAATTTACATTTTCGGAGGTCAAGAATCTAGGACCAGCGTCTTTATTTGTTACAGTGTTGTGTGTGGTCATCGAATACCTTTAGTGCCCAGCGTACTAAGTTACACAGAGTGATTTATATACAACTGATGCTTTTCATTTGAATACATCGTAATGCTCCGTTTTGTTTTCAAATCACGCGGTAGCTCTAGGAGTTTCATTTAATTGTAGCACAACTGCTAAGGATTTGCCGTGTGTTTCACCATATATATCTTAGTCCTAGTTATTATCATTGTGAAGATCCATTACATACAACAGCAACGGCTATATGAGCTTACGGAACACATGTATTTAGGCCACACAATATCCGCACGCTATTCGTAAAGCACCTATGCACTATGAAAGTAGGAATTTGGTGTGCAATATCGAAAGAGAGTAGTCGGTCTTATCTTTTTTCGGTGGAACTGTAAACACCGCACAGTACACACGCATGTTCATGAAGCAAGTGGATGATATTGAGCTGCATCAGGGGTACATTCAACAGGACTGTGCCACTTGTCAAACGTCAGATTTGTTCATGTCACTGATCCAAGTTTCTTTTACGACTGGATTATCTCCAAGAACTTGTGGCCACCAAGATCACCAAATTTTTTTCTGAGGGATTATCTGAAAGGAAAGATTTTACGCTACACGCCCTCTGACAATGCACGATTTGAAGGAGAACATTACATGCGAATCAACGATATTGATAGCAAAATGCTCTAACGAACGGCCAGGAGCACGGAAAGATGTGTTCGGTTGTGCCTTGAGGCGTAGGGAGGACATTTTCAGCATTTATTGTGAAGGTAAAGTAATTTGCCAGCAATACTGAACATTTAAGACAAAACACCTCGTTACTAGCACCATTTGCGTTAAAATAAAGAAATAATTAAGTGAATCAGTTGTATACGAATCATCCTGTATAAGATTCTTTCTTAAGCGTGAAGCTTCGTATAAGAATTTCTTAGACTGTATAGGTTTGAATTCCCTTCGTTTAAGCTGAAAGATGATAGCAAGCTTACTTCATAGAGTTCCACCGTGAAATAACTCATAAGTAAAAAGCGGGTTTTTAGTGAATGAAAAGTTAGCCCACAATTGCGTTAATTAATTTTTTATAAAACACAAACAATGTAGTAAAATAAACTAGGAAAACATTTACATTGAAAGAAAGAAAAATCACACTAAAGAAGGTTGTATAATGTATATCCTTATTCACGCTTGTTACAAATGTCACATATTTGGCCTCGTAGTAAATAATTAGCCATTTTGTTAAGTTCATACTTACCCCGGTTAAGCCGTAACCGTTGTAGATTTTGATTATTAAACTAGCATATTAACTTGCTATACTCCTTATGGTTAATTAACTGGATTGGAATGAAAGATAAATCATTTGATTACGAGTATTTATTACAAGTTAAACCAATTACACTTATAGTGAAATGGGTCACCCTTTTCCGGGATATTTGTGTCCTCAACCGACAGAACTGGGCCAATGCCCAAGACCACTCTACCTTCTCTTAAGAAATGAGTATTGCTTCCTTGCTCCAAACATGATAAATAGATTCCAAAAGAACATTTTAGAAGCTTGCTAACTATACTTACCGACTCTGCATTAAAGTACACCGCCAAGTCTCTAGTCTGACACCTTATATTGTGTCAGGGACATAGCGATCAATTTAGGGGCCGATGATCCGGTGCCTGCCATGGGTCCCTGTCATCACTGTAGAATAAGGGAAACACTTTGACTAGCTTCTATCGGCCGGAGTACGCTCATTTCGTAAGTACTCGACTTACACGACAGGTAGTTAGGACACAATCTAGGAACCGCTCTTACTCAAAGAAGGCTTTGATATAGTTTGACCTGCTGGGATTCAAAACTTTTCTTAGGAATTGACCTGAGGGCTTTAACATAAATTGCGCCGATTGGGCTCTCTATGAGGTACCTAGCCTAAGGAATCACCCTAAAAAAAAGGCTTTCGGCCTAAGTTGCACAGCAGGGACACCTGAACAGTTTTCCCTGAGGGTGTTCCCTCAACAAGTGGAGAGGTTTACCAATTCACCCATGTACGTCACTCAATGTTGTTGGGTGAACCGCCACCTCGACACAGGTCATTCCGTGTGAGGAGTTTGCTAAACTTGCCGTCTCTATCGTCGCGGTCGACTCGACCCTAATGGTAAGAATCGGCGGAGCGGTTAAATTGAAAGATGGCCTTGCATCAAAATAAATTTTAAATCAAACTAAAACACTGTAAAGTTATCATATTTGTTTCAAAGCTGTAAATAGATGTTTGTAGGTATATAATATGACAGTTTCCCAAACTCTTAATTTTGACAAACAGCCAATCAACAGTCGAGTGATTCGGGATCTATTACAAATGTGATAGCAAAGAAACTTGAAAGTGGTTGCTTTGAGTCCCACCCTGAATGCAAACTGTTGAGAGTAGTGTTTTTCCTTAAACTTTTAAATTAATGTATCTGTATTCTAATTACTATCCTTTGGCTGAATATAGAATTATATTTTTGAGAACTGTAGTCATTCGAATGAGCTTTATAGTCTTGGCCATAAATCACTTATAGAAGCATTCAAATTTCAAAAATCTTTTAAGTTAAAAACACACCATATAACTTCTAAAGTTTTAAATTTGAAGAGTTTTTTTAAGTCAGGATCAAAATGGCTTACAAGGGCATTCAAATTCGAAAAAGTCTGGAATATATCCTCCGAATCGTCCTTTTGTTTGCAGGTCACATATAAAACTTTTTTTGTTGTTAATTGTTCCCTTTCACAAATATGGTTCTAAAGTAAAAATATAGTAAATAATAGAATTCAATTTTAATAATTAAATCTAATATAAAAAATCTATATGTTTGATGTAATATAATGACAATTTACATAAGTACAGTATTTGGAAGAAATTTAACAATAGATTAAAAAATATTTTTATATCATGTGATAACAATTCTGATACTTCAATAAAATTTTACATAACATCTAAAATGTTTAAACATGTTAAAAATGAAACTTGTGAGTCATATTTACATTAAGGAGCAATATTAATTGTCATGCAATAAACAGTTGCTTGTGAATTTAGAATTAAAGAATATACAAAAATAAAATAAATAAAAATAAGTAAAATTGAATTCCTATTCTTATTTGTGTTAATTTTCTGTTCCTTTGGATGTAGCTCCAATTACTGCAACATTACATCAGTTTCTACTACATGTTTCGACACTCATCGGCGTCATCATCAGTCTAGAGAAAAAAATAAATTATGGCACAATAACATAGTGCTAGCCAATGTGAATATAACCTTTAATTCAGATGAAAGTTTATAAATTTTACTAATGAGAGTCGATGAAGTGAAATAGCATATTTACCAGATTATAGAATTGTGTAGTTGAGTTCCAAGATGTTAAAGGAAAGAAACTGAATTGAGTTGGAAATTATCGTGTATATATAAAGTTATGAAAAAACATTCTGGAAAGAATGACTAAGAAGTCAAAGATAGTATATACCAAGAATGGGAATGGTAAGATTTAATACTATGGAATAAGGTGGTAGATAGATAGATTTTGGTTTAAGTTTGTTAAATTTGTGAAAGGTATGGAAAAAGAGATTGACAAAAAAGGAAATGAAAAAGGGTAATAATCTTCACGACACTGGCCCGAACAGGTCATTTACTACTATGGAAGGATGGGCGGGAGCAGAACAGGATTCGGTTTTATTTTGGTATGCTGGGGAATTTTTTTGAGGGTGTTGATTAGAATTTGATTTTCGAAATTTGTTTGTTCGTTTAATACTTTTTTGTTATTTAGTATGGCAGTTTTAATGAAGATATTTTCAGCTGTGTTCATGGTTGTGCCTTTTGAGGTATTATAAACCAGTTTCATACAATCTTTCATAGGTATCGGTTGATGTCCAGATTGTTTAAGGTGTTCGGAGAATTTAGATTTATTTCTATCATATTTAAAGTCACTTATATGTTCAGAAAACCTGATTGAAATTTGGGGTCCGGTTTGTCCAATGTATACATTATTACATTCGCAGGTTAGTTGATATATGCAACTTCTTTCATTTTGGTTGGTTTTGTTCAAATTAGAGTTGTTGATGTATTTTTTTGATGTTGTTATTAGTGCTGAAGGCGACCTTTAGTTTGTGCTTTTTGGAAATATTTGTGATCCTATTAGTTTCACTTTCAGTGTAGTTGAATTTAATCCATTTGGTTTTGTTTTCTGAATTGCTATTAGAATTTTTGAAAGTGATTTTATTGTTAAGTTGTGATTTTTGTTTCTGAATGATTTGGTATACTATTGAGTGGGAATAACCATTAGAAACAGCTAGTTGTTTGATGATTTTCAGTTCATTTTTGAAATTCTGTTTGTTTAGAGGTATATGGAGTAATCTGTATATAAGACTGGTGAAAGCAGCTCTTTTAAGAATAGTGTGGTGATTGGAATCATTTGGGATGATTGCATCAGTGTGCGTGGGTTTTCTATATATTTTGTATTCAAAATTATTGTGCTTTTTTTTGAAGATGTTAATATGAAGGTAATTGATGCTATTGTTGATTTCATGTTCTATGGTGAATATGTAGATTATAAGATAAGGAAATGGTGTAATCAGTCAAGGTAAAAATGCTACCTTTCTGGCTAGATGAAGACAGTATACATGTTGTGTTTTTTGAGACATGTGTTGCCCTGTTATATAAAGAAAGAAATGTTTTGTTTCCTTTAAATTCTTTATGCCTTAAGCAAAGTCATCATTAGGCAAATTTATGGGTCATATGGGTCTTAATTTATTAATGAAAAATAATTATGATTTTAATTAAATTAATAATAACTTCAAAAATAAATTGTGTACATTATTTCAAAGAGTTATTGAATAAGTACATATTGTTTAAAATTTAAATCCAAATTTGACTAATGTATTGTTTCTAGCAACATCTTTTTGTGGACCTTTACCAGTGAGATTTGAAAGAGTGTATATTTGAAAGACTAGTCACTAAAATTTATAATATTTAAGCATTATAACAATGAGTTAATGCTTTTCTTAATTAAGGAAAATATTTAGATCCAGGGATATTGTGGTATGGATGTTAAATTATTCTAAACATATAAAATTTAGGTAATATCCAGATATTAAAAAATATGACTTTTAACACAGGATAAAATGCAAGATTGTATCTATTTTAACCATAGAGAAAGATTAGAAGGTACTAAATCTATTCCCTTATGGGCCAAGGTTTTGAACTCTAGATGAATGAAAAGCAGATTTAAAACAAATAATCCTTATTTATAATAAAAATATATATTACTATAAATCAATAGGTACACTCTTTAAGTATAATCAGATAAGTTTAACCAATATCATAGTTAACAAAAATTAGGGCTTTTTAATTCCAGGAGACAAATCACATCAATATGAGCCAACCACTATACATTTTATGATTTAATATTTTGCAAAAACAACGAATTGTAAACTATATAAGCTATTAACATGATTATTATAAAATCAAAAATAAATTTTAGAAGCGTTGTCAATTTTAACATCATCTTTCTAAATTAACAATATAAAATATAAAAGTGTTTATAACATTCATCATATACACTGACAATAAATAAATAAATATATATATAGTATTTATATATGATATATATTATATATAACTTTCTAAGATTTCAAATCATCTACAAAAGCCCCAATAGATTACTACAGCGAAGATAATGAGTTTTATAATGTAATTTATACACTAGCAAGAATGCAAAAAAATAATTACTATTTCACAATACAAGGATTTGTTCATGTTACTTTTCATTGATCATTTGACACAATATTAATTACAGTAGTTTCTTGCTTTAAAATCAAAAGCTTAAATTAAAATAATTATTTAGATTACCGTGATAAAGTAGGCTATAAGTGTTGTAAAAGCTTAGTACGTCAAGTGTCCAGATAATAGCCATTGATTACAAATATACATTAATACATTATAAAGATACTGGTAAATAAATATAAAATTAATATCCCTATTTAAAAATATTTGCAAACCCTAAAGCACTGTCAGATTCTTGAGCAAGAATCAATCACAGTAGCAAAATTGTGATTTAATTAGGAAATGATATTTTTTAACATTTAAATTACTAAAACTATTTTCATATATTTATACAAATCATGCGATAGTGGTGTGCCATCACTTTCCATAGATAATATCAATGACATAATATTACTTTAATTACTCTATGGAATTAGGAACTCGAAGTTGAAAGTGCCACACTAAAAAAAAGTATGCCATCCATCCCTTTCTTCAACTAATTCTATTCAGTCCACCTCATCACACATTATCTTTTTAAGTTAGTTATATCAATGTAAAATGTTGTTAATGTTGACCACAAATGTTTGTATTTTCTTAAATACCTTTTTGCTATACATGTCTAAGCCTATCAGTCACAAACATTTTATTCAACTATTTCAAAACAGTTTTTTTAATATCATATAATTTATCTGTAATGATTTTTTAAACAAGGCTCTGAATTTGTTTTGCCAAATGTAGCATTCAATTATCATATTAAATAAGACTGTATTGTTTGAACTTAAAAAAAAAGAATGTAAAGTATGGAAGGGTAGAGCCCAATAACGATATATAGACCATAGGCATATGGAAACAAATAAATTGAAACAAATTAAGTATTTTTCTTTTGATCTCATTTCTATGCTCACAAAATGAGGCATTATTTAATTTTATGTTAAATAGTATCGAGTATCGAAGAGATGAATTGATACTATCGAGCAAGGTATCAGAATCGAGAAAAGTAGGTATCGACCCACCACTAGTCAAAATGTATAGATTTAATTTAACTTAGTAAATAAAGGAATGACTTAAGCATTAGCGTATTATTTTATATATATTTGTTCATATGTGTAACTGTAAGTAATGTTCGGGAAACTGAGATTTCGTTGATGTTATGTTTAATATTTGCACCGCATTTTACTACCCGTGCGGGTTGTACACATCATTGAAGTTTTGAATAGCTTTTTAGGAAGTTATACCATCATTTTTTTTTTTATATTTTGTTTTAGAGACAAGCCATTTTTTGAATGATTATAAAATAGTTACCCGCCTCGTGGCGTAGTTGGCTAACGCCCAGTCGTGTTGAGCCAGACCACCGAGGACGGAGATCGAGTTCGAATCTCGGTCGGGTGTAACTGGGGTGGTTTTTCTGAATGGTTTCCACTCTCCCTCACGCAAATGCGGGTTCACTCCTAAATTCACCTTCCCAATTAATCCATTAGTTAATTAGTACTTAAGGTATAACCCGAATGGTATAAACGCGTTGCTTAATTAATTAATTATAAAATAGTTATAAAAAACTAATGTTATTCTTTTTATCAACACACCTTACTACTTGTTAATTCAGGTTATACCCATATACTTATGTTAATTAATAACCATTTTAATAAAGTCTACACATAAGTAAGCTTTTTTTAAATGCTAGGCTAACTGGATATAGGCTGTTTTATGGTAGTCTAATATAAAAACTATACAAAATTATGTGTAGACCTATACTTGATTAAATATTTTAGATGTAAAATTAAGGAGTTATAATCCTGAGTCATATTTAAAAATGATTTTGACAAATATTGTACATAGGCTACTATTTACTGTAGAAAACCTTTCTTATCAAAAATTGGTAGTAACTTCTGTACTTGAGATTTATATATAATTGAAAAAAATGATTCTGGTATTGCATCATCATTAATTACATTGTCTTTCAACAAATTCTCTATATCCAAACCACTAGCCGAATTTGTAAATATTAAAGGCATCTCAACAAACATTGGATACATACAAAAATATGATCGCTTTTCTATTTCATTCTTCAGTTCATCATAAGATGGTGTTTTACCTTTATAATTTAGGCAGTGCAGTGTTTTTATAAGAGTAGAATGGTACTGTGAAAGTAAGTCTTCTATGTGATTATCCCTGACATCTATACTAATGCTTGTGTAAAGAAAAAAGATCAAATCTATTGCTGGTGATGCATAGTAAGGCATTTGATAGTCTACAACTCTTATATCAATGGCCTGGTTAGTTTCATTGGAATACTTAAACATTACATTGTTGCCCCAAACATCTGCATGATTCAATACATTGAAACCATCATCGTCCCTTTTTATGGCTTCGAGTGTTTTATCATATAAAGTTTCAGATAGTTTTTTTACTTTATGCGCGTACTTTTCAGAGAACCCTGGCCAACTTTCAATCTCTCGAGATAAAACCATCATCATAGTAAAGATCCAGTGTCCTGTAGGTCCATCAACCTTTTTCGATTCAGCCCAATAACTAGTCATGTAGTCATTCATTAAAGTAGGGTCTTGTTCCTTTAGAATAACAGAAGCTGCATGAAATCTGCCCAGAAATGACATCACTAGCATGGACTGCTTCAAATCAAAACCTTTGCGACTTCTGTCCAACTTGAATCCCTGCTCAGCAAGGTCTTGTAAAATCAATATTCGTTCTGGTAAATTTGTAGAAAATAAACCTTCAGCTGAAAGTGAATGATAATCTTCCAGTTCAACTTTTTCGAGAATCTTGGCCATTTCTGGTAAAATTGTCATAAACATTTTAGCTTCTTTTTCAAACAATTTGTTCACAATTACAAACTTTCTTTGTACTGCACCATCAGGAATTGTTTTTATAACAAATGACTGTTCCAATGCATCACCACTACATTTATAAATTGTGTAGGTACCCTATACATGATGCTAGCATAATTATCACCTGGAGTTGTGGCCATCTTTACATCAATATGTTTTACTGATATTTTCGGGTCCTTCTTTCCTTCTCTCAGTGCTTGTTCCATGAACTTCTCGTTCAGCCATGATGGACTGGCCATTTCGTTATGTGTTGTCATTTTGATATTGATATGCACCTGTGGGAAATATTAACAAAATTTATAAATCCCATAAGTTTTATTTATAGAAACTAGTCAAAATCTGATAGATGATTCAACAAACTAAGTAATCTTTACTCTCTCATTATCAGTAAGCCTGTGTTGGAAGCGGTCAGGTGAAGGATATGGAGAGAGACAGAGATTATGGGAGAGTCAGCATCATCAGACCTTAAACTTTACATGTGTACTATGGGAAGCCTTGGTGAAAAAAAACAACCTAAATGTTACTTTTATGTTTGGTCTGAAGGATTCAAAACGTTATTCCAAAATACTATTTACTTAGCTAGTAATAGTACAACAACAACTTTATGTTCTGATTAGTTGGAAATTCTTATCAATTTATGATTATTATTTTTTATAAAACTTTAAGATAAAGAACATTTTATACTTATATTTTTATTTCTTTATGAAAAAGTATGCATTTCTTAAAGGTGAATATTTGTTTATAATTGTGTTATAATTGTGTATGATTCCTCGGCCACACTCAATCTTTATCCAAATCTAAAGCCTACCTGTGACAAGTAATATTTAGAAACTCAAAGACCTTACCCCAACCCCCCTTAACACAACCCCCTTTAATTTGGTAAGGAATCAACAGTAAAATGTTGTTTTTTTAGGTCCAGGATTAAGTTGGTAATAATTTCCTAGTTTTTAATGAAGTAAGCTATAATACATTCAACTTTTTTGCATGACATTTACTAATTTTAAATTTTTATTTTATACTTTCTTAGTAGGAAATAAAACACAGAGGTAGAATTTTAAAAAAATTACTTGTTCTACTTGTTTAGATCAAGGTCAAGGTTTTTACATGGAGACATGAGTAGGGGTTGAACAACCTGAATTTAATAAGATTCATGGTTTAAAAAATTATTTGAGTTACATTTTAGATTATTTTTTTCTAAAATTGAACTCAAATTTGTTTTTAATAAATTTCTGGCCACCAGGGGTGCGGTCAATTGACCTTTTGACAGCCTACCCTTAATCCTGAGCTGATAGAGGATTTTTTAAAAAATCATGAAAAGCGCATGTGGAATACCATATCCACTGGAGATGGACAGGGCAGTATCTATTCTCCAAACTCCACCAGTGTAAGTGGCAAATTGTTCTGTGAGTTAAGAAAAAGATTTTGAGCTTGATTAAGTATTTGTTTCATAATGAATTATTTTATTTATATTGTATAGTAAGTAAATTAACTTATTTATTATGAATTTTAAAAATGACATATATCTGTAAACTGTTAAGTAAAATTAATATTTTACATTTTTACACATAGAACACTTTTTTTTTATTTTATAAAAAAATAATACAAACAGTTCATGGTATAAAGACCCTTTAAAAAAATACAAACATAATTTACTGAGGTCAAACTTGTTATCTGGCATAATATTAATGAGATTAATGCAATACTATGCAGAGGAAATAACTACGGATCATCAGTGTGAATTTCAACAAAATAGATCAACAATGGATCAGATTTTTACTCTATTCAGTAATATTTTTAATTTAAAGTGGGAGATTCATAAAAAATAAACAAGCTAAATGAAAGTTTAGTTAAGGTTGAGATACCCCAAAAACATTGATATAACCGTAATTATCAAATATAGCCTAATAGCTTTGCTGTTTAATCCATCACACTTGAGGTATGTTTGACAATATGTGAGGCAGAGTACGAGATGGGTGTCACTTATCAAATATTTTTGAAATGCATTTTATTTTTTTATTTTATACTTTTATATCTATGCTGTTATGTTCAAGTTATATGCAGTGAAATACATAATGGAGTGAAAAAAGGAGATGCACTTTCCCCATTACTTTATAATCTAGCCTTAGGCCAGTTTGATACATGCAGAATTTGCTGCTTGCCAAAATAAATAGTGGGAGGATAAATTGTATAAATGCTGTCAATCAATGCCTTTGTGTTGGGAGAACGGAAGATGGAGTCGTGAGTCATCTATTTTGCATATTGTCACATTACGTTGAAAAGATGGAAAAGAAAATGGCATGTTCAGCCCATCAATTTTGTAAAGATTTGAAGACGGGGGTGTATCATAACCTCTACGAAAAATTAAGGGTCGACATGTGCAAGTTTATTAATTATTTTAGAATGTCAGTAGCATTGTTTGATGAGATGGTGGTCAAATTCCAAGGAATGGTTCAAACTAAGCAAGATTTGGTACAAGGTTCTTAACATTTTCTCCACATGATATGTTTGCAATAACTCTCAGATAAGTCTATAAAAAAATATTTTAAGTACAGGCAGTGATAGGGGCCGCTATAGGGTGGAGGGTAGGCAATTGGCAGTTGCCTAGCCCCTAGGGAAAGAGATTCCGAGGGGCAGCATAAATGAGATGTTATATTTATTTTTTAATTTACATTTTACCCATATTTATTTTTATAATTTATTTATTACCCATTAATCGAAGCATGGTCTCAAACAACATTGAATATTAATTTTTTTTTTTAAGTTAGTTAGCTATGGAACAATGTTGTAGTAGAGTGCACACTTTCTCTATGTTAAATTGAGATTTGTTCTTTTAGAAAAAAGAGAATTTGAATTTGAATTTATAACTTTAAGATTTGATTTTGAGTTTCAAACTTATATTCATAACTCTGTGTCAAATATTTTATTTCTGACAAAAATATAAAATGCTACCATGTCTCTAGGTTTCAAATAGTTTTGACAAACATTGACTCAAGTTTTTCCCTGCATTGTAAATAACTTCACATAAGGTGGTTTCCTCCAGAATATTTTTACTCCACATCATTGACCTATTGAGGCCTCTCTTTAAGCTGAGTTGATTAAACTTAAAATATAATTAAAAGCAAAGTTTATATCCGACACATGTCAATTTGAAAGATTTAGTGTCATTTGCTCATCAGGCTTACTTAACCTAAAAATTATCATTCACCTGGTAACATTCAAGAAACACATGAACTTGTATGATGATGTTTTTTAAATTATGAGTTGCAGGTGTTGTAATGTACTCTGTATTTATGATATAAAAAAGTATAGTGCTTACAAAAATTTTAATTTAAAAAAATGTTATAAGCCTATTCAAAATATTCCCTTTAGCCATGAAATTTAATATATAGTTTTTAATTTTCCCAAAATTGTTTCCCATTATCTATTCAAGTGAATGTGCTCTATAAACTTATATTTGTTTCTATTTCTAAGGAATCAAATAAATGATAACATATTATAAATAACATTACATATAACTTACATTTTGTTCACCATTAAAAGTAACAGTTTTAGCTCTAGGAGTTACACTATAGCGCAATGCTAGGCTTAATGAAAAATGTAAAGTAATATTCCAATTTGTTTATCTGTTAAGAAATAAAGAAATTAAAAAAATATCCCTACCTGAATTTTTGTAATCTATGTGGTAGGAATATAGTTAGAGGAAACGTATTCACATTAATGTGGAGAGTGATTGAGAAAATAAAAGTGATAAGTCATATGTGGTGAGCCAATCTTAGTGCTTCCCAAACAAAGTTTAAACCTTAACTTCTACAACACTGCTATTCCAGTCTATTACAAGCCTCTTGTCTTATTGTTGATTCACATATTTGCCACAAAAAAGAACTGAATAGAAACACAGCCATTTAACAATTTCCAAGCCAGTCACAAGATTTCAGCACAATTCAATTGGCCTGCTTGGAATAAGTTGAAGTAGTTTTCAGTCTTGTCATGCACTGTGTAACAAAAGGAATGCCAACCACTGTGTGGAGTGTGTTGAAGTAATTTGAAACAACATATTTACAAAATGTAACAAGTGTGTGTTGATCTGTCTTGATGTATTTTACCAATTCAAAACACTATGAAGTGGTGGGATAGGGGGTCCAAAGGTGGGGGGAGGGGGGCTTCGGAGCGGCATACAGTGCGGGCGCCCCATCAACCCATATAAATTACATCATAGTGTGTCTAAGGAAAGGTAAAAAAACACAAATATATTGGTAACAAAATAAAATAAAGTAGGAAGTAGGCTTGAGAGTAGGCCCATTAGGGGAAAAGCATAGTTAATTGTACATTGACCTCCCTGTAATCGGTGATCCATATTGTAAAAATGATACTTTAGACCAAATGATTTTTGAGGAACCTCAGGGTTTAGTGAAGGGGTGTCAGAGGTTCCGTGAGATGATTATGCGTAATGGTGGTAAAAACATTAATACTTTTACATTTTTATGCTAAAAATTTATAAATTATACATCTCATTAGCAGTAGATAAGTTTAATAATAATTAAAAGAAGATTAAACAACTTTTTAACGTTTTTAAAATCTTTAAAAAAAAAGTATAAGAAGGTAAATAAGTAACAGTACATTTTGAAGTCATACTATATTATTTTTTCCATGCAAAATATGTAAACTAAACGTAATATATAAATTTAGCTTTACACCTAATCTATAACATAAGCTTAGTACTCAAATATAGAGCCTACTTTTTAGTTAACTTAAAACTAAAAAATTTGAATCACAGGGTTAAAAGTAAAGGGGATGATACATGAACACGTAGAGCCTTGAGAGTAGGTTTCGTAGCTTATACAGAGTTCTGTAGGTTAACTTAAAATAGTTTGAGAACCAATGCTTTAGACTATGTAAATTTCATTGGCCAATACAGTTTACCACAAAATAAAGCTTCCTTCAACAATTATAATTTTGATTATTTTTATGATTTAGAGTTTTTATAGGTAGATGAGTTTGTGGAAGTGTACAGATGCAAGCAAAACAGAAGCAAGCCCAAGAAAATAAAATTTAAATAAGTATTTTTGGTCTCAATGTTATCTTCTTAGTATTTTTTTAGCATTGAATAATTAAGGCAGGGCCGTGTCTGGGGGTGGGCAAAGGGTCAAATTGCCATGGGCTTCACATTTTCCCCAAAATTCATTAAATAAATTATAGTTACTATTCTAAATTTCGCATCAAAGAGTGTACAAATAATTAACAGCAATAAGTATTCACCTAGTGATAGGATTTGATTCCAGGTTCCTGAAAGTTCTAACTTTATGTAATATAAGATTTACGTTATTCAAGTAATGCAGTACAGTAGAATATGCCACCATTGTGTTAACGATGTCAATCTACAGACAACTAACAGTGCAGGGGTGCGAAATGGAAATTATTTTTGGTAACTTAATTGGATTGTTTGCATTTATAAAATAGTCATTTAATGGGTTGATAAATATTTCATTAAACATAAGTTATTTATTAACATATGTACCGAGTACATATTCATATTGATATATTATAATGGCTAAATGTAAAACCAAAAAACTGCCATACAAAGGGGGGGGGGGTCAGATTTTTTTTTGCCCCAGGCCTCACATTTTCTTAAAACGGCCCTGCATATAGACCATATTACAAACATTAAAAGCCCAAATTTAACACCTTAGCTTTGTCAGCTGTGCATCACCTATTGAGGGTCTTGGGTTCAATTTTCGGCATGACCTAAAAACAAATTATTGAGGAAATTAGTGGCACCGGTTCTAGTGAAAAATTGACAAGTGGGAGCCTGGTTGCTACATTTAAAATAGTCATTTACCTAATTTAAATAAAAGTCAAATATTATGTTGAAATGTATAAGAGAAGTTTTATTTACTTAGGCTATTATGAGAAACTTATGATACTCTGAATAGGATTACAGATTTCTGGGTAGATACCATAAACTTTAACTATGATTAAGTGTTTAAACCTTTGCATACATTCTTATATTTTGTAGCTTGCCCCCTATCTGGTTATCTACCAACAAATAGAAAGATAATTTAGGTTAAGTTAGGATAGTTTATAATATGTTAATATTAGGCCTACTGTGCAAGTTATCAGATTGATGTAACATGGCCAAGAAGTATCCTGTGGCTTAAGTGGATACACCTTAAATTTTCTTCTAATATCAAAATCCTAGAAACTATATTAAAATTTGGAGTCTAGTGCGTTTTATCCATCCCATTTTAGGCTCTTTTTCAATTTAGTGGTACAATTTTTAGATATGTTTATTCACTTCATTTTGCACATTTATAGTACGTGGAATCGAATGACACCATGATTTAGAAATTCTTACACTTTTATTTAATATTATATTTAAATTAAAAATTGACAACACATCACCCAAATCACTTTCGAAATTTAAATATAGACAACATATAACTTTCCTGTGATCCTATGCACTGGACAAATGATGCCATGACATGATGTGTTGCGTTAAGCTTGTGATTTTGCACAGTGCATACTAAAATGGCTATGACATCATTGTATTTTGTGTAAGACCAACTTTGTTTAGTTATTAGGCCTAGTTTATTTTAGCTATAATTACAAGGTTAGGTTAAGCTGGGTTGGGAAAGATTCATAATATTAATAACAAAAGGTTCTAGGTTAAGCTGGGTTGGATAAGTGTCACTAATAATTAAAATATAAAATGGGTTTAGTTGTGTTATTTCCATGAGGGCATCCATATTATGTTTAACATCTAGAATTTAAGTCGTTAGGAATAGTTGTGATCACCTAATTGAGTCATATAGCTTGAAGTTACATTTACTAAAAAGTAAAGTTAATTGTAGTTGTTATAGGCCTAGACGGTTTATACGCCTTCGTAAAGACGGTAGTTTATAAATTATGTTTGGGATTTTGTGAAATGTGTCTAAATAGTTGTAAAACGGCTGAAAGATACCCCATTGCTTAGGTGAGTGGAACAGTTTCTTATTTAATTTAAAAAGTGTTTTCGTCTTTTTTGGTTCAAATTGATTCCATGTGTTTTAATGTTTGGAATGTATGGCTGATATCAATATTTTTGATATTTTAAGAAAAAAAGGCCAAGAATGGAATGGATAAACGTTCTTTACCCAAAATTTATATTAGGCCTACGTTATTTGATCTGCACTGAATATTTGTGTATTTTAGAAATAAGAAAATATATTTTAAGTTATTACACAAAGAAAAATATGTTTTCACAGTAGTATGACGATTCCTGTCTCTGAAAATCCTTTACACATTGAAAATTTTAATTAGTTATTTTAGCAAATGTTATTAAAATAGTGAGTTTGAAATAGGCACTAAAAACTTTTTTTTTAATTATTTACATTTTCTACCACCTTTATTAATGAACCAAGGAATGGTGTTTCCCGAAAATTCATTCTGTCCTTAATTGTAAGCTCCTCCCTCCAGGTAAATTTTTGGTTGCGGCAATGCTAGCATATTAAGTACCCAGATTAGACTGGGGGTTGTATTAAGTGACAGGTTACAAGGCTTGGTGTAAAAATACTTAAAAGTGGACTTAGACTTGGTCACGGAGAATCAAATTTAATAACTTACATTCTATATAAAGCTTTTATAAATACATCCTCTTACAATACTTTGTTAAAGTTGACTTGTGAATGACTTACACATTTATTTTACTAGACGACTCTCATTTATAACCTCAACTTTGAGCTAAAAACTTGAAGCTAGAATTGCAGAATACAAACATGCAGGGTTGCCAACGTTTTAGTCTCATAGGATATCACACGGACCTGTATTGTATTTTGGCCATCAGGATACTACTCTCGTTTCTTGGATTTAATGTAAGAAAAATGCTTAAATATTTATTTTTTTACTCCACGTCTTATTACCTTTTCAGGTTATACGCATGTTCTAGTTATACTAATGAGTCAGGGAAAAGGGAGATTTAATATAGAGAAAGTGTAGGGGTACAACTAGGGTGACTGGTGAGGTGCTGACCATAATTGCTGAAGCCCTTCCAGCAAAAAAAGGTAGAAAAAAGTCTTCTATAATTTTAGTTTAGAACACATGAATAGTATTATTGGGAAGAACATTATTAAATTGTATAATCATACAATAAACAGACATATATAATAAATAATTGTGATTTAAAATGATTCATTGTTCAACTTAGGCCTACATTCTTCACCGGAGTGTTATAGTTGGGTTTTAAGGGGGAAAAAAGGGTTTTTACATCATGTTACTATTAAAAATCGGGACAAATGACAATTTTTCTGAAAAAAAGGGAGGGGGACGAATTTCTGTGTCCCCAAAACGAGACAATCCCGATTATACGGGACGTATGGTAACCCTAGCTACAACATTTGCGTGGAGGGAGAGTGGGAAACCATTAAGGGAAAACCACCCTCAATACACACGACCGGGATTTGAACCTCGATCTCCCTGTTATTGGCAGTAATCTATTGTGCCAACATTAACAAACTGGTACAACACAATTATTGCAAATACTTTCTCACATGGTCTTTTATAGATTGTGACGAAATTTTCAAATATCAATTATTAGTAAACTACTCATTAGTGAGTATTCCAAGGGAATAATGTATCTTCACAGATAGTTTAGGACAAGAATATTACAGTTCCCTTCATGGCTCAAGCCCAACCAGGTCATGTGACTCACTCCCCTTTGCTATGTTCCCTGTCTAAACTGCTCGTTTGACTAGTTTCCTTCAAGTTAGACAATAGGGAGTACAATCTTGCTTTTATTTTCTCGCCAGTGTACAGGCAATTTGCGATTGTCGGTTCTGTTCTGTTGATTGTTTTGTGGGTTGTATTTAAAATGTTTAAATGGAGTGGTAATGACATACGTAGGTTCTTGGGTATTTACGTAATACATGAAATACTGTGAAACATTAATATCATCGAGTATTCTAATAAACTGTTAAGAGAAACTGCTTTTATTAAATCATCATTTAATTTGGGAATTAATGCTTGCACTATTATTTTCACTCCGCATGACATATCTTAATATTCCCCATTTGCAAATGACTGATTGATGGGTTCCTTGGAAAGTGACTTCAAGTACTTGACCCTACTACTGTCTCCGTGTGAACTGATGCTAAAAGTCAAGCTCGCTTTACTCCAAGTACTTGATGCCAGTAAACATGACACGTGTAAACGAGCCTCTACCGATAATGGTGCTAATATTTACGGATAACGAAAGGGTGTCACGTTGTAAGTACAACGAACCCTCCAGCCGTTACTCTCAGTTTTATAGAAACATTAGAGAGCTCTGTTCAGAAAATTCCGAACTTTAAAAATCAATCATCAATAAACTACCTTTAATTGCGGGTATGTAATCAAAATTAAAAAAAAGCTCTGAGCTTTTACATAATTACTATAAAATTTTAACAGAAATCATAAAACTTTTTTTTTTAGTGCCAGGTACAGACAAAATTGTAAAGAATTACTTTGTTTGGTTCGGGGGAAGATGATAATGATGGTAATAACAATAATAATAAAGGTATAAAAAATTTAACCATTCTTATACTTTATCAAGATGAGCAGCTACAGACAAGTGTTAATTAAAATAGTAATAATACTAATGAGTAGGTCCTTAACTATTATTATATTTAAAACGGAATGTACTATATAATTAACTTTAATGATTTCCCTTTCTTTGTAATATTCAATTTCATTGGCAGCGGAATCTTATTTATCTCGGGTGCAGTTAGCAAAGAAGGGTGTTTAAGGAGCCCGGTGACCCTCTCTCATCAAATACCTAGTAAATATTTACAGTGGCTCTTCGTCTGAAATTTTTTTGAAAAGTAGACTATGCTATAAGCTATTTGGAGTGGTCCTTCCCCTTAAACCAATTTTAAACCATGCCCTAGAAGCTATTTAGAGTGGTCTTCACCTAGAATTAGATGTATATTATAGAAGATATTTTAAGTGGTCCTTCCCCGGCAAATTTATGTAAATTGTGTGACTCTAGATCTAGAAGCTATTTGGATTGTCTTTGCCTGGGAAATCTTTTAAAATTAAATGTCTCTGGAAGCAATTTAGAGTGTATCTCTTTCAAAATATAATTTGAACAATCTTTCTTAGGCAATTTTGATGATTGGATGGCTATAGAAGTTATCTATAGTTTAATACAAACCCATTTTTCAGCTTCATGTTTGAGAATATCAGAGGGGCGAGATATCTAAAGGGGAGCAAGTGTGTTTTAGGGTAAAGAGAATTGTATTCCAATAACGGGGAGACAAGTTCTTTTCATAGGGGAAATGCCCCTCCTTTGTTCCTACACCAATTCTTGAACTTGGTTTGTAAATATTTTTTTTTTAACTTTGTTGTCACTTTTACAAAAGAAAAGAAATGTGCAAAAATAAATGCTTATCTTAACTGAACACGGAATTGTTACACAGAATTAGAAGTATTTAAATTGAATTTTATTTATTTCGTGAAATCTCCAGGCACTTTGAAATGAAGGACAAGACTAGACCGAACCAATTATATAATTGTGACAGATTTCAGTAAGCTCCTCTCCTGTCCTCCGTAGGTAGCTCCATCTGATGGGCTGGGAATGCACTGTTCTATAGTATGGATAGTCATTTTATTGTTTTTCATTCCTATTTTATTTTGTATTTCTTACAACTTCTATATATTTTTTAAAACTTACGAATCTGGATCTAAGACCCGAGCCCCTAGAAGTTTCGGGGCTGCCTATAGCCATTAATCTCAGTTTTCTAGACTAGAGCCGCATACTTTTTCACTTAAGTATCTCCTCATTTATCCTCCATGGGGCTGAGTTAACCCCGTTCCAGACCCACTGCTTCATAGACAATCTGCAAGTGCTTGGGATCAAACATGGGGTTTCTGGACCTGTGACCAGGAATTTTTACCACTAGACCATAGAGGTGGTCTAAGAATACTGAAGCGCAAAAAATTATTGTTGGTAGAATATCTGATGAACCTTTATTACATTGACTTAATTGTACTACAGCAAAGGCGATGCGGGACAAACTTGTTTCTATTTATGACCAAAAAATTGAGGTTACTCTTCACTTGTACTGCACAAAAAGTTTTATGATTGTGTTTATGAAGAGAGAAATATTACTGCTTTTGCTTCTAAAATAGAATGTAATACTTACACACTGACTTTATTAGGTGAAAGTGCTCCAGATACCACGACTTTCACCAAAATTATGTGTCTTTCTGAACCTTACTATCATTTTATATCAATTTGAGATTCATTTTCTAGAGAAAACCATACTCAAAATGAGTTGATTGCCCATCTGTTAATCGAAGAGGAGTGAATCAAGCCTCATGATTAAGAAAGTGATTTAAGTGCCTTGGATGCCAAGCTACAATGGAAAGCCTACACAATGTGAAATTTGTTTCAATGCTGGTCACCTAAGTAAATACGGTTTTAAGACTAAAATATGCTACTATTGCAATAAACCAGGTTATATAATGAGAATACTGTCGTTTTAGAAAATAAGTTCACAATCCTATAAACAACGCACTCATATCCTCTACCTTTTTTACTACAAAGTGTGAAATAACTATTGGTTCTTGGACAATAGAGCAAGTGAGCGAATGTGTTGAATGAATTATCCTTGTGTAAATACGCACACTCTACTTGTATCAATTGAAAGATTAATTAAAATTGGAGATGACTCAACCATTTCAGCCACACGAATAGGTACTATCAGTTTTGATGAATTTGATGAAAATTCGTGGCACCTAGTTAATATCATGATGTATTATTTGTCCCTTCACTTGAAATTAATCTTTTCACTGCTATCTCGATCGCTGTTCTAAGTCATAGTATGATTGTTGATGTATGAGTTTGCAAGTTTGTTGACCAAACAGCATAGGTTAATGCAACTGATAACAGATAGGGAAATTTTTTTAAAATAAATGTTAAATTTTATGATTACATGCTTTATGGGAATTTTGAAGAAAATCTAGATTATTGGCATGAACGAACATCCAGATTTTGCCATATGAAAAAAATTGCCTTAAGTTACACAAAACGTACTATCAGACGGTGAAAAACTCCTTTGACAAAATATGTGTCTATGGTAAATAACATCTAGCATTTTCAATCAGAGGTTGATTTGGGAGGTGAGATACATACATACATACATACATACTATCACGACTGACAATGGTCTGAAATTCGTAAATGAGAGAAATGAAGGCGCCATTTGATGAATATGGAGTCAGGCAGCAACACAGATACACATATATAAAAATTTGGATCCAGGAAGTATTGAAATTTCTAGGAAAAAATACTTTATAAATGTTTTGAAAACTTGTGGTAAGTAGAAATGTAAGCCAGTATGTACACCATGGGACCCTACCATTAAACTTGAAGCGAGGCACTCTTCCTGTATGAAAAATATTTCTCTGCTTAGTTAATTACGATTGATGTTCTGTTAAATCAGTTTGTCTTCAAATTACTTTGGTTAATCACAAACCATTAAACTTGAAGCGAGACACTCTTGAGAGCCAAGAGCTTGAAAAAGTATGTCGCAAATTAATCAGATGTTTGTAATGTTGTCATCAATACCAGTCTTGTGCTCATCAGTACAATATATCAGTTACTATCAAGGACGTGCTAGCCAAGAATTATGGCGAGCGTTTAAATGAGCAGTACATTTTATTAAAGGAACTGTTGACTTGAAACTTATATTGAACCCAGATCAAACCAATACTGAAATAGAAGGCTTTGTAGATGCAGACTGGGAAGGAGAATCAGAAGATCGTAAATCTACTACGGGTTATGACTTCAACGTTTTTGGGTCTTGCGTTTTTATTAATCAAAGAAACAAGCAACAATGGCACTATCTTCCATGAAGTCATACATAGCATGTTGCCTTATGTTTAGCAACAAGTGGAGCTTGTTGAATTCGGATTATTCTGGAGATATCTTTGTACATCCATTATTGTTTCCAGCCTATGCTTTGGGTCATTTTTTTATTCAAGCTATATATTTTTCACTACCGGCTTGTTAGGCCTGTCCTGGCTTCCTATGCCTTATAATCTAACTTAAGATTAGGACAGGCACAACATACAGTCCCTGGCCGTTTATTTATCAAAATTAAACGGTAATCCCATATTTTATCAATGGTAAATTTTTCGGTCATTCCGGGAATAGAACCCAGGAGCCTTAGTTCACTAGGTAGACACGCTACTGACTGAGCTAAGGTGTCAGAGCCCTTCTTCTTAGAGATATGCGGAAAAAAATATTTTGTCAACATTTTTTTAGTACAACCAATCAGCAATCCGGGTACCCAAGAATATCAAAAAGATATCAAAAAAGAAATAAGCTCTCAATGTATGAAAGAAGACACCCAAAACTGAGTAAAATTGAAGACATCTAGTTGATACCTGTCTCAGGACAGATTCATATAAGAAAAAAAAAACTTATGAAATAGTTTATAATAGACACAGGCCTAATTTTTTATTGCGACCAGGAATAAACTACAACCTCTTGAAATAGCGTAAGGCACAATATCCATGCGACCTAGGCTTGAATCACAGCATCCCAAGAAATTCTTAGAGCTGGTAAAAATTTAGCCAAATTCTCTTGGTCAGGATTAAACCCTGTTCTCTCAGGTGTACATAACTAACTATAGTTTTTGTTCCTAGAAACATATCGTAGCCTTGAATTAGTTTGCTGTTAGAATGTACTAAACATGTGATCTAAAGAAACCTAGTCTAGTCTTTTAACCCGCCTTGGTGGCGTAGTTAGCTAACGCGTTAGTTTTGTGTTGAGATAGACTGCTGAGAATGGGGATCGAGGTTCGTATCTCACTCGTATGAACTGGGGGTGGTTTTTACTATATGGTTTTTCAGTCTCCCTCCCCGCAAATGCAGGTTTACTTCCTCTATATTAAACCTTCCCAATTTCTAACCCATTAGCGTAATTAGTACTTAAGTATATAACTCGAATGGGTAGTAAGACATGGTGCTAATTATCTAGTCATTTTAAATCTAACATGAAATATTAAGTTTTTCTACATCAGTATAATATACCTGAAGTATGAATATTTTCACAGCTTAATTTAACTAATGTTCGGGAATGAATACTTATTTACAGGTTTAATTATTTTATAAATACACCCACTGGACCACTCCCAAACAAATACCAGTTATCTATTTCCAGTACTATTTCCTCGTGTTAAAAAATAAAGGTAGATCCATACACCTATATAATCTAATTTGTTGTTTCTAATAATGAAGTATGATCATTTGAAAATACATAATTAAGAATATAGCATGTTTTAAAATGTTATGATATTTAGATTATTTGATGAATATTCGAGAAACATTAATTCTTGTTGCTTACGTATAAATAAATTTTATTAATAATATTACTTAGTCGTTCTACTTACTGTGTCAAAGCTTAGTATATAACTGACTGCCCTTGAAAGTTCAACAGCAATTTAAGTATATAGGCCTATTACTTGAGCTTTGCTCAGCATTTATCTTATCAACATGGTATCTCGTTAAAACATAATAAATGTAGGCCTACTTCTCAAAAAAGTAAAATAAGTGAACAAATAAAAATTATCTATTTAGTAATACTCGAATTAGTGACACGTGGACCAAACAGCAATAACGTATAGTTTGGTTTTCTGGTGACGTGGAGGTTCGTACCTAGTTTGGGTCTATTAAGGGTGTTTTTTTCCTCTTTTTAATTTCCAGCATTCCCTCCACGCAAATACGGCAACATTTCCTCATAAGTCTTAAATCTACCTTCATCATCTATAACCAATTAAGGTAGCAATTAAAATTGTAGATTAGACCAGACCCGGCGAATCGAATCGAAGCATGGCAATCAGAAAAGTAGATTCTTTCCCCATATTTAAATGGAACCACTCATATTTAAAATACATATTTGATATTGCGATTTATTGAAAATATCCTATTTCAGACAATACCGGATGGAATTGGACTACTTTAGTCACCTTTCTAATTTAAATTGAATATCTCTAGCATCTGATGGTAAAATAAATGGTACGGCACACCGCACAGACTTTCTCTCTCTTTCTATAAACTCGTAAGATTTCTGAACGGAATAATGTACATTGTATCATCACCACTCCACATAAGAACACGCATAAAATAATATACAATGATATAGAATCAATGAGAAAAGAGGCGCATCTTTGTCCACCTAAGAACATTTCAAACAGTTTAATGTCTTCCACAAGGGTCAACACTTCGTATTAAAATTTCGATTTCTGGTTAAAATTTTAACATTTAAAAGATGTTGCAGATCTTCAAGTCATCGCATTGATATTTAATTATTCATTTATACATTTTGACCAATAAAAAATGTAAATATTGACTATTGAGTCTAAAATGGAGATAGATCATTGCTATGCAAACATTTCTCCTAAGAGATTTATGGAAAAATAACATACTTTTTTTAGATACTTACTTATATTTAATTACTCTATGGCATTGGAGTATTATTGCGTTAAGACTTAAGTAGTATATGTTTACAACTAAAGCTCACAAAATTGTATTAATATATTTGCAAATATCTCAGAAACTGCTGTTTTTATAAAAATATATGTCAAATAAAAGTTTTTTATTTCTAATAGTCCTACAATTTTGCAATGATAAGTTGTTTAGTTTCTCCAATAGTTGTGGAGATACGGAAATTAACGCTTCTGTAATGTACCCTAAAAATCATTTTCATAGGAAAATGAAAATAGCCAGTTTATTTATAATCTTAATCAACGCCTAGATACGAATTTTAATCAAAATCGTTTGAGCAGATTTTGAGAAAACCAAATTTTTCTCTTTTCGTCCTTCAGTAAACTACCCTTAATTTTAAGTTTTTATAGACACACAGACAGACGGCATTGCAAAGACTATTTTTTAGGTTCGGGGGGTCATGAGACGTCGACATCCATCAACATTTCAGGTTAGTTTTTTTTTTACCGTCGCTATACTTAAACTTAATGTCCAAAAAGTTAAAAAAATTCATATAATTGCGTAGATATTGAAAGTTATTGATTTTATAAAAATATGTTTCGGATAAAATATCTGTATTATAAATATATATACATATTTGTAATGCTAAGTAATTTCATATCTCAAATAGTTTCGGAGCTATTTAAAAAAATGTTAATTTACGCATCAGACCGGAGCCCTTAAAACATTTTGCCGAAAAATTGAGGTAGCCATTTTGTTTGGAATATTTATTAATGTTTATAAATTAAATTTAATCAAAATCGTTAAAGCCGATTTTGAGAAAATCGACTTTTTCTCTTTTTTGCCATTCAGTAAACTACTCTTAATTTTAAGTTTTAATAGACACACAGACAGACGGCATTGCAAAGACTATTTTTAAGGGTTCGGGGGGTCATGAGACGTCGACATCCATCAACATTTCAGGTTAGTTTTTCTTACGGTCGCAATACTTAAGCTTTAATGCCCAAAAAGTTAAAAAATATATAAATTGCGTATATAAACTCGTAAATTTCTAAACGGATAATGTAAAATGATCATCACATCCACATAAGAAACGCATAAAATAAATACATGATATAAATCAATGAAAAAGAGCGCATCTTTGTCACTATGACATTTCAAACAGTTATGTCTTCCACAGGGGTCACATTGTATAAAATTTGATTTTGGTTAAATTTTAACATTAAAAGTGTTGAGACTTAAGTCATCGCATTGATATTTGAAATATTCATTTACCCATTTTGACAATAAAATTGTAATATTGACTATTGAGTCTAAAATGGAGATAGATCATTGATGCAAACATTCTCCTAAGAGATTTTGAGAAAAATACGAACTTTTTTTAGATACTTCTTTATTAATTACCTATGCATTGGTATTATTGCGTTAAGACTTAAGTAGTATATATAACAACTAAAGCGCACAAATGTATTATATTTGCAAAGTTCCAGAACTGTGGTTTTTATAAAATATATTCAATAAAGTTTTTTTTTTCTATACGTCCTACAATTTTGCAATGATAAGTTGTTTAGTTTCTCCAATAGTTGTGGAGATACGGAAATTAACGCTTCTGTAATGTACCCTAAAAATCATTTTCATAGGAAAATGAAAATAGCCAGTTTATTTATAATCTTAATCAACGCCTAGATACGAATTTTAATCAAAATCGTTTAGAGCAGATTTTGAGAAAACCAAATTTTTCTCTTTTCGTCCTTCAGTAAACTACCCTTAATTTTAAGTTTTTATAGACACACAGACAGACGGCATTGCAAAGACTATTTTTTAGGGTTCGGGGGTCATGAGACGTCGACATCCATCAACATTTCAGGTTAGTTTTTTTTTACCGTCGCTATACGCAATACTTAAGCTTTAATGCCCAAAAAGTTAAAAATATATATATAATTGCGTATATATTGAAAGTTATTGATTTTATAAAAATATGTTTCGAATAAAATATTTGTATTATAAATATATATACATATTTGTAATGCTAAGTAATTTCATATCTCAAATAGTTTCGGAGCTATTATAAAAAATGTTAATTTACGCATCAGACCGGAGCCCTTAAAACGATTTTGCCGAAATATTGAGAGTAGCCATTTTGTTTGGAATATTTATTAATGTTTATAAATGAAATTTAATCAAAATCGTTAGAGCCGATTTTGAGAAAATCGACTTTTTCTCTTTTTTTCCCTTCAGTAAACTACCCTTAATTTTAGGGGTAGATATCCAATTCCAAAAACCCCTCGGGGCAACCCTATGAAAACCCTAGATATCAAGTCTCAGCTCAATCGGTAAAATAGTTTAGGCTCTAGTTGGAGGTACAGACAGACAGACAGACAGACGGAAATTCAAAAACCACTTTTTCGGATTCAGGAAGTCATGAAACGTCAAAATTCATCAAAATCTCGAGTTCGATTTTTTTGACGATCACAATACTTTCTCTACCTGTAAGATAGAGAGAAAGTAAATAAATGGTACGGCACACCGCACAGACTTTCTCTCTCTTTCTATAAACTCGTAAGATTTCTGAACGGAATAATGTACATTGTATCATCACCACTCCACATAAGAACACGCATAAAATAATATACAATGATATAGAATCAATGAGAAAAGAGGCGCATCTTTGTCCACCTATGAGCATTTCAAACAGTTTAATGTCTTCCACAAGGGTCAACACTTCGTATTAAAATTTCGATTTCTGGTTAAAATTTTAACATTTTAAAAGGTGTTGCAGATCTTCAAGTCATCGCATTGATATTTAATTATTCATTTATACATTTTGACTAATAAAAAATGTAAATATTGACTATTGAGTCTAAAATGGAGATAGATCATTGCTATGCAAACATTTCTCCTAAGAGATTTAAGGAAAAATAACATACTTTTTTTAGATACTTACTTATATTTAATTACTCTATGGCATTGGAGTATTATTGCGTTAAGACTTAAGTAGTATATGTTTACAACTAAAGCTCACAAAATTGTATTAATATATTTGCAAATATCTCAGAAACTGCTGTTTTTATAAAAATAATATGTCAAATAAAAGTTTTTTATTTCTAACAGTCCTACAATTTGCAATGATAAGTTGTTTAGTTTCTCCAATAGTTGTGGAGATACGGAAATTAACGCTTCTGTAATGTACCCTAAAAATCATTTTCATAGGAAAATGAAAATAGCCAGTTTATTTATAATCTTAATCAACGCCTAGATACGAATTTTAATCAAAATCGTTTAAGCAGATTTTGAGAAAACCTAATTTTTCTCTTTTCGTCCTTCAGTAAACTACCCTTAATTTTAAGTTTTTATAGACACACAGAGAGACGGCATTGCAAAGACTATTTTTAAGGGTTCGGGGGGTCATGACACGTCGACATCCATCAACATTTCAGGTTAGTTTTTCTTACGATCGCAATACTTAAGCTTTAATGCCCAAAAAGTAAAAAATATATATATAATTGCGTATATATTGAAAGTTATTGATTTTATAAAAATATGTTTCGAATAAAATATCTGTATTATAAATATATATATACATATTTGTAATGCTAAGTAATTTCATATCTCAAATAGTTTCGGAGCTATTATAAAAAATGTTAATTTACGCATCAGACCGGAGCCCTTAAAACGATTTTGCCGAAATATTGAGAGTAGCCATTTTGTTTGGAATATTTATTTATGTTCATAAATGAAATTTAATCAAAATCGTTAAAGCCGATTTTGAGAAAATCGACTTTTTCTCTTTTTGCCCTTCAGTAAACTACCCTTAATTTTAAGTTTTAATAGACACACAGACAGACGGCATTGCAAAGACTATTTTTAAGGGTTCGGGGGGTCATGAGACGTCGACATCCATCAACATTTCAGGTTAGTTTTTCTTACGGTCGCAATACTTAAGCTTTAATGCCCAAAAAGTTAAAAATATATATATAATTGCGTATATATTGAAAGTTATTGATTTTATAAAAATATGTTTCAAATAAAATATTTGTATTATAAATATATATACATATTTGTAATGCTAAGTAATTTCATATCTCAAATAGTTTCGGAGCTATTATAAAAAATGTTAATTTACGCATCAGACCGGAGCCCTTAAAACGATTTTGCCGAAATATTGAGAGTAGCCATTTTGTTTGGAATATTTATTAATGTTTATAAATGAAATTTAATCAAAATCGTTAGAGCCGATTTTGAGAAAATCGACTTTTTCTCTTTTTGCCCTTCAGTAAACTACCCTTAATTTTAGGGGTAGATATCCAATTCCAAAAACCCCTCGGGGCAACCCTATGAAAACCCTAGATATCAACTTTCAGCTCAATCGGTAAAATAGTTTAGGCTCTAGTTGGAGGTACAGACAGACAGACAGACAGACAGACAGACGGAAATTCAAAAACCACTTTTTCGGATTCAGGAAGTCATGAAACGTCAAAATTCATCAAAATCTCGAGTTCGATTTTTTTGACGATCACAATACTTTCTCTACCTGTAAGATAGAGAGAAAGTAAAAATGATACGTTTTAATATGTTTTCAAATAAAAATGAAAAATAATTAAGTTTAAATAAATATAGGTTGAAAATTACGCCTAGGTACGAGAATCAAACCAGGACAGTTCCTGTTTCTAGGTTGTTGTTTTTTTGTGAACGGCGGCTATCTGAACTAATTTTTAATATACTGTAGCTTGGCTTACTACCCGTAAGAACTATCCACCTATTTATACAAATGGGTAGGGTTGAAGAAGGTAGAATTTAAGATTATTATTATTTATTATTAGCACCGCTATCCATTCGATTTCGGGTTTGGAAGTATTTGTGTGGAAAGAGAGTAGAAATCAATTATTTAGGAATAAACACCCTCTTTATACCCAGTCCAGATTCGAAACCTGACTTCCTTGTCATTGTCAAACCAAACCAGACGAGTTTGACGCCTTAACCAACCAACGCTGGTAGCCAATGCTAATTTCAAATGATCTCATTGTATTGTGAGGAATCGTGGTGGTTTAAAATTTAATCACGCATAATGTCATAGAGTAAGTAAGTATTCATGAAAAAAATAGTGCGGATTTTCAGGATTTTTAAAATTATTTCAATAAAATAAAGTAGGTAAAAAATAAATAGCTGTACCAGCTACTCAAATAACATGACTTCAACTATTTTATGATAAGTATTAGATAACAAATACTACAACCATTTTAAACTCTCTCGCGCCCCCTAGGAGTGAGTAAGTACTGTGACTTGAATATTTATTTTATGTTCTGAAGTTGGGACAGCAAATAATAAAATAATTTTCTTTTATAATAATTATAAAACGATACGGCAAGTGAAACTATATTTAATTATTTTAATAAATTTCTAAAAATACTATATTAAAAACTTTTTGTTATTTAACAATAGTGTAACCCAACATAGAATGAGATAATTCTAAAAATATTTTTAAAACTCTACAGAATTACCATTTATACAAATATTCGTTTAAGTCTTAAACATTCATAATTATATATTTATGTATTAAAAACAATTTTCAATCATTAGACTAGACGAAGTAGATAGTGATAATAATTTCTTATTTTTACAAGAAAGTAAATAACTATCTTCAAGTTTATAAGGTTCCAAATTCATTCACTTCGTCTAGTTATGCCTCAAAGAAAACGTATTAATTTGCTTAGGCGCTGCGAATAAAACTCTTGTTTAGTGTTTGCTACCAAGCCAAAATAACAATGTTGTTTTGTGTTACAGAGCTCTTACTTTAGAGTGCTACTTTCAATTTACTTTATTTTCGTTTCTTAGATATATATTTTAAGTTATTTATTTTGGTGTTCATTGCAGCCATTGTTAGTGTTATTGCATTTGCGCCTTAAATTGAGGTGCTTTTGAAGCTATTTCATGTTTGGTTTTGCGTGTTAATTAGGTTTATTTATAATATTTAGATTGAAAATCCAGGACCTTTGGCTTACTACGCCAACGTTCTGATCACTGAGCTCCCCAGGAATCGTCCCGTGGCCAGAGTCATTCTTCACTCATATTTTAAGACAGTCTGTGATGGAAGTCCTGAAATCGTCAGCTACTTATGAATAATCAATTAAGGTCACGAGTTATCAGATAAGGCATCCAAATATTCCAAATTCGAGTTCCGTGTCCAGATGTAATTTTAAATTGAAAGATTTTAATACCGTATTTAGATGCTGTAACAACCGTAATTAGCATAGAATAGCTTGTATATTTAATTAATCATTAGGTTTAGCTAGTTGTTTCTCTTTGATAGTAAATTCAAACCATTTCTTTTGGTATTCATTGAACAATGCCTCCACAGAAGAGAGACAATCATGATACAAGAAATGCAAACATTTAAACAATTTTCTTTTTCTGTTCATTTCAACTATTCCTCCACGAAAGAGAACCAATCTTGATACAAGGATTGTAAAATTTGTTTAAAAAAAAATTGTGTGATCATTGCAACAGTGCCTCCGTGTAAGCAAGCAGATCTTGATGCAAGATTGCAAAAATTTAAACGATTTATTTTGTTCCTTACTAGAGGTAGTCGTTAATTTGTAGCACCCTCGTTATACAAAACATTTCCTTGACTCATACGGGCATGAAATTGAGCTTTGGTAGTTTATATGATGAGCTGGGAAAAAAATGCCATTTACTTGACTTAAATGCGAGTGAAGCCGTGGGAAAATTCTTGTTTTTAATACAGATTGAACACATTAAAAAACTGTAACTATCCACAGCAATAGATGTACTGTATTTCTGGTGAAAGGGAAGTTGAAACTCTACCCTATGCCAGGGCCATTTCATGAATTGTCGTTGTGGTTTTACATCAATTCTCAATGCGATTGCCATGCGATCTATACTTAATGTTAAAGCCCTAGTCTCTTAGACTAAATATTTAATAATCATGTTACCAAACCTATTTATGAAAATAAACAAAAGTGTAATTCAAATATATCTTACAAATCAGTAAAATTAATGAGTTATAGGCTCTTCTTGGTCTACAATTACTCTTTAGTCTGTCACTAAAGGTTCCTGTATGTTTTAGTTAGCCTATGAACCTACATGCACGCCAAAATTAAATATTTATACTTTCTATAAATCAGTTTGATCGTACCTAGTCGACTCTTCCCACATCTCTTATCCTCTTCTTTACACCTATTTAGAAAGTAGTCGTATGGTCCACGGCAGCCAGTAGTTTCAGTAGAGTAGGGCATCAGCGATCTCGTCGGGAGTTTGTTAATTGTGTGGGTGGGAAATTAAGGACAGATACAAATGATAGTAGGGTTGGTGACTTGCGTTGTATTTTAAAAATTGAAATATTTACAGTGTTCGAGTTTACATTTTACGTTACGTATACTTTAGGGATGATGTGCTACTAACCGACGTAAATAGTGCAAACTTGACATATGATAGTGTACACTGTACCCTACGTCCATGTCAATCACCATCTTTCTTTCGGCGTGCTCTCTCTCTCTCTCTCTCTCTATTTCCTAACTAAACTGATAACGACAAAATATAATTACCGATAAACTTGAGGGAGAATTGAGGAAAAATTAAGTTTTAGCTGGTCAAATGTATTTGGATATTATAGCTTATGTGCACTTTCAGGCCTATTATATGAACAAATGTATCTAGAGATTTAAGAATAATATTAAATTAACAAAATAAAGGGTGACCTGGTGGTCTAGGGGTAAGGTGTCAGACTTCTGTGCTAGGGTCCGAGGTTCAATCCTCGGTCCCGGCACAAACCCTTCCTTCACCTCTGACAAGACGTGTATTAATCACAACTTGTGAATGTGAGGAATGCCAGGCCTCCACCGTGGTTCGGATTCCACGTTAATCTGTAGGTCCTCCATTTCATCTCACAATCACCCTACCATTACACATTAGCGTAAGTGCGTATAACCCGAACGGGTAGTAAGACGCGGTGCTAATAATAATAATAACAAAATAAACAAAGGAAAATAAATAAATATATATATATATATATATGAAATGGTCGAGAGCTATGAAGCTAGAACCTTAACCACTTTAAATTATTCCTAGTGAATAAATGGATAAGGTAAGTAAATTTCTTTGTTAAATAACAAAAATAAATTTTAACTTATATTCTTGTAAATTTTAAGACCTATTGATTGCAAAATTCAGTGAAAAAGTATATTCTATTTAAATAATAATCTTTTTCTATCTAGTCTTGTAGATAACCTTTGTATTCTTGGCCTCGAGCTATTTAGAAACAGTGAAAACACTTGACTTACAGTTTGAGATTATTAACAATGTTCTTACGTTTACAATCACTGGTAGGCCTATATCTCTGTAATGCTCCGGCTCTAGTTTTGGTTTGTATTTTTTTAGAGTAATTTGATTAAAAATAGCAATTTATAACTCTAATGAAATAATAATTTTTTTTTAATAAATCACATTAAATATGAATCCTATCTGCCTAGATATTGTTTTGATGAAATTGCATCATTAATGTTTAAACACGTTTGTGAATTATTCTTGGTAAAGACTTGGGCTGTTGCAACCCCCCCCACCACCCTACCCCTTCTCATATACTAAATACTTTATTTTTTCAAATATACATGCTTTATGTTTTTGAGTTATTAAGAAATATAAATACTATATTAAGCTCAAGCTATAGTAATATATAATATTTATGAGAATTTTATCTGCACTTGTTCATGAAAAGTAGTGTATTCTCTAACATTTCACTAGTTATATTAATAATAATTGACTAAAAAGTTCTAATTACACCCGACACACAAAACCCATAAAAGATGTCACATAATTTTTCAAGCGTGCGCAGGTCACCAATTTAAATTTTAATAGTATTTGCTCTTAATTTGAAAGATATGTTTATTATAAATCTGTATAGTTGAAAATATAGTATAATATAATTTTAGTTGAGACGTTTTAACAAAAGAGTTATTAACGATTATGAGGTTATAGCCTCACATTGTACTGCGTTACATTTCATTTTCATATCTACGATTATTAATCTTAAATGATTGTGACGGTTGGGTAAGGCATAGAGAAACCTGGTGACTTCACTTTCAATATTATGTTAAAATAATATTACATTTTTATTACGAATAGAAGATTTGAAAATAGCTATCATTCTACTAAAATACCATAGTTTCGAATTTAAATGTGAGCAAATAATAATTACTCATCCGGGTAGATGCACTAATTCCCTTAAACGACGGTAGCAATCCAAACTTGCAGCGGCCATCATGATACTAGTCTCACGTATCGCTACAATTGGGGGAAAATAATCAACTCTCAATTAATTATCCATATGTAGCAATCAACATTTTATATGTCATCGATATTCACTGTTACCATTGACCCCTAGCCGACCATGGTCATGGGAATGACGGAACTAAGGGAGCGTGTTTGATTGCAACTCCAATTTAGAATATTTTTTATTTAATTTTGATTTAGTTTCATTATTTTAATTTTTAAAGCACTCATGTACCACCATTTTTTTTAAAACAATACAAATACATTATTTCTATTCCTCCAACATAATATGTTTGCGTATCAAGTGACCATTTATTACTTTCAACCATCCCAAGGGTGTGTTTCCTCTATGTTTGGAAGAAATAGCTTGGATATTGTTGACAATATGAAGAAGAACCTCAATCTGTGGCCATTGTTGGAAACAGGGTGAGTAATTTTAGTAATCTAACAAAATATTAAATAAAATACTTTATAAATTATTCAATAAACCTAATAACAAGATTGTCACCCAGGAAATATTTCTTAATTACACTTAATGATTTTCCTGATATATTTTTTTTCTTCGGCCGTTTTCCATCATCGGGTTAAAGATTGTAGGGGCTTACATCTGTTTAGAACTTACTTACTCCATGGCATTATAAACTCGAAGTTCATTGCCGCACTTACAAAAACATGCAACCTCTGTTTATTATTTATTTTAATGTTTTTTTTATATCTATTTGGAGCAGTAAAATATTCTTATAATGTTATTAAATTTTGATTCTTGTCATAATAATACCACATGAATCTAAAGTTGAACCCAGTATTGTGACAATAATAATCACAGGCGGGGTTTACTTTAGAATTACTCCACTGAAATAATAATTGAAAATAATTATTTCATAAGCATTTATTAATGATGTATCTGTTATGGTCCAAGCTTGAAACTGACCACTTTGCGAATTGGCTGGACTCTTTACACATTGTCCAGCTGTTCCAGCTAAATCATGAAAATTGATTAAGGAAAATTTTAATTCACGTTTTAACCGATCAAAGCGCGAATTGGTCACGAAAGTCTGGCCAGTGCCTGAAGTTCTGGATAGTATGACAACACAATTCCATCCTAACCTAACTAAACGTAGAGGCTGAGGTTAAGGAGTCGCCCTTCGGGTGGGGATACTCGTGGGGACCAAATTTGGACCAGAGACCCCCCAACCACCAACCATCCCCCTTAAACATGAAATAGCTTAAACTAATTTTAAACTGATAGACAGGAAATAACCAAATCCATTCCTGATAAATAAATATCATATAATATATATTTCGTGCTTTGGCCAGATTCCTACGGGCATATATAGAACTGGTCGTTTGTATTAAATTTTAATTTATAGACTTCATCATAAAGGTTAATCAAAAGAATAATATTGTCTCGATGAAATTAAGTCATAACGGGAAGATCACAAATACGTTTATTTGGTTGTACTAATTCGTTCACTTGGCAACAAAATAAAGTTCAAACCAATAAATACGAGATTTTTTTTAAATTTTCCTTATTTAATTGTTTGTCTGTACGGTGATTTAATGTAAATATACTACACTTATGTGGTTATAGCCATAGAAACAATTAGGACTTAACCCGCCTCGGTGGCTTAGTTAGCTAACGCACTATATTCGTGTTGAGATAGACTGCAGGACTAGGAGATCGAGGTTCGAATCTCGCTCGGGTGAACTGGGGTGGTTTTTATTAAATAGTTTTCCACTTTCCCTCCACGCAAATGTGGGTTCACTTCCTTTATATTCAACATTCCCAATTCCTAACTCATTAGCGTAATTAGTACTTAAGCGTATAACCCGAGCGGGTAGTAAGACAAGCTGCTAAATAAAAATAAAATATAAAATTAGTACTTCTTTAAATAGTACAACTGTTTGTATTTTTAAATAGACAACGTGGTTTAGGACTACTATTTTGTAACATATGTAGGCCTTCTCATTTCCATCGAATTTCATCACACACTTAATTATGGTTATTTGAACGTGTTGCGTCTTTTTCTTAAATGACAACATTTATTTGTTCTTTAATGGTAAATAATTCTTAGACCTACATCGCGTTGAATAAAGTACTGATAAGATTATGAACACTGCTTACATAATACCGACATAGACGAAGTGTCATATTGAGCTAAACAACAGTTTGAACCCGTAAGTAATTTATATTCATATATCTGAAAAACCTTTGTGAAAGTTTAGTAAGAAGAAATAAATGTAACGTTATGAGAATCAATAATTGTAATAACATAAATTAACAACCCACTTCGGTGACCTGATGGTCTAGGGGTAAGGTGTCAGACTTCTGTGTTGAGGGTCCGGAGTTCAATCCTCGGTCCCGGCACAGATTTATCTGATTGCCAAACCCTTCCTTCACCTCTGACAAGACGTGTATTAATCACAACTTGTGATTGTGAGGAATGCCAGGCCTCCACTGTGGTTCGGATTCCACGTTAAACTGTAGGTCCTCCATTTCGTCTCAAAATCACCCTACCATTACACATTAGCGTAAGTGCGTATAACCCGAACGGGTAGTAAGACGCGGTGCTATAATAATAATAATAATAATAATAATAATAACCCACTTCAGTGGCCGCATGGTCTAGGACGCTAATCTCGCAGTAGGCAAGACTGCCGAGGACGAGGCGATCGAGGTTCAAATCTTGTTTGGATATACTGAGGTTTTTTCCCCAAATGGTTTTTCACTCTCCCTCCACGCTAATGCGGTTACACTTCCTCTAAATATAGTCTTCTTACTCCCTAAAACCACTAGCGTAGCTAGTACATAAGCGTATAACCTGAAAATTCTTCTAGAAATAATATATTTTGAAGAATTGTCATAAAATGTATAATAAAATGTTTAACAAATTCATTGAGTATTCAAAAATAGCGATACACTAGTAAATAGTTTAGAAGTCATAAAATTTATTCGGCTCATGTTATTTTTATGACTTCTAATTGTTTACTGGTTTATTGCTCTTTTTGTGGCCCGTCAATAAATTTGTTAATTTTTTATATTACTTTAGTTGACAATTCTTCATATTTTTATTAGCAGCGTATTCCACTATCAGTCCGTGTTATACGACTACGGACTAATTTCACTACTGGGTTATGGATTATCAAGGTTGATCTTAGAGTAAGTGTACCCGCATTCGCTTAGAGGGGAGTGGTAAACCATTTAAGATAAAACCACACTCAATACACCTGACCGGGATCGAGCCCTGATCTCCACGTCTTTGGCAGTCTAGTCTATTGCGAGAGTAGCACCTTAGACCATGCAGCCAACTATGTGGGTTCTTCACTATTAATTAATTTTATTCTAATGATTGATTCTCACAATAATATATATAATTATTCATCATTATAAACACATTTAAAAGTAGGCTATAATTACTTATTATTCTGATGTACGATACTAAATAGTAGGATTTTGGTAATAAAATAAAACAGCACGCCCGGCCAGGATTTGCACAGCGATCTTCCTGTCCCCAGCAAACCAGATGAGATGTAATTAACGGTGTTGTCCTAATTGCGAAAACTCCAGATTTATAACAGTCCTGATTGCGAACAGTCCTTATTACAAACAGTCCAGATTGCGAACAGACCAGATTAATAACAGTCCAGATTGATAACAGTAAATATTGATAACAGTCCTGATTGCAAACAGTCCTGATTGCAAACAGTCCAGATTGCGAAGTTTAGATTGCTAACAGTCCAGATTGCGAACAGTCCTGATTGCAAACAGTCTTGATTGCGAACAATCCAGATTGATAACAGTAAAGATTGATAACAGTCTAGATTGCAAACAGTCCTGATTGCGAACAGTCCTGTTTATGGACACCTGGAGAACTGATAACTCCGTACAAATTTAAAACGGCATGTTAAGACCTATTTTAACGATTACAATCTCATAATGAATGTGGATGGATGATTTATTTATATTTAAATGATATAAATTAATTTATCATAACACAGGATTCAAGACTGCATACACAAATTGACTCTCCATTTTATATAGAGTGTATTTGTTTGTGTTTAATATGTAAGTACTAAGCCTAATCAATATAAATTGACTCGTCAAGTCCAGCTTAAAATAAAATAGGCCAAATTTCGTAGCTTTGCAATAGCCTATATTAAGATTTATATAGCTTAACCTACCACCTATTATATCAAACCCACCCCGATTGTCATCTTTGTTTAAAAAGCCTTACAGCTTTCACTTGATTGATTACACCGGATAACAAGAAGTATTTTTTAAATGTATTTAGCACCGCGTCTTACTACCCGTTCGGGTTATACGCTTAGGTATTAATTACACTAGTGAGTTAGGAATTGGGAAGGTTGAATTTAGAGGAAGTGAACCCACGTTTTTGTGGAGGGATAGTGAAAAAAAACCGCCTCCCCTCCCCCCCCCCCCCCCAGTTCACCCGAACGAGATTCTAACCTCAATTTCCCCGTCCTCGGCAGTCTAGCTCAACAAGAATATAGCGCCACCGAGGCGGGTTACCAAGAAGTAATTCCTTGGGTGTAGTGGAAACGGAGAATTAATTTTACATTGGATTTGGACACAAATATAGAGCTCAGCTATTAGATTATGCTTCACACGTTCACTGAGCCTAAACAGATACAGCAGAAATGGGTCCAATGGATCTTTCTCTCAACTTGACACAACTATCTATTAAACTGTTTAATCGTCTTAGACCTACCTTAAATATATATATATATATATATATATATATATATATATACTGCGTCCATGGGTACCCGCAGTAACGAGCAAGGGGTGGCACTTGCCCCCTCCCCTGGAATTATGTTTTACTTGATAAGAAATTACATTTTTTAACTTCTAGTTGTCCTTACAATTTTTTTTCTTCCAACATTTCACAATTATCAATTTACAATCGTTATATATGATCACCACATCGACTACTAGACATATTTCCCGAATAAAACCTGTCACTACATTTTAAACAATCATCGACATTTCATTATAATCTTCTCTTATGAGAACAGTGTAAACGAAGGATTTCAAGTATCTTTACAGTGCTATTTATAATTCCAGTGCCCAACAGAAGTTTTTCCAGGTGTGCGCGCGCGATTATGTGTGGTTGGAGGAATATATTTTGCACTCCACCATTTCCCTCCTTGGAAAAATTTCTGCGTGCGCCAATGACTGGTCTATCTATTTGCGATGTAAATCAGCTAAAAGAGAATAGTATTTTCACTGTGGTATTTAGAGTGAAGCATTGTGTCATTGTTGTAATTATTACAAACTAACCTATAAGGCACACATATAATTAAAAAACGTGATGAGAATAAGCTTATTAAAGCTTGCTTTGTAAAGCATCGTCGGTCATCAAACAACTCTTCAATTTTGAGTACCGCTACGTAGTTTAAGCAGAGCATATTCATGGTTCTTAATATATATCCCCGGTGATCGTGTGACGATCGCTTTTAAGTTAAATACCCTAATCTTATCTATGATATTTTCTATAACTATAAAATACAGGTATTTTTGAATTAAATGTAACGTTCATAAAAACATCAAATTATTTTCTCTTGTCATTATAATGGTTCGAACTAAATTCGTTTGGCTCTTTTCATTGCCTTTTGACATCAAAATAAAATACAACTTTTACCGTAGGACTGGCCTGTTTCACTTATTGAAGAGCAGTATTATATTAAATTACAGCGATTGTTTCTCCTTTCCTCTTTCCTCCTTCCTCAACACCAATCTCCATTTTATTTCTCATTGAAATTGGTCAGAATTATCTACAATGAATTATTTAAATGAAACATGTGTAAGTTTATACTCCTTGATTTTTATGATTAAATTATAAAATAGCATGGAAATTAAACGGCTTTGTTTGCAGTGTAATACATTTATCTTTGATAAGTTGACACTCAGAGACTTAAGAACATATTTCATTAAATATTTCAAGTGAGCTGTCCACTATTTTTTATTTTGCTTTAATATAGTTTTTTTTTTAAAAGTATGAAAACATTATCTTTAGAAAAATACTTAGTTGTTCGTTGGATTGCCACTTATTTGCATATTTTTTATTGTGAATAATTTATCAAATAAATTAATAGATAACCTGCACAGTAATATATAAATTATACCAAATTAAAATATACATTTTATTGAATCTATAAAAATGCATCATTTAATATTTTGTTTTAATTTAAAGCTTTTAATAAGTTATTCTTATTTTATATAATTTAGTACAGTGTTTATTAATGGGACTTAAATTTAATAGGAGCAACATTAAGAAAATATTACATTAATATGATATTCTCTCCATCTTGAGATGACATTGAATATTTAAATACTAAACAATTATAAGCAAACATATTTTTAAATCTAAATGCTTGTGGTGACATTCTTAAATTAGAGTCTACATTTATATAGAGTTCTTATTTAGTAACTAGGTTTAAAATGCGGTTTTATATATTAGCTGTAAAGATAAACACGGAACTATTGTTTGAATCCTTGGAAGTGTATTTGTTACAGTTATATTAAAAACAGGACAAATAAACTGTTAAAAATCAAAGAGACCCTTTTCTTTAAATAATGGAAGAACTCGTTTCACTTCATTTTTGTACTCTAATGAGTAATGAGATGTATCCTCATCGTTTTGTTTAAACATTTTCATTAAGTCAGGAGTATCTTCAGCTTTCGATAATATGATAGGCAACATCACTGCAACAACAAAAACCGCATAAAATGCATTTTTTATCACTTCGTTTCGTAGTTCTTCTAATGACCAAATTTTTCCAGTAAAGCCTAAACGTTTTAACGCAGCCTCTAATGATGAATGGTATACGACAAGTAGATCATCCAGATGACTCTCTTTTACGTAAATACTAGGACTTGTTTGAAAAAAGTATATCAAATCTATTGCTGGAGATCCGAAGTAAGAAATTTGAAAATCGACAAATCTTAAATCAGAAACTTTGCTTGTTTCTTCATCATACTTAAACATGATATTATTGGTCCACAAGTCACCATGATTCAAAACGTTAAAACCATTCTCATTTCTTTCAAAACATTTCATCAAGTGCCAAACTTATTTGATATAACTGCTCGAAGGTCATTCGCGTAATTTTCCCCAAATTCTGGCCAAGTTTCAACTACACGAGCTAACGAATTAACCGAATTTGAAAACATCATTTTTAAGCTGCCATTTTTCTGCTGAATTTTCGTCCAAAGACTGACAGATAAATTATTTGTAAACATTGTGTCATTGTTGCTCATGACCACAGATGAAGCATGAAACTTACCTAGATGTGACATTACTTTCTTACAATGGTCCAAATCTAGACCCCGGTGTCTTTTAGACATCTGATAGCTTGATTCACCAAGATCCTCCAAAATAATACTATGACCGGGATTTTTCGTGTGAAAAATACTATTTGCATCAAAATGTATGGTTTCATCGTGTATTAGTTCATTATAAAGATCTGCCATTTTAGGAAGGATTGAGCTATACATTTCTATTTCCGTTTCAAATAGAGTGTTTTCACCTTCTTTAGATGTTGGGATTAAGCTACCTTTCACAATAAAGGACTTTTCTTCAATTTTACCACTTCCAGTGATAAACTTTGTTAATACTCTGTACATAAGACTAGCGTAATTTTCTCCAACAGTTGTGGCTGCTCTGACCTTAATATCTTGTACAGATATACGAGGGTCCTGATTTCCTTCCTGTAGTGCTCGTTCCATGAACTCTTTGTCCAGCCATGTTGGATTGACGTAGCCATCTCTCGTAGACATTCTATTAGTGAATACTTCTCAGAAGGTTCAGAATCTGATTGAAACACAAATATGATATTTTTTATAGTATAAACAAGCATATTTACTTTATTTTTAATAAATCAATAAATTGTTTAGTTGAAAACCAATATATATATAACGCCGAAACATGCCGTCAATCAACCAGCCTAGAGGCGGTACAAGTGTCTAAGGAGTGAAATTAAATAACAGACAAGGAACGTCTCTTTAATACACCTTTCAAGTAAAATTTTAAGTATTTTTCCCGTTTACACTTCTTAATTACATCCATTCTCTTATATTTAATAAACTTATAATATCGAATATATTAAAACCACATTGATGGATCTGGACGACACTTCTACTAATCAACAATTATGTAATTAATTATCTCTTTGGCTAACATAGTTGTAACCTCTTGACCTGATAACAAGCTCTAAACAATAACATATTTTATCTGTATGCTCTGTTATTAGGAAAATTTTAATTTCAATTTTAACATGTTTCATATGTAATTCAACTTTAATATGTTTGCATTATGTAACAGCCCTTGTTATTTATTTCCTAAATTTTATTAAATTATTATTCATGTAATTAGTCAATTTGCCAACTTATCATTAATCACATTTGATTAATCTTATCATTTGTTGTAACTGCATAATTTCGCTTGTTGACTGTTTTCTAGATTTTATTAAATTGATCATTCATATAATTGTCATTTGTATTAACAACTCCAGTTCAGTCATTAACTATTTACAATTTATGTTTTCGATAAAATTCTAAAAAAAAATTCTAATTATTTCATTTCTTTATAGAATCTTGTTCAACTACTGATTTTCCTACTTTTAAATTCAAGCTGCTCTTGAACAATTTCAAGGCGACATTTAGGTAATTAATTTATGTATTTATATGTGATTAAATTCTTGACATATAAATTTCTATCCTTGAATAATTAATTATTTATCATTTCCACCAATTCATATTTTTAATTGACTTAGCATATAAATTTTTATGTTTTAACAGTCTAACCTTTATTAAACGACCCCTTTTTTCTTTTTCATAACTTGTATTGTTAATTGACTTAGAAGTGTAACAATCAATCAACCAATTGTCATTCTACCAGGTACGTTCCTTATAATACTCATTCTTACTTCTCCTTACTACAATTAAAATGAAATTAACTAATATCTTTGAGAATTTACCTTTTAACTCTGGTACAATGGTTCGATTCCCGCCATGGGAGAAAATTGATCACTAGTTAAGTTCAAATTTTAAGCTACAATGATTTAGGCCTAACGTTTCACTAATTTTAACATAATTTACAAGCTTTTACCATTATTTTACCATCAGAATATAAAATACAAGAACATACATACAAACATACATATATACCTAATCACGCCGTTCCTTATGGGGTAGGCAAGAAACTGTGCATATAACTCAAAAAAAATAAACTATGTACTTAATCCATCCTCACTAACTTTTTCCACACTTCCCTATCCTTGCATACTCCCTTCGATTCAACAACATCCATACACCGAGTCATATAATATGCGCATTTATTCTTAAAACTCTTATTTGTTCTCTTTTTAACACATTCGTCTACAAAATTTAGCCACGTCTTACATAGCCTATCTCTTCCTTTTGATCCACACACTCTACCTTCATATATTTTCTTCGTAACTCGATCCACAGTCATACTCTCAGCATGCCTAAACAAAGGTAATACACTTCCATTACAGTTACCTATTGGATTTCCTTTCAAACCGCACTTCTCCAGCACCTATTTACTACTAACTGTCCAGCTTTTTTTTCCCAAATCCATTTCTTAGATATCTTATTCCACCCGTATTCACTTTGCCTCTTTGCTCATGTGTTTCTTTTGATAAATCCACTCTTCACATCCGTAAAACAATGTTGGCGTTAACATAATTTATATACCGCCATATTTGCCTCTTTCTATACTTCATACTTTGCAATAGTCCACATACATTCAACTACTCTCCACGATAAATTTACCCGTCTGCCGATTTCACCATCCATCCTTTCCTTTTTTCAGAACATTTTGCCCAGGTACACAAATCATTCACTTATTCTAACAGTTTTAAAACTCAATAAAATATATATTATGTTTGCATTATTATTTAATTTTTCGGTCATAAAGCCTAGCATAATAAAGTTAATGTTTTGATAACTTTTTTTTAGAAAACTACTCATATGTTTAATCAAAACCTAAATCATTGTTATAATATAAGCATATAGAGTAATTTGATTAATTTATAATTTGACTACAAACACATAGGACTTAGAAGATTAATATAAATGTTATTAATGTTTGAAAATGTAATTAAGTTTGGTAATATCTCAAGCCTGATTATCTCGACAAATAAACACAAATTTCATTTCTCAATAGTTCAACCAGAATATAATTTTATTATAATATAATGTTTAGATAACGTTAAAAACTTACATTAAATTACAGAGAAAATTCACAGATTTAACTTTATTCACTACTTTCTACTGTTATATATATTTTCAACCTCAACCTTTGATCGAACAAATGTTAGAGACCATTTTTATCTTTGTTTCACGTATTTAAAAAAAAACTATCACTTAATACTTAGGATTAAATGTGTCATAGATAACAGACTGATTCATCATATTACATTAACAAAGGTTGGTTTAAATGTGTTTGTCATCATCATAATCATCATCATTATTTTGATATTTGTGGTTTAATAGATTCAAATGATTCAAAACAACACACTTATTTCTACCTATGAGGAAGCACAGAAGAGAGTTATCAACAAAAAAAGCTAAAGCTAAGCTAAAAAGCAAGATTTTTAATTGAATATAATTTGATTAGAATGAATAATTCTTTTAATTTCTAGCATTAATTTTTTCATTTTAGCCAAAAAATGTTTCTACATTTCCCATCTCAATTTGTACACAAGGATAATGGAAATTCCTTTTTGAGGATTACAATAATAGTCAACATGCAATATGGCAACATTTTAATCTTGGTAGTTCACGAAATAATTTGTAATTTTGTAGGTAGCTCCTCAACTCAATAAGTTTGGCGACCATTTTGATGGAATTAAGTAGGCCCTACCATGGTAAAACTTAGCTTAAGTAAAAGTTCACTTCACGATTACTTGGTGAATTTTCTTTATCTGTTAATTCATATTCACGATCATCTTCCGTATCATCTAGTTCGTTAATTACTTCTGTTTGATAATCTTAGTTTTCAAATGATAGTTATCGTATTTATTTAAATTTCTGATGTAACAAGTATGGAATAACTTTCTGCCATCTAATAGTAACATATGACTAGAAAATTATCTAGATGAAAAATAAAATAGGTATTTAATACATTGATGTATCTATTAATGAAATTTAATAAGGTTTATGAAACGGCCTGCCATCATATTTGTACACTTGAATATATTTAAACCTCGTTAATAAAATTGAATCCTGCTATTATTTCACCCCAATGCCCTAGATTTTAATAAAAAAATTTAGTTAAAGAAAAATGCGAGTATACCTCACTGCTTAGCTTGAGGATGATATAAAGTATTTTGTTTGTTTCATCCAAGAAATATGGAGATGTTAATTTTAATTTTACAAAACTTATGCACTAAATTTTTTTCAGCAGTGAGTATTACTAGCAGTTCAGGTTGTACGTTCATGTACTAACCACGCTAATGGGTCAGGTATGAAGGAGGTTGAATTTAGAGAGAGTACACCCACATTTGCGTTAAGAGAGATAAAGTGGTTAGCCATTTAGGGAAAAAAACATCATTACACACTATCGGGATCGAACCACGATCTCCACGTCATCGGCAGTTTAGTCTATTAGAGAGTGATGCCTTAGACCATACGGCCACTAAAGCGGGTCAAATTATTGTTGCTGCTGCTATAACCACAGTTGTTGTTATCTATGACGGATCTAATAAGGTACGATACAAAATTTATAATTTTTTGTTTTACGCTATGATTATTACTTACGAAATTTGAGAGCTAACTGAAATTGTTTAATGTATATGTATTCGGTAACAGTTAAATTCCAGACGTAGTGATACTTTTAAATATTACAATTTAAGGGGGTTTTAAATTGCTAAATCTACAAGTAGGTTGAAAACATATTAGCCCTTGTTTAACTATCCATAGGACTCAGAGATTTTAAATTATTGGGAAATTTTTGTCATTGAGCTAGCTATAACAATCCTGGCACTCGAATAATACGTTGAAAAAATTTATTAGATTGTTACAATTTAGTTTTAAACTATTACGAATTTATTTTAAAGGAAAAACTGGTAAATTAGTTATAGGTGTTTCAAAGTGGAAAGCATACATACATACATACATGCATACATACATACATACATACATACATACATACATACATACATACATACATACATACATACATACATACATACATACATACATACATACATACATACATACATACATACATACATACATACATACATACATACATACATAAAGTAGCTCCACGACTTATTTGGTGCTGACTGACAGTTCACAGCTGACTTCTGACACTCAACATTTAGGTATATACCTAAATTTTGACTGTCAGAAGTTACAGCTGTTAAACACATGTTTTTTGTAGATCATATGGTTCAACGTAGGGATTAATAATTTGGTCTGGTAACGTTTCAAAGCCGTCAGCTGTCAGCTGTGAACTGTCAGTCAGCACCAAATAAGTCATGCATAGGGTATACATACATAAATACATACATACATACGTACGTACATACATATATACATACGTACATACATACATAATACATACGTACATACATACATACATACATAAATACATACATACATACATACATACATACATACATACATACATACACACACACATACATACATACATACATACATACATACATACATACATACATACATACATACATACATAATACATACATACATACATACATACATACATACATACATACATATATACATACATACGTATGTACGTCCGTCCATCCAACCATCCATCCATCCATCCCCTTAAGTGGTAGGCAACAAACCGTGCATATAGCTAAAAAAAACAACTCCATACTTAATCCATCCTCATTAACTCTCTCCACACCTCCCTATCCTTACATACTTCCTTCACTTAAACAACATCCATATATCGAGTCATACATGCTCTTTTATTCTTAAAACTCGTGATGTTTCTCTTTTTCACCCAAACTCACGTAGCACAATTCTCTCACATACTTTGCATTCTAATTAAACCGCACTCCTTCAGCACCCATTCATTACTGGTTCTGTCCATATGAGTTTTTCCACATACATTTCTTAGATATCTCATTCCAACTGCATTCACCTTGCTGTTGTGTTTCTCCTGACAAACCCACGTTTAACATTCATAAAACAATGTGGGCGTTAGCACATTTATATATGGTGCCATATTTGCCTCCTTTGATACTATTTTATTCTTTGCAATAGTCCACATAGATTCAACTTCTCTCCGAGATGCATTCTTCCATCTGCCGATTTCGCCATCTATTCTTCCATTTTTACATAACATTCTGTCCAAATACACAAAGTCACTAACTTGTTCTTACTCTTTTCCATTCATACTAAACAATTATTTCCTGACCCATCCTTATCAAAAACTATTATTTTTATTTTGAAGAAATGTATAATGAAGATTCATTCTGCCTATCGTCACATTAAAATATTTAGTTCATTCTGAAATTCACGATCATTATCAGCCATTAATATGCATCCCCCGCATATGACAGCATTATAACCTTCCCTTTGTCCATGTGTACACCAACCACGTCCTCACAAGCATCCCTCATACACGTATCCATTAATACATTAAAACACCATATCGAAATAGCACAACCTTCTCTAATAGCCTGTTCAATGTCAAACCATTTGCTTAAAACTCCATACACCCTAACGCACGCTTTACTTACATTCTACACCGCCATAATTGCATTTACTAACAATGCATCCACACCATACTCGCTCAGAAAATGTCATAACATAATCCTATTCACCAAATAGTACTCTTTTCCCAATCGATAAATGAACAATAAACTTCCATCCTTATTGCCTTACACTTCTAAATCATTTAGTGCAATGCAAATATCTGGTCCATGCAACCTCTACCTGGCATTAAACAACATTGCACACCCCAAATCCTGTCCACAGTTTTTTCACGCACCCTCTCAATTGAAACTCTCCCAAAACATTTGACCGGAATACTCAACTAACTAATTGCTCAGTAATTATTACATTCAGTATTATTACCTTTGCCTCTGTACAAAGGAACAATGACATCATTCTTCCAATCATTAGGAACAATGGAAATCCCAGGACACACATTAAACAACTAATACAATCTGGCAAGTAGTACCATGCCCCAACATTTAAGCATTTCACTTGTCATCACTTGTAAAACTGCAGCTTTACATTTTTGAACACTTTCATAGATTCAGCTTTAGTTAATTATTTCACTCTCATAACATACACCATTTTTTCTGCTCTTATATTTTTTCATTCCAGATAATCTCACCACGTTCATTAATTAATTCAATATATATAAGCTTTATTGATTAAAGCTCAGTAAAGCTGATTGACCATAACTTAAATAAATGTAGGACTACACGCATAACTGACTTCATGACCACACGGCCATAAAATCAAATGGCCACTTCGATATAGCTTCTGCTTTAAGCGTAATTGCGTATTTCACTCCCCCGGTTAATCAGCAAGGAAACTAGCTTTTAAGATGCGTAAGTATATTGGATCCAATCCATATTAGTTATGTTTAATCAAGCTGAGTCTTAATGGATTGCCTCGTTTCTCTATGGTGTCTGGAATTTAGCTTTCAGTAATATAATAAAAAATGTGATATATATTTTGTCTGCAGATTAGTTGCTATTAGTTTATTATTTAAAAGCAGACATCTTATGGTAGATAGTGTTTACTTACCATCTAGGAGTAATAATTAATCTACTTGCCAGCAATTCTCTGTTTAAGGGTCAAATACCTTAGAATTATAATATAATAACTCTTTCCGGCAGCTTTGCTTGTGGTAAATTTTTAGTTTTAAAATATGTTCATTAAAACAATAATGTAATCCCATAGTTTTTAAGTTCCCTTAGAGAGAAAAAATCACGCAATGTACAGTATTGTGTAGAGATTTATCTATTTATTGATGGTATTTAACGTGAACTTTTTGTACCAACTTAATATATCATCATACGACTTATACAGGGTATGTAATGATTCGCGAATACGGACAGTAGCTCATGCTTAAGTGGGTAAATTTAAGTCGAAAATACTCTCTACGACAAATGCTTTCTTCCCATACATTATGAGAAAAACGACATTAAAGTTAGATAGGAGTGATGTGGCAATGTTTTGTGCCTGAAATTTCATAGTGACCGGCGATTAGACAAAGACACAAATGGGAAGTCAGTATTGTGTAAGCAGCAATGAACTACACTCAGGTAGGATACTGGGAAATTGCAATGACCATGGGATCATCTGACAGTCGAGCGACAGTCTGATCGTTTTTCGGGAAACATTAATGTTTGGTGCCGGCATTTTGGGGATGCAATGGGGGTTCATGTACGATGCAATTTCGTTTGAATTCCAACAGATACCATCTTTTCATTGACACGGTTTAAACTGGGCTGCCGGAGGACTTATCATTTCTTGTGTGATAGAGGATGTGGTATCAGTGTGATGACGCCCCTTCACACAATGGGGCACAAGTGCCGCTAAGTTGACTACAACCAAACCAGTGGATCGGGCATGGGGGGCCAGTAGAATGATGTCCACTAAGACTACCGGACCTAACACCCCTTGACATTTTTTCTTGTGAGATTAGTTCATAACACTGATGTACTCACCTGACGATCCACCACAGTCACCTGAGGACATTGTGGCATGAATCAATGCGGCTGTTACAACAGTTAATGTCGACATGCTTCTCCACGTACACACCGAATCCATACGCCGTTTTGGAGCAATGCATAGTCATGTGAGGATCAACCTTTAAACACTTTCTGTGAAACAACATATACGTTTGATGTAAGTTTGAGGCACAGCGCTTCCACATCACCCCTATCTAAATTAAATATCGTTTTTCTCAAAATGTATGGGAAAATCGGATTTTTTGCAAAGAATATTTTAGACCTATATTTACCGACCTAATCATGTGGTACTGTCCGTACTCGCAAATTACTACTCACTTTGTATACTAATGTATATCTAGAACAGACACATCATCCAATCACTGCCCGTTAATTAATCACTGTGAAATGGGGAACCCACACTTTACCAATGATACAGTTTTTGACTATATCAGGATTCAAACCGGGAACCCTGCGCTCCGTTTTACTGCTCATTTTAGCTATACGCTCATGTACTAATAACAACAATGGTTTTAAGGATTAGTAAAGTAATATTTTTAAGAAGTATACCCGCATTTGCTTGAAGTAAGCGTGGAAAACCATTTTGAAAAAACCTTTCATAGTACACCCGACTGAGACTCCAACCTTAATCTCCCCGTCATCGGCAGTCTAGTCTACTGCGAGAGTATCGTGTTAGACCATGTGGACAATGAAGTGGGTTTCCCTTAGCTCACTAAACTGACAGGCTACCGAATGACTTAAAGTGTCGGACTTCTTCAGAATCAATACATGTAATGTAGTGTAATGTAATATAATGTAATTATTTCTGTTTTAAGATTATACACACAGAATATTTGTATTATTTCGAGAAAATAAACTGACGAAATTTAAAGCATGGCTTCTTTGTAAGTGATGATAGTGGTTTTATCATCAGGAGCGAGCAGTTTCAGGTTGTCAATAGAACCATAACGGGAGTATGTCTCGTATAGTTTTCGCAGGGATAAAGGCCTGCCAACTTCAGGGTTTGTCCTCGCACTGTGTTGATGGTGATCGCATAGCAAACCTTGACTGGAAATTGAATGCATGTAAACTAGAAAGGCAGTTTTGATGAAATTATGAGTATACTTTAAATCACGACCCATTTCCCGTAGTTCCTGAATATCTGTTATAGAGCATGGCGGTATTATCTAATAAACTTTTTAAATGAAGAGAAAAAGTTATCATTAAATTCCAGGACACCTTTGACAGATATTCAAGAAATTTTGAGGTCGCCATGTGAAGAAAATTAATTTCTATGTTTGTACTGAAGCCATATTTGATTTATTTTGGCAACAAAAAAAAAGTTTTACCATTAAAACTGCAAAATCACTGGCTTTTTCTTGCTTCCCCTCCCATCCCAACTTAAGAATAAATATTTTTTGTAAGCTCCCCAACACAAAGTTTCGAGCAGTAAAAATTTGTATCTAGTCTATAAATGCAGTAATTTATTTATCTCACATAAAACAAAATACAAAATATACATCTTACTAAACAATAATTATATATATATACATACAGCACTTAATAATTTATGTTAGCTGTAATTATATATATTAATATATTTACAAATAAATGTATTTACAGATTTATCAATAAATTACACATAACTTAAGAATATTATTATTCAATAATATAATGTTTAAGAATCACTCAATATGTTGTAACATCTACTTTTATTAATTTTTTTTTTTAAATTTAAACTTTTCATAAATAATTTTTTCATAAATCAGCTTAATTTATTACGCCAAATACAAACTTTATGACACTAGTTTATAAAAGATTATTTTCCACTTTATAAATTATCAAAAATAAAATACCAAACATAATCCACAAATCAAGAATAATATTAAAATTAAAATAATATAAAGAATCACCATTATAAATTTCATGAACCTAAATAACATTTTTTTATGTCTAATAATTCAATGCGTTATTGCGCTACAAGAACTCTGAAGATAAATCTTTTATGACAATAATTTATTATGATCTTAAACTACAATAATAATCTTAAACTATAATAATTGAATTGTTTTTTGTGTATTTCCAAGTTAGTTGAGACTGTAATATAGTCTTCATACATAGACAACTTTTATTATAATATATTCATTAATTCTTAAATATTATTAAAAACTATCTTTATTAATCTTCACAAATGTGTTTCCAAAATTATTATTAATACTAAACAGTGTTTGATATTTTCAAACGAGCTATCATTATGTTTCCATCAGTCTTTACTTGCATATCGAATACAAATATAAATGGAAGTGGAAGAGTTATTTACTAGTTTAGTTACACGACTTTTTGAACATTTCTTAAAATACTATGAATATTTTTGTTACATAGATAACTTTAACATATGAACTAGCATTAACACTTTTAAAAATATGTTTTTTTATAAAAGAAAGTTTTTTGGTTTGAATGATCACAAAAATGTTATTTAACTTTATTATTATATATTGAAAATATATATTTTATAATAAAAAATAAGAATGTTAAATAAAGTATTAAAGTGGCTGCAAAGTCTTAATTGAAATTGTTTATATTCTATATTATTTAAAAAAAATAGGTATTGGATTCTAATTGATTCGTATTATATTCAAATCTAAAGGAATTTCAAAATGCCTACTTAAAACAAATAGTAAAATTAAAACGATTATATTTGGCACATGTGTTTCAAAATGGTGCTTGATTATCAAGTCGACAAGGATTGATATCTCAAGTATGTTAACATTAGTTTAGTTGGTAGCTAGAATAATATTAAGTCTTCAACCCGAATCTGACCTGATGTGCTTCCCATACATCCGGAGCTGGACATGCTCTCAATCCTTCTCCCGGATAGTGCTGACCGCACCATCTGGGAGAAAGTACATATCCTAAGGTAGTCCTTAAACTGCTGTAATTTCCCGTTGATTTCTACGAAACAGTGAGAAAGTGTCTACAAATTTTGCCGGAAAGGTATTTTCACCTATCTTTTAGGGCTCTTCAAAATGCTACAATCGACATGAGACCAACGGCTTTACTACCCCTCCAAAGAAAGTTGTGCTACAAATTTTCACAGCTCAGTAAAAATCCGTCAATATCAGCCGGGTTTGAACCCGAGAGCATCGAGTCCTTAGGCAAGCGCTTTTACCCCAAGGCCGCCAAGTTCGACTATTTAAAATACCTTTCATATTATTTCGTTTGAGTAAAATAAAAAGTAAATTGAAAGTGTGTCTAGTTAAAAATACAATTTACTGATTAGCTAAAGTTATTCAACTACACAATATAAAAGTTATACATACAATGAATTATATTTGTAAAAGTTATATATATATCTTGTTGTGAAAATTTGAATATACTATTTAGCCAATCCCCAGAATAGTATCATATTGGTCAGTTATAAAAAGAGCTATTCCTAAAAAACCAGCACACATAGCTGTACCTAAAAGTCAATATATATTTTTTTAATGTCAAGACACATTTATACATTTACTTGAGTAATTTGTTTTAACCACGAGAAAAAATATGTCTTTCTATCGGTTCAGAACTATTAAATAATGTTGGTCTTCTTTTAAAATGTTTGTTCACTGTTTATGATGGATTCCAGTCAATAATTTGCCACAATATTTCATAAACTACCTTTTAAGTGAGAAAGGTTATCTATTTCGGGGATTATCTGTGCGTCATTCATTTTTTGTCCTAATTTTTATTTTTATTTCCGTAAAGAAAGTATTGTGATTGTCCAAAAAAAAATAGAGATTCTGATCTAGGTCGACATTTCTTGACCCCCTGAATCCGAAAAAGTTTTTTTTTAATGTTGGTTGTTTGTCTGTTACTTGGAGTACAGCCGAAACCATTATACCGATCAGGCTAAAACTTGGTAAATAGGGTTTTAGTAAGCTTCTCCAAAGGAATATTTGGAATTATCTATCCAAACCTAAAATTACTTGAAATGACAATTTTTTATCAAATCTTCGCAGCTCTTTAAGATACGAAATAACTGATCATTGCAAAGTTAAAGAACTCTTAAAAATAAGCAGCTTTTATTTGAAAGGATATGTTATAAAATCGATTTTTTTCAAACTTGAGACATATTTATTACTCATTACATTGTTTCTGTAACAGTGTAGATTATTTTATTTGGGATCTTTATTGGATAGTGATTCTTTTTTTTCCATTACGTTTATGCACTAATTTTTTTTTTCAGTTTCTCGTATTTTACTCGTTTTAAGTAAATATTACTATTATTGGGTAACGGAACGAGAAATTCTGTGCACTGCACAGTACAATTATTTATTTGGCTTCCTGTGAACTAGAAATCAAATTTATGAATTCTAAAGGGTCTCTCTTGACCATTTTTGAAATACATCACCAATTATTTTTCAAAATGAAGCTATTTGCCTAGGAATTGATGGTTTCTATTCACGTTCGGCTACCCAAGTTTAAAGAATTTCATTTTCCTCTTTTTATGTTTCTTTTTTATTTTTGGTAAAGGAATCATAAATTTTCTTTTCTTATTTTGAATTTTCGTTTTCTTATGGCGTTTATTGCTGTGGTAGTCTAACTCCTTAGAAAATATATTATTTTTATTGCTCGACTGTTTATTATTGTTGGAATCGGTGTTGTGCACATGGATACCTTTGTCTATTACTATAATAGACACTGGCGAACCGTTATGACTAGCATTGGGGTGCGTGTTAACGTTTGACCAGATATTCATATTACCTTCAGAGCCCTGATTCAAAATATTATTTGAGCTAGATTTCAAACTATTCAATAAATTAGACTTGCTACCATGTGAGGATTCTTGTAGCATGGTTTTAAATAACGTATTATTTGTAATCACTTTATCTACCATGCCTAAATTTTTCAAGTTTTGAATATTTTGGTAGGCATAATTTGTTTGGTTCATATTGTGTTGGGCATAGCTTTCGTGGTTCATAACATCATGGTCGTAATTTATGTTGTTCATATTTTGGTGGGCAGAGTTTATGTTGTTCATATTGTGTTGGGCAGAGTTTATGTGGTTTATATTTTGGTGGACAGAATTTATGTGGTTTATATTTTGGTGGGCAGAGTTTATGTGGTTTATATTTTGGAGGGCAGAGTTTATGTGGTTTATATTTTGGTGGGCATAGTTAATGTGGTTTATATTATGTTGAGCATACTTATCGTGGTTTATACCATCGTGGTTCATATCTTGGTGAGCATAGCCTTCGTGGTTTATACCATCGTGGCTCATATCTTGGTGAGCATAGCTTTCGTGGTTTATACCATCGTGGTCGTAGTTTATTTGGTTTATATTTTGGTGGGCATAGTTAATGTGGTTTATATTTTGGTGGTCATAGTTAACGTGGTTCATATGGTGATGGGAATAATTCAGGTGGTTCATATTTAACAACGTGAAAATGCTGGGCTTTGTGTGATTATTTTGAAACAGTATACTAGAAAAATTTGTAATTAAAGAGGAAGCTTTCAGTTTGGAAATTGAATTATGGAAATATTTAGAGTTTTCATTAGACTTGTAGTTTTCGTGAAATTCTTTTCCCAAGTGTGAATTAAATCCTTGTTTTAACGTTGGTCCAGATTTTGAAAGGGAATCGCTGAGCTTATTATTTTCTGCATGGTTGGTTATGTAATTTCCTAAATAATTTAGAACTTTCATAGATTTTTCTGAAATATTAGGTTGGTGATGTGAAGTTGCGGTGATACTATAGTTCAAATGTTTACTTGATTGTGTCTTGTTAATTTCATGAACATATCCATAAATCTGTAGATTGAGATTATCTGACACATTAGATACCTGAAGATTATTATTATCAAAACCACTTAATTTAATGAATTTTCCACTTTTATTTAAAGATTGAAAATTAGCTTTGGACATATTTTGTTGGTTGACTACATCATTTATTTGGGTATTACTTTTATCTGAATTAGATGATATGACCGGGAGAGCCATTTTAATTTTTAAATTATGTTCTAAATCAGAGGAATTAAGAACGAACTTTGTTTGATTGTCTGCATAAAATGGTAAATCATTTTGATTATTTGTTTGTGTGGTTATATATGACCCAGAATAGGTATGTGAATCAAAATATGAATCATTTATTAGCGGTTTAGGTATGTCCGTATTATGTTTTACAAAATTAATTGTATTTGAAATACTAGTAATAATATTTAGAACAGGTAAAGGAGATACATTATGGTCACTTATGATATTTATAGCTTCGGCTGATATAATATTTTTGGTGACTTTGCCTTCACCTACATAAACGGAACCATTATAATGTAGTCTTGTTTCATTTATTAAACTTTCTTTCATGTAAATTGGTGTTGAAATATTATAGCTATTTTGGATATGATCTGGAAAGATTTGTGAATATGATTTGTTTATTTCAAACAATGTGTAATTATTTTCTGGGATTTGATTCTCAATGATAGAGGGTTCGGTTACAAATGTATTGACAAAATTATATATTAGTACTGAAGGATCCTGTTTATCTTTATAATTGATGTTATCAAACGGTATTTTTAATTTGTCTGTCGTACTTACAAAAGTGAATAAATCAATACCACTTATGTTAGAGGAAACTTCAAAGTCCTTATGATGAAAGTTTGGATCTATAACTGAAAAACTACTATTTAATGGGTTATTTGTGTAGGAATTTGTTCAATGTCATAGTTAGAAATGTTATTAGTATTGTAAATAGTATCGTTTAAATGACTGTTTGAAATATTTAATGCTGTAAATGTATGATTATTGGTGATATATTCATTGGGATAGTATTATTATAACTATAAAATAAATTATCAGTTAAATCACCCACATGTGGTTTTTCAACAACTAAATTAACACTTATATTTGATTGATTTAACCTTTCAATAGCATTTGTCGTACTGACTAAAGTGAATATTTCAATACCTCTGGTGTTAGATGAAACTTCAAAGTCTTTATGATGAAAGTTTAGATGTGTATTTAGAAAACTGCTATTGAATGTGTTACTTGGGCTATGAATTTTCCAACGTCATAGTTGGGAATACTATTATGATATTGAATAGTATCCGTTAAATGATTATCTAAAATATTTATAGTTGGAAATATTCCATTAGCAGTAGAATTATGCTTCGGGTCAATATAATTAGAACTATAAGATAATTTAACATCGAGGTCCTCTACTACATGTGGTTTTTCAACAATCGCATTAACAATAATATTTGGTTGATTTAATATATCGATAGAATCTGTTTTGGTTTCAATAGTGGGTAAATAAATACCTATATTATTAGAGGTATTTTCAAATTTTTTAAAATTTGGATCAATAATTGGAAAACTATTATCGAAAGGATTACTTTGTGTAGGAATTCGTCCAATATCATAATTGTAAATGCTATTAACATTATAAATAGTATCGTTTAAAGGATGAGTTTGAATATTTATAAGCGGAAATATATTATTAGTAGTGAAATCATTCATAGAGTTAGTATTATTATGAATATAGGTTGAATTATTCAAATCACCAAGCAAATGTGGGTTTCCAACAACTACATTAACATTAATATTTGGTTGATTTAATATTTTAATAGCATCTGTTTTAGTGTCAAAAGTGAATAATTCAATACCTTTAATGTTAGAGGAAACTTCAAAGTCCTTAAGATGTAGGCTAGGATCTATAACCGAAAAGCTACTATCCAATGGGGTAATTTGTGTAGGAATTAGTCCAATATTTAAAGCTGTAAATGTATGATTAGTGGTAACATAATTCATAGGGATAGTATTACTATAGCTATAAGAAATATTATCAGTTAAATCATCAACATGTGTTTTTTTAATAACTACATTAAAACTAATATTTGGTTTCTTTAAACTTCCAATAACATCGGTTGTATCGTCTAAAGTGAATATTTCAATACCTTTAGTGTTGGATGAGACTTCAAAGTCTTTATGATGAAAGTTTGGATTTTATAATTGAAAAGCTACTATCCAATGGGATAGTTTGTGTTGATATTTGTCCAATGTCATAATTGGAAATGCTATTAGTATCGTAAATAGTATTGGTTAAAGGATAATTTGAAGTACTTAAAGCTGTAAATATATTATTAGTGGTTAACATAATTCATAGGGATCATATTACTATATTATAAGATAAATTATCAGTTAAATCACCCACAAGTGGTTTTTCGACAACTACATTCACACTAATATTGGGTTTCTTTAATCTTTCACTAACATATGTCGTGTTGACTAAAGTTAGTATTTCAATACCTTTGGTGTTAGATGAGACTTTAAAATCTTTATGATGAAAGTTAGGATATATTACTGAAAAACTACTATTTAATGGGCTACTTTGTGTAGGAATTCGTCCAATGTCATAATTGGAAATGCTATTAATATGGTAAATAGTATCGGTTAAAGGATGAGTTTGAATATTTATAACTGGAAATATTCTTTTAGTAGTGAAATCATTCATAGAGTTAGTATTACTATAGCTAAAGGTTGAACTATCAGTCAAATCACCAATCAAGTTTGGTTTTTTATCAACTACATTCACACTAATATTGGTTTGATTTAATATTTCAATAGTATCTGTTTTAGTGTCAAAAGTGAATAATTCAATACCTTTAATATTAGAGGAAACTTCGAAGTCTTTAAGATGAAAGCTAGGATCTATAACTGAAAAGCTACTATCCAATGGGGTACTTTTTGTAGTAATTGGTCCAATCTCATAGTTAGAAATGATATTAGTATTGTAAATAGTATCGTTTAAAGGACTGTTTGAAATATTTAAAGCTGTAACTATATTATTAGTAACATAATTCATAGGAATAGTATTACTATAGCCAAAAGAAAAATTATCATTTAAATCACCCACATGTGGTTCTTCAACAACTAAACTAACACTAATATTTGGTACCTTTAATCTTTCAATAGCATTTGTCATATTGACTAAAGTGAATATGTCAATACCTCTGGTGTTAGATGAAACTTCAAAATCATTATTATGAAAGTTAGGATCTATAACTGAAAAACTACTATTGAATTTGTTATTTTGTGTAGGAATTTTTTCGATGTCATAATTGGAAATATTATTAGTATTGTTAATACTATTAGTTGAATAAAGGTCTGAAAGATTTATAGATGGAAATATACGATTAGTAGTGACATAATTCAATATAGAGTTAGTATTATTATAATTATAAGATAAAGTATCAGTTAAATCACTCATCACATGTGGTTTTTCAACAATTACACTAACACTAATATTTGGTTGATTTAATGGTTTAATAGCATCTTGTGTAGAGTTAAAAGGCCATGTTTCAATACCTGTAGTGTTAGAGGAGTCTTTAAAGTCTTTATGATGAAAGTTAGGATCTATAATTGAAAAGCTACTGTTGAATGGTTCTCTTTGTGTAGGAATTGGTCTTTTGTTATGATTGAAAATGTCATTATTATGATAAAATGTATCTGTTAAATGAAGATCTGAAAGATTTATGTTTGGAAATATATTATTAGTACTTACATAATTCATAGAGTTAGTATTATTATATCTATAAGATAAATTATCAACCAAATCACCCATTATATTTGGCTTTTCAATAACGGCATTGATACTAATATTTGGTTTATTTAATATTCCAATAGCATTTGTTTGAGTGTAAAGGGGGAATAATTCATTCCCTTTAGTATTAGAGAAAACCTTAAAGTCTTTATGATCCAAGTTTAGATCTTTGACTGCAAAGCTACTGGTTAATATGTTACTTGGCGAAGTTATTTGTCCATTATTGTAATTTGATATCTTATAATCTGAAACATTTATAAAAGGAAACATAACATGATTAGTGACACTATCCATAGCGATAGTATTATCAAAACTATAAGATAACGTAGGTCTACCATTTACAGATTCAGTTTTACTTCCAACCTTTTGAAGGAATTTAATATCATCATGAGGTGTGAAAGATAAATTCACATTAACTAAAGTAGATGTTAAAGGATTCGCAAAGTTACCATCAAATGTATCATGAGAAAAACTTAAAGTTCTGTTTGGGTTTCTTATATTGAGTACGTTCAAATCTGAAACAGGGTATATTAAGGTTGAGTTATAAAACGATAAATTAATGGGTTCAAGATATTCTGCGTTAGTGAAATATGGACTAACTGGCGTAACAAAATCTATATTATCTGGAGTTACAACGATGTTTTTCAACCCATTATAAATATTGTTTGGATGTAATTTATCTGGTTGAGTATTTGATGATATTATAGGTGTATGGTTTTCAACAACATTTAAAAAGGATTTTGTAAAATGTTTGTCTCTCTCTAATCGTGTTCTATTAATATCATAAGTAATGTTATTAACATTTTTATTACTATATTCATTTGAATAAATCGTAGTAACTAAATAATCTGGTACTTCAGATAAACTCGAATAGTTGTAAATACTATTTATGTCTACTTTTGTTGGTTTGATTGTGTAAGAAATGTTTTTACTCTCAAATGGGTTGGGTTTTAAAACAGGAATTAAATAGGGTCCAGCATTTGCTAAAGAAGAGTCATTAGAGCTAGCTTTAGATTCATCCTTTGTAGAATTACCTTTCTGTGACGTGGCATTAATAGATATGTCATCATATTTTAATTTAGATATTGAAGGAATTCGATTTATTTTGCCTTCAGAAAGCAATGGGTCAGTAAAGTTGACATTCCTTTGTATTCCTGTTGTATTAAATCCATCTTCTGTTTTAAGAGCGGATATTGGAGGTTTTTTATTTATATCAGCATTTGATAATAATGAGTCAGTAGGATTAGTTTTAATTTTAATTTTGTGTAATTGTTTTCCTGAGCTATTGAGCTAGTATTTAAATGTCCATGTTTAAGATAAGATGTTGACGTAGCTGGATCAGTATTATCATGAGCTACAGGTAATAAAGACTGAGTATAAGTATTTGGTATATTATGTCCATTTGCCACAATAATATCATTAGATATTCCATCGAAATGTGTATTTTCATTTTCATGAGCTGGCATTAAAGGAAGTAAATTAATTTCAAAGTCATTATTCTTAAGATTTTCAAAGATTTTTATTTGTTCTTTTGTTGATTTTATTTCGTTAATGCACCATTTATTTGTTTATTGTAATAGTTGGGATTGTATGTTGGAAAAATTGTATTTATTTCATCAGCAAATATCAAAGTGTCACTGTAATTATTTTTATTATTTTGTACCTTACTTCTATCAACTTCATTTGAAATATTATTACTAAATATTATGTATGAACTAGGTGGAGATAAGGGAACCAGATTGGCATTATTATGAATTAGTATAGAATCCAAGAGGTTAGTATTATTTGTTGTACTTACATTAGCTTTATTAGGTATAGTCTTGATATATGTGTTTTTAGTGTCATTAATAACTAACGAAGTAAGTGGCTTATCATCACCTCCATTAAAAATAAGCACATTTGTGTTATTATTGTTAATTTGTTCTTTTGTTGTGTTGATTTCAAAACCGATACCATCAATAAGTATATTGTCATTGCTAGGACGATATGTTGGTTTAATTGAATTTTCATCCAAGTCAGATATCATAGGGTCAGTGTAATTCTTACCAAACCATAACTTGGTCTTATTTATATCAAACGAATTGTCTCTAATATGTATAAAATCGAATTTAGGATCATTTGAATAATTAGATAAACTGACTGTCATATTCTTAAGATGTAAATCAGAATTGGTTTTAACTAGGTTTACTACAGAATCATATACAAACGAGCTTGTGTTGTTATTAATCTTATTTTGAATTTTTGTGGTATTAATAATTTTGGAAATGACATTTTCATTTATTGTTTTAGGTTCAAAAGGATATAGTGAAACACTATTATTGATCTTTAAATCATAAATTGGTGATTTAGTCTGAGAATTATCAACTTTTACAATTTTTGAATCAACTTCATTAAAAATGATATTGGTTTGTATCTCTTCAGTGTTAATATCTGATTTGGCAGGGGCTAAATTCACTTTTCCATAGTTATTAACAATTGGCACATTTGAATCGTTAGTCAATTGAATTTGTACTGTGTTGGTTTCAGAATTTATACCATTAATATGTATTATGTCATGGTCAGGCCTGAATGTTGGAGACACTATATTTAATTCTGCACCTGATATTAAGGGGTCAGTATGTATATTAGTATTTTCTACCTTGGTTTTATTATTTTCATAAGAAATGTTATTATTGTTTATTATGTCAAGAACTGGTGCAGATAACGTAGGAATTAAATTTACTTCATCTTCAAATAATTTAGAGTTTGTGTAGCTATTATTTATTTGTACATAACTAACATTGTTATTTTGAGGTATCATATTTTTTATATGTATGTGTTCTAAAGTATTTACTGATGAAACTAAATTGACCTCGGTACTAGAGGCCAATGGTTCAGTATAACTAATAGTAATTGGTAAATCTTTTTTATTGAATTCATTAATTATATCTTTACTATATAGACTATCAATTACAAGAGTAGACATGTTTGGTATTGAATCTATTTTGGTAACATTTATTAATACGTTATTGAAAGTATTGTTCATTTGTGTCTTTGTGTCTTTAGGAATAAGGGAAATATTTATTTTTGCGTCATAAATTGAGTCATTGTAATTTTTAGTAGTTGGTAACGTGGTATTATTAACTTCAGAAGAAATTACATTATTATTAATAAACTCAAGATCAGGAGCAGATAATAGAAGAGATAGATTTAGTTTATCCTCGGCATCAGTGTTACTACTATTTATTTGTTTATTTGTAATACTGACGTTTTGAGATAGCAAATAATGATTTATATTTTCAGGCTCTAAATCAAATATTGATGATTTTATAGTTACTTTATCAACAAGTAGTAATGGGTTATTAGAATCAGTATTAATGTATACATTTTGGTTGTTTACTTGGTTTGGTATACCAGTATAAACTATATTTCCAATTTCAAGAGTAGAAATCGTCGGTACTAAATTAATGTCTACATCATAAACATATGAATTATTTAAGTTCTTACTAATCTGTTCTTTTGTGGCAGTAACTTCTTGAATAATAACAGTAGAATGTTTATCTTCTGGTTCAGATACTAAAGATACTGGATTGATTTCGGAATCGGGTAAAAATGGGTTATAGTAATTCTTAGTTTTTTGTACTATTGTTGAATTATATTCTTGAGATTTAGCATTATTAAATGTTATTTCAGGCTCAATACCAGATAGTGAAGGCACCATATTAATTCCGATATCGGGTAGCACTGTTTCATTGTAGTTATTTTTAATTATAATATTGGTCACATCGATACTGTCATTGATTTCCTTACCGACTGGATTCATAAATAAATTACTATCATCTTCACTAAAAATGCTGTAACTTGAATTATTATTAATGTGTACCTTTGTTGTGTTAGTTTCATAACCGATACCATTATTATATATAAAGTCAAAGGCAGGCTTGTGTGTCTGAGAAAGTTTATTTTCATCCATACCAGATATCATAGGATCACTATAATTATTATTTAACTCCGGGTTAGTTTTATTTATTTCAAAATACGTCCCTTTATCATGAATTTTAACAGATCCATTAGCAGAAAATAATGTAACTAAAATTACTTTATTTTCAGATAACACAGATTCAGTGTTATTATTATTGATTGTTTCATTTGTTTTATTTACTTGTTGAGATATGAAACTGTTTAGTATATTTTTAGATTCAGATGATGATTTCGGTTTATTGTTTTCATCTTTAACACAAGCTATAAGAATTTCAGAGTGAGTTATATTGTTTACAGGTTCCAAGCTAAAGTAATTGTTGTTGTTTAGATTATTTTTGTTAATTTCACTAGCACATATTTCGTTGCTAGATAATAATGTGTCGGTATTATTATTAATTTTCATTAATTGAGTTCTATTAATTTCACTTAACATTTCATCTAGATGTTTATTGTCATTCTTAGAAGCGCGTATTGAAGAAATTAGATTATTAACATATACTGCCGACCGAGTATCATTATTATTCATTTCTAACTGCGTTATTTCATTAAAGGTTCCGTTAAAATATGTGTCATGTGTCGGAACCGATGTTGCATCAACAACAGCTACAGCCATATTATAAAGTGTTGCATCCACCTTCGTTTTGTTAATATTATGAGATATACCTCCAAAATATGTATTACCATTTTCAGTAGCATTTTTATTAGGTTTCGCATTAGCTTCATTAACAAATAAAATTGTTTGAGTTTGGTTATTATTACTATTATTATTATTTGCCTGTATTTGTGTTTTATTGAATTTTAAAATATGACATTATTAAAAATATTATCGTCTTCAGGTGTAGATGTTATTTGAACTATATTCTCCCCTCCACCAGTTAATAGGTCAGTGGACATTTCAGACAAATGTTCTTCGGTTGTGTTCTCATTTGTTGTACTGTCTGGATGTATGAATTTTTTGTCAAGGTATTTATTGTATTGATTATAGGTGATTGTGTGATTTGTGTTTTATAATAATCATTATTATTATAAGAAGTTTTCAAATTAATTATGGATTTATTATATCCAGTAAATTGATTTACTTCTGAAGCCATATAATTTGTATTCGTATAGTTATCTCGTTCAGATTTATCACGATGAATGTTACTTGGGTAAATGTGATCAGTGTAATTGGCCATGTCCATTAAACTCAACGGATTAGAAATCATAAAGTTACCTTTGTTTAGTGACGTTTGCTCTAATGAAGTATAATTTGCTTTGAAAATTTTATCCGGTTTAGTATTGTATTCTAACCCAGGCACTGTAAGACTCAATGAGCCCTCAGAATTAGAAAGACTTTTGGGGATGCTGCTTGTTTTGTTAGTTAATCCTGTTTTATTGTTATTATTATTAATTAGATAGATAATTTGTTCACTTGAGTTGAAAGGGATCAAAGAATTGATTAAGTTATGAGTTTTGTAATTTTTTTCTATAATAGTTGAGTTGACTTTATAATGTGATGTATGATTATTTATTATTGAAATATCTTTTTTTGTTTTGATTTCATCAGGATCTGAGTAATTAATATATTTATCAACAAATATGTTGTTAGATTCGTTATTATGTTTAATTAAATTACTGACTGTTTTGTTAAAAATTGCTTCTGGATCATAGGTATATATTATGGTGTTATTCAAATTAAAATCTACATTTGAAGTGCTATTTAAAATGGGAACATCTGTATCCATAAGGGTAATTTTAACATCATCTAAGCTACCATTTGACGTGTTAGATGTAATTTGATTTTTTGTTTGAACTGTAATGTTAAGATTCAGGTTAAGCTCTGGCGTAGCTATTTCTTTATTTTCTATATCATCAGTATCAGATATGAATTGAGATAGTTTAGAGCTATTTGTTGTACTATTATCTAAATAATTTTTTTTCACGATGTCGTTGATTTTGATTAGATGAGAGGATGATGTGTTTTCTATATTAGTTTTTTGAAGGTAAGGTTTATTTGATTCATCCTTATTGGCATCCATGTTTACATATTTTTCCAATTGATTAGAAGTGGGGAACCTAGAAGTCTCAATTTCATACATACATTTTGTTTCACCATACTTTGTGTCATGTTTTGAATCTTGACTTTGCATATTATGTTTATCTCCAAAGGATGAATCTTCATGAATCTTGGTGGCACTTACTTTCTGTTCAGATGTAATGTTTTTCCAATAATTTATCGTTGAATTAAGAATTTGTGTTATTTCGGCTGTGGGTGACACAGACACAAATGGATTATAGCTATGTGGAAAATGTATAAATTGTTTGCTATTATTGAATAAGTTTCCTTTTAATTTGTCCTCATTATAAAATGTACTAGACATTTCGGCACCTGTTCTTATTTTATTTTGTTCTGCGTGGAAATCAATTACATTCACTTGACTATTTGACGTAGTGTTTTTATCAGCTGACTCAAACATATTTAACATACTATTTATTTCAGTTGTTTGCAAGACTACATATTGTTTGTGTAACTTTTCAGCATTGGTTTCAGAATGGTGCGAGGAAGCATAGTGATATTCCTGATAGTTCTTCATATTATTCATGAAACTGAACATATTATTTGAAGATCCGTATAATTGGTTTGTTGATTTACTTTCACTTCGACTATCATATTTTGTAATAATATTCAAATGTTGCTCAGAGGAATTTACAACATTTCTAGTTTCAAATATATTAGCGTTGTACTTTTCAGTTGGATAAAATAGGTTATTGAATTTAGAATAGGTTAAACTAGTCTCGTTTCTTTGAATTTGTTTTATTTGATACATCTCACTAAACATATTTGTGCTTTTATGATATTGATTTGTTAATGCCTCTGAGCTATATTTATCGGTATAAGAGAAAGTTTTAACTGGTTTTAATGAATGGTTTAATAGTACATTATTGTTTGCACGATCACGTGATTTTTGACTGTAATCACTACCCAACAAGTTAGAACTAAGGGTAAATTTTTCAGGCCCCTCTTTATAAATTATTGACTTCACCAATTCCCTATTTCCTGTAACATTTGATGAGTTTGCTTGTTTAAAAGATAAACTTTCACTCCTTAGATTTTCTTTGATGCCATTCAAATAGGATGAACCTGTATTTTGACGTCTACTAGATGTTCTAGTTTTAGTGGACAAGAGTGATTTCAATCCATCATGTTTAGTTTGAAAAATTGATACTTCTGTGGAAAAGGTTTGTTGTCCAAGTTTGCTATGATGAAATAAATCTATGTTTATTTGTTGCCTTAGAGAGTTATTATTAGCTGAGGTATTCCAAGATGGTTGTTCTATTGGGTGTTTAAACTTGAATGGTTGAGAAGTCAGACTTAGCTGTGAGGTACTGAGACTATCAAAAAATTTTCTAGAAGAAAATGTTGTAGAGGAAAATAGAATACTTGCTTCGTGTGAATCCTCTTCATTGGAACTATTCTCAAAAAATTTATTGTTTTTATACTTTAAATTTTTAGTTGTAGTAATATCTTTGGAATTCAAATAACTGTTATATTCTGTTGCTAAATCTATCAAGACATTGGACGAAAGAGTAGTCGACATTTCCCTAGAGATGGAGGACATCAACATAATTTCTGTGGTTTCAGAATGTAATGTCCTTGCAGTTTTGGGTTTTTCAAATCTATTATTAATGTTAGTTATATTAGCATATGTTTTATCCGTCCAAATATTGGGAAATAAAATGTTTGATGTTGATTCAAATGGTGGTAAAAGGGAAAAATTATACTTTACAGAGTAAAAAGGTTTAGTGATGTTTATTTTTTCATCACACAAACTTTGATTCTTACAAGCATTATCTTTGGAAGGAATATGTGTTACATTAGTTAATTTATTGCTGTTATTATTTGAACTAGGTTTGATGTAGTTGTCATCCTGAATAGTTATATTGATGATTTTATTGACTAGATCTGAATATGTATTTTGAATATTTCTAAACAATCTTTCCCAATAATTTGTGTTATTATTTGAGTTTGTTTTCTTGTTTAAAATTTGTCTTGAATTTGATGATAATTTTGAGTTTTTAATCATGTTTGTATTACTTTTTATAGTGATTGATGATACATTCCCTATAGAGTTTGAAAATTTTAAAGTGTTTTGAGAGCTATCTTTCGATATGTTGTTAATTTGTTTTAATACATTACTATTCATTTTTCTACTCTTTGTGTCCAAAGATAAACTAGAATTAGGAGCTACGTGGTTTTTAAATATATTCACGTTATTCTCGTCCTTAACTGCATTGATGGATGAATTAAACATTTTAGGGCCTTGTTTAGCAGGGTCATGTTCTTCAGACACATTCGTCCGTCCAGTATATTTATGAATCTGGACTGATTTTGGTCTTTCAAGATCACCATTGCTGAATAGCGATGAATTATTTTTATTTGTATGAGTGTTTAAAACTAATAAATTCGGAAAGTTTTGATTTTGCACTTCATGAAAATTACTATACCCTTCTATTACCTCGATAATCTCTGGATTGGGTAATTTGTCAAAAATATATCGATTACTAATATGAAACATATTATAAGGTGAATCAATTATAGTATTATTTGCATTTATCACTGTTTCAAATATTTTTGGGGAATGCAATGTTGTATTTCTTTCTCTGAAATATACATCATTTACTTTATTTTTAAATTTATTTGGATGTACGGTATAATTATTTGTACTCGTAATTCTTCCTTTAACTACTTCCCTTCTTATTGCACTTGAATTGTAATTATTTGTCAGATTATTAGAATGCAACAACGTTTTGATTTTTGAAAGTGTTAAAGTTCCAATCAATGGAATTATTTGAAACTCAACGTAGGTGCTATGTTTACCTGATACATTGCTGAATTCAAGGAACTGCTCTTTATCGTATGCAATTGGTACAGGTAGATATGTTAAGTAAAATATTTTTCTTTTGAACTCGCTATCCTGAGAAACTAAATTGGACCCTGTTAAATACTTATCTTCTACTTCATAGCTTTCATTTTTAGAATTATAGTAGCTATAACTATCGCTTTCATTATTGTAATTCGTGCTTTGTTGTTCTCGTGGACTTTGAATGTTCCTAATATTATCATTACTACTATTGTTTTTGTCATTATTGTAATTTATATTTACTGCAGTATCAACTAAACCATCGTTTGAAAGGGTTCCCTTTGTTTCATTGTCACCTCTGAATTCGAAATCATTATCAACAATAGGATCAGAAATATTTAAGTTTGCGCTGATATTACTCTCAATGTAAGCCGCTAAGTTTCGGTGACCGGAGATAAAGTTCAGAGTAGGAAGTTGCTTTGTGGGGCTTACATTTACCATAAAAGATTTAATATCACTGTTTTCTCTATTTTTGTAAGCATGTGTTATTTGTTCTATATGTAAGATATCGGCTATTGCTTTATCACGCATATGATTATTTTTAATTGGTGAAAAGCTATTACGAGCAACCTTTAGTCTATTTTTATTTGCTTTGTTCAAAACAGAAGACCAATTGCTATTGCGATAACTGTCTGTATTATGCGAAAATCTGTCCCCTAGGAATGTAGAATTATTGTTTGTTTCAGAGCTATTAAGTTTTTCATTTTCTTGATCATTTTTATATATTTCTCCATTTTTTCCTCTCTTGTTGCTGCTAAAAGATCGTCGATTTTTTCTCCATATATCCCTAGGGGTGGGATAAACATGTTTTAAGATGTTTGAAAAAGTTATAGATTCATTCTGAATAACCTTATTGTTTTCACTATTTGAGAAGGGAGATGAAATATCGTTTGGTAATGTGCCTTTTCCTTCAATTGTAGTTTGACCATTAGATTTAGTTGACACTTTTTCACTACCATAGTCTTTAGGAAAGTCTTGTGAATCTGTCCAATTTAATTTATTTTCCAAAGGTTTGAACAGGCTGTTTGCAATGTTCCTCTTTTGCCTATGATGGTTTCTAGTATTGAGTAAGTCATCTGATTGGATAAGTTTAATTTTATATTTACTTTGATATGACATTGGAATATTAACTTTTCGAAGTCTGCTTCTGGGTTTTATAATTTTAGATTATATGACATAGTAATAGGTAGGAAACTTCTAGGAGTGCTTGGCGTCATTTTAGAGTTGGCAGCCATCGGATAGGTGTCTAGTAATATTTTTTTTGGCTTGGAGTGATTATTTTTCTCATTGAAACTTTGCATCTTTTCAAAGTTTTTTTGTGTAGTTAAAGGAGGTTTCTCTAGAATTTCACTTGAATGCTGTTTTTTGTTTTTAGGCTTAAAATAGTCGTGATCGTTAACTTTTATCTCATCTGAAAGTTGTATCTGGTACCCCTGTTTCGAGTTACTGTCAACCACTAACGGAAGTTGGAGTTGAAGAACATTAGTAATATGACCTTCGTTCTTCTCGCGGGGTAGTGATTTGTGGGGAGTGTCCATTTCCTTTTCAATAATTGTTAAATGCATTTTTTTAGGAATTCTATTTTTTTTATGATTTTCATATGTTTTTGTGTTACTATACGACTTTGAATCAGCTAAGCTATATGATGGTGCACTACCCATTATAGGAGGTTTGATCATTGTCATTTCATCATCTTCGTATTTGTCATAGAGGGATTGATTTCTTGATGAAATTTTAAATGGCCCTGTTTCGTTCAATTTCGAAACAATAATTTCAGGAAATTGTATTAAAAAAGTTATTTTTCTTTGTAGTGTAGAGCTGGAACCAAGAAAGCTACTTTCTTCATGATTTCCTTTTGGTGTAACTGAAGTCAAATTTGTATTGTCATATATTAAGAAATTCCTGTTTTTAATATCTTGAGGATATTTCTTTGGTATCGCGCTTACTTTTATAATTTCAGATTCAGGTATATTTTCTTTACTATCCATCACAAAAATGTTTAGATTGTTAATATAAATTCCAGGCAATTTAATTAATCTTTCTGTAGTTGGGTTTCTCAATATATTTACAACACTAGAATTAATCATTGGTGTTTTTATAATTGAAAAATTCATTTTTGTTGCTGACGTAAAATTAGGTGTTTCGTGCCCAGAATTTGAGGCTTGATTTAAATTAAATATTTGTTTTAAATCTATATTTGTTTGACTACCAAAATTATCTGATGTGATATTATAGTTTCCGTTGATATTATCTTTTTCATTATCTTTCAATTTAGTTGTAATAGTTAATGTATTAATGTTGTTTCCTTCAGAATCGAGTTCATAGGCTTAGAGTATTTTAAAGCAATCGGGGTTGTGGTATGATGCACCTTCTTACTAATAACATTTGATGTATTTTTGAATTTATTAAATACACCAGAAATGAAAATTTTGTTCAGAGTTTCCCCAAAAGCTGCTGTTGCTACATTACTTTCATTGCCACTATGTGAAACTACCATAAAATTATTTGGTGCCAAAGTTGTAGTTGCGTTATTTTTTAATGTAAGTGGTACTAAGTTTAAAGTGTCTTGTTTACTGAACTTATTTGTAGTGACTTTAGAATTGTTCAAAATAGTAAGATGGCTACTAAGGATTTCTACCTTTTGTGATTGTATAGGAGATGATACATTTTCCAGATCTTTATTTAACTCTAGAAATACTTTTGACTCGTCATTTAAAGAGAATGTTATGTTACTCATTGTTTTGTTCAAATTTCCTGATTTCTCTTTGTCGATATCCATCTTTTCACGAAATTGGGTTACATCTTTTTCTATTATTTGTGGCACATAAAGATTTTCTAGTTGCACCGGTAAATAATTGTTTTTATCTAAACTGTTAGGTGAGTTTTCAGTTTCATTAATTGTTTTTATTTTCATTTGTTTGTCTAAGTTCCAAAGATTTGAAAATAGACTGGTTCTTTCTTTATTTGATATTTTGTCTCTAAAATCTGATAATCCTTTTATCGGTGTTTTAATTTTATTAGGCACTTTCATGTCGAGCCCGTGTTTACCAAAGTCAATTGAAACTATCCTCTTTTTATTTTCGTTATATATAATATCTTGTTTAATTAAATCTGATATATTATATTGCGATTTATTTAATGATGTATTGTTGGTACCCACAAGGTTTAGTAATCTAATGTTCGAAGATAAAACCATATTGTTGGGAATATTTGCTTGGTTTTTATCATTGCGACCAGTAAGGTTGGAATTATTTTGGTAGCTGGCTTCACTTTTATTTTTAATATCAAAATAATTATTTAACGTAATCAAAGGCACTGTGTTTATATCATGCTTATTTAAAGACCAAGGCGTTGTATTTTGATCTAAATCATTAGTTGAATATTCGGAAATTGAATAAATGGTTAATATAGTTCCACCGTCTTTATGAAAACCTGATGCCTTATTTATATCGACGAAACTGTCATAAGTTGATGGTTGTGTAGTATTATAATGTCTTGAATTGGGGTAGTATCTAGTTAACAAATAGTTTGAATCATTCATATTTTGTATAATACTGTCATTGTTTGACTTAAGTCCAGTAGTGTTAGATGTTTTTAGAATATCGCTTATATTTGTAGGACTTGAAACTGATAATTCCTTATTTGGAACCATGTCGTATTCTTCTAAATCTTGGAAGATATCACTAGAATCCTTATAATTTGAAATATGTTTTCTCTTATTAATACGAATATCACTCTGATTGATATAATTTGAAATTGGTTTTATCTCGTTTATAGCTAGGTTTTTCTTCTGTGATATCTTGACGATATTCTCTAAAATACTGGGAGTGGAAATTTCTTGATTCTTATTGATTGCAGTGTTGTTTCTCTGAGGTACCTTAAATGTATACCTTAGTTCTGACGTTTTTTCTTTATCGGTCTCAATAATATAACTTTTATTATTAGTTGTTTTTAAAATAGGCTTTTTGTTTAGATTTTCAGGACGTAAAATGACTTTTTTTATTTAAGACAATGCTATCTCTTGAAGACGAATTGATGCCATCGTATAAATCTAAAATAGGTTTTTCCTCAAACAAGCTTTTATTATTGCTATGAGTATATATTTTATTTAAATTAGTGAATTTGTTTTAGATGAGGCTAATCTATCTCTAGGCTTATTACCAGCTAAGTCCTTTATTTTCTCTTTTAGATCTATTTTATTTCCAAAGTTTTCAAAAGATCCGCTGGCATATATTCTTCTGTTTACAGGTGCCATTTTATCACTCACCCCTTCATAGTGTAGTGGGAAAACTATTTTATCATAATCATCGGCAGTGTTACGATAGCTAAGTAAACTGTTAGATCTATCGAAATAGTTTTCCAAACTTGTTGGCTTGTTCAAATAGTCACTCTGTAAAGCCGTGTCATTTATAACGTACCTGTAATCCTTTTGTTCACCAATGAAGTCTCCACTGAATCCAGTCATCGGTGTCATCTTGATGTTTTTCAGTGATCTTTTCTTTATGCTTAAAGTTTATAACTGAGTAATTTTCATTTATTCGATTGTCGATATCATCCAAACTGGGAAAAGATGCTTTGCTAGGAATTTTATTGTGACCGCTTACATCTTGGAAGAGATACATCTTTTTATCTAAAAAGAAAAATACATAAGTGGTTTAAAATACTTTTTTGATAATTTTATTACTACTTTTGAATTATTTTAAGTAATTTTTTTATATATATTTATAAATATAGTTTTGTTGGAGACCTATAACATAGTTTCATTGTTTCATTAAGGCTTCATTGTGAAGTGTTATTTATTTAATCTTGAAAATCTATTTGAATACTGAAATGTAAATTTACTTGTGTGTAACAATGCAGATGTTGAGGAAGGTCTACTACAATATTTTTTATATAAATATCAACTGATATTTTTATAGAGTGAAGTAATTTTATAAAAAAAACAAATACAGTAAATGTTCAAAATAATTCAGAAATGACTGACGCAGCCTAAGCTAAAGGACCTTACAAAACACACCACCTGTCCTCGTAAATAATAATTGCAAAGCATAGCCTGTTGTTTTTTTTCCAAACAACACAACACAACAAATTAAATTTGTTTTCATTAGAATTTTTAACAGTATGGTTACTAACAAACTAACCTAAAGGGTTGGGATGAGGAACCTGTATTAGAGGAAACTTATCTTATTAACTTGTAATGTTTATTGCTTTTATTTTTTTTGAGGTATTTAACGTGAACTTTCTGAACCAACTGATTATATCAGCACATGAGAATGTCTCTCAGCAAGAACTAAAGGGCTTACCAATTTTTGCCGGGAAAGGTATTTTCACATAACCTTCAGGGGAATTTTAAATGCCACAATTGACATAGGACCAACGGCTTTAGCCTACTTCACCTCTGAAGTAAGTTATGTTATGAATTTTTATCGTTCAAGAAAAATTCAGTTGGGTTAGAGCTCACAAACATCAGTTCCTGAGGCGAGAACTTGATATCAATAACACCGAGGTAATTTATTAGCATGTAGAGGGCATAATATAACCCCAATTTTATAAAAAATGTATAAAATTCCCCCCTAGTTCCCCTGGTAGATATTAGCTTCCTTTTTATCATATGGATTTCATTCAAAAGCCCTACATATTTTATGAACCCATCTTCCACTCAACTTTCCTGCTAAAGGTGAGTCAATATAAAGGAAAGTTGAGGCCTAACGAAGGCACACACAAGGTTAATTTAACCTGTGGGAAAGTTACACACATAACTAAAGATGGACATGTCTTCATATGTGGCCGCCGCGTGACATCGCCTCAGTAAGTCTCTTATCAATTTTTTTATCAGCCATTAACGTCTGTGGCCAAAACGACGATACCGCTCTGAAAGTCATCTAGCCGTAGTCGAAAATCCGTTAGATCCCAGTTTTTTTTTCCGCCAGGGCGTTTCAACATGACTGACACCCGCGTCGGTGGCCGCATGGCCTAAGGCATTGATCTCACAATTAACTAGACTGCCAATGACTGAAAGATTGGGATTCAATCCCAGTCGTATGTACTGACGATGATTTTTCTCAAAGGACTTTACAATCTTTCTCCACGAAAATTCGGGTACACCTCCTCTAAATTCAAATTCTTCATACTTAACCCATTAGCGCAATTATTACATAAGCGTATAACTCGAACAGGTTGTAATAATTGGCGCTAAAAATACAGGTTTGACTCTAAATTGTTTTCTTCAGTGACGGAATAAAATTTAGTGTGCATAGCTACATCCTTCTTAATACGATTTATAATGCTAAACTCTGAAGTTTTACTTTAAAAATGGAGGGCAGTTCAGCATTTTCATCTTCTAGAAAAAAGTGAAACATTTCATTGAATTAGACATGGCTCCCCCATTCCGTCAAGCGCTTAGGTTAACAATTATTAATATAATTTATTAATGCTTCAATAAAAAAAATACCATCTCGAATGAAAAAAGTTAGAATTTTGATAGTATAAATATTATTTAGTCATGAGTGTGTATTTTGAGATATTTGGCTTAGATTTGAATATTTAACTTTAATGAAACCAATGAAGAATTTAGCAAACTTTTCTTAGAGGCACTACTAGCGCTTACATGTAATAAAAGAAGCATTAAACTTGGGTCCTCCTTCACCACATGCTACGATCTTGAATATATTTCTAATATCTTCTTGCAGAAAAAAATATCGTTTTAAATAATTGAGACGAAAAAAAATATGACCATCTCAGAGGAGAGATCGGACACTACTAACCAGGGCTTCCGCTAGCAGACATGGGGCCCTGGGCAAACTTTGTTTGTGAATGCCCCTAATTATCTCCCTTACTCCTCCCCCTCCCCAAAAAACTTAGCACCACGTCTTACTACCCATTCGGTTTATACCCTTAAGTACTAATTACGCTAATGGGTTAGGAATTTGTAAGGTTGATTATAGAAGAAGTGAACCCGCATTTGCGTGGAGGGAGAGTGAAAACCATTTATGAAAATCACCCCCAGTCTAAACTTCTACTTTTCATAATTCCTTCTCCATTAGTGTAGTTAAATGTGGACATAACTCACGGGTGGTATGGTGCGGTGCAGAAAAATTAGTAAAAATAATTAATATTATCTTAATTAATTCAACATAGTCAAGTAAGTTTCAATCCTCATTAATTGGTTTTATTTTTATGTTGATATGATCCAATAGTTCGTAGAACAAACTAACAGCTTACTTTTATCCTGTAAGTCCTCTTTACGCTTCTGGAACTGTGACGTCAACGGTAATGACAAAAACAGAATCGCGACAATCCAAGATAACATAATTAAACTTTATCACTCATGTCATTTATACTTTTCGTAAATCATCTTAAACATACGTTCTCTGCCGTAGATTAGGAATTACAGGTTGTCTGAATAAAACAAATGATCTAGCACGTATACATAATTATTTTATCGACGTGTGTCCAGTTACTTGACAGTATTATTCATGAATAAGACACCCAATACTCTAAATAAAACAAATAGTTTAATTAAGTTTGATTATTTATTATATAGCAGTGGTGGAAATACACTTTTATGGTAGGGTTCTGGAAATAAATACGGTTTAGAAACTTGTCAACGTTCGAAAATATATTTTATATTCCAATATACAAACAATTTGCTACACGCTATTGTAGTAAAAAATTGTTACGTTTATAATATTTGAGATATATTTATTTCCTTTCACATAAAGTAAGATTTGTACATCCCTAGTGCAGACAGAATATTATTGTGAGACAGATTAGTTATAGTATTGCAATCAATATATTAACATTTGGCATCAACGTGCTATCAAAGTGAGCTACATTGTGTAGCTAATTAGTTAATAGCAACTAGATAAAATAAATTATAAATATATCGTTTCATGTCCACGGTTGGAATAAATGACTGTTGTAGCCATCGGAGTAATATGATATTTACGTGTACAGTTTCTTAATTAACATTATTATTATGAGTAGTTATATATTGAATTTGGGAAATGTTCCCAATTTTGTGACTTGTGAATTAAAGGTTAGTTAAAATTATATTTAGATTAATTTATTCAGTAAATAAGTTTAAATGGTATTATTTGTGTTCATTTGGTTTTGAAAGTTTAACTGTGTATATTAATGTGGCTTTAGGGGTATTATTCGTGTTCATCTGTGTGTATTTATTTGTGTATATTTGTGCTTAAATCTGTGAACAATGTTTGGTTTTCTTATATGCAACTGTTTATATGCTTTTGTACACAACCTTGTGTATGTATTTATGTTGAGTGGTATGTATGTATTTGTTTACATTTTTGTATGTATATTTGTGTTAATCTGAATGTAGGTTATTTATTTATGTTTATCTGTGTTTATTTATTTGTATACATGTGTATTTTGTGCACATAGGTGTTGTATTTTGTTTATGCTATATATATATCTTAATTTGTGTGTTTTTAGCTGTGCCCGTCTTGATGTATTTATTGGTACTGGTTTTATGTACCACTGTGAGTATTTATATATGTGGTTTATTTGAATTTTTGTCTGTTGATTTGTGTTAATCTGTGCATATATCTTTGGTACATTTATGTGCACGTATTTTAGCATTTATGTGGGTATAAATATTTTATTTATATGAGCATATTTAGGATTTTTACATTGTAAACACTCTGGAACGTATATAGAATAGGAGAATCAGGTGGGTATGGCATGATCCAACGGGAACCTTTGGGAGATGATGTATTCTGACTGCTACAAGGTATTGCAGCAGTCATTTGGCTCAAATTAAATTTCACTTCAGCTCCTGAGCCTAACTTCACTAAGTATAGTCTTTCACCCAACCTATTGTGAATTATAGCGTTTTCCCAAATAAATTTGTTTTGTTTAAACATTTCATTTACACTAAAAATTGTTTAAATTCTTTCAGAATATCTTCGCTGTATTCCTTGTTTACAAGTTACATGGGCCCTTATTTCCTCCATGCTTTGGTTGTTTTGACCATCCGTTCTATTGTTTATGACATCCAATGGTGTTCGCAAAGCTCTACCCATCATCAACATCGCTGGGGCAACCCCAGTGGTATGCTGAGGGGTGTTCCTATAATACATTATAAACTCTGTCAAAGCCATATGAACATCTTTTCCAGCAAGAATGGCCCTCTTGATGGCTCGTTTAAGCTGGCCAACACCTTTTTCCACTTGACCATTGGTTTGTGGGAAATGTGGTGCACCTGAGCGGTTTCTTATGCCATGTAAATCACAAAAATTAGTATATGCTTTTGAACGAACGAGTTGACTGCCATTATCTGATGCCATAAGTTCTGGTAATACAAATCGAGCAAATAGGACCATCAGGGCTCGAATTGTGGCGGTTGTAGCTACTGACAGCATTTGGCAAATTTCTAGCCACTTAGAATAATCGTCGGTTATCATCAAATAGGTTTTACCATTTATGGGCCCCCAAAAAATCCAGGTGTATACGGCTTCAAGGCTTTTCTGGCCATGGCCATGGAATAAGCTCACACCTGTCAGGGGAGCCTTGTACTACCTGGCATTGACCACAGCCTAAAACCAAATTATCAATTTTTTACCAAGTCCTGGCCACCAAAAGTAATTTTGGCCAAAAGTTTAGTTTTATCTATTACAAAATCTGGCTTATCCATTTCTTACAAAACCTTATTTCGTAACGCTAAAGGAATTTCTATTCTGTATCCTCGGAAAAGGCATTTTTGATCTATATATAATTCATTAGGTACTGACCACCTATCTAACAATTTGGGCCACCCTCTTTAAATAAACTTTATTACTTTACTCAAGATTTTATCTCTTACACTCTCTGAAGCAACCAGTTTTGTATCCAAATATTCGCTGTCTTCTGCATAGTTAACGAAGTTCAATATAATATCTTGTGGTGGATCATCCTTACTGGTGTTTCAAGACAAATAATCAGCACAATTTTTCGTTGAAGGAACATATCTGATCTCATAGTTGAAACTTGACAAAATTGCCAAAGATTGTCGTGAGTTGTTTATGGTCTGTCTCCAAAATAAACTTTCTCATATAAAGATACTGTGAAAATTTAAGTACTCCATAAACCAAGAATAAGGCCTCCTTGTGGATCTGGGGGTAGTTCTTATCTCTTTGTGTCTATACTCTAGATGCAAATGCAAAAGGGCGTACAGCCCCTTCCTTGGTCTTTTGGTTAAGTACTGCAGAGATGCCCCTACGACTTGCATCAGTAGACAGTATCAGCTCTAAATCAAGATTATAGTGATCCAAAACAGGGGCTGAGTTTAGTGCACTTTTAATTTAATTAAAAGTATGATTACAGTCCTAGGTACACTTCCATGGAACCCTCTTTTTAAACAGTAGCTAAGCAGGATTTAAGATGACAGAAGACCCCTCAAGAATCTCCTGTAATATTCTACCATACCTAGAAATGACTTTAATTAACTGACTGATTTTGGTGTTTCACCCTCTAATACTGGTTTTACCAGATTTTTTGTCTAATTTCAATCCATCTTTCCCAACTATGTAGCCTAAAATTTTTATTTCTGGTTGTTGAAACATACACTTGGTTATATTAGCAGTCAATCCACATTCCCTGAGCCTAGACAGTACCATATTCAGTCATTCATTATGTTCCTCTATTGTATGGCCCCCTACCACAATGTCATCTTCCCAAACCACTACTCCTTCAATGCTTGTTATAGCAGTTTCCTTGTTATGTTGAAACTCCTGAGGGGCTGGAGAAATGCCAAAAGGACATCTGTTATAGCAAAATAGACCTTTATGGGTACTAATAGTAACTAGTTCTTTGGAGTCCTCCGTTAATTCCATCTGTTGAAAGGAATTTTTGAGGTAAATTTTGGTAAACGTAGTAGACACTTGCATTGAGTAACATATATCATTTACATGAGATAGGGGATGCCTCTCTACTTCTAAATATGGGTTAGATGTTACTTTATAGTCACCACATAATCTGACAGAACCATCAGGTTTAACTAAAGCCATTATTTGTGTTCCCCATTTGTAACCTGGTTACAACAAAAGGTGAAGGAAATGGGTACACTCACGCAAGCCTGCCCCTGTTGACACGATACGGGCCCCTGCTGACGCGATACGACTTGACTTCAATTCCCGAGAAACACTCCGCAGCACTTACACCATCCAACTGAGCCAGTGTTCTTGCCTCGCTGCTCGCCATGTCTGCCAACGCCCCCTCTCTCTCTTCCTCCAAACAAGTGAATTTCTCCGAGCATGTGCGGTGCGCATTCTGAAACGCTTCTAGTCGTGTGTTCTACGTCTGGCTGTTGTTCCTTGGGCCATCTCGTAGGTTCTAGATCCGTGTGCGCTCTGAGAGCACTAAACCATCTTGTGTATATAATGGACGGAGTCTAGTGAATGGAGACGCATTTGCACTATGGACTTTAGGAGGTAAGAGCCTTACTATCTCGTGGGCTCGCTACACTATTCAAAATTCCCTTTGGCTATAATTTATTATCTTTCTAAATTATACGTCTCGGACTCCTATTATCTTATCATGCATATTCTTTGGTTCAGCGATTTATTGCGATTATTTATTTTGTCACCGGCCGTTATGGCTAAATCAACTTAGAGGGGACCGCTCTGGTTACCCTAGATCGTATGTTGCCCGCTTCACGGGAAGTCTGTCGGATTGTTACATCTTATAGATTTATGCTAGTTAACTTAGGGGCCGCGGGCCAGTTAGGGCTACCAGTTTTGTATAACAGGATTGTTATTAAAGTTACAGTATTTTATATTGTTAAATCTTATAGATATTTATGATAGTTAACTTAGGGGCCACGAGCCATTTAGGGCTACCAGTTTTGTATAACAGGATTGTTGTTAAAGTTAGGGTAATTAATATTGTTACTTCTTGTAGATATTTATGCTAGTTAACTAAGGGGCTGCGAGTCAGTTGGGGCTACCAGTTTTGTACAGCAGTATAGTTACAAAGGTTATAATATGTTAGTGTTGTCTTGCTAAAAACATTTTACGTCTATTATTCTTAGGCCGCGGGCCATATGGGCCCGTGATTCTTGTGTAGGGAAACCATTATTATGGTGAGGATATCTGGGTATTATGTCTTTAGTAAATTTCATGCTTGTTTACAAGGGGGCCGCACACCATTAAACACAAATGTCTATATGTGGCTTTACCACGACATTAATTATATACTTGTGTCCCTCTCCCTCAATGAGGTGTAGTATGTTTTTGAAGAATAAATATTTATAACTCTCTTTTACCTGCCACTGTGTGTTATTTCTACAATAGAGGTGGGGGCAGGTTACTATACTTAATTGGAGATATAACACCTGCATCTTGAAGCCTCTTAAGTTCTAGCCCTACTCTAGGTTTTAAAGCAAATTGAATATTTCTGGGTTTGAGAAACTTTGGTTCTGTCCCTTGTCTTCAACTTAAGGGACATTTTTGCCTTATTAAAGGTGCTTAATTTGTCAGTAAACACCTCTGGGTACATCTGAATCATTTTATTTTTGAGGTCAACACTTGGCATCATTGAATGGTTCACTTGACTGAACTTGAAACCAAAAACCTTTATGAAGTCTCTCCCTAAGATAAGATGGCCCCCATAAGGTATTACATGGGAAATCTATATGTTCTACCTTCCCCTTAAAAGCAACTGGAAGTGAACATTTGCCTAGCAGAATTATTTGCAGGTCTTCAGTGTAGAATTTAACCATCTCATTTTTCTTTACAATTTGTACATCCTGAAAATGTTTCTTGTATAACCTTTCTGACATAGCACTGCAGGTAGTCCCAGTGTCTAGCTGTCCAATCATTTGAACACTATTTAGTGTAACCTCAATACTGAATGGTAACCTCTCAGCACTAGAGTTATTGAGGTAAAAAAAACTATTCCTGTCCTCCCTTCCCTTCCTCTGTTTCCATAAGGTTAGAGGTGACCCACTTGATTTTTAATGAGCACATTCTTTTTAAGTGGCCCCTACATTTACAAATGGCACAAACATAATTTTGCCAAACCTGCACTGCGCTGTTGAGGGAATTGTGAGGCCGCAAACAGCACAAGGAGAAAAGGAATCAATATTCTGTTTGGGAGGACGATTATTCCTGCTCTGTTGACTAGAGGCCATTTTGAAAATTTCCGTTTCCCTTTTAACATCTATATCTTCAAAAAATGTTTTTTCCGCAATCCCCTGCCGAGCGATCTCCTTATCTTTGATAATGGTTAACTTGGAGGGGTACTCGGTAAATAAGCATTATTTAACTTTCTTGTATTGTAAACCCATCACAAATTTGTCAAGAAGTGCAAAATCTAGGTGTGTTCCAAACGTGCAACCGGAAGCCAGGTGCTGAACTCTAGCGGCCCAGTCTGCTACAGATTCAATAGGCCCACAACATACACTATAAAATTCAGATCTTTCCTTAAAAACCAAAACCAAAGGTGAATAATGTGCATTCAACAAAGCTATCAAATCTACATACCTTTTAGTCTCAGGTGTATCAGGCTCACATAAATCTATTAACAACTTAAAAGCAACCACATATCACCAGTCCCCTCTCCACGATGGATCCGCAAATCGCTGCACATGTTGCTATCGCTTTAATAATAATTAAATGTCGCCAAAAGCGAAAAAGACGTCGAGGAGAAAATGGAATTTTTTAAGATGGGGTGGATTATGGTTACTGTTTCTTGTCAGCTCTATTTTTAAATGAAGGATACTCATTTAAAAATGTCGTAAGGATGGTGAAATGGGACTTCAAGGAGCTACTTTATCCGTTAGTACCCAGAACTACAAAGCAAGATAACAACCATCAAGACTTGGTTTCTTCTTCAGTGCGGCTAGCAAGTAAGCAACTGGTGATTCGTACACAAGCTTGATTTACTTGTTGACTAAGATAATGCATATAAATCAACTGAATTAAATTCGAAATGTTCCCGCCGATGCCTGGGTGCGTGGGTCCGTCCACACAGAGCAATGTTTCCCAATGAGGATGGAAGATAGGACACTTGCAACTTACTTTGATCTTTTACCGCCAGATACGTAGGCGATATTGCCGTATATCCAGACACGTGGATAAAATTGCCAGGAAACATCAGCGAGTGGCTTTTATCTCTCGATTATCATTAACTGGGTACTAGGCTTACACTAGCAAATTTAACAATGATATTTGTACATTTTTAAAATATATAAAATATTGTCGTGGTGTAAATAAATTTGAGATTAAAAAAATCCTGTTTTTGTACCCGTTTGAATTATACGCATAAATTAATTAAGTGAATTAAATAGAGATTAAGAAGATATCATTTTAAAGTTACTTTATTCGCATTTGCATGTAAAGAGGGTTGGAAACCATTTAGGAATAAACACTCCCAGTAACCACTAGATTAGGATTCGAACCCTGATCGCCCCATTCCCGGCAATCTAGTCTAACACGTGACAACGCGTAACCGATGTGGGTCGATTTTACTAAATGTTGTTTAAATAAATATATATAATATATAGGTATATATGCACATGTAAATGTGTATTATAAATAGATAGATAGATAGATAAATATAATTGCAAATAATTTAAAAAATGATTAAAATATAAATAAATTATTAGTATTAAATTAAAATTTAGAAATTACGCTAGATTGTACCATTCTTCCTCTACGCAAATGCGGGTTTGCTTCTTTTAAATGATGAAGTCGTCTCCCACTAAATTGGTGTAAATATGCGAGTATCGTGGACAGGTAGTAAGACGTGAGACACTATATATATATATATATATATAATATTTACAGATTAGGTGGGCTTATTAGCTATAACCTTCATTTGCTCACAAAATAAATTTATTACATTTAATTAGAAAACCATAATAATAAATAGAGAACTAAGTTTAGAGGTGTGCCTACTCAAATCTTATTAATTTATAACAAAGATCTAAGATTTTTATGTGTATTTATTGTTCTCATCGAAGGTGGAGCGGATCTTATTTCCACTTGCCTACACATTCCATAAATAATAACAACTATAACTTAAATTACATTCCTTTTTATGAAGCCTTTTATTATAATAACAATAATTGAGTTCGCAACAGGCCACCGGAAAGATGCCTTAAATCTCTCAGGTTTTTGATTGCATATTGTTTTGAATCTTTGTGGGGTCCGAGGAGAGAAGGGGAAGAAATAAGTTAGTTTTAACCAGAAGTTACTCCCTACTATTAGAAAGCGTTGATATTGCAATTGTGGCAAAACCACACACATGTATTATCGTCAGTCAATTATTTACGGTTTCAAAAACATATAGACTCCGTATTGGCTACTTCGTGGAAGTATTACCATAACATGGGATGGTAGGAATGACCAGGACTAATACAATAGAAGTCTCTGTTTATTTTCACATGAAATTTTAAACATATATTTACACATGTAGATCAGAGTGATTACGGCCCAGACTACACCCATAACGGAATAAAATGTCATAAAATAAAATGTGGAACTCACGCTACCAGTGGCAGTTATGTTATGCGTTGTTTTTAAATTTGGTTTTGTTTTCTTTCCCGAAGTTGATCTAGGCGTGGCTTAATGTACTTTTGAATCACTTCCTACCGTTCACAAGATTGAATATCATCATTGTATATGTAAATATTCGACCAAAAATAATAAATAACTGGTTCTGAATGTGTTGTTATAGCGTTCATTTCGTTTGAAAATGTTTATGGCTGGTGTTTGAAAGTGTTTTTTTTTATCCTTGGGGGCAAATCAGCGGGCGATTCTAATATTAAGCATCCCCTTCATTGACCACTATCGGTTGCAACTATCTATGCTGTCCAGCTTTACACGCGTGATATATATATATATATATATACTTTAACGGTTTTAAGTCACACACGCTAGAAGATCCGCGTTAAGCGTTATCGCACACACTCTTATGTAGGTAACCACAAACTTAAATGGAACTCAATCAGTAGGAACCTTCACGTGGACTAAATTTCAGGCTCGTCAAATCTACTAGTGGAACACCGCCCTAGTACAACCAGCTGGTATTCGAAACCCGGGTCTCTTGTCAACAGAAACAGAGTCTGCTGCGAATTACTGTTTTAGATCACTCGACTACCACTTAGGGTAACTAAAGTGTGTTTTTTGTGTGTGTGTGTATGCTGCGTTCATGAACTCAAGATATGGGCTAGAAACGAGGAAAGTAGAATAAAGAAGAAGTTTACTCACCTTTGCACGAAAGGAGAGAAGGAAACAAAGTAGATAATATAAACCTTATTGTACAAGGCCAAAATTTTCACACTGACCTCCCCGAGGACCATAAAACCAGACCAGATAAGACTAACATTTAGTCCGCTTTCCGAACAGTGTGGATAACTAACGTTAATATTCAAAATAAATACCCAGTAAAAAAAATCAGAAGAGGTAAATTTCTGTTTTTATAGTTAGCTAGAATTTAAAACCTCACTAATAATACCCGCACTGGTGGACACTAAGATAAAGGCGTCAGACTCATCTTGTGTGGTTTTCAGGGTGATGTTAGGTTTGGGGTTCGAATCATGATAGAGTGCACTTAGATGTATTTTTCCTATATGGTTTTTCCATACTCCCAATAAGTAGATACATTTCATATGAAACTCTGCCTCCTTAATTTTCATTATTTTCATTTTGCTGATAGACCGGATAAAGATTGAGATACGGAGCACGCAAAATAAATGTTCCACAAATGTTCTTATGACTATGAGAACATGTGTCAGATGAGTCTAAATAACTGTAACGAGGATTATACAACACATAGGAATTTAAAGTAAGCTCTTCTAAATACACGTTATATATTTTCTTACGACATGGATTCTAGATCAGGACACGTGGGCCTAACGTGGCACGTGGTATTCACTGCTCTACGCGTATTTTTCCTACTCCATTATTTTAGTAAAGTCATAACTAAATAACTATCCTAATTTCTTGGTTCCTTAATATTATTACCTTAAGTTATTAATTTATTCTTTTGTAAAGTACCTATTAAAATAGAATGTAATCTTTAGAATGTTATTATTTAAACCGTATGGTATTTTTTTAGCGCAATATACCACAATAACACATAATAATAATATTAATTATATAGAGAGTATTGATAGTATATAATATAATTATTAAGATAGTAAATAATAGTTACTAATGATTATAATAAAAGATTCCAACAGTCTATTTTGATATTCCTCCTAAAAATATACGTGAAATAACTAATCTAAACATTTTCTCCGAGTGTTCTCAAAAAGTGTTGCCATCTCTGGTCTAAATATTAATCAGGTATCAGAATGAATCCATATACGAATATTGAATATATTCTGTAACACTACCGGACTCGAACCTTAAGCTCCTAAGACTTGCAGTCGACTATTAGGCTTTTATCTTCTTCCTTACGGGGGCAGGTGTATGTATACATAATCATGATGCAAAATGATACACCACTAAAATATACAACATTTGTTGTCAACCTTGTTTATAAAGCATATCGTAAATTATTACAACATTAAGAGGAAATGTGAATCTGATCCTACTAATTTAATATTATAAAACATAGTTTATTTTAACATTAATTAGCTATAAGCAAATTGAGCCTCGATAAAAGTTGTATTAAAATTCTGGTGGGCATAAAAGTAACTGACAATATTACAAACGTTATTAAAGTTAATCTATTTATATTCATACGTCAAGTAATGGGTTTCGTAGATGTTAATTTTAATGGTTAATATATTAATTACCTATAAAATAATTCAAATGGCATACTAGAATGTTATCAACGTTGAACTAAAATTTTGTATTTTTTATTGTTAGAAAAATCCCATTACAGTCCAATTTTCATAGGAAAGTCCTTTTTTATCTGACAGCAAGGAACATTACAAGATCTACTTTCACGTATTCATAGTAAATGTCATGTGAAAAAGATGCTGTCATTTTTTATACATAATATCAATATAGCTAACACCATTAATACAGTAAAATGTTATCATTGTTGACTGCATTTTTTTCTTCTAATAACTACTTCTAATCAAAACAGGGCTGTATTTTATATAAATAAGATTTTACCTTGAAGTTATTTTTGACAGGAGCACATATAGTCATGGTTTATCTCTGTCTGCTTGTGTGCTGAATATCAGCATTGGTCGTTAAGTTGTAAGTTGCGACTTTCGAGTATCCCTTCTTTCTTAATTCGTGACTCGACGGGGCAGTCTCGTTCCTCCCCCCCCATCCCCCTCTTACTGAGAGGTCAGGAACTGCCCGAGATGGACGGTGTAGGTATGGTCCATTGAAACTACAGGAGGCTGTCAACAACTTACAATACAAACATCAACAAGAGCCCCACCCATTTTTAATCGGCCGCCGCACACACGGGAGAAGAAACATTGGCCTCCAGCTAGCCAAGATCACCGGAGACCATTTCAGGGATGACACGCGCCTGGAAAATAGGGAGAACCTGAATTGTTGGGGGATCTATACTGAGTCTTTCAGATATTATCTCCATGTTAAAAAATATTGAAGATTATTATTTTTATCTAGATTTATTTATTTTCGAGAATAGCATCGATATTTTAATTGGTAATAATCATAATTCTTGTTTCAATAATTTATTGGCTAAACAGTGTGTAATATATATATATATATATATATATTATATTTTATCTATTTATAGTTTGGATTATAAAATACTTTAAAAATGCATATTTTTGTTCTTCTCTAGATAGCTTGTAAAAGGGAGTTTCAAATTTAAAAAATGAATCCATTTTTATTTATAGCCAAGGACTACTATCTAATATAATAATTTAAATAATATTGTATTTTTTACCTGAGAAAAAAATGACAGCTTCCATTTTGTGAAATGGTATAGAATTATTGTTTTAGAAAGAAAGTAAATATAAGTATGATAATAGTTATGAAAATAAAAGTGGTGCCTAAGGATAATACTGCCACAGAGTAGACTATGTAGACTAATTTGTACATATTTCTAGTTTTGTTTGACACTATGGAAGTTCCAATCTGGAAAAACCACATTTTAAAAGCATATAGCCGTCATGCTTGTCATTTATTATGATTGTGTAAGCCTACAGACCTTCATGCTTAGAAGTTTCAAGAGGTCTGTGGAAAATGAAACCAGTTTGGTGGATGCTGACGGATAAATGTGTGTTACATTAGAGGCTATACTTTGAGTTTTGTTTCTTATCTTTTTGAAGGGTACCAAAGTTGTTAATGTGGTGGCCTGCATGGCATAAAAATTTGAATATCTTATATACTTAAATCAATTAGTTGGTATATTAAACATGCACTTCTGAAAAAAGCTGATTATAGCTACACAAGTATTACAAATTAACTTTTAATAGTATAACAGGCAAAAAATCCATCAATTCGTCTCTGTGAAAAGGGGGCTTAATTTCACCAAAAATAGATATTTCTGCCATCCTGGGAATCAAACCCGATGCCCCTTAAAATAGGTAAACGAGCTACCAAATAAATATATATTTAGGAGATTTTTTTAAATGGTTATGTCTAGCTTTTATTAAACTTATTTACTATATAGGCTATGTTTTAGTAAAATAAAACTCCATCAGTGGTCCCAAGGTCTAAGGTGTTAAGTCTTGTGGAATGTGTGTCTGGTCGCTAGAACTGATGAGGTTTAAATCCTTGCTGGTGCCCTAGATATCACAAATGTCATTTTCCCATTCTCTCTCTACAATAAATTGTGAACATTTTTCTTCAAACCTCCTTTCTCATCCCCATTTCTTAGATTGGTTCGTTGCTAACAACATTATTAAATTTAACAGTTATAAAATTATTTTAAAATTATATTTTTATGTTAATGTCCGCATAAAATTATATCTAGATAAATTGAACTAATTTGTATTTTTAAATATCAATTCCAGAATATAATTTAAATTTTTTTTTTCCATGTTTTGAATTTAGTTTAAAGCAATTGATTGATTTGGCACATAGAAGATTGAGATCCAATTAGTACTTCTATATTAAAAAAAATAGTTTCATAACAGTCAAAAAAAAAGTATAACCTTCTCTTTGAAACATCTAGTTTTAATTTTGAAGCGTCGTGAAGATGATAAATCAATTATACCTTTTGTTTGGAAGGGGGGGGGGGGGGTAGAAGAGGTTCAATAGACTTGTCTCTTTCATGAAGTTATCTGACCTTCTGTACAAAAACTACAAGGGTCATATGCTTTCCTCTTATATTTCATATTTGTATTTTTTTTGTTTTGTATTTTGGTTGGCTGTCGACAACAAGCGGCTTCTTAAGAATTGTCAGACAAGTCACAAATATTATTCCTTCGTGCAGAAGGATTAAGAGTTTAAGAATAAATAAAAAAAGAAGGCAGGATAGAATAAATCAAGTCACGCTAATTCTAAATGTCTCGTAATACCTGTCAGAAATAGCGAGTATGTAATATATAACAGTTACTTACATTTTATTAAAAATAAAACATATCAAGGTTTGACAAGACAAGCATTAGATTCAAGGCAGATTAGGAAGGAATTAAATTGGTCTATATAAAAGTATAACATTAATCGGAACACTTGGAAAGATGTTCTATTTAAGTCCAAATGTTAGTTTTATTTACAAAATTAGTTTTATAAAAATTCGTACTAAAAGTCTTGACTAGTTTTTGATTGGTATTTTTTCTAAACATGAAAAAGTTTTTAACAATATTTTGTTTCTTATATAAAAAACTGAATTTTATATTTACAAAATGTGTTTAAAGATAAGATAAAATAATTTATGTTTATACTCGTGTGTTGGTTCATTAATTTATGATGATTCAAATAAATTTAACCTTCAGTAGTTTAAATATAACTGAGGGCACCACTTACTTGAAGGGAAATATCATTGCGTGGTAGTATTTTTTATTAAAATATTGGTTCTGAGATTCCAAAACCATTTAAAAAAATTCAATCATCCTAAAATGTTATGTTTTTTACGCTATTAAAAAAAATTACGTTTTGCCTAAGAAATCAAAGTTTTTAACCGTTTACTTTGATCTCAGTACTGCAACATTTCTCGTGAAATGATGTTGAAAATAAATTAATTTAAACTATCAAATTATTATTGTCATAAAACCTAAAATGTAGAGTTGTTAATTCTATAGGTAATAGTTTATAGCTTTTATCTCCAATTTTGCTTAAACTATATTTTGGAATAACATGGAAGAAAATATTGTTGTGCCAACGTTAATATACAGGATGTATTTTAATTAGTGTCGATTGTTCTAGGGGCGTATTACCATCTACCAAACATTAAGAAAAGTTCATATAAACATGGGTCTAGAACCACTTAGTTTGTGAGGTAGGTGAAATCTTATTGTTCAATTAATAAGTTTTTACCTTTGTTTATATGAGGTGTTTAACATGCACTTACTGAACCGACTGATTATATGAACACGACCTATAGTCCATGAGCCTGGGGGGTTGGGTCATTAGCAAAAGGAGAAGGAAGGCTCACTTTGTTTTTGTGTTCCTTGTAGTGTATTAAGAAGGAAAATGTGTGATAGAGTTGCATAGCTCTCGGCCATCTGTTCAATAGACGCCATTTTACAAAATGGTGCCCGACAGAAGTAGTGTTTATTTGAAAGCCCTTGTAGACGTTAGTAATTAAGATACAGTGACTTTTATTTTTTTTATTTTGAAGCTAATAACATAAGAATATAAGAATATATTAAGAATATAAGAATATATTAACAAAGTTTCAATAAGTTAAATATATTGAAAAATATATACATTCAAATTCAACAGTTAAAAAATGTTGTACTTATTTTTTATGTTTAACAAACTATAGCATGAATACGAATGATATTTTTTTGGGTAAATGTATTCTAAAATTATAGATAATATATTTAGCTTTAAAATTATATCAACTTTGCTTACTTCTACCTCATAAATAACGCCACAAGGAAGATTTAACACAAGAGAGTGAAATATGCTAAGCACTGCACACATTCTGTATCACTTAACACTGTTCAGATTTCGTCCTGATAATGTTTCAGTAATTATTTTTTTACCTTTTTGTATTGGTTTTTACTAAATTTTATGTAACGTATGAAGAAGTAGGCTGAAAGAAAGAGTTTTTTAAGAAATAAGATTGTATTGCGACAATCTAAATTAATATATACATTTGTTAAATTTTAACTTAATTCAGATACAACTTCTATTTTTATTTTCTAATTAATTATAGTACTGATTAAACTAATCTATAATGAAATAAAAACTCTATTCAAGCAGTTTTTCGTTTGAAATATCTTTTCACGGTATATGTTTATGGCAGCTACAAACTTAATACAAACTCTTCTGTTTCAGGTAAAACACTTAAGACAGAGGGTGCAGCTAAAATAGGATAATTAAATAAAAAGCAGATAAATATATACTATAAAGAAAAAATGCCTCTACATTAAAACAGTGTATTATACATGATTTTTCATGTACTAGTCACACAGAAAATTTAATTAGCCCTCAAAACTATTAATCTTGGCTGACGTTGCTAAACGCTACTAAAATTAGAAATCATGTTCCATTGTTAAGTTCTGCTAAAAAAAATTAGAAAATAGTGACTTTCCATCTATATTTTATCATAGAGAGTGCAATAGCAGAATTACGATGAAAAAAGGATTTGGAGTCACTAAAAATAAAATCAGAATCAAATGAAATTGATTCAGTAGGAAGTAGTAGCAGGAATATAAATACAAGATTGAGCGGGAAAACATTATTCCATTCTACTGTGTATGACCAAGTGTGTATATTTTGTGAGAAATTCAAACGTCATAAAGGAACATCAACCCGGGAAAAACTTATAGTAGCGACAGAGCTCAAAGTTGACAAGAAATTTCATGAATTCGCAACACTTAGAGGTGATACGAAAATCTTAACAGCAACAAGTAGGGACATAGTGGCCTCAGAAGCTCATTACCATTCGTCATGTTATATAGATTATACAAGGGATAAATCCAAAATCCCTGAAGTTACATTGAAGGACGCTGATGACTATTACAAAGCTTCAGAAAATTTGGCATTTGAATAGTTATTTCATTACATCAGAACGGAAGTGATTTACAATAAGCAGGTGGTACAACTCGTTACTCTTTTTGAAAATCTGACTAGCTATAAGAAGGAAAAGGGAACTTTTGGTAAAACACTCAACGAAAACTCATTCTTGGAGGAATATTGAGTTTGAGTTCAGAGATAGTCTACACATATTTTCAGACAGTAGAGGAAGATTGTTGGTTGTTTCTGACAGTCTTACTTTGCAAGAAGTCGTTATATAAAATGAAGCTTTGAAGAGTGATCTTGAATTGTGGAAGACAAAATCTGAGAACATTAACAACATTTTACATCAGACATAGTCCTACTTAAGAGCAATGATTAAAAAAGAAAAAAAATCTCTTCATGGACATATCACTCTTCTGATGTTGAATCATTTACAGTACCTAAATATCTACAACGTTTTCTATTAGATTTACTGGATGGCGAACCAAACAAAGTAAATCATCTGACAGGATAGCGTTATTGGTTAAATCCTTCAGCCAAGACATCATATATGCAATTACTCGTGGTCAGATGAAACCACCCAAGTACGTACTGTCACCTTATACTATAAAGACACTCACTGGGAGTGTTGAGATAATTCGAATATTGAATCGTCTGAGACATGGAATTTCATACACACAGCTAGAAGATAATGATACAGCCTTATGCCTCCAGAAACTTGCTGCTATTGTAGATAACTAAACAATTATTCCTGCCAACATACAGCCTCATGTATTTACAACTCCTGCATGGGATAGTATAGACAGAATAGAAGAAACTCTGACTGGAAAAGGTTTTAACCACAGACTAAATGGTACTATCATTCAGCCTAATGTATATGGACCTCATCAACAGAAGCAACCACTTCCTAAGATTTAAAAATCAAATCAAAGAACTGTTTCAAAAGACAATGAAGAACTTTCCGTTTTATATCGCTGGTGAGTGAGCTGGACCCGATTTAACAAGAGAAGCACTTGAAAATAATCTGAATATATGAACCTGTGGAAATGTCCAAAAAGAAAAACTTAGTTTGGGTTGTCAGAAGACAAGTAGTTATTAAAATGCATCGAATTCCCAGCTGGACCGGATTTAACATTAGTACAAGAAAAGATGTTAGTGTTTCAAAAGATCTTATCGGCTACTTACCAACAACCAATGCTCCAGCAACTGAACTTACGATGGTTTCTGAAATTTTGAATCAATCAGAACTTATAAGAGAGTCACTTCTGTTAGATAAAATAATTGTTGTTATGGACCAAGCCCTTACTCAAGAGTGGGTAAAATAGTATGGAAATATAAAGAAATATACAGAAATACTATCTTGCAGTTAGGTACGTTTCACACTATGTGTATTCACCTTCCAATTATTGGGAAAAACTTCAAGATGCTGGATTGAAGGATATTTGCGTTGAATTGAGTGTACTAGCAGAAGGTTCTACCAAGGGTGTGTGTTTGAAGGTGCACTGTATAATCGTGCTGTAAGAATTCATAAATATATTTATGAAGCTATGATGAGGTTTATTTATATATAATTTTTTCCATGGGTTCAAGTGGAAAGAAGTGAAAAGAAAAGCGGGCTTAATTCATTTATTGATAATGTAAAGACTTTATCTGATAATCTATGCCAAGAAGAAATGGAAACAATTTTAGAAAGCCAAGATTTTGATGAAGTTCATAAGCTTTGGTGTAACTTTTTGGAGCACCTAAGGCATAAAAATGGTGCTTTATCATAACTCTGGATGTCTTTTATGGATATGGTATAACATGTATTACTAGTTTTTCTGCGAGCTGCTAGAGAAGGAGACTGTAATTTACACCTCTCAGCCGTATGCTCAATGATTCCTTGGTATTTTGCTTATTATAAAGTGAATCATAGCCGGTATCTAACTGTATATTATACTCAAATGATAGTGGTCCTAGAAAGAACATTTAGAATTATGTAATCATTTTATCAATGGATATTTTTCAGTTCAGACATCAATAACAATCCTTTTGGCCGCATTCCAGTAGATCAAACCATCGAAGTAACTGTGAACAAAGATACCAAAACACCAGGTGGTACAACAAGATTTAGTTTAAAAGCAGCAGCTGTCAAAATATATTACATCACAGCGGAACATAGAAGTTCATTCCTGACGTTAATGAAAGAAATGGTGCAGAGTGACAATTCCTACAATTTTCGCTCTGAACTTCATAAAACAAGAGTTGAAAAGGACGAAAATTCAGTGTTGGCTTGTGGTGGATCTTCTTCAGAGTTGGGTGAATCCCTTTTATGGAGCCCAGAAATTAATCAGTATATATATATAATAAAATATAATTTTATATATATATATACAGTGGTAAAAGCCTCTAGAGAAGTTATAACAGGTTTAATGGAAGCTTTTGAATTAGTGCAAGAACTGTGTACTGAATTCAAAGCTGAAAGGTTTAACAGTGATCCACCGATCAAGAAATTTCACGAGCCCATAAAAAGAATAAGTTAAAAACTTTCGGAAGCATGTGAAAGAAGAAAGTAGTTAAATCCAATGGGAGATCTATAGTTTTGAAAGCAGACAGAGCTCTTTTTTGGTATAATTATTATCATGGCACAAAGTCGTGATCTTCACATGAGATATGTACTTTCGTTCCCACTAGGGCCTTTACCATGGGCCCTAGCAACTCCAGAAGGACTTCTTCATAAAACAAACAAAGACATTCTGGCAAAATATTTACAATTACAAAGTAATGTATCTTCTATTGAAGAGCTACTTCAATGTTCTGCCACCGTGATAGATGGTATTAATCTCGTTCAGCGTGTGAAAGGCGATCAAAATAATTTTTGTGAAGTGTCAATGTGTCTTTTTAGCATGGTTCTAAGAGAAGGAGGTTTAAGTAACAGAATCTACGTAGTCTTTGACACATAAAAGGACGTATCCATAAAAATAAAAAAATAAATCAGTGAAGGAACACTTAGGGGAGAAAATACTGGACTTAGGTCACAAAATATCATTTCTTCTCAAATATGCCGCGCCAATGGAGGCTATTTCTGAGTAAACAAAGAAATAAAGAAAACCTAGTTCACTTTTTAGCTAACAAATGGCAGAAACCTGATTACACTAGCCAACTTAAAGATAAAGTATTTTATGTAACTTCTAAAGAAAAAAGTTACAGGATTTCATCTTGGAACTCTCAGCCCTCGTCAGATCTTAACAGTAGTCATGAAGAAGCTGACGATCGCTTGCTGTTATGCGCAGGGCATGCTGCTGAAAAAGGCTATCAAGGGGTTATTCTTAGCTCAGAAGATACAGATATGTTTCTTATGTGTTTAGTCTTTCAAAGTGTTTTTAGTGCTTCCTTATTTCAAAAATGTGGTTTTAAAGTCTGCATGATGGTGTTATATATTAGAAAAATAGCTGCATTCATAGGTGAAAATAAATGCCAGGCTATTCTAGAAATACATGTGTTCACTGGTTGTGATATTGTCAGTGCACTAGCAGGGAAAGGAAAAGTGAAAGCCTGTAAGATTTTGTGTAAAGATAAAGATGCAAAAAAAATTTCAAACAAATAGTTGAAGAATGGGAGTTATCTGAGGACTTGAAGGAACAAGTTGAAACTTTCACGTGTCAACTTTATGTGACAAAAACACTAACAACGAAAGTCAATAACTTACGATATAGCTTATTTGACGCAAAGAAAGGGCAAATAGAGAGCCACCAATTTCCTCCTTGTCAAGATTGCTTGCGGAAACAAATACAGAGGGCTAACTACCAGGCAGCAATAGGGCGAAGATGCCTTCAGAAGGTACCAGCAAATCCCTAATCCTATAGGAAAAGGATGGAAATGGAAAAGTTGGAATGGAGAACAACACCAAGTTATGGACTGGATGGAAGGGAAACCTGCACCTGAAGCGTACTAGATATACTCACCTGTAAATGCGCAACCAATTGCAGGCTACCATCCTGCCACTCTTTGAAGATTTGCCTCAAATGCACAAATATGTGTAGAATTCTTGATTGTGACAATCAATTGTCCTGATGTGATTATTAATCTGACATTTCCGATGATGATGATGATGATAATTATAACGGAGGATTTTTTTATAGTGATGCGTGATAAAAAAAGATTTAAGGTATAAATTAAATATATGTATATTTTAGAAAATATATATTTTCTGGAAACTAAAGTTTTTTTAATTTTAAAGAAAAAGGAATTAAACTTTTTTACATAACATCAGAACAAATAAGTTAAATATATCACCTATTTATGTGTAACATGTTTATGTGAAGAATAATTATTTAAATGAATAATTGTTGGATATAATACAAGACTGCGCGGTGCTTTGCATTTGTGACTTTTATTAAATCTTGTTTGTGACGTTATTTATGACGTAAAAGTAAGCAAAGTTGTTGTAATTTTAAATTGGAATATATTATCTATACTTTTAGAGTACATTCATTCTAAAAGGAATAATTCGTATTCATGCTATAGTGTGTTAAACATTAAAAAATATGTACAACTTTTCTTAACTTTTGTCTTTGAATTAATATCTTTTTCAATCTATTAAACTTATCGAAACTTTGTTAATATATTCTTATAGCCAATGTTATTAGTTTGAAAAAAATAATATTCACTGTATCTTAATTACTAACGTCTCCAAGGGCATTCAAATGAAACACTTCGTCTGTCGGACGCCATTTTGTAAAATGGTGTCTATTGCAGAGATGGCCGAGAGTTATGCAAGGCTATCACACATTTTTCTTCTTAACACACTTCAAGGAACACAAAAAAAACATAGTGAGCCCTCCTCCCTCATTTTGGTAATGAACACCCATTTTTAGATACCAGGCTCATGAACTACTATAAAAAAAACACAAAACTATAGCGGATACAACATCCAGGCTTTAGCCATTAATTCATCACTGAGAAACGGAAAACCCACATTTCACCAATGATAATTTCTTCAGCCATGCCTTTAGCTCAGAAGACAGACACGCTCCCGACTGAGTTAAGGTGTCGGACAATCAATAAGAAATCCAACAAAATAAATAATACAATCAAACAAGACAAAGATTAACAGAAACAAACAAAAAACACAATATAAAACATTTGTTTACTTAATTTGATAAAAACATTATCTAGCTTCGATGCATCCTGCCTGAGCCAGTGTTCAATATTTTGTCGTTCTCTGTTGAATACACCTGAGGTGTTACGTATCTGCTCACATACATTTTAAGGGTACGCTCTCTTAAAACCTCAGCTTAAGGTACAGGAGTTGAGTAAACAATGATCTTTAAATGTACCCAGAGATTTAAAAAAAATCCATTGAGTTTAAATCTGGTGATTGAACAGGCCATTTAATGGTATCATAGTCCAATCAATTTTTTAGGAAAACCTCTAGTAATTAAAAAACTAGGCGTTTCTAGATTATTATTATTATATTATTATTATTATTATTATTATTATTATTATTATTATTATTATTATTATTATTATTATTATTATTATTATTATTATTATTATTATTATTATTATTATTATAAATACACTTTATGTAATGTTTGGTAGATGAGAATATTTGACACCAATTAAATACACCATATATTTTTTATTTAAAATATTTAAGATGCACTTTCTAAGCCAACTGATTATATCAGCACATAAGAATTTTTATGAGTGGGGGTGAAAAAGACTACATATTTTTCCAGGAAAGGTACTTTCTCCTACCTTCAAAGTGTTCCTTTACATGCCACAATCGACATGGGACCAGCGGCTTTACTTACCCTCCAATGGAAGTTGTGCTATAGATTTTTATCGCTCAAGAAAATTCCCTCAATCCTGGCTAGGCCTGAATTCACGAACATTTGAGTCCTGCAGCGAGCACTTACCATCCCAAGACCATCGAGGTAGTCTACACTATGTAGAAACCTTAACAGAAAATGATTGTCAAAATAGTGACGTTGCGTTTTATTGTTCAATTAGAGTGAAAGAGAAAAATAAGGAACAGAAAGAAAGATTGAGAATGTAAGACAAACGAAGAATGAGATACTTTTCGGTAGAAGCAGAAAGAAAGAGGAAGATATTCGAAGAAAGAGGGACGGAAAAAGTCATAAAAGGGGCTGGAGAGGGGAAAAGAGGTGAATTAGGCCTAGTTAGTAATGTGTGGCTTTAAAATGAACCATATAAATAAAATTGGCAATTTTAATAAATAATTAATTGCAAAGTAGATGTAATGTACATGTATATACATAGGCGTATGTATATAATTATGTATAAGTATCCATGTGTATGTACATCAATACATGGATATAAATGTACAGTATATATAAAAGTATATATTTGTACAGATAAACGTATCTATACATATGAATGTATATATACATCTATATTAAGTATATAATAAACGTATATGCCTATATAATTATATATAAACGCCCATATAGGCATATATATACACCTACATTTGGCAAGCCTGCCGCTTTAGGCTGTGTAACTTCTAATGTAGGTAACTTCGAAACGAATAAACTTAGTAAGTTTAAAAGCTTGATCCATACTAGTACTTAGGAAAAAGAGAATGGCAAAAAAAAAATTATTTTTTTAACTTTTACATAATAGTAGCTTCTGAGGATAGTTTTTCCTAAACAGTTTCTTACTCTTCCCCCTGGAATATAAGGGTCCATTTCTTCTAAGTCCTAACTTCACTTGGACATCAGTAGGTTTGGGGTTAAGTTTTCACGTCAGGACTTGATGTTCATGGGTTGAATCCCAGCCGGGATTGACGAATTTCTCATGAGCGATAAATATCCGTAGCACAACTTCCATTGGAAGGGAAGTAAAGCCGTTGGTCCCATGTCAATTAGGGCATGCAAAGGAACCCTCGATGGTATATGAGAATACCTTTTCCGGCAAAATTGTTAGAATTTTTCGCTCTCGCTCATAGAAATTCTCGTATGCCATCTAATCAGTTATATAGAGTGCACGTTAAATACCTCAAATAAATAAAAATCTATCTCTTTCATTCTCAGTTCAGTTATGTAATTATTAAACATGCGTTGCTGAAAAAATAATACAGTTAAGATTCGGATGGACACCTACTATATAAGAACGATAAAGTTGTGCCCGCCATTGCTTAAAAAATATGCATAGTAACAACATGCGGTTTTTTGCATTGCATTAAACTTGTAAATTTAAAATGAACTATATTAATAAAAAAAGTTACAAGTTACTATTTAATTTTTTGCAATAAGACGTAATTTCAATTAAATTTAAATGAAATAAAACATGAAATACAAGAATATAGTTTTGAATTTATCATATTATTATAGAGAATAAGATAATGTTCTATCATACACGACATATATTTATAGTACAATAACGGGTACAAAATTTGTTATTTTCAAATTAAATCATGTCTAAACTGTTGAAAAAGTTCAGCAGCTTCCTGGTAGAGTGCTCTGTCTTCGGAAGCATCTCTCCCTCTCCCCCCAAACCCCCTTTTGGCATTCTCTTTCTTACCATCTTTTTCCCCCCATGTAAACCCCGCTACTCCCCCTTCCATCGAACTATTTATATCCTGTTCAGTCAGGTAAAACCCTTGACTGGACACTAATTATTGTCTGCCACCTCCAAACCTGAGCTATTGAGAATGTTCCCTATGATGTATTTGTATGATCTAGGTTAAAAGTTTTTATAGAGTAAACTTGATTATGTTTACCTTATAAATAATTAGCATAAACAGTGTTTCCTTGATTAGATAAAACCTATTTGTATAACGTTGGTTTTGTAAGAAGAGAGAGGTGAAAAGTATTTCTCTAAATAGTTTTATTCATGTTTTATAGACAAACAAGAACTTTTCCCACTTATAGCAGACTTAATTTTGAAGATATTAAGATTCAGTGGCGCATCCAGGAGTTTACTTAGGGGAGGGTGGGTATGTGTGTCATAGCTATTATTTATATCCCCTGAAAATATTAATTAAATTATTTTAGTTTAAGACATCTTTTATTTTAGAGAAATTACACACACACGCGTATATACAGGTTGTTAAAAAGGGGGTTCAGAAATTATGGATCTTGTTGTACACATTAACATGTGTGGAATGATTTTAATGATGTTACATGACCTCTAGTTGTGCCAATACGTCGGTAAACTCAAATAATAATTATAATACAAATAAAAGTGTCTTGTAAATTATAGGTCCACAAACCTACTCACATAGAAGTAAAGGTAATTTTGTATTTTAGTAATAAAAAATAAATGGTACGGTGCACCACACAGACTTTCTCTTGCTTTTATCTTGAAATATACATTTACTAAAAACTCGCTAGGATTTGTGAAATGAAATAATATACACTGTTACTTACTCTATGTAAGGGTGGCTCAAGGGCCGTGCGAACCGGGCGGCTACCCGGGGCGCCAAACATAGCTAGACTGACCAAACGTAACCTGGGCGTGATATTAAAATAATCCTCAAACCTAACAACTTCGAACCTAACGTAACCTGAGTGTGATCTGAAAATAGTCCCCAAACCTAACGTAACCTGGGCGTGATATGAAAATAATCCACAAACATAACAACCTCAAACCTAACGTAGCCTGGGCGTGATATGAAAATAATCCCCAAACCTAACGTAACCTGGGCGTGAAATGAAAATAATCCACAAACATAACAACCTCAAACCTAACGTAGCCTGGGCGTGAAATGAAAATAATCCACAAACATAACAACCTCAAACCTAACGTAGCCTGGGCGTGATATGAAAATAATCCCCAAATATATAACTTCTAACCTAACGTAGCCTGGGCGTGATATGAAAATAATCCCCAAATATATAACTTCGAACCTAACGTAGCCTGGGCGTGATATGAAAATAGTCTCCAAACCTAACTACTCCAAACATAACGTAGACAGGGGGTGATAGTGGAGTTGCTAAGCTTAACAATCGTTCAATTTTTTTATACTAACATGAAATTTTACACATTTCTTTAAATTTGTGGTTAGTAAAATAGAATCTAATGTCACTCTTAAAAAGTTATTTTATATTTTCCAGCTTGAAATAATGGCACCATTAAACTTTTTTTTTTGCAATTATAACACAAACCATTCATAATGTCAAAGTGTTTGTTAAACTTATAATAAAAAATAGAGGATGACATTGTCTACAAAACAGGTTTTTATAGTTTTATTTGTAATCCCAACAGTTTTTGTACAATCTCGAAGTGAAACGTTTAACGTATGTTTAACATTTGTGGAGTTTCTCTTTCACATTTTTTCCTATCACGCCCAGGCTACGTTAGGTTTTGAGTTGTTAGGTTTGTGGATTATTTTCCTATCACGCCCAAGCCACGTTATTATTTTATTATGGACTATTTTCATATTTTCCGAGAGTACAATCACCATGAGAAATGTGATAGTTGGCAGCTAGCAGAAGATTTAAGAACTGTCAAAATAAAAACCAAATTAAAAATAAAATTGTTTTTGTGAAAGTTTTGACTGCCAAAAATGCCAATAAATCAACATAGTATTATGGTCATTGCAGATAATATGGTTTGGCAAATTGATACATGAGATTTGATCTGCTAACTTTTGCTAGCTGTTAGTTACTTACACTCCTATGGTGAATGGATTATATTATCCACCGGTTACGTAAATAGGTGTCAAAAAGCAATACCACCTGGGTGCGAAATTTACCTCAGGCCTCTCCTGACTCTATGTCTTTAGGAACAAGGAACACTGTTACAGAAAAAATTAGGAAAAAAGAATTATCTTTGTCAACTAAAGAGCATAAGAATCAAATTTATTTTCAAAAACCTGTATTAAAAACAGTGGTGTAGTCGTAAATTTAGCAGTGCCGAAACGCAAGGTCGTAGCAACCCCAAAGTTGAAGTGGGGTTTTGGGACCCCCAACCGCCGTAGACGAAAGAATTGCACAAACATTATTGCCTCTAAAAGCTATTTGGAGCATCTTTTAATGATTACTAAAGCAGAAACTTACTTAACGCACTTCCCCTAAAATTCCTGGAATTCACATAGAGCACTGTTAATTTCATCAGAATTTATTGATTAATAGTATGAAAAAAGTTTTAACATAATATTGATATAAAATCAATTAGTTAACTTGGAATTGCCAAGTATAAAACTTTACTAAACATTTTTTTTTAAATATTTTGCCACGAAAATCAGTGCCAGAACGGCGTTCACCAGGGATCCCACTCCACTACACCCCTGATTAAAAAGAATATATATATATATATTTGTTTATAGCTCAAAACTTATTGGTTTTATAAAAAAAAAGATTTTAACATTTCATAGTATACTACAACTTTAAAATAATAAGATATTACGAGTCTCAAATAGTTACGGAAAAATGATGAAAATTTGAAAATCTGTCCTATGTAAAGTACCCTCAAAGTCATGTTCATGAGAAAATGAAAATGTCCATCTTGTTTATAATGATAAACTATGTTTAGATATCAAATTTAATCAAAAACATTAGAGTAAATTTCGATAAAATAGATTTATTCTCTTTTTACCTTTCAATAAACTAGCCTTAAATTTAGGGTTAGATATCAAATTTCAAAAATCCCTCGGGGACGGGGGGGAGGGGGGAGGCTTATTTAAACCCCAGATACAAAGTTTTAGCCCAAACGGTAAAATGGTTTCGGTTCTAGCCCAAACTAAGGTACAGTCAGATGGCCTTGCGGAAACAACTTTTTTTGTTTCAGGGGGCTATGAAACGTCAACATTTTTCAAAATCTCGGTTTCGAATTTTTGACGATCACAATATTTTCACTCCAAAGTGTCGAGACAAAGTAAATATTAGTTTACAAAGTTTAGTTACCCACAGCCGTTGCTTGCCGTTGGTTTGATCGCCATTGATGGGGAGGTCATGGTTCGAATCTCATCTGCGTGAACTGGAGATGGTTTTTCCGTTAAATGTATATATATATATATATCTTTAACGGTTTTCCACAAGTGATATATCACTCTGGTTTTCCCATCTTTACTCCATGCAAATGCGGGTTCACTTCCTCTTAGCTACCTTCCTCATCTCTACCCAATCAAATTAAGCCGTTAATAACATGTGTTCTGAACGTAGCAATAAAAAAGAAAAGACTTGGTTTTGGATTAGTTATAATCATATTATAGCAATAAATTAATAATTTTAAATGGAAACATGGTTTAGCGAACTTTATTTAATTTTGATTTTTTTAGATCATAAAATACAATGTTCTTGTTAGTAGGGTGTTCGAAAAAATTTAACAATAGGGCCTATTTGTAAAGTGAAGTAGGCGTATAGTACGTAAATTATATTTAATTGAAATAAAATTTTAAAAATTACAATTTTTCACCACCTTTGGCCACCTTTTTCTAACTCATTAATTTTTTTAAAGATATTTCAATTTTTTTTATCAGGCAATCACCTAGAACAAAGTGTGGTTTTCACTTTGGTTTTTATATCTTCCGTGCAAACAAATTGTGGTGCACTTATTTTAATTCTAACCTCCTTATATCAAGTATTTAAATAATTAGCGTTAGTAGTGACCGTAAAAACTATGTCATTGAAAAAAACAAAAAGAAATGGCTATTTATTTTTGTCTTTTGTTGAGTAGCAAGTAACAAAGTTGAAAGGATTGGTGGTTGGGGGTAGGGGGGAGGGTGTCTGTCTGTGGAATGTAAGGACACTCTGAAAAGGGGTTAAAATAGAGGGGGTGAGAGGGGTCAGTGGGGTGACTGCCATAACTACAGCAGCGCACCTCTAGTGAGGTGATAATACATGGAACTACTTGGACGAGAGATTTGCAAAACTTGGAGATGTCCATCCGAATCTTAAGAATGTCGGACAGTTACGTGAACTAAGTCCAAACAAAACAAAATATAGACTTGTTAGCTAATATCTTTGAATTTAATAATCCTCATATTTCTCGTATGATTTGTCAAGGCAAGAACAAAGATATACAACAATACTGTATTCAAAGATTTAGGTCATTGTTGGTTAATTGGATGTCCTAACCTACTACACATCAACGGACCTTATTGACAAAGTCGATAGAATATAAGAATGAGTGATTGGTGAACTAGTGGTATCTAGTTTTAATGCAAAGAACTACGTAAGATGTGCCACCTATTGGGTAGCGCTGAAAGCTTTTGTTGAGATACTGTCATGTAATAGAAATGTTTACCTAAAGTCCATTCAGCGTAGGAGTGGTGGTAACTGACAGCTAATAGAAGATTTTTATTGCAAACATTGGTGAAATTTCACTAAAGTTAACCTATGTGGAAATAATTATTGTTTTCCTAGTCATATTAGACTATCAATCAAAAGTGTTGATAAACACTTAAATACTTCCTTAAGGATTACTATATAATTTGGTTTTTCGTAACTAATAGAAAAAATAGACAATATTAATACAACTATTAGGTTTTTTGATTATTGGTTATGGCAATTAGAGATATTATAGTGCATGAAATAATAAATTGAAAAGTATTGTATTCTCACTTGTGTCATCTAATAGCTAGTCACCAATATACATCTTTTAATAAATTAAAGAAATCGCAACAAAAAATATTAGTTTCAAGATAAAACCTTTTATTTTGAAAACTCATAAGCATAAGCACAACTAAAAGCCTTTTGTAAAACGTCATATATCGCCCTTATTTCATTCAGAGTACCATCTTGATATTTGAAAAGAAGGCGGACTTTTAGAAGGTTTCCTTTGTAAATCTTTCTAAGTGAAGCATTGACGTCACTTCCACAAAAGAAACACCCAAACGGCTAATTTCATAATTTCGTATGTAGGCCTAGTTAATGTAAAAACTCTTAAAATATTTTTTTTATAAAAAATAGTTTGGGGTGAAAGTTTTGATTTCCAAACATTACAGAAGCTCAACACATTGTATTGCTGATCATTAAGGAGATTAGCTCTGTTATCTTTGTTAGCTGTCAGTTACTCCCACTTCCACGCTAGATAGCTTATAACTAACTAAGTACGCCCTGGTTGCTTTTTAAAGTAACAATTTTCTACTATTGAATTGGGATATTGAACGTACACTTTCTGTGTCAACTGATAATTTCTCATTGCCCAGTTTTGATATTATTTTTCTTAAATAAATTCATTATAGCAGTCTAAATATATTGTTTAAGTTTTATTATTATTTTACGTAAGCTAAACACTTTTTATTTAGGCCTAGTCATATTAGTTTTATTAATACTTTTCAAAAGATTGTAAAAATTAAGTTCGAAAACTTGTGTTTAAATATAGATGGAATCAATCGAATAAAATTTAATTTAAAAAAATTGGGGGAGAAATCAATACTCGCTGATGTAGAATATTAATGACTAGTAGACTATGAATTATTATAAACAACTTTGTGTGGTAAAACCTTTTTTACCAAATAAAAAACTTCAAATTATTTTAAATATATTTTGTACATAAATGTGGTTTACCAAAAGTTTAAGGCTTCCTAATAGATTATTATGGAAAATATATTGGTATAGAAGTAATATGTCTAGAACAGTGGTTCCCAAAATTTCTCGACTCGCGAACTAAACTGACAATTTTGCGGATATATGGGTTCAAATCCCAATTGGATGTACTGAGGGTGTATTTTCCTCAATGGTTTTCCACTCTTTCCTCTACACAAATGTGGGTACACTTCCTTGAAATTTAATTTTACTCGTCTCTAACACACTAGCGTAGTTAGTAAATATGCGTATAGAGTCACCATCTTTTACTCACATCAAACAAGATAATGTTTCTGGGCCGACCCTAAGGGTTGTCCATCTCATATTGGTTTATAATTAAACGTCTCCAGAAGATTTTCTTTTCAATCCGTCTTAATACTTGTTCAGGCTATTCGTAAATGTATTAAATAGGGCTACGATACGGTATCTGAAAGGTAGAATAAGAGGCAGTATAACCTAATTTTGGTGGAGGGAAAGTAGGTAAACAAAAGTAAAAAACTACCTTCATTACATTTGTCTGGGATTCAAACCTTGTCTTCCTTGTTATCAGCAAACCGGCCTTAATGAATTTGATATTTAAACCAGGTTCCTTCCTATGCGGGTGCCCACAGAGCTTACAGGAGATATTTGAAGGTTGTTTTGTATGGGAGAAGAGAGGTATGGAAGAAAAATAGATTAAATTTTAAACTATACACTAACTATTTTAATAACTAGGTCTAAATAATATTATCTAACCTGTTTAAAACGTTAAAATATATTCTCATTGCAATGTAAGATATCATAAAACTCTACATTTCCCCCTTCAACGCCGGTGCCACCAAAAACAAATTTGTGTATGGATCTAATCGTGGAACAATTAGGTCTCAAATCATAAATCAAAGGTTCTGTAAAAATATGATTTAGGATTATTACCGCAGTCGGACTAGATCTCAGGTTCGTCTAGACTTATTTACCAGTAATTAATAAATTTTGGTTCGAACCTCGGTGAGATATTATGGATGTGGTTTTATTTCAGTAGTTAAGTCACACTCCATTCACGCCAAAAAGGGTGAATTTACTCTCAAATTTAACTTCTTAATTTTAATATAAGTCATGTTATTAATTGCCTACAGATCCGACAGAAGAATATAAGTTTATTAATAGTTTATGTTTGATGGTCAATGTTTCATATTTTATCTTCTTAATTTTGAAAAACGAATAGTGCAAAGGTTTGGATAAAATTTTCAAATCCTTAACTAAATTCCTTCAAAAACTTAAAACTTTTTCCTTTTTAATGAGAAAAACTTTGGATCTAAACTTAAATAATTCTTTGAATATTTTTGAAAAACATTTGAATTGATTAGTTTAAGAATATCTAGGAAAAATAAAATTCCATTTCAAGTGAATTTAAGTCCAACAAGTTTTATTAGATTGATATGAAAAACAATAAATATGTAATGTAAACCTAATATACATGCACAATAGTTAAAAGATATTTGTAAAAGATTTGGTAATATTAATTACAAGCTATGTTACAATGTAATTAAGAATGTGTTAGAAGTTATAACAACAATCTAAAAATTAGTTACATTTTAAAATAATAGACATTTGAGTCATAATTACGATTAAAACTAGGTTGTAAAATCAAAGGATAGTGTGACCATGCATATGTTGAATATTAATATGTTATTCTTAAGAATTGATAGAAATATGTTTTTAATTTTGAAAAATAAAAATTGAATTACTTTCTTAGCTGTAGTTCCCTGTTCCTTGAATCCTGGCTGAAAATGCTGCACAGTTTGACATAATAACATGTTAGCCTCCAGATAAGTCCAAAAATTACCCTTTTTGATATTATTTGGGGGAGGGAATACTTCCCTCACTGCAAGGCACTCCCTTATACTGCCACTGACTTTGACATCAACATGGAGCTGGGAAGACTGAAAAATGTATCATTGTTCACATCGAGGCTTCCCTATTTTCAGTGATAAATTTGCGGCTATAGGACTGGCTGTTGTGTCGGTTATAGAACTAATCTAGTTTTTAAGTCTTCTACTGATTCCATTTAGTTCCGAAAGAGCCCAAATAAGATAAAAAGTAACAAACCATTTATTTTTACGGAAAAAGAAGGTACAAGCAATTAATAATTACACTTATTATTTGATACATTCACGACACTTCATTGGTATATTATTTAATAGAAATATGTCGTGACCCTCGTTAATAGAAGTGAAATGTAGGCTACAGGGTACCTTGTCAACTCTTTGGGCCCTCCAGTTTTTTTTGTTTTTTTTTCTAAACCTGTTATTTGGCGTCGACTCAAGCTAGTTATAGGAGGAAATAGGGTCAAGTTGGACTAGAAGGGGGGGGGGGGGGAATCGAAACACCTCGGGGGCCAATATGTTGAGGGCGAAGGCGCAGCTTCATGCATGGGTGTGGTTTGTTCGCTACGCTCAACATATCCACATCCAGTCCACCTACAAGTCAGCAATTTCTCCGGTGATGAAAGGTTATATCTTTTGCATAACGACATTTTTTAAAGTCTCACCCCCCACTTCTTTAGTCTGAGGTTGTAGAAATTGTGGATTGCGTTTTATAGTACCGAGATTGATACCATAATCGCTGCTACGGTGTAAAAGATAGCGTACTATGTGGGCTCTTGAAGATTTTTGTTTTATGACACCACATACTCGAAGGGAAACATCCCCACATCCTCATAACTGCGCGTTGATAAAAAGCTAGTTTTATTTTTCCATATTTACATTTTTTTTAAGTATACATCTAGCTAGTTTTATTTTTCAATTTCTAATTTAAAAAATGTACACATCTTAATTTTTTTAATTGATACCTTTAGTCTTCATTGTAGCGTGTATCTGTACTAGATTTAAGTAAGTTTGTAAGTCGTGTGCTGATATAAGTAGTCGGTTCAGAAAGTTCACGTTAAATACCTCAAATAAATAATGAATAAATAAATTTAAAATATTTGTGTTTTATTTTACGTTTCTAGATATACTTAGTTAAATGACCCATCCAACCTTAAAATAGTTTTAGTCGTTTGATTTTTATTTTTTTATCTTACTATATTGCACACAAATCTATCCCTCAACTTTCTTCCCTCTAAAAAATAGTAAATAAACAATAATCTATTGGCTGCCGTAAATAATAATAATTTATAATATACTAGTGACAGTTATGGTTCCCACATTTGTAGGCACATGTCTCAAACTCTAGGTAAATTTGGCATTGTTTACTCAAGACCATGAGGTTGGGTCTCAAATCCCGACCAGGTATAATGAGAGGGGTTTTTTTTCCTAAATGGTGCATGACTCTCCCTTCAGGCAAATATGTTTACATTTCTTCTCAAATCTACCTTCTTCATCCATAGCCAAGTAGTGTTATTGAAATACGCATAGCTCAACGGGTCGTAGGATGTGGTGTGACTATAATACTGTATTATCTTGGTCCAAGTGGGAGTCAAACGGTCAAAGCTTGGTCGGGAGCACTAGGAGTGTCTTCCAAATGTAACTTATTACTGGTTTTCTCATCCATTCTCCACTATAATGCGGGTGCACGTACTCTAAATTAATCCCCTATCTTTAGAGTCAAGTAGTTAACCGTCCCATTATACGATTAAATGAGGGGGGAAAACCCAGATAAAACGTTATTCAAAATATACAAATAACAAATAAATAATTATTTGTCCTTGAACACTTTTAAAAACTTGGATTTTCTTTGTTTTATTTTAAAGTAACTAAACTTTACAACAGCTTAACAACAAGCTCAACATCCATATATATTATCCGTAAACTTCTTTACTTCATGGTACAGTCTTCATACCAATATACTGAGAGTAATTATCTAAAATTGCTAAATGCTTACTTTTTTTTAAAAATAAGCCATGATACAAATAATATAAACCAAATATAAATGATCATGCCCATTCAAATATTTATCTTGATTTTATTTGTACAAGCTGTTTCCAAGGGGAGGTGGGGGTATAAAGTTTGCACTTTCCTAAATAAACTGATTATATAATCACACTTTGGCCATTAAATTCCACAGCGGGAAAGAGGAAATCCTAATCTCACAAATAACTTGGCAACGCCAGGAATTAAAAAAAAAGGGGGGGAATATTAGCTCAGGATCTTTTTCAAAATGTGTAGATTAATACGTTTAAACCCTGGGTCACTAATACTGAACACTGAAAGTTTGTGAAGGTTGAACCAAACTTTAGAATAAAATAAACCTTTAATATCGATTATATTCGTTATAACATTTGCTTTATTTATGTTATTGTTCTTTTGTGGAAGGTGTTATTAGTTACGTATCAAGTTTAATATTGTGTCGCCACTTGTTATAATATCTTTTTGTAGCATGTTAAATGCACCCCGTTGGAACGCCATTTGTTATATTATCCTTTTATAGCTCCTCGGTTGGAAGTAATTTATTATAGTTTATATTATGCCCCACAGTAAGTCTTCATTTCTATTGCGCAACAGTGCGCTTTACTTATGATGCCTCCTTTGTCTTATCACTTAACCAAAAGAAATGATAACACGTTGCATAAAATTTAATGTTACTTTATTCCATTAAAAGAAAACACATGTTTATGTTTTTATTTAAATTGAAATGCGATCATGTCGAGGGCCTAGCAACCGATTATCACCGATCGCTTAAAATATGTCCATTTATGACCGAACACACGTCCGTCTGTAATCACGACTGATTTCACAGTGACTAGAAATTTCAAAACCACTGTATATATCCCAGCTCAATAGAAGCTTCTAGAAGGGACATTTTCTAACGGTGAATTGCACACCTACAAACTCAAAAAAATACTTCCTGCGTGGAGAACATTCTTCCAAAACAGGAAATTACTTTAAAAGGTCTTAACTTGGTTGGATTTCGAAAAAAGGCATTAACTGAGGTTGTCCATTAAGTGCTGCCATCTCTGACCTCTGAGTAAAACAAACTAATAAATTATTTAGAGGAAGACGTGATTTAAGCGCCAAGTAATAGATTACGAAATTTAAATAAAGTAAAATATGTTTAATTATATGTAAAATTAGAATGATAAAAAAAATGTTTTGAATATATAAATAATTAGAACGATAATATGGTCAATGCTTTCAAATACTCCTTATGGTCAAATCAATTACATTACAATTACCCCCCAAAGTGTATCTGAAAGTAGAGACTAGTCGTATACTTATTGATACGCTTTGCCAAAATAAAATAAAAGAAGACATGATCACTTTTCGCACACCCTGTATAAGTTTCACAATTTTTACAAAAATTTCAATATTTTGAAACATCCTGTATAATTTCATAAAATTTACTAAAAGTTCAATATTTTTAAACATCCTGTATAAAATTAACAAAATTGTTTAAAGTTCAATATTTTGAAGTGGAAGTTATATGAATTAAACAATAAAATGAAAATTATTAGTCATAATTAGGATTAATTAAAATAAAATAATCTAATTAAAATATCAAGTATAATTATGATTAAATGAAATAAAATATCTAAGTAAAATTTCAGCCTAATTATAATTACTGACATAAAATGGTCTAAGTTTATTATATCAAGAAAATTTAATTCAATCGTCACAAATCGAAGTGTCTTTTAATTAAATTTATTATTATTTTTTATATAATTTTCTTTAAATATTTGTTGCACTTAGTTTCGTGATCCTTCACGAATCCACTTTTGTGATTATTTTCACACACTTAACAAGGCTCTTAACACTTTGTTACACTTACTCTTAAAAGTCTCTTGACCAAAATTGCTATATGAGCACCAACATTTAAAACTTTATATACCAAACGGTTAACTAAAATTTGCTATATGAGCACAACCACATTTGCTGAGAATAGCATAACTTAACATTTTTTTATATACACAATTAACTGGTAAAACATATAAGTACATTGTTTAAATCATAGAAATGGCAATATCATACACATACATTGTCCAATGATAGAAAATATTATTATCATACACATATCATTGATTTAATTAGGAGGACACTTAACCCCTAGTAAAACAAAATGAAAAACAACAACTCGATGCTGAATCTCTCTACAGTACAGAGACCCTAGTATACACAATCTCTATCAAGACCTTAGTGGTTTAATACAAGCTCACATTTTGAAATATTCTTATAATTAATTATTATTTATTATTATTCCTTTAAAAAACATTTATTTAGAGGAAAACACATTTATTTAGAGAAAGTAGCTTTAAACTTGTGGTATAATATTGATTTATTTTTATAACAGGCTCAATAAAGGCTAACTCCCAAAAACATGAACGTATCTTCATAATACTTCCCGGCATACAGTGACCGACAATCCCATTTCTCAGGTCTTCAAAACACACAAGAGGTGTTCTCTTAACGGTCCAAACCTCGTTCAAATGTCTGGTAACCACAGGCGGTCCAGAACTCTGCTGACCCCTTGGCCCAGAAAAACTCAAAACTTTAATACGGGTGGCCCAGGTTCAATTCCTGCCCCCTAAAACTCACAATACTTAACTCGGGTGGCCCAGGTTCAATGCCTGCCCCCTAACACAAAATTCCCATAACTCGGGTGGCTCAGGTTCAATTCCTGCCCCCTAAACTTACAAGGTAGTCAGACCTCTGCGACAAAACTACTCTCTTGCCAAACGTCGAAGAGTCCAAGTCCTGACATCACAACATGCCACTGTATAGCAGAAATTACCTGCCTCAACTCAATTTTTATTATAAGCTTGCCTTAGATTACCTGTCTCAACTCAATTTTTATTATAAGCTTGCCTTAGATTACCTGTCTCAACCCAATTTATATTATGAGCTTACCTTAGATTACCTGTCTCAACCCAATTTATATTATGAGCTTGTCTTAAATTACTCGTCTGACCTGGTGCTTTCCGGGTACACCCCCACCCCCAACTGACTATACTTTGTAATAAATCCATTCCTACTCCTTCCTTCACCAAGCACTTCAGAGGATGCTTCCCTCCTACTGGTGCTTTCCCTAAATTTGTCATTAATAATGAAAACAAAATAAAATACTTGTCCTTACTTTCTATAGTTGAATCTTATTGAAATATTAAGGAGGTGGTTATCTTTCCACACTAATCTTTATAATGAAATGGCCCTTATTTACAAGGTTAAAAAGATAAAATTACATAATATATTACGAGCTTGTCGCTTAATAATTTTAATTACATTATTTTTATTTCTCACCCCCTCTTTTTCTATCTCTCTCTTTCTCTTTTTCCAAACTCTCTCAATTTTTTGCAAATATTGAGCCGCAGATATTTTACCCTTTACTCCCCTATACCTAGGAATGAGTGACAAAGTGAGGTCATTGACATTTTTGGTTACTAGATTGTGACTACACACAATTTTGTTATCTGTCCCCTTACCTTTATTAAGTTGTACTTGATTAGCTAAGTTGTTTATTTTCTGATCTAAGGTGCCAACCGTTTTTTTGTTTTCATTTACAATTTCTTTTATCTCTACAATTTCTTTACTTTTTATTTGAATCTCCTCATTAATATTTTCCTTAATAAATTGCCTATTAGCATCCTCTTGCCCTTCAATTTCTAACCTCACCTTTTTTATTTGAATTTCCAAATTGGATTGCACTACCTGAACAGCTGATTTGTGGTTTTCTATCTGTATATCATGTGTTTGTATTTGTTTTTCTAATTTACTGGTTTCCTTATCTAAATTTTTTAACTTAAACTGTCCCTCTCTTAGATCTTCCTGCCTAACCTCTAAATTTCCTTGCCTTTTTTCTCCTGCTGAAACCCTGTCATTAGTTTCATTAATTTGTTTGATAAAATTTTGATTAATTAATTCTAAATTCTCAAATTTTTTATTTATATTCTTTGATTGTTCTTCCATCTTTTGGTTGAGTTTAGTTTCTAAATTTTGTCCCATATTTTCCAAATCTTTTTTATATTCTTGTCCCATATTTTTTAAATCCTTTTTATTTTCTTGTCCCATAGTTTCTAAACTTTGTCCCATAGTTTCTAAGTTTTTTCCCACATTTTTTAAATTATCGCAATTTTCTGATGCAGTTCGCTCAATCTTAGCTCCCATTTCCCTCATTTTTTCTAATAAAATGTTGAAAAAATCTACTTGTTCTAATGTTTGTACCACCTTTTCTTCCACTAAGGTTATAGTTCCCCTTCACTTTGATTCAGCGTTTGCAAGATTACTTCTTTCCTTGCTGCCTCCTCAGAGCTAGCCCCTGCTTCCTCATCACTCTCTTCTTGTTCCCCCTCAACATTTGCCCTTCTGAATTGACCTGCCCTTTCATCCTCCTCATGAATAAATGGCATTGTGTCATCAGCATCATACTCTTCAGGTTCTCTTATCACCTTGTCTGCCATGTTGATAATTTAAATAAATTTTTCTTAAGTTAACCTATGAATTAATTTGGTGTTAGGCCTTGACAAAATTCAAGTACTATAAATCTAAGAATTACTTTCTTATAGTGATAAATTTAATTTAAAATTAGGCCTATACACTTTTATATTGTTGCTTTTAATTTAACTTGTATCATTATTTGAAACCCAAACATCTAAAAAAAAATTTACTACCCCCAAAATACACAATTGAAATTAGATAATTTTTTAAATTATGGTTACAGTTTCTGTTGACCACTTATCTGTCCTCGACATTGTTTCTTGACTGCATGCCGTCTCCAAAAGGTCCTCAGCACCGTTCCTTGAAAGTGTGCCGTCGGTGTGCCGTCTCTTGAAGGTGTGCCGTCGGTGTGCCGTCGGTGTGCCGTCTATTAATGTGCCGTCTCCTTGGTATGCCGTCTCCTGGTGTGCCGTCCCGTCCCTTTAGCTCCGTTGACGCACTCTGTCTCAGTTCGCGGTATTCGTGCCCCTAAGTTGTAGCGCCATTTTATAACATTTGCTTTATTTATGTTATTGTTCTTTTGTGGAAGGTGTTATTAGTTACGTATCAAGTTTAATATTGTGTCGCCACTTGTTATAATATCCTTTTGTAGCATGTTAAATGCACCCCGTTGGAACGCCATTTGTTATATTATCCTTTTATAGCTCCTCGGTTGGAAGTAATTTATTATAGTTTATATTATGCCCCACAGTAAGTCTTCATTTCTATTGCGCAACAGTGCGCTTTACTTATGATGCCTCCTTTGTCTTATCACTTAACCAAAAGAAATGATAACACGTTGCATAAAATTTAATGTTACTTTATTCCATTAAAAGAAAACACATGTTTATGTTTTTATTTAAATTGAAATGCGATCATGTCGAGGGCCTAGCAACCGATTATCACCGATCGCTTAAAATATGTCCATTTATGACCGAACACACGTCCGTCTGTAATCACGACTGATTTCACAGTGACTAGAAATTTCAAAACCACTGTATATATCCCAGCTCAATAGAAGCTTCTAGAAGGGACATTTTCTAACGGTGAATTGCACACCTACAAACTCAAAAAAAATACTTCCTGCGTGGAGAACATTCTTCCAAAACAGGAAATTACTTTAAAAGGTCTTAACTTGGTTGGATTTCGAAAAAAGGCATTAACTGAGGTTGTCCATTAAGTGCTGCCATCTCTGACCTCTGAGTAAAACAAACTAATAAATTATTTAGAGGAAGACGTGATTTAAGCGCCAAGTAATAGATTACGAAATTTAAATAAAGTAAAATATGTTTAATTATATGTAAAATTAGAATGATAAAAAAAATGTTTTGAATATATAAATAATTAGAACGATAATATGGTCAATGCTTTCAAATACTCCTTATGGTCAAATCAATTACATTACATCGTCATTAGTCGTACCGTTACAATGTTAGAAATAATTAAAAGACCCCTAATAAAAAGAAATGAAGAGAAAGGGAGTACCAAAACATTAACACAACAATGTATTCCAACATTGATGGTCATGTAGAAAGTTTATTTAACAACTAGAGTAATAAAATATTACTTACTATTTCCGGCTCTCCACGCTCCACAAAGCGGGAGTACTCAAAAATATAGATTTATTAGGATTAGACAACGCGTAAAATATATATTAAAGTGATCCAATAAAATGATTTGTATTTTCAAAGATAGCATTTAAAAATCCCTTTTTGTTGGAGCCAGAGAAGAGACAACTAGCATTTAAATGCTATACAATAATGGCTTTGGCTATGATTTTTTATATTCGTGTTATTGAGCCATGTAATAGATGTTGGTCTATGAAATGTAGTGAAATATTCAATCAAATATATAGGATATTGTATAATAAAACAAAGAGTTAAGAAAAAATTAGGAATTAGTGATAAATACTCTTAATTGGCCATGATGATTTGCATTGTGGTCATATTTTACGTTCAAAAATGTTTGCAACAGACTTGATCAAAACATGTTTATTTAATCCTATATTTCTAATTTTATTAATATATTTTACGATTGTTGGGGATTATATCAGTTAAGAAAATAGGTTTTATATGAGGGACTATCCCCAAAAAATCGAAGGTGGACTTTCACCATACTTTACAACCTATATGTAATTAATCCCTCAGCTATTAGTGAGTTATTGGTCTCTTGTTGCAGAGAGGGAGTGGATAAAAATATGCCTTCTAGTATAAATAATTATACTAAAGGTGTTTTGACTCAACTGACATCACAGCTACAGATAAATGTTGGTAATGTCGGGTGCAAGTGTGTTATCAGAGTGTGCATAGTCTAGAAGTAAAAAGGTGTTTGAAAATGCAATGCATCAGATTATATCAATATCGCAAATAGATCTTAGTCACGTTTGGCCCAGGGCACAGACAAATAATATACCCAGACACTCAGCTTCCAAGTTAAAATAGTTGCGCTCCTTTTGGCAGCTTGAGTCCTTCAACACCAGGATCGCTGCGGTTAGTCCTATCATCACCCAGCAGTGACACTAGCGAGGCCCAGTGTTGAAGGACTAAAGCTATCAAAAGGAGCGCAGTCAAACCCCCGTAAGGTTGAAAGTATGATTCTTACTTGTCTGTACTATTGTATTACTGTAGTTACTACTATTATTACTATTATTATTATTATTATTATTATTATTATTATTATTATTATTATTATTATTATTATTATTATTATTTATTATTATTATTATTAGTAAAAAGTCAGCGAAAGTGTATGTGCCTTATCTGACGTCACATCCACTGATAAACGTTGGCCACGCTCAGAGCAGGATGATTTTCTGAACATTCGAAGTCCAGGAATATTAATTATGCGCAAGTACAGGTCCTCAAATGATACACAAACCACAATTAATTGTCGGTCCCATCCAGAGCAGTAGCGAAGTCTCAACTAACGTCAAACCCAAAGGTAAGTGTGTGTAATGTCTAGCGCAGGAGCTTTGTTTGAGCATACGCAACATAAGATAGTATAATACTTGGATACTTAATAGGTTAGATTTATTATTTATTAAATTTACACAAAATATGAAAATTATTAAAATAGAAAGGATCTCATGAATTTGAAATTTGAAATTTTTAACAGCTCAACAACACAGCTAAAATGATATAAAACAAATTATAAACACTATATACAAAGACAATGTATTAGGTTTAATAATAAGGAAGAATTTGTAATATAATTATGAAAGTTCTTAACTAGAAATGTTTTGACATAAAAATGAAGAATATAGGTATATTGAATTAATTTTATTGGATTGTATAGGACAATTCTACACGAACCAATAAAATGTGTTTGCTAAAAAATTATTAGTGATACATATAACATATTATTATTTTAATAAAACCAATTAATAAAAAAGTAGTATGGAAGATGTTTATAGCAAAATTATTTGAATTATAAAATAATTCAGTATAAATTGAGTCAGTATAAATTAGTTTAGCCGGCAGTGAGGGCTGCTTTACACCGCCAGTAACATTGTTGAAAACACTTGTTATTAGCAATGTTTTTATAAAAAATTAAAAATGCTCCCATAGAATGTTATTAACTTTTATTATCAACAGTTGTAAGGATATTATATAAATGGAAAATATTTAATCCTCACCTTAATTTTTTACGATGGTTAGATACCTCTAGAAAATAATCTTTGAAGTGTTCTTCCACAGACAAAATTTTGAAAATTGAATTATTTCAGAAACTCGGCTATTTGTGGTGATCCTCGCCTGAAAATTGTTCAAAATGACATGCATCTAGAAGCTATTTGGAGTTGTCCTCTGAGTTTTTCTGCTAGTTAGATGCCTCTAGTCTATTAGTTATTTAAAGCGGTCTTCTCCGGCAAATTTTTGACAATAGAATGCATCTAGACGTCATTTAGAGTTTGATTTAAGGCCATCTTTCAGCTTCATATTTGATAATATCAGAGGATTTGAAATGCATCTGGGGGTAATTTATTCCAGCGAGGGGCAAATTTTTCCAGGGGGCAGAGTCCCCCACAGTTCCTGCTGTCCACACATATTCTATATTCGGTATTCGTGGATGACCTGCTCTCAGGCGATTATTAGTTTTTTGACTTGTGATAGTCTACCGTCTCTATGCGGAACATTGTTTGTTACTTGTTATGCACGACAAATACTCTTACGTAAAAATAAATATTTTTCCACACTCTCCTGAGACATGTCGAAAATGTAATAATCTTGGACTAATAACGCACGTGTGGATCCGGCTTCCAGCTTAAGAGGTGCCTGCACGTAAAAAGATACAAAATTGTATAATTTATCTGTGTTGTATTTTTATTTCTAAAATTTGGACTTTCATTTGGTTTGTTTTATTAATTTTCTAACTTTCATAGGGGGATCAACTGACCCTTTGACTCCCCCCCCCCGACTCCACACCTGGTACCAAGTATTCTTTCACTGTATATAAATGCGATCAAATCTTCTCACAACACGTTTAGTTACAGACAAGTCTATATCCCACGAATTAAAAGAGTGACCTCTAAGAAGAAAGATATATTTGAATATCTGAAATCCCTTAGTGTTCACCAAAGCAGCGCACAACCTAATATTGCAGCGGTTTTTGTTCTGTCCCACGTATCTTTCGGAAAAGAAGCGTAGTTCTGTTAAATGTCGGTTTAGTTTTCCTTTATATAATGTAGTAGGAACTAACAAACTTCATTTTCTCCTTTCTTAGCTATGCCTTCGTACTGTAGATACCAGAATGTTTTGACTTCATATTATTAACACAAAATACATTTACCCACAGCTGCCGCAAGTAGAACACATACTAAACTGTAATAGTTGGAAGGGGCAGATTCTGCATCAAGTCAAACAAAACACAGGCCTAGTACAGTTTTGTCTGTTATATAATCTTATGCAGTTTTCTTCATTTCAGGAAAAACTTTTTGCTTCGACGCTGATGAACCACTAAAATTATTCATTAGTTACTCACTATACAGGGTCATTTGGTGAAGATCTTCTTATTTTTATTTTCAATTCTTCATATGTCACATATGTGTCAACCTGAGGACGTCCAAAATAATGCTGAAAGTTCTCCCTTAAGTTCTTAGCATAGAACTTATAGCTGACTCTCGATTCTGGGTTTTACTGTGGGTGCCATTAGATTAATATAATATAGATATTATAATATTTATATCATAAAATACTTATAATTTTTAGAATGAACGTGAGGCTGTAAAACGCTTACCTTCAAGATTCACCAGTTTTCTTGGCGACTACAACTTGATCAGAATATTTCACATACTCACTATCCTTCTCTCATGAACTTTTTATTAGATTGCACTTATAATGGTAGGTGTGTTTTACTCATTTCTTTATACTTGTTTTATCTGAAAGAGATGTACATGTTTCATTTTATTGGCGGCTTCATTCCAGGAACAAAGCCATTTATTTACTGCCACCTGAAATGGTGGTGCCACTGCTCCCAAATGAATTGCTGGAATGCATTCCTTTCTACACATTAATATCCACCTACGTTGTATGAATCCATGTCATATCTCATTTTTGCATTTTTATAATAAAGCCCTTTCTAAAATTATTGATACAAATATTTGCCATAGTATAGATAAAATGAAATATGTAAATTATTTATCAATTGAGATTCACTAAGAAGCCTACTTAATTTAAATTCTATGATTCTTACTACCCATCTGTACTATTCGCACACCTACACTAATGGGGTTAGATACGTTTAAGGTAAAAACTATATCCAAAAATCAGTATTTAAATGTAAGAGCAGCTAAAAAACCATTTAGGTGAAACCCACCTCAGTACATTCAGCTGGGATCCGAATACGGACCTTCCCACCATCTGCTAGCTAGACTAGACAAGACTTACGCCTTTTCCCACATTAACACTGAAGCTTATCCTATTTAATTGAGCTAGTGATATCAATCCGTAAGCTAGACTTATTAACCTTACCACTCGAATATTCTAGGCTCTCCCAATGATAGGTCTGGGTTTTGGGTATATGATCTTACCAAGAACAAAGTTTGGACAACCGACTACTGTCCGGGAGATCAAGATACCTATCTTGTTTTCGTGACGTGACCTTGAGGGTACTTGTTTTCGAGTGGTTGGACAGACTGGTCCCTCATACGTTGCTAGAAAAGTTCCCGAAAAGGGGCGTTGCCTCAAGTGTTATTGTTTGCCTAATATAAGTCCAGAATGTTTTTTTATTGCTAACGTCATGTCACGTACAATATGGTATCAACGATAGTATGATTGATTTAATTGTTTAGGTGTTGGGTTTAGAAAGCTTACGTTAAGGGTGCCGTTTGCTCGTAGGGAAGTATTATCCTGATTTAGTATTTATGCTGTTCTGCTTTATAGTTTCAAACCCACTAAAGCAATTCTGAGCTATCTTAGAACTGTCTATAACTTTACATGTTTGAGTAAGGTAAGTTACTTGTTTCTAAACATTTACTCTGGTCCCATGGCTTTAACATTTACGGTGAAACGTAACTTAGAATAAGCTTAAACCACCATTTAATAAACTTAAAGCAAACTTAAAACTAAAGGTTTTTAAACCTATAAAAACATGTTGATACCTTTTACCTTCACTAAGATGTAAACCATATTTTTAAATAACAAATCACCTCTTAAATAACGCGGGATTTTATAAAGGGTTTGGTATATCAAGTTTTGGTGCTCAAGTAGGCAGGCCCCCTTAAACACCACAGTTAAAAAAGAGAAATGGTTGCGTTGCTACATGGGTTCTTTTTTTTAGAAAGTTATTTTATAAGTTTAAGGGTCCTATTAGCTCAGTCATACTCGCATCGGTGGGCACCTGGCCTAAATGCTAGTTCAGCTCCTCTAATTTGAAAGGATGGCTTGGTGTACCAAGGGTATTTTTCACTTTCTCTCTTCTCTCTGTTCATACAAATGTGGATACATTTCCTCTAAAATCTACCTTCCTCATCCTATTATTTAGTTTAAATATACGGATAGCTTGGGTGAGTAGTAATATGCGCCGCACACAAAATCAACAGCAGAGTTGATGAATATTGTTATTATTATTATTATTATTATTTATTATTATTATTATTATTATTATTATTATTACCACGTCTTACTACCCGTTCGGGTTGTACGCACTAACGCTAATGTGTAATGGTAGGGTGATTGTGAGATGAAATGGAGACCTACAGTTTAACGTAGGATCCGAAACCACGGTGGAGGCCTGGCATTCCACAAATTCACAAGATGTGATTAGTACACGTCTTGTCAGAGGTGAAGGAAGGATTTGGCAATCAGATCAGGATTGAGCCCCGGACTCCCAGTACAGAAGTCTGACACCTTACCCTAGACCGCCAGGTCACCTTTGAGGCATATTGATTGATTGATTGATTTATCAAACTAGTGTAATAATTTCATAAACGCAAGCTTTAATAATCTGATAAATATGTTAAGTGGTACCTTACCACCCCTCTACCCCCTCCCCTATGGTTGGTCGAAAAATGCAAGAGGCCTGATTGGGGGAACTAGTTGGTTCGTTTCAAAATAGCGTTTCACCGGTAGTACCATTTATGTATGCACTTAAAGTACGTAGAACCTGTTCGTATGAATCAAAAGTAATTGCTTCATTAATAAACTGGAGTAATAGAAGTTGTTGGAAATGTGATTTCATGTCTAGACTCTTGTCTGGCTCTTTGCTGACTCCTTGTAATATTGGTTTGTGTTTGGAACCTTGCCGAGTGCACTAAGGCTGGTTTACCAAAAGATGATTTTTTAAATATCTATTTAGTTCATTATTTAAAATTAAGTTCCTTAGTACTATAGGAAATAAGTTTTATTTAAAACTTAAAATGTTCCATTATTTTATTTTCCATTCATCTACGTATATATGCACATTGTATTGAGCAACACGTTTTGCCTACCCCTGTTAGTTAATAGTGGAATGACCGAGAAGTACTACATGCTTGTGTGTCTGTTACGTAAAATATTCACGATATACCCATAAATAAGGAATGAATATGCCCTTCGCTTAAAAGATCTGCAATATACCAATATATGTAAAATATATGATGTTTATAAATTACAGCAGCTTAAAATATGTTCAAACGTTATACCTAAGTCTATGAAAAAAATATGACACAACCTTAACATCATGCCATGCCTGAAATGTTACATTGAATGACAAAACCAAATTATTTTAGTTTCAAAGACTTTCGATTATTATCAAGAAGCTACAAATAAAATTAAAGCGTAAAAGCTTAGGGTAAAAATATGTATGTATGAAACTTTGAGCAAGAGTGCTTTACACTTATTTTAGTAGAAGCTTGTTTGGTAAGAATCAAATAACCAAAGCTATTATATTGGTTTTAGTGAGGACCTATTCGTATCTGGATGTCATATTCTGAAAATTGAAAAATTACACATGGACACGGGAATCGAAAGTTCCCTGATTCGATTCCCGTGCCCAGGTGTCATTTTTCAATTCTCAGCATTGTTTAGTAAGGCTTTATTTCGTACTAGAATCCTACTGTATAGTAGAATTTTGGTAGGATTAAAGGCGTTCTACAACAAACTTATCCTTACCATTCTGGAAGGCTTTTAAACTATATATAGTGGGATTATTACCAAAATTATGGTATAGCTATCAATGACCTAAATCATCTAAAATTCTAAATTATAATCAAAGGATGAATATTAATGTATCAAATCTTCTGGAAGCCATATTGTTAGGGGGGAGATAACGTTTTAATGAATAAGCACCAAACTCTGAACTTCTGTTTCAAATATCACCTCCTCCCAAATCCCCTTATTTTTGCAGTACCGTTACGGTGCATGTATTAAAGTGAAGAAACCAGTATATATATAGGCAGCTCAGGAGACACCCGAGTGTGGCGGTCTAGTGGATGCAAAATAATACAAGGGAGCGCATGCCGACCTGTCACACTTGTCTGTCTGCTGGGCTGCCTATCTCAGTTAGTGCTCGGCGTTTGTGCTACACCCCACTTTTTTATTTATATTGTTACTATACCTCAGTTTTAGCTTATGTGGTGCTGACTGACAGCTCACAGTGACTTCTGACGGCTTTAAAAAGCTACAGACCAAATTATGTATCCCTATGCCGAACCATATGATCTGCAAAAAACATGTCTTTAGCAGTTGTCACTTCTGACAGTCAAATTTAGGTATATACCTAAATGTTGACTGTCAGAAGTCAGCTGTGAACTGTCAGTCAGCACCACATAAGCTAAACTGAGGTATAGGTAGGTATTATATGGTATACGGGGAGAGTGTTTGGAGACTCATAGCCCAAACTGCACATACAATTTGTTTGGACTAAAAGTAACACAAAAGCCCTGTTCACTTTCATCCGCAAATCTATGCCAATACCATTAAATTGTGTTCAAAATTTCGGCGTTCAGCACCGAGAGACAGCTATTCAAGCATGCGTGTACAACAGGTTGCATATGAGCTAGGCACGTGACACTGCACACCTCTGCATCTTGGGGAACGGCAGCAGATCATACCATAGTTAATAGTAAACAATACAACAGTCCATCTAGAAATGAGAATACGTTCTTAAGGTCATCATTAACGGTCTATATCACAGAACGTGCTTGCCATTATTACATGTGAGGTGCCGTGTGCCTAACTCCTATGCACTTGTACATGCATGCTTGACAGTTTTGCTTTCCCGGCGCTGTACGCCAAAACTTTGAATACAATTTAAATATATTCCTCATCCTCATTATTTTATTGTAAATATGTAATATCTTGGACAAACAATAAGATGTAGTGCTTAAAAAGCTTGATACAGTCTCATTATTTATGCATGTCAGTCTGTTTGAAAATAAATACTGTGACTCCATTCATTTTATTACCATACACTGCAATAAAAGTGCACCCATCTTTCTTGAATTCATTAGATTTTAAGGCCAGTATTTTGGAAACTTTCTATGAGAGTACGGTCGTATAACACAATCCCCACCAGAAATGTTCTTAAGGAACCTTCTAGTAGCTTTGTTAAACCTAAGGGGAGTAGGCAAGAGGTATTTTTATTTTATTTTTATTGCATGTAACGCCAAGGCTACCCGTAGTGGTGGGCACGTGGGCTAGATCGTCAACCTCACCTGGTCTGGTTTTCCAGTGAAGGGTAAATTGAGCTCAAATCTCGACTGAGTGTACCGGGCCGTTTTTTACATGTATGTTTTCCCACTCTCTCCATTCAAATACAGGTACAGTTCCTTTTAATTATATATTTTACAACCCTATAAATATGGTGACGAATAGTAAGACGTGTGGAGAGTTTAAGGGAAACACAGATTTCTCTGGAAGAGGATGTAAAATAAAGTTAAAAGAAAAAATCTCAGAACTGGCAATTTTTATTCCCAGCATCTTATGTAAGACTCAAACACTCAGAGACGAGATAGTTCTGATACTTTTATCCGTGAACGGCGTATTATTACCAGTCCACGTTGTCTGCATATTAATAGACTACTGATGATTAACATATAATTTACGTAGAGTGTACATGAATTTGCATATAGGGAAAAGGGTAATTCATTTAGCAAAAAATAATATCCGGCTGGGACTTTGGATACAACATCTAGACTCAGATATATGAGACTGACGCTTTTGTCTGCATTCCCACCGATGAGGTTTATCTGACACTTGACTTTGTAATTCACACTAGGTAAGGCCCCTGTGGCTAAGAGACTCACCACCCCTCTCCTACAGTGCTAAAAGCCGGCGTAGTAATTTTATAAGAACAAATCAAGAACTCCCGTAAAATAAAGCCGACAGGACTCTAAGCAGAACAGAGGTGGGTGAAGAGAGGTAGGGAGGGAAGGTTCTACCGGTCAACGGGGACACGCCCATTATAAGATTCCAGCACACACGTGTTCTTAAGTACGAACATGTATACATAAATATACGTGATAAATGTTAGTATATGTCTATATTATATTCTAAGTAGGACTCCGGGTTGGTAAATCAATTCTCGCAACTCTAAACCCGGATATAAGAACTATTTTAATATTGTTTGTCGTAAACAAGTCACGGATATTAAAACTATTTTTGTTGTAAGAATAGAATAGTAGAGTAATATGGGGCGTAATATAAAAACACAGCATTGTTTGTCTTACCACGTTTCTGGTCTATCCCTATTTAACTACACTAAAAGGGTGCGACACCGTTTTTGGCAATAATTAAATATAAATGTTTGAAAACCTAGGAGAAGGGGGCTCTTTATGGTGCAGGTGTCTGGTAGCACGTTTTAAAGGGTAACGCCTAAGTATATGATATCAAAATATAAGAATCTATAGCTACAAGCATCGGCGACGATAGAATTATCAGGATCTTTTATTTGAATATAATATTTTTAAATGTTTCTATAGACGAAAATATTGATTTTTTTCCTCTATATCCTTAGGATTTTTGTACTTATTTAATTACTTACTCTTTGGCATTAGGAACTTGAAATTTCACTGCCGCACTTAAAAAAGTTAGTCACCTATCCTTATATTAAGCTAGTTCTATCCAGTCCATCTCATTATACCCTATCACTTTCAGGTCCATTATAATATTATACTGCCACCTGCGTTTAGGTCTTCCCAATCGTCGCTTCCCTTTGGGTTTGCCAGTCAGTACCCTAAACAAGGTTATAGAATCCCCCATTCACCCTGCATGTCCTGCACACAGTAATTTACGAGACTTGATTATCCTAACAATGTATTGTGATGAGTACAACGTATGTAGCTCATCATTGTGTAACCTCCTCTCTTCCCCATTAGCCTCATCCCTTTTTGGACCAAATAACTTCCCAAGTCCCTTGTTTTCGACCAACCTAAATTTGTTTTCGTCATGTTAGGTAAGAGACTATATTTTACACCCATAGAGAACAACCGGTAAAATTATTTGTTTGAATAATATGAGTTTTATATTCCTGGAAAGCAGGCGAGATTACAACAGCTAACTGACCGAGTAGAATAAAAGTATGCACTTCCCGACTGTATTATTTTCCTAATTTTCAATCTAATACCATTATTGCTAGTTATAATTGTTCCTAAATATCTAAACTCATTAACCCTGTCAAATGATATGTTGTTCACAGTAATCTCTAAATTTTCGTTCTCAATATCTCCATTTCTAGCAACAACTTATTTACTAGTACCCAACAAAGCTAAATCATCTGCTTACCCTAATAGCTGAAATGTACCATTTAATCACAAGACTTCGTTACTCAATTGCATTACCCTAATAGCATACTCTTAGGCTAGATTAAAAAGTAATGGGGAAATTGCATCTCCCATTTTATAATTCGAATGTATCTGCTAAGTGACACCCAACTCATACTCTGCCATGTGTATCAGTCAACCATACCTCAATTAGCTTGACAATTTGTAATTATCTAGTAATAATAAATAAAACTTTGAGTTATAGTGTAATTCTTCATATCCCGTATATTTATTGGCTCCATACCAACTGTTACCCGATTAACGGTTGAGTCTTACTGAGGTGAAATGTAAACATACCAAGTGGGCCTAAAGCAGATATTAACTAGGTCCGAAAAATTACACAAATTATAAAGGTTGGCTATAAAACGAATTGTAATTATCTTTGTAATGTTAAGGATAAAAATGAATGGCTGAAATTGTGATTGTTCATGGCCATGAACCATAATCAGAAAGTGTACTAAATCTACAGAAACTAAAACAATACATTGAAACGCAAAGAAACTGAAAATCTAACTAGTACACCTTCTAAACTTTTACACCGTGAACTCCAAATAAATCATCAAAATGAAACATTAACGAGTTTTAATCTTCAGTTTATTCACAAAATATTCATCCCGCGAGGTCATTTGTCATGCCTAAATTACCCCAAGATTTTACACAAATATATGAAAGTTAATAAATCCTTTCTGTAGAGATAAAAAAATAATAAAAGTTTTTGCTAGTTAATTATTGTGAAAATAATATTGTGATACTCTCTTGTGAGACTAATTTAAAGCTCTTATCACAATGTCAGAATGTATTTGTTGAGGGGACCTTTAATATTGCGTCTATACTGTTCCAACAAATGTTTATAATTCATGGAATGATGAACGGCGTTTTTTTTTTATACTCCCTGGCAAGTCCACCTTATGTTACTCCAAAACACTCGAGGCTGTGATCTACGAATCTCGAAAACTGGGAGTGATGTTGTGTCTTCTCAGAGCTTATGCAAACTTTGAAAATACTATTCATATTGAAATTTTGGTCAAATGTCACTTTAAAATGTTGCAGATTTCACTTAGGTCCAAATTGGTTTAAGAAACCGCAAGTATTGGGATTAAATACAGAGTACAGGGGAAAAAATTCTGACACTATTAACTTCTTACAATTATTTTTGTTTGCTAATTCTTTGACTCAGCCATATTAATTATGTTTACACAGATGTATTAATGGCTGTTCAACACCAAGAACCTTGAGTCTAAGCTACATTTCTCTTGATTGTTATTTCCCTCCTCCGTTTGGGCAGAGTGTAATAGAAACTACAAATATCTTCGAGACCTTCCATTCGAAGTTAAACTCAATGTTTTATCATCACCATCCCAAAATATTGCTAGTAATAACTGCACCGAAAGAAATACAAAGCGAAGAATATGTCACAATTAATAGTCTTGATAAAGTGTCTCAGAGGAGGAAATTCATTCGAGTGAAAGAACAATATGTGGAAGAGAAAATGCAACAGTTAATGGCAGAAAACACATCTGTTCCAGATTTCTTTAAATGTGTGCCATGCAAATTTCAGCCAGGTCAATTTTAATATTTTATTTCTCTTAATATTTTTAATTCTTTCAATTTACTTAAATTTTTGCTCCATTTTATTTAGGCCTGCATGTGTCTTAGTATTCAATTAAATATAATATTAGTGCTATTCATATTTTTAACTAAATGTTATTTGGGTCTGCTATTATTACTGTTTATTTTAATAGTTTGACAGCCTTGAATTTCTTGTTTCGCACCCAGTTAGTACAATCGTTACCTGGGAACCAGTTGGAATAAGCACAAAAGTAATCAGGACCGAGTCGGTAGGCAGCGTATTCATTGTTCTGCCAAAATGATAGTAAAGTAATAACGAAGTTTTTTTTTTAGCGTATGCCACAATGGTTTTTTCTGCAAGACCTTTCCTGGTCATCTACTGGCAGTGGTGGATATAAAACCGTCTTCTGGAGTTGAGGCACCATATAGATGTGGTAACTTCACCCTAACGAGATGTTATGGCAATAATTAAGATGATTATGTGATGCCAGTAGCACTATTAAAACTAGCTTATGCCTAATTGACCAGACAATGAAAACCATAGAACTTTTAGGGAAAAATTTCATCTTATTTTATAATTTGATTTTTATAAAATTATTGGCATTTTATAATATCATTCTTTATTTTGCATTATATAAAGTATTAATTACAACCTATGTTAATCAGTTTTTGTTAAATGCTCTAGAAAAATATTTTGGTTTAGTTATAATATTCATTAAAATAAGTAAATATATATAAATAAAAAGTAAATTTTAGTGTATATAAATTTCCTAATACATTTTCGGTATTAAATTACGTAGATAAATGGCACTTTAAGCAAGCGTATAACTGCGTGAGTAAACATAAAAAGCTTGGCTTAAAAGTGTATACACCTGACGTATAGGCAACCCACCAAACCTTTAAACCTCTCTATATACTGTTCTAGGAGTGGCTCCCGCCAAGTCCAGGCAAACTGATAGACAACAAACTTGTTGAGACTAGAGGACAAACTTGGCAGACAGACGAGTGATCGACACGAGCAAGACCAAGTGATAGACAAATGGCCGACAGAATTAAATCGATAGGCTGGCTATCACTTTGTCCTCCTATGTATGAGCTTGTCTATCATTTGGTCCAAGTAGTGTCAGTACCTTGAACCAGTCAAGCTTTCAAATATATTTTAACAGCTTGTCAATCTGTTTGATGTCTAGCAGTTTGTATGGTGCCGCTACCGCCCAATACATAGGCTACCCGTACACTCAAGAACTAAGAGCTGTAGCTTGTCTTTTACCCATGAACTCGGCTGTTGCCCTACTCTTGCACCAACTAAGTAGTATCGATCGCTTAGTCAGTTTGGGAGTGTTAGGCTGATTTTTCTGTTTGAGTTACAGGTTGCAGTCGCAAACCCTTATCCTCGTTGTATGGGAGTGAGATTAATGAAGTGGGACAGGTGAATGAGGCTGTAACAAGTCATGTTAGTTAGATAATATATGAGGTGGAAATCTGTGATTGTGAGTGATTGTGCGTGATTGTGCGTGGTCAAAGGTGTAGGGAGGATCCCTCCCCCCCATGTGTGTGTGTGTGTGTGTGTGTGTGTGTGAGTGTGTGTGTAAATTTAGGTGTAATCGATTCATGGGCGATGTGCATGATGAGCTCAGGTTTTTGGTTGGGTTGGAACTTTCTTTACTTGAGATGGAAATATGACTCACCAATGAACCTCGCTGCCCCACCTTATATAACATATAACCAATCCAGTCAGGTAGCAAACCCATATGACCATATCTTAATGTCCACATCCAATAACCTATCACCCGCTTCAGTGGCCGAACGTTTTAAGGCGTCACTCTCATGTTGGATTGGCTTACTGAATGCGGGTGGATAGGGGTTCGAATTCGGCTTGATTCTACTAAGAATGTTTTTTTCCTAGGTGTTTCTCCACTATATCTCCACGCAAATAAGGGAATATTACCTCTAAAAGGCTTCCTTACTCATCCTTAGTTTATTAGAGTAATTATCATATGTGCGTACAGCCTGAACATTAGTGAGATACGGCAATAAAAATAAAAACATTGCCACAATTAGAATATCGGGGTGGATAGGTAATAGTTGACTATAAGGTTAATTTCTGGCTGCTACCACTGGTTCCATAGAGATTCCCTTGATTCACAATCCTACGGTGCGCTGTAGTGGCTGGCGTGCGCCACAGTCACTGGTCACTGTAGTCACTGCCACTGTAATGATAATACTTAGCACCGCGTCTTACTACCCGTTCAGTCAGCCACTGTAGGAGTTTATGGTAGCCAAAACATGATGTTTGGGTCAGTAGAATATAAGATGGTGATGAACGAAAACAATGAACTGTTGGTGTTGCTTCTTCTGTTGTGAAAGAAGAAGCGTGGGTGAAAATTTACAATACATATCCATTCATTGTTGATTGAAAGATCATCAAAAGGACTTCACCATACAAATATTTAAAATAAGATGATGAAATCATTTTCCAGTACTTTAGAATGTCCAAAAACTCGTTTTAGGAATTCCTCGGAAATGTTAAGTGCGGAGTTAGACTATACACTATTGCCTTTCGGCTTGATGATCACAGCTCAACAATACTTGACAGATTTATTTAAAATAGAATGTCTGGCGTCAGTGGCCAGTGGATGTGGCTCCGTCCAAACGCACCCATGTTGAACCATATTCTGCTAGTAGTGGCTCGATCACGTCATAGATCCACCTGTAGCTTGGGTGGAGCTTCTTCCCAGCTACAGTCGTCTATCATCGCAACTGTTGTATCCCCGTTTGACTGCACTAATTTTATCATATTAATAAGTAAATGTTGTCAGTGACTGTGGCGCGCGTCTTATAAAAACATCTACGATAACATATGAACCTTCTTACTCCCTTACACCCTGTCTCCCATACCCACTCCACCCTCTCTTCACTACTCTCCCCTCCTTCCCAAAACCCTACTTCAACCAAACACTCAAAACTTTTGCGTCATCACCAACAAATCGCAATATTACCAATATTAATAACCCTCTCTTCACCCTGGAAAAAAAAAAGCATAGACACTCCTCATAACCTATTTTACTCATTTCACAGTCACCAATTCATACAACTTAAAGGTAAATAATCAATACAGTAATCAATATTAATCCCTTAAAGCTGGGAGCTTAGATACAATACTACGCTCGAACCAAAAAACTTGATTATAGTGAAATTTGCATCAATTAAGTTTGTTTTTTAAACTGTTTATTTATTTTTTAAATATGATAAAACAGATTCGCTGATCTCATTTCTAATGTCTTCTAATGGAAGCTACATAAAACTGTATTGCGATACGACACCTCTGTATTAACTACCTAATTTAGCTTTTATCAGTGGGATGAGATGGGCTCTTAAGGGTGCCATGAGCTAGAAGTTCGTCTGGTACTAATAGGTCATCACTGAATATGGCTCTTTCGCAAGATATGCAAGCATTCCGACAATTCATTAATATATTTTCACGTAAAAATTCTACTCTCAACATTCTAACCATGTCAACTTGAAATATTATAATTAATCTACAAATTAATAGCTTCTGAAATGTTGGCAACCTTTCAACTATTTATATGAGTCAATTTAGAAATTTTACAGATATAATAGCACGTGATTTGTATGTATACATTCCAATGCAAAGACAGTTTATCAGATTCTTAAATAAACACTCTCTTCCAAAATAATCTAGACCTCTTTCACAGTCATATAAATTACATAATATATTCTGTCTTTAAAATAATAATATATTAAAGACGCTTGGTGTATAACCAGGATAGTTGAGGAGCAGAGCACTATGGTTCTATCCCAAAGGTCCAGGGTTCGATTCCCAAGTTGAAGTGATATTTTTACACATATATCATCTGATAAAATAACATTTGCTATAGGTGATTAAATTTGAGGCCATGTTGCCTATAGTTATTTAAGTGAGTATAGTTTGTTTAAAGAATAATTAACGTGTTAGTCACCCTCTATAGTATGAATTTACTTCATTTATCTTATTTAGTTCACACCGCGTGTCACTATATATCCGGGCTGTACGCGTTTAGCTATATTAATGATTTAGAGTAAATGATCCCACATTTGCGTGGAGGCAGCAAAAAGATCCTTTAAAACATACATTCATAATTAAAACCTGGACATTTTCGTCAGTGTGAAACCAGACTAGAGGGATTTTGCCTTTATGCTGCGTGCGCATTAATGCGTTTATGTGCTTACTTTTCTCATCGACTAATTTAAAGCAAGGTGAAAGGATGGACACTATCTCACAAAGGCCACCTACGAAGAACATTCCTGTGACATGGAATCATCAACAACCAGTCGACCGCAAGGTTTAGATTGAGTGTCGATGGTCTACATTTTATAAAAAGGGAATGTACAGTACACTTCCAACGCCTTCCTTTCACTGGGATTAGGTCGTTTACACTTTGTAGGGGAAATCTCGCGTGATACCATGATTCACTCGCGACCAAACACATAAATATATACGGGCGAAGCCGGTAATTATAATAAAACTAGGAGACAACCAGTGGCAGTGGAACCAGAGGTTTTTGCCCAAGGATAATTGCCTCCTAAGATAATCCCTTCCTACCTCCATTGTCAAGTGAAGAATGAAGAAAACATCACTTCAATACGTTTTCTGATTTGTTCGTGGTCATGCATTTAACTCCCGGTTAATCGCACGTGAGATAGGGTTGTCATCCATCCGGGTTTCCCAGGACATGTCCTCTGTTTTTGGGCACCCGAATCTGTCCGGGTGGGTTTTTCATCAGTGTCCGGGGTTAGCTTTAGTTCAAAAAAATTAAGGAAAAGAATTTCATCTTAGAAATAGTTGTAAATTTGTATCATAATTTATATTCACGAGTATATGCTTAGAAATGAGGCCGATTTTATGGGAATATTAAATTGGTACTGTAGATAAATCAAAAACTATATATTTTTGTTAAATACATTGACCATTTATTTTTTCGAAAATATCCTGGGTTTCAGTAAATTAGGCATGGCAACCCTAAGCACACAAACACCAACCAAAGGACTACAATATAATAGTAGGATTCACAAAAGAGGTATGTGTCACTCCAAATTTACGATATTTTGATCCCACTTGTCTTTCACTAAAGAACCTAGGACCTATTTCTCAGCACCTAATTTTAACTAAAAATAAATTATTAATAAATATTTATAAAACGAAATGATTTTGTTTGAAAATAGTTTATGAATTGCCATTGACAGCTTTTGAATAAATAATTAGTTTTAAATAGTTGAATTATTTCCAGGAATATATGTGAAGTTATTGGTCAGTGATCCGCACCAGTGGGTAGCAGTATCGTGCAGTTTTAATGGCCAGTGATTGGAGGTCGGGGTGGAATATTAGACTGATGTACTTGGGTTGGTTGATTATTAAATGGTTTTCCACTGTCAAACCAAATTAATTATGAGTACACTTCATCTTTATTATATCTTTCTTCTCCCTACCCTATTAGTGTATTATTTACGAATATCCCGAATAAAAGCTTATAGAACTCTAAAATGATGTACTATTACAATTAAATTGGGACACACATAACACCTCTCATTAGTTCATCCTTTAAAGAAGCCCTAATTTTACTCATGACAAATCCTTAGACCTTGCCGAGGAGTCAAAACTGAGACTCTTGATTCAGTAGGCAGCCGTGCTATCGTTTGAGCAGAAGTGTCTAACATTGCCCTTAGCGCGCGTCACAGTATTCGTTTATAAAGTTCCAGCAAATAGTCGGTCAGGTCAATATAAAAGAATAAACTTGTACCTTAAGATGAGTATAGCAATGATCAACGTTTTTACGATGTGAAAAGAACAGCTGATGTAAACCCTCAATTGTGAAGAAAACTTGTGGTAATACACCCTTCCACTCAGCCTTCCAAATATACTGTTTACACGACTAGGGGTTGCGGGCCATTCACACCTTAACGTGTGAACGACGAGTTCCTTTGAGTATATTGATATCAATTAAATATGATTTGAAAGCACATGCAAAATATTCAAAGCTTTTGGTTACTAAAGGAACAAAACTAAAGCCATACAATTAATTACAAAATATATAATTACAGTTAAACAGTCAATTAGTTATTTAAAAGGTCATAGCTATATAGAAAAAATAATAAGAATCAAACACATTAAAGAACACTAGATAGACTCAATAAAAAATAGTAAGTGAAAAAATAAAATTATAGCTTTAATAATATGAGATGTTATGGATGTTATGTTATAATGTCTCTCCAACCAGAGTTCACTAAATATTTATAAACTTAATATGTTATTGTCTACGTCAATCCGCCATCGGTCCCCAATACAATAATCCACGCGCACGACACACCGCGACTCACTGATACGAACTGGACACGCTGAAATTTTAACTCCATTTGTAGATCTAAAAATGGCCCAGGATTTACTCAAATAAAAATACAATAAAGATAACTATTTGCCATAAAGGAATCAATAATATAAAATAGCAATAAGCCACCTCCTACTCTGGGGAAAAAAGAAACCTGTATAATGTCATAATGTAGCTCTCCTAGAGTGGTAGCAAACACCTTTTTTTCTCGCGCTTCTCGTGGACGTTGAGAAATGTCAAGTAGGCGTAGCCCAGATTACCAAAGGTTTGTGTCCGTGTCCGTCTAATTTTTTTAAAAGTCTTGCTTTATGCTATCCATTTTTAGATTGATAGAAGTGAGTCCAGTGTTCATTTTCATTTTAAAAATATACACTATATAGCTTATAATAATTACAACTTGATTTGGATGGGAAGTAACTTCTTTGACGGTTATGAATGTTACTAACACAATGTTCATGGGTTTGTACGTCAAGCCATGAGATCTGTAACTGTCACTTTTCATAAATAATATCAATATACCTACATATGAAACAATGCTAATAATAAAATTAATTGTTTTAATTGTTTTCTGCAAAAATTTTCTGTCTTTTCTAAAAGTATGTAGCTTAGTATAATATATAAAAGATTTATAAAAGAGTAAGAAAAAAAAGTCATAGACGAAAGGGTTGAGGGAAAGAGGAGCTTAGGAAAAAGGAGGAATCAAATATTATACGACTTGAATTAAGGAAGAACATTCTGGGAGCTGAGAGCGGAGCAGAGGACAGGGCGCATTGGTGGTCTTAGCTCACTGACAAAAGGAATGGACCTTTCGTAAGAACACATAATAATGAAAACCAATTAAAACTCTAATACGAGACAAAACTTGACATAATAGACTCGTATAGGTAATAAACAGAAATTTTAATTTACTTCCTGGTACCAAAATCAGTCTCGCCTTACATAATTGAAAATTCTCTCCGTGGCTTTAGAGTTTCTGAGCTGTCATCCCCATCAGAAATATCGCAGTGTTAGTAAGTATCCTTTTCTTTAGGCAGCCCTTTTAAAATACAACACTTTTTTAACACCGCGTTTTATTATCCGTTCGAATTATACGCTTGTGCACTAATTACGCTAATGGTTTTAGCAATTAGGAAGGCTGTATTTAAAGTAAGTGTACACACATCTACGTGGAGGGAGCGCGGAAAACAATTTAGGATAAACCACCCTCAGTACACCCAAACGAGATTCGAACCTAGATCTCCCCGTAATCAGTAGTCCAGTCTACTGCGAGAGTAGCGACTAAGACAATGCTGCTACCGAAGTGGGTCACATATTATAAAAATATATTCTGATTCAAGATCTTCCATAGATATAAAAGGAATCCGTTTGATTTGACCTTGTAAGTCTCATGGTGTTATAAGTTTGTGTCTTTTTCTTCCTCCTAGTGAACATGTAGTAGTTTACAATAAGAAGGAGATCTTAAAAAATGTACTTTTTTCCTCTGAGTATTAATTGCATTTACTTTATTACTAGCCTTATTTTATAGGTATTTATAATACATATACAAAATTACAGATGCTGATAGTATTATTTGAGATATTAATTAATATATTAAATTAGTTTTATTAACTTAAGTATCTGTCAAATACCGTCCCTAGTACCGAACCCTACGTTAGGCATGCACTTGGTCAATCAAAGCTAGGTTGGAGCTCTACCAGCCCGGATATCCAGTGAAATTACCATTTTATCTATTATAGCCTAGGTGACCACACGGTCTAAGGCGTCACTCCCTCTCTTGTAATACTGCGATTTAAATTGCTTTAGGATCCGCGTGGTGGTTAGGCTGGTGAACAGAGTTGCCACATATCGAGAGTTTGCGTGTTACTACTATGCAAGCATACTGAGTGACTGTCAAGAAATCTGGCAATGTGCATCGGTTGCTATGACAACTACCCTTCACGGATTGGTCGAGTATGTGACGAGCCTCCACTCCCCACTCCCGCTGCACTGATCCCAATCCTAAAAGCAAGACTGCACCACCTCCCAAAACCATGTTACCACTTGATGCTAGCTATAGTTTCTTCAGAGTTTGAAAAAATGCTCTTTCTGCTGTAAAATATTGAGACAGTGAAATAGATTCAACCAAAACTTGCGAGCTATAATATATTGTAGCTCAGTACATGCTACCGAATATCTTCGTCCAGAATGTACTGTGTGTTATTATGCCCTGTATAAACCAGCGAGGTTTTCGTACACAGTTCAATACTGAATTCAATACAGGCTTAAAACTACCGTGTGAGCTTATTTCATGTAGACTGTCGGAAAAACACGTATCTATCAAATAAGCTTGTACTGTACGTAATTTGGTTGTAGAGAAGTTTCTAGTTTTCAACGTTGTTTTAGTACAGATACACACGAAAAACTTATACAAATTGTATTACATTATCAAATTGATCAGAGATTCCTTGTTATTTAAACTAAAGAAAACAAAATATTTTTAAAAGAATGTTTGATGGACGTGATTTTAATTAAAATGCACTATACATTTATGATTTTAAAAATATATCCAATTGTTTCAAAATATACTCCACAGAATCTCGATCCTTGAGTATACGTAGCCTACCACTTAGTAGAAGTTGGATCAACTTTAGTTTTCTAAGGGATAGCTACGGACATATATTCACAGTTAAGTAAATATGAGCACAAGCTTCGAATTTAAGCCACTCATGGCAGGGAAAGATCCAATACTATGGAAATGAATACGAAACAGAATATCAGTTGTAGCATATGTAGATTTATTTCAAAATCATCTTTCTTTAAAATCTCTGTCCATAGTCTTATCATAGGATTATACTCTAAACGCAAATATATATTTATTAGGCCTATGCGGGAATGACATTTTGGACTTCGGGAAATTTTCGAGAGGGAAACAATTTCCCGTGGGAACAAGACGGGAAACTAGAATTTTTTAAAAAAATCTTCCCGTTTGGACTTATGTTTATATTTCAGATTCATAATAATTTTATTCTAAGCTTATTTTCCCATTCAAATCAATAAAAATAAAAAGTGAAAAGATTAGAAGCTTATGGCAATATGATCATAAAGGGATAATATTTTTTAGTTTCAATTAAATTAAATGTATGGGTAGATGTCAAAAAAAATTTAATATTGTTAGAAAAAGGTACAAAACTTTAATTCGGTTGGTTTTGAAATCTTGTAAAAATTCTAAAGGAAGAAAATATGTGCACTCAAAAATTTTATATCAATTATTTTTTAATTGTAAGTTTTCAAAATGGGAACAAAACAATATTATGTTCAACAAGTCTTGAGAAAGGTTTTGATGGGAGGTAAGTTTAAAAAAAAAACAAGGCCTAGTGAAACTATTATAATTGTGTATTTTTAATCAAATATTGTTTGTATAAATATAAATAAATTTTAAAAATAAATTTTGAAATTGACTAAAGAAAGTTATTATATAAAAGCTCACAGCATGAATTTTAATAACCACTTACACACTTAATCCTCAAAATATTCAAACCAATCTAAATAAATAAAGTGAGCCACAGTCTTCTCCATAAGGATATCAAAAACCTTTCTCAATTGAGCCAGTGTCCTTGGATACTCTTACGTTTTAGTTACTATAGCCCTCACAAAAAACACAGCTGGACTCCAAATATATAGTTTATCCAACTATTATTATTCACGATAAAAAAACCAATGTATGCCATTAAAAATAATTAAATTACGTAATAGACGTGTATATATTATATATATAAATAAGTGTGGTGAAGGTGTATTCCGTGCATAGTTTGATGTCACTTTTATAATTACTTTGCGCCAAACAGATGTTTTCCTGCCGTAATTCTATTTTGTTACTTTTTTCTAATTATGCTAATGAGTTAGGAACTTGGAGGGTTAAATTTAGAAGAAGTGAACCCGAATTTACGTGGAGGCAGGGGAGAAAACCTTTTGGGAAAAACCACCCCCAGTTCATCCGAACGAGATTTGAACCTCGATCTCCCCGTCCTCAGCAGTCTAACTCAACATGAAACTAGCGAGTTAGCTAACTACGCCACTGAGTCAGTTATAAAATAAAAGCGGATAACATTTTGGGTACTAATTTACATAGTGGAAGATAAGGTTAGTTTAAATTTAATAAATCAATATTAATGAAAATTAAATACAAACGTTACTTTTATAGATGGTTTTTAGTTTTAATTATTTTCATATAATTTCCACTCTCGAGTTTTGGGAACAACCAATTTCTCGAATTTTTGCCCAATGTTTGGGATCCCGCACAGCCCTAATATGTATATAAATATATGCATATGCACTTATAATATATATTATACTTTTAGGATACACGAAAATAGCATTAAAGGGACAATAATTTGCTTTATTTACATTCAGCAAACTGGTACACAATATTCTATTCTGCATTATCAGGCTAAAGACATTATGAAACTATGTATAAGTTTCAAAGGTGACCTGGCGGTCTAGGGTTAAGGAAGGTGTCGGACTTCTGTGCTGGGGGTCCGAGGCTCAATCCTCGGTCCCGGCACAGATTTATTTGATTGACAAACCCTTTCTTCACCTCTGACAAACATGTATTAATCACAATTTTAAAAATGTGTTGAATGCCCAGCCTCCACCGTGGTTCGGATTCCACTTTACACTGTATGTCCACCATTTCGTAAGTGCGTATAACCGGAACTGGTAGTAAGATGCGGTACTAAAATAAATTATAATAATAATAATAATAATAATAATAATAAAATAATAATAAAACAATATAATAATAATAAGTTTTAAAGTTAAAACTCGTGTTTTAAATCTATTATTGTGATTACACTTTACCTACATTTCAAGTATATTCTGGATTTTTTTGGAAAAAAAAAATAGGGTTTTAGTTTTCTTTGTATTAAATAATTGATTAGCTGAGGTATCGTCTGCTTGTTCCTTGATATAGACGATTTTCTTTCTAATAGTTTTATTAGATGCATTTTCTGACTCTCCCACGGGTTTACAAGCTCACATGATTAAGTATAAAGAATGCGTAGACGTGATTAAAATTTCTAAGTATCATTAAGGAGCAAAGGGCCATTAGGATACGGAGTTTATGGCCTATGAATATTAGGCTTAACTTAGCTGTACAAACCAAAGTTCACAGCCTGTGTAGTGACCTTGACTTCAAGGTCACGCCCATTAGTGGTTGACCTTCTCAGGGTACTGTCCCCCTATCTCCACATATTTCTGCGCGACCCTGGCAGACTACAAAACAACTTCATACTGAAAAGAAGGCGAAGAAAGTACAGTTAGATGACGTCATAAAGAGAGCATTACAGCACGTAGATACGACACAAGCTTTGAGCACACACAGCATGTTGAGGTAGCTTGGGAAGAGAATTCACACATGCGAATACCATTGAGATTCAAGTTGCGTAACATTCGAGGGAAAGAAAGTTTTAAAGGAGGAGTTAAATGCAGTTCCCTTGAACTCTCGTTTTCCTCGCCTAGTTCAATGGTCTGAAAACTTTTATTGATCTACTGACTATTTCACCGGAAGTACGTTTTCCTAACATAATTCAACAAACCAATAACGCAGGCCTTCAGTGGGGTTGCCATTTCCTCAACTCACGAGCCATTGTGGAACCAAGCATTAAAATGTATAAATTTATACTTTTTTTTTCAATACTTTAAATACACACTTGGTGGAATTTTATCACTGTTTGAGAGACATATTAGCACTATTTAAAAATTAATTAAATGGAATATAATATTATACAATCAATACATTAACAACTTATGTTTAAATACACATAACCCACATGGTCAAACGCGTCAATCTCGTGCTAGACTGGATTGATATGCTCAAAAAGAGAGATCGGAGTTAATTGGGCGTATTGAGGGTGTTGTTTCCTAAATGTTATTATTATTATTATTATTATAAGCACCGCGTCTTACTACCCGTTCGGTTTATACGCACTTACGCTAATGTGTAATGGTAGGGTGATTGGAGGACCTACAGTTTAACGTTGAATATGAACCACGGTGGAGGCCTTTTCCTAAATGGTTTCCCACTTTACCTCCATGCGAATGTGGGTATATTTCCTCTTAAATCCCACCTTCCTTATATTTATTCTATAATCATTAGCGTAGTTAATATAAGTGTCTAACCCCAATGGGTAACCTGTTAAGACGTGGGGGAGGAAAATTAGACGTAATCTTATATATTTTATTTTATAGCCTTACCACCCATCTGGGTAGTACATATTGTAATCACGCTAGTAGAGTTTGGATGAGTGAGTTAGAATTAATTATATATGCACCCGCATCCGTATGGAGGAAGGGTTGGAATACCCCTATCCACCTCAAAGTATACTCAACCGGGACTAGAACCACAACTTCCACTTTACAGACAAATCAGACCAGATGAGGTTGACATTGTGTTCACATGCCCAGCAATGGCTAGCTATTCCTCTTTACAACTCAACATAAAATTGTTGATTTCTGAGAACCTGCTACTGGATTTTAAAAATAAATAAAAATGTTCCATTTTTTTTAAATCAAATATGAAAAGTTTTCCTATCTGATAAATATAAAAAAAGAATGTGACAAACGTGTCTGTGTTCTTGTAAATCAAATTGATTGGTTGATCTTAACAAAAATTCGCAAAACACAAATGCGCCTATCATTACACACGCGTGTTTGGTTTTTGATTAGATTTAGGATCATCACCCACATCGGTCAAAAGTGTCAGTCTCATTTGGTCCTTGTTTACTGGTGATTTATTTTATTTTCATTTATTTTTATTTAGGGTGTTTAACGTGTACTTTCTAAGCCCACTGATTATATCAGCACACGAGAATGTCTACTAATTCTGCCGGGAAATGTATATCCACATACCTTCAAGGGTTCTTTTACATGTCACAATCGACATGGGACCGACCGCTTTACTTTCCCTCTGAAGTAAGTTGTGCTACGGTCGCTCAAGAAAATTCCGTAGACCTCGGATGGGTTTGAACCCATGAACATCGGGTACTGAGATGAACACTTTGGTAGCCGGCGAGTTTACCGAATAGCAATTTTTCGAAAATCAGTTTTTCGAAAATCAGTTTTTCGAAATTCAATTATTCGAAGTTTAATTTTTCGAAAACAAATTTAAGAGAAGTTTTTGGAAAACTTCTTTTTCAAATATGTTTTTCAAAATAAATGTTTCAAAAAGGGGGTTTTCGAAAATCAATTTTTCGAACGACAAGTTCGAAGTATAATAAAATTCTAGCTTAGGTTTGGCTAGGTTAAGTTAGGGGTAATCCTCCCTATAGGGGGTGAGGGTACGGGTAGGCGATTCCCAGTCCTCAATAAAATAGCTTCCGGAAAACTCGCAGCTCGCTAATTGATTTTTAAAAAATTGCAATTCGCAAAATTGATTCTTCAAAAAATTCATTTTCGATTATCTGACTGTCGAGCAATTGATTTTCAGTAAATTCCCTTCGGAAAATTGATTTTCGGACAATTGATTTTCAAAAAATGTAGTTTCGACAAACATATCGTTCGGAAAATTGATAGTTAGAAAAATTGATTTTCGACAAAATTACTTTCGATGATTTTGTATTCGGTGAATTTATTTCGATAAATTGATTTTCGAATAACTTGTTTTCGAAAAATTTACCTAGACCCGAACACTTTACCCCAAGACCACCAAGGTTAACAACTAGTGAAGATACAGATAGACGTCTTGGTTAGAAACTTGGTCATATATTGTAAGTTTTTTTTTCATAAATAGTTTATCATTCTCCCTTTACGTATATGTGGGTGTATTTTTTTCTACATTCCACGTCTCTATTCCAGTAGCGTAAATATGTGTTTAGCACAGCTGGATAGTAAGATGTGGGGAACGAGTTTTTTTTAACAAGTTTCGTTTACTTAATTCCATGTTTCGCGTCTTGCTACTAGTGGAATTGGGGCAACGAGTTATACTCGCATTAGCGAGGAAACTGAAATTAAAAAACACATATAAAAATCGCCTCAGTAAACAATGGCAATGATTTCTACCACAACCTCCCCCTCACCAGCAAATCTTTTTGTCTGTTCCCAATAGATTGAGTTTTTTTTTAATATATTAATTTTTTAAATCCTCTTACTTGTACTAGAGTTCTTTTAAACTTCCATAATTTTGGAAGGAAGTGTGTTATTTTGATTATAAACATTATTGAGTAATTATGTTATATTCTACATCACACTACAAAAACCGTTAACTTATTTAAGCTAACTGAAACTTTCACAAATGTACTATTTATTATGTCAGTTAAAATGTATTTTAGCAGCTCATGCATAATAAGAAAAGAAAGAAAACATTAATAAGAATACAAAATTTAAATTTAAATGCATAGCATATATTTCTAATGATAGCTAACGAAACTTAACGACTTATTTATCCAAAAAATATATATATATTACATTAGACTATAATTAGGTTAAATTGGTAGAAAAATGAATCCACCGTCTTAATAATATTAAACTTGAAATCTTGTTAGTAAAGAATTTTCCCTTACCTCTAATAAATACGTCATGTACCCCTACAAGTACGCGTGTCTAAGGTTTAAAATCATTGATGTAAACAAAAATATATAGGTACGATTTTTTTTACTACCTGCACTAATGGCTACGTGGTATGAATATCATGCTCTAGAGGCGTTTTACTGAGTAAATTATTTAGCATCTCTAATGCTTTTCAATCCTCGATTTTTCCGTTTGGTAGTCCCCAAATATTCGAAGTCCATAACACTTGAATTAAACTCGAGAAGTAGGCCTATGGGCCAGTTTCATAGTCAGATTTAGTACGCCTCAAGTGCGGCGCTATACTAAATACAAGACGTCACCTACCTGAAATTGAATGGAATGGGCCAGGTTCATATGCGAAACTGGCCCATTCCATTTTGGTCTAGGTAGGTGTCGTCCTGTATTTAGTATCGACTCGCACTTTAGGCGTACTAAATTTGACTATGAAACTGGCCCTATGTCTCGACAGTCTATCCGCTTTGAAAGTAATACCTCGAAGGATTTTTGACAAAGATAGAACGTGGATCATTAAATTGATTTGCAATTCAATAACAAAAGGAAATACAATTTTAATAATCAGGCCACTTAAATGAAATTACGATAGATTTAAATGTTTTTCTTAACAGCGATGAATCATTAATCATATTATTTAGATCAAATAAGTGTATTGCTGACAACTTATTTAAAACACAAATTAGTAAAATATACTATTGAGGGGCCATCGTGAGACTATTAACTGATTTCCTATAATAGGCAGATAATTATACAGTCCAAAAAAGTTATATATTTTATTGTCAAGTAGCCTACCTGGCAAGTTAAAATTAATTATTAATTAATAGTAATAATAAGGACGGATCAGGAAATGATTGTCGGTTTACTATAAATTAAAAACTGTTAAAACAAGTGAATAATTTTGTGTAGCTGGGAAGAACGCTCTGTAAAAATGGAAGGATAGATTGTTAAATCTCGTAGAGTAGTCGGATGTATGTGGACTATTGCAAAGAATCAAATAGTATCGAAAGAGGCAAAGATGGCAGGATATAAAAGTGTGTTGACGCTGAAATTGTTTTATGGATATGGAGCGTGGTTTTTTCAAGAGAAACACAAGAGCAAGATGAATGCAGTTGGAATTAGACATATAGGAAGCCTATATGGGAAAACATGTATGGACAGAGCCAGTAATTTATGGGCGATAAAGGAGTGCAGGTCAGTGTAAAAGGTAAGTCTCTCGAAGTCTCATCTCGAATATGACTTATTTTCATCCAGGAATTTTTTTTAAAAAGGGTTTCTTCGACGTTTTAGAACTTTTAAGTAAGATATACTCTAGTACAAAACGAGAGATCTCGTGAATAGGGGCCTTGTCGAGTCTGGTTTGCTGGTGAAGAAGTGGTCAGGGTGTATTTTCTATAATCATCTCTTACAATCCAACTACGTAAATGCAAATACCTTTATTCTATATCAGGGATCCCCAATTATTTTTGATGGAGGTCCGTTTTAAAAACTTGACATACTTTCGCGGTCCAGCAAAACTTTTACAGTGACTCTAGTTGAATCCTTACAGGACTCTACTAATTCAAAAACAGGATTTTCTTTCCTTTTAGTTGATTTACTTATTTATTATCGCTGGCCTTCCGTGTCTACTTCCTGCCTACCACCGAAATAGCCAAAATTTATTTTGTTCGTCGTTATCTCATCAAGGTCCTTAAAAATGTATCTGCTGTCCTCCATTTGGTGACCACTGCTCTATACTATACCTACCTTATACTTACCACATTAACACTTGCGTACAAACCAAACGGTTAGTGTGATGTGAGGGGAAACAGGTTTTTTTATGTTTGCCACAAGACTAGACTATCTTTTTTTTTTACTTGTTCTACTTACTTTGGAACTAACGTTTAATTAGTTTTAATATAGTAGATTTATATAATTATTGTGGATGATTATCATCATTCTAATAATTACTATACATAATAAGATAAAAACTAAAAATTACCATAAGTAAAAATTTTAAAAAAATAAAAAATCATACAATCTTATGAAAGATATGATACTTTTGAGTATAGTGGTTGTTAATGTTTGATACGTTTTATCTGTATGTACTGATTAACATGGGAATCGGGAACACAATAACTAATCCCTAGCTAGAAATACATTGAGTTTCTATTGTTTGCATTCTTTACTTGATGACGCCGATATTAGGATGAGTGAAATGGCTTATTTTTATTTTTTTAATGTTAATTTGGTAATGTTCTTAGTTTTTTAAAAAAAATACGATACAAATATTTCACTCATCTGAATTTCGCTTTCATTTAATAAATCATCTAGGTTACAGCACTTTGTTTCTACGTTTAAGTTATTGTGTGTGTGTACGTGTGTGTGTGCGTTGTCTGAGTGGTGCGCGCACGCGCTAATTGGGTAGGTATCATTAAGATATAATTTTGAGTAAATTTAGGCCTACCTTTATTTGCATAGAGTGAAAGTGAAACCATTTAATAAGTCAACCTCTGCTTGGTTCGGTGGCTGTATGTTCTAAGGCATCACTCTTGTGTTAAGCTAGACTGCTGGCGACAAGGAGATCGGGTTGAATCTCGGTCGGGTGTACGGAGGGTGTTTATTCCTGAATATTTTTTCCCTCTCTCTCCACACAAATTCGGTTACACTTCCTCTAAATTAAACCTTCCTCATATTAACTCATTAGCGTAATTAGTACATATTTGTATAACCTAAACAGGTAGTAAGATGCAGTGCTAGAAAAAAGTCAACCTCAGTACACCCAGCCGGTATTTAACCCCTGACATACCACTACCGGCAAACCCTAATAAACTATCTTGACGTTTAGCCCGTGTGATCACTGGTGAGGGTGATTTTATTTTAACATGACTCTAATATTGGGAATGAGCCTTAAGACGATTTAAACCATATCAAGCCGTGCTAAGCAAATTATGTATTTAAAATATAACATATTCTATAAAAACTATACATCAAGTTATTAAAGTAAATACATCCACACAGATATAAAGGCCTAATTCATATGAATGCATTTATTTTTCTATTCGTAGATTTTGAAAAAAATGATGACTTGAAATGGGAATCAAACAGGGGCACTTGGCTTGGCGTGCCAATCCTCTACCACTGAGTTAAACAGCTATCCTCGTGCAAGACTAAGAGTCCTGGGTTCAATTCCCGTGTCCAGATATTTTTTTTTTAAATTTGCAAATACAATATCTGAAGCGGCTGTATCCGTACTAAAAGATAATTTCGCTTTCTCAAGACTCGTTAGTCATACACAATTAATGATAACAAACCTATTCTTTCTCCATTTTTTCTTTGTATCAATAAAAATTTAACTACATTTATTTAAATTAATGACTTATTCCTAAGATTTGATATGTTTCTGTCATATATAATATATTATAAAATATGTATATCTAACTCCCACTTACTAGACAAAATATTTAATTCTAGATGTAAACCTTCGTTTTCTTCTGTTTTTTTAGCATATAAGCCTACCACCAGAGTTTGTCATCTAGATATTCCTTATCTTCTTCTGGCTGCGGCGGATACGTAACTCTTCTGAGGGTGGGCCAGAATGTAGCTGCGGTTACCTCTCCCAGTGATAGTGACGATAGTGATGATGATGATTATGTGGTGCCAAAGTTAAGTCTAATAGAATCTGATCATGTCATCCATAAGAACAATTCCCCTTCAGTAAAAAAAAATACCTTAGGAATCGAACCCAGTACCTCTAGATTAGTAGACAGGAATGCTGACTACTATACCAAGCGTCCGGCCAAACCTTCGTGATATACAGTAGTGAGATTAATCTAGTTTTGTTAACGCTGCAAGCAATTTTGTCCTGTTCTTTTAAATTAGACACCTGTGCGATAATAGTTTTTTTTTCCCCTTACAAGTTTCTTTTCTCTTAATGATATAGCAAAGCTTGTTCTATATTTCAAGTTAAAACTGCGTCCTTGACATTTAAAAAAAAAAGTAAGAATAGAAAAGTTGAAACTATCAAATGGGTGCATTTTTTTTTTTTCAAACTAGTCTGTACAGTTATACGGCGTATTAAATAATTCCATGGTATGCGGCGACAATTAACTTTGATTATTACTTTCTCTAAACTCCACACGCCCTAACACGTTATGATCTTTTTTCCTTTTTTTTTTAACAGCGCGTATTCCTTACTACCCGTTCGGGTATATACGCTTACTATGATCTTAGAGTGAATTATTTAACAATTGTTTGGTTCAAGATAACCCACATCGATATTTACGTGGGATATGACATCAACCTAATCTTGTCTTGTTTGACACAAATTTGGAAGATCTGGATTGGAATCCTGGCCTCACGATGTCTGGATCATGTGCAACGGTGTGAAGCGTCACTTAACTGTTGCGATGTGTTTGATAGTGACAATGAAGAAGTATTGTTAAGATTGCTAAACATTTTCCAACTCCGGATCATAGAGTGTTTACCGGAATCCCACGCATAGGAAACCGTTGACGGTATCTTAAACAAGTAGCAGAGGGACGACCATCGCAGAAGCCGTAAACATACAGAATATTTGCAGAAGATGTGAATATGTGTAGCATTTTCAACAATACTTCTACAATGTCACTATCAACAATCACAACGGACAAATGACGCTTCACACCATCCACATGATTCAGACGGTGGTGCTTCACGGCAAAAAGGAAAGACAATATTGCTTGACAAACTCAAAATATTCTACATTCAAATAGCGCTATCTCGAAAACTGTTTGGAATATCACACACGTGTGTATACATTTTTTCTTATAACTAACATATAGCATTGACCCTTCCTACTGAAACACTTGTATATCGTCTAAATTCTATTTTTCCCCCACTCCAAACCTATTTGTGTGAATATGTGGATAACCAGGATCTGTAGTAAGACGTGATGCACACACAAAAAGAGTCGAGAATATTTTTGTATTACATCTCTGTGCAAATGGAATGTAAAGTGTTAAAGGTTTAATAGACATTTGTTTCACGGTGTACCGTTCTTACTGTCCGCCTGGTCTAACCGCATATCTATTACTTTACCATGAAGTAAACATACTGTCATTGTGTCATGTGCTTCAAACCTACTCTTCCCTTTCACTCAAAAAACACATCACCGTTTGAGCTTAAATTTAGTTTGGGATTAACTCAGACTTTCAGTTAAAATATAGGCTAATTAAAATTACTTATAACACTTAGCCTAGAATACCAGCCTCACTCTCCCTCCACGCAACTGCGGGTTCACTTCCTCTATATTCAACCTTCCCAATTCCTAACCCACTAGCGTAATTAGTACTTAATTGTATAACCCAATCGGGTAGTAAGACGCGCTGCTAAGTAAACGTATATCAAGTCTTGGGGAATAGTTTGAATTCCTTCCCATGGAGTTTATTGCATTTCTCCACGGTCCACTGGTCTGGATCCAGAGAGAATTGTACTGGACGACACTCTCTTGTCAGAGAGGACATTCATTATTACTTGCTGGTGGGTGACAGTTCGTCGCGAATTGCGCGCGCATTTGTGACAAAGCACGCACCGCGAGACATTCACAACGAACCGTGGCTTACATTCGAAACAGTCGTTGCGATAGAAAGAATAAAAGAAGAGTAGATAAAGAGTGGAGAGAGATGATAAAAGGATAAGATGTTAAGGGGGATAGAGGGGAAATGAATTGACGTACTGTACATTATACACAGTGTTCCAGTCCACCGTTTCTTACTGCCCATACAGACTACACGCATATTATTATAAAATGGGTGGGGATGAGAAAGGTAGAATGTATAAGGAATATACCCACATATGAGTAGAGGGAGAATGGGAAACCATTAAGGAAACACTACCTACAGTTCTAGTCCAATTTTCATAGGATCTGACAGCTAGAAACGATATTAAGTAGATGATTTAGCGAAGTTTGCTTGACAATATTGCACTCCATTTTATTATTTCTACTTGTTTCAGACTGTGTCTTTGGTCAGTGGACATAGTTCTGGCTACAGATACAGTGGTTCCCGGTTCAATCTCCGGTGCTTCCAGATTTTCTGTAGAGGGTGGTTCTGAAACAGGGTCAACTTAGCCTCATGAGGACAAATGGCTGGTTTTTTGAATGAACAAATAGCAGCGCTGGTCTAGAAAGCTGAGATTAGTGTCAAGGGGGGTTTGTTATGCTGACCAATTAAACCCTTTATCCGCAGAAGATTTGGAACTATCTTTTCTGAAAGACGGCGGCCTTTCAGATGGTATGACCCGAGTATAGGTTGACGCCATTATGTTACTGTAGTTATTTGGTTTATTTCCCTTTTTACTTTCTAATAAACAGCCATTATCAGTACAAAACCTTAAACTCAGTCGGTAGCGTGTCTGTCTACTAAGCTAAGGGTCTTGGGTTTGATTCTTGCCATGCCCAAAACAATTATCGTTGTTGAAATGTAAGTTTACCTTTCACAATGATGAACTGACTTGGGGGACTGGATGCTGTGTATGTTTTATATATAAGTTAGTTTATAAGTCGCGTGTTGAAATAATCGATTGGTTCGGAAAATGCACGTTAAATACGGTCACTCAAATAAAAAAATTAAAATGTGTGTCTCTTAAGCACTGTGCAATATCTACCTCAAGCAGAAGTCTGGAATTTAAAAAATTAGTAGTCCCTGTGCACGAACTTGTGTGCCTCGAAGCTGAATTTTAATTTTTTTATCAGATTATTTTTAATTAATAAAAAAACCAGGCGTGAAGCAAAAAAGGACTTGGACAATGCAGGGCTTAAAGGCACTACTTTAAAGTTACTTTCCACGTACAATAATTAAACTAAAGACATTTCTCTCTGGCGAAGCGGGCACTTCATCAAGTTAAGTTATAAATTTATCTCAAGTAACAAAACTTCACTTTAAATGAATCGCATGACATTTGATATCCATTATAATTAAACGGTTTGGCGGTCACATAATTATGATACGGTTTAATTCCAACGTTTCTAGTGTCATAGACTATTGAAAAAATAAAATCAAGGCTAGACAAGTAAATTAAAATTATTTTCATCGTTTGAGTGGTTTGATAATAAATAATACCACGACCCTTCAAGTATAATTGTTCATATGTCAATGTCTTATGTTTAATCAAGATACATTTTTCCTTGTCTCCATTTAATTAGATCATTTTCAAGCTTTTGAATAAGGTAATTTGCAGAACATACCTAATTTATAATATAATTTTTTTTAACAGTCAACGATAAATAATCTAATTTGCAGAATATACATAATTTATAATACAGTTTTTTTTAAGAGTCAACGAAAAATCTGTTTCATTTGTGTGTACAGAACTACGTGTATGGTCTATCTGCATTCTTACACTAATGAGCTGGGGATGAGAAAGGTAGAAATTAGATTAAAAGTAACCGTATTTGTGCGAAGGAAATGTGGTAAACCATCTATAAACAAGTTATCCCAGGATACATGTTCAGGATTCAAGCTCTGTCCTTCCCATCAATGGCCAACTAGACATGTCGAGACTAACAATTACGTCCGAATACTCACATGTGTGGTTAAGATTGTAAAAATTCTATTTATTCAATAAAAGATACATCTCAAGTCTTATTCGTGTTGACTCTAAAGTTTAGATTATATCGTATTTTTTTATTAAATCTAGAAAAAGTTTCTCAAGAGTAAGATTGGTTAAATTAATTCAACAATAAAAATTTTTACTGCACAATATAAACATGTGTGTAATTATAAGCAATAAATAGTGATGCAATGATTTCATATCATTATAGCCTACAAATTTTAAGGGATCGAACTTGCTAATTTATGCTTTTTGCGTACCTTTGTTAAGTTAGAATAATTAAAGTAGATCAAACAAATCATATGAAATTTTAGTTAAATTGGGAATATAAAAAAAACTTGTCAAGCTAATTGAGTTTGGGTGTGACAGGGTACGGGTTGGATCTCACCAATCAGTTTCTATCGGGCTACATAATGGATTGAAACAAGGAGATGCATTTTTCCCATTACTCTTTAATATAGCCTTAAAATATGCTATTAGGGTAATGCAAGAGAGTAGAGAAGGCTTGACATTAAACGGTACAATACAGATATTAGGGTACGCAGATGACTTAGTTTTGTTAGGTAGGCTAATAGTAAGGAAGCTGTTTCAAGAAATGCAGACATTTTATCAGAGGCTAGTAAGGAAATAGGTTTAGAAGGGAACTTTGAAATGATTTAGTATATAATCATTCAGAGAACACAGATTAAGTATGATAATTTAGAGATTACTGCGAGCCACATATCATTTGACAGGGTTAATGAATATAAATATTTAGGAAGCATTTTAACTGGCAATAACGATAATAGATTGAAAATTAGGAAAAGAATACAGTCGGGAAATGAAGGTTATTACTCATTCAGTAAGTTGTTTACGATTCGCCTAGTTTCAAGAAATGTAGAACTCAAGAATAGTATACAAAACAATAACTTTACCGGTTGTTCTCTCTGTGTGTGAAACATAACGATTTCCATGATTATGGTACGCCATTCACAGTGCAGAAACATGTCGGGTTAGTGAAGTTCCGGTAAATTCCAGCTCACACAGGAAAACTGGAAGGAGTACAGGGATTTTAAAAAAACACAAATAAGACTAGGATAGTATTAAAAAACTCAAAACCAACTTTTAGGCTAATTACTTGGTCACTAAAATGTATTTAACTAAACTAACCAACTCTTCATATTTAGTGTAATATATCTTAACTTGGTATTTTAAATTGTCTTTTATTTTAACTTTTTAAACTATTTGTATTGTTAAGTTTTGACTCTGAATTCCACTGTGGACGCTTGTCAGTTCATAGTTGTTATGTCGTGGCGTTATTTTTGTATCTATTTGACTTATATCACAACAACGCTACCAATGTAAACAGATATTACCAAACTATGCCAACTTCTTATAATGGCAGATATAATGTATTTATATACAATATTTTAAAGGTTACCTAACCAATTTAACTCATACTTGCATTTATTAAATTACAATAATATCTAAATCTTGACCTTATTATAGTATTCACTCCTTACGAAAGATCAAATTAGAATGTTCTCTAAAATGTTGACCTTTATAATTAATCAAATATCTTGGGGCTTTATATTTTGACCGTAATCTATTAGTATCTAATTTGTATTTAAAAAATATGATTACAAGGAAATAGAACTAACTTCACGGTCTTCCTTCTAAAATCCTGAGAAATGTCAAATAAAATTAGGCAAATGACTAACACCGCACAAGGTACCTCACTATCAACTTTAAACGAAACTCTTGATTTTCCTATAGTATCTAAAGTCCTCTTAAATCCACACGTGAACAATCATTTCCACACTCTTTCTTTGGGAAGGTTTCCACTTATGTAAGGAGGCAACAATAACAAAAATAGTTAATTAGCAGTTTTTATTTGGTCGTAAGGTGTTTTATGAGATGATAATTTGATGTTCCCTACGGCTCCTAACCGAGAGGTTGGCAGGAGGGCTAGAAACAAATAAAACTTTATGTCGGTAATAAATTGCAATATGATGAACACTGAACAGTGAAGAACACATCTCTATCCGACACGATGGCTATGTAAGGATATTTATCACCTATAGCTCAATAGTGCCAACATAAACCGTACTTAGCTCACTTTGTTTCGTGGTGTATTTTATTTTAGTGACAATAGTATTGAAATAACTATTAAAATCTAAATTTGAATAGCAAACGAAAACCAGTATGTAGTGTAGTAAATATATTATTTAAATTCTTATTTTTTTCTTAATGCGTCTAAATATCTGCCCAGGTTATAAACGTATGTTCTTATTTTCACAAGTGGGGTAGATATGTGTAAATTATAATTGAAAGTAAATGTATCCACATTTGCGTGGAGAGATGGTGGGAAGCCTTTTATGGAAAACCACTCTCAGTACACCCAGTTGGGGCTCAAACTCAGACATTTATATCATCACAAGGCTTGATGGGCAGGAAGATTATTCTACGTTCCCACCGATACAGTTTTACGCTTACCTTTAAATTAGTAGCTTTCTTATAAAATACATATTTACATATTATAATATATTGTTACATGTATTAGAGAAAATGGTCTTTACTAAAAAAAACTAATATATTTAAGGGCTCTCAGATACGTGCTTATTGAACCTAATTTCCATGATAAGAAATGTAGATTCTTAAAAAAACTGCACCAGCATTTTCTTGGAAAGAGGAAGCAAGTGACAGTGTAAAATAAGGAGCTGCGTGACCAAACTTGGACCTAGCAAGTCAGGGTCAACCACTCGCTTGAAATTTTAAGTAATAGTTAATTAAATGCACAGTAAACAATTTTTGTTTACTTTATCAGCATTTAAATTCTCTCCTTCTTTTCAGTTGAGAGATTATAATATATAACATTTATAATATATTAAATAAGAATAATCAACTTGTAACTATATTTTGAACAATTTATTTTTGTCACTCATAAGAAAATTATTGTATATTTTGTATACTTTTGGAAATAAAAAATGCGTGTTAAAATATAAATAGGTGCTACCTAAGCATGCATTCAAATTTGAATATAATTATTTATAATAACTTACTTTATACAATTATATTAATTAGATCAATGCGTGACAGGTAATAAGTTTGAGCAAACTCATGCAATTATAAAACATAGAGTCAAGTACTTCACAAAATCTTGTGTATGTAACACTATTTTCACTGGTGACGTCACTTAGTTTTGACAATATTAGTTTTAGGTCAACACGGGGTTATTTAAGTACAAAGCTGCCCAGAGGATTTAAGTGGGGCGGTGGAATTTCAGGGACCTTCATTCACACCAAATAATTAAATTAATTTAGGTGCTTTATTAATTTTTATCAACATAATATTCATACTTTATCAACTCCACGCAAATGGAGGTATATTTCCCCTCAATTCTTTATTTCTCAGATCTACCTAATTAGTGTAAGTTTACGATTAGCCCTGACAGGTATAAAACCTAAAGACATAAAAAAATCAAATCAATTACAATATTAACTTTCCAATATTAATACGTATTTAGGACATATATAATACATTAACAAGTTTACAGTTGTAAATGCATTTAAAAGGCCTACTAGTTTGATGGTTTGGGCTCTAAGCTCTAAACTTAAGATAAGGTGTCATGTCATTGACACAACATAAATGTATCTACAATAATATTTAATTAAATTTAAAAACCTGCTTACTTGGCCGCATGGTCTAAAAGGCAGTGATTTCAAACTCCAACTAGTCAAAGGGCCATTTTCACAAACTCTGGGTGTGTTGCAAGCAAGGGTGTGGAAAGTTGCTTTTTCTAGTAGGAGTCCACTAACAAATTCTAAGGGGGTTCAGAACCCGCCACGCCACCCCCCCATCCGACTCAGCCCTTTCTTTCAAACGTTTCATAGTTAGCAAATAATGTTTTGAGTAAGTAGGTATGTTAAGATAATAGGCGAGGGAAGGGTAGTAAACCAATCACATACGCTACAATCTCCACATCTGACAGTTGTTCTATTATTTGCTGCTCTTTTCTCAGGGGGATTTCTCAGGTGATCTTACAGGTGATGGAAAAATAATTCCTTCTTTTCTCGGACCCCAATTAATCAGTTAATGCCAAGAAACGTCCATTGTTTTCCAATACCGTATGAATGTATGAGAAAAGGAGTACAGTATTTGAAATGTTGACAGAGCTAATTTTACAATCGAAAGTTTTACAAGGTGAATATTAAAATATTCACTAACCAATATTTGGTTGATGACATGTACAATTAAAACTGTAGTAGGAGTATATATACTTGTGGTCCCCCTTTAAGGGGGCGTCCAACAAAATCCAGGGGGGTCCAGTTTATACCAAGGGAGTCGTCCAGACCCCCCAACCCCCACCTTTCTACGCCCTTGGTTGCTTGGTTGCTTGGTGTACTTAAATATATTCTATCCCTAGGAACAACTTCCTACTGCTAGCTGGAATTCGAACTCTGACCTCCCTAACACAGGCAAACTAAAACAAACGATCCTGATGTTTAATCTGCGTGTCCACCCATGTAAGTATTCACTTTATACTTTATTAAATACCCCTAAAATCATTAATGCCCTTTTAAAATATCCAATAACTTAGATTTTCTAGCGGAATAATCGAAGCAGCTTCAAATTATGAAAATACAATTTCCCACGATTTTGTATTTAAAGTGATAAAAATATATAGCAAAGTTTGAAGTAGTATTAAATGGTTTTTATTATTCAAAATTATGTACTCACTAAAATCAAACCCTTTCTTTTTGTGTGCGTAAAAGACTGCAGGCCGGATAGTAATATAAAAGTATTGGAGACAAACAGTCCGGTCAGATATGTCTTGCGGGCCGGATGCGGAGTTTGCAAACCCTGGTCTTATAGGGCCCCTACGGGATCGGTCAGTATGCATCAGTATTTACAACGAGACCGTACACGGTCAGTATTCGTATCATTATTTTTATCAGTTTCAACTCCTGCATGCAACGTGCAACAACATGGACGATAAGAAAAAGGCGTGTGCAGTCTGTGTGTGATACTGAGACTAAAGGAAATACTGACGAGCGTGCATATACGGCCAGTACTACTGTCATTCTCTCCCACCTCTTGCAAGACTGACGGACTGATACTGATGTGATCAGAACATTCGGATCACATCAGAATGTTCGTAAGTCCGTCCATCAGTACTGCCCATACACGCTCAGTCAGACTCTCAGTATTAATTATTACTTTTAAGGCTTCACTCTCGTGTTAGACTAGACTGTCGATGACAGAGATATTGTAGTTTGAATCCCAATTGGGTGTACTGAGAGTGGTTTTTACGAAATGGTTTTCTACGATTCCTCCACGAGAATGCGTATAGACTAACTCTAAATGCAACCATACCCATCCTTAGCCCATCAATGTAGTTAGTACATATGCGTATAACCTAAACAGGTAGAAAGACGCGGGGTTAATTTTTTTTCAAAGTTTCATGTTTAGTCAATGGATCTTTTTCTTGCTTGGGTGATCGGGCAAGTAACGATCCACTTTCCATTCAAACACACATGCATATATCTAACTATTTATCGTTTTATGTGGGCCATATAAGAATGTTAGTGTCTTCATATGTTTTATATAAACTAAGAGCTTATAAACTAATACCGTAACTATAAATATTAGATTTTAGATAAATCCAATCCATTAGTAGACAGTTTGTCATATTTGAATTAATCAGCCCAGGTTCAAAGATGATTTTAAGAGAAAGTCAAAGATATAAGTACCATAGAAGAACACATCTTACGGTGGTTGCTTATTCTAAAGCTAGGCGCACGTTGATTAGTCAAAATAGTCTGAAGCAAAAACTGTTTTGTCGGTTCATGACTCAGCCCGCTTTATCCAATATATTCTTAGAGGTTCAAAGCATACTGGTTAGTTTTTAGTCGAATCTCAAACATTTTTTAAATCAGGGCATGTCCCAACGCTCCCCGTATGAGGGCCGCATAAGTTCTTGGGGAACAGGCCGAAGACCATACATGAAATTTATAGGACCTAGTGTCCAAATATAATAAAAAAATTACCCTAATTTTTTGTTTATTTCTGCAATTTGAAGTATTGTATTTCAATTTGATCTAGCGGACCGCACAGAATGAGCTTGGATCCACTTCGGTGGCCCCATGGTCTAAAGCGCTACTCTCGTAGAATACTAGACCGCTGATGACGAAGAGTTCGAGGTTCTAAACTCGGTCGGGTGTATTTAGGGTGATTTTTCCAAATTTATTTTACACTCTCCATCCACGAAAATGTGGGTACACATCATATTAATATAACCTACCTAATCCATAAAACCATTGGTGTAATTAGTACATAGGCACCCGCTTCGTTAGTCTTGCGGTCTAACGCGCTAATCTCGTCTTGGAATAGACTGCCGAAGACGGGGAGTTTGGGGGTTCGATCACGGTTGGGTGCACATAGGGTGGTTTTCCTAAATAGTTTTTCACTCTTCCTATATGCAAATACAGGTGCACTTACTCTAAATTAAGCCTTCCTAATCCCTAACACATTAGTGTAATTAGTACATAGTCGTATAATCTGAACGGGCACTAAGACGCAGTGCTAAAAAAAAAGTACATAGGCGAATAGTACGAACGGGTAGTGGAAGGTGCTGATAAAAAAAATGAGCTCAGGGGCCACGGGTTTGACATGCCTGCTTTAAAGCAGTGTTAATATGTATTTAATCCTGATTGACACCGAAACAAGATCTCGGAGGTTTAGTGGGAACATATTTATTTCTGTACGTGACATTGACCTACACGGTTCAAATTGGATCTGCAAGAAGCTTTGTGTGAGGTGCAAGCCTATCGCTAGAGGTTTTTGTTCGAGATGGAATTGGATGACAAAAAACTCATTGTATTGATTTTAACTAGTTTACCAGTGTATACCTTAAGAAAACTACACAATAGAGATGTAATAGGCTTTTTTTGGGATGAAGTAGCAAAATAAATGGAGGACTACACTGGATATCATTCATGGCCACTATTGGGAAACGGCGTTGTCATTATCTCGTTTTTGTGTGGACAATCTCGCCTCAAATATAAGACAAGTTTAGCAACACCGCTCCAGTTAGTCGAAGTTGCCATTCGATCCTTACCTCAGCATACCACCTTCCAACATAACTGAGGAGATTTGGTAAAAGTTAACTGAGAGAGAGCGAAGATAAAGCTTTTCTCCATAAGATATACAGTTCCCTCAGTAATTATATTGGGTATAAGAAAAACCCAATTCGGTGACCACATGGTATAAGGCACTATTACCACAAAAGACTAGACTGCCGAAGATGGCGAGATCGGTGATAAATATACATCGGGTGTACCGAGGGTGGTTTTTTCCTAAATGGTTTTCTATTATCCCTCTACACGATCGCGGGTATATTTTTTCTAAATTCAACCTTTCTAAACTCTAACACATTAGTGTAATTAATACATAGGCATATAACCCAAACGGGACGTAGGACGCAGCACTAAAAATTTAAAAACTAAGAAAGGAATAACAGGAATTGTTTGCTTGTTCAATAGAATGATTTATTTGGAAGTAAACCTCAATTTATTACGAATGTATAGGAGGCCTACCTACATATATAACAGTTGTAAAATTCAATTGATCTACTTTCACGTATTAATAGGTGAGGTCACATGATCTGAAACTCTCATTTTTATTGATATTATCAAAACCTATAAAGCAACACTAATAATATAGTTAGATGTTTTCAATGTTGACTGCAAAAAATATGTTTGTATTATTTAAAAGCTGCTCCAAATATCCATTCGTATTCATTCTCTGATACGTTTCAGTGGTATAGGTTTTTTCTTATCACCACGTCTTTCTACCTGTTCAGGCTTTACGCAAGTGGTATAGGTGGTCTAAATTGTTTTCAGAAGTGAACCTATTGCAGACTGGTTGATTAAGGTGGAAGTGTAGGAGACGCTAGAAATTGTCAGTGTTTTTGCAGTTTTCATAATAAAACTTTGTTTTTGGCCAAAATAAATCAAATATTGCTTCGATACAAACATATAGTTTAATTTTCTTTACATGATGATATCAAAATTTATTAAATATTTATCGAGGGTGTCCTGGAATTTAATGACAACTCATTCTCTTAATTTAAAACTTTGTAATCTAATGCTGCCATGTTCATTATAGATATTCAACAACTTGTGATGTCACCATGTGAAGAATTTTAAACTCTATGTTCCTACTGAAACAATATTTGATTTATTTTGGCAAAAAACAAATTCTTTTTGCTTTAAAATCTGAAAAAACTCATATATTTTCTCGCGTTCTCCACGCCCCCACCTAACGTGTCTCGCTTGACTCAGATTGGTTCTGTTATCTGGCTCAGCACTCACCACGCAATGAGAAGGAGATGGCATAGTTCACTTACCTCCCCTTAAGGCAAGTTTCCTTATTATTAAATACTAGTCATGTAGTGTTACGAGAGCAGGAAATAAATTATACTCTGGCCTAAGTGTCAGCCATTTAACTTTCATTGATCACTTTTAGAAAGTATTGAGTACAAGAAAAATTCCATTTATTTCATAGATGACATTTTTAATAGGTTATTTTGTAAGCATGATGAAGCGGTTATAGAGGTCAATTGCAAGTATAAGAGGTCCTTGACTGAGCTCAGGATCTGCCTAAATAAATTAGTATAATCTATAATATATGTATGGTAAGTAATGCATGTAATATGCAGTGAATATAACATATATGATAGGATTTGGTAAGAATAAACCTGTAGAAAATATAAAAATATATTTTTGCGGTCAACAATAATGTAATTTTTTTATTAGTGGTATTTAATAGATGGTATGTATGTATGTATGTATGTATGTATGTATGTATGTATGTATGTATGTATGTATGTATGTATGTATGTATGTATGTATGTATGTATGTATGTATGTATGTATGTATGTTATTATGAATTCTTTATATGTTAAACATTTTAGTAAAACCAAACATAATAAAACCTAGTCCTCCATGCTTCTTGATCACCAATTTAAGGTTAGGTTTTGTTATGTTGGTATATATTATAGACAGGCTTAAAAAACAGCTTAGGACAAATCTTTATTAGCGTTGATGTTCAAAGCAATAAATAATATAAAGCAGGCCTGAGTTACATAAACCTATTAGAATACATTCTACAAATTTAGGCTCTAATTTAACTTAATGGGGTAAAATAATCCGTGGATCCATCTATTACATGTTACCACGTCTCTTTTTAGTAAGGTCTTAATCCAAAAGGCCAAAGGTTCATTTAGATTCGAGGCATAGTGAAAGGTTAACCGTTCATTTAAGTGGACACGTGCTAGACACATAATTATTAGACGTCCATACACCTCCGGTTATAAAGGAAATGTTTCATTGGATTCTTCAAGAACGAGCAACAGCTAAAAGTTATAGTAGGATTCTGATACGAAGAAACTTTTAGAAAATACTACCAATTATTTTCTGGTCATCTTTGATATTATTGTACTATATTTTTAGCACTACATTGTTGGCTTTAATATTATTTATAGGCGTAAAACTCAAACGGGTAGTAAGACACGGTGATAAAAAAATAAAAATTATCCATCTAAGGTCATTATTACAGATACATAGTTTGACGTATATCCAAAATATCCCAAATATTTTCTTCTATCTTTCTTTTTGAGCACTTACTACCCGTTCAGGACATCATCAAATTTACCCACGTGGTTGAGATGGGGGATGAAGATTATATAGAAAATGTGCCCGTATTTACATGGAGGGAGAAAGGGAAACAATTAAAGAAACTAAACCCTCAATACAACCAACCGGGATTTGAGTCCCGATCTCCCCGTCATCCGATGTTCAGTCTTCTACGAGAGTCACACGTTGAACGATGCATACAAGTGCCATAAATGCGGTTCCTATTCCTTACTTTTTTAATTTTTTCTTAGCACCACGTCTTACTACCTGTTCAGGCTATATGCGTGTAGGCCTACTACTCACATTAATGAGCTAGGGATGAGGAAGGTTAAATTCAGAGTAAGTGTAACCACATTTGCGTGGAGGGAGAGTGGAATTTCAATTTTGTAAAAACCACCTTCAGCACATCCGACCGGGATTTTAACCCCAATCTCCCTGTCATAGGTAGTCTAGTAAATGGCAAGAGTAAAACCTTAGACCATAATCCTATATTAATCTGACTATAGTTAATATAGGTTTCATAATGATTTCTCACACTTGGACAACATAAGGAGTTTTTATTTTCTGAAAAAAAAAAAAGTAAAACACATGAAATTTCACATAGCACTAATAAATATACTGCAATATTGATAAATTTGGAACATTTAACTGCAAGCTCTATTTTGATTCAAACACGTGTTTTATCCTACTTTCACCTTCTCCTGAAGCAATGGGTTGCATAACGAAGTTACGAATTATTTGCTCAACAAACTCAAATTGTCGCATTTTAAAAGATCTGCCTTCACACTAGTCAATTTTATGAAAAACTGAAATTTTATTCCTCTATACTCCAATCTAAGCTATCCGGAAAAATGGCAATTCCGTATTTAAAATAATCTGACAAATCCAGGGAATTTATTAATAAGAAAATAATGGCAGCCCTGGCTGTGTTATTCAATTGTTGTTTATCTTTTGGAAAGCAAGCGTGAGGATAAGACTACTTTTTGATAGAGATGTGCGTTTTTTATTATGTAATTATGTAATTATGTAATAACATTTCGGTTGTCGAATGGCTTAAGGCGGTTGCCTCGGTAGGCGAGAAATTGCCGTGCGGACGTTCACATTTAACGCAATATATAGTTCTACGATGCATCATTTAAAAGTATTGTTCACGCCAAAATAAAGTCCAGGACTCCACCAAAGCTCGTTTTCCTTAGCAACCTATATTTTGAGTTTTACTGATTAAAAAAAAGTATGAATATGTAACATTAGTTCATTCTCAACTACTTTTTAATCATATTTGTGGAGTTATGAGAAAAGTCTTGATGAAAAGGGGCTCTAGATTTAGCGCTCCTCTAAAAGACATGTTTTATAGTCTTACAACATACAATTATTTTAAGATATTTTAGAACTAGCAGCAAACTTTCCTCTTTTGAGATGAAAAGTTCCTTAGTGTTCATTTTCCTCTTTTTTAATCGACATGAAAAAGAGTGGTTGTAGGGGAATGGCAAAAGGGATCATACACTTATGCCAAGTAGAAGAATAGTTCAGAAAACGAGCAAGACCATTGTATTTTAAGCCGTGTGGCCTGACAACAATTGATACCTTCTCGCTGACTGAGGCATCATTTTCGTAATAGAGTGGAATGCTGATGACTGGGAAATCGGGGCTTGAATCCCATTCGAGTGTACTGAATAATATGATTTTCCTACATTCTTTTTCACTCTAATTACACATAAGTGTGAGTACAATACCTCTAAATCTCACGTTCCTTATCCCGAATACATTAGCTCAGGGGTCGGCAACCTTTTAAGCATGAAAAGCCATTTTCCAAAATGTTTTACTCTGGGTGGCGCCAAGGAAAATGTCGATTATTATATTTGAATTCTTACCTTTTATTTGCGTATTTATTAGTGACAAGTTGAGAATAAACATATTTTAAATGTAATAAACAAAACATAGACTATAATATCATTCTTAAGATTTAAATATTTGAGCCTCAAATTTTGAGGCATGATATTGTCAAAAATTTATTTATGAAGATATTAATGGAATAATAAATTGATGACTAATGATGAATGAATATATAACAAAGAAGTTTAATTTCAAATAATACTCGACAACCATCGTTGTATTTATCAAACAAAACTAGTCAACACAAAATGTACAAATTAAAACATTTAAGACGATTGCCTAAAATCTGTCAAAAGGGTCCCATGGCACCAGCGGGAACCACGTTGCCGACCCCTGCATCAGCTTAATATGTGCAGAGCCCAAACGGGTGATTAGACGCGGTGATAAAATAAATATTAAAATTAAATATCCCCAAATCCGATTAAAAGTTAGCATGTTTTTATAATATTTCTATCCTTAAGAAATTAACATGTTTGCATAAGTATAGAGTCATAGACGCTAATATCATCTACCAAATGTTTGATTTCAAAAACGTTTACCATATGTTATGAATCAAATAAAATCAAACCAATCAGTCCAAATACTGCAGTCTTTAATCATGTGAACATTGATTTGTAGTTTAAATAACAACACAAGATGGAATAATTGAATATAGTATAACTTTTTAGCCCTACATTTTTTTTGGGTTGGCAAGAATTTGTGGTTGTTGAAGCCAGTTTATTTATTTTTTCAAACTAAGTTGAAGCCGACAAAGTAAAGTGGAAGTTTTCGAAGCTTCGCACACCTCTAATGTCTAACGATGCATTTTTATTTATTTCTTTGCTTGGTAAACGGCAGTAAATATTATCATTATATAAATTAAGATTTCACGTTCAATGAGGCTGAACTTACAACATTATAAGTGATTTAACTTTATATTAGTAGTTACTTATTTCAAAGTAGAATACTTGTTGAGGAAGATATAATTTGTTTTTTCAGTATGGAACCTATCCAAAAAAGTATATGATATATAGCTTTATATATTTTCTTGATAAAATGATTTTAATTAGTACATTATTCATAAATACTCTATTTATATCTCCTATATTATGTATATATAAACAAAAAGTAAGAATTCAAGAGACAATAACCATAAACATTATTTTATACTTTGTAATAAAACACATTATTGATATATATATCGTTGGTGCTAAACGTACTACGGTATATATATATTTTTATATAAATAAATATACATATATATAGGTATCATATTACGTTTAACAACAACGGTATTAGAGACTTACTATAGGGGTGAGAATTGATAGTATGAGAGTAAATGCATCGGTATTAGCGTGGAGAGAGCATGGAAACCCCAAGTCCTCCTCTGTCTCCAGACACCCGGTTGCGATTCAAACCTTGATATCATCTTTACCGGCAACGCAGTCCTTACGAGCCTACCGTTGTAAACCCTGTGCTCACTGGTGTGAGTAAATCTCACATTCTATAAGAAAAAATGTGCGTTTATTTCAATTATTAGCTGGCTATGCAGTTTAGGTCCTTTAGTTAAGCGAGCTCAGTATAGCTGTGAAATATTTTTTTTTCTCTAAAAAGCGCGTTCGAAGCTGTTAGCCAATTATTATAACTACTGTTATAACTATTATATGTTAACGGTAGATCATAAAACCAAATTCCACTGCGATAAGTGTTGCTTAGAACGTATTAAATAGTTTACGGTAAAATACTACTACTTGCCGTGCATGAATTCCAGGCATTTCCTTCATCAAATACTAAATAAGGATAATATTTTAACAGCTAAATTATACAAACTACCTGTCCGAGATGAATGAATTTAATTACATTTTTGAATTAAGTATGAGGAAGGAAGATTTATATTAATGTACCCGCATTCGCATGTAAAGATTGTAGCAATCCATTTAGAAAAATACTTTCTAAGTACGGGATTTGAACTGTGATCTCTGCGTCACTAGAAAGTTAGACTAGATGAGATGAGCCGGCTGCTTAGTCCACTTGACCAGTGATGCAGACAAAAATTAAATTTTTAAAAATATTCTTACTATTCTGATAGTGATATTTGAGTCGCTTTTAACTTTCTCGCGATCCCTCAGAGAGAGGAATTATTTTTATCATCAAATGAATAAAATTCGAGATGTTGATGGATGTAGACATTTCAAGACTTCCTAAACACGAAATAGCGTTTTTTCTATGCAATCTGTCTGTCTTCTGTGTGTCCGTATGTCTATACCTAGGCCACATCCTTGTCTGCGACCTAGGCCAAGAGCCGATACCATTTTAACAAAAGAGTTAAATTTTGGTATTAAGGGCTTACTTGATGTTCCACAAAGGAGTTTTTGTAGTTAGATATCTAACTTTAAAATAAAGAGTATCCTAAGGTCAATATAGAAAAAAAAATATATTCTCAAAATTGGTTCTAACAATTTTGATTAAAATTTGTATCCAGGAACTATTTAACATTCCAAACAAATTGGCGCCTCTCATTTTCCGGGAAAATGACCTATACTTTACTCTAGCGGATATCACCAATTTTGATCATATATCTCCGCACCTATTTTAGATACGTAATTGATTTTTATTGTAAAGTTGAGGCACAACTAAAAATAAAAAATTAGATCAATTCAAATATACTTTTACAAAACAAATATTTTCCAAGCTACAAGCAAATATATATCTTTAAATGCAGAGCTGGAAAATGGGGTGAGGTTTGTTATGCTATTTGGTTAAAACAGATATGTTCATTATTTCTCAATACATTTCTTTAACAGTGTATATTATTTCATTTATGCTCTTTGGGGGAATTCTATGCTCTTATTTCCATTTTGTTTCCACAACAAAAGCTAATATTTCGATTCACATAAACTACGAATAAATGCCTCAATTTTTAGGTAAAGAAACGAAATTTACTAAATAATTTTTTTACGTATGTTTGTGTTGACATTATTACTTTTAGGATTTTTTTATTATTTCTTACAATTTTTATTTTCTTTAAAATTATATTAGTCGAGTTTAACCAATAATTGTTATTAAGAGTGCCCATGTGGCTTTTCCAAATGGGGGGCGGCTTGGAATCCCATTTAACGGAGGTGTGGCACCCTCCCTCACCCCACGCCCCCCAAGAGAAAATGTCAGGAATTTGTGGGAATGAATTCTAAAGCATCTGAAACATAATTCTGAGCTAACTATGTGAGTTTCAAGAGTAAACTTTCGCAAATAAAAAGTTTCTGAAAAAATTTACAAAAAATAATATTTAGTTTTAGCTGAACCCATTGAAAAGAAACATAATTTTTTTCCCAAGTTTATTGAACAGAACAAAATGAAAATAAAACTGTTGAAGAGCGAATGAGAATAAATCTACATTTTAATCTCTGTTAACTCGAATATTGATAATTCTAAGTTGCTAATAGCAAATTGCGACCAAATTCCAAATTTTATTTTTTATAAAACTTAACAAAAAAAAGTAAATATGGCAAAGTGATAAGGGGAGCGAGGGCCCCCCAAACCCCTATTTAGGGACGCTCATGTTTATTATTATTATTAGCACCGCGTCTTACTACCCGTTCGTGTTGTACGCACTTACGCTAATGTGTGATGGTAGGATGATAGTGAGATGAAATGGAGGACCTACAGTTTAACGTGGAATCCGAACCACAGTAGAGGCCTGGCATTCCTCACATTCACAAGTTGTGATTAATACACATCTTTTCAGAGGTGAAGGTAGGGTTTGGCAATCAGATAAATCTGTGCCGGGACCGAGGATTGAACCCCGGACCCTCAGCATAGAAGTCTGACACCTTACCCCTAGACCACCAGGTCACCCTCATGTTCATTATATGTTGACAAAAATATAAGCATATACTAACATTGACTAGTATGTATGGGCCCTTAATTTTTTGCATTATATTTTATCTACAAACATCCACAAAATATATTATCGTTAGTAAAAACATGTACCAGCTTGGCCCAGAAATGTTGAAGTGGATTATGTTAACAAATATGAGGCTGTAATTTTCGAGCAAAGGCCTTTTAATTAGCTACCAAGATCTGTCAAAATCCGTGAAAAGGTTCAAACTATATCAAAAGAGCGATCAAATTATATATATAAACCTCAAAATGCAATATTTATATTTAATAGAATAAAACATAACTGTGAAAATATAAAAATTAAGGTTTTTTTTTCAGAAGAAAAGCTTCATATTTCCATTTAAATTTTATTACAATTAAATTTAAAACAAATTTCAAATACTTACGAGATTTCACATAATTATATGGTTTTATTAAACAACAAAGAAATATACAACTCCTGGTTATTTAAATAATACAATTTAACGCAGACAAAATATTTTCTGTTTTTAAAGTGATTCTTAGTATTGTCTTCAAATTGATCTTTTTTGTATTTTTTGATATTGATTTTTTCGCAGAGAGTAAACAATATTCCAAACACTTCTGCTTAACCAATTCTCCATATTTAATTGATAAATAACCAATAGACATATTTAAAATTGCACTCTTGGTTTTTAAGGCCATTTAAATGAGAATGTTAAAATGTTTGATTTCAGCCTATAGATGTACTTGTCCAGATCTTTCAAGTTCGGACTTAAAAGACAGGTTATAAATTATCGTGGGTATATTTTTCTTAAGGTATGAAAACGCTAGTTACCCAAGCTTTTTAAGTAGCCTACCAGAAAAAGCATCAAGTAAAATTAATATATCTCAATAGTTTGGAAATTATAAAAAATAATATTGTAATTTATATACGCAAGTATGGTATAGCATGTAAAGAACTATTTACAACATTTATAAATCTTCATACATTATTTACAATAATTTATAGTATTTTTCAATTTTATTTATAGTTTTTTTAGCACCACGTCTTACTACTCGTTCGGGATATAAGCTTTTGTAATAATTACGTTAATGGTTTTAGGGATTGGGAGGGTTACATTTAGAGGAAGCTATCCGCATTTGCGTGGAGGATAAGAGGAAAACCATTTTGGAAAAACCACCCTCAGTACACCCGACCAAGATTAGAACTTCGATCTCCCCATTATCGGAAGTCTAGTCTAAGGCGAGAGTAGCGCGTTAGACCACGCGGCCTCCAAAGCGGGTGTTTTTGTTATTTATAGTATTTAATCACTTAAACATAGTATAAAAACACGTCTTTATACTAACAATGTATATAAAACAAATTTAAACTCTAATCATACTAAACCAAACATTTATTAGCATTTTCATCCAATAACAGATTGACCTGATCGGTGGACGCTTGGTTAGAGGCGTTACCCTCGCAATAGACTGGACTGCTAATGATAGGGAAACCGGGGTTCTAGGACCGGTCAGTTGTGCTCAAGATGGTTTTTACAAATGATTTTCCACACTCTGTCCACACAAATGTGGGTACACTTCTCCTAAATTCAAACTTCCTTATTCCTTGCACATTAATGTAGCTAGTGCATATGCGTATAGCCTTAACAGGTAGTAAGACACGGCGCTAAAAACCAAAGATTGAATACAGTTTTATACATAAACTGATAAATGTGCAGGTATACTTTTACAGAGGCCAATAAAAGGTGGCTGTAGATCAAGTTCGAGCCCGAACGATGCACTTTCTTGTATTATTTCTATAATGTACATGATAATGCTTCTAAGAATTAAGTTGGTCGTAAAGTGTTGCTGTCTTAGGTTGAGTTATTTATATGCTCAAACCTATAACTGAGCTCCAAGATAAGAGAATCCATTATTACTAAGAAGACATTTCATTTCCTCTGAGCTTACCTAACCGAAATATTCATTAGTTATATTACTATTCAAGACAGATATATAGTAAAAAAAAAACGTCTTTAAGGACGGGGCTTCCTTCAGCTGGGGGCCCGGTACAGATGTCCGATGTCCCCCTAATACCCTCCTGTCATCGGTCCTACATATGGCCGTGGTCATACTAAGCGACTTAGGTACTTCCTAGCGACAGCGACTTGGTTGAATCACATCATAGGTGACGTTCTAGCGTCCTGCTGGTCACTGGGTTTTTGTCAAGGCGACTATGTCGCAAGTATGGTCGGTCGAGCCCTTAGACTTTATAGATGAAACAAATGAGATTACACCATTAACTTAATTGGTTTTTAAAATCAAGTATAATAATGCGTAAATATCCGGGGTTTTTTTTCCAGCGTATGGTATGAAGGTGTGGAGCCAATGTGAGTTTTAAACCCAACTAAAGCCTAATTAACCAAACCCTGGTCACCGCTGGTATATATCCTCTTAAGAGAAAGATACCTACCCAAGTTACCAGCAGGGAATCGAAGCCGGGACCCCTAGGTTCAAAGCCAGTTGCACTAACCACTTTACCAAGGGGTCGGTTGTAAGTATGCGTCATAAGGCGTTATATATTTTTGGGGGATTCACACAACTTTAGTTGTGGATCCAATGGGTGGAGGAAGGGGCGATGGGTCCGATCGTCCCCTCTCCCCTCCTTGCATATAAAATAATCAAAAATATTGAAACTAATAACTTGATGTTGTAAAGAATGAGGGCCTCTTAACATCTTTATCGCCCTATCTCATACAGGACCTAATCAAACTCTTTTAACTTAGCTCTAAAGTGCAGAAAAGCAAGTATTTTAAAACTAAAACTCTCCAGTAATTAGATTGCTAAGCTTAGTGTGATAGCCAATTATTTGTATTAATATACATAGTTTTTCTTTTAATACTGAAACATTTTAGGCCCATGCACATACTTATACTTTTATGTGACAGTGACTATATGTTTTATGTTGTTTAATTTTTATTGAAATTACAAATTTGTTAATCGAAATTGTACTTTTTTCCTTATAAGTCCTATTTATTATTATCATTAAATAAATTATGTTTTTATAAATTATATTATTATTATTATTATTATTATTATTATTATTATTATTAAATTAAAATCTTGATTATTTAAAATTATTAAATTTATCCTTAAAGGAGCCTTATGAAAAACCAGTCCCTCCCCCTCAACAACAGGCCCTGGATTAGCCCATGCACAACATAAGCAGATTATTACGATTTTTTTTTTCAAGTACAAATCCCACATAGGTTAGCATGCCTTCTAGCTTGAATTATTCGAACTAGTTCCGGAACCGTATCACATCAATACTAGGTATTTTCACAAGTTGTATTTAGATACACGTTCATGATTTGAGAACAATTATAATAATATATATGGTAATTATTGTTAATGTTCGTTGAAGAATGTTATACCAGCTTGTTAACTGAGCTAGAACCCCTTCAGGAAATCATCTGTCGGACGCTTGTGCATCACATTCTATGAATAAATTAAATTATTTAATTTCACAAATAGTACAAAACAGTCAAGTATTGGATTTTTGTCCTGTTCTTTGTATGAATACACTTTTGTATACTTAGACGAGATTATTTTCCTCAGTGGGCACTTGCTATAAATGTAAAAATAGTTTAGTCTGGTTTTATATTGACAGCGAGGTCGGAATTCAAATACCGGCTGAGTGACTTGATAATGGTTTTTTTTTATAAATCATTTTCCAATCTTTCTTTGTGTGGATGTGGGTACATTACTCTAAATTCAATCTTACTCATCCCAAACTGAAGGGGTAGGGAGATACGATAGAAGAATATATATAGGTTGGTTCTTATTTTTGAAAGCATGGATTAATAAATGAGACACCCCTGACAATGAGTTTCTTTTGATTTAAAAAAATCCGATTAAAAAATCGAATCAAAGTAAATTAAGAGGTAACTACCGACATTTCGAACGTTTAATATTTCATCATGAATGGTGATTCATTTTAGTAGCAGACCTATTTTAAATTATTTTGACAAATTAGCCATCATAATAAATAAATAATGTACCTTAGTGTGACATTGTTTCTTTAAAATTAATGAGCAACAGTGTGGTTGCTTGTGCAGGGATTCAAACTCTGACCTCCTCGCCATCGGAAAACAAGACTAGACGAGAGTGAAACCTTTTGTTCGCGCACTCACCGGTGCAGATTGGTATTGTTGATCGCGCACGCACCGGTGCAGATTGGTATTGTTGATCACGCACCCACCGGTGCAGATTGGTATTGTTGATCGCGCACCCACCGGTGCAGATTGGTATTGTTGATCGCGCACCCACAGGTGCAGATTGGTATTGTTGATCGCGCACCCACCGGTGCAGATTGGTATTGTTGATCGCGCACCCACAGGTGCAGATTGGTATTGGTTGTTATTAGCACTTCGTCTTATTACCTGTTCAGGTTATACATATATTTGTTAATTACCACTAATGTGTTAGGGATGAGGAAGGTTGAATTTAGAGGATGTGTATTCACATTTTAAAGGAGGGTTAGTGGAAAACCATCTATAAAAAAACCTCAGTACAACTTACCGGTATTCGAATACCAATTAATAATACTCAAGTAATATAACAATTTATTCAGCTGATGTCATGGAAAACAATGCAAAACTAAGTGGATGGAAAAAAAGTAAAAACTAAAAATCTTACACTTAGGCACATAAAGTTTTTTTCTTTGATAAACACAATATTTTCTATGACGTTTCAAAATATAATTGATAAGCCAATGAAAAGCAAGTACAGAAAAATTACAATAATTACATCTAATGGCATATTTTGTATTGATAGTTGACTGTTAAAATTCGATGATATATTAATTGTCAGTTTGATCTAATGTATCCTGTTTCACAGCAATCATAATTTGGTTTAAAGCTCACATAGCATAACTACATAATAATATGGTTGACGATAGTTTTTCTTCCAGCTCTTGCAGACAGTAAACACCACAGAAAAATTACTCATTCCTTCTTGGCTAGCCGAAAAACCTTCCGGTAAATTTCTAACACTCCAATTTTTAAGTCAGAACTTTACCATTTTTAGATGAAAGTCACTGCCATTCATCGAATTTCTAAAGTCAAGCATTTCAGTAAAAACTGTGTTTATGGGTTTAAGTTTTTTTAATTGTGTGACCATCTTAAAAGTTGGTAAAATCGACCATTTATATTGCTAAACAATCGGCTAAAACATTTTCCTCAATTAGACTAAGAGTATAAGCATTTTAAAATTGATAATATGAAACAGACATTGGCGCAGGAACAGTGGGAAGGGGTAAATTGAGTAAAATTTGGTAAATTTTACTCCCTCCTCCAAATTTTAATTGATGAATATGTTATGTTATTTGTACAGACCCAAATTCTAATATAAAGTTATCACCAAACACTTAAAGGCGAAGTATTTCATATTTATTGGCTTAACTTTTGTGTATAGCTATTTTTAATAACTGTGTAAAAAAACTAAGTCTAACTATGAGAAAATTAGGTTAATATGATATATCCTCTAAATAGCTAATGGAGACACCCAAAAATTTGCAGGGCCTTCTGACTACCTTTCCTTACGATGCCTCATCAAACCAAAAACGTCCCTGTAGCTCTGAAAACAGTTTTAATATAAAACAGAAATGTTAAATGTGTTGTTTTTAATCACTTATCAATATGACAAAATAATAAAAAAACACTACTCGTCCATCACCGTACCCATACGATTTGTTAGGAATAAAAAAAATACTAAGAGCTGGCAAAGGTTGAAGACAACAAATAAATAGAAGCAGTTTGTAGTCTTCTGTACAAAATATAATCCTATATCTAGACTATGTTTCAGACATTTCTTTTCATATATTCACAGAAATTATGTAAAAATCCAAAACTTATAGACACAACGAAAGTAGATTTGAATTAATTGTGCCCAAACAAGATAATAAGCTCTTATAATACCACATTTTCACATGGGGCAGACTTGCTATCCATGTCGCCTGAAGAGCTAACCGCAATGGCTAAGAGCTACGTCAGAACAGAAAACTTGGTCATCACGTGGTATGGTCTTGTTGGTTGAGGTCGTTCTCCGCTAGGAAGCACCACGGCCGCCGCGTCACTTTGATGGAATAGTGTGGCTGAAAACATAACCAGTGTTTAAACTGACACAGTAGGAAGCGTGAGGTAGCATTGTTGCGAGTTTGTGTGGCGCTCCCCTTAATATATTCATATGTTTTTAACTTTATGTGATATTATTTCAAATAACTTGTGCCCATCCGGTAAGTGCTCTACTACGACATAAAAATACACATTTTAAAAGATTCCTTTATATTAATAATACGGAAGTGACTTTTGACCCGGCAAATTAAAAAAAAAACGTGACAAGAGCATTATATTTTAAGGCATAAGACACGTAGTTGTAAAATAAATAAACAATAAACTAAACAAGTGATGTCAAAGCAATAAACGTAGCTCTATACTTTGTAATTCAAGTGTTCAAATAAACCGAAGCAAAAATGTTGTTTAAAACGAAACGACAGCGTAAACAAATACGAGGTTTTTCTTTTAAACGAAAATAAGGAGAGTGGATTGATGATATGTTCCTGTTCTAACAATGCTAACAAAATGCCTGTGTTTAACTAAGAACTTTATCAAGGTTTTCTGTGCTCTGTTTAAAATAAATATTTAACTTAGGGAAAATACAACTTAAGAGTAAGTATTAAACCCTGTTTATACTTGGGAACAATAGGAGGATAAAAAATAAAGATCAAACAGTTCTTTATTTTACTATCATTATTTTGATCGTTAAAACACATATATTTGAAGTGTGCACATTTATAGTAGAGTATCGTAGTTTGCTTTTAATACTTTTGTTTAAGTTATCTAGAATTGTGACATTCATAAAACATTTACAGGATCAAATTTATTTGAAAACGTGGAAGGCTATTCCATAACGGAGTGAATATAGTTCACATCAAAAACTAGTCCCTTTGACCAAACATTGGATTCTTTTACCGATTCCGTGTGATGGACATTTACTGTAAGTGTTGAAGAATATTTATCATTGTTAATTTTTGAACGGTTATTTTCATTCCTTAATTATATCGAATTACAGACGCGTAGTGTGGAGGCGTAAGGAAAATAAAGGGCGAGTTTTGACCGTGTGAAAGAAAACTGATTTCAGCACCAAGGTTCTGTTTTGCAAGGAGAGATGTGTGTTCCCGTTTCTTGACGTCTGTTTAGAAAGGTAAGTTAACTAGAACTTGAAATACCCCGTGTCTGCTGACAGTGTTGCTGACGCGTTCAGGTCGAGAGAGAGAGAGAAAAAAAAAGAAGGATCTATGAGAAGGAAAATCTAGGTGGATTCCGATACTTTCACTCCTATTGGAGTTATTTTGTCCTCTCATTCTCACCGGATCATTTATGTCACTGTCACTAATTTAGGTTAAGGGTGTTCAAACTAGTTTTTGAGGTATCGAGCACAAACAACATATTTTTGAAAAAAAAATCACTACCAAATGCATTAAATACAGCAAAACATCTTACGTCTAAATATTAAGATTATTTTGATCCTGGTTAAGAAACTTAAATAACTCCCCTCACCTACTTCACTGAATATCGTTCATCCATAATCCTCAGCATTTCCTGATATATTTTATTTTATAATTATAATTCGTATACATAATTGTTAGTTATGCTATGAATTATAAACTAACCTAAGATAACCTAAACTTCCATGTCTGAGAATATTAAAGGTTAGGTTATGTGTTTAATGCGATTAATAGCGTTGTTTGATAGGATTTTTCAATAAAACATAGGCCTATATACGGTTATCTTAAATCAGTCATAGTTGTGTGTTTGTTGAACATGCAAAGGGGGAAAACCTAGGTACTGACAAAATGGGCAGTATAGTGACATTTATAAAAGTTATTATTACAATTTTCATATAGTAGTCTAATACGTCAACTCATATTATCTGAAACTGTCCATTTTGATAGTCATAGATAGTATCAATGCCAATAAACAATAACACCATTATGAGAGTGAAATGTAAATATGTTGACCGCAAAAAAATGTGTTTGTGTTTTTTTTTAATGTCTTTTCTACCCCTGTTCTTACGTCTCAAACGTATTATTAAACCTCTTTATCAGTCTTCCTCCTCAAATTGTATTTACAGATACTTCATGCCTCCTCTACACATTAGGCAACAGCCTCGTGATATAGCGGTCAGAGCTCCTGGCTGCTGACCTAGAGGTCCCGGGTTCGATTCACGGCTGTACCAGGGGATTGTTCTCGAAAGGGGAATAATTTCCGTGGTCACCAGGGTCTTGTAGTTAGGCTTAACTTAGGTGTAAGATCTCCATTGTCTCCACCCCATTATGCTCACTAATATCATACCCTCGTCTTTTCGGGACAAGGAAAGAGCCTCCACAAAACGATTTAGTGCATTCGATCGTCCCTCAGGCACCGGCACATTAGTATTGGCTTATCTTTCCGCAAACTGAGTTAAAAGATTGCTCTAGCCCAGGCAAGCCACGTTCGGCGAGCGTACCCGAGTGAGCCCGAGGGCCAATGTTTAGGTAGACAGTGCACTCGTCTTTGCTCGGAGTCACTCGTTAACGTTCGGTGAGCGTACCCGAGCGAGCCCGAGGGCCGATATTTAGGTGGACAGTTCACTATTCTTTGCTAGGAGTCACTCGTTAACGTTCGGCGAGCATACCTCGAGCCAATGTTTAGATAGACAGTGCACTCTGCTCGATCTGACTCGGAGGTCACTCAGTTTGTAATACGTTTTTCGGGTCATCCGAGTACCCATAGGGAGACCGTAGGGTCCAATTGTTTAGGTGGACATGTGCACTCGTCTTTGCTCGGAGTCACTCGTTAACATTCGGCGAGCGTACCCGAGCCAATGTTTAGGTAGACAGTGCACTCGTCTTTGCTCGGAGTCACTCGTTAACGTTCGGCGAGTGCCATTCAACTCTGTGTCAGTTTTTTTGCCCGATAAAAAGGACTCGAACGAGCGCACACCTTTATGAAACTGAACCTATCTCGAATGAAGCCGAATGTAGGAACGGAAAGCATTCGTCCACATTCGTGACTTCGGCATTCGGCCAAATATTCAGACACACATTCGGGTGAATTCGAAGACGAGACATAACATTAAAGTAACCCGCGTCCGTGGATACGTCAAAATCACACAGTCAGGTTTGTCGGTGAAGGGGAGGTAAGAATCCTAGCCTCAGCCGGCTGTACCGAATTTTGATTTTCTAAATGATTTCCCTACTATCCCACACACAAATCTGGTATATTCTATTTCAAAAATTAAATGTATCACTAGCGTAATATTATTATAGATTTCGTGATGACCGGCTTCGGTGGCCGTGGTAGACCCTTCTAATCACCTAGATTTTTTTTTTGGTGTGTAGGGTGTAGCGCGTACTAATAAACTGTCACAGCATTTCATATATTTACTTTATTGAGATTTGAAATAAAGACCTAGAACATTAGAGGGAGGGAATCTACCCCCATTTGCGTGGAAGGAGTGTATGTGTGAAGAAATTAAATTATTTAATGGTCTTTTTATTTTGTCACTAAACTTATAAATGATTTGATAACTTATCACTAACTCTTAACTTTTAGTCTAGCTCAGTGAAATTCTTTGTCGCTGTGACATAATTATCTATCTGATAACAAGTTTTATTTAGCGCACTGCATGATACGCTGAAGTTGACTGGTTGGGGGGGGGGGGAGTTTGAGCTCGAAACGGCCGCGGGGGAGGTAGGTGTGGTCAATCACCCCCCTCGAGCAAAGTGTCTAGCAACCAGTCTTAGATTTAACTAGCACACGATTAACTTCTGTGGTATCGCGTAGCCACACAACAGGCACCACGTAGCCCCGGACATGATGTGTTGAAAACTAGGCCTTCAGACCTCCATATCACCAACATAGAAGAGCAAATAGGCACCAACCATAGATAGATGGATTGATCAATATAAGCTGCTATTTTTATTAACATATGCTTTAAAAATAACGATGTATATATTTTATGAGGAAACAATAATTGTTTGTTTGCTGAATCTTTTGCGGGCCAGATAAAATCAATCGGTTGGCCCTTGACTAACTGACCACTAGTCCAAGGTGTCAATCTTGCCATAGACTAGACTGCTGATAACAGGGAGATTGAGGTTCAAAACCCTGTGGGGTGTACTGAGGTTTATTTTCCTTAAATGTTTTTCCATTTTCATGCCACGCAAATGCGGATACACTTGCTTTAAATTCAACCTTTCTCGTCCCTACCACATTAGATAATTATTACATGATATGACCCGCCTCGTGGCGTAGTTAGCTAACGCGCTAGTCGTGTTGAGCTCGACTGCCGAGGACGGGGAGATCGAGGTTCGAATCTCAGTCGGTGAACTGGGGTGGGGGGGGGGTGTTCCTAAATGGTTTTCCACTCTCCCTCCACGCAAATGCGGGTTCACTTCCTCTATATTCAACCTTCCCAACTCCTAACCCATTAGCGTATAACCGAACGGGTAGTAAGACGCGGTGCTAAATAAATTAAAAAAATTACATGATATGCATATAACCAGGATGAGTTTTTAGACGTGGTGCTGGAAAAACTGTCCTCTGGTTGCGAAACAAATTAGGCCTACCTTAGATGCGGTTAGTAAACACAAGGGTCAAGATCATTTCTGTGTTCGATGCCTTCAAATGAAAGCGCACAGCTGGATGAATGTGTGAATACCACCAGGTTATTATGTGGCACGCTTGAAATGCCAAGGGTATATCCAGGCGGGTAAACACTGCTGACATTCAGAATAAAAACAGGATCTTAACGGTCACCTTTATTTGACAATTAAAATACCCACCTAGTGTTACAAACCAAACAAAATATAACGAGCTGTGGGGGATATCCACAGTTTGGTTTTCAAAGGAAGCCCGTTATTTTAAAACTTGAAACTCACGTTGCCACATTGGCGGGGGTATAGAATTGTGTTTACATTCCTAGTCCGTTTCATTAATGATCTAAAGAAAAATTATACACAGTAATCGATATGGATGTATTATTGGTTGGAAGCTTTTGATACAATTTTAGATAAAAAGTATAATTAAAACTCAAATAAAACATATTTCTAGAATGCCAAATTTAATGTTTCAATCAGATTGATGGTCGAAAGTGGGCTTCCTATAATAATCAGTGTTTATCACCATATTTTAAAAGTCAACGGGAACATTGTTTTAAGCTACATATCCCTACTTAAGAGCCCATCTCAAGGCCAAATAACTAGGATACACGAATACGTTCCAACAAGAGATTGCATAAATTAAAAACAGATTAGTCATTATCATTGATTTCTTTTATATTAAAATAATTACTTCTAAGTTTTCATTTATTTCTTAATATTGTAAAATGGTTTCACCAGTCTTTATCTACACGGTTTTCAAGAGAAGACTGCAAAAAGCCGCAACGATAAGCTTGTCTTGAGCTATATCACCTACTTAAGGCGTGAAAGGGGAGGGGGAATAGGGTGGGGGTAATATGGTTTCTTAAATACCCCCATCTCCATTTCAAAGGACGAGTAAACACATTTAGACACAAGTGTTTTTTTAAGGTTTAAATACGATAAGTGATATATTGTTAAGTTACATTTGGGCAAGGTAATCTAATCCAGCAACTTTTGCTTAGCCAAGGCTTGGTTACAGTGTCTAGGTGTCACCTTTAAACACAAATAAATATATATATATAAACGGCAGTAATCCGTAATAAATGCTAGTTTTAAATATATTGTTATTTAAAAGCTCAATACACACATGCAGATGTAGGCGTCAGACTCGTCATGTGTGCTGGTAACGTCAACTTTCGAATCTTGACCGGGAGTATTAAGGTGGTTTTCTCTAAAGGGTTTCCCCAAATTTCCTTCACGCAAATGCAGGTACGATTCCTTTAAATCCTACCGTTTTCAACACTGCTTTATTAGTGTGGAAAGTCGAATAAACTAGAAAGGTATTAATACGTGGTGCACCATGATAAATAAAGGTTTAATATAATTATAATGTAGGGATTGGAAGGTATAACCCAATATTTTACGGAGGGACATATTCGACAGGTAGAAAAAACTACTAGATCTACTTTCACATATTAATAAGTCAAGTCATATGATCGACACCTGTCACTTTTAATTTATATCAACAAAAGCTATAAAATATCATTAATGATGTAGTACAATGCCAGCAATATTTAGTGCAAAAGATATATTTGTATCTTTTAAAAGGTGTTTTAAATGTCCTTTTGTAAAAAAAATCATTGTATACTTAAAGGAACTACATATATTTTTTTTTAATTTGAGATATTTATCGTGCACTTTCTGAACCGATGATTATATCAGCACACAACTTATAATCTAACTTAAATCTAGAACAGACACCACACTCAGCCCCCAGCCATTAATTCATCACTGAGAAAGGGGGAACTTGCGTTTCCCCAATGCTTTATTTTTTTCTTTGCTAGGGGTCAAACCTGATACTTTAGCTAAGTAGGCAGACAGGCTAGCGACTGTGCTAAGGGGCCGGACAGTGGCATTAGTATTAGCATGACCCGCTCCGGTGGCCGCATGGTCTAAGGCACTACTCTAGCAATAGACCAGACTGCTGAAGACGGAGAGATCATGTTTCGACCCCGGCCGGGTGTACTGAGGGTGGTATTCCCTAAATGATTTTTTTTTACTCTCCCTCCACGCAAATGCGTGTACACTTCCTCTAAATTAAAAAGTATTAGCGAGTAGAAGGGATGGGAAAACCATCAATAGTTCACTTAAACCTCTCCATCATGGGGAAAATCTGAACTTGACGTCTCAAATCTTGTAATTATTATTTATTTTTTTAAACAATATCATAAATAATTCTAATTAAATTTAGCTCATTTCACAACATGAAAATATACAGCGTTGTATTTAGTAAAAATAAACTGTCCTTCTTTCTTTAGGCGTGTATTTATTCAGCTCGACAACTGTTTGACCTAAATACTTCATAGATATGTGAATATAATAAATTCCTAAAATGAATGCTTTGTTTCTTTGTAAGCCTCGACATGTGTCAAGATGGTTCTAGTCCTTGTCCATCACCTCCGGCTCAGATGGTAGCTCTTCTCTTTATTGAGCTAAGGCTATTCGGGTTCAATTCCCGGCATGGTTGAAAAATTTATCATTGTTGAAGTTGCGGCTTCTGATGGCGGCATATGGACAGGTATACAACGCCCTTAAGGAACACAAGAAAAGATCAGTTTTTTTTCTTTCAATTTTTATATCGAAACTTTTTTTTTTATGAAATAAATCAAATATTACATTAGTATAAATATAGAGTTTCATTTACTTCATATGGCGATATCAACAGTTGTTGAATATCTGTCATGAATATAGTGACATTTGATGATAAGATTTATAGATGAAGAGAAAAAGTTTTCATCAAATTCCAAGACACCTATGACGGAAATATTCTAGATCTGATCAGGTCCCCATGTGAAGAAAATTAAACTCTATATTTATACTGGAGAATTGTTTGATTTATTCTCAACAAAAAAAGTTTTTCTATAAAAACTGCAAACATACTGACTTTATCTCGCATCCCCTACAACTCACATTTTCTCAGTGGCTACCGATATTCGTGCTGATTTTACAGTTTATTGCTTTACTGTCGATATTAGTATTGTTTTTATTGTTCATGAACCCGCTAGTTGTGTTGAGCTCAACTGCTGAGGACGGGGAGATCGAGGTTCGAATCTCGGTTGGGTGAATTGGGGGGTTCCTAAATGATTTTTCACTCTCCCTCCACGCAAATGCGGGTTCACTTCCTCTAAATTCAACCTTCCCAAATCCTAATCTATTAGCGTAATTAGTACTTACGCGTATAACCCGAAAGGGTAGTAAGACGCGGTGCTAAATAATAATAAATAATAATAATAAAATAAATATTGTTCATGAAAATGTATCTATTCTATTTTGAAAACTAAAACTAAACTAAATTAAAAAAATTACTTGCATCAGTTCTTTCATGTTCTAAGGCGTCACTCACCCAATATATTGAATAACCGATTACGAATGTGTCGAGTTTCAAATCCCGGTCACTCGCAGAGGTGTTTCTTGCGTGGTCTTCCGGTGATGAGGAGGTAAGGTTTCAAATCCTATCCAGGTACATTGAGTTTGTTTTTCTTAAATGGATTTTCCCTCTCCCTTCACGAACATCTGGGCTACATATCTTCTAAATTATCACTTTCTCATTTCTTGTTTTAACGTAAAAAAAAAAATGTGGACATGGGGACGAGTAGTAAGACGTGGATAAAACCTGTAATGTGCACTTAGTAAACATGACTTACAAACTAACTATTATCATTGAATTTATATATTTAGATATGTGATATTTGAAGTAAATTTGTTTTTTTTATTAATTCTAAGAGTATTTAACGAGCACTTTCTCAACAGAGTGATCATATCAGTACACGACTTAAAAACTAACCTAGCTCGTAAAGATTAAACACCTAGTTCCCCAGCCATTAATTAATTATTGTGAAAGGGGAAACCCCGATTTCAGTAATGTTCAAGTTTTAGGGCCTAAACTCAACTCTTAATATTTATATGTAGCCTACTACTATTAGTGCTGAAAAATATAGACATTTAAGATTTGTTTTGCTCCGCGCCATAAGCTACTACCGTCCAGTAGGTCTATTTACACGGCATTTAATCATACTAAATTGATCAGGGATGTGTAAAGTCTAATTTAAAAGAACTCTGTCCAAATTTCCTTGGTGGGAGAGTGGAAAACTACTAACGAAAAAACCTCATCAAGGTATGATTTGAACCCATACCTCGTCATTGGTAAACAACTTTAGATGAACTTGACATTCAGCCCAAATGCTCGCCTGTGCTAGTGATAGTGTTAACATTAGTATCACTGAATAATATATTATATTTAACTTATGATATTTTTACAATTTGCGATATATTTAATTTCCTCTACTAAATACAAAAAATAGTACATTTATCTCCTGGTTGGTACCATGAGTAACAATTATTAATAACGCTTATTAGGTTAAGTGTCACCAAAGATCATTGTTATTTCAAAAGTATTAAATTATTATAAACGTCGTTTATATAAGAACAATCCACCTTAAATTATTTCATTGCCATTCCTTATAATGAGTTTCAATTGTCTTTTTAAATACGTCCTTCACGTGTTAAAAGATAAGATACTCGTTAATTTGTTTTATTCCACTGTCTTGAGAGAGGAATGGAGGGTGGGGTACGGGGGGGGGGGGGGTTCAAAGCTGATAAGACAATTTTTAAGGTTAATTAAATGTGCCTGTAAAAATACCCGTTCAAAATAACTTTTTATTACACACGCCTATAGTTAATCACTTTTAATTTAACTTCGAGAATATATCTATATTTTATCAAACACTACGTTTTTTATGAGTATTAAATTAATTAGGAATATTTAACTATCTTATCATCCAAACCGATGGTCAAATGGTATAAGACGTCACTTTGGCCATAGATTGGATTACCGGTGACAAGTGAGGTCGGGTTTAAAAATCAGGCATTGTATAATGTGGGTGGTTCTTACTTGAGGATTTTCGAGTTCTAGTTGAGTTTTAGTAGCTATTCGAACTCAACAATCTTTACAAAATTCGAAAAATTTGAGGTCTACTGGGAGTTTTCGATTTTTTGCTTGAAAATTCTTAACTTTATTAATTGTATCCCGTTTTAAGATATAATTTCATAGCAAATAAATTCTCTCAATATATTCTTTACTCTAGTTAAAAAAAATTACAATTATATTAAATTTATTTAAAATTAGAGTTTGTGTTATTATAGTTACTTTTTTCACAAAAAATAAATCGAATTTAAGATATAATTTCATAGCAAATAGAATATCTCAATATTTTTTCGCGCTAGTTTAAAAAATTACAAATTTAATAAATTTATTTAAAATTATAATTTGTGTTATTGTTATTTATTTTTTGTTACAAAAAAAATTAATTCAAAATAAATATATTTGTTCTTATTTATGGTTTATGCATGAATCTATTACAGAAACTCAACTTGAAATATTTATCTGCAGTCTATAATAGGCCTACCCTTACTCGAAAAAAACTATGTTTTAATTCAAACTCGACGCGAAGTGAAAAATACCTACTCGCACAGCCAGGAGCAGATCCAGACCATTTTCATAGGCGGGTTATAGCTATAAATAACATAGTTACTTACAATCTTAGATTTCTGTTTAAAGCCATTTAATAGTTTCTCATTCATATTTGATCTTATGCAGGTTTTAAACCATGATCATCCTCTCCAATTTTTTAAAATCAGATAGTTTTAGTAAACTATTGAAAGTGACCCTCCTTCAACAATTTTTTTGAAAAATGGTTCACTCTATAAGCTATTAGTAGTCTTTGCCTTGATTTTTTTAAATTGGTTTCTTTTACAAATTATAAGCCACCATTTAAAGTGTTCCTCACCTAGACATTTGTGAAATTTAAATACCCCTCGAATCTATTTAGAGAGATGCCCGCCTTAATTTTTAGGATAGTTGTTATTATTATTGTTATTATTATTATTATTATTATTACTAGCACCGCGTCTTACTACCCATTCGGGTTATACGCACTTAAATAATGTGTAATGGTAGGGTGATTATGAGATGAGATGGAGGACCTAAAGTTTAACGTGAGATCCGAACCACGGTGGAGGCCTGGCACTCCACACATTCAAAAGTTGTGATTAATACACGTCTTGTCAGAGGAGAAGGAAGGGTTTGGCAATCAGATAAATATGTGCCGGGACCAAGGATTGGACAGCGGACCACCAGCACAGAAGTCTGACACCTTACCCCTAAACCTACAGGTCACCCGTTTTAGGATAGCTAGATACCTCTAGAAGATAATCTTTGAAGTGGTTTTCTTCCACCGACAAATTTTGGAAAATTGAATTATTTCAGAAACTAGGCTATTTTTGGCGGTCCTCGCCTGAAAATTCTTCAAAATTACATGCATCTAGAAGCTATTTGGAGTTGTCTTCCCCTAGACATTTTTGAAATTAGGATGACCTTGGAAGCTATTAGACCTTCCCTCATCTGACTTTTTCTGCAAGTTAGATGCCTCTAATCTAGTAGTTATTTAAAGCGGTCTTCTCCAGCAAATTTTTGTCAATAGAATTCATCTGGAAGTAATTTTGAGTTTGATTTAAGGCCATCTTTCAGCTTCATATTTAATAATATCAGAAAATTTGAAATATATCTAGGGGGGTTAATTCCAGGGAAGGGCAAATTATTTCCAGGAGGGCAGAGTCCCCCACAGTTCCACCGCTCCTGCTGTCCACACATACTCTAAGCGTATTAGTCTTATTTGATCGTGTGGTAGTTACGTCTCTAGCAGGCGATTTATTTTATTTATTTTTATTGCACGCGTTTACTACCGTTCGGATTTACGTAAGTACTAATACGCTATGATTAGGAATTGGAGTTGTATACGGAGTGAACCCGCGTTGCGTGGAGGGATAGTGGAAACCTAGGGAAAATCACCCAGTTACCACGGATACTCATCTCTGTTCCTGATCAACACGACTAGCGCGTTCTACTACGCATGAGGGTAGTAGCGATGTTCGTTACTCGTATGCACGAAATATTCGTACAGGAAACGATATTTTTTTCCACACTTGCGTGAGTTATATTGAAAATTGAATAAACATGGACGAATAACGCACTGTGGACCCGGCTTAAGAGGTTCTGCCGTTAAAAGACAAAAAAAAATGTATAATTTATCTGTGTTGCTTTCATACAGGGGGGTCAACTGACCCTTTGCCCCCCCCACCCCCGAAGTCCGCACCTGTCGCACACCCATAATATACTTCTATATATATTTAATTCTTTAACCCTACCCCTTTAGTGTATATTTAAATGATGGATAGCGCAAATGGTAGTAAAAAGCAGTACAAAAAACCTGCGTAGACTTTTAAAACAAAATGTATAGGCCTATATATATATATTCATATTACGGGAATAGTTAATAAAATCCAGCCTCAATACCTACTTTCTAAATGCCAATAAGAATCAAACTAGGGCCCTGTATAAACATGGTGGCAGGACCAGCGCCATCGGTGATGGAACATGGGAATTCTTACTTGAATGCTAGCAAGTCCCCCAAAATAATTTATATCATGTATATGAAGCTCATATTTTTAATACAGTTAATATTGATATAGCTACTAGTTGTATTGATGCACGTTAGTAATTTTAAATTAGTACAAAATGAAATTTCAAAAAATAATTGATTTGATATTAAAAAAAACTAATAAGTTTTCAATTCATGATTTAATCAAAACAAGCTAAAAAAAAAGGGGGAAAAACCTATTCAGATCACTGATTCTGTTTATATAAAACTCAATATATTTAAGGATTATAAAATAATAAATATACTAGCTAGGGTAAAAACTATCTACAGATTTTAGAACTTTATTAAAGTATTGTAAAAGGGGAAGGGGGGGATCAACCTCCCCTCCAAGTCAACCCGTGGCTGCGCTACAGATGAAGAGATATTGAGAATGGCATGTTGGCACTGAAATGACCCGTTAAGACTTTAAAAGTAATTACACGTTCCCGTTCTACCGGTTTGGCCACACCCCCATTTTTCCGGTCCATAACAACAGGTTTCTGCTCGCAACAAACCTATCTCTGAATAACTCCACATGAAATGCACGTGGTTTGACCAAACTTTATACAACATTTATTGTGCTACCAAACAAGTCCTAATTAAAATTACCGTTTTTTTAAAAAAAATATTCAATGTCAAGCAAAGGCTGGGGTTGCGCAAAGGATTCAGGGAGCTTGAGGCAGTTTAATTTCGGGCCCCTTTAAACTCAACATAAATACAAAAAAAATGTACCTTTTTAAAATAATATTAAAACTGTGTTTGCATGACAAAATATAGAAGATTCTTTCCAATACTAAGTAACACCTTGATTCTCTTACTTATATGCATTTGTAGCACCTTTTATAAATAACTAGCAGAAGTTCCCGGCGTTGCTCAGGGTAACCACGCAAGAGATTGTGTGATTACTCCGGGCAACACTTTTCTTTGCTTCAAAGAGACAGAAAAAAACTCTTCAATTTATTTATTTCTACCTAGTTTTTAGTAAAATTTTAAAAATCTAATCAAACATTTTAATTTCAGTCCAGAGGTGGACAGGGGAGTAACAGCTGAATATCACATGAGTTGACTTAAGAATAAGTGAAAGTTGATCTAATAATTTCTTCTAGCTATCATATTTGTTCATTCGAGAGAAAATTGGAATGTAAATTATTCGTATATTTTTCTTTTAAAAGGTTCGAGGTAGAAAAATCAGTTTAAAAAAGCAATTTGCCTTCTAAGCACGTGTTTTGTGGCTGCACCGAGAATGTATATTCTAAAAGAGAGAGATTTAGGGAAAAGGAGCCTCCAAGTTTTCAGAGGCCTAGGGTACAGACAGGTGTACATATACCTTGTATATGGCCTAGACAGGAATGGCCAGACTTTTTGATCTAGTGATCTACTCCAGAGAAGGAAAATCCTTTGTGATTTACTACGGTAACCATACATAGACCTATAATGTTTGTTTCATTGGTAAAAAATTAATAACCCATTATGTGTTTTAAAAGTAAAATTATATTGCATATTGAAACTTAAAATTCCTTGCACACACTGAAACTTGAGTTATTTTTCTATCAAAACACATAAAAATATAATTTCTCTGAAAAGGCTATTTTCTCATTAAACAGTTGACTTTGAGTTGCTGTATTGATGCCGCATTATCGTAGATAGTTTGTTAAATCAGTGTTCATAATTACTCAGCCATAAACGGAGGCAAGATTGTAAATGATCATCAGTCAAACAGCTTCGATATTTCGATTTCCTAGTGTTGTCTGATGTTAATAGATCGATCAAACTAGCGGCCGTGGTCGACAGGTAGATCGCAATCGACTGTTTGGCCACCTTAGGCGTAGAGTATGATACTTTTTGATTCCTTCTCCTTCCTGTTTCCCCATTACTGGCAGGAACGAGGATTCTTACGCTTCACGTGGAAATAAAGCAGTTGAGATTCGGATCTAATTTAAATGTACTGATTTGTGTTTGGATTCTGACAAAAATATAATGTGTAATCCCCCGACATAGCATTTGAAAATTTAGCGATTAGGATTTTCTTAAGGCATATCAAATGTATATGCAAGTGCCATTTGTTTTGGCAAAGTAGCTAAGAGCCTTCTTTAGGTAGAAAATATGTCGACCTTGGTAGTTTTGGGGTAAAGTGCTTACCCCAGGACGCTATGTACGTGGGTTCAAACCTAGCCGTAGTCTACGGATTTTTCTTAGCTGATTAAAATCCCTAGTACAGATTCCTTCGGCGGGGAAGTAAAGCCGTCGGTCCCATGTCGATTGTGACATGTAAAGGAACCCGGGAAAGTATACGTGAAAATACATTTCCTGGCAAAATTGGTAGGCCGTTTCGTTATCACTCATAGAAATTTTCGTGTGATGATATAATCAGTCGTTTCAGAAAGTGCACGTTTAGCTCGGTCCAAGGCAAGGTTTTGTACAACGTTTTGCATGCGCAGTTCGAGACTATGCAGACAAGACGTTTCGTGTGTACCTGAAAACTGTGCAATTATGTGAACTGCTAGGAGACGGTACACGGAAACGAAAAACTGAGGCCCGATAGCATATTTATCGGCGAACTGCACAGACTTGTCGATCATGTGGACACCCTCTCCAGGTTATCTACACCATGTTGCTCAGCTTTCTTTCTATATTGGTGTAGGAACAATGATCATTGTTAAATGATGAATGATCTTCGTCAATGTCCACGTGAGCTTCTTACGGACACCTCTGAATTTTGGCGTATTTTCAATAGCCAATGTCTGTATCATCTTGAGCGTCGCGTGCTTTTTAAAACGTTTAATTTGGCTTATTTTTATTGGATAAATTTCATAAATTGACCAGACTGGCACTTCCTCCATGAAGGATTCCGGAGACAGAGTGGGGAAACTGTGCTAAAAACGGTACTATGTGGACACCTTTGAACTGCAACGCTTTTTACACAGTCCCCCACTAATTTGTTTCTCTCTCTCGTCATGATCAAAAGTATCTCTCTCTCTAACACACACAAGGACTAGGCTCAGCAGTGTCACTAATTTGTTTCTCTCTTTCTTCATGTTCAAAAGTATCTCTCTCTCTCACACACACACAAGGACTAGGCTCAGCAGTGTCACTAATTTGTTTCTTTCTTTCTTCATGTTCAAAGTTTATAATATATCTTTCTCTTACACACAAGGACTAGCTCAGCAGTGTCATAATTTTTCTCTCTTTTTCATGCTCTACACACAAGGACTAGGCCGAGCAGTTCCACTAATCTGTTTCTTTCTCTCTTCATGTTCAACAGCCCCTCCCTCCTATTCACAAGTACAGGTCTGAACGAAGCCAAGATAAGAAGTCAACCAGCTTAGAAATTCCATGTAAATACAATGTTAGTAATTATTAAAATAAATTAATATTGTTTTCCTATCATAACATTCTCTCACGTAATTTTCGCCTCAAAGCATATTATATTACTAGTATATGTTTTTATTTTGACAAAACCCTATCTGAAAACCTTATAAAACAAACACCATTTATGAAAGAAGATTAAATATCTAATTATTGTTCACCCCATCAGGACTGTTCACGTTTAATACACTATTGGTGTAGAAATGATGAGGGTATAATCTAGACGAAATGTACTGGCATTTTTTATTAAGAAAGAGTCTAAAACCATTTAGAGAAAATCACCCGTAGTATACCTGGCCAGATTTCGGACAGCAACATCCGCGTCACCGGCAAATCATTATAGAGGAGTTTGACGTCCATCCCACGTGCCCAACGATGCGGATGACTTTAAAATAAGTCTGTATTGACTTAACTGTATTCCAGTGATCAGACGTCAGAAAACTCTATTTCGATGCAGACAAAGGGATTTCTCACTCAATTTTTTTAGAACACACGAGTGTACAGCTCATGAATTACAATCTATACCCCAATTTTCTCACGAATGGGCATATATATGACAGTTATAAAAAGCTACTAAATATAATTTCACGTACTCATACATCAGATGATATTTTCTGAAATTGTATCTTTTTGTAGCTATTGTCAGTACCTGTAAAATAACACTTAAAAAAGTAAAATGTTATCAATGTTGGCCGCAAAAAAAGATTGTATTTTATACAAGCTGTTCCAAATGTCTATTAAAATAAATATAGCTCCCAATAAGACTTAAACACCAACAATAGGGGGCCTACTAAAGAGTTATAATATCGGAGTAACCCACTTAGATGGAAGCATGGTCTAAGGCGTCACTCCTGCAATAGATTATAATTACTGTTGATGATGAGGAGATCAGAGTTTGATCCCAGTTGGGTGTAGTTATGGTGTTTTATTCTGAATGGGTGACCTGGTGGTCTAGGGGTAAGGTGTCAGACTTCTGTGCTGGAGGTCCGGGGTTCAATCCTCGGTCCCGGCACAGATTTATCTGATTGCCAAACCCTTCCTTCACCTCTGACAAGATGTGTGTTAATCACAACTTGTGAATGTGAGGAATGCCAGGCCTCCACCGTGGTTCGGATTCCACGTTAAACTGTAGGTCCTCCATTTCATCTCATAATCACCCTACCATTGCACATTAGCGTAAGTGCGTATAACCCGAACGGGTAGTAAGACGCGGTGTTATAATAATAATAATATAATAATATAATAATAATTCTGAATGGCTTTCCACATATACTCTATATTCAACCTTCCTAAACCCTAACACGTTAAAGTAAGGAGTACATAGGCGTATAACCCGAACGGGTAGTAAGACACAGTGCTAAGAAAAATATCAGAGTAAAATGACAAACCTGTCCACGGATATAAAATTATTTTACCCACATCTGAGATTGAACTAGACTCCACACTCGTTTTAAACTTTACTACCCCTTGACTAGTGATATGGTCCATTGTTAAAGTAAGTTACAGCTATGGCAGCTCGAGAACACGGACAGCGCGTAACTTAGGTGGCAGCTCGAGAACACGGACAGCGAGTAACTTAGGTGGCAGCTCGAGAACACGGACAGCGAGTAACTTAGGTGGCAGCTCGAGAACACGGACAGCGAGTTACTTAGGTGGCAACTCAAGAACAAGGACAGCGCGTAACTTAGGTGGCAACTCAAGAACACAGACAGCGCGTAACTTAGGTGGCAGCTCTAGAACACGGACAACGAGTAACTTAGGTGGCAGCTCGAGAACACGGACAGCGAGTAACTTAGGTGGCAGCTCGAGAACACGGACAGCGAGTAACTTAGGTGGCAGCTCGAGAACACGGACCAGCGCGTCGCGGAACTTAATACAGCTGAACTAGGCGTCACATCTTAGAAAGACTTTCTGTAGCTTGCATTTGAAGTCATTGAAATTCATAACAATGAAACTATTTTATAATATTCAATAAATATATAATTAAGTTAAAATATATTGATTATAAAATGAAAACAAATTTCTTTGAAACATATTTTGCTGTTGTCAAGTGAAGAATGTAGAAGTGCGCACTTTGATGCAATTTCTGGTTCGAGAGTAATCTTCTGTCTAAATTCTCAGTTATTAAGAGACCATCTCATGGCCGATTAATCGGGATACTAAATACACAATGAGGCATAAACCGTAAAGAGCATCGAATTAGGTTTTAATTGCATATTTCACTTGATATGGTGGCTACAAGCAGGGAAACAGGTAATATTTTGAAAATTCAGAGAATCTTTTGATGTCAGGGAAAGGACAGGGAATTTGATTAAAAATACGGGAAAATCAGGAAAATTAAATACTTGTCTATAAAAACTATTAATTTCGCAACTAAACACTTAAACATGTGCCTTTTTTTTTTACATATTAACAAAAGGCATTGCCTGTAAATGGCATTCTGCTTACACGGACATGATTTTTAATGCCTATATATACCGTGACCCAAATAATACCTAAAACATGTAGTATTTAAAAATTAACTTTTGAAAATGTTGATGTCAAGTTTAGTACACATGAGAAAATATTTTCTGGCAAACCTGGAAAAGTCAGGGAATAATTTTATAAAAATAACTACAATGGGACGACGCATGATTCAAGCTGCATTACCTGCCCCGCGGATTTCCTGTATAATACGGGTTCTCAAAGTGATCGAAGGTCATTCACTCCCAATCCAATCATTTTAATTTTAACAAATACATCGTCCAGTTCAAGTATTTCATTGAATTCCTTATTACTTATGCTGAAACCACGTCTGGCTCGTAATGACGGTTGCTCATTTATTTTATTTGTTGATGTGCCTCGTTTTATTAGGCGCTCGGGCTATCCGCAACAGTTCCTTATTATTTATAGTTGGTTCTCTCCCAAACCAATCAGCACACAAAAACCACTGCAGAGCGTGGAGTACGGAGAGCGTTTAGGGGAGACAGGCAGTAGTCGTCATGACTAGATTATTGTCCGATACGTTAGCTCAGTCGGTAGTGCGTCTGTTTAATGAACTAAAGGTCCACGTTCAATTCTCGGCTTGGTCTAAAAATTTATCTTGGGGGAAATTGGGGCTTTTCCATTTATTATGAAAAATTGATGAGTAAGTGATGGTTTGTAGGTGATGTACTGATATAATACTTTTGTTCAAAAACAGCACGATAAATTCCCTAATTTAAAAAATACTAGACCATTGATTTGGATTTTACTGTTGATATTTTAAAGAAATTCAACTCTTTTTTTTTTCTGCATTGCGTCCTATTGCCCGTTTGGTTTATCTCTGCATGTTAACACCAATTGGAGATGAATGAGGAAGATATAATTTAGAGGGAATGTCCCCTCATTTGTGTTAAGGGAGAATATAAAACCAGATAGAAAAATCGCCCTCAATATACTCGTATGGGTTTCAATCACTTACCACATCACTGTCAAACCAGGTAATACGAACTTGACGCCTTAGCCTACGCGATCATCCATGCGAGTTTCTAACATTCATTCGTATCAAATTTAAAAATTATTTTTGATTTGGTATATATTTTCACTTTAGATAACAACGGATTAAATCATGACACGACTTAAAAATCAATTTAGTTCAAGAACAGAAACAACATTCAGTCCCAGGGCCGTTATCTCATCGATTTTAAAGGAAAACCTCAATATCCCAAATTATACTTTTCTAAGGTTTTCTGGGAATTGAACCCTATGGACTATATGAGCTAAAGAGTCGCTTATTTTATACATCGACACAAGACACACACATAACATAACCTAGACATTGTAATACCTAACACTAACATCCTATGTTAGACAGTAGTTTTAACGATTTATTCTAAAGGCCTTATTAACGGTGGATCTGAAGGAATTTACCCAAATTAATGTTAAGAAAATATAGTCAAAACCACTTATGGGAAATCACCTCATGGCACCTGCTGGAATTCGAACCTCTACCACCTCATCACCAAAAACCCATATTAGATAAGACTGACTCTTTTGTCTTGTCAGCTCATTAAAAAAAAATCTTATGGTTGAAATTAAGGGGCCTTCTCACGTACTCGTTCGAAATTTGTATATCTTGTGAATTGTCTGAATTCCAACTTCACGAACAGTGCCCTTTATAAACAATCACTTTTGAAAAAAAAAGTTGCTGACGCCATAATTTAGCGTCATATAAGTGTCAATCATTAGAACATACATTGTGTTCTTCTAGCGTGTTCTTTATGTTAATGATAATAGCAATAAAAGTTGCTGGAACTGACAAAAATCTAGTTAGTGCCGAGTGACTTATTTTCCACCTCTATCCCCTCCCCACCTCTCCTTATTTCCAAGTGAAGCCATGACTTTAAAATGCAATTTCATGACTCTTATAAACTAAGAGAAATCTCCAGTTTTCTCTTTTATAAAGTCCTGCCAGTATCGAAGAATAGATGGTACGATATTTCACTGATGCGGGACAATAGTTCAAATACCATTCACTTTTTTTTTTGTGTGTATATGGTCGTTAACTTTACTGTCTTAAGGCCAATTTCATATTCAGATTAAGTACCCTCAATTGTGACGCTATAATAAATACAAAACAACACCTACCTATATGAAACTGGCTCATACCATTCTATTCTAGGTAGGTATCCTGTATTTGGTGTAGCGCACTTGATGCGTGTTAAGTCTTACATAAAACTGGACCTTAGTCTACTGTCATAATTTAAATTCTTGATTAAATGCAAATAATTTTTAAATGCTCTACAGTAGTAAACAGCATGTAGGATTAATCAACATAATTGAAGTATCTCGACAGGCCTAGCCAGCCGGTAATGGAAAATAAAATGGCTTGAATAAAAAACTGAACCTAGGCCACAGGCTGGAAAATAATGGATGTAAAAGTAAATAAAGTAGCTGACAATAATTTCATAATATTTTTTCCAAAGCTCCTTACCACTCTTTCTTTCGGGGTTATACGTATTCATATTAATTACGTTTGTATGATTGGAATGAGGAAGGTAGGATTTAGAGGAAGTATACTCGCATTTATTTGGAACGTAGCTGAGTAACCATTCAGAAAAAACACCCTCAAGACACCCGGTTACGATTTGAACCCTGACCTCCCCATCAACGTCAAATCAGACTAAATTATCTTGACATTTTATACCATGTGTTTATTAAAAATATAATTAGTATAATTTTGTGTTATGACTTAGTTAAGTTTACTTAAACTAATGGTTTTTGTACTACATGACACTAAACTGGATTTACAATAGACTGCTAATAAACTTTAATGTGACTTTTTTTTTTTAACTATTCACTCTTTCCAAAGCAAAGATAATCAAATGACTCTTACTTTTAGCACGTACGTACATTGATAAGAACTCTGACTAAATGTCACGCTCATCTTGTCTGGTTTGCTATGACGAGAAAGTCTGAGTTAAATTTCAGGCTGGTTGTACTGAGGTTTAAATTCACCTAAAAGGTCCTACACTCTACCCCAACGCAAGGCAAATTACTTACTTTCCGCATTCCTGCCCCGTTCGTATAGTTAAAACACATAAATAGTCCGTATGAGTGTAAAACCTGAAAAGTGAAAAACTTACTAAAAGTATGTGTTCTTATAATCCTAGCATTATTTTATTTATGTTCAAAAAAGTAGTGAATCACGTGGTATTAGACGTATGTCCAAATATCCTGAGTTTCTTCTGACGAGATCACTGCTGGCTATGAGAATGTGTTTTTTTCCTAAATGGCTTATTAATCTCCCTTCACTCAAATACAGGTAAATTTCCTATAGACAGCACCTTCCTTATCCAACTCTGTTATTGTAAATATTCGGATAACTCTAACGAGTATTAAGACGCGGGCAGCGATAAAAATGTAAGTGAAAAAAAATGCATTCATAGTGCAACTCCTCGTGATTCAAACCTTTACCTTCTAATCAATGGCAGCCAAGAAGTGGAATTATTATTTAATCCTCATTCCCAAATAATATAGGACGTGACCTTATAAAATAATAAATCCATTTCAGCACCACTTGGGATCAAACTAAGATCCTAACGATCTCTGACTGGCCTTGATACCTGATCAGCCGCGAAGTTGATGCAGTTAGAAAGTTGGTTAGCATAAGAAACAACTTTTAGAATAAACACGATATTTGTTTGCACCGCATCGGGCTAAACGCATTTCCTTTTACAAAAGTATTAGGGCAAGTTAGAGGAAATACCCCCAAATTTTCTTGAAGGGGGAGAAGAAAACCATTGAGGAAAATAGACTCTCATCTGGTTCTGAATCTCTACCTTTCTGTCACCAGCAGAAAAGACAATCTTGCATTGTGTATTTGTCAGCATAACAGCCCTCCCGATTGGCAGACTGCTGTGATATCTGATAACTCGCGATACTATTGGTCGCTTATACTTAGCTGACGATTCCAAACGTCCATCACAAAATAAGCCTACGAGTGAAGAATGACACTGAGCACGGGACGAATATTGGATAGATATGAGGGAGAGCATTGGCACGCCAATCCAAAGGTCCCGATTCGATTCCCTTGTTCAGGTGTAATTTTTCAACTAATTTAAATGAATATAACTAAAATAATTTAAATTAATTAGGACTAGCTGAGCTTGACACTTAGACTGAGTACCGTCCGTTGTTTTAACACAAATTAATTATAGAGAAACCAACATGGGTGAAAGGTTTCCGGGTTTTTCTTTCTGACGTGGAGGAAATTAACACAATTTGTAAAAAGTGACAGCTGCATAGCTCCTAGTTTTGCGTATGAATATATTAAAGTAAGCCTATTATTGTGTTTAGCTCTAAGATAAGTTTATTCCTTTGGTTATTCTATTAGCTGGTCAAGCCTCATCTTACCCGGCACTCGTTTTGAGTGGTTCGCCATCAACGGGAAGGTCAAGGTTCGAATCCAGGTGGGCTGTACTGAGATTGGTTTTCTCTACATGGTTCATCATTTTCGTTCCACGAAATGTTGGTAAGTTCTTAAATTTATTCTCCGTACCTCATTACTGCGATTAAAGGGCTTAGCCCGGACGGAGTTGTGTGTCGTTTGGTACAAATAAAAGTTTGTATGGAAAATATGTGGCTGATTTTTTTTCTTTGCTCAGCGTCGTACTACGCTTCCAGACTACTCGCATAGCAACACTGATTAGTTCTGAAAGAGGAGGGTATAATTTAGAGGAGGTGTACCAACATTCCCATGGTGAGAGATTAGGAAACTTTTGAAAAAAAAAAAAGAAACATCCTCAGTACATCCGGTCTGGATTTAATCCCTGACATTCCTTGTCACTGAAAAACCAAACCGTATGCAATGTCTGAATCCTTAGTTCAGTCAGTAGAGATTCTGCCTACTGATCTAAGGGTCCCGGTCTCGATTCCCAGTATAGCCGAAAAAAATTATAAATTGAATTGGAGCTTTCTCTTATACAGTGAAGAACTAACTTCTGTGGGATTTTGTGTTGTATTTATTCTAAAATGATTCTATTTTGTAAGTTGTGTTCTGATATAATCATTTGGTTCATGACGTACACTTTAAATACCACGAATAATCCTAATATTAAAATGTAGAGCAATACGCCTTTAAAATAAATCTCCATGGCATCAAACCGCAAGCGAGCTATAACGACCGAGCTGCCACCGCATGTTGGTAGAGATAGTGCCAAGATTTGTTGGTAGAAGGTGTCATGTGGATCAGCACATTGAGCTCTTAGGCCGTTAATCTCAGTTTTATAGGCCGTAGCCGCTACTTCTTTTTTTTTCTTTTTTTTTTCAAGTAGCTCCACATTTGTCTTCACGAGTTTGAGTATGGCCCATTCAAACCCACCACTTCACAGAAAAATCTGGAAGCGCTGGAGGATGAACTCATGACCTATAGATATGTAGCCGGTAGCTGTGATCACTAGACAACATAGGTGGTCAATATGTTTTTAAAACAAACCGAAGTAAAGAGCATATATATATTTAATCAAAGACTAGACAACAGATGACAAGCCTAGGCCAAATCCGAGTGTGTAGAGTTAATAAAAGTCCAAAAGTACCGGTTATTGTGGCCACCTGGCACGGGACAGACAGGCTCCTGGCAACGCCGTCGGTTTTAACGGGAACGTGGTTGTCGCTAGACTTAAGATATTGTCTCTCTACACTGCGGTGTGGACGGCCTTGCGGACAGAGCTCGTCTGTCGATATCGTTTTCACCGTTTTACGTGAACAAAAAAAAAGTTTGGAATGGAGGTCGTTTAAATCTTGTTTTTCAATAATATTGGACAACTTGGTCATTGAAAGTTCAAGGCTTACCTATAGCTCCAATAATTAATTGTGAATGACAAGAGCGTGAAGAGGTTTTTTTTCTAAATCTGGTTTAGTTCTTGAATTTGTCTTGGTAACATTATGGGTAATATTAGTTGGTAACAGTGGTGGATGGTGTAGAAGTGAATACTGATTAGGACCCCTCACCCGCGTCTCACTACCCAGTTAGAGTTGTGCGTATATATAAATTACGGTAATGGGGTCGAGATGAATGCTTAGTTCGACACAATGGTGTTGAAAGAAGGGGAAAGGGGAAGTAAAAAATACCCTCATCACATCCAGCAGAAACTCGGATACATTGTTGTAGAAACACCATACCAAAGATCACAAATGAAATAATATACACTGTTACTTACTCACTATATGGTATTAGGAACTAAGAACACTGTTACAGAAAAATTGAGAAAAGATAAATATCTTTGTCCACCAAAGAGTATAAGAATCATTTTAAAAGACCAAAATTAAAAAAGTTTAATATATATTTACTTGTAGCTCCGATATTATTGGTTTTGTTAAAATTTATTTCAATAAAAGAGTTTTTTTCTTTAATAATACTACAACTTTACAATGACAAACTATTTTGTATCTCTCTAGTAGTTAAGGAGAAATTATGAAAATTGGAAAACTTTCCTCATTATAGGGTGATAAAGTCATATTTATGAAATAATGAGAGTTGCCATCTTGTTCATAATAATAAACAGTGTCTAGATATAAAATTTAATCAAAATCGTTAGAGCGAATTTTTAAAAAATCTATTTTTTTCTCTTTTTGCCTCCCTACTACCCTTAAATTTAGTGTTTGCTTTCTAATTCCAAATATCCCTGGGGAAGACCTTAATGAAAAATCCTAAATACTAAGTGTTAGCCCAATCGGTAAAATAGTTTCGGCTCTATCCCGAGGTACAGAGGGCAGACAGACAGACGGCATTGCGGAAACCCCTTTTTTGGTTTTAGGGTCTCATGAAACATCGACATTTATCAAAACCTCAAGTTCGATTTTTTTGACGATAACAATCCTTTCCCTCCGAGTTGTCAAGAGAAAGTAAAAAGAGCATCATAGTTTAACAATGGCATAAATTAAATAATCGGCTGTTAAAATACAGATTGTGTCTATACTTATTACTTAACAGTTTTATTTTATGTTAAAAAGTTGTTTTTATAATAGTTTGAGACATTTTATTCCCATATTTCTTGGATCAAATTCTCAAATTTAAAATTTTACTATTTTTTTATTATTTGTGGTGGTCTTTGAACCTACATAACTAAAATAGTCCAATTTCCTAATATACCTCGAAGATTTTTTTTATTAGTTTTTGAAGTTTTAGCCACCCTCTTCCCTATTTTCCAAATCTTTGTTATACAATTTTAAAAAATTACATTATTTTCTAGTTATTTGGGATAGCCCATCCCTTTCCTGACAAATTTGAATACTCTATCACACGACTAAATATTGTTTATTGGGTTTTGAAAATTTCCATTCCCCACTATCCCATTAACCCAATCCCCAACCTGCTATACCTGGTTTTTCTCTATTAGGAATAGTTTTATGCTGATGAAGTGAGATGTAGGTTTTAATATTGTTCAGGTTTACTAGGGTGGTTTTTCCTTTATAGTTTTCCACCTCCCTCTCACGCAAATACGAGTACACTTCCTCTATAGTTATCTTATAATCCCTTACACATTAACTAATTAGTATTTAAGTGCACAGCTCAAACGATAGTAAGGTGTGATGCTAGAAATCAACAAAAATTTCAAACCCATATCGATAAAATCTCTTTAATTTCAAAAGAATGGTCATTGATGAATTGTAGCGGTTCGTTGAGTGACTTTTCATGAATCCTCTGGCAAGTCCGGAACAGTTGCACACACTCCAGTGGTTAAAACAGTAGTAGAGTAGTAGCCTCTGTGTCTTTTCTGCAACTGGGGTATGAAGCTCAAGTCCGTAAGGTGGAGTGCATTGGATGTGTTCACTCAGCCTTTCGTCCACTTCTCATTCCATAGTTTCAGTTGCTCTATGTGCTATCAAAATACAAAAAAATCTATGTGTCACATTTTCAAGTTTCTCTGAAGTACATATGCTAAACTATTCACTTCTTATTTCCTAGTTTTGGAGCTACCACTTATTTCATCATTTTATTTAAGGTGGGGTGGAAGTAAACGAGAGAAAAGGCAATGGTTTTGTAGTTTTTGTAGCTAAACATTTTTTTACGAAAATAAATAAAATATTTGCTCCAATAAAAAAATAGAGTATAACTTTATACAAATCGTAATATCAACGTTCTTGAATTTATATCATACAATTGGAAACATTTAAATGAAGAGAAAAAAAACTACCATTAAATTTCAGGACATCCTTGGAAGATATTCAATAACTGTTGATTGTGAAAAAATGTAGACTCTATTTCTAATAGAAATTGTTTAATTTCACCAAAATATTTTTTGTTAAAAAAAATTCAATACACTGGCTTTTTCTCACTATCCCATTTCACCCTAGGCATCAAACTCAAAATATGTGAGTGTAAAGATAGTAAATCCGAGATGCACACCCCATGATTTCCTCCAGCACGTAAATCTATGCCAAATGTTAGTATATATTCTTGGTTTTATATTTACTGAAGTAGTGGTCAAGCGGTCAAAGGAATCAGGCTCACAAAAATAACATTGTTAATAAACGACTCAAATTCACACTTCTAGGTTTTATATGATGAGAATGCGAAGAATCAGATTTCTGTATTTTTAAGTTATCCGCACCAGCAGCTAAGAGGCCCAAGGAGTTAGGGTCTCAGTATGGATTAAATAAAAAACAAAAAACGCCCGATGTGCACATATTCATGCATAATAAGTTCATTTGCAAAGGTATTCTTGAAGTGACATTGTTATCACACAAATGTAAATAAGATTTTATTTTATTAGTTCCTTGCCTTATCTGGAGATTAAGCTGTCTTTTAATGGGATAAATTAATCTGTCTTCTAAATATTTAGTAGGCCTATGTAAATTTAGGTTCAAATCAAATAAAGATTTTTGAACGTTACCTATGTGTAAGTTGTAAATATGTTAAATAAACACGATATTCCTTCTACTATGAATACAAAACAACCAACAAAATATACAGTTCTCTTTGGATTTTAGATTGAGATGTATATTGAAGTTGATTTGGCCTTCAAGTTAGACAGGGAAAAAAGAATAAATTTTATTGGATTTTCAAAGATAATATAACTATATGTTAACCGGACGTCCAAGCGACATTTCAGCGCAATCACTGTAGTGACTTTTTCCATTAGAAAGAAACATACAGACTAACAACACATTTATACATTATAATATAATAATTATATATATTAATAGATAAAGGCCAAAATACACTCGCAAGTAGGGAATGTCTACTTTACCTCGTTCTTCTAATAGAGAAATACCTAAGAGGCCCACTTACCCCCTTAAACAGCGACAGATACTAAAGTTCCTAGAGGTCATATTATTTTTTATAAATTATATGAATAAAATATACAGAAAATACCAAATGATTCATGTAAATACTATACTCTTTAAATCTCTTGCCAATTTTTGATTTATTTTATGTCGTGTGAACTAGAGCTCATACTTCTAATAAATTATCCTAGTTCAACATGCAGGCGTCACTCTCGCAATAAACTGAACTGTCGTTGACAGGGATATCGGGATTATAATCCGGGTCGGGTGTACTGAAGGTGATTTTTCCTTTAAATTTGTTTTTTTCACTCTACTTCCACGCCAATGTGAGTAAAATTACTAAAAATGCAACCTTACCTATCCATAAGACATTAACATTAGCTAGCTTATATACGTATAAAACAATCGGGTAGTAAGACTTGGTATCAAAAAACAGCACAAAAAAACACAGACATGTGTAGCATACCTGCACTGCTGTGACACGTGTACAATTACTTCAGTCTTATATTCTCTGGTCTATCGGAGAGTTCGTGGTGTAAACATTGGCTGTTCACTACACTAATGTATTTTTAATATCCTTAATGGTTTCTCACTCTCCCTCCAAGCTATTGGGGTGTACTTACTCTGAATTCTACCTTCCTCATCTTTTGCTGTACATTTTCATATAGCCCTGACGGATAGTAGGACGGGGTACGGATAGTGGGGGAACTAGACTTGTATCGACACCCATTTAAGCCCCCGAGGGAGTCCATGGTTGCCTCTTAAAGCCAAGCGCATCGAAAGCTTCCCATCAAGGAGGCTTGGCGGAGTGACGCGTGAAGAAAATCCAAATGGCACGAATCAAATAATTGAATACATAATGGCAACCTCCATTAATCTTAAAGGAATATATTTTGAGCGATAAAAAAGGTCCACAGAACAGTAGACGTTGATTCATGAGCCCATCATCGTACCTAAAAGATTAGAGGGTTGGGGGTGGGGGGTGGGGGGGTACTCCATCAACGTACCTGAATGATTATACAGGACCGCCCTTAGCAGACGTGGGTGTCTAGGCAAATTTCGTTTGGGGACTCCCGGCATCTGCCTCCCACCCTTCCCCTTCCTCCCTAAATAATATATTAAAAAACTCTTTTTTTTATGTTATTACAGTAGCTTGCACATATATACCAATTTTCAGCCGTATAAGGTATCAGGGAAATGCCCTAAAAGGTAATGCGTACATTGTAATAATTAATGCTAGAAGCAGGGTTTTTATACAAATAAAGTTGAATCTCACCCCAAACGTATTAGATTCCCCCCCCAGCGAAATTGATCTCCGTAGAGGTATAAAGAATTAAATTGTGCCAAATTTGAATTAAATCGAATGATGGGGTCTAAAATTATCGTGGACATATCCACTACATATAGACAACTTACAAATACAAATCGGTGGAGTTAAAATGAAAAAATCGCTTCACTCATTCAATAAACCAAACTACATGAATATGTTTATATTTGGTTTTACACTATAACAATTTTTGCTAGATCGCATAAACAGGGAGCCTACTAAATGAGCGCTACGAGCAAAAATCTACCATCCCAAACTGGTTTTTCCTTAGCAATGATTTTAATTTTCAGTACACACTTACTTCCTTAAAGAGCAGAAAAAAATAAATAATTAATACTGATTTAGATGATCCTTGTTTAGTTTTAATCAAACAATACTTAATGTTTCTTTATTTGTATATTTAAATTGGCCTTCTTGTTATTAACTTATAAGAGGTGGATATGAGTAAAATAGCGTAGAATAAATCCCCCCTCCCTTTTTACTCAATTAACTCGTTGATAGGAAAATAAGTCTCTACTGAATATATAATTAGGAAAGCCACAACCCGACGCATCTATTTAGTTATTTTAAATATCAGGTTTATTACACCTGTTTTTAACGTCTTAACTTAAGTAGTAGGGATGAGAAGGTTGCTGTAGAAGAGGTGTAGCCACATTCAAATGAGAATCAAATAATTAAATATATAAAATCACATCCTCATCTACTGATTGATACCTTGCGTAATGTAAGTATTTACTCACAAGAACTTGTGACTACCAGCACCCATTGGTATTTAAATCCCAACCTCCCACTAAAAGAGAAAATGCTAAGTTGCTAAGTTAACGCCTTAAATCAATCTTTGTCACTAATTTGGGTATAATTGTCTTCCTAATCAGAAGAACTATAATTGAAAATATTGGAATTATTGAAGTATTATGTCTAAAATTATATATAAATTATAAAAACAAAAGTTATGATCACATTTATTTTTATTTATTTAAGACTAGCACCGGTGGGCACAAGAATTAATATATCAATACCATTTAATCTTATTTTCTTGTGGCGCAGACTTCGGGGTTCAAACTGTGGCTTGGTGTAGTAGGATGTATTTTGAAAACTTTTCCTCACTCTATCCAAGTTGTTGAATTTATGACTCGAGTAGTCCAGTTACTTTGTTCATCTTAAGAACTATCTAGTACGTTATTTCTGCCTTTTTCATTCTTTTACACGGCGTCAGTAAGGTTACAACGTAGCCTACTTTATTCTGTATCATTTAATAATGTTATACTCTACATAATTAAATATTAACACATTTAAGTTTGTACGCATTGTTTATTATATTAAACCTTAACAGGTGCTGATAAATATGTTAGTGAATAAAGTACAATGTTAAAAAGATTTGCACGTTGTTAACGGACACTAAATAAAACCTTGGCACGCGAGAGACTCCATTTTTTGATGCAGTCTTTTTTTCTTTGTGAGTGCTCAGAGAATTTCACGGCAGCAGATTTATTTTTTGTGAAAATAGCATAAAGGCTACTTACAAAGATGGATAAAGTCAAGAATTTCCACATTCAGAAATTTGATGGTAATATTTTGCAACTGTGGAAATATCAAATGGAAATAATATTGCGTGTGGAGAAAATTAAGTATATCATAAATGGCAAGAAGGGAAAACCAGCAACAATTGAAGTTGAGGAGGTTAAGACATGGAACGACGGGAACTAAAAATGAATGTTGGTCATTTCAACGGTACTTGAGTATAATCAATTACAGTCATCGCATGCGAGACGGCGGCTCAGATGTGGAATGGCCTCAAGAACGTTCACGAACAACGTAGCTCTGTAAATAAGGTTAGTCCCAAGCAGCAGTTCTTCAGTTATAGGATGAATCCAAACGATAATATTGCTCAGCATATAAGTACGATCGAGTCAATGGCGCTGTCATTAGCGAATGTTGGGGAAGCTGTTTCCAACGTGGACGAAATTGCAAAAACACTCGAGAGTGTGCCAAGTAGCTTCAGTGCGTTCATAAGTGTGTGGGACTCGTACGCCGAGGTAATGCAGACATTTGAGAACCTAACCTCTCGGCTTCTGCGGGAAGAGAATCGGCTCCTGCAGAACGATGATGTCACCACAGCATTTGCGGCGCTGAAAATTAAGAAAAATTACAAATATATGTAAAGTCAAACGTCCCACATGGACGAGAAGAGATAAAATCACGGAAAACTTAGTGGTAAGACGAATATGATTTTTTTTACTGTGGTCAGGTGGGTCATATAAAAAAACAGTGCCGCAACTGGCTAACGAAAAATAGTGATCGAAGTAAGCAGGATGAGTCAAAGCATGTTGCTTTAAGTGCTGAATACAAAATGTTTCTGCATCTGGATGTGAAACTGTGTGGCTGGCGGAGAGTGCTGCTTCAAAACATATGACTTATCATAAGGAATAGTTTTATGTGCTAAATCCAATAGACAATTTAAGATTCGTACAGATTGGGGATGATTCGTACGTTCAAGCGGAAGGTATCGGCTCTGTAGAAGTGCTAGCACTTGTAAATGGATAGTGGGAGCTTCGCACACTTGAAAATACTTTGTATGTTCCGAAACATATGAAAAATCTATTTTCAGTAGGGCCAGTGACTAGTAAACAATTCAAGGTAATTTTCAATGAAAGAAAAATCGAAGTACAGATTACAGCACAGAAACGAGTTGTTTTAATTGGAATTAAAATGGTTAACCAATGTTACAAGATGCTTTTCAAGAATAAAACTATCGAGCAGGCCAATTCAGCAGAGGAGTCAGTGAAGCTATGGCATAAACGACTGGGACATCCAGGCATCAATAGCTTCAAGACCATGGCAAGTCAGGGACTAGTACCAGGGTTAAAGGTGAACAACATAGACAAGCTGTTTTGTGAGTTATGTAAATTTGGCAAGACACATCGACTGCCGTTTTATGAAAATCTTGATCCTCGTGCAAGTAACCCTGGCGAGTTTATACACAGAGATATCTGTGGGAAAATGATGGTTACGTAACTGAGAGGAGCCAATATTTCTTGCTATTTAAAGACGACTGCCCATCATATCGTTTTGTGTATTTTATTAAGTACAAAAGTGATGTTTGTGAAATATTCATACAATTCCAGCAGATGATAGAAACGCAGACTGGAACCAAAATAAAAGCACTTAAGAGTGACAATGGTCGCGAGTTTGTGAACGAAAAATGTATAGAGCATTTTAAGAAAACCGGGACTGTCTCTGAGAGAACTGCTCCATATTGTGCGGAACAGAATGGGCGTCTCGAGTGGGAAAATCGATCCATTGTGGAATGCGCTAGGACAATGCTGATTGACGCAGAACTTCTGGAGGAACTGTGGGCTGAGGCAGTAGATCTGAGTGTTTACATTTTAAATCGGCGGCCAAGCAAAATAAACAATAAAGTGACACCGTTTGAGAAGTTTACTGGAAAAAAGGTAGCTTTGAAGCATATGCGTAAATTTGGAGCAGACGCTTATGAGCATATACCCAAGAAAGCCCGTACTAAATTTGAAAGCAAGGTTAAGGAGGCCATTTTTATTGGCTATGATGGTAATAGTACTAACTACAAATTGTATCAACCAAGTAGTAGAAAAGTCACAGTAACTTGGGACGTTGAATGTAATGAAGAAATTAGTAAAGGTGCTGTAATTAATGATCCAGAATTTTTCATTTATTATTTAACCTCACAGAACGATGAACCAAAAGAACAAGAAGTCATGGAAAGTGTTACCACATCTGAGAAGAATGCCAAACAAGGAGGTAGGCCTATACAAGACAAGAGAGATACAGGGCCAACATTTCGTAAAAGAGCTACTCTAGGCCGCCAAAACAATTTGATGTTTGTCAAGTATCCATTGAAACAGCATGTGCAACAATTTATGAGGAGCCTCAAACATACCAGGAAGCAGTTACTGACACGTATTCTAAGGAATGTATCACTGCTATGGATGAAGAGGTTATATAAGATAAAAAGAAGACCAGATGGGAGTATTGAGCGCTTCAAAGCACAGTTATGTGCAAAAGGATATTCACAAAAGGCAGGTATCGATTAAACGAAAACATTTTCACCCGTAATCAGGTATTATTCAATCAGAATACTTCTTGCACTTGCAACGATTTATGACATGGAAATGATACAGTTAGGCATAAACACTGCCTTTCTATATGGCGAACTGCTTGAAGAATTGTTTATGAAACAGCCAGAAGGTTTCGAGAAAAGTGATCCAAACATGGTCTGCAAGTTGAGGAAGAGTTTGTATGGACTAAAGCAGTCTCCACGTTGTTGTAGTAAGAAATTCCTTGGAAATTTTTAAAATCATTTTGAATTTCAAATGCCTTTGGAATCAGATCAATGTGTCTTCAAAGAGCAAACAATTGATAACGTTGACTGCTTTGGCTTGCATGTACCCTATCGAGAGGCAGTTGGAAGCTTGATGTTTCTTGCCATAGTGACACGTCCAGATATTTGCATTTGCAATTAATCAATCAAGTTGATTTTTAAATGAGCCGCAAGACATTCATTGGACAGCAGTTAAGAAGCTAATGCGATATCTAGCTGGGACTAGGAGCTATGGTATTTGCTACCAAGTAAATCAACCTGAGTTAAACTGTATATTCAGTAACTGACTATGCTGGGATGAAACTACATGGATATCTACAACGGAATATATCAGTCTTTTAGCAGTAGCACCAGTCACCTGGTCATCTCATCGACAAGGGTGTGTCAGGAGGTCAACTACAGAAGCTGAATATATAGCAGCATCTTCAGCAGCTCAAGAAAGTGTGTGGCTAAGAATGATGCTCGCGGAAATTGATCTGATTTTCAGTGAGCCTACCACACTCTTAGTGGAAAACCAAAGTGCAATTAGGCTGGCTAAGAACTGTGAGTATCACAAAATGACCAAACCCATAGATGTTAAGTAAGTACCATTAATTTGCGAGTGTGTAGAAAACAATGTTATAGCTGTCCGATATGTGCGTTCTGAGAACCAATTAGCAGATTTTTTTAAACTAAGGCTTTGCCACAAAAGAAATTATGTATGAATCGTGAATCTGTGTCAGTTAGGGATATCAATTAACAAAGATCGGGAGTGTTGAATTTATGACTCGAGTAGTCCAGTTACTTTGTTCATCTTAAGAACTATCTAGTACGTCATTTCCACCTTTTTCATTCTTCTACATGGCGTCAGGTGAGGTTACAACGTAGCCTACTTTATTCTGTACCATTTAATAATGTTATACTCTGCATGATTGAATATTAGCACATTTAAGTTAGTACGTACGGTTTTAATTATACTAAACCTTAAAACAAGTAAACGCGGTTATACATCCTCTAAATATTCGGGTATCTTAGATGGATGGTGAGATGCGATGACTCAGAAGGACGATGACTGGAAGATCTGTGATAGAGTCCGAAACGGGTGTACTAAGAACTGTTGTTCCAACATTGTTGTCCCCTCTCCTACACACAAGTGTGGGTGGACTCTCTCTAAATTTCACCTTCCTAATCCCTGTCCCATTAGAATTCATACATGTGGGGATATGCCGAATGGGTATGACGCCATCCTTGCAAACACACAAAAGAATTAAAATATAATGTTTTGTGACGTAGAGATTGCAAATCTATGTGACATCTTGATTGTTTTTTCTAAGTTATCTGGCTATACAGGTGTAGTAACGCTTTTAGAGAAACTAAATAAAAAATTACTAAACCTATAGTTTATACTCGTACATGGAAAGAGGGTGCAATTTTTTTTTACACTGAAAGGTAGTAAGTACCTTGATTCATTACGCTATACCCTTATCATATAATCTACAGCAAAGTGGAACCAAGCAAAGCTAGCTTGTCGCCTTTCAAGGTAATTGGAGTGTACAAGAAAGACTGATAGGAACATAAACACTCATTGAGAAATAGGGTATAGTTTTCCCAACATTAATTACTTTGCGTGCTTGCATGTCTGAATCACGACACTTGTCACAATATTTTAGCTAGGTAAAAGGTTTCTGGAAGACAATATGCGAATGGCTAATTTCACACTTAGTCAAATCACTTAGTTTATTGGGGAAACCGCCTCGGTGGCGTGTTGACTAACGGCAGTCGTGTTGAGCTCTACCGCGAGGAGGGAGATCGAGGTTCGATCTCGTTGGTGAACTGGGGTGGTTTTTCCTAAATGGTTTTCCACTTCCCTCACGCAAATGCGGGTTCACTTCCTCTAAAATTCACTCCAATTCTAATCCATTAGCGTAATTAGTACTTAGGCGAAACCCGACGGGTAGTAAACGCGGTGCTAAATATTATTATTATTATTATTATTTGGGGGAACGTCTGCCTGCTTATATCGTTTCATTCTCGTCTGGTTATATTTGCCAGAGAAGGATAAATCGGGGTTCAAACCCCTGCTGGAAATTCTGAGGAGTTTTTTTTTCTAAATAATTTTTCTCCTTACAAATGTTAGCCCACATACTCTAAAATTCTATCGTACTTATTCCTGCATTGTAGCATAATTAAAATGCGTAGAGCCCAGACGGTTAGTAAGAATTGTAGAGTTTAAATATCACGTCTGGTCTGGTTTGCTGGTGACAGAAGGCTGCGGTTTGATTCGAGGCCTGGTGTAAGAGTGCGTTTTTTTTCCCTAAATACTTTTCCACTCTCCCTCCACGCAACTTAAGGTACATTTCCTCTACATTCTACCTCCGTCATTTCTACCTCATTAGCATAATTAATTTTATTTATTTTATTTGAGGTATTTAACTTGCACATTTTTAACTGACTGATTATGTCAGCACACGATACTTTCTATGAGCTAGAGCGAAAGGGCTTACCAAGTTGGCTGGGAAAGGTATTTTCACATATCTTCCAGGATTATTTTACATGCCAAAATCGACGTGAGACCGATGGCTTTACTTTCTCTCCAAAAAAAAATCTTTGCTACGGATTTTAGTCACTCAAGAAAAATCCATCAACCCCAGCTGGGCTTGAACCCACAATCATTGGGTCATGAAGTGAGCACTTTATACCAGGTCCACCGAGGTCAACCAGATAGTGTGGTTAAATGTTGATATCCAGTGTTGGTGGAAATGCGTGGTGAACAAAACTGAAAAGTTAAATCTACGAGAATAAGATGCTCTTCTCGTACTGAATCTATAAGAGATGTGTGCAGGAAATTTAAATGTGTAAACAGTACCAGCTTGAGAGGTTCGATCTTCGTGATTAGGAGTAAAATAAATTAGGATTTCTATATGTAGCATCGTATTAAATATCTAGGAGAATCCTTACATATTATTATTATTATTATTATTATTAGCACAGCGCCTTACTACCCGTTCGGGTTATACGCACTTACGCTAATGTGCAATGGTAGGGTGATTGTGAGATGAAATGGAGGACCTACAGTTTAACGTGGACTCCGAACCACGGTGGAGGCCTGGCATTCCTCACATTCACAAGTTGTGATTAATACACGTTCTGTCAGAGGTGAAGGAAGGGTTTGGCAATCAGATAAATCTGTGCCGGGACCGAGGATTGAACCCCGGACCCTCAGCACAGAAGTCTGACACCTTACCCCTAGACCACCAGGTCACCTATGAATCCTTACAAATTTTCTTTCAAGTTATTCCTCTTGATCCGGTTTAGTAGATTTAAAATATAGTTTTTTAAACGCATTTAATGCTTTAATAGGTGTATATCAGATATCCCACTCCAGGATTGGATTAAAAAACAAAACATCACACCATTAGTATATTATTTAATCTTTTTAAAATGATTTTTTATATAATTCAAAAATTATAGTTTTTTAAATTATGAAAAAAATAGAAAATATTCACTTTGACATTTAACTTGAGGTCGTCTGCAAGCCTAATGAATGCCGGAAATAAATGTTCCAAACACTTTTGTTTGCTGGTCGGTGCAGGCAGTGAGCGCCTACATGTTTGGACACTCTTTCTTTGTGTGGCGGCACTCTTGAAACAATGGTGACTTTTTACTCGTACTTGCAAGTTTTAAATTTATTTGAGGTATTTAACGTGCACTTGCTGAACCGACTGATAATATGAACACACGGCTTATAAACTAACTCAAATCTATAATAGACACAACATCCAGAACCCGGCTGTGAAAGGAACAATCCTCATTTAACCATTGATACATTTTTCGGCCATGCCAAGAATCGAACCCGAAATGATTAGCTCAGCAGGCAGTCACGTTACCGACTGAGCTAAGGTGTCGGACTTATTTAATCAAATGGAACAAAACAAAATTCACATTTATTGAATGTTTGCCCTAACCAAGACCAGTGGGTATTAAGGACATGATACTAAATGTTTGCCTTACCCAAGACCAGTGGGTATTAAGGACATGCTATTAAGAGCTATGTTACTTATTTTTAATAATGTTCATATTTGATTTTTTAAGGAGTAATACATGACAAAATTGTATCTTCTTTAGTTTTATTCACTTCTGCTTATTTAATAGTAGCTTAGTCTTCTATGACGAGATATTTCGGTGTTACTATTGATGTTACACCATTTATCTTTATCATAAATAAGACAAAGATAAATTCTGTTGAATACATATTATAAGAAAGTTTGTGAAAACTATGTGGTTTTGTATAATTATGTAAAAAGCTTTTGTCTAATGATCATCAATAATAACACCGAATTTGTCATCATAGAAGACTAAGCTACTCACAAATAAGGAAAAGGGAATAAAAATAAAATTTTGCCATGTTACTTAGGTGAATGAAAAATCACTCAAATAGTAAATAGCACAAAATAATATAAAGATAATTTATTTATCTCCAGGCGTTACCCGCTCAGATAGTTACACGAACCAAATATCAAGTTCATCTAGTACAATTTGAGGGGGAGGGGGAGGTTGGAGTTTGTATTCCCACTGGGTGCAAGGTGCAAGAGTTTGGCTTATCCTAAATGGTTCTCCACTATTCTGGAGCGAGAATTTAGATACATCTCTTTTAAATTCTACCTTTATCATACCTGCTTCATACATGTACGTGTATGTATAGCCAGGAAGATCATTAAGACAAGGAGCATAACATAAATGATCATGCATTCTCTTATCTTAGGAAGACACCTGGGACGGAATAAAAAGTCAAAGTGTTCGTAATACACTTTCAAATCGCTAATAGTCAGTGTATTAATTACACCCCTCACTATCCTATTTTCTGAAATTAGATAATTCACGACACTGATAATAAATGGCTTCCTCATGATGTTCACCTACATTATTTAGTATTATTAGGCTGGAGAGCAAACGTATTTAAGAGCAAGGTCTTAAAATATAACACACAGCTAACACCTATGAGGATTTATTTAGAATATATATATAAATCACCATCACTTTTAATCTGTCATGTTGGTTTGTGGTGCAGTCTTTCTCCAAGTCAATATTAATAATAGTGTGTTTTTTTGCTCCGTATCTTGCTACCAGTTTGAGCTATACGCATTTGACTACACTTATTAAGTAGAAATGAAGCAATAACTCATTGAAAAAATATCCTAAATTGCGTGGAGGGATATTGTTCAGGTGGGGGAAACAGCCCACAGTGCGACTAACCAAAATTCAAACCTTGAACTTTTCGTCATTGGAAAACCAGACTAGCTGAGCTTGACATTTAATCTGTGTGATCCAAAGATGAGAGTCATATAACCGTTGTTTTTACTAAATACTTTTGGTTTGTTCTGAAAGGTAGCATTAAACTTGATATGTTTCAGTATGATATGGTTACAAGATGGCGTAATGTATTTGATCAGAGTATATTTATAATTACCTTTCGGAGCAAATTTAGCGTGCATACTTAACCTTTTTGATCCGACTGATATAGGATACAATATTACGTTATAATTAATTAATCGATTGGATTGTGTCTATAGCCTTTCATATCAAATGGTGTGTCCAAACTTAACTTGATGTGGACCAGAATATGGCGTTTACTGTAGTCGATCAGAGTATGTTTATTACCATTCATTGAAAACCGCGTGTACATACTCCCTTTCCTAGATTCCATTTACTTGTGGGTAAAAGATGGCGTCATTATGCAATAGATTTTCAGATATTTTTTGCAAAAATATGAATTAGTATATGAATAAAATAACTTATTTCAAACGATTTATTTGAGTTTTAAACGTGCGTTTACATATCAAACATTAATAATAATTCTTGTGTCAAAAGTTTAATAGGAAATAATGGAAAACGAGATTCTTTATTTAATGGTTTGCTTATAAAATAATGGAAACATGTATTTTTATGTCTTTAAAAGCTGGAGAAGAAAGGTAATTTTAAAATTTAAATATTATAATCCTATGCAGGCATACATTCCCATTATTTAACTTTTGAGAGCCAGGTTAAAAAGATAATATCTTACTTCTTAATTAGCAGATAGATAATTTTTTTTCCGTTAAAATACACGTTTAGTTATGTACCATCATGTGAATAGTTCCTCCCCAGCTCTAGGTACTGAAACATTCTTTCAGAAATTAGTTTGTTGATTTCCAGAAAAATAAATACTGGGACAAGGTCATAGTAGTATTTTGAATACCGTTAAGAAGTTTATTTCAAAGGAACATTAAGGGCCCATGCTATTTCGTATACTTGTAAAACTAAAAATTATCTGAACCTACTTATGTGTAAACATACATTACCCTGGTCGCACGAGAGATAAGGTAACATGGATGTCGGCGCTGTCCGGGTGTATTAAGATATTTTCATCCCAACGGTTTCTCTCTCTACCTTCACGCAAATGAGGGTACATATTCTCGTCCTAATCGGATGAGTGTGAATATGCGAACACCCCGAACGGAAAATAAGATACAGTGGAAAAACAACAAATGTGAAGTATATTTTTTAAACATTTAATCTTACTACCCGTTCGAGCTATACGCTAATGTACTAATTACGTTAATAAGTTTAAGGATTAGGAAGATTATATTTGTGTGTATGACTAGACTGTAAACTAGACTGCTGATGATGGTGAGATTGAGGTTCGAATCTCGGTAGGGTGTACCAAGAGTGGGTTTTCAAAATGTTTTTTCCACTTTCCCTCCTTGCAAATGCGGGTGCGCTTCCTATAAATATACTTATAAGTATGTATATTTATTGTAAGCGTACCCGCATTTGCGTGAAGTAGAATGTGAAACCATTTTGGAAAAATCCACCCTCAGTACACCCTATCGAGAGTCGAACCTGGATCTCCTCGCCGTTGGGAGTCTAGTCTACTGCGAGAGTAGCGCGTTAGACCATGTGGCCACCGAAGCGGGTCAGTATAAACGTTAAGCTCATTTATTCTACAGCATGATTCAAAAGTATCCATACGTGAGGATTTTTTTATTTTTCAAGTACCGTTCTGAAATGTCTTTTTCTAAAAAAAAAAAGCCTATGGATCAATATATAATGTGAACTATCATTGGTCCATGAAAATGACTTTGTGGCTACTATACGAACCTAAAAATTTCAAATTTTGACCATATCTCCGTAACTATTTGAGATACGAAATAATTTATCAATGTAAAGGGGAAGTATTATTAAAAACAAAACTTTTTTGATTGAAATTTATTTTTATAAGTTCATAGTATCTGAGCTTTAGGTCAATATGTATTTTTTTATTAAATTCTTTGAAAATTAAATTGATTGTAACGTCCTTTCGTGGACACAGATGTTCCGCTATTCTTAGTGGTTTTGTAACAGAGTATGCTATTTGATTTAAGAGAGTGTTTTTTGGATTATGATATCCAACCATAAAATTAAGGGTAGTTTACTAAATGGCATAAAGAGAAAAAAATGATTTTATCAAAATCCGCTCTATTAATTTTTATTAAATTTTGCATCTAGACATATTTATCATTACAATAAAAATGGCAACTCTCGTTTTCCCATGAAAATTACTTTAAGGGCACTTTAAATAAACAGAAATGTCTAATGTTGACCTATATCCACAACTCTTTGAGATATTAAATAACTTATCATTGTACAGTTGTAGTACTTTTAAAATTAAAAATATTCTAATCTGGAATATATATTTTATAAAACAAATAGTATTAGTGATATAAGCAAATACACACATTTTTATGGAGTAATTAGAAATAAGAAAATGATTGTTATGCTCTTTGGTGGACAGATGTGCTCCCCTTTTCTCAATGTTTCTGTAACAGTGTATATTATTACATTTATGCTATATGGTGTAGTGGTTTTGCAAAAGCGTGTACTATTTTGTTTCACAAGTCTAACTAGTTTTTAGTAAATATCTCTATTTTAAGATTAAACAGAGAGAAAGTCTGTGTGGTTCACTGTATTCTTTATTACCTCGGTGACTCTAAGAGCCAAGAGCTTCCCGAAAGATTATTCACCTGACAGCTGACTGCTATTTTTATTTTTTAGCGTCCTATTACCCATTCAAGTTATACGCAAACACCCGCCTCGGTGGCGTAGTTGGCTAACGCGCCAGTCGTGTTGAGTCAGACCGCCGAGGACGGGGAGATCGAGGTTCGAATCTCGGTCGGGTGAACTGAGGGTGGTTTTTCCTAAATGGTTTTCCACTCTCCCTCCACGCAAATGCGGGTTCACTTCCTTTAAATTCAACCCTCCCAATTCCTAATCCATTAGCGTAATTAGTACTTAAGCGTATAACCCGAACGGGTAGTTAGACGCGGTGCTAAATAATATACGCAAACCATTTCTCAATAGTCACTTAGAATAAATAATGGCGTTCCGACAAGCTGTCACAGTAATGGATCTCTCCCTTCAACTCGAATAACTATGAAATGGTGCAACTAATAAAGAACAAACCTATTTTTGTTTACTGATTTTTTAACGTCCCAGCTTGACATTATGGCGCTCATTTCGTTTCCTGGCTGTTCTCACTTATTTCCGTTTCACTAATCGTCACACAAAAGAACGACCTAATCTGTGACAAGAATATCGCCACCAATAAATGAAGCGTGATTTTTGCAACGCATCATAAAGAGATCCTTACTAGAACATTGATTAAATGAAGGATTGTAGGCTCCATTTGTATTCCCATATAACATTATTATAATTTTAAATTCCTGGGTAATTGTGTGCAATATGTGGTTTCCTCTATTACAAAATTAGTAAGAGCCATAAAATTAAAACTTATTTTATCTTAATTGGATAAAATTACTACAAAGTTGAATTACTTTATTTATATGTACTTTCACTTTAATATCAGATAAGTGTTCGCATATAATTTATTTTAAACAAAATTTTTGTATTTATATCGACACTTTAGATTTTGTTCTCGATTAAAGTTTTTTAAAATGGTGGATTAAACTTACAACCTCTATGTAAAACTAGAACTTACCCACTGTGGATTTTATAGCTGCTTAGAGATAAATTATTAGTCAATAATTTATATAAAATACTTGTAAAACATTACTGGTGTGTAAAGTTTCTAAGGGTGCACTTAGAACATCACTGGTTTGTAAAGCTTCTAAGGCTGCACTTAGAACATCACTGGTTTGTAGAGCTTCAAGAGGTGCATTTAGAAATTATATGCGACTTTTTTTATATGAATCTGATGATATCTGCCTTTGGTTTTGCCTACTATTTAAAAAAAACTTGAAATCTACCTCGATATAGTTGAAAAAGAGTTAAACTCATCCGCCATTTTGTGCGAATGTCTTTCCGTAGGTCATCGGCTACCTTACAACACGATTTATATGTAAGATCCTAAATAAATTTTGCCTGATTGATCGTATTTACGGTACCTGTCTTACAAACAATATTTTGAATAGGCCTACGTCTCCAGTACATCGGATTACCCGTATTGGAAAATAGAAATATATAGGTATACATTTTTATACAGGCTAGTCAATTTTAGTAAATATAAATACACTTTTGAAAATCTTCTAAAGCTTGGAAGAAGATCATAGATAACAACAGTTAATATATCAACATTACTATGATAACTGCTAGGAGTAATTTAATTTGATAGGTTTTAATTATTAAGTTTTCTCTCTTTCGACAGGTCCGTTGCCTTTTCCAAATTTAACTCCTCGAAAGCCCTGTCCAAACTTGATACAGAACAACGAACACGAACATGTTCGTGACAAGTGTGGACGGTTTTCCGAACAGAACATTGTAACAAAATGTGTTCGCTGTTCTGTTCGGCACCGATCCACCAGTTGTCGATTTTTTGCCCGTCGCATCAAAGGATGTTCGTGTTCGGTCTTGTTCTAGTCTGGACGGCTCCGCGAACATTTCCCCGAACATACAGTCACTGGTCGGACAGCAGCGGAGTCGCACGTGTGTTTTGAAGCCTACACATATCTTTTGGTCAGTGTGATTCTTAGTGTATGTGTTGAATTAATAATAAAGTATTATTACTTATCTCCTTTACTTTAGCATATTGTAGAAAAATGTAGTGGCCAAAAGAAGAGCAAGTAAAGCTGATAGATCTATAAGCAACACCGGGTAATCTGAATACTAAGGATCCAGATCACTATGGTAAAAATAAAAAAAACAGGATGCGTGGAGGAGATGGACAGGGATGTAAACAAGTGGAGGGAAAAAATTGAAAGTTAGTTAGCCGCCCTTATAAATGAATAAAAGAAAATAAGATACCATCGGTTCAGGAGAAGTTAAGAAAGTATATACAAACTCTTATTTATTTATATATATATCAATTTTTTTATGTTAAATATTTGCTTGGCCTCAGTGAGCAAAATACGTCCTAAGAAGAGTACTTGGGGACAACTAAGAGAGGACTTTTTTTTTGCACCACGTCTTACTACCCATTCAAGTTATACGCCTATGTACTAATTACACTAATGGGCTAGAGATGAGATAGGTGCAATTTAGAGGAAGTGCACCTACATTTGCGTGAAACGGGGAGGGGGACCACCCCTTCACTACACCCGACTGGGATCAAACTCTGACCTCCCCTTCATCGGCAGTATAACCTAACACTAGTGTGACGCCATAGACCTTGCGGCTACCGAGGTGGGTAGGGGTGGGTTAAAGGCATTCTTTTTAACCTGATATTCTGTTAATGATGCTGCAACTTTTTTTGTCTGCTGCTGATTTCCCAGTCGGTATACCTCGTTTTACTAAAACGCCTTAAAAAGACTGATTGTTCCCAAATTTGTGTTTCCACAAACTTTTTTTTTATCAAATACAAGACGTTGTTTATGAAATTAAGATATATAAAGTTAATAACTTAGTAATTTGTTCAATTTAATTTATAACAATCTCTACTTAAGTACAATAATTCAATTTTTTTAATGGTTTAATATAACTCATTAGACACACACGCGAGCGTTTTTTTTCTACAGTTGTTTAATTTAATATCAGTTCTATCGTCAGTAAAAATAATTTTAAAAAAAACACGCAGCTGTGTGAACACGTTGGGAACATGTTCTGTTCAAGTCTGGACACTAGGCCACAGCGAACAGAACAACGAACATGTTCTGGAAATGTTCGTGTTCGTTGTTCTGTTTATTGTCTTTTCTAGTCTGGACGCGGCTCAAGATGACCTATCAACAATTTTCTTTAATATAACGTGAAACTTCATATTCTTTCCTTGTTTGAGTTCTTCATTAAGTTGCAATCGTGATTTATCTGGTCGCCTTTTCCCTTCAAGTTATGAAAAAAACTTGCGTAAATGAACCAAAGGAGCTTACATGCTATAATTTATTATTCTTAAAATAATGTGATCAGCATAAATGGACGTATGGCCTAAGGCGTCACTCTTGTGTTGGACTAGTCTGCCGATGACAGGGAGATCGAGGCTCTAATCCCTGTAAGGTGTATTGAGGCTAATATTGTAAAGTGGTTTTCCACTATACCTCCACTCAAATTAGGGTACTTTTCCTCTCAATTAATCTTAATCTTTTTAAATCATTAGTGTTATTAATACATAAGTGTATAGCCTGAAGAGCTAATAGGACGCGGCCCTATAAAGATTTTTATAGAAGGTTCATAATTAGAATATTTTGTGAAATAATAATAATAAAATAATAATAAAAGATGCAGCATGTTTTATTATTTGAAAACAAAACAAACTATTTTGCTTCTGAGTGTCCATTAATTGTAAGTTGTGAATTAGAAGTGGCGCTGTTCTACAAGCCAACGCATCATCGTTTCTTCAACTGTTCGTTGTGTTTTTTTTTGTTTTTTTTACCAAGGGCTATTGTATTTCAGTGAAACAAATACGTAATAAAAGTTCTCGTAATTGTCGACATCAATTTCTAGAGGGGTAAGAGGGGACTCACAGCCACCTGTAGCCTGTGTGTTGGTGTCTTCTTCCTATCCCCTCAATACCCCTTATTACACTTTAAGGGGGGGTTTTTGCTAAGCAAGCATTCACAAATATTATGATCAACACATTTTTTAAGGAAACCCAAGAAGCGCAATGTGTTGAGGATTTCACAAAATGATTAATAGACTTCTAAGATGTGCTAGTTTAACTTGCATTATGAGCGTATAGCCCGAACGGGTAGTAAGACGCGGTGCTAAATAATAATAATAAAATAATAATAATAATAATAAAATAATAATAATAACTTACATTATGCACTAACAACATTGAGGGAACAAAGTTGAAGATAAATTATATCTGGGTCTACTTGAACAGAAACGGATTGATCACGAATACTCTAAAAAGACTTTTATAATGCATTCGTTTATTCACAATTTTACTAGGCTTAACATTTTAAGATATTTTCATTATGAAGTAAATTTCATTTTATGCTGTAAACATAAATGTGTGTGTGAAAATATTAGGGCCTATAGAGACACACCAATTTTATTCTGAAAAAAAAGATTGTATGAAAAATGAAGTGAAGGTATGGATGTAACCAATGAAAGAGATCGGCTAGGAAATTTTTACTAAAACATAGCTTAGTTGTTGTTTTTCCTGTCCCGTGTCTTGGTACTCGTCCGGGCTATCCACATGTTTTCCTAGCGGTGGAGGGAGGAGGAAGGTTGAAATTAGAAATATACTAACATTTTTGTGGAGGTAAAAATCCTCGGTCCCGGCACAAATTTATCTGATTGCCAAACCCTTCCTTCACCTCTGACAAGATGTTATAATCACAACTGTGAATGTGTATTAATCACAACTTGTGAATGTGAGGAATGCCAGGCCTCTACCATGGTTCGGATTCCACGTTAAACTGTAGGTCCTCCATTTCATCTCACAATCACCCTACCATTGCACATTAGCGTAAGTGCGTATAACCCGAACGGGTAGTAAGACGCGGTGCTAAATAATAATAATAATAATAATAATGTGGAGGTAAAGGAGTAAACCATTTAATAAAAAATCCAAAGTGTCCTATTAATTCACAAGTGACATTAAAGCAACCGTGTTGACAATGCGATTGATCTGAAATTCTGTTTATCTCCCAGATACACGCTCACTAGACGACATACAAGTGATTTGGTTGTCAACAGAACTTTTCCTCCATCTTGTTTCCATCAGTTAATTCTGTGATGTGTTCTCCTAAAATCTGATTGAGAAATATTTAGAAAATTTGGTTGAAAGCGAAGAGATTGTCAACCCGGTTGCTTCAATTTCGTTTCTTGAATGGGCCCCTTCACTCGACCGATCACCAACCTCCCCCGTCTACATCAATGAACATTTTCTGTTTACGTACTCCCAGATAGGAAATATCTTCAACCCTGTACCCTCAATGTTGTTGGTGTATGATGCAAATTATACATATTATATAAAATAAATAAATAAATAGCACTCCCAGATAGCCTGTATTTACGTCCGTGTCTCTTATGGCTAACACTAAATCTAGCCCTTATTATTTTTTGTCATGAAATATATATATATGTATATAAAAAAAATGTAATGTTACAAAACGCCTAATGTGTCTGTATGTACTCCTGGGGCTACACCTACCCAAGTTTGAACATCCCTGCCTTAGATACTTAAAAAACTTATTTAAGTAATTTAAAATAAACACCGAGAGTTGTTTCACTTTTAAATCATTACGTTCTCGATATTTGATCCGGCCGCTTTGTCCTTGTGCTCAACAGACAAGGCACCCTTAAATTCATTACGTTCTCGAGATTTGATCCGGCCGCATTGTCCTTGTGCTTAACAGAGAAGGCACCTTTAAATTAATTACGTTATAGAGATTTGATCCGGCCGCTTTGTCCTTGTGCTCAACAGACAAGGCACCCTTAAATTCATTACGTTCTCGAGATTTTGATCCGGCCGCATTGTCCTTGTGCTCAACAGAGAAGGCACCTTTAAATTAATTACGTTATAGAGATTTGATCCGGCCGCTTTGTCCTTGTGCTCAACAGACAAGGCACCCTTAAATTCATTACGTTCTCGAGATTTGATCCGGCCGCATTGTCCTTGTGCTCAACAGAGAAGGCACCTTTAAATTAATTACGTTATAAGATTTGATCCGGCCGCATTGTCCTTGTGCTCAACAGACAAGGCACCTTTAAATTAATTACGTTATAGAGATTTGATCCGGCCGCTTTGTCCTTGTGCTCAACAGACAAGGCACCCTTAAATTCATTACGTTCTCGAGATTTGATCCGGCCGCATTGTCCTTGTGCTCAACAGAGAAGGCACCTTTAAATTAATTACGTTATAGAGATTTGATCCGGCCGCTTTGTCCTTGTGCTCAACAGACAAGGCACCCTTAAATTCATTACGTTCTCGAGATTTGATCCGGCCGCATTGTCCTTGTGCTCAACAGAGAAGGCACCTTTAAATTAATTACGTTATAGAGATTTGATCCGGCCGCTTTGTCCTTGTGCTCAACAGACAAGGCACCCTTAAATTCATTACGTTCTCGAGATTTGATCCGGCCGCATTGTCCTTGTGCTCAACAGAGAAGGCACCTTTAAATTAATTACGTTATAGAGATTTGATCCGGCCGCTTTGTCCTTGTGCTCAACAGACAAGGCACCCTTAAATGTTTAACTCTAAAGCAAACAATGTATGGCCGGACATTAACACTTTTCTTACCGTGAGTTGAAAAAACTAGGAGTTGAACTTTTGAAAGTGTGTTGGCATTTAACTTGGGAGTGATTGCTACGGTCAATTTTGTAAAGGGGCCTAAAGACAAATGTTTATTTTATTAAAATTATGTGTGTGGGCACTCACGTTTACAGACCAAAGTTTAAATTCATTTTCTCGATTATTTAAGTGTTCTCGCGAATACTTATAATTTTAACACCTACCGTTAAATATTGAAAACAACTGACCATTGGGTATTTCTATGTTGTCTTACCATGTAGGCACGGGTATACTGACCACTCACGTTAATTTTGGCCATTTCTGAAAGTTGAGAATATAATATAAGCAAATCCATATTCATCGGCTTCGCAAATATATGTTATAACTTTACAACTCGAGCGGCACCCACTCTAGTGGTCACACAGTATAAACTCTAAAGCATCAAGCTCACCAAATATTTAACTGCCGATGACGGGGAATTTAAAGCTTGTAAACAAGGCAAACTGAATTTACTGAACCCCTAAAAAAAATTCTCACCATTTTATGATGGCCTCTCGTATAAACAATTTTTTAATACAATTTGGTCCACGCCAAAACCCGGAAAACGTATTGGTTCACCAAAATAGTCACCTTATACCAATAAATTAGTGGTGAGTGTGTTTAGGCATTAGTCCTGGAAAAGTTATATTACATTCTGAGTGATTCTGACTAAAATATTTATTTTTATTATACTTGGCCTATTCTGATATTGAATTAGTATATATGTCTACTCTTGGGCTATGTATTTATAAGGAATAAAAAATTTATCATATGATCAATAAACCTTCATCAGCTATTACTTATATGTATTTGGTAAATAAAGTAAAATATATTTTTATACTATAGACCGTCATTCATTTTTTATTTTCTCGTATAAATAGGAGGTTTTTTAATCGTAGAAATTCTCAATCTCGAGATTATAATGTATTTTGACGTTTTATGTGCTCCCAAATTTAAAAGAGTGGACTTTTTCATTTATATCTTTCAGTCTGTGGGTCCGTGGGTCTACAGCCAAAACAGTTCAAACATGATGTTTGGATGTTATATTGTCATAACAAGACATGAAAATGGTGATTTGTTTTATTCTAAATTTAAAACTAGGATTATCTTACAAAATATTGATTTATGAACATTCTAAATTTTTCCAAAGTAGTTCTAATGGCTTTATTAAAAATGTATATTTGGGGACAGTTTTATATAAAACTTACTACCTATGTTTTTATAAAAACTGATTTAATGATGGTTTATTAATTTCGACTTTTGAAAATCATCTCAAACTATAATGTACTGTAGTATAAAATATGTACGGCTGTGTCTAAGCATTTATTTTTAAAGGAGTGTACGCTTTAATTCTTGCGGGTACCAATGAAGGATTTTTATCTAAGGTATTACACAATCATTTGCCTGGATACAGAACGGAAAATTACCTTGGACATTGAAAACTCCCAATTCTCCTGGTCCTTGATCAGATATTGGCTTTTTTTTTAAATAAATAATGATCCAGAAATTTAGCCTACACATACATAGGGATTACATAAATAAGGTATATTTATTATATTCACAAAATATTCCAGAACTACTTTCATAAAGTCATCCGCCAAAAAACAAATTTTGCAGCTGTCCCTTTATAAAGATACCAGTAGTTTTAATGTCGATATAATAAAATTAAGTGCAATTTTTTTTTCAACGAAGGATACAATTTTTTTATTGTGTTTTCTAAACTTACTTTCCCTAGAGATTGACTTACCCATCATTTTATTTATTATAAATCCAAGTACAAAGTACCGGTAAGACTTGAAAAACTGTAAAAAACTGATTTACCGATTTTAATGACAATTTATTTGAGAGTGAATTCAATTTTGGAAAGTGGTTTTTTACATTATTACAGCATCTTGTCTCAGTCGATAGTGCATCTTAAAACTGAACTAAGTGTGTCGGGTTTGATTCCCGGTATATCCAAAACATTTATCACTGGTGAAACTGGGACTTCTCCTCTCATAATAATGAAATAACGGCTAGGGAATAGGTGTTGGTCTATTATAAAAAAAAAAAATTTAATCAATATTCGAGACGTGCACTGATTAAATCAGTTGGTTCAGAAAGCATACGTAAATATACCATATAAGTAAAAATAAATACTTGTTTACATTCTGTGTGTTTTTTGTCTTACTGGTTTTAAGTTTCTTTAATTATGTCTCAATATCATTATGTGCACTTTTATAGGCCTAAAACAGTTTCCATTTTATATAAATATATGTATGCTTATATTGGTGTTTTGTAATGACTAATCCACAAACATATAAGCATACAAGGGTGACCTGGTGGTCTAGGGGTAAGGTGTCGGACTTCTGTGTTGGGAGTCCGGGGTTCAATCCTCGGTCCCGTCACAGATTTATCTGATTGCCAAACCCTTCCTTCACCTCTGACAAGACGTGTATTAATCACAACTTGTGAATGTGTGGAATGCCAGGCCTCCACTGTGGTTCGGATTCCACGTTAAACTGTAGGTCCTCCATTTCATCTTACAATTACCCTACCATTACATATTAGCGTAAGTGCGTATAACCTGAACGGGTAGTAAGACGCGGTGCTAATAATAATATAAGCATACAAACTTCACAATAAGTTATTTAGGCCGTCGCGTTCTTGAAGGAGCACATCCTCTTACTGCAATATTTCTCACTAGAATGGCAGTATCGAAGCATTAAAACCTCTGAAACAAAGATAATTTAGTTATTTTTTTTCTTGACCCTATTAAAAAAAGTCAATATTCATTTATGAAAGCTAGATCTATGTTTCTCAATATTTACATTGATCTTAAAAATATGATAATTCTCGTTAAGTTTGACTGAAAATTAACTAGGCTCACATTTCTTTATATTTTTACAAAATTATAAAACACCAAATGTAAAGTGTTTAGTCCTATATAGTTACCTTTTGGTACTTTTTTACTTACATTTTGAAATGAACAATATTTGTAAACGATAAATAATTCATTGAATAACTCGTGATTTCTGGACATCTGTAATGAGTCTCAGCTCTCGAGTAGTACGCCCCAATAATAACCCTTAGTTTGAACATACTACTATTATCTTCAACGATGATCACATAATAGTAAGTGTCAGGTTATAAACTCTCTAGATTGGCGGAAAAGAGAAGGTCAAGGCTTGATTCTCTAAAATTTCAATTTTCAAAAATAAATAGTAAGTATGGTTCACTTAATATATATATATATATATATATATATATATATATATAAATATATTCTAAAAATAAGTTTTCAATATTATTTATAATGGAAAACAATCCCCACATAGATACTTACTGAACAAAATCTTTAAAGTAACCAGGAAAAGTCAACTTTTTTAAACCAGTCATTAGTAAACGATCATTTAATTAATATTTAAAAATTCAAACATATTTATATACTATTATTTACAATGTAAAACACTCCACATATACACATTTTGAATAAAATAATTACATGCATATTAAAATATTTTTGTATTTTACCGGCTTCGGTGTCCTCATGGTCTAAAGCGTACATTATAGTGGACTGTTGATGATGGGGAGATCGAGATTCAAATATTCGGTTGGATGTATTGAGGGTAGTTTTAACTAATTGGTCTTCCATAGTCCTTCCATGATAATGCGGGTACACTTCTTATAAATTAAACCTTCCTCGTTCCTAACATATCTCGTAATTTTTACATACCTATAGCCCTAACGGATAATGATATGTGGTGCTTTACAAAACACAAATTTTCAAAAATAAGTGAACTACCATTAATTAATGATTCCCCCAAAAAACAATATAATATTTTTTTATTTTTCCCAACGTGTCCTTCTCCTTATTCTATTTTTAAACATATGTACTAATAAAACGCCAAGTTCCATCATAATTTTGAGGCAGCTAAATGTTCGGATTTACTATACTTTATATACATCGGAAAGTATAAAGGACAATAAACCGGACAAGTAATATGATGACATAGTAAATAAACTTAAATATACAGTACAACATACATTGGATTGTAATATATTATATTCCATGTTTATAATTATTACAAACCTAAGTTTACGTCCAATGCTTCATAAGTATATGACTAACTCACTATTTTGACACCCAAACTGTCTTAATAAACTAAACCAGGAGTTTAGGAATTTCACCATTTTGACAATAGGAAAATCTTATTAACAAATAATTTATTTTAGCCAACGAACGGAATCGAATTAATTTTCTCTTGACTTGTATAAACCATTTAGCTTCAAGACTACGTGTTCAGGCTTTAATTTTAATCCCTTGGAGATATAATTATAGCCTGTCTGATACTGGTTGGAAGAACACTAGATGCAAATAAAAATATTTCTCTTTGCGGCCAATAATGATGACATTTAACTATATTAATTTTGATATTTTATAAGTACTGATAATATATTATTTCAATATTGACAGCTCCAGGTAATATGACTTGATGTATGAATATATTAAACTTGTCTTAGTAACTTTATTAAACTACCGAATACTAGTATTCCTACCAAAATCAGGATATAATTGTGTATCTCTATTTTGTTCATTAAGGAGGTTAAATTTAAATAGAAATTTGATTTTTTAATGTGAAAAACCTATTATTTTTACGTTGAACATTTATATTATCGAGAGAAAAAACCTTCTAGAACATTGTCGACGTTGTGAAACATATGTATGCCACTATCGGAAATTGACAATCAACTCACGTTGTCTGATTAGTTGTAAAACAAACATTGGCCACGTAAAAGCATTCGTTGATAAGAAAACTTGTGTCTTATTCAATTTCATACAAACTTTTGTTAAATATAAAATGTTAAACGCGTATATTTGATGTTATGTTTAAAACTTTTGAATACTTTTTTTTTTTAGTTTAATCGTTTCTTTACAACGCGTCTTACCAACCGCAGGTGCCGCATTTAATTAAAATAATTTGGTAGGGATTTAAAGTTTAAAGAAGGTGAAATTTTATTTTATTTGTGTGTAGAGAGCGTGGGAAACAATTTACGAAAATCCATCTTTAGTACACCCGGCTGGGATTCAAACCCCGAATTTGCCCTCATTAGTAAACCAAACCAGACGAGGTCTACACTCCTCTATTTCTAGGGACCACTGATTTGGGTACACATTTTAAAAACTTTTTAAACTTATTTTAGTTTATATCTTTCAAAATATGGATTGTATGACGGCCTAATCCATAAGCTATAGCTAATAAGGGTAGAATTAGTGGAATCGCTCCCTCATTAGCGAATAGATGAAATAACTACAGTAAAAAAACACGCTTAGGGAAAATAACACTGAAGCTCGGATGAGTTTTAAACCTATGATTTCTTTTCGTTGGCAATCAGACATATTATTAGTGAATAAATTGTGGTATAAGGAGGGATCAACCAAACTAGATAAAGATATGGAAATATGGAAATGATGACAGTTGCGAACGTAAAATAAATTTATTTTTTAATCCACTATATAAAGATTTAAAAAACGTGTTTCTATAATTTATCTATGCTATAGGCTCTTTTTTGTATGTGTTTCAAAAACCTATAGTAATTTTTAATTTTATGGTGTTGTTTTAACAAGAAAGTGTATTTTGTTCATCTTGTACATTTAGTGTTTGGTCTTTACCTGGATTTCATTTTTAGGTCTTAAATTTCTCCCACTGCTCGTTACTGAGGATGAATCACTTCCTGACCAAACAAAGGCCGATATATAATCAACTTGGTTAAACCTTCCATTGTTTTTAATTTGCATATGGATACATTTATGAAAAATACAAACATTTACTGGGCTAACCAAATGAAATATATTTATTATGAAAAGAACAATGTTTTATACTGCTCATAGAATAATACATATAATTCCTTAAATTAAGCTAGAATTGAGATTTTTTTAAGTTGGCCTTAGATGCATTGAGCATATGGGTGAAGGCATCAATCTCGTCTTGTCTGTTTTTTCGGGGAATCATGCAGAGTGCAGCCAGGATGGTTTACCCTAAAAAAAACTATTCTTATTTCACACAAATGTAGGCACATTTCCTTTTCATTTAAGGTTGTACAGCTGTGATTCTAAATGAAACGGGAGCTGAGACACATAAGGCTCACGTGAAAATGTTTAGGGTGTGTCAGAACCACATCGGTGCTGCAGACAGTCATTTTCTAAAATGGTGACACCGAGCGATCAAAGATTGTGCGATGGTATACAGAAACAAGATCGGTCACTCACGAAATTTCCGCCGTGTCTTCAATAAAAACCCTCCGAAATCAAGAAGATGTGTGATCAGTTTTTGGCGCTCGGTAGTGTGTTGAAAGAACACTGGTGGCGGAAATCCCAGCTTCTCGGAAGAGGCTGTAGAAAATGTGCGGAAATAATTTTAAAGAAGCCCCTGAAAGTCAGTCAGACAAGGAGTGAAATAAATTTAAATGAAATGGTAAACGGTTCATAAATTTCTTTGCCGGCGATTATGGTTTTACGCCTAAAAGGTACAGATTTTGCAGGAAGTCAAACCTGACGATCAGCCAAAACGAACCAAATTTGCAATCATTATGCGGGATCTCATCAATGATGACGAAAACTTTTTATCGCACATTATGTTTTCGGACGAGGCAACCTTTCACATTTCGGGGGAAATAAATCAGTATATTGTGCGAATTTGGAGATGAAAATATCCATAAGTAGTCGGAGGAGAACACGTGCGCGATAGACTGAAAGTTAATGTGTGGTGTGGTCTCAGGCACCATCTGATTGTTGGGCCGTTTCTCTTCGCTGAAACACCGTCACCGGCGTGGTTCACCTGGATATGCTTCATATCTTTGCACTACCAAGGATAGCAACCGTACAGCCCACCATAATTTTTAATCAGGATGGCACCCCATCTAATTGGAGCTATGATGTCCAAGACTTCGTGATGGTCCTATTCCCTGGCCTCCACGTTTGCCAGACACTACCGCAATTTGGTTTCTTCTGATCGAGTTATGTCAAAGACAAAGTGTATTCAACAAATTATATCAGCATAGTGGATTTGAAACAGCGCATAACAGATGCCATAGACTCTGTCACAGTAGACATGTTGTAGAACACATGGTGTAAAATTGACTACAGACTAGACCTTCATCGTGCCACCAAAGGCACCAATGTGGAGGTGCACTGAACTAAACTGAGCTGAACTCAACAGAAACTTTGTGAGTTTTACTATCATTTTAATGTTTGATATTGATTCTGTAAATATTTCCCTTCAAACTGTATTTATTTAAAATGTTGGTGTCTCATGGTGGACACACTGTATAGTATTTATCTTAATGCTACATTCTTTGGAATGTGTTTGCCATAGTAGATTCAATTTTCAAAGTGGCCCTTAAGATGAAACTAGTTTGACACAGCTGGTGTATAGTTACCTGGTCACTTAATAGCACAGTATGTGTTCATAGGAACAGCATGCAAAACTCACGATGCGCAATACACGGTTAACACTGGAATTTATAACGAGCCAGAGATTGGACATGTGGTGTGAATCATATATTATTACTTGTGGTACAAAGTCTGGCGTGAAAAGGTCACGGTTTGACCCCAAGCTATAGCCTAAAGGAATCTAATTTATATACAAAATATTTATGTTAACCTTATTATTACGTTTTCTTAGTGATACGGATGAACTTTTTGTATTAATGATCTTAGGATAAATTAAGTTGTTTTTATAAGTCATTTGTTAAAATAACCTAATGTGTACTCACTGACTAAATCTGTGTACACCAAATAATGAACTTTTGTGATTTCCAAAATATTAATACACCTTTTAATAAGTACCTTCTAAATAATATTGAAATATAATAGCAATTGGTCGATCTCGGTGGTCTTGGGGTAAAGTGCTCGCCTCAGGACTCGATGTTCGTAGGTTCGAACCCAGCCGAGGTTGACGGATTTTTCTTGAACGATAAAAATATATAGCACAACTTCCTTCGGAGGGGGAGTAAAGCCGTCGATTTTGGCAAGTAAAATATGCCTGAAAGTTGTGTGAAAATACTGTTACCGGCAAAATTGATAAGCCCTTTTGATCTCGCTCATAGACATATTCGTGTGCTGGTGGTATAAATCAATTGGTTCATAACGTGCACGTTAAGAATCTTAAATAAAATAAACAGAATCGAATAATGCATCCAAGACATACACACAGTGAAACTGCATCACATTGAAACTACCGAAAAGTTATTTGGATTTCTTAGTTATTAGTTATACCTTCACAATATTTCTGCTACTTTCTAGAGAATATTAAAATCTAAGATACATTTCGGATTGTTTACACTAGAATTTCCAAAGGTTACCGTCAAAGTGTTAATCACATCTTTAAAGCACCAATTTCTAAAAATTATCATGTATTTAAAGCGAGCGTCATAGCCCAAATTATTTTTTTTTTAATATCACTCATAGTAGTTTTATTAATGATGGTAACACTTATAAAATTGTAAATTAAGGTGTGTTACAACTCTGTGCTGGATTTATAGAGGCCAAAAAGAACTGATACTTCCCCTATTAAGATAAGAGGGGTTTAAATTGTTCACATTACTTAATAAAGGCTAAATTTAATTTGAACTCCTTTTTAATCAGGAGCAATAGTATCAGTGTGCCCGAATCTGAACCGAGAATTAAATCTCCACCAGTTGTAATAAAAATTGTTGCCCTGATATATTGTGTTCCATCCTTTCTTTATGTTAATCCTGGTGCAGATAGCTAAAACTCACCCTCTTTATCTTGTTTGCTTTGAATAGACAGTATAAGACGTTACACAACTGGCAAGAAAGTTATTATTAAAATATTTCTTTGTTTTGTGTTCTTGTAACTAACCACATAATTATCCTTTCTAAACATCTCGTTACGTTGAATGCGTTTCATTATAACATAATTTTAAAAAGTTAAATTTAGCATTAAAATATATCATCACTCAATAGTATGATTAAATTTTGTTCTCTCCTTATGATGTAAAGTGTGAGTCTTCCCCCCTAAGTCTTCAGCCAAACGGAAACTCACGATTCCCCCGGAAAGGTACCCAGAATTGTAGGCTAATTATTGTAGGGAAAATATAATATGATCAAAACTTTCGCAGTGACATATTTAACTGCACGGTAAGTGCAATTTATTTCCCGAGAGATAAAACATTCAAGTGAAAACTAGATTAACAATGACAGGCTTGTTAGAAAAAGAAGTCAGTATCGAAGATGGAACTCTGTTAATCATCTCATGAAGGAGCATTAGATGAAAAATATAATGAACTAATTGGAGGCAGAATTTTTCGATACATTTAACTAATTGTGGAAGTCATTTAGCTAACATAGTTAAAAGCGTATAACCCGAACGGGTAATAAGAAGCAGTGCTAAAAAATCATAGTTACACCGCATGAAACATGAGTTTACTTGACCCTGTTGATTATATAAATAAGTGATGAGGTAGTTTTTTTATTCTGAGGCTTACTAAAAAAATGTATACACCAATAATAATCTATTTCGTATCTCAAATATTTGCGGAGATAAAAATTAGAAATTTCTGCTTATGTACCCTCAAAGTAATTTTGAAGGGGAAATGAGTGATTCCGTTTTGTTTGTAATGTTAAACAATGCCTAGATACAAAATGTAATCAAAATCACCATAGTGGATTTCGAGAATATCGATTTTTTACACTTTTTGCCCTTCACTAAACTACCTTTAATTTCAGGGTTGGATACCTTATTCCAAAAACTAATAGGGCAGACATTATGAAAACACTAAATACCAAGTTTTAGCCCGATCAGTAAATTGGTTTGGGCTCTAGACCGAGATACAGAAAGATGGCATCGCAAAAAACAACTTTTTTGGTACAGGAGTTTGTGAAACGTCGACATTTATCAAAATCCAGAGTTAATTTTTTTTTAAAGATCACAATACTTCTTTCTCCTAGGTGTCGATAGAAAGTAAACATTATTAAAGGACTGATCAAACCATTAACATCGCCTTTCACTTCCTTCAGTGGCCGCTTGAAATAGACTAGACGGACAAAGATGAGAGGACCAGAGTTCGATCCCGGTCGAGTGCACTGAAGGTGGTTTTCCCTAAATGGATTTCCACTCTCCATCTACGCAAATACGGATGCATTTCCTCTAGATTAAACCTCCTTAATCTCTAACACATTAGTGGAATTAGTACATAGGTGTATAGCCCAAATGGGTAGAATGACGCGGTGCTAAAAAAAATTATTCGCGATTCTCTTATATCGATATATTGAACATTTACTGCTTCTCCCTAACATTACTTATTTTTACCGTTTTGGTTTTTTTTAAGTGTCATGCTTCAGGTTTAGGTTTTTATCGTTACAGGTTTTTTACGTTTCTTGTTTATTATTTTATGTTTTTAGTTACATAAAGCTGCATATTTTAACTGAGACTTTGTGACTGGCCATGGCTTCATTTCTCTAAATACGGTTCCAGATACTGACAGTTTGAAAGCTACAAACATTTATGTTGATCACATCATTCTAGGAGCAAAGTCAGGAACGTGTATGCCTTTTTAAAAATATTAATGACTTTTGAATATCCATATTGATGATATTGTATATTATTTTGGAAGTAAGTAAGTAGCTAAAATAATTGGCGTTATCCTAACTCCGGATTGAAGAACCTTGATTAAACTAAGGTCGCTAGCTTCTTATAAATTAACACTCTATACTACCTATAACGTAATGGATTGTCTTTATGTCTCATTGTAACACCTATAAAAGTTTCATAAGTATGATTTTAAATTAATGTTTATATACTTATTTGTGGCTAATTCGAAATCAAAATAAGCAATAGCTACATATTCAATTTGATATTAGAAAAATTGATATTTTTTTTAATTGGTCATTCGTGTCTTAATTATCAACAATAATTTGTGCATCGTGTCTTAGTAGCTGTTCGAGCTATCCATATATTTACACTAATGAGCTAAAGACGAGAAAGGAATAATATAAAGGAAATACATCCGAACCTGCCTTGAAGGAAAATGGTGAAACATTTAGGATAAAATGCCTTTAATAAGGCCGGCAAGGATTACAGCTCCAAGAATCCTGGATTACTGTTTTGCTTTATTTTTTCAATCCTCGCGCCAATGTGGGTACACTTTACCTAAGATATATCTTTCCCATCTATGCCTTATTAGTGTCAATATGCGTGTATCCCAGACGGGTAGTAGGGCGCGGATCCTGAGAGGTTCTGGTGCCGTTTCCTCGCTGTAACCCGATAACCGCCCCCACAGTAGAGGCGAGACGGGTCGTCGCGCTGACGGCCCCCCGACCCGTTCTTGACGAGCCTGGAAACCTGGTCCGCACCTGCCCACATGACCACCTGATCTCAGGTGTCTGATGTGGAATGTGGGAGTCGCACCCAGCCTCGGACATGACTGATAGGCCCATTAAAATAAACTCGCGCTTTAGGCCACTTCGTAATGGGGGCCAGTGACTGTACCTAGGCCAAAGTTACCCACGTCACTATCATCCTTGATTTCTCTTAGTTTATATAGATAGGTCTATGACCCGCGTCGATGATCACGCGGTTAATGCGTCAACCTCTCGTGACTGGTTTGCCCGTTACTTAAGGTCAGGGTTCAAATTATGGCTGGTGTACTCAAGGTGGCTCTTCATTAAATGTTTTTTCACTCTACCTTTAGGCCTATGAAAATGTATGTAGAGGCCCTCAATAATCCTACCTTCATCATCTTTACCTTATAAGTGAAAATAAGAATATATGCTGTGCGGGCAGTGAGACGCGGTACACAATATATGTAAATCTACAGTTTGTTTTCCTAGAAAAAGCCTTTTGAAAAATACAAACTTTTTTGCGGCAAAGATTGATAATATTATACTTTATTATTTCCTTTATTTTATAGGTTATATATTATTATTATTATTATTATTATTATTATTTGTCTTACGACTGGTCCATTTTTATTATTAGTAAACTTAGACCGCTAATGAATCCTGTCCGCCTCCTTCTATAGCTTCCATATAATTATTCTTTCATTCAATTTAATATTTGAACCTCCTTTTTCCTAAGTTCCTCTTCCCCTCAACTTTTCCTGCAGAAGAAAGTTCCTCCTAAGGATGCGCCAAATCCAGTTTGCTTTATACTGAAGAATAACTTCCAAAATGGTTCTCTTCTTACCTAATCTTCTTAGGACTTGTTCATTTATCATCCTAGCCTGTCTGTCCACCTGAACTTATCAACTCTTCTCCAGCCCAAAATTTCAAAGCTCCAAGTATTTCTATTCCATCTTCCTAAGACTCCAAGATTCTGCTTCAGACAGCATGATGCTCAAAATGTAGCATTTCATCAGTCTTTTCCCTCTGTTCCAAACTCAACTTGCTGGTCAGCAGTAACCCCTTCTTGTTGAAAGCTTCCTTGGCCATTGTGATCTCGACATAAATTTCTTGTTGCAGTAGGTATACTTTGTCAGCAAAATTCCCAGGTACTTGACCTGCTCTAGGTTCTCCAACTCCTGGTTTCCAATTTTAATTTCTAGCAACTCTTTATTTTTTGAAATCACCATAACTTTTGACTTCTCAATGTTGATCTCCATGCATATCTCTCCCTATCTCCACCAACTGGTCCATCATTTCCTGCAACTCTTCTTTAATTTTGGTCAGCAATGCTAAATTGTCTGCGTGTGTTATTGTGTTGATAACGAGTCCTTCTATTCTGAAATTGCTATATTTATCTAAGGATTCTCTGACCAGCCATTCTCCATACAAGTTTAACAGGCTCAGTGATAAAAAGCATGCTTTTCTCACTCCTCTTTCTATCCATACGCTATTAGTATCTCCATCATTCAGCCTCACCTTCACCCGCTGTACCAGGTACAGCTTTGCATTCAGCCTTCTCGATATCTAGCTGGTGACGACGACCTTCTGAGTATTTCTATCATTTTCTTACTCTAACGAATGTCTTTTTACAGTCGATGAAACCAAATATAACTCTTCCTTGACTTCGAGCATTCTCTCCGAAATTATTCTCAGCATCCTGATGGCTCTCTGGTTACTTTTCTATTTTTTGTTCCTCACTTCCCCACATGAGAGATGAAGATGTCCTGTGGTCACTGCATTTCTTGGCTTGCTTCTTCTTCTTTCGAGCCGTCATGAATACGTCTCCTTGGGGGAGGGGGCGGGGCATTCTTCTGTTTTGTAGATCCTCCTGTTCTGTCATATTTATAAGTTTTGTCAGAGTCATAAATCCGTTGTTTCCCAGTTCCTTCAGAAGGTTAGCTGGTATGTCCTCATATTTTCCTTCTTCGCATGTCTTTAATGACTTCCTCACTTCACTCTTTAAAATGTTAGGTCCTTTTTCATATTTATCTATTTTCTGAATAGCTTTTTTTGACAAGGATGCAGTCTAGTTTGCTACCTGCTGATGTTTCCGGGGATATTCCATGCATATGGTTTTGTCTTCCGTTTCTTGAACCAGGTGTTTATTACCACAAGGTCATTCCGCTTGTAGAATTCGATGAGCATCTACTCTTGTTGTTTCTCTTCCCCAGTCCACTAAGCCCTATAATGTTCTGTTCCTGTCCTTCTCCACCACGTTGTTCCAATCACCCATGATCATGGTGAACACGTTCCCTCTTCCCTCATGTTGAATAATTACTTCAATTTCATCATATATTTATTCTAAATCGATATCATCATGGTTAGCTGTTGGCATGTAAACTTGTAATAGCAAATATCCGTTAGTTAAGCATTTAGTTTCACAAACATTTGTAGATACCTTTACTTTCACGGAAGCGGGAGAAATAACAGTCAAGGAGTTACCAGAGAATAACAGTATATATTTTATTTGTTATAAGAGAAATGGATAATATACAATAAAAATTACAAATGCAGTAATATCTCTTGAAGCGAGTTAAGTTGAAGATTTTGTAGCTAAACATAATATTTCAAAAGATACCAAAATGACTAAATGTTCCAAGTTATATACCTTAATTTAAACATAGTGTTCCGTCAATATGAAAATAGACTAGAGTTTAAAGTGAGAGACTTTAATATAAGCATGTTATTCCATTTTAATATGAAAATAGACTAGAATTTAAAGTGGAATACTTTAATATAAACATATTACTCAACTAATATGAAAGCGCGCATTATACCTTAAATAGAGTCAGAGTCGAATTAAGTTTCCCGTCTAGCAATGTATCCCATAGAGATAGACTCATACAAAAACCGCACAAATTTCCGACGGCCATCTTCCCTTTGCACCGTTTAAGGCAGCCAAGGTAACCATGGTTACACACAACAAGTGAGTGCACCTCATATATAATAATAAAAGATAAAAAATGCAGACAAAGTCAACATCCCTGAGATATATTCATTTGCTAATGATGCAAACGATTACACAGAAAGGCGGTAATAGCACAACTCAAAGTTAGAATAGAAAGAAGGTTCACTTATGAACAAAGATTTGGTTTCCCAAACAATTAAATAGAAATAAATCGTGGTTACAAACTAACCACGTTGGAACCCCAAAGAAACTCATCCCAATGCTAACAATTAAAGTTTATAAGTCTGAACCAATAATTTTGAAGAGATTCACCCAGTTTTAAGTCGAAATAGAATTTTGATAAATATAATTAAGTCCAAGCTTAATTCGGCGCTCTCACTTAGTAAGCCAGCGATACAATAATGATGATACAAACGAACCACCACAATATATACCAAGCACGTAACCAAGACATGCCCACACAGAGAGAGGAAAAAGGAGGAGAAAATTAGAGTTGAAGGGAGGAGACAGAACAGCGCTGGGAAGGATCATGGAGACTCTGGAACTAGTCGAAAGTTTCTAAGAAAATCCAGACGCGGAAACGAAGACTAAGACGCCGCGGAGTCGCCATCACTTGTTCTTTCTGGGCGTGGCTTCCTTCATAATCAGACAGTTGAATCATATCTGCATTTGGGGAATTGTGTGTTAGGGAGAGGAGGCCGTGGCACATGTGCTCCGGTGTTAGTGTTCAACAGGGCAGAGGGTAGTATTCTCCCATTTGATCGAGTTTGTTACTTTTAACTCATTACACATTAATCCATCACTATGACACATCCCTATGGTAACACTTTTCCCCACTCTATTTTTCATCACCATAGCCACTCCTTTTACTGCACTCTCCAGTTGAATAAACATTGTGTAATTTACAGACATTATTTCACCTTAATATTTCCACCGGACTTCAATTAAACCCGTTATGTTAACACCACACCTCTCCATTTCCATTCATTAATTTTCTAGTTTCACAGTCTTTCTCATCGTCCTACATTCCATTTTCCTATGATGAAAGGGAAAGATTTATTTATTATTGTTCTTGTTGATCGCTCCCCTGAAGTAGTCCCCATCTGGAGATCCATAATTGGGACAATTTTACCTCTGAGGTTTTCTTACCCCAGGAAGAGCCATCATTATTTAGTTCCCTTGGCAAAAGCGGTTTTCAGGGAAAAGATAGTGGACACTTTTCCCTTTTCCTGTCAACACCGCAGCCCCATGGCCAAACTACCACTCCATGCGGTCACGCCCATGGCTGTCCGATATTGAACCTTCTCGAACATCTTTTGTTCTGTGCCTCAAGTCAGTACTGTTTACTGCTGATGCCTGGTACCAGCCACATAACAATGTGCAGGTGGACGTGATATGCCCCACGTCCCTGGTACTTACAGACTACCGCCGCGATCCTACTGAGCCTTTGACCCACCGACCCTATGCAGCCTTGAGCCGCCACGACCATTTTGCAGCCTTTAGCCGCCACGCCCTACTGCAGCTTGAGCCGCACGACCCTACTGCACCTTGAGCCCACCGACCTCTGCAGCTTTGAGCGCCACGACCTATGCAGCCTTGAGCCGCCACGACTTACTGCAGCCTTTGAGCCGCCACCGACCCTACTGCAGCTTTGCGCACGCCCTATGCAGCCTTGAGCCGCACGACCTATTGCACTTTGAGCCGCCACGACCCTATTGCAGCCTTTGAGCCGCCACCGACCCTACTGCAGCCTTTGAGCCGCCGCAATGTTAATGCCGTTGACCACCCCCACTAACTGGAAGCGTTTGTCAAGTTTTAGCCATGTGGAGTTAGCTCTCGCCCTCTGACGTCCAATGGGCTGGGTAAGTAACATGAGACCATGCTGCCAGGTTTTAATACTATCTATTAAATGTAATAGCTGAAGATCTCTCATGTCTTGACGTATGAACAGGTGAAAGTAGGCCGTCTCTAGTGGCGTAGTTAGTTAACGCGCTAGTTTAATGTTGAGCTAGACTACCGAGGATTGAGAGATCGAGGGTTTGAATCTTGGTTGAGTGAACTGGGGGTGGTTTTTCCTAAATGGTTTTCCACTCTCCCTCCTCGCCAATGCGGGTTAAACTTCCTATATATTCAACCTTCTCAATTCCTAACCCATTAGCGTGAGTTAGTACTTAAGCGCACAACCCGAACGGGTAGTAAGACGCGGTGCAAAATTAAAAAAAAAAAGATGGAGGTAGATCTAGTAACTTTTTTAGCTGTTGGATAAGTTTGTTCCTATGAAAATTGGACATATACATATATTATATAAATATAAGGGTGTGTGTGAATGCATGTATTAAAACGCCTAGTAAATATAAACTATAAGAATCTTTCCGAATATCAAGTGGTTAGCGTGTTCAGCTTATATCTTAAAGAGTCCGACTCCTTATCCCAGTTGGTAACGTGTCTACATGTTAATATAAGAATCCTTTCAGTACCTTAAAAATATGGTTATTGTTGTAAATATGGTTTCCACGCTCACCATATGTATTTAACGTCTAAAAAAACTGTTTGTTAGTTTTTAATCTTTGTGGTGAGAATATCAGTTGGTTCAATAAATGCAGGTAAACTATTTCTAAAAAATATATACAAACTTAGACAAGGCACATTGTTATAATTCTATTTAATTTCATTTAGTGGCAATGTGCTAGTTATTAGCTATATATATGCTACCTTAATTTTTGTGCAAGCACAGGAAACAAATCCCATACGCTTGGTGAAGGATAGAAATTCCATTTTGAAGTAACACATATTAGGCGCTGCTGGAAATTAAATTCGAAATACATATTAGTAGGCAGATTGTGAAGGTCACTGGAAGATGCACCAAAAACTACCTATTTATATGTAATACATAAAAATCGTTAAAAAATAAAAGATACTTAATAAAGTGCGCTTTTATTTAAAAAAAAGATTTTATTCAAATTGAACTGTCCAAAGCTAGATTTACACGCTTACAGCAAATTATAAATAAAACAAGTAGTACTTCCTTGACCTGCCTTTTAGTAGAGTTAAATATCTGGTCTCCCACTTAGGAAGATCGATGGTTATATTATTCTCGTCTGAAGATGTCGTAGTCCCACTTCAGTGGCTTAATGGTCTAAGGTATCACTCTCATGTTATACTGGCCTGCTGATGACGGGAGACAGGTGTTCGAATCCCAGTCTGGTCTACTGAGGTGGGTGGTTTTTCCTATATGGTACTCCTCTCCTTCCGCGCAAATGCGGGCCAATTACCTCAAAGTAGTTTTTTATTCATCCCTATCTCATTATAGTAATTATCATCTATTTGGATAAACTAAACAGGTACCTATTAATATGTGGTGGTAAAAACAGTCAAAGAACTTAGGTGTATACATGTGCGTGGTCTGTATCCACAAGAATCGGGTCTCATGTTTTGTTAGCTTGGGGGGATAAGCGGGTGTCTCCAACGCCAGCATGCCATTTATAAGATTTATTGGCATAGTTTGTTACTTAAAACAGAATAATAATATTTGTTTTTGGAAAAAGTGAAAAAACTAAATCTTTGAGTTTGAATAAAGTATGAGAATCGCGCTGGCATAAAGCCGATGAGAGCTTTGATTATGTTGTATGATATCAAAGACTGACATATTTCAGCTTCACTTTGTAAAATAGTAGACCCTATGATGTATTGCCGCTTTTTAAAGTTCATTTCAAATAATTTTTAATCTATTTAATGTGAAAATAATATTTTAAAGTGATAAAACACTCGTTCAATCAAACAAATCATGAAGCGGTTTTCTAATTTTTTTTAATATCGTTATTTTATGTTGGATAATGAATAGTTAGGGTGACCTACCTATTTATTTAGCCTACCAGTGTATTTTTAGATTATTTTTATTTAAAAAAATACAAATTTCTTAGCCATTCAAGCTTCTGTCATGTCGAAAGGCTGCTAGGAGAAGTGACATTATATTTCATAGCTCTTCATGCAAATATTAAAAAAAAAAGTTTTACTAACGTTTATAACTGTCATAAATGTGTCATCCAAATAAATCAGACGTTATATATATTTTCGTTGTTAATCTATAAAGCCATGTGATTTTGAGATTTCAACTTAACCAAAATATGGTATCAATATTGAACACTGCAGGATAAATTAATTTCTTTTTTCGAGCTTAGTGACTCTTATTTTTGCGTTCAACACAAACACTATTAACGTCTTTATATAAGTGTAAGGTATGAGAAGGTTGAATAGAACGTTAACGAAGAGAGAGAATGGAAAACTGCAACGATATATCAAATGTGGCAAACCATCCTCCAGTCCACCTAGAGTCCAACCTCAACCTCCCCATGGTCAGTATTTGCTAGCCTGATGTTTTAACCATGTGATCACTAGTACGAGTAACATGTTTATTAATACTTCGTTCGTACAGCTGATTCAACAACTTTTATATTTTATTATCATTTTTCTGGCTTATATTTTGATTCGAAAGCCCAAACTGTCAAATGTATAACATAGCCATAATTGGGTTGGTACTAAATTAATAATAAATTTAATGGAATTCTTAAATATTTAACTAATTTAAATTCACAAACAATATATATATCTTATTATTGTAGGTTTATCCTTCAAATATTAGTGTACTATAAAAAAGTTTTTAAAATAGAAATACAACATTAGGCAAAGATCTAGCTTATCCAACATATTATACCATACATTATATCTAGGATAATAATTATTGTAGCATCTGAATTATTTTTCAAATTGTTTATTTATATTTTAACCAAGTCCTCAATAACTGCTTCTTAAGGGTTAAGTCCTGAATATTGAGATTTATCTGATATGTTAGAAAGGCTACCCTTTTAATACAGTCTGCCTCAAGAGAAGGGTTGCCTACCACGTCTTCGGATCAGTGCATACATCACTACCCCGTTGAAATTGATTGACTTGAACTTTAAAGATGCAGCGGTAGTGATTGGGCTGGTATATAGTTTTTGTAATTTATTAGAAAATTTAGTGGGTGCTAGTCTCTTTGTTCATGTATCATCCATTTGCGCAGGCGCAATCGCTTCGCTTGGTGGATCATGGGTTTTTTTTTACCCTCGATCGTCAATATTCTCATTCCTCATCCATACAGGATTACGTTTACGACTCAATAAATTTGAGGTTGAGTTGGACGCAAATGCTTTGAGGCGTTCGATTAGGCTATGGTCTGCTGCTTCAAAGTGCGCAGTGAAAAGGGCGGTCTTGATTGTCATGTATGAAAGTGTATATAATATATTAACTAGTTTCTTCTAGCCGTGTTGGTGGACACACAGACTAAATGTCTAGCTCATCTAGTTTGGTTTGCTAGTGTCAGGAAGGTTGCGGTTCTGTCGGGTGTTTTCATTAAATGGTTTATTATTCTCCTCCAACACAAATGCACGCGCACTTACTATGAATTATACCTTCCTCATCCCTTCCCTCATAAGAGTAAATAAAGGCGTATAGCCCAAACGGGTGAATAACATGGAGGGTTTTTAAAATAAGTAGTTCGATGTATTTAATTTAACTATCACGAGTTAAACAGAGGCCAGCGTTTTTCAAACTGTGCTGCATGGAGTCCTTCACAATGTGTGTTTATAACCTGAACAAGTATTAAGATGCTGTGATAAAAAAACTGTCGTTATTGAATGTTAATAATAAAATGCCGTAAATAATTGTATGAGAGCTACATCATTTTATTTCTGGTAAAAAAGCTCCTTCTGTCTAAAATGTTTGGGAACTCCTGACCTGGGCTATTAAAGGCGTAACTTTAAAGGTGGATGAATAATTAAGGTTTAGTTTTAGATGACCGTAGAAAAGGGATAGAAAAACCACATTGTTAAAAACATGTAGAAAATACTTAATATCTAGGACCGGTATAGACCCCTCGTTTCCAGAAATCCATCATGTTGCTAGACTGAGGGCTTAGACCGTGGACCACCTATGCGTGTATGTAAAAATATTATATAATTTATGTTTTTTTTTTGTCTTACCTGCATTAGAAGATGAGTGATCCAACTCTCATTCCAAAAGTTCACCGTTAACTGGAAGGTTGGCGTTCAAATCCCAGGTGTAGGTACTGATGATGATTTTTTTTAAGTGAAATGTAGTTTTCCCCACCCTTTCTCTTTGATAATGTGAGCGCGCTTTCTCTAGACCAAACTTTTCTCAGTTAAAAATGTAATCACAAAACTCTTTTATATTTCGTACAACATAACAGAACCCCTTTAATATTTTGAGCGTAGTATATAAAAAACAAAGCGACACATACGAAAATTTTCTTTATTAAAAGTCAAATACCTTTAAATTGAAAGCTAAATTTTTCCATGGATTGGGAAATAGACTACACGTTCTTTCCGCTTTCATAACCATATATAAATGCAGATACCCTATTTACGAGCCTGTCAGGAGGGGAAAAGTGATAACGTTTTAATCTTAATTAAATAATAATCATCGTATCAGAGTCTTTGTTGATTATTAGATTAAAATATACAAAAATACGTTAACATACATTTTAATGAGCATAGCGTTTTTTTTGGTTTTTTTGTGCAAATTCTTCTAATATTTTATTTTATTGTTGACAATATTGTATTCACATGTTTGGAGCTGAATCATATCAGTTTCGATACTTCGTTTTGGTTCCAGAGTATGACGAGAATCTAGTTTTGCACAAGTTGGTGCTGGCGAATTGCAACAGTACTTTGATTGCCTGCCACAACAACTCTTCTTCACGTAAATCGTCCCAGAAAGTAATAGAAGAAACTTCATTAGTTTTTTTTCTTGACTGTCAGAAGTAATATCGATCAGATTTTCATAAATATACGTCAGAAAACCTGGCTGGTTTATTTTGCACGAATGCATTTTGAACCCAGTCATTATTTTTTTCATTCAAGGGTGGATATTACTTAATAATAGACGTGTGTAGCTTGTGAAGATTACTTGCAATGTCACTACAAATTTCTTCTTCAATTCATTTTCGGATTTTTCAAGAAAATTCTTAGATGTTGGAAAATTGTCCAAATTATTTTACTTCACAGTTGATATCAAAAATTGCAACAAAAAGACAGTAAAAATATTTATCTCTCGTATTAAAATATTTACTTTTTCCTTTAAGTGATAAATATTATTGATTTAATTTTTTGAAAATATTGAGAAAATATGCAATTTCAGATAACCACAAAATGTTTATTAATCGATCAGATAATCTAAATCTATGATCCAGAAAGTATACCAACATATCTTGCCACAATTCGAAAATTCCAATGATTTTATTTTTCCATGAAACCCTTAATTTTACCACACGGAACTCCATTTGGGAAAGGCTGTTCTAGTCAAACTTCATCACTGCTACCACTTGTTATGTTGATGTAGGTTACGCCAGAAAAGTTAAGTGCTATTAAAGTTTTTATATCAAAATATTTTTATTGGTTAAAATAAATCAAATAATTATCTTGTTGAAGCGTTGTGTTCAGCTTTCTTCACATGGTGACTTCAACAGTTCTTGAATATCTGTCAAGGGTATCCTGTAATTTAATGACAACTTTTTATCTTAATTTAAAACGTTTTTCATCCAATGCTGTTATGCCCATGACAGATATTCAACAATTATTAATATCACCATGTGAAGAAAGTTAAACCCTATGATTCTATCTAAGCAATATTTTTTTTATTTTGGTCAAAAAGAGGTTTTGATATAAAAACTGCACAAAAACTGGTCTATCCTCGCGTTTCCTACATCCTCATCATATATTAGGCCATTATTAGCCATGCTATGCACACTTATGGGCATTCGGACAAAGTTATCAGTCTCGTTTTGTCTAATTTTTTGGTGATTGGGAGGTTGTGGCTCACTTCCCGCTCGGGTGTGCTTAGGTGTTTCTTAAATTTTTTTTTCCATTCTCCCTTTAGACAAATTAGTGTACACTCACTCTAAATTATATCTTACTCCTACCCAGCACATTAATGTCACACACTATGCAAAAAATAGAGAGGCAGAGCATGGGATTAACGTGTATACTAGGTCGGGGCAAATGTTTTGGCTGAAGGGCCACATTGAGAATTCAAATATTATAACGGGCCTCCAAATAAAATATTATGTTTTGGTAGACGCAATTTATTATATTAAAAAAATGTATATATACCATATAAAAAAGTTTTAAAAATAAGTAATAACTCTCCAATAAAACATGACTTAATGAGATGAATGCAAATTTTTCATATCTTTCATCATTTCTTTGATGTCAGATGTAAATTTAGTCGTCAAAATTTTTAAAACTGCTTGTAAATGTTCATCAGAAATGCTTGAACGTAAGGATTTTTTTATGGAGATTCATCATAGAAAATGTTTTTTTTTTTTCACAAATAAAGGTTGATCCCTAAATGACCAACATTTTTCGAGCAAGATCTTGAATGTTTGCGAATTTATCAGCATTAAGAGAATTGTAAAATTTACCAATTATTTCACGACCGTGTAATTCCCTTAAGCCAGGATTATACTGCAGGTCTATCATCTCAAGTTAAAGTTTATTCGGTGCACTATCAATGTCAACTGAAAATGAATTGCGAACTATCGACAAACCTTTTTCAATTTTGCAAAAGTGCAAACCCGCGAGAAAACTTATCGCTCAAAGCGCTGATCATTTTGGCATATTATTCAAATTTATTTTTTGGTATCGTCAGTGTTTGCATGGTTGGAAAGTGATAAAGAGTTTTTTTTTTCAATAAATGTTGTGAAAACCAACATAGTTTTAATTGGAATGTATTCAAGCTTATTACCATGTCATGGGTATAAACATTTTTTCCTTAGAGCGATCAGGATTGCCAAAGCTTTGGTCTCAAGCAATATAATACGAACATGAAATAGATATTTGGTCTGACAGGATACTTTTGATTCTAGGAATATATTTAAAATTTAACTTTTTTTTAGAATTATATAAAAAAAATGCCCAGAAAAATAGCTTGGTGGGCCACATGCGGCCCGCAGACAATAGTTTTCCTAGGGCTAATGTATACCTTGATTTTCTTAAGAAAGGACTCTTGGACCAGCTTTTAGAAAATAAAAACACCGTCGGCATTTTAATATGGTATTAGTATTTAAATTATATTTATACTTTCTATCAAAAGTGACTGTTGAACTACTCATGAGTTGACGTATGAATACGTTAAAGTATATCTAGTAACTTTTTCCGGCTGCCAGATATGTTCATTCGTAAGAAAATTGGGGTATAAATTAGGAGTTTCGTGCTTACATATAGCTATAAACTTTATATGTTTCTTTGTAAAGCTAACGGTACATTTCGTGTTGAATTAGATTGTTTGGAATTAAAATAAAAATACTAAACCTAGACGACCTTTCCTACGGGTTTACTATGCATCGGTTCTAAAGGTTATAAGACACATTACTCAATATAACGCACACAGAAGAGGTCTCCAAATGTAGTTTACCTTTACAAACATTGGTTTGGATTCTTATTGTTGTTTAGAAATAAGTGAGAAAGAGTTGGAAGGGGGGCAAGAATCTCAAGGGGAGAGCTAAGAATATACTATGGAGATGTTCGTGCCAATTTCTAGGATATACCATATTTACGAGATACTTTATTCTTATGGATTCTTGTAGTTTCAAGCTGAAAATAGTCAACGATATATATTTTTTAAATCCATCACTTTTATAATATATGCTGTGCCAAAATAAACTGTAGGTTATGCCAAAATAGATCCAAGATTATGCCAAAATAACACTTTAATATCGAGAAAATATTTAAATTATAATATGGCAAAAATATAGGCCTACTTTTTATATGCTTCAAATTTCGGACAATCTATTTTTGACTTGCAAAACTTCCTTATTAGTAGTATTATTACAATTATGTTATTGTTGATATAGTAGGAAAACTGCAGGGATTATAATAGTAGGGTTAAATAAATGTATATACCAATAGCTAAAAATATATTTACATATATGTATTAATTTGGATGGACCCTTAAAGATAATATTGGATGCAAGAGTCGAAAACATTAACTTTGATTAGGAATTTGTTTTAGAGCTTTTATACTGTGCCTATTGGGGTATATCCTAATCTAATTATGTTGTTGAACACACTTAAAAAAACAAACTGAAAACCACTTTACTGAATGTATATAATAACTAACGCACTCACTTTTGTTATCAGCACGTATTACTTATTACCTGTTCAGGTTATACGCATAAATGATAATTACACTAGTTGGATAGGGATGAGGAAGGAATTATTTTAGAGGTAATCGACCCGCATTTGCATGGAAGGATAGTGGGAAACCATTTAGGAAAAAAACTCAGTAGACCTGACAGGGACTCGAATTCCATTTTCTCAGGCCTCAACGGGCCAGTTTAAAACGAGAGTGACGCTTTAAACGGGTAACGCACTATTACAAAATAAATATGTTTAATTTTAATTACTATTTCCTTTTTATAAAAACTTAAGATTACGTACGGTGGATTAAACATATTCTTATATTTACCACGTATTCTAAGATTTAGATGCAAGATTAGAGATTATTAGGGAAAACAAAGATTTGGATTAGTAAAATAGTAGCTATAATACTCGCTGAACAAAGCTCATAATTTGGAATCGAATTTTTCTGATATTATCTACTTTTATTTTATTTTCATTGCTGAAAAAATACAAACATGTTTTTGCTACTCATATTTTTTTAAACTCTTTTTAATTGCATAAAATTACATACTTGCACATTTTTAAGTTTTAGGGCTTATTTAAACCATATTCAGGGTAGGTAGTGCATAAATAGAAAAGTTTAAAAAATTACTATTAAAAAATACTTAATATTTAAATCAAAAAAGTAGTGACTAAAATGTATATTATTTGCAATGTCTAAATAATATATATTTGTTTGTCTAGTTCATTTTAACTATTTAATTACTCTGTGTTATTAGGAATTAGAAAATTATTTACCTTCTTAAAAAATAACTCTTTTTCAGTTCCATTCTAATGTTATCCTGCAATCTTAATCTAGATCTTCCTTTTTACTTTCTCTCTATCTTACAGGTAGAGAAAGTATTGTGATCGTCAAAAAAATCGAACTCGAGATTTTGATGAATTTTGACGTTTCATGACTTCCTGAATCCGAAAAAGTGATTTTTGAATTTCCGTCTGTCTGTCTGTCTGTCTGTACCTCCAACTAGAGCCTAAACTATTTTACCGATTGAGCTGAAACTTGATATCTAGGGTTTTCATAGGGTTGCCCCGAGGGGTTTTTGGAATTGGATATCTACCCCTAAAATTAAGGGTAGTTTACTGAAGGGCAAAAAGAGAAAAAGTCGATTTTCTCAAAATCGGCTCTAACGATTTTGATTAAATTTCATTTATGAACATAAATAAATATTCCAAACAAAATGGCTACTCTCAATATTTCGGCAAAATCGTTTTAAGGGCTCCGGTCTGATGCGTAAATTAACATTTTTTATAATAGCTCCGAAACTATTTGAGATATGAAATTACTTAGCATTACAAATATGTATATATATTTATAATACAAATATTTTATTCGAAACATATTTTTATAAAATCAATAACTTTCAATATATACGCAATTATATATATATATTTTTAACTTTTTGGGCATTAAAGCTTAAGTATTGCGACCGTAAGAAAAACTAACCTGAAATGTTGATGGATGTCGACGTCTCATGACCCCCCGAACCCTTAAAAATAGTCTTTGCAATGCCATCTGTCTGTGTGTCTATTAAAACTTAAAATTAAGGGTAGTTTACTGAATGGCAAAAAGAGAAAAAGTCGATTTTCTCAAAATCGGCTCCAACGATTTTGATTAAATTTCATTTATAAACATTAATAAATATTCCAAACAAAATGGCTACCCTCAATATTTCGGAATATTGGCTTTAAGGGCTCCGGTCTGATGCGTAAATTAACATTTTTTTAAATAGCTCCGAAACTATTTGAGATATGAAATTACTTAGCATTACAAATATGTATATATATTTATAATACAGATATTTTATCCGAAACATATTTTTATAAAATCAATAACTTTCAATATATACGCAATTATATGAATTTTTTTAACTTTTTGGACATTAAAGTTTAAGTATTGCGACCGTAAAAAAAAAACTTACCTGAAATGTTGATGGATGTCGACGTCTCATGACCCCCCGAACCCTAAAAAATAGTCTTTGCAATGCCGTCTGTCTGTGTGTCTATAAAAACTTAAAATTAAGGGTAGTTTACTGAAGGACGAAAAGAGAAAAATTTGGTTTTCTCAAAATCTGCTTAAACGATTTTGATTAAAATTCGTATCTAGGCGTTGATTAAGATTATAAATAAACTGGCTATTTTCATTTTCCTATGAAAATGATTTTTAGGGTACATTACAGAAGCGTTAATTTCCGTATCTCCACAACTATTGGAGAAACTAAACAACTTATCATTGCAAAATTGTAGGACTATTATAAATAAAAAACTTTTATTTGACATATATTTTTATAAAAACAGCAGTTTCTGAGATATTTGCAAATATATTAATACAATTTTGTGAGCTTTAGTTGTAAACATATACTACTTAAGTCTTAACGCAATAATACTCCAATGCCATAGAGTAATTAAATATAAGTAAGTATCTAAAAAAAGTATGTTATTTTTCCTTAAATCTCTTAGGAGAAATGTTTGCATAGCAATGATCTATCTCCATTTTAGACTCAATAGTCAATATTTACATTTTTTATTGGTCAAAATGTATAAATGAATAATTAAATATCAATGCGATGACTTGAAGATCTGCAACACCTTTTAAAATGTTAAAATTTTAACCAGAAATCGAAATTTTAAAACGAAGTGTTGACCCTTGTGGAAGACATTAAACTGTTTGAAATGGTCTTAGGTGGACAAAGATGCGCCTCTTTTCTCATTGATTCTATACCATTGTATATTATTTTATGCGTGTTCTTATGTGGAGTGGTGATGATACAATGTACATTATTCCGTTCAGAAATCTTACGAGTTTATAGAAAGAGAGAGAAAGTCTGTGCGGTGTGCCGTACCATTTATTTCTCTTATAACTACGTTTGTCAGTCAAATTATATTATATGTAAACTATTTTTCAAATATCTTCAGGCACTCTTATTTGATGTAGAGAATATTAATTGTAAAACATTTTAAGCTTATATTTTTCCTTTTTTAGCCATTTTTGTGAAATTTTTAAGCTCATTAGGCCAATATATCCCGTTTTCTAAGTTCTACTTATAGCATTCTTATCACAGCACTTTTTTGACAATATTTTATTTGCTCTGTTATAGTTAAAACATTATGATAAAAATCCTTAGCTATTGACTCTAAGAACCAACACTAACATTATTTCCCTAGGGGTCCGCATACCACGTAATGACCACAGACTCAGTACTAATGAAGACTTTTGATTGTAACCGCATTCCGCCAAGTGATGAAGTGTTCTACTAATGAACCCATAGCTCGATTAAAATTCACCGTGATTATTTTACTTCATTGAGGTATTTTATTTAAATTCACCCGTGTATTTTAGCACTTGGACTAAATTTAAGACACACTTATCCTGATTTGGTGCCGACAAAGATATCGGAGCTCGAATCCCACCAAGGTGCACCGGGTGTGTGTTTTTTTTTCATGAATGGTCTCTTAATCTTCCTACACGCAAATGTGGGTAAATTCTTCTTAATTATATCTCTTCATCTTTCTCCCGTCTGCATAATTTAAAATGCGTACATCTCTGTTGAGTGGTGTAACGAGATGGGTAGTAAACATTATTTCTTGTTTTGTTTGGGCCTGCTGTTGAATAAGTTCTAAGCAAAAGAAATAAACTACATCATATTTCTAATGATCTGAAAAATATTATTTAATTGAGGTATTTAACGTGCATCTTCTGGAGCGATTGCTTTTATCAGCACACGAGAATGTTTCAAGAACGAACGCTAAAGGGGCTACCAATTTTGCCGGGAAAGATATTTTCACATACTCGTACTTTCCAGGGATCTTTAACACGTCACAATTACATGGGACGGACTAATGTAAAGAGAATAAGAGAGGTGCGTGAAGGAGAAGATAGCGCCAGTTGGAGAAAGACATCTGATTGGTTGAGCGTGTGACGTCACTCAGTACATTAGCCAGCGCTTAAAGTTATGTTCTCACGTGTCTTTTTCAATGAATAGTTTCAAGTGATTCATTTTTAATGAAAACAAGAACTAAAGGAGTTTGTTCACACGTGTTATTTATCATAATGATCATGTTGAGAATGATCAACTACTGTTTCATTTATTAAAATGGCACCACTTGCTGTTTTATTCTATACAAATCACTACTTATATTCCACAGACATTCAAATTGTTTGTAACAGTCCAAAAAATGGTTCGGTTTCTCGTCTTGCCACTTAAAGGAAATTTTACATATTTTACTTCTGTGTGGGCAGTAGCCCCATCTGTACAATCATTCTTTGTTTACATCACCAAGGAAACCATGATTTGGTTATAATTGTATACCAATAAAAAGGTATTTCTCTTTGGTTAAAAATAATAACAGCTTGATTCTTACTTTAGTGATTTTGTGCAACAAAAAGATAAATAGCCGGGAGATGAGTCGTTATAAAGTCCTCATCATGGCGTGAAGGGGGAAAATACACGTTTTGTTTCAAATTACACACTGCAAGATAAATATCTATGTCAATTTTATAGCCTTTGATGAGTAAATTTTTTAAAAAGAAATTTGAGTTCGAGCTTATTATATAGACATTTTCCCAATAAAATGTTTAGAATACATTTTAGTGCAATGATATGCAGCCATTGCTGTAACGATCTACTAGTATTTTATAACAGTCTTGTCGTTACTGTTTTCTACCTCGATTTAAACTTGATGATACTAGTTTACCTTGAGGTCCTGTCATGTTTCTTACTACTTACAGTACTTTAATCTCAGAGCTATGACATTTCTAATAAAAAGTAATTTGTATTGTGCTAATTTCATAATGTTTTCATTAATCTCTTTAAGACAATTTAAACTGTAAATTTTTTTTTAAATCCATTTGGAAATGTCGATATCTTTAGCCCCCATTTTGGCGTTAAACATATTTTAAACAGACAAATTGTCTATAAAAAAAATAATGCATGGTTTCTAGATTTGTGTAGCGCATCTCTCCGTTCCATAAGGTGAACATCTTAGCTAGTATCAAATTAATGGCAGGGATTTAAGGAAGTAATAGTCAAAATATATCTTATATTTCTTACGAATGGACATTTGGATAACTTTTTAGAAAAACAAACACTTTTTTGATGTCAACATTGATTGTATTTTAATGTATTATTAGTGCTATTTTATAGGTACCTGTTGATAATATGTATAAAAACTGACAGCTGAAGATCACGTGACTTGACGTATGAATACGTGAAAGTAGATCTAATAACTTTTAATAAATGTCAAATATGTCCATTCGTAAGAAAAAAAAATTGAGGCTTAGCTTTACTACAGAAACATTATTTGGTGAATAGTTTTGTTATCTCACATTTACTAAAAACTAAATATAAATCTGTATCGAATAAATTGAAAAACACACCTGGGCATGGGAATAGAACATGGTACCTTTGGCTTAGCGCGTGATTATAATCGAGATATGACTTATGTCAATCATTATAATCATTCATACCCAAGTTTAACCTTTCATGTATATTTTTTTGTATAGCGTTGCTTTCTTCCATATAAATCTGTAGGCTTAAACATTCTCATAGAGAGCAAGTTTCATTTAAAGGACCATTCAAGTATTTTGGGCTCAAACAAGCCACTGAAACCTGTTACATAGCTATTTCTGGCAAGGAGAGTGGTTTAATAATAATAATAATAATAATAATAATAATAGTATAAAGTAATTAAATAACTTGATTCCAAACTAACTGGTCACAGTAGCGTGTCAGTGAATTTAATTTTATCTTCTTTTTTTTTCCCCAAGCCCACCTAATTTATGTTGACCAAACATTTGACCTTGTCGATGATATTGTCGATCTACCTAAAGCCTTTCTCGTATTTGTGTGCCAAAACATAGAACTACCGTGTGAACTCGAGAATAATTATGTGCGCCAGGGCGAGTTAGTAGTCAGAGGCGGTTGACAAGATAAGGTGTGAATGGGAAGGAGGAAAGCGGCAGCTTATTTATTTTATTGCGGAATAATGTGTCTTTCATGTCCAAAACCAAATAAAACCACATTCTTTAGATTGTTCCATTTTTTATTTATCATCGCCAATTATTTTTGTTAATTTTTATTTCTATTTCGCCTCCCCCCCTCTCATATTTTTAACTACCCCGGCAATACAAATTTAACTATCCTGATTGAGTATTGACGACGAAGGTGGTGACCTTAGAATAAATATACCACCATTTGTATAGAGGAAAAGTGGAAACCTTTAGTAAAAAAAATCAATATACCTAGCTGGGATTTGAAATTCTGCCTCCTCACACCAGAATATATATATATATATAATTTTGAAGTTTAATTTGCGTACATAACGGTGCGGTTTCTTTCTGCTAACCTTCACCTTCTTTCATTTTACAGTTGAGGTTATCAGCTTTGTTTTATACAGTTATGATTTTTTCCTCATTCAACTAAACTTTAGTCCACACCAGCCTGTAGACAATGGCAACAGTCTCACCTTCTATGGTTTTATGGCTGTGGGGAGGTCCACTAAGGAGGAGCACTAAGGTGATTTTTAATTAATGGTTTCCCATGGTCCCTCCTTTCAAATTCTGGCACATTTTTACCTTTCTCATCCCGTCAATACTGACAGCCCGGATAGGTTGTAAGACGTGGAGCACGGGAAAAAATACATACATGTATATTTATCACGTGACTCGAATAAGACAGTAGGTAGGCAACCGGGGAGCTCCCCAGTAAAGCGGGAAGACATCCGGTATATCCCGTGAGGACTGCAATTGCCAAGAACAGCGTTTGGCGCGTGACCTTCCGCAGTGTTGGCTGTAAAAAAAATTAAAAAAATAAGCGCCGTCTTTTAGAAGCACTAAGATACCTTGCAATTATCCAGAAATTCCGCGTCATTTATTCAATGCTATTTAATTTTAAATATGGCTCACGTCAAAATAGAGTTTAAAGGTGCCCCTGTAGGATTTAAAAAATCGCGTTTTAAATTTTATAATTTTAAAAGACATCCAAAGTAATATGTATCATTTTCAACAACGATTCTCGGGAAATGTCACAGTTCCTAAATCAAATTAAACTATTAGAAACGAATATCTAACTTTCATCAAATAAATCAAATCATTGTAACAGGGTGACAACAGAACATTCATTCTAAGGTAATTATGAAATGTTTCAGTGGTTTAGAAGCTTCAAGTCTGCCATTGCCGTAATAAATATCGCAGTGTGGGGATATTTATTCTTTCAAGTAGGTAGTGCCTTCAAGGCTGTGCTTCAACCGTTGAGCTTATTTTTCACATTTTAATTGCATTAAAAATTAATATGAAACCTATATTAAAATTCGGTAACGCACAACAGTACTTGATTATATTCTTAATCAAATTACGGTGGACTCCATTACACCAATCTTTAGAATAATACGATGTTACCGAGCCAGTATGTACTCGTAATATATTTATATTGAAGCGTTTTTTTTACACATATGGGCAACACTTTTGATAAAACGATTAATTATTTGGAACTAATTTATCTTATTTTACTATTAATTAATTACTTCAAGAAATATTGAAAATAAAAGTATGGTGGTGAAACATCCTTTAAGAGCCTAAAATAAACTATTCACGTTTCACGGCCACGCTTAACAGATCTTTGCATAACACTATTATTAGCATAGTTAACATAATTATATGTGTATGGAACTAAATGTACTTTCTTAAACAAACGTTGCCATATATTGTTATGGGCAAAACAGGACAATTTAGTTATTTAAAGATTACTTTAGTGTTTTTTTAAATGTCAGGATTGCAATTCTCTTAAATAACACTGAACTGCGAGAATTTTTCTACCACTAGGTAGGCGGCTCCTTGGTAATCTCTCTTCTTAGCTAAAATAATTATTTCAAGAATTATAACGAGTTTTAGAAAATATTGTTTTGTAGTAATTTTTTATAGACATAAGAATAATTACATAAATGTATTATTATAGTTTTGTTTGAATTTTTTTATTTATCCATTTATCACAAATAATATTAAAAAGTCTTACTCAAAGAGTTTGTGAAAGTGGGTGTATTTAAGAAGATGTGCACCCGCATTGTCATGAAAAGGAGTGGATAAATCACATGTAAATAAACCACCCAGTGTTTTAACACTCTGCTAGTGTAAAGCAATATATTTTTTATTTGGCTTATGTAAAATTCCAAGCTTTGACAAAAACCAACCGGGAAACTATTTGTATTTTATAAAACGGTTCCCAGCTTGGGAGTTATATTTTATAATGTACTTCAAAATAATATATGTAGAACTAATAAAATAAAATGAGGTGGATGTGTTTGGTTTTCCAGTGACTGGAATTAGCCCAGTCAAGTGTACCAAAGTGTTTTATATCTAAGTGGTTTCATACTCTCTTAATAAATATGGGAACACATTCTAAATGTATATTCTTTATCTGTATCCTACTATTGGTAGGCCTATAACTATGCGAATTTGTATTCGGATCCTTGGTAGACCTCATTTCAGTATATACGCTTCATTTTATATTTAAATTGGATTAAAAATTTATTTGAGACATATTTTGAAAAGCAGCAACGCACATCAGTATACCACAATAATATTTATAAAATTACGTACATACTAAAGTATTTAAAATTAAAATAAATCACCAAGAGCAAATATATTCTAAGATGACTTTATTCCATGTAACATATAAATGAACCATTTTATTTGCATTTTATAACCGTTTATGCACTGTGATTTTTTTCTTGCTAGTTCATAAATAACAAATATGTCAAAGAAATATAAAAAGTGATGCAATAATGCTGAAACAGCTCCTCAATTTTGAACCATAACTTCAAAGTTATTAATGCACTTTCCTATCGAACTACAGCTATAAACCCGAATAGTCTTTATGATTGCGGATCACGTGATTTTTTTCTAAAAATATATTTTTAAATTAGTCATTACGGTAGCACTTCTTACTAAAGGGCAATTATTTAATGCCTGCGTTAAGTCGCTCCAATTAAAAGCGAAACAAAAATCTAAAAATAATATGAGATAAACGCCAAATGAAGATAATCGTCAACAGAAAATGTTCTTTGGTCCGTCTGTTTTGTTAATTAGAAATCCCCCTGCAGTCTTGCCACCTGTGAGGAAGGTACCGTGAGGGAGGTAATGGTTAGACAAGCGTACGGATAGGAGGAGAGGTAGACAGACGGACATACGGACGGACGGACTGACCTTCTCAAAATGTTCCAGTAGAGTGGAAGTCCACTCGAAGTTCATTGACACACTCTGCCGGTGTCTGCGCAGCCAGCGTACCTTCTTGGACATCCCGTGCGCGCTGCCTTCCTTTCGGCAGCAACAGGGCCTCTTAGCCTCATGGTATAGTGGTTAGAGCGGTTGACTGCAGTGGCGCAACCAGAAATTTACCTTGCAAGAAATGGAGACGTATATGATGGGGGGAGGGGGTAAGGGAATGTGAGTTGAACCCAGTATTGTTACACTTTTTATAGCAAAATAAGTTATTGTATTATTAAATACAGTTAACTTAATTTTCTACACATAGTGTAAAATCAACAGTTCTTGAATATTGGTTTTGACCAGGCCCGGAAGTTGATGACATTATTTTTTTTTTCTGTGAAGTCTATTTCAATGTTAACTTGTATGTAAATACATTTATGACAACTTAATATTGAAAATATTAATGTTTTATGCATAAATTTTGCATACTCAAAGTATTTTACAGTTTATGCAATTTTTTTGGCATTTTGGGGGCATTTTTTCTTGTTTTTACTCTTATCGTGCATTTTCTGTCATTTTTAGAATCATTAGATACAAATCGTAGTATAAAATGGGTTATTTTTTAATGCACAAATTAATTATTTTCATTTACTTGGAACCATTCATTTTCTCGTGTATTTATTAGTACGACCAGAAATTAAACAAGAGCATAGCTTAATATTTTTTGACAGTAAAAGTTACTGTTTAGAATACATTAAAGAGGACATACCGCCAGGTGAAATTCCATGCGTCAAGTATGCTCCAATAAGTTCAGTGGATGTAGGGCGCAGCTTCTTCAGGTACAAAAACCTCTTGGCCGATAATCGCTGGTCATTCACATCCAATAGCCGATAATCGCTGGTCATTCATATCCAATAGCCGATAATCGCCGGTCATTCACATCCAATAGCCGATAATCGCCGGTCATTCACATCCAATAGCCGATAATCGCCGGTCATTCACATCTAATAGCCGATAATCGCTGATCATTCACATCCAATAGCCGATAATCGCCGGTCATTCACATTCAATAGCGAATAATCGCCGGTCATTCACATCTAATAGCCGATAATCACCGGTCATTCACATCCAATAGCCGATAATCGCCGGTCATTCACATCCAATAGCCGATAATCGCTGGTCATTCACATCCAATAGCCGATAATCGCCGGTCATTCACATCCAATAGCCGATAATCGCTGGTCATTCACATCCAATAATCTAAGATGGCCTTCGTTGTGTATTCCATTGCAGAGTAAGGTAAATCTAAGATGCAATTCTCTCTCTTTCTCATGCACACAAAATATTTTCTGCTTATTTTATTATTTTTAATAGGTATATTGGCCATACAATTTGTTATTTATTCCTACCTTTGCAGGATTCTCCAGCCATCACCATAAACAAACAACTATTGGATTGTAAATGTATGATATGAATTTTTAAGAGCATCTTTTGTATTTTTGATGATATAAAAACTGAGTTTTAAGTGTATATTTATGTTTTTAATGAAAATTTTTAATTTTTTCATATCATTACTATACAATTTTTAAGTGCATGTTTTGGGTTTTAAAGGGGGGGGGGGGGGGGGCATCAACTTCCAAGTCCCGGTCATGAGCATTGTGGAATTAAACTAGAAACCTTTCAAATAAATAAAAGCTATCTTCAAATGCTACTATAAACATCCAAGAATGTTTGATATTAAACTAAACATATCTACTGAAGAAATATCTAATCTATTGTTTAAGGCCTTAACTTGCGTTTCTTCCAGCCTATGAAAATGTATAAATGCTGGGTTTTTTTCTCTCTCTCTCTTTCCCGATTGAGAGTTTTAGGGTCACTTTTAATATACATAGCGGTAGAAATTTTGAAAATTAACTTGTAAATATGGTTTTAAATACTAGCCTATATATACAACACCTTTCAGCACCTTGAATAATGTCCCGTACACACGAGCAGTGTTTTCGTAACTAATTAAGTATTTAAATCGATACAAGTTCATTAATACCGTGTAAGCGAGCGACCATCAAGGCAGTTATTAGCAAAACAAGTAACTACAATGAAAACTTTTACGTAATAGTGAAGGTCCTAGTTTTTATCGATGCCTAATTTACATTAGAAAATTGAACATAGATTTTCTTCTTTTTCAAACAAAAGTAAAATGGAATATATTTGTTTTTAAAACTAGTTCGAGGAATGTAGTTTTAATTAATTGGTTTTTATGGATAGAATCATACTGAAGGACGAAAACAATTAATGAATGTATAGGGAAATATGTATGTTCTTCATATTTTAATCCTTTTGTTACAATTATTTGCGATCTTAAGGTGGAGGGGGGGGGCAAAAACCTTGATTGCCATTCCCCACTCCCCAAACTCTATACTCCCTCCTTTTTAGATGGTGGGCCACTGCTTGACCACAGATCTAAAGGACCCTATATCGATACCAGTGTGATGCCATTGATAATATTTACTGTTTATTAAAGAGTATAAGAATTATATTTTTGCTCGAATCTAGATTTAAAAGTTTCTCTCTATTTTTGGAATCATAATAAATTAAATAATTTTCGTAATACTTTTTTAAAAAAATTGAAAATAATACCATATAAAATGCAGGGTATATTTGTTAAAGAAGTTAGAATCATGCATCAAACAAATTTCTTGATAAAGTTTTAGCAGCATTGAATATTGATTTCTCTATCCAATTGTCATATTTATTAAACTATACAGATCGAAAAATACGTTTTTATCCAAATTACTATCTTAATATACGATTTTATTATTTGTCTGGAAGAAAATAAAATGAGCACACGTCTACATGATTGATTCTAACACGTGCATACATATGGAGAGTTCAAGTCGCGCCTCAATATTTTGATTCAAAATTTGTTGATATGAATCTTCGGAATTTCTAATTGCCCTAGTACTTTAAGACAATATTCACATTCATACTATTTGTATACAAACTTGTTCTACTACTCAAATATTAAGATTAATATTAAGGCTAGTCTGCCCCCAAACGGCGGTCACACCAACAAATTCCTTGGTCTCCTTTAGTCCCGTTTGCCGATAAATGGGAGGTTGTGGCTTAAATCCCAGCCGGCTATTGTGTTTTGTTTTCCAAAAGATTTCACAATCTCTCTTCTTGCAAACTTGGATACATTTACTATAAATGCTGCCTTCCATAAGCCTATCTTACTAACGTAGCTAAAAGGTGTATATCCTGAAATGGTAGTAGGTCTAAGACTTCAGGAGTCTTATTTATATACCCCGTCAGGAGTGTAGGTAAGTGACAGCTAGTAAAAGTTACCCGATCTACTTTCATGTATCCATTCGCTAAATCATATTATCAACAAGACCATATGTTGATTTGTTGCCGCTTCGGGCAGTCAAAACTTTCACAACAAGCAATTTGGTTTTAACGGTGTTTTTTTTTTAACCGTTTTATAAAGTCTGTTAGCTGTCAGATGTCACCACTCCTATGGTGAATGGACTATGTAGATTGTATATATTAAGTAGATATATTATTATTATTATTAGCACCGCGTCTTACTACGTTCGGGTTATACGCACTTACGCTAATGTGTATTGTTAGGGTGATTGTGAGATGAAAATGGAGGACCTACAGTTTAACGTGGAATCCGAACCACGGGGAGGCCTGGCATTCCCCACATTCACAAGTTGTGATTAATACACGTCTTGTCAGAGGTGAAGGAAGGGTTTGGCAATCAGATAAATCTGTGCCGGGACCGAGGATTGAACCCCGGACCCCCAGCACAGAAGTCTGACACCTTACCCCTAGACCACCAGGTCACCGTAAGTAGATATAGATTATATATAAATAAAAAGGGAGAGGGGGAAGGTTCAGATTTTTTTACTAAGGTGTGGGAAGCAATAATCTGCGTGTTTAGATAGTACACGTTAAATACAACACAATCGTTCAAACCTTGCACATGTCGAATGGACTCGCCGTCGTTTAACGACAATAAAGTCGAGTGTGTATTCAAAACAACCAAACAGACGGGGAAAACCATAGTAGTTTTCTCCCAGTGCATTCTGACGTCGGTTCACAGAACGACACAACGGTTGGGTTGGAACCACCCACGTTGATGCACAAGTTGAATGGAACGACCGACCAGCTTTCACATGACTGGCTAAACATACAGGCTGTAAAGATGTTCTCACACCGAGCGCAGTTCAAGTGCTGTAAGTCGCGTCGCGTCACGACACGTCGACGCTATCCAACTTCAGCCATGCATTCCTTTGAATGTGTTCACGCGTTGCTTGCTCACGTGATTGAGAGGAGATATGAGTGGAGCACCAGTGACTAGGGATGGTAACAATACTTCAATATAAAGAATATATATATCAATCTATTTATAGAAACATATATTATATATTTGTATCGATGTTTTAGTATTCGATACATCGATATATTTCATAAATCGGATTGTTATTTAAAGCTGGTGAATCAAAATAAATTGAACAATTCTTTCTTTATTTTATCAACTGAGTCATTTTTTACCTATTTTTATTAATCTAGTCTGATAATTTCAACAGATGAATTAAAAAAAATTATAAGTAAAATACCGTAAAGAATATCATCATAGAACAGCAACCATCTTAATACCACAGTTACAATTCGACGAGAAAAATGCAATTCAATATCTCTAAACAACCGATGGTGTATCGTGCCTTTCGATATATCAAATGAAATGATAAATATATCGATATATTATGGAAAATTTCCAATCCGCTTTGGGACTAGACAAAGATGACTGTCTGTAGTGAAGGAAGAAAGGGGATATTTAAAATGCTATACACTAGCACATGCCTTATTAATATTTAGTTTGTAGCTCTAACCACAGTATTACTAATCACTAATATGTATTTCATTTTTTTGTTTGATATATTGAAAGTGCACTTTCTAAACCAATCGAGTATACAAGAACATGACTTTTAACTAACCTAAATCTAGACCAGACACAACACCCAGTCATCACCGTGAAAGGAGAAATCAACATTTCACCAATGATAAATAACTATTCTGCCTTGCTGGTAATCAAACCCGAACCCTTAGCTCAGTAGGCAGACACACTACCGACTGAGATCTTTGTAGTTGAATATAGATTTTAATAATATTCAATCGGGATCCTAGAGATTTTAGTAATAAAACTTTAATAAATATGTCAAAATAGATTATTATAACAATAAACATTGCTGGTTACGAATATTTTGGGGTTAGAATATCAGCAGAGTGTACTGAGGTGGGTTTTTTTTCTCGTCCATTTTTAGAGGAAAATCTCGGTATTGCAGTAATACAAAAAGATTAGGACAGATGAGGTTAGATTACGTTAGGTTAGTTCTTGCGATGACACGACGCTCACGGATGTCATGATCAAGGAGCACGGAAGGTGCGTTGTGAGCCGACGAGTATCCGACTGGCAATGGCATGTGGCGAGTTAATAAACAGTGGGTGTAAACAATAGAATTGTGGCGAGTTGATGTATACCCGGGTTGTTTTTTTTGACGTGAATACGTCTTTAAATTTGCTACCATACGGGGGCAATCCAAAAAACCTAATGATAACAAAATCGGGGGATACAGTTTGGTGTTGTAGTTTCGAATCTTTCCTCTACATCCAAAATTAAATTATACCACTGGATAGCTAAAGGATCAAAGAATTCATTACGATAAGTGAGAACAGTGACGCATCGCACGCGGTGGAGTGGGAAGCGCCGCCATTTTGAGGTTATTTTGCTGCGTATCGAGATTTGCAAATAGTATAACTTTTGACTCGGAGAAGCTACGATGTTCGTTTAAGTTTAAACGTATTCACGTACAACACACGGCCGTGTCCATGACACAGCCACACCCATTTTCTTAAATCGTTTAGTTCTCTAATCTTTGTAAATGCGTGGATCAAAGTGGATCGGTGCCCAAGAGTTGTAAAATAAAACAATAGATTCACTAAAGTACCTGAACGACATTAATGAAGAATTTGAGGTTATAAATACTTGTGAACTCTTATGTAAATTGTTAAAGAACCGGCATAATGGCTCTCTTTCAGCCCATTACCCCACTTTTTTTTGCTTATAACGTCTTACTACCCATTCGGCCTATCCACATATTTACAGTAGTGCGCTAGAGATAATTAAGGTAGAAATTTAGAGGAAGTTCGTCATAATTTGTGTGAGAGGAAGAGTGAAAATCCTTTTAGGAAAAAAACACTCTTTGTAAACTTGGCCGGGATTTGAACCCTAACATCCCCACTTCCGGTAAACCAGGCAAAGTGAGGTTAATGCCTTAGCCCACGTGCCCACCACTGAGGGCTGGTCCGGTCCCTTCTTAAGTTAAATTATATGCGTGGTGGCTATACAGCCCATTGGTTCCGATAAATCTCTATCTTCAACCTACTGAATATTTTCCTGAACACTTGACTCACAATAATTATCATCGACTCACATCAGTAGCTGTGTGGTCTGGTGAGATTGTCCCGCAATGCAATATATTTTATATTTATATCACCGTTTGCAGAGAGTTTAGTGTTCGAATCCAGCTAAGGCTCACTGAAGGGTAATAAATCTACGTACGGCTTATTTTTTATGGCTATTCATCTCTCTCCACGCTAATGTGGATGAACTTGCTTTAAAACTACCCTCCTCGTCCCTACCACCTAGAATAAGCCCTTAATAGTCTGAGTGATATCTAGTAAGGTAGAAAGAATCTCGACAGTTCGAGTTGAATGGAATCAGGGCAAGGCCGTAGCCAGGGGGAGGTTTTGGGGGTTTAAACCCCCCCTGAAATTTTATGGAAAAAAAAATATGGCTTTATTTATGACTCAAACAATATCATAATTAAGATACAAGTACAATTTAGGCCGCTTTGTTAACAAAAAAGCATTTCAGATAACTTCTAGAGGTGTTTAATATTTGGAAATTTTCCTATTCTTCGGTAGCTAGGGGGCTATGTTGCCATAAAAACACTTCAAATATCTTCTAGAACTCTTTATTATATATAATTTTTTTTCTAGCTTTCGGCAATTGAGGGATGTGCCCACCAAACCCCCCCTGAAATTATTGGCTGGCTACGGCCTTGAATCAGGGTGACATCTGACTATCGAAAACTTGAAATACACGAAATAATCAGTTAAATTAAAATTTGCTACATGTTTTAAAGTGTGTCGTGAAATGTGTTCTTGTTTTCACTGTAAATTTTGCTGTCATTTGTTTGAGGTATTTAACATGCACTTTCTAAAACGATTGGTTATATCAGAAAACGAGAAATTTTACGAGCGAGAGTGAAAGAGCCTACCAGTTTTGTCGGTGAAGGTACTTTCATATATATATCAGGGCTCTTTAATGTGCCACAATAGACATAGGACCGATAGCGTTACTTCCCTTCCGAAGGAAGATGTGCTACGGATTTGTATTGTTCAAGAAAAACCCGTTGAAACCGGGTGGGTTTGAACCCATGAACCTCGGGTCGTGAAGCGAGCACTTTACCCCAAGAAAACCGAAACCAACCTTTTCATTGTCAAAACCATATTATCTTCGTTCTCTTTAACGTGTGTCTATACCTCTTGTCTCTCTTCTTCCTTTATAACGAAACTTACCTCAAAACGAATAAAGAGATTTGTCTTAAAGTGTTATTTTATATGTTTTATTTAAGTATTTTATTCTTTAGTTTCCGTTTTAACATAATCCTAAAATCCAGGATATTTCCATACAGATATTATACAATTCCCCGTAAAATTTCCTTCCAAGTCAAAATTATAGCTCAGATCGATGCAATATAAAAAGATTGTACCGGGCGCACTCTTAACTCGAATTATTTAGAACTTCAAAATATCTATACGCTACTGAATTTGAAAAAAAAAAATATATATATATATATATATATGAGTACTATTTAGTGACTTATATATTTTATTAATTTTAGGATAAACATAACAAACTAATCCTTAGAAACGAAACGACCTCGATTTAAATATGAAAAATTTGTGTTTCTCTTTTGTCCCGCCCGGGCTATATGCATTCACCTCCACTAATATGGTAGGAGGGAAGAAGGTAGAATTTAGAGGAAATGTCCCCGAATCTGTGTGTAGATAAAGTGAGAAACCATTAATAAAAATACATTCTTGGTACACTAGTCCGAGATTTGAGCCCCGACATTCGCGTCACCGATAAACCAGATCAAACATAAGTCTATATATGTGGTATGCGGGTGCAGTTTTTGTTCCCATCGGTAACCGAACCTGGAATAGTGATAAAATTTTACATATCATTGCCAGCTGAGCTAAGGTGTCTGAGCTGGGAAACAATATTCGAGTCGAAATAGTTATTTCAGAAATTCGTCACTCTTAAAAAATATATGCATTGTAAATTAGAGAATAATTTTGTAGTTAATACAATGATTTAACGTGTTTGTTACCCACTTTAGTGGCTAGACTGTCTAAGGCGTCTAAACTGGCCTGCTGATGACGTGGACATCAGGGTTCAAGTTCCGGTCGGGTTTGCTGAGGGTGGTTTTTCCTAAATGGTTTCCCACTCTCCTTCCATGCAAATGATGGTAGATTTCTTCTAAAACGCTTCCTTCCTCATCCCTACCCCTTTACGTTAGAATAGTTAACATATAATAAATATAAAAAATAAAATTAATATAACAAATTGAATAAGGTAAAATGAATAAATGAAAATTATTGTTCTTATATTTTAGTAGCTTTTTATTTGTATGTATCATTACTTAGCTATGATTTTGTATTTTGTATTTTTGCTTACATGTAAGATATATGTGTATTTCAAATGCTGACTTGTTATAGCTCTTGTGACTGTTGGCTAGCAGAAATTGAATTGAAATGAAATATAATTGAAATTGAATTGAAATATAACTTCAACAGGTACTAAGACGGGATAAAAAAAAGTTTTTGTTTATTTTAAATCTAATATAATTAAATGTCTGATGGGTATTTAAGCTATTTAGTTTCCTAATGTGGCTCTTAAAGGAATGGAATATTTGTATCTATTTTTTTAAACTACGCTTAGTATAGGTTCAGTATATCAGATATGTTTACACTAATTATGTAGGAAAGGAAGGTATTATTTTAAAGACAGTGTTCAAATATAGGCTTTGATGGAGGTTGAAAATCTAATTAGGGAAAACCACGTTTGTACACCAGTCTGGATTCGAAGATGGCCTATTTTGTCTGCTCACCTACCGGTGTTGGTGAGTGCACTTATGACCGGTCAATAAATTAATCTTTCATACACATCAAATAGCCATTTTTTTTTTGGGTTTTGCATATAGAGGGAATGGTATCAAATATAAAACACAGAAGAAATGTGTCTGTAGATTTGTAGATTTGCTTATGCTTCCTGGAGTTGTGTTTTATTAGCATAATCATGCGGAGGTCTACTACAGAGAAAACTGCAACAAGATATGAAAGTGTTTTTAATTATTTTGGTATTACCATTCCGTTCTCTTTGGGGCTTTCTTTTCACAACCGGTCACGAATCGGCTCAGATCCCAGCCAAGTTAGTGAGATGCCGATAGCTTTCCTAATAGGCGACAAGCGTTGCACTTCGCTGTAGGGTACTGCCCTACTTGCTATGCTACATGCACAGTTGGCGGCAGAACTGCCGTAGTTTACATAAATAAGATCTTGGGTTTTGTTTTTTTCTATGAGTATTAGTACTCATTCGAGCTACATGCATATATATCAACTACGTTAATGTGGTATGTGGGAAAGAAGAAAGCCATTTCAGAAAATCTACCCTCAATTGACCCGGCTGGTATTCTATCCATGACCTTTCTGTCACCGTAAAACTAAGAAATAAACATTAGACCCACGTGACCACTAATATAGGCTATATATCAGTTAACATGTTTTATAATAAATTAATTTTTGACACCATGTATGGGTCATTCGTATTTAATTCCACTAAAGGGGTGCGAGTGAGTAAGGTAGAATTAAGATGCAATTCACCTGCATTTTTATATAGGAATAGCTACAAACATAAAGGAACAAAATATTCTCGCTACACCCGGCCTGTTGATCACTTGAAAGCCATACCAGACGAGCTTGTCGTTTATTCCGCGTGTCTACCGATGCGGATAACAATATATATGATAATAATAATAATAATTAGCACCGCGCCTTACTACCCGTTGGGTTATAGTTAAGTACTAATTACGCTAATGGATTAGGAATTGGGAGGGTTGATTTAGAGGAAGTAAACCCGCATTTGCGTTGAGGGAGAGTGGAAAACCATTTAGGGAAAACCACCCTCAGTTCACCCGACCGAGATTCGAACTCGATCTCCCCGTCCTGGCGGTCGAGCTCAACACGACTAGCGCGTTAGCTAACTACGCCACGAGGCGGGTAACAATATATATGAATTTGTTTGATAAGGTTTTAACAAAGTTTATACAAAAAAGGGTTTATCTTATGCTGGAAACGAACGCATGTATTTCATTATTGAGAGAGCAAGACTATGTATGGTTAAGGAAGGGATAAGGAACGATCAAATCAATTAGGGGTGGGAAGTGAAGGGGATGCGAGAAAAGGGTGGTGCTTTATAGAAAACAATTTTTTCGCCAAATTAAATCAAATAATTCTCCATAGAAACAAAGTTTAACTTTCTTCACATGGTGACCTCATTAGCTCTTGAATATCTATCAAGGGCGTCCTGGAATTTAATAACAACTTTTTTCTCTTCATTTAAAACGTTTCTAATCTAATGCCGCTATGTCCATGACAGATATTCATTAATTGTTTACATCACCATTTGAAGAAAGTTAAATACTATGTTTCTACTGGAGCAACATAGATTTCATATATAACATATATTTAATGTTAACTTTAGCAGGATTTATGAGTTTTAGTAAAGGACGTACTGAAGCGTCACTTGGTCTCACTTTCTAAAATAAGGGTACAATACAAATTGTGTTTTTAATTATTTATGATTCTTCAAATCAGCAGTAAAGAACAGGACAATGACGGTAAAAGATCTCACCGAACTGAGATGCAGTTTTTTAGGTGATAGTGAAAGCGACCTTGGCTAATTTCTTTCTAACAAGGGGAATCGTACAACGAAAGGGGACATTCCCTTGAACACGGTGAGGGTTGCAAAAAGCCCTCGTGGCAGCCATTGGAAAAACACTTGTGATCGTACCATCATACAGATAGTAGTGTCTTACACACTATCGATCATACCATCATACAGATATGTCTTCACACTACGATCTCCATCATACGATGTGTCTTACACACTATCGATCATACCACATACAAGTACGTTACCATCGATCATACTTACAGATAGTACGTCTTACCATATGATCATACACATCGTGTACGGTTACAACTTCGATCATACTCATACAAATAGTACGTGCTTAAACTCGGCAGTCCTCAATCATGATTATTTAGATACATTCTTTAGTAGACTAACCGGAACCAATGTTTGAATAAATGTATCCTAATCTTCAATTTGTGACTTTTAATTTATGTTATCTTCCATTTAAATCAACCCAGTCTAATCGTTGATAAGGAACGTGAAACTATCTGACACCCCAACACAATATACTTAAATATTTAAATGTAGCGCTGAGATATAAACTGACGCACGTGAATCTAGGTGATCAGACCGTATACTAATCTGGTCAGTATCCAAAGCAAGGACGCCATGATGGATATGACCGCGTGTTGCTAGGCATTCCTACATTAAAGATTGGAGATAGCAAACATTATTGCACTTAGTGACATATGGTGAACTTACTTTCTACTTTCTTTTGGATCACTTAATGTATATATTTCAACCTTCCCATGATTCATACCAGTTTCGTTGAGGTTCATCGTGTAAATCACATTGCCTTAACACTCCTGACCATGGCCAAGACCTAACTATGTTTCGTTAACTTTAGTGTCAGTATTAACTATCAGAGACACTATATAAACTGAGAGAAACTAAAGTTTGTAGACTTTGCATCGTGAAAGAGACGGGGATCCATAACGCGATTAAAAAAAATTACTCCTTATTGTATCAGTCCTTGTTGAATCCTGGTCTTCTGTGTCCAATCGTGCAAAAATATCTATGCATCTAACCCTGCAGGAACCAGTTTTACATCTAAACACGTGACCTAATGTGTTCCCGGTTTCTTAGAGCTCTAATCAAGCTTTTCCGTTGATAGAAGAAGGAAAGGTTAGCATGTGTTTTATGAACACAGGCTAATATATCTACAAATAAATTAAATCTATAATTAGTACCATTAAACACCCTTTACTTAGAACACTTACTATTATATATCCAACACTCAGAACTGTTATTATTATACCCCAACACTCAGTACATTTATTAGCAAGCCCCCATTACTCAAAACATATAGAACCCGAAAATTTTAGTTCAATCCCTTACTACCAAAAACCGAACACTTAAAACAAAACTAAAAATCCAACACTCAAAAAACTTGCCGCCAAAAACCTGACGCTCAGAACACTTATCAATACAAGCCCGAAACTTAAAACACTACAACTAAAAATCCGGCACTTAGAACATTTACCACTAAAAACTTGACAATCAGAACACTTATCACTAAAAACATAACAATCAGAACACTTATCACTAAAAACATAACAATCAGAACACTTATCACTAAAATCTGACACTCAAGACACTTTCAACTAAATATCCGACACATAGGACACGTATCACTAAAAACCCGACACTTAGAATACTTACTACTAAAAACTCGATATTCAGAACACTTACCATTAAAAACTTGACATTCATAGCACCTTACCACTAAAAACTCGATATTCAGGCCACCTTAGCACTAAAAACTTGACATTCATAGAACCTTTCACTTAGCATCCAGCACTGAGGACACTTAATACCGAGCACATCTCACAAACATTTTAAAAAACTTGCACAAAATTAATATAAATAATTTAAGCACCGTCTGTCAGGATTTCATATGACCTTGAGCTAGTAGTTTAATCTTCTAATGGCTATAGCACCGTTCTAACGTGAATGATTTTGAGTTCACTTAACCGAGAATCTATGTGCAAATTAGCCCACTTTTGTGTTAAGTGCCTGTGAAAGTAATAATTAGAATGTATTTAAAATATGCTATCATATTCTACATAAAACTCTACCAATAATAATTATTAAAATTGACGACCGCACAATAAAGTGAGTCTCTTGTTGATAATGAGTGTACTGTTCACATAAAAAACATTCATCAAACGTTCACTAAAATTAGAAAGCAGAATCTGCAAAGAAGGAGTCAGCGATTCACACGCTGCCACGAATGTGTGTTGACCCAGATGAAATACAATGCAAACTAGAAACAGCTGACTATCAACGTGTTCTTGTTTGAATGACTAAACATATATTTCAGATTAATGTCATGATTAATGTTTTCACATTATAGTGTTGTATTGAGATAAAAATCAACCCATTAATACGCAAGCTTTTCAATTAACCAATTATTTCTACACACCTCAACCACAACAGTTGATCAGACAGAAACCTTAGCTCAGTCAGAAGCAAATCTATCTAATGAGTTTATAGTTCCGGGTTAAATTCTCGGAATGGTCTAAAAATGTATAATTGGTAGAGTTTGGGCTTCCCCTTTCAAAGTGATGAGTTAACGACCTTAAACTGGGTGTTGTATCTCTTCTAGAATTAGATCAGTTTGTAAGTAGTGTGATGATAAAATCAATTTGTTCAGAAAGTGGACTTTTTATTTAAGATGGCTAGTATCAGTTCCGGTTGAGGAATTTTAAATATCCATAGCAAATAGCATAAACTTAACAAAACTATAGTCGACTCCGTCGTCTTCTTTGTCTAGCTAAACAGCGCATACGCCTACAAAGCACATGCTCACGGATTGTGTCATTTGGTTTTGAAATTTGATTGGTGCTTCCAAGCAGATGTTCTCAAGCAGAGCTGGCAAAACTAATACTATTTCAGTTTTGGACAAGTGAGACAAGCGGATGTTTCTGAACCAATGATAACTCTGTTCTGAAGCTATTACCGATACAGGACTGACAAGAAACAAAACAAAGAAGGTGGAACAGCAATTTTGATTAAACTTGATATTTTACATCACCATACAACTATTCCTGGACTAGATAACATTGAAAAAAAAATTGAAAGTAGTGCCTACAACACAACAAATGTTCCTTTTCACCGTAAATCATAGGACTCCCATAAAACCTTCGACCAATTAATACTTAAACCTCCTCACTGCAGATCAAAATTTCTATACTGTGGGTGATATTAATTTTAAACATCAAAATTGGAACAGCCGACAAACAAACAGAAACGTTTTAGCCCTGGCTGTTCCCTCAACTGTAAAAGACTACCTCATTCCAGCAACGTCAGAGCCCACTTTTTTATCCCTATAGCTTTCAAAACTTCTTGACATAGTTTTAAAAGACATCACTAATCAATTGGAAAGCTTACAACACTGAATTAACTGGACTTTGACCATATATCCATCTTTTGTAAGCTACCTCTAAATACAAATCCCCAAATAATGTTCAGACGAATACTCTTATAAATGGTTGGTAAGTACAAACATTTCCTGGAGGATCCATATAACTTGAATACAACTATCCAATACGATATTGACGGCTTAATCAAAACTTAACAACCACACTATTTTAAAAGTACCACTAGACATAATTAAAATTGCATAATACTATAGTAGGTATATATTATACAGATTAGGAGTTTCTAATAGCTTTGAAGAGAGGCATGCCATTGCTGATCAACACGTAGCTCTCCAAAACACAAGATGAAATGGAACAGACCAATCGCTTTGGTACGTAGGGAATACCAAGGCAATACAAGTAATTAACCTTAAATACGCACATATCTGAAGCCGTTAATAGTGAAAACAAATCCAGAAAGGTAGTAAAACATTTCAATAAGGTGAGATTAGAATTGAAAACCCAACTATTCTCAGGTTAATCTGGATTATGTATACATCGAATAACAAGGCAGAGCCAATAGCAGAGTCATTTGAAGGCCAATTCTCACCGAATAATGAATTTCAAGATGAATCCTTCACTAGAAATGTAGGGGTAGCTGCGAGACGTTTTTTCGTAGGTACAATCCTTGAAATGATTCCCACTACACCGAATAACGAATTAGACCAGGTGATCAAGACATTTAAACCACGGAAAGCCCCAAGAGCGTACCTTCTCACAAATGAAATGCAATGGCACTCCTCGCATGTGTCTATGTGTAATGTATTCACGACAGCAATTGCAGAAGGTTGATTTCTCAAAACATGAAATCCTGCTTAGCTGCCTCAGCAATTGTTTGAAAAGAAATTAATTGTATGGTTGAAATATTTTGGCAAAGAGTAACTAATTGTTACTGACCTATCATTCAGGTTCCAAATTCGACAATCTACCATTCGTCCTATTAAAAGCTTGTAGAAAATTCAGTAGACTGTTTCTACAAAATTTAAATTTATACAGATGGAAAGCTTTTAAAATAGTCTGGCTCTCCAGATTACTGCGAACCTTTTTCCAAAATCCTATATTCCTTTAGTAAGATTATTTTTGTAAAATGTACATTTTAGGGTTTGCGTTAAATTTAAATGATCGTCATTGTACACTATTTAAGCGGGAGTACCCCAGGATCTAAAAATATCCCCCCCCCCCCCCTTCTTAGATAGAATTTACTTCGCCAATGTATATATCTACCAGAGCATTTATATGAGTCTTTTTTGCAGTTTTATACGGGACATAAATATCTGTAACAATACTTGTCTTTGTTTGGAAAATGATTAAAATCTGAAGGATAAGTTTGCCTCAACAAGTCAACTTCAATGCGAATCTCACAAAGAAAAATATCAAACCTGGATAAATTCATCTCGGTAAATTTCCTTCCAAACGGAAGCTAGGTATCTAACAACTATGCTTGACTCCAGGCTATTGTGAAAAGTTCGCATAACACACGTTTTATTACACAATTGTTTGTAATATTTTGTTTCAATTTGATAAATCCAGCTATTAATTACAACATGTAATTCATAGACTTCGTATTTTTTCAATGTAAATATTAATTTGTAATTTATATAACAGCTCAAAATGGCAGTAATTGAACATAAATGGAATATTTTACTGTCATTTATATTGGCGAAATTCCGAAGCCAGAATAATTATTTTTGAAATGAAGTCAAAGTTGATGTTTGTTTCGAAGCAAATTCGAAGTTTTGAAGCTTCGCACACCCCTACGGCTTATATTTTAATTTTTATTATTTTTAAAAATCATATAAAAAGATAGAAATGAATCATTTTATATTACATTTGATGTGAAATATAGGAACTTCTGAGATTAAGGTAAATTATGAGAAAGATATAGTTAGCCTTCCTCAAACAAATAAAGTGATATTAATAAGATAGCAATATTTTTAATCAATTGAGGATTTTTATTAGTTTTTAATTACGTGGGCGGCGCTCTGAAGTGGAAAACTACGATGGCTCTCTAGATAAAAAAGTATCAATGAATTTGATCTATATCGCGTTTATTATTGTCAATATTTTACAATATTTGTATTTTTATTTTCTCTTGATCTCTTGGAAAGAAGTAACTATTGTGATCTTCAATTAAATCAGTTTCGAGATTTTTATGGATGTTGACGTTTCACGGCTCCCTGAAACAAAAAATTAACTAACTCAATTTAAGAATAGTTTAATTATCCCAATTTTTTTTAATATCGAAAATGGCTTAAAATATTTAGTTCAAGATTAGGTACAAGGACATTTTTTTCATGGTAAATAGGAGTATTTTTTTAATACATAAATGGCTTGAGGGTAGTTTACAAATAACAAATTTACGGAAATTTGAAACTTTTTTAAAAATTGTTTGACTAATTTTGTTTAAAATGTAGAAATGAAGAGTGTTTATTGATATTAACAAGATTCTATTTTTTATGTAAGAAAAAATTAATTCAGAGTAGTGTAATTAAAAACTATTTCTGAAAATGTTGGTTCCAAATGAGTAATTTTTGTGTGTCGTAGCATTTTAAAAACAAATCCTTTTAGCACCACGTTTTATTATTTTTTTTCGTGATAAACGTTTATCGTTTATCTAAGTACTTTGCTGAAGTTTTAGAATAAGTGCTGTTGTAATTAGAGGAAGCTTACCCACATATGCATGGAAGGAGAGTGGAAAACCATTTATGACAAACCACTCTCAATACAATTGACCGGAATTAAAACCCCTATCTCCCCGTCACTGGCAGTCCAGTCTAATGGGAGAGTAGCAATGCCTTAAAACAAAGTTAGTAATTATTATTACAAACTATAATTATTGTATATTATTATTTTATTGTGAAAATATACATTTCAAATGTAGAAAATTTAATGTTGCTTTCTTTTTCCAGTACTGGTCTTATTTCTTTTCCGGGCTATTGGAAGCCTTCTTAGGAATCCTATTTAGGCAACACATCTGAATTTTAATAACAAATTACCAATATACCTAATAATTTGGCACTAATTATAATCATATAGGCTACTAGATCTACACCCTGTAGGCCTGTATAAAGTTTGGTTTGGCTTAAAAAAACAACTCGGGACAGCAGTGCCAAGAAAATAATCTATTGTGCCACTTTGGACAAGCATGTCATAAGTTCACCAGCACTAGCGTAAAACAACATGGTCATTTACACACCAAAAAAATTCTTTTTTTTTAAAAATTTTAATTACCAAACAATCGGGTTGAGTGTGACAATATTCATACGCAATAACCGTAAACCTATTCCTGCCAATGTTTTGATGAGTAGTGCACATTGCGTCACGCCTACCTATGGTCTATATAAATGTTGTGTTTTTTTTTACCAGAGTTTCCTGTAATCGGTTACAAATTAGATAATTGTTTGGCCAATTTGGCCTTCTGGTGAACTCTGGGTACACCCTATTCAGTGTGATAAGTATGGGTACGTATCTTTAGTGTTAAGGTTTCTGTTTTGTACTAAGCTCTAGAAATAATTTATATTATAAATAAGAATGTAACGGGGTCCTCAGCTCTTGATTGTATAAATTAAAGAATATTTTAACACATACGTACACATACACACATACAATGGTTTTTTACCACGTTTCATACTCGTTCGAGCTTATTATTGTGTACTGGAACTGTATACCCTCATTTTTGTGAAGGGTTAGTTAATAAACATCTATGAAAAAAAAAACCACCCTCAGTATTTCTGAAGAGGGTTAGAGACCTAATCTTCTCGTCAACAGCAGTCCATTATATTGCGAGACTGACTAATTGAATCATTCGACCACCGAAGTGGGTAAGAATATAATCGAATATATAAATATGACTGAAAAAAATATACTCCATGGCATCAGCTCACAAGGGAGCTATGCCCGATCTAGCGGCTGCACACGTGTTTTCGAAGATAGTACCAACATTGGAAGATAAAGGGTGTCTTGTGGCCAGCACAGTATCACTACGGCCGTTATATCAGTTTTTTGACCGGAGCCGCTACGTTTTCATTCAAGTAGCTCTTCACTTGTCCTCACGAGCCAGAGTTGAACCCAAGCCAGATCAACTGCTTCACAGAAAAATCTGGAATGGCGAATATAGGTTATGTCCCATTTACATATAATGAGAGGAGAAAATGGAGAATTTGGAACCAAGAACAGGAATCTATAAAACCTTTGAACTGACCCATTATTAATTATATATTTTCAAATTTACCATAAAAGAGTGTACTTAATTAAATCCATATTTTAGATATCTTTGACAGCTTGTGTTCTCAGGCATTCTAGTAGTTTGTCCAGTTTTTACTTTCTCGCAACCCCTATGCGCAGGAAGTATTCTGATTGTAAAAAAAAATCTAATAGAGGTTTTGATGGATGCTTACGTCTAAGACGCACTGAACCCAAAAAAGTGTTCTTTTCGATGCCACCTGTCTGTCTGTCTGTCTGTGTTTGTATCTCAGCCTAGAATGGAAATCATTCTTCCGATTGTGCTTAAAATGTGTATTTATGAATTTCATAAGGTTCACCAGAGAGGTTTTAGAATTAACGGTATAAGTAGTATAACCATGGAATTAAGAAGAGTTTACTTAAAGGGTGGTTAGCATACAACCTGAACGGGTATTGAGACGTGGTGCTAAATAAAAAATAAATAAAAACTTAAGGGTGAAAGAAGAAATCTTCCAATGTCTCGAAATTGGCTCTAATTATTTTGATTAAAATTCTTACCTAGGCATGGTTTAATATTACAAACAAAATAAAAAATTTAATTTTCCCATGTGCTTTGAGGGTAATTTACGTTGGCAGAAATTTCGAATTTTCATAATATCTCCGAAACTATTTTAGATACGAAATAGCTTATCATTGAAGTTGTGGTATTATTAAGGGGGTTGATTGTTATGTGCTTTGGTGATAGTTGATGCTCCTTTTTTTCTCAATAAGTTTCTTTAACAATGTATTTTATTTCCTTTACATATCTTAAAAGTTTTAAGTAAATGTCTCCATATTTAGGTAAAGAAGCGAGAAAGTTTTGCCGTGCACGATACCATTTTATGTTTAAATACAGATTGAAATATTTCTAAAAAATATAAAAGTATTGGAAGCTTGCTACTTTTTTAATAGTACAATACCAAGTAAATTAAATAATTAATACGGCACTATAGTATGCACACTAAGCTTTTATTATGAAATTACTTGCAGTAATCTAATGAAGCTGAAGAATTATTTTCCTTAGATATTAATTTGAAATACTGTTTATATTTATGTACAATACCCAGGACCATTTTAAGAAAATATGAGGCTTGAGGCAAAAAAATCTGAAGCCCCCCTTTGTACGGCAGTTTTTCAGTTTTAGTACTAAGCCGTTATAATATATTGATACGTACTCAACACTTACGTTACTTAATAATTTCTCATGTTTTGATGGAACATTGATCAAACCATTAAATGACTGTACTTTATTAAATGCAAACAATCAATATAATTAAGTTAACAAAGTAAATTCCTCTTTACACCATTGCAATGCTAGTTGTCTGTAGACCGACATCGTTAGCACAATGGTGGCGTATCCTACTGTACTGCATTACTCGAATAACGAAAATCTTATACTAAGTGAATAATTATTGCTGTTAACTACCTGTACACTATTTTATGCGAAATTTATAATAATAACTGTAATCTTTTTAATTATTTTTGGAAGAAATGTGGCCTCCTGGAATGTGAGGCCCGAGGCAATTGCCCCCTTAACCTCCCTCCCCAAACGCCCCTGATAATACCATACATTTTGCTTACGATTAAGTTAATTATTAGAATATAATGACATTGTAAAAATAATATGAAATACAAACGCAATACGTATAGTAATAAAAATAATACAACGTTAGTAATACAGATTTTGAGTAGTCCTACATGTAAAAACAGAGACCTCAATTTCAACCAGAATAATTTTTTTGGCTACGCTATTAATCAAACCTGGGGCCCTTAGTCCAATAGACAGACACCACTACTGACTGAACTAAAGTGTTTGACAATATGCCATTCTAAGTAAAAATTTACGTTAAAGAAAAATTAGCTTGACTTAATTAAAAATTAATTAACGCTTCTGACTGTGTCTGCTTGACTTCTGAGTCGGGATGTGAGTTTATTGCTACTATTAAGTCTAGCCTTCTGTCAAATTAGTCTAGTTCATAATGAGTGTTACCGGGATGTAGAAAGGATGCACCGCCGCACTTAAAAGCGTTATATCGCACTTAAAATCGTTTACATCGCATCCAGTAATCGCCACAAGGTGCTAATTTTAAACACGAGCTAATTAAGAAAGCTATCATGGTCCTCTAAGAGTTGAGTTTTCCATATCTTCGTTTGGTATCAAATAAAATATTGCGGAAATGCATTAGTGAAACAGTCGAGATGATATAACTGCATTTCAGCGTGTTATTAATTACACAAAATAAAGCAATTATGATTGAGAATAATTGTGCCCATCACCCTCACCATCGTCATCATCAGAATATCACGGGAGGGCAGTTTATTTATTTCTTAATTCAGTTATATCTAAAGCTTGATTCATTCACATTATTGAAGAAATGTGTTGACTCATGATGGTGTGCAATGCAAACTAGAAACAGCTTATAGTCAAAGTGTTTTGTGTTCGAGTGAAATAACATATAGTGTGGGCTACTTGCACCATGGCTGTTTCTTAACTGGGCCTAATGTGTTGTCACCACGACACAAACAAACACTGATCGACATATGCTCGTTCGATTTTTTTAAACCGACATGTTCCAACACATTCAACGTGTGGTTTGGCCCATCTATTTTTACTCACTGAACAGATTCGACCGGTTTGTGAACTTTGATTGGCTTTCACAATCATATAATGTAGTGCAGAGCGGACAAAGTTGAAAATATTTCCACTCACGCTGACTTGACAGAGAGAATAGCGCTGATATCTTGTGGTTGGATTAGGTCTATTCTACATCAGCGGTTAAAACGCTAGCAACCGCGCCTTTGAATGTAGCCCTTGTTATCAAGTTAGCAAATAAGTTTTCGTCTAGACCAGCGTTTCGACCAATACCTCTGGTGGCGTTAAAGCCGCCTAGCGGTAGAAACGCGAATCAAACTACACCAGACGTTAACAGGCATTTGTGCCTTAATATCACAACAAGTCTTTCAGCAGGAATAATACTCTTCCTCAAGATGGTATCACGTTTCGCAATATTTTCATTCACTAAACCAAGTAGTTCATCAAATGAAACCACAGACATTCTATAGTACAAAAATAACCTCTCTAGGTACATTCTATGAATCATAAACCTAATATGAAACTGTCCTGTTGAGAGACGGTTCGATAATGTGGGGTGAGTCCACCAACGTATCTTTTGATGAGTTTTTTATTATTATTATTTTTATTATTTTATTTTATTTTTATTTATTTTGCGAGTTTCCTCCAACAAAATAAGTCCCGCAATACATCCGGCCTGTACAATATCCATTTTTAAACCATTCTACACAAGTGGAAGCAATAACCGCGACATTTAAACCGCTAGTGTAGAAACAGTAGCGTTTTATGGATAGCTGTTTAACAGTTGCGTTTTGACAGTCAGGTGTAGATTCAAGAGTTTGGGGGCGTAAGGTAGCGGCAAAAACCCCCGCGTTTTAACTGATAGTGTAGAATTGGCCTTAGAGCTCTTCACGTTTGAACATTCTGCTCCACTCTTGGATTTCAGCGAGCGTGGGACTCCACAATCCACAGTAATAGTTAAAAGTTATAGTTTTATTTACCTTCAACATAAAACTTTAAGAGCACCCAAAAAAAATGTTTCCCGCCAAGTCTTACTACTTGTCCAAGGTACACTCATTTTAATTAATTTCAATCTAATTTAGTTTGATTTTCCAGTGACGAAGAGACCGGGGTTCATACATGAACTGGGTGTATTGAGAACAGTTATTACTCAAATATTGTTTTTCACTCTTCATCCACGGAAATGTGGTAGGCCTCCACTTCCTTTAAATTGAATATTTTTGAGCCCTAGCTCATAAGTGTTATGTGTAAAGCCGAACGAGTATTTAGACGTAGTTAAAATGTATTATTATTATTAGCACCGCGTCTTACTACCCGTTCGGGTTATACGCACTTACGCTAATGTGTGATGGTAGTGTGATTGTGAGATGAAATGGAGGACCTACAGTTTAACGTGGAATCCGAACCACGGTTAAAATGTAGTGTGAGGAAGGAATGTAATAGTGAAGTTTAATATTTAGCACCGCGTCTTACTATCCGTTCGGGTTATACGCTTAAGTACTAATTACGCTAATGGATTAGGAATTGGGAGGGTTGAATTTAGAGGAAGTGAACCCGCATTTGCGTGGAGGGAGAGTGGAAAACCATTTAGGAAAACCACCCCTAGTTCACCCGACAGAGATTCGAACCTCGATCTCCCCGTCCTCGGCGGTCGAGCTCAACACGACTAGCGCGTTAGCCAACTACGCCACCGAGGCGGGTAATAGTGAATTTGGGATGAGGAAGTTAGAATGTATAGTTAATGTACCCACACTTTTATGGATTTCGAAAGGTAAACTATTTAGTAAAAACCACCCTTAGCACTCTTGAACGAGATTCGAATCCTGACTAATAAACTAGATTAGATAGTCATGATATTTAGTCCACTTTCACGATCAATACTGGGTTATATAGTATATTTGTTTAGAAAGTACACGTTAAATAATCAATTACTGTACATAGGGTCATCCCGCGGGAACACTCCAGTAAAAAGTGCTTCTTTTTTTTATTTTCACGGTTCGTGATTTTTCCGAGGTGTGCGCTCAATGAGCTCAATGCGCATGCTCCAAGGTGGATAGCCAGACTTCCGCTATCCACCTTGATGACGTAATGCTGACGCGGCTCAAGGAGGAATGCGAGCAAATTGCCCATACATTGGTACCAACATTACAGGGAGGGGGGAGGGGACATTCCATTACAATATTTGATGGAGGAGAACAGCTGACTGGGTAACGGGGAAGTTGATGATAGAAACTACTTTTTTTTTAAATTAGAACGAATTGTACCTGTTCTCTTGGCTTAGCAGGCCGTTTCAGCACAAACGTGTTATTTTTAATATTTCTTGAAATTATATCTGCTATGGTAAATAAAAAAAATGGAAATTGACTACGCATATTGTTTGAAATAGTAATACTAAAAGAAAACGAGTATTAAATGTAAATAAAATGGTAAATAAAATACCTGTAATCAAGTTTACAAAGAAAATGTCTAGTCTTGGTAGTATTAATCTTATTTTAAACATTGTGATGTTCTATTTCCATGTAATATTATTAACATTACTATATCATAGGCCTTATAAAGTTCGTCATTAGTAGTTTAAATTGGTTTCAAATTAGTTTGTTACAAAATTAAATCTGAAAATTGATATCATCTGCTAAGGTACGTCACTAATGTTGTACAGGCAAATTTATTTTCAACATTACATTTGCTTTGTACTTAACCATTTTATACTCTCTTCATTAACACACATTTGTTCTGAAATAAACATTATTGGAAAAATTCCTTAACATTTTATTACTATAAAAAACAACTTTGACGTATTATTGAGGTTTTACTAATAAATGATTAAAACATGAATAAATGTGGTAGTAATATATAGCAATAGAGGTGTGCGAAGTCCATTTTTTCAATTCGAAGCAAGCTCAAATCGAATATATGAAATATTCTCAAAGCCTAATCGAAGTCCGAATGGTTTTTGTTAGTTGTTTTACTCTTGAAAAAATATTATATTTTGGCTATTTATATTATATTATACACTAAAATTACTCGTAAAATGTTTTATTGTACAATTGTTTGCAATAATTTGATTTGTAATGTACAAAACACCTAAGAAGGGCAGTTATTTTAACATAAATTGAGTATTTTAGCTGTCAATAATTTTATTGGCGAAGCTTCGAAGCCGGAATTTTATTTGAAACGAAGTCGAAGCTGATGTTTGTTTCGAAGCCAAGTCGAAGTTTCGAAGATTTGCACATATCAATGAAAATATTATATAAATCTCTCAACAATGTTTATTTCAGAACAAATATTTGTTAGTCAAGAGATAAAAATGGCTTCCCAACAACAACAAATTAAATTGTTAAAAATAATTCAAGACTAACTTTTGCACCTTTTAGGTGGGGGGGAGAAAAGTCCAGTGTTTTGGCATGGACATATTGTAGATTAATAGCTGGGACATGGATGAACTGCTTGGTAGCGCACAAATTCCAATGATTTCGGACATGGATTAATAATTCGTTAGCACACAAACGCCATTGATTTGGGATATGCATGATTAGCTGAGTAGCACACCAAGTACATGATTTTGTACATTTATGATTGATTAGCTGGGTAGCAAACAAAGTCAAATAATTCTAGACATGGATGAATAGTTGGGTGAAACAACTATCTCCACTGCTATATTAAGTCAAATGTCCATTCAGCATTAAGTTTAAATATAAGATGTTTAGTGTTTATTTGGTTTCTAAGTTACTTAATAAACCACCTTTTGTTAATAGTTCAATGAAATAATTAAAAATAAGTGTATTTAATAATCCTTAATTGAAAGTTTTAGAAATATTGTATTTGGAGACAGACATTGAACCTGTGTTTATTTTACTCAGAATATCTGTATATTTTTTTTCCCCCTTAAGGTATGCTCAGGGACACTGCACCTTGGTATTCAAATCACGCGTGAGTTTATAAGAACGTGCAGCCTCGGGGCAAGGTCAAATTGACCGCTGTGCACAAATATTTAAGCGCCTCTCCCGCACTTTCCTCCTTAACACTAGCACGTTCACGCTAGACAATTTTTTTTAAATCAATCAATTATATTTTTTTAAATTTTTGACCAGGTTAATTGAGGTTCTGTTTTATCCGGAACATTTGTAATTTTGTCTGTTTCTGTCTATCTGTCTATCTTTCCAGAACTTTGCTACCTGATGACTGTCGAATTCGTGGATCATTTTAAAGAAATATTGCAGGGAAATTCTTTGAACGTACGCCAAACTAAGTATGTACACGAGTTTTCGATCCTGTAATTCATTTCAAGATGGCGGCCACCTAAAAAATCTACCTATTTGTTTGTTTGTTACGTAAGAGCTTCCAAATGCATCGAACGATTTTAACGAAATTTGGCGGGTATATTCTTTGAGGCTAGGCCAAAAAATGTATATAAATTATTTTTCCATTATGGCTATGCGTTTTAATGTGGTGGCTGCTCAAATGTGTTGTGTTTAATAGCTCATTTCGATGGATTTGGAATTATAATTTTAAGCAATTGAGCGAGTACCTAGGACATATTTTGTTAATGTTGACATATATTGTGAGACTGACGTATCTATGAATATAATGTACAGTACTTATGAATATGGCACTATTTGTTTTCTGTCCGGCTTGATCACCAAGGAAAAAATCCACTTCAAATTTAAGAATAAATTATATGAGATATTTCAAATTGAAATCCAAAGGGAAGTGGTAATAGTATAGTAACAATAACAATATGAAGAGAGTGGGGTCTATTGTTCACAGACCTACAAGTTTATTATACAAACACTCGAAAAACACAGATGGATATTAATTATAAGTAGACTCCGTTTACTTCTTTACTTGTCTTGATTGAATATACTATACCCATCTCATATATATTACACCATATTGAAACTAAGAAAGGTAGGCTTTAATCTTTCTGTGTAACTGGAACGTAATAACTAAAGGTATTCCCCAAATTTTACTGTTTTTTTCCGTCTTTCTACCTATCGGTGATAGTTGCACATTTATTCTAATAGGATAGAGATTAGGTAGGTTTAATTTAGGAGAGTTAAACCTGCATTTGAGAAAACATTTATTAAAAAGCACCCTTAGTACACACAGCTGTAATTACAACCCCGATATTCCTGTCCTGACAAATTAGATTAAATGAGCTTACTAGTTTTTCCGCGTGTCTTCCAATGCGTGTACCTTTTTTACTACCCCACTGATAGTATTGGTGTTAAACATAGGCCTAATATTTAAAACAAGCTAACCCCTTATATGAGGTTTTCAACAACCCTTGAATTAAACGCAAATGAAAGTATATCAAAATAATTGAAATTATTTATAAAGGAAAATAAATGGTACGGCACACCGCACAGACTTTCTCTCTCTTTCTATAAACTCGAAAGATTTCTGAACGGAATAATGTACATTGTATCATCAACACTCCACATAAGAACACGCATAAAATAATATACAATGATATAGAATCAATGAGAAAAGAGGCGCATCTTTGTCCACCTAAGAACATTTCAAACAGTTTAATGTCTTCCACAAGGGTCAACACTTCGTATTAAAATTTCGATTTCTGGTTAAAATTTTAACATTTTAAAAGGTGTTGCAGATCTTCAAGTCATCGCATTGATATTTAATTATTCATTTATACATTTTGACTAATAAAAAATGTAAATATTGACTATTGAGTCTAAAATGGAGATAGATCATTGCTATGCAAACATTTCTCCTAAGAGATTTAAGGAAAAATAACATACTTTTTTTAGATACTTACTTATATTTAATTACTCTATGGCATTGGAGTATTATTGCGTTAAGACTTAAGTAGTATATGTTTACAACTAAAGCTCACAAAATTGTATTAATATATTTGCAAATATCTCAGAAACTGCTGTTTTTATAAAAATATATGTCAAATAAAAGTTTTTTATTTATAATAGTCCTACAATTTTGCAATGATAAGTTGTTTAGTTTCTCCAATAGTTGTGGAGATACGGAAATTAACGCTTCTGTAATGTACCCTAAAAATCATTTTCATAGGAAGATGAAAATAGCCAGTTTATTTATAATCTTAATCAACGCCTAGATACGAATTTTAATCAAAATCGTTTAAGCAGATTTTGAGAAAACCAAATTTTTCTCTTTTCGTCCTTCAGTAAACTACCCTTAATTTTAAGTTTTTATAGACACACAGAGAGACGGCATTGCAAAGACTATTTTTTAGGGTTCGGGGGGTCATGAGACGTCGACATCCATCAACATTTCAGGTTAGTTTTTTTTTTTTTTACGGTCGCAATACTTAAACTTTAATGTCCAAAAAGTTAAAAAAATTCATATAATTGCGTATATATTGAAAGTTATTGATTTTATAAAAATATGTTTCGGATAAAATATCTGTATTATAAATATATATACATATTTGTAATGCTAAGTAATTTCATATCTCAAATAGTTTCGGAGCTATTTAAAAAAATGTTAATTTACGCATCAGACCGGAGCCCTTAAAGCCATTTTGCCGAAATATTGAGGGTAGCCATTTTGTTTGGAATATTTATTAATGTTTATAAATGAAATTTAATCAAAATCGTTGGAGCCGATTTTGAGAAAATCGACTTTTTCTCTTTTTGCCATTCAGTAAACTACCCTTAATTTTAAGTTTTAATAGACACACAGACAGACGGCATTGCAAAGACTATTTTTAAGGGTTCGGGGGGTCATGAGACGTCGACATCCATCAACATTTCAGGTTAGTTTTTCTTACGGTCGCAATACTTAAGCTTTAATGCCCAAAAAGTTAAAAATATATATATAATTGCGTATATATTGAAAGTTATTGATTTTATAAAAATATGTTTCGAATAAAATATTTGTATTATAAATATATATACATATTTGTAATGCTAAGTAATTTCATATCTCAAATAGTTTCGGAGCTATTATAAAAAATGTAAATTTACGCATCAGACCGGAGCCCTTAAAACGATTTTTCCGAAATATTGAGAGTAGCCATTTTGTTTGGAATATTTATTTATGTTCATAAATGAAATTTAATCAAAATCGTTAGAGCCGATTTTGAGAAAATCGACTTTTTCTCTTTTTTTCCCTTCAGTAAACTACCCTTAATTTTAGGGTAGATATCCAATTCCAAAAACCCCTCGGGGCAACCCTATGAAAACCCTAGATATCAAGTTTCAGCTCAATCGGTAAAATAGTTTAGGCTCTAGTTGGAGGTACAGACAGACAGACAGACAGACAGACAGACGGAAATTCAAAAACCACTTTTTCGGATTCAGGAAGTCATGAAACGTAAAAATTCATCAAAATCTCGAGTTCGATTTTTTTGACGATCACAATACTTTCTCTACCTGTAAGATAGAGAGAAAGTAAAAATTGCTTGAATAAACGTTTATAAATAAGACATTCGTTCACCTTCTAAAGAGGTTGAGGTTCAAATCTAGTCCAGGTGCACTTAGGATGCTTTTCTACTTGCGATTTATCGCTGTAGTTTCCCCATTCCCTCTCGAAAACTATGAAGCTCCATTTACTCAAATTGCCTTCCTCACCTTTACAACATATAACTGTTAAATTGTTAGATAAAATTAAAGTTATAAAGTATAAACGTTTAAAATAAATATATTAAATGTCCTATAAATACATCAAATTGAATGTTTAGTTAATTCTCCCGCTCTTACACACACACTCGTCAAACGTCCAGGCTTAGCCGTGTTTATACAATTCACTGGACAGCCTCAAAATCACAAGTCAACTGAAAAGTAACATTTTGTTTTTCAAGTGTTTGGGAGCACAGATGGAGGTAGATACAGTACCATCTTGCCGCTGTTTGTGGTCATGCCACTGTCGAAGAGGGACCGGGCTATTTAGCCACTCTTTGAACACTACGCTTGCCCCCCCACCCTTCCTCCCCTTCTAGTCTCCGCCATCATCTTATGATACTTTGCCCCTTTCTCTAAACTGTTTATCATGGATGAACAAAATAAAGATATGTTTCTCTAAAGCTATATTTGAAAATGTAGATATCGAAGCGTCATAACTAAATAAACTTAAGTGGACCGTCTGGTGAAGCACGGAGAGAAATATGAGGTCAAGTGATCCCGCACTATTTAAAAAGTGGTTTGTTATTTTAAAATATGGCTCACTTAAAACTTAAGGGAAATGATAGTGATACGACCCAACATTATTAAAAAAAACTTTGCGTTTTTTTTTTTTTTTCCTACTTACCTACTTTATGGTACTAGAGACTTAAAAGTTGATTGCCACACTTAAAATAAACTACGCTACACATCCTTATATTCAGCTAGTTCAATCCAGTCCACCTCATTACACCCTCTTTCAGATCCATTCTAATGTTATCCTCCCATATACGTCTAGGTCTTCCCAGTGATGGTTCTAGATTATTCCATTCACGCTGCATGTCATGCCCACCGTAATCTATGAGACTTTATTAACATAACAATGTATTTTGATGTGTACAGGGTATATAACTTAAAAGTCATAAGTATGTAATCTCCTCCACTTCTCAGTAGCCTCATCCTTTTTTGGATCAAATATCTTCCTAAACCCCTGGTTTTCGAACACCCTAAATTTGTTTTTGTCATTTGAGGTAAGAGACCATGTTTCACAACCGTAAGGTAAAACCTGTAAAATTATTGTTTTGTATATTCTGGGTTTGTAGACCTCTTTTTTAACCTGAAAATGTTAAATTAAATTAAATTACTAGAAAAATTATACTAAACCGTCTTTAAGAGATAACATACAGGGTCGCAACAGAGAGCTATAAGATAATTCAGGATTACTTTCGGTGTTTTGATGCTTTAGAACTGCCATTCTCAAGATAGATACCGCAGTATGAGGAAATTTATCTTCAAATAGGTGGTGCTACTGTACTAATTATGAGAGTTAAAGTTTTTAAATTTCAAAACAACGTAAACAATCCTGAGCTATACTAAAATTGTCTGTTATCACACATTTTATTCATCTATAATAAAATAAACACATAAAATCAGATATATAGCAGATAATATTCAAGTTAATTGGAACTACCTTCAATTTGTTTGAATGAACTTATTTCACGTGGAAATCCTTAAGGTACTACTGTTATTTCTTCTAGTGCCATTTTATATGGTCTTTATTAAAATACAGTGGAATTGAGTTGTTTGAAATAATGTTAACATAATATTTGAAGTTTAAAAATTTAGAAATATTAGTTATTCAATATAAAAAAATATTTAACTCGTCCCTATCTCTCGTCAAGTGAAAAAACCAGAAATCTTCACATAAATACGATTTATGGATTGAAGCTTAGTTATAATATTTTTGTATCTTATTTCTCGGTTCATCGGCCGTTAGAGACTGATGTTTGAATCCTCAGATTAAAAATTACTTTGAGGTGTATATAATTACTGATACGATTAAAAAATATAAATTCAGAGTTGGTATTAAATATTGTTGGTTGCTGTAAAAAAATTCAGAATTAGTACAGTTCAGGAATTGCTTACAAAAAAAAAATCCTGTTAACATCATTTAATATTTAGAAGACATAACTATAGGAATAAAATTATTTCTTGGAAACAGGAGAAAAATCTTGAAAATAAAGAGTTGAAGGGAGGGACTTAAATGGCTAAAGAACCCCACGTAAAGCATTAGCACAAGTATCAGCACCCTGGTAGAACTAATACCGCCCCAATCATCGGGACTGTCCTCATTTCATTACACTAATAAGGAAGGAAGGGATTAGAATAATATAATTTAGAAGTAACTGTACCCAGATTTGCGTGAGAGATGGTTAAACCCTATAGAAAAAACCAATTTAATACATCTAGTTGGGATACAAACCATTACCTCCCCACCACCGGTAAACCTGCCAAGACAATATTGACATTTGGTCCACGTGCCCAATGATTCAGGTCATCATCTCCAAAAATTCACTAATGATTATTCGATTAAAAATATTTAAACATAGACCCTAAAAAATTAATAAGCCCAAGAACGCAACTGTTGTTTGTTTGTTTTTTCCAAGAAAGAGAATGACATTGCTACTTCCTATTCTCCTTCTTCCAAACAATAAGACTCAAGACAAATTGGCTCCTTCGGACCGTTTGCGGTCACGTGTTCAATTACCGGCCGTGCATACCTGGCGAGTGTACCACATACTAATGACGTCATATTATTTGAAAATGTATAAGACTTTTTTTGGGGTCGTAAAGTAACACGTTTCCCCAAGATGATTATTTTATTTCTTGTTCACCCCCTCCCCTCGCTCCGCATCTGCTACGCTCGTGATGACGTTATACATTCACGTTAGATATTTTCATTCTAGAAGACTTGAAGCCGCTAATTATATCTTGCATTTCAAATAGAACGGTCTGTCGTCTCTGCAGTAAAGTTGTCATTTTGACAATCATTCGTTTGTTTATTTTTAAAATACGTCTAAGTACATTGCTTATTTTTATTTAGTAGATACCCGCCTCGGTGGCATAGTTGGCTAACGCGCTAGTCGTGTTGAGCTCGACTGCCGAGGACGGGGAGATCGAGATTCGAATCTCGGTCGGGTGAACTGGCGGTGGTTTTCCCTAAATAGCTTACCACTCTCCCTCCACGAAAATGCGGGTTCACTTCCTCTAGATTCAACCTTCCCAAATCCTAATCCATTAGCGTAATTAGTACTCAAGCGTATAACCCGAACGGGTAGTAAGACGCGGTGGTAAATAATATTTAGTAGATGGCTATTGGTTTGTGTTGAAACCGAATACAAGATAAAGTGTTATTTTTGCACCGCGTCTTACCTACCGTCCAGTCTATCTATCCTCATTTTAATGACACTAATATGGTTGGGATGAGGAAGGGAGTATTTAAGAAGAAATGCACATGTATTTGCATGAAAGGAGAGTGGTTAACCAGTCAGGAAAAATCACGCTCAGTGCACTCGATCAGATTTCGTATATCAATTTCCCCGTCACCGGAAAACCAGACTAGACTAGACGAGCTTGACGTTTAGTCAGCGTGCCCAACAGTGTGGGTAAGAGTTGAGCTAACAACTTAAATATAACTTTAATATATTTAATTTTGAAATTACATTTGTTTTACTACTGAAACTTAAAATGATTAAAAAATATTGCTATGCAAACTAGAAGATTAAAAAATGTCAACAATAATTTTCTTGAAAACTAAAACATTTAATGTATTAAATTAAAGTGGAAATACCAAAGTGGGAGGAGGGGGGGGGGGAAGTGCCTTCCCTTGCCCATTACTGTGGGTACCCATGTGCTTATTGGTATATTTCCATTAGGCACTCGTTTTATTAATATACCTGTTTTTACTAATGATGAGTTAGTAACAAAGTCATAAACTATTTAAGGATATTTTCAAAAACATTTAGTATTTTAAATATCTTAGGCTACTATACAATTCATGGCCTTCTTCCACTAACCTATATATATGTGAGTATGTATATATATAATTGCATAACTTTATATATAAATTATTTTCCCCACAAAGTGTAAAGACAGATGTGTGTGGATATCAGAACGGCTACAAGATTACGCTCGAACAAGAAAACGTATCGAAGAGCGATTTCTTCATTCTAAACTCGACAACCGTGACATGTGATAAGTTTAGTAGATTTTTTATTTTAAAAATATATAATAGAATGGATTCATTACTCTCAATTCATTTGGTTTTAATGATAGAATATATTAAACCACACCACAATGTAACGCTTTGCTCAATTTGTATTATCTATTTAGTTTAGGTGTTATCCGTTGGGTGAGAATGGAATAGAGATAAGATACTATTTTTATCTTAAATAAGAGTCTGTGGTGTGAAAGTTAGGGTTTTAATCCTGGCTGGGTGTACTGAAGATAGTTTTTCTTCAATAGTCTCACACACTGCTGGTATATTTCTCCTAAATTCTACCTACCGGGTATTATATTTTTAGTATAGTAATTAAACGTGGGTAAAAAGGTGGTGGGTGAGGCCTGTTCGACAATGACCCCACGGAGAACACATAACTTAGGTAGAAAATAAAGTTGAAACCAAGTCACATCGCTATGTGGCTTTCTGTATTATATTTTTAGAAAACAGTGAAATTGAAACCATTATTATAGTTATTATTATTATTATAATCATATTAAAAATAATTAAATAAAGTTCTTAAAATTACTATTATACTAGTCCCAAACTCGCCATTGTCAAATTAAGAATATATAAAACCGCACCTCTTTACTATTTCTGGTTCGAGCGTAATCTTATATCTAATTTTTTGGCTAAACCACTGTGAATGGGCGTTTAACCAATAGAGAAACCAGTTAACAAATAACTAAGAACACTGCAGTTTATTCATATATTTTGTCTGATTGGCTGAAGGTAGGCCGAGTAGGTCGATGTAACAATATGTTGATGGTGCTATTGATTGTAGACGAGCCATCTGTGATAAGAGAACCAACCCAGGTTATGTTGGGTTTTTTTGCACACAGTGGTGGTCGAACCTGGAGGAATTGTAACAGTACAAAGCCGTAACCAGAATTTTTTTGGGGGGCAGGGAGTGATTCTTACCTGTGGTAGATCGTGATAGAGTCCCCCAGCACGAGATAGCAATCTTTTTTTTTAATTGATTCCCCCCTTTAATCTACTTAACGTCATAGCTAAAGCAGTGAGTTTTATGAACTTTATAGGATTGCAATGAGATAAAGTCACATATTTATTGGAAGAACCTTATTAAACAAGAACAGTTACTACATACATGTTCATGTACTTATACATAAGAACATTTCATATTATTTACAGACGCTGTCACTTTTGATAGCTATTATCCTATAAAATATCACTAATTATATATTTTTAAAACTATCAACGTTGACCGAAAATTTTTTTTTATTTTTAAGATTTACTTCTTACCAAAAATCCTAATATACTAAGGAATACAAAAATACTACTTTGAGCATATAGGAGATTATGAGCTCCCTACATTTTCTTATTTCCTCAAATTTGACCTTCCCCATCCCTACTCTATTGGAGTAAATATTCAGATAGACCAAACAAAAGTGTACAAAATAAATAAAAACCTGTTGATGCTCAAAGTACTAGTTAATAAAAAATACTAAGGTAGCTTTCTCAGTAATTTTAACATTACAATGTTATAAAAAAAACTTTTAGAACTTTCTGATTAAAAAATTAATAATAATCCTTTAAATTTATCTTCCAAAACTCCTGGAAAGGATTTTATAATAAATAGTAGGCCTACTAGAATCCGGGAGTCAAACTGAAACCAGAACTTATAACCGAAATAAAGTTATTTTTAAGGAACCAGAACTATAACAAGGACCCTAAAAATAAATTGCCTAAGAACCAGAACCGGTTTAGGTTCATAAAGGTTCTTAAATACGTTCTTAAATATTTTTTTCCAAATTAACATTTTTTGCCCTTCTACTTTAACTTGATCTTTATTTTTCCTTTTCCCAGGCTTTTTTGTCAGATTTATTCTTTTGCATTTTTTAAAAAATTCGTTATAAATTGTGTTTTAATATAATTTTGTATTTACTAATTTATAGACCTACTATGACTATTAAATAAAAAAATAAAAGAACCGGAAACAGAAATGGAAACTAATTAAAAACCAAAAAGAATAGCAACTTTTATTTTTCTCGAAGCGGAACCAAAACCGGTGCTTTATAACGTTTACTGTAAGAATTTAAACAAGAAACAAGAACCATAACTGTTAAATACTTAGGCTCGACTCCCTGATTATAATCCCTAAATCCCCAGACCCTATAAAGTCCTGGGGCTTGTAGACAGCTGGAGCTGGAGTATGTCGCAGACCCCGTGGTAAACTGTCCAGGTGATAACAAAACCTATTCGATTGTTTCGAATAACAAAAACAGCGTCTGGGATCAGCTCATTTGCTTATCAGGGAACTCATTCAATGGGGCTGGAAGCTTTCTCCCTCGTTTAGTTCCAAATACCATCGTGCTCTTTCTCGGAGCAATGGCCTCTTGTTATTTCACATAATGTTAAGGTGTGTGTTTTTTTTGTTTTTTTTACAAAAATAATTTGGCTTTATTTTCTATGTTGCTACCCGCATTAAAGGTAGTGAGATTTAAAACGTCAGGCTCGTATTTGCTGGTGATTGGGAAGGTGACTACCGGTGACTGATAAGATAATTGTTCGAATATCGGTCAGATATATTTAGGGTAGTTTTTACAAGATGGTATCACACTCTTGCACCTAATATAGTTAGCCTGGATGGGTAGTAATACGGAGAAGTAAAATAATCGATAAGTTTATAGTATACAATGCTGGCAGTGTCTACCACTGTTGGCAACGTATGTCTCAGATGGGCAATACTATCATTACTAAACTCATCTGGTATCCTTAAATTAATTTAACTAGTTCATATTCCCTAATAGCACTGTTTACCTTATCTATCCTGTGACTGATAGCTAAAATTTGAATGATTAACTCTTCTTATCGTATCTCTTTAGTTTAGTTAGCCTAGTCAAATTGCGAGGAAGGCTTCAAGCATGCGACCACCTATGGGTGTCATATAGTTTCAAGTCTTTCATACATTCATTTGTGGACACGTGGACTAGATTTCAGGTTCATATAGTCTGATTTGACTGTACTGTGTAGGTTGGGATTAGAATCTTAAACGAATGTACTAAAGGTGTTTAATTCTAAATTATTTATCACTTCCCCTTTACTCAAATTCTGTTACATTTCCTCTGCATTCTACCATCCTCACCTATAATCCATTTGTCTCCATCATCTTATCTTAAAACACTCTATACACTTAATACGCATTCTCTATCATAATACATTTTATCAATTATCTAACTATCCTCACTTTCAAAGCAAGACTTAGGCAGGTTAGTGATGACTGATGAGAAAGATAGTTTTGAAGAAATGCACCTACGTAGTCTAGATAGGGAGTGGTAAAGCTACCTTAAATGCACCCAGTTGATATTATAACCTCGATCTCCCGTCATAGTTAATCAAACCATTTTGTCTTACTACCCATACAAAATCATACACTTATGAGAAAGGGATGAGTATGGTAGAATTTAGAGAAAATTTAACATATTTTGTGGAAGGAGAGTGTAAAAACCATTTAGGAAACAATTATTCTTAGTCCAACCCTTTGATATTCTTCGTAAAATCAAACAAAACAAATACTTATGCCCTCGTCTGATTCAGGAGCCGATCTGTCTAAGGCGTCACTCTAGAAAAAAGACTAGACTCCCGATGTCAAGGAGTCGGGTCTCGAATCTCGGTCAGGTGTATTAAGGGTGGTTTTCCCAAAATGGTTTTCCACTCTCTCTCTTACGAAAATGTGGGTACATTTCCTATAAATTTAACATCCCCAATCCCTAACTCATTAGCTTAATTAGTTCATATGCGTATAATCTGAACAGGTTGTAAAACGTGTTGCTAAAATACTTAGATAAGCCTTAATAAGCGCTGTAACCCGTGCGTGCTTGGCACATTAGACTGTGTGAACACCTGTGAGTGTTATATCCTTTCCCCAAGTGCAAGTAACAATAAACAATCATGTTTTATTGTCTACTTTGCATAATATTTTGAGAAAATAGTGTGTTGTCACAAATCTAAAAGTTAAGAAGTATTATTCAAGTCATACCAACCCTGAGGTGAGCACGTCCTCTTTGCCATAATAAACACGAATCTGACCATCATTAGAGAAAGACATATTTCCACATTTTGACGAAGCTCGCCAGCTTATTTTATTTTTAAATGTCGGACTGTTAAATTTTTTGACAAAAATGTCGGTAAAACTGCATCGCTACAAAACTAACCGAGTGAAAGTGAAATAGCTAGCCTACGTGACCTGATGGTCTAGGGGTAAGGTGTCGGACTCCTGTGCCGGGGGTCCGAGGTTCAATCCTCGGTCCCGGCACAGATTTGTCTGATTGCCAACCCTTCCTTCACCTCTGACAAGATGAATATTAATCACAACTGGATAATGTGTGGAATGCCAGTTGTACCCGCCTCGGTGGCGCAGTTAGCTAACGTGCTAACTTCGTGTTGAGCTATACTGCAGAGGACGGGGAGAGCGAGGTTCGAATCTCGGTCAGGTGAACTGGTGGTGATTTTTCCTAAATGGTTTTCCACTCTCCCTCCACGAAAATGCGGGTTCACTTCCTTGGGATTCAACCTTCTCAATTATTAGCCCATTAGCGTAACTAGTACATAAGCGTATAACCCGAACGGGTAGTAAGACGCGGTGCTAAATAAATACATAATTCTGTTGTTTCAAGAGTGTTTTGCGTTGTTTTTACTTTTAACATTTTTAACTTTTCTTTTAGTCTTGTATTTAAGCTTGGAAAAATATTTTATTTAAAATATATTCATAGTCATTATTATCAAATTTAAAATATAAATAAATAATTGATATTTTATTATTATTTTAATAATATTACTGCGTGCACCACGTCTTGCTACTCGCACTTTTACACAAATGGGATATGCCTGATGAATGTAGGAAAATGTAGCTGGATTTGATTGAAGAGTTTGATACAATTTTGAAAAAATAACCTTAACTATTCACTGGCGAACCAAATAAAACGATATTGATGATTTTTCTTTTTCCACATATGAGGTTTATTATTAATTTAATATTATTCTTTTATTAGTTCTGATTAAAGGGTAATTTCTATATATGTATGGATAATTCCTATATTGAATGGCGTTTATTTTTATAGGGTGTTCTCTTATCACTGCAATTTTGGTGCCACAGAGTTGTATACACTGGATATCATCTCTGAGGTAAATTCATGGCTACTATTGGTAAAGAGCGTTATCATTACTCGTTTCGTTTTCGTGTCGTCCCAATCTTCCCTCTAATATGATGATTGACAAATAATACTTGAGCAACGCGCGCGCATGGTTCGTCAAAAATGTTATAACCAAAATAGCGCACCTTTTTACCTAAAAGCTACATAAAAACAACACTTCTGACATAACTGAGTGAGAGAATTCTGACATAACTGAGTGAGAGGAGATTCTGACATAACTGATGAGAGGAGATCTGACATAACTGAGATGAGATTCTGACATAATGAGTGAGAGGAGATTCTGATTAACTGATAAAACTGATATGAGTGAGAGGAGATTCTGACATAACTGAGTGAGAGGAGATTCTGCATAACTGAGTGAGAGGAGATTCTGACATAAATGAGTGAGAGGAGATTCTGAATACGAGATTCTGACATAATGAGTGAGAGGAGATTCTGACATAACATGAGAGAATCTGACATAACTGAGTGAGAGGAGATTCTGACATAACTGAGTGAGAGGAGATCTGAATAACTTGAAGGAATCTATAAACTGAGTGAGAGGAGATTTGAATAACTGAGTGAAGAGATTCTGACATAAATGATGAGAGAATTCACAAAATAGTGAAGAGATTCTGACCTAATGATGAGGAGATTTTGCAACAATTAACAGAGAGATAGAAAGCGAAGATAAATGGTTTCTTCGTAACATTTACAGTTCCCTCACCAATAATAGTGGGTGTAGTAAGTAAACGATAGGAAGCGCGGTTAGTAAAATACAAACATAGATCAATACGGTCGACCGGTTATAGTTTTATCGGAACTGGTACTATTTATCAAAAGTACAGCTGCATACCACACGACTTTATGAATAGACATGTAACGTTTTTCAGCTCAATGAGGCAGCAAATTGACCTCAGGGCCGTGTACTCAGTAAACTTTACCCTGCAAGGATTCGATCCAAAGTCTTCAAGAAGTGATTGGTCATGGTCTTTGAGCACATGGCCTGCACGATGCTAGTGCGGTCTAGCTGTGTAGGACTGAGAGATATGCTTCTCGGCACCGAATGAGCCGCTGACAAACCGTCTGCGGTCAACACAACCAGACGCATACTTTCTAATCTCCTCCTATAACCCCCCTCCTCCTTGCCCATGGAACAGTCACGTAAACAAATAACAAGAAAGACTCAGGAGTTAGTCGGGCCTTGAAAGGTTAATTCATAATGTTGGCGTGTAGTCGGGGCAAGTAGAGGTTTACTGGTCTGGGTCTTGTCCTCGGCGGTCGAGATCTCGCCTCACGAAGTGACCGGGGGAGGAGAAAGTTGCAGATTTCTAGCGAGTTTCCTGTTTCGAAGTTGCCGGCCGGGAGGGTAGTATTATTAGTGCAGGCTATCATAAAGCCGGGGCTTGAGGACGACAACAGACTATGGACCGAGCTGGAGAGTGTAGGACAGACTATGGACCGAACTAGAGAGCGGAGGACAGACTATGGACCGAATGACGAGACAGATTGGACCGACTGAGAGTGGAAGACTAGGACGATAGGACAACATGGAGGAGCGGAGGACAGACTATGGACCGAGCTGGAGATGGGAGGAACAGGACCATGGACAAAACTGGGGAGAGGGAGGAAGACTATAGACCGAACTGGAGAGCGGAGGACAGACTATGGACCGAACTGGAGAGCGGAGGACAGACTATGGACCGAACTGGAGAGCGGAGGACAGACTATGGACCGAACTGGAGAGCGGAGGACAGACTATGGACCGAGACTGGAGAGTGTAGGACAGACTATGGACCGAGCATGGAGAGTGCGAGGACAGACTATGGACCGAGCTGGAGAGCGGAGGACAGACTATGGACCAACTGGAGGGAGGACAGACTATGGACCAAACTGGAGAGCGGAGGACAGACTATGGACCGAGCTGGAGAGTGTAGGACAGACTATGGACCGAGCTGGAGAGTGGGAGGACAAGGACCTATGGACCAAACTGGGAGTGGAGGATAGACTATGACCGACTGGAGAGTGGAGGACAGACTATGGACCAAAACTGGAGAGCGGAGGACAGACTATGGACCGAACTGGAGAGCGGAGGACAGACTATGGACTGAATGGAGAGCGGAGGACAGACTATGGACCAAACTGGAGAGCGGAGGACAGACTTAGAGAACGAACTGTACCTCAAATGAAGCTACAACTTTACAAGATTAAATCGTTGGTAATAAAGTCAGTCATTTGAGGAGATAAGACTACACATATATCAGGACCATGTCCGGGTAGGATGCCGTCCGGCTGACATGCGTCGCCCAGTTCACGGTTAGTACGACAGTAATGAATGCGTCTATTCACACATCACCATCACGTGTCAGGATCGTTCCCAGCGCCTCTCTGGAACGGGCAGAAGAAGTTTGTTTATTTTTTCGCGGACCCGACCCTGACTTGGATCAGTTGTTTATCATATTCCAGACTAGGTGGTCGTCAAATTTGGGCGCCTTCCTATAAAAAATCAGAAGACAATCTGTCGTCAGTTAGATTTCCATTTAATTATAATATATGGAAATGAAACCCAATCATGCAAGTAGCCTAATATAATTTTTGTGGAGCAGGATACACTATATCATAATTAATAAATACATAATAAGCCTATATGATCAAATTAGAGTAGTCAACTATTTTTATTTATTTAGCACCGCATCTTACTACCCGTTCGGGTTTTACGCTTAAGAACTAATTACGCTACTGGGCTAGGAATTGGGAAGATTGAATTTATAGGAAGTGAACACGCATTTGCATGGAGGGAAAGTGGAAAACATTTAGGAAACCCCCTCCCCCCCCCCCCCCAGTTTACCCAACCGAGATTCAAATCACTTTCTTCCCATCCTCGGCAGTCTTGCTCAACACGAAACTAGCGCGTTAGCTAACTACGCCACCGAGGCAGGTTGTCAACTATTTAACTTAGTACAAAATAACTGTTTCAGTCGTATATGGTCTAAAGCAGGGGTTTCCAACTGTTAGACCACAGACGGCCCACGATGCCTTTTTTTTGTGGCCCACGAAGTTTCTTAGAAAGTAATCTACTGTAGTAAAAGTGGTGTCTCCATCTGAATAATGGAAAGTTTTGACTTGCGTGGGGAAAAAAATTCAAGAAAGCTCCAACTTAAGTTCACAGCTTTATAATAAACCTGTGTGTCCGCGTGAGTCCTATTTCTTTCCACCCCTTATCCGACTATGATTATAGACTCGTGGATTCAATTGTGGCCCTTTTCGGGCAATTTAATCGGAAACCTCTGGCCTAAGGTGTCACTCTCGTGTTATACTGGCCTGCTGATGACGGAGAAATTGGGTTCGAATCCCTGTTGGGTCTATTGAGATTTTTTTTTTCCAAATGGTTTCCTACTCTTCTCCCAAGCAAATGAGGGTAGATTATCTCTAAAATGTTTAATTCCTCATCCTATTCATTATAGTAATTTTAATATATGCGTACAACCTGAACGAGTATTAAGACACGGTGGTAGTTAATAAATAAATAAATTATTCATTGGTGCCGAGAGTCAAAAACGGAACCTGAAGCTCAGGTAGACGCGTTACTTACTGAGCTAAGGAATTATGTTTTTTAAATCAATAAAAAAACACAATTGGGCGTAATGAGGGTGGATTTTCCCAAATGGTTTCCCACTCTCCTTCTACTCAAATTTAGGTACATTTTCTCTAAATTATACCTCCCCATCCCTACCCTAGTAATGTAATTAAATGTGCCAAGTCCAGTTGTGTAATAAGACATGGCATGTTGCTAATGATAATAAGAACTTCTAGTCAAAATAGAATTGTAATGTTGACTTAGAGTACAATTTACTTGCCTATATATAATTGGGGCTGAGCGGGTTAACATTAACATAGCAAACACGCACACAGTAATAATTTATCTTACCGTCAATGACAAAATAAAATCCTTTGCTATTTTATAATTTATTTTAAATATCAAGTTTTATAGGTCCGCTCATATATAATCTAAAAATTATTTAAGGCAGTGTGGTACAACTGACGACCCACGCTCACTAAAATGTGGCCCTCACGTTTTCCTAGAGGAAAATGAAAGGAAAAACCTCGATAGGAAATGTGAAATAGTTAATGATACAATAAATATATTTATTTAAATTAGTAATGATTGCATTTTACCATGCATTTATTTAATGAAAATAATGTGTTTATTAAGTGTTGTTTGTAGACATATTAAGTTATTGTGATTATTAAATATATCTTCGGCCCTTTGTGCAAAATGATAGTTAGATTTGGCCCTTTGGGGTTAAAAACTTTGGACCACCCTTCTTTAGGGAGTTAGTTCCTAGTGCCAGCATGAATGAGCAAGATGTTCTACTGTTGCACGCAATAAGCTAGATGTTTATTACCTGCCGATGGGAATCTGTTCGTAGAAAGGTAGGGCATGGGCATGTTAGTTACCGCAGACAACATGCAAGTAGGGTGGGGGAGATCAAGGATCGCTAATCTCCTGTCCGATCTTTCATTAAACGTTCACTGCACCGCGAGATCCCCACCCTATTTTCTCTCTACTTGATTTCTAAACGACACTGCAAATTAGATACATCAAATTTTTTTTTCTATTAAGAGAGATAACTACTTGTAAATATGGAACATGACGAGAATGTTGCTATAGAGAGATAAATAAAGATACACGTTTAGCAACATTGTTCATTATGGTAAGATATTGCCGTTACTGTCACGCATATTACCTTTTTTTTTTTAGAAATTGGGGCTGTTTTCTTGATAGAAAGTAATATTTTCAGGGTTCATATTATCCGGCCCCGTAGTGTAGCGGTCATTTCACCTGGCTATGAGCCTAGGGGTCTCGGGCTCGATTCCCGGCTGGTACCTTGGGTATTTTTCCCAAGAGGGGAATTACCTCAACTGTCACCAGGGCTCGGTTAGTTAGATTTCAGTTTGGTTTAAGTGTTTCCCCTGGTTCCACACCCTTATACTCATTATCACCATAATCTCATCTCATTGGGACATGGAAAGAGCTTCCACGGAAAGAATGCACTATTAGTACATTTGGGCGTCCCTTGGGCAACACTACATTAGTACTGGCTTATCTTTACACAAAATTGGCTACAAATTATGTCTTTCAAACGCGCAATATTATTATTAGTACTACTATTGATAGGAATCAATAGCAAAATTGTTGGTGAACATTTGAAGGGGATTTAATAAAATGTGTGGTTTAGGTCCTCACAGGTAATCCTTGTGAAAAACTACACAATTATGGTCCAATATCATAGATCTGTAACAATGTGAAAGTGTAAGCACTCTATACCTGTTAACCATATATTTAAAATAAGTACAGTGCATTTTAAAGCACAATATTGATTTATCTAACTAGCTCTCTCTAAGCACCCTCTTCTTTTATCGTGATAAATTAAATACTGAGATTATAAGCCATTAACCCTTTCCCCCCACCACACATACACACACACACACACAAATAGCAACTATCATATATGAAAAAGCTGCCAATAATAGCATTTACGGTCCTAATAAAATAGTTAAAATTAAATTCACCAGCAAATAATTTATATTTAAACTGGTCGAGACTTCCGGGATATTAATAATAATTTTCAAAAAGAAAATGTAAAAACTATAAAGGCTAACAATAAATATCTAACAATTTATAAAAGTGTTTAACTGTCCCAACGGTAGCCTATTTCACATTATATGTATTAGTCAAATAAGTATGAATTAAAATATTATAAAAATGACATAGGCTAGTATACTTCATTCACGGTAGGAATTACTCTCTGAAAGGTCTTTTTTCCTACCAATATCCTACTATATAATAGATTTCTGATAGGAAAAAAGGCCTTTCAGAAAACAATTCCTATGCTGAACAGACTTTATGTAATTATGAATCTAGTGGGCCAGTATGTGAGTGAGGCCTTACGTCACGTAGTTAGTGAGCCTTATGTAGTAGTGGGGCCTACTGTCACAGTAGTGTGAGTGAGGCCTTACTGTCACAGTAGTGTGAGTGAGGCCTTACTGTCACAGTAGTGTGAGTGAGGCCTTACTGTCACAGTAGTGTGAGTGAGGCCTTACTGTCACAGTAGTGTGAGTGAGGCCTTACTGTCACAGTAGTGTGAGTGAGGCCTTACTGTCACAGTAGTGTGAGTGAGGCCTTACTGTCACAGTAGTGTGAGTGAGGCCTTACTGTCACAGTAGTGTGAGTGAGGCCTTACTGTCACAGTAGTGTGAGTGAGGCCTTACTGTCACAGTAGTGTGAGTGAGGCCTTACTGTCACAGTAGTGTGAGTGAGGCCTTACTGTCACAGTAGTGTGAGTGAGGCCTTACTGTCACAGTAGTGTGAGTGAGGCCTTACTGTCACAGTAGTGTGAGTGAGGCCTTACTGTCACAGTAGTGTGTGTGAGGCCTTACTGTCACAGTAGTGTGAGTGAGGCCTTACTGTCACAGTAGTGTGAGTGAGGCCTTTCTGTCACAGTAGTGTGAGTGAGGCCTTACTGTCACAGTAGTGTGAGTGAGGCCTTACTGTCACAGTAGTGTGAGTGAGGCCTTACTGTCACAGTAGTGTGAGTGAGGCCTTACTGTCACAGTAGTGTGAGTGAGGCCTTACTGTCACAGTAGTGTGAGTGAGGCCTTACTGTCACAATAGTGTGAGTGAGGCCTTACTGTCACAGTAGTGTGAGTGAGGCCTTACTGTCACAGTAGTGTGAATAGATTAGTGCCGAAAAAATAATATGAGTGGGCCAGTAGTGCCGCAATAGTGCGTTCGGGACAGCACTACTGTGCCACTCACTTTATGACGTAACTTCTTGGACAATCATTCACAGCGCTTAGCAAGCAAAGAAACGCCACTCCACTCACACTACTGGCACACTCAGCTTCGTTCTTGCATACCGGCCCATAGTTTATTTGATAAATATTTGCCATACAAATATTATCGAGCTATGAGCTTAACTATTTAAAAATATAATGCATGCTAAATGTTAAAAATATGAATCCATAAACATTAATTCATGTTAGTTTACTTTATATTTATATTATTTACCATAGCTATATGTATGGTAAATTATATAAATATTATTAATATATATATATATTATGTGAAGGGTACAGAGCAATAAATATGAATGTCCAAAATATGTTATTTAGAGAAAACCTAATTTTAACCTTTAAAACGTTGTATGGTTATTAATATTGCCATTAATATTGACATTTCTAATTTTTAGGCATACTATAGAATAACTATATCTTGATACAATTTTTGGATAAATTTACTAAAATAATTTATATAATTATGGACATTTTAATCTATGACCTTAAACGTCTAATATTGCAGTGCAATAAAGAGAATGCCCAATAATAATAATAATTTGAAACACAATTTTATGTTTCCTACACTTTTCAACAATATTAACCAAAGTTATCGCCATAATATTAGATCACGTTAGCTGAGCTTAAAACAAGCTATGTTTATTTTATTTTTTGTTATTAAAAATCATATTTTCAATATTAATAAGGTGATATTATTTTAACTTTTAGTTCACTCATCACCATCTATTGTTTGACCACCCCGCGGAAGATTATCAAAGAAAGCTTAAACAGATCAGGTACCAAACCTTTTGAGAACCTGCAAATCCTTGTATTTCTCTTCAGATATTGGAAGTTGTGCCTTGTTTGATGTCTCGGGATGCTCAAACTCTCCTATAAGCATATTTGGTACGATCCTTCTCTCCGCTTAGGCAGGGTCACTGCCGATTAGCTCAAAGCGCTATTGTAGGTTCCATGGCTATAAACCAACTTAGGATGCTCCTTCACTACCGATTAGCTCCAAGCGCTATTGTAGGTTCCATGGCTATAAACCAACTTAGGATGCTCCTTCACTACCGATTAGCTCCAAGCACTATTGTAGGTTCCATAGCTATAAACCAACTTAGGATGCTCCTTCACTACCAATTAGCTCCAAGCGCTATTGTAGGTTCCATGGCTATAAACCAACTTTGGATAATCCTTCACCACTTTCACTTCTTTTATTGGTCTGGTTTGAAAAGGGCATTTTGGTCTAAAAAATCTCTTGAAATTATCACTTAATTTCCTAAATCCGCCTGCTCGCATCCTTCGACCACAAAGGCATTTAGTTTTTGTCTTGCAACACGGATGTTGTCGGCCCGGTACTGGGCGCTTCAATTCTGTTTTTTTTGGTGACCTGGTGGTCTAGGGGTAAGGTGTCAGACTTCTGTGCTGAGGGTCCGGGGTTCAATCCTCGGTCCCGGCACAGATTTATCTGATTGCCAAACCCTTCCTTCACCTCTGACAAGATGTGTATTAATCACAACTTGTGAATGTGAGGAATGCCAGGCCTCTACCGTGGTTCGGATTCCACGTTAAACTGTAGGTCCTCCATTTCATCTCACAATCACCCTACCATTGCACATTAGCGTAAGTGCGTATAACCCGAACGGGTAGTAAGACGCGGTGCTAATAATAATAATAATAATAATAATAATAATAATAATTCTGTTTTTGTTTTTTTGTTCAGAAATGCCATGGACAACGTAATTGATAAAGTTTGTCGCGATTCTCATCCACGCGAACCTCCTGATGATGTTGTTAATTAAATAATGTATATATTAATACATATTTTACAAGTTTTATTTTCACACATTAAGCTGCTACATTCAAGAAATTGCCCCAATAACACTCGCGTTTCTTCATCGTGTCTTTCTCTCAGAACACCTCGTTAACAAGTGCTGCAAATTATTCATACCCCCCACCAGTTTCATGGCTATAACATCAATTTTGATACTGAGAGCTGCTGAACTCTTGCGAGCACAAGCAAAACTACCTTTTAAAAAGAAATCAAAATAAATACAGTTTGCAAATGAAAAATATTGCTCTCTTTCTCGCACTCACACTGCGAGGTTTTTTTTCTTTAATAATTACTAGAGCTAGAAACAAGCAAACCAAATGTTCCTAACCCGTAGCCTGCTCGCACGTGTACGGAAATGAATACACAACAGTACAGTGCGACTAATAGATATGACACAAACTTAATTTAATTACACCAAAAGCTATGCAACAAAGCAGGATCATTACAGTACTCCCCTACTTTCTGAGTTATTTTTAGAAGAAAAATAAGTCAGGAAGTAATTCGGTCAGCTTGTTTTTACATTGAGCCCTTTGCACATATTATGACACCACTAAAGCTTATATATTTAATAAAAACTAGAAAACCAATGTATTGATTACATAGAGTAGCGGCAGGCATCAATCATCTGATATAATTTAAAATGTTTATCATTTACTTCAAAATCTCTCACTTAACAGTTCTAATAATGTTCATTTTGCTTTGCCATTTCCTTTTCTGATTTTAATGTTCTATGGCAGAAAGGTTTTAGAGTCTCACTTTAATTGATAAAACACAATAGACTAGTGATATTAAAGAGAGTTATTATTTAGAGTTTAGCTAGCCTTCTTACATGTACACTATTTTCACATGATAATATAATATAATAAACAACATAAAAAAAACATACACATTGCACTGCACATAATTAGCATGAAACTCTTGACAAAACACAAAATATAATATCTTTGACATTTCAGACTAAATTGGTAGTTCTCTTGAATAGCATTCAAAATATACACTATCCATATTTCGGTAGAATTATACCCTAAGTTAAATTCACATTACAAGAAGATCTTAAAAGATTTTTCTTATACACACTAAGTTTAAAACACAATTTACTAAGCTCATAGTAAAATCCTAATAAAAGCTTTATCATTATGAGGACACAAAGCCTATTCCTGCTCCAGCCATACTTCCCTACTTTCCCTCTATCTTTGTCACTTTCTCAAAATAAGGTTTAATTTCATCCAAATGTTTAGGCTGATACACCTCTGCCACTACAGTTCTCGCTCGACCTCGTCCATCATCTTGCCTCTGTCCCTGATTAGTATTTTGGGTTCCCGTGTCTCTTTGTTCTCTGTACCTTGGTGGGTGATAATACTGATTATATCCCTTTGGTCCCTGATTGTGATCATATTGCCTATCCTGTCCCTGGTTGAATCGTGGACCACTATCTTGGTTTCCCCTGCTCCTATTTCCTTGCTCTCTCTCCCAATGTTGTGATGGAGGAGGTGTCCTGCCTTCCCTCTGAAAATGATAATTAGTTCTACCTTGTCCTTGTGGATGGTATTGACCCTTAAATTTCTGGAAACCTGACCAATTTGGATTACTTTCTCTCCCTTCACTTCTTTCTAAATTTGAAGGTACGTGCCCATTTTGTGTTGAATCATGTTCCTGCACATCCCCTAAATATTCCCACTCTCTAGTTCTTTGACATCTATCATCAAATGCATTTAACACCCGTTCCATGTCTTGAAGGTCCTGTAAATTCGCGCCAATAAGAGCATCCTGTACATTTTGAGGAAAGTGATATATTAAATGCCCCATGAGCCTATCTTCCTCTATCGGGTATTTCAAATACTTTGCTTGTACCTTATATTTGTGAAGATATTCACACATAGTTCCTGCTCGAACACTGTATTTACCATTGAAAATCTGCTGCAAAAAACTATCTTGTTTTACCTGTGACCAAAATTTTCCCAACAAAGCACTCTTTGCTTGCACAAATGTATCCCATTCTCCTTCTACAGAATTTGCCCAGGACCTAGCTTCCTCTCTTAATCCTGATAACAAAATAGCAATCTTATTAGCTTCACTAAATCGTTCTCCTTCCAAAGTACGCTCCACTTTTCGAATATATTGGATTGCCGAAATATTTCCTTTCTGCCCCTTGAATTTGGGAATTGAAGATAACATCTCCTCATTCATTCCTCTAAACAAGACACTATTATGACAAACATGACTATCAACTTTCTCTTTATTTTTGACTTCGTTAAATTTACATTCTAAATCCTCCACTTTGTTTTGTAATTTCTCAAGATTTTTCATATAGCTATCTTTTAACTTTTTGACCTTTTCCTCTATGCTTTCGCCTTTTTGAGTTAGTACATCTTCTACTTGAGACGTAATATAATCCCTGTTCACATCCAGTTGACCCTCCAGTTCTAACCTAACCTTACTGACTTCTCTTTCCAAGTTAGACTGAACTATTTTGACACTATTTTTTATTTGAACAATTTTGAACTCAATGCCTTCTACCTTATTTTCCGTGCTTTTGACTGTCTCTATCAATTTCTTTTCTAGCCCTTCTATTTTTTCATTCACTTTGTCAACTCCCCCAATTAAATCAAAATGAATTTTTCTTAAATTATCTTGTTTTTGTTCCAACTCGATTTGATTTTGTTTTACAGTGATCAAACTCTCATCCAGATCCTTTACCTTAACATTAAGTGCCTGGTGCGATATTTCCAGGTTATCTAGTTTACACTCTAATTTTATTCCTAATTCTTTAATATTGTTTTTTATTTGTGTTCCCAATTTTTTATTATTATCTTCCATCTGACTCATTATAGTCATGATAAGTTGTTCAATTTTTTTTGTTCCCTTCCCCTATTAAATTCTTTTCTACCTGAGCTGGTTCAGAATCTCTTTTACTATCCTCTATATCTACAGTAGTTTTTTTTAATATCGAAATTTCATCACCCCCATCCTTTAATTTTGAATGTCCCTTTGAGCTATTTTCATCTAATATCTGATTCTCACTATTATTTCCTGACTCCCCTTCTTCTACCTGTTCTATTACAGAAATGCACCCTTCATGTAAGTTTCTACTGTTTGCATTTCCCACCTTTAGTTTGTTTAATCTACTCTCATACATTTCATTTTCCCAATCCTCGTCACTCTCCTCTAATCCTTCTTGGTTATATGGTCTGTTCATGATGTCTTTATCTTCCGAACAAAATGGAAACTGACCTATCCCACTACTACACTCTTCCCCAATTAAATCCTCTTCTGATTCTAACATCATCAACTAAAAGAGTTGTTGAATTTCTTAAATATATTAATTTCTAAGTTTAAACACCTTTTAAGTTCTACTTACTTCATTAAATGTTATAAAGAATTCCCTTACTACAATGAACCCATCAATCAATTAATTAAAATAATTAAATGTAACAAACAAAATATATATAACTACTGCTCTTCTGTTGATCTGTCCCTCGGTGATTGTCCAGCATCCGTTGATGAAATACTTCGCTGCTATCCACAATGACATTAATTAATTAAAATACTGAAATGTGACACAAACATTTTATTCATCCCCTTCTATTCTGTTGATCTGTTCCACGGCGATGGTCCAGCATCCGCTGCTCTGTTGCCTCACTGCTGTTATCAATAACATTAATTGATTAAATAATGAAATAATACCATGTAGCAAAACATATCTACGCTATTCAGTCGACCTGTCCCTCGGTGATTCGCCAACATCCGTTGATGAAATACTTCGCTGCTATCCTGCATTGTTGATGAAGTACCTACAGGAACGCCTTTGTGTGTCACAGCTGCTCCATTGCTGCATCTGCCCCGCTGCTGCATCTGCCCTTGAATTGGTTGGTAGCACCTATTAATTCCCCGTGTTCTCCGCGAGTATTTTATCAAGCCGTCGGTGAGCACCTTTTAAATTCCCGAGTTTACCGTGAGTGTTTTTTATCAAGCCGTCGGTGAGCACCTCTTAAATTCCCGAGTTTACCGTGAGTGTTTTTTATCGTCCCCGCGATTGGGAAAGCCATTTGTCGCGATTCTCCTTCCACGCGAACCTCCTGATGATGTTGTTAATTAAATAATGTATATATTAATACATATTTTACAAGTTTTATTTTCACACATTAAGCTGCTACATTCAAGAAATTGCCCCAATAACACTCGCGTTTCTTCATCGTGTCTTTCTCTCAGAACACCTCGTTAACAAGTGCTGCAAATTATTCATACCCCCCACCAGTTTCATGGCTATAACATCAATTTTGATACTGAGAGCTGCTGAACTCTTGCGAGCACAAGCAAAACTACCTTTTAAAAAGAAATCAAAATAAATACAGTTTGCAAATGAAAAATATTGCTCTCTTTCTCGCACTCACACTGCGAGGTTTTTTTTCTTTAATAATTACTAGAGCTAGAAACAAGCAAACCAAATGTTCCTAACCCGTAGCCTGCTCGCACGTGTACGGAAATGAATACACAACAGTACAGTGCGACTAATAGATATGACACAAACTTAATTTAATTACACCAAAAGCTATGCAACAAAGCAGGATCATTACAAGTTGATCATAACATAATTTTTATTTTGTCCTTAACACGAGTCACAGAAAATTGACAGAAGAAAGGAAATATCCCGCTTTTAAAATTGTTAATTTTTTAGAGACATGTGTGACTCATCTTTACTAACAACAACACGATGGACATTCATCTTTCTTTCCCTGTATATTGATTATTTTCAACCAAATAACTATGGACTCTCATCGTTTATGCTCTGGATACATAGCCTATGTTGTAGTACCCCTGACTCTCCAACAGAATATGCTGTTATCTCAATTTCTGATATTTAGTGACACTCATTATTTATACATTTGTGGGGGCTAGAGTAGAGACTGGCTTAAGTTAAATTATTTACCTAGATTTCACGAACGTTATGACAGGTGAAATTTCAACAGCACAAACCCAGAATGTCACGCGAAAATCAGCCCAAATGGTGCATCTGTAAAGATTTTAACAAGTAAAGGAGAATGGGGGTGGCCATCTTGATTTATCCCGCATCTAGGGAAGAGATATCAAACTCAAACTTGTCGAAGGGCTGGAGTCACAACTCGGGATATGTTGTGGGACCTAAAGAAAAATGTTTGCTTAACTTTATTATGTCTATTTTTTATATACACGTCATACCAAACATCCGGACCTATACATTTTAATCCCGATAGGGGGTAAGGGATGAGGCTATGTCATTTAGAGGACAAGTACTCGTAATTTTTTGGCGGGAATATGGGAAATAATCTAGGAAATAACACCCTCTATATATTTAGCTGGAGTTCCCGTCACCGATAAACCAAACCAGATGAACATGGTGTGTAATTTGAATGTCCACCGATGTGGGTATATACTAGATATTTAAAAATCATTAAATTTACAGTTAAAATTTTCAAAAACTTAACTTTGCCCAGATGTTCATATGGGCTAGTGATATCCTCGGATCAGTATATTTTTTAATTATATAAATAAAAATTAAGGCATTGGAGTGTTTAAAGTTATAGAAAATTATATCACTGTCCGAAATAGTTCTAAATGTTCTTAGTCATTCAAAATTATGTTGCCAAGTCACATTGAGAATAGGGAGGTTTATGCTTGTGTCAAACAATTATTATATCATTTTTATACCTGCATTCACCCTGCTGACAAAGAGACGGTTTAAACTCAAAGCAAAATAGTAAATTGGTTAAAGAATTCGTGCTTTGAGAAACGACAAGAAATAAACTGCGAATTCGTATATTTTGTGTTGTATATTTGACTTCGGGCCGGACAGTAATATAAAAGTGTATAAAACGAGCAAACCGGTCAGATATGTCTCACGGGTCGTGGGCCGTGAATTTGAGATATCTTGTATAGGGCGTCACTCTTGTGATGGACTGAATTTAAAGTGATGTGGAGGGGGGGGGAGGAGTTGAGGTTCAAATCCCAGATGGGTGTATTTGAGTATGTTTAGTACTATATAATATTTCAGTCTTCCTCCACTCAAATGAGGGTTACATTTTCTATAGGCCTACATTCTACCATTATCATCCCTATTCTACCTTATTAGCGTAAATAGATGCCTAATAAGATGTGGAGTAGTAAAAAAAAATGTAATATTCACAAACCGCTTATCCGTAAAGACCACAAACAGTAATACTTTGACGGCAGACACTATAGTGCAATTTTGTAAGCTGGATTAGAAAGTAACCAAGCAAGATAAACGGAGGATACTTACATTGACGTCTGGTTAATAACATGTCCTATGCACAACTTCACGAAGTGACACTTCACCCCTCTATCATCCAAGCAAGATAAACGGAGGATACTTACATTGACGTCTGGTTAATAACATGTCCTATGTACAACTTCACGAAGTGACACTTCACCTCCTATCATCCAAGCAAGATAAACGGAGGATACTTACATTGACGTCTGGTTAATAACATGTCCTATGTACAACTTCACGAAGTGACACTTCACCCCTCTATCATCCAAGCAAGATAAACGGAGGATACTTACATTGACGTCTGGTTAATAACATGTCCTATGCACAGCTTCACGAAGTGACACTTCACCCCCTCTCATCCAAGCAAGGTAAATGGAGGATACTTACAGTGACGTCTGGTTAATAACATCTCCTATGCACAACTTCACGAAGTGACACTTCACCTCCTATCATCCAAGCAAGATAAACGGAGGATACTTACATTGACGTCTGGTTAATAACATCTCCTATCCACAACTTCACGAAGTGACACTTCACCTCCTATCATCCAAGCAAGATAAACGGAGGATACTTACATTGACGTCTGGTTAATAACATCTCCTATCCACAACTTCACGAAGTGACACTTCACCTCCTATCATCCAAGCAAGGTAAATGGAGGATACTTACATTGACGTCTGGTTAATAACATCTCCTATCCACAACTTCACGAAGTGACACTTCACCTCCTATCATCCAAGCAAGATAAACGGAGGATACTTACATTGACGTCTGGTTAATAACATCTCCTATCCACAACTTCACGAAGTGACACTTCACCTCCTATCATCCAAGCAAGATAAACGGAGGATACTTACATTGACGTCTGGTTAATAACATCTCCTATGTACAACTTCACGAAGTGACACTTCACCTCCTATCATCCAAGCAAGATAAACGGAGGATACTTACATTGACGTCTGGTTAATAACATCTCCTATGCACAGCTTCACGAAGTGACACTTCACCCCCCTCTCAATACATGATAAACACCCACCAGACGTCATCCAGAGTTGACTGCTCCAGTTTGCAAGGCCGGGGCGGGTGTGTTCTTCGTTCAACCGGTACAGTCGTGCCTAGTCCGGGCATTGAACCCAGGACACTTGGTCTGCAACTATACCCAAGACCGGTGCCACAAGTAAACATGACGACCGGCAACATTCTTCTACCTCCAACAGAGATGAATTAACCGTTATTTATTTTACTTTTTACAAGGCCAATTGACAGTATTATAGGTGTGTGCAGATTTGTGATTAAATAGATCATGTTTATTCTTATAGTTATTATTTTTAGATTTTTTTCTTACTACCCTTTTGGGCTATCTGCATACTTACACTAATTGGGTGTAGATAACTAAGGTAAGATTTAGTGGAAATGTAACTGCATTTGTGTGAAGCGATAGTGGTAAACTATTTACTAAAAACCTCTTAAGTACATCCGGCCAGGACTTGAATCCTGATCTCCTTGTCCCCAGGAACCAAAATGATATAAAATTGGTGCCTTAGTCTGTGTACCCACAAATCTATGCTTTAGCTAGTTCATATTAATTAAAGGAAGGGTTGTTTAACAGGGTAGAGATAACATTATTCAAAGGAATTGAACCCATTAGCATGAAGAGGGACTGAGGAAAAACGCAGTTAACAAATATGAAAAATCACTCACAGTCCGCAGAGCGAAATTTTCAACCTAAACTTCCCCAACATTTGTAAGTCAAGCTATCCAATTACGCTATTTGCAAAAATCTATGATTAAAGGTCTACAATAAAATTAATCCCATCGATCAAATGTGCACTTCCCTTATGGACCAGATACATAAATTATTGCAGATTGTGAATAACAAATTATACCTAAGTTTCTAAATTATAGCCACCAGGTGATTTAAATTTCATTACGAATGTATAATCGTATAGGCTATATTTAAGTTTTTTACAATTAGGACTGTACCTAATTTAAACTATTCCTGCTAATTAGACACTGGTTTTAATGATATATTCACCCTTTGTAAGCACTATATGAAAATTGAATTTATTTATTTATTTATTTATTATTGGTCCTGCACCTTAAATAAGTTGGATTACATCTGCCTTTTGAACTAATGATCTCAGGCTCGATTCTTGACGAGGCCGAAAAAATTATATTTGCCCAAACTGGAGCTTTCTCTTCCACAGTGATGAAATAACGGCTTGGGGGATTGATTGCTGTTTCTGTTATCGTGTTAAGATAAGTTTGTAAGTCATGAACTATTCGGTTCAGAAGGTGAACGTTAAATACACTTAATTAAATATAATACTAAGAACAATTCTACAAACTTCCTTTGCTTTAAAACATATTAGCTCTCTGAAGCTCCATCTTAAGATGAGCATCGTACCAGTGTTATGCTTGATTCATATGTCCACCAAAAAGAGAGTAAGATATATTTGAAGGGTGGATCTATCAATAAGATCGCAAACATGTGTGTTGGCCCATAATATTTTGTAACACAATATACTTATGATTATTATAACATAATGTGTTTTCAAGTTGATAAGCAGTTATTTATATTATTGATTTGATGAATATTTTCAAAATATAATATTGTGTCGCGACGCAGGCAATAAAAATCCGTAGCACAACTTACTTCGGCGAGGAAGTAAAGTCGTTGGTCCCATGTCAATTGTGACATGTAAAAGAACTCTGGAAGGTATGTGAAAATACATCCCTCAACAAAATTGTTAGTTCCTTTCGCTCTCGCTCATTGAAATCATCGCACGTCAAATACCTCAAAAAACTAAAAATAAAATAGATCACTCAATATATATTTAGGATCCCATCGTGATCAAATCTCGACCAGCAAACTGAATCGCAAAATTATCGGGTGGGATCTAGTGGTATGACTTCAACCATAGTCAAGAGGAGCCAGGTGTTAATAACCCTTTGCTTGTTAAGTGCTCTGAAAAGATAACAATTTAAAAAACTCTATTATATAAGCATGGTCTCCCTGGTGGATAGGTGGGCCCCACCCAAACTGGTCGGCGAGTGTATTGACCTCCTTTGTAAACCGCAACTGGTGTCGAATATAAGAGTGTGTTGGGGTGGTGTGGCGCGCGCGGGGGTGGAGGTTGGACAGGTGCTGGAAGAGGGGCGGAGTCTTCCCTGGCTGGACCAGCCCGTAACACCGGTACCTAATAAGGGCGATGGCTGATGGCTTCTGGGTACGACCACGGAAAGACAGTGGCTAAGCTCTGTCATGTTGCGCAGTAAGAATATAACCTCGTCTCTGGTCAAGATGGTCTTTGAAACTTCAATAGGTAAATAATAATACTCATATGACAAATGATATTAGCAGAAATATCATTTATCTGTTTCGCTCTCTCTTTTATTCAACAAATTTCTTTCCTGATTTTTTTTTTATGCTCCTTCACGAGTATATTTCACTTTCTCTCTCTTCATGTTCAACAACCCCTCTCACTCCTACATAAGAACATTCCAGCAGTGTCATTAGTTCTTTTTTTATCTTTATGTTCAACAACCCTTCTCAACCGTTTCGGTGGCTGTATGGTCCAAGGCGCAACCCTCGCAGTAGATTAAACTGCCGATGACTGAGAGATCGAGGTTCAAATATCTGTCGGGTGCATTGAGGTGTGGGTTTTTTAAAATTGTTTTCCACTCTCCCTCCACACAAATACGGGTACTTCTTATAACCTGTACAATCCCTAAAACCACTAGTGTAATTATTACATAAGCATCTAGCCTGAACGGGTAGTAAGACATAGTGCTAAAAAACCTTTCTCTCCCCTACCCATGGATTTTTTAGCACTGAGTCTTACTACCCATTCAAGTTATACGCTTATGTACTAGTTACGCTAGTGGGAAAAGGTTGAGGAAGGTTGAATATAGAGGAAGTGTGCCAGCATTTGCGTGTAAGGGGGGTGCATAAAACAATTGAGGGAAAACAACCCTCAGTATACCAGACTGAGATCGAACCACGATCTTCCCCATCATCGGTAGTATAGTCTATTGTATTAGATCATGCAGCCACCGAAACAGGTACTATGAAATTTGGAGCGATTTGGTGAGTTGATCTCTCTTGTCTACATTCAACAGTTCTTCTCTCTCCTACCAACAAAGTGTGCAGCAGTGTCATTATTTATTTTCGTCCTCTTTTCGTGTTCTCTTGTTCTTGCCAATGAAATTCGAAGCAGTGTCATTATTTAGTTTCGCTCTCTCTTCGTGCACAATATCCCCTCTCTTTTCTACCCACAAGCTCTAGGCTGAGCTGTGCTACTAGTCGGGTTTGCGCTCTCATGTTCAAGAGACCTTCCTCTCTTACTAATAAAGTTTAAAGTAATTAAATTATTCTGCCTAACTGTAGATTATGATGAACAGTTCCTCTCTTTCCTACCCACAATTCCTGGATAAAGACCAAATGACATATATTTTGGTCCAGAAATGTCATTTAATTACAGTTCCAATTATTATATATATATTTCGTGTTTTGACCCTAGCATATTATCAGATAGTTTTCACCACAAAGTATATATATAGCATTACGAAGATATGTTTATTACTGAGAGAAAAAAAATTAAACTTGTTTTTCAAAAGTAGACTTATTTATTTTAGCTACATAACTACAAATATAGAAACTATTGATACGGTAATAGGTGTTAAGAGGCCTAATTGTGTGTTAAGACGCCATAACACTAATAATATAAAATATTTCTGATACTAAAATATTTAAAGTAAATATTTTAAGCACTGGGCTACAGTATCACATGACTAACAAGACAAAAGCCAAAAAAATTATACAGTACACCGCATTGACTCTCTCCCCCTTTTATCTTAAAATAGACATATAATAAAAACTCATATAAGAATTGTGAAACGAAATAATAGGTCTATACATTTTTGTAGAAACACTATAACAAAGATCACAAATGAAATAATATACACTTTTATTTACTTACACTATGGCATTAAGAACTAGGAACATTGTTACAGAAAAATTGACAAAAGAGAAACAACTTTGTCCACCAAAGATCATAAGAATTAAATTCATTTTCAAAGACCTGAATTAAAAAATATATATTTGGTTATAGCTAAGAAACTAATTGGTTTTATAAGATGTTATTTCATATAAAAGATATTTATTTTTAATAGTACTACAACTTTACAATGATAATTTATTTCATATCTCAAATGGTTGAGGAGAAATTATGAAAATTGGAAAATTTCCCTCATGTAAAGAGCCCTCAAAGTCATTTTCATAAGAAAAGAGAGTTACCATCTTGTTTATAATAATAAAGTGTCTAGATATAAATCGTAGAGTGAATTTTGAGAAAAAAAAATCTATTTTTGCCCTTCAGTAAACCACCCTTAAATTTAGGATTAGATATCTAATTCCAAAAAAAACCTTCGTGGAACTTATTAAAACCTAAGATACTAAGTTTTAGCTCAATCGGAAAAAATAGTTTCTGCTCTAGCCCAAGGTACAAACAGATGGCATTGCGAAAATCACATTTTGGTTTCAACAGGTCTTGAAACGGTGACATTTATCAAAATCTCGAGTTCGATTTTTTCGGACGATCACAATACTGCTTTCTCCAAGGTGTAGAGAGAACGTAACAAAATAATCAGATGTTCACGGGTATGGGTACCCTTTTCGAGTATGGTATAGCTAAGTTGGCAAGCACTAAGTAAACATTGGTCTACATTTGTTTTATTATTAATTTACTCCCATCGAATGGACAAATAATAAAAAAGGTAAATTTAACGATGGAAATGTAGGCCATAGTAAACCTTGTCAGTATCAAACACCGACCTCTTGTGCAAAGGGGCATAAACACCCCTCCCACCACCCAACTCCTAACTAAACTTTATCAGTTTAGTTTCGTTCATACTGTTTTGTCAATTGTGTTTTATAAAATTGCTTAAATTCAACAGGGCTATCGATGCTTGTGATTAGGTAGCCTAACATTAGTTCAGGAAGAAGACCAAAGGACCACCTCCAAGACCCAGTCCTTCGTCTCATCAACATTACTTTAAGATTAGGTTCATTACTCAGAGACTTCAATGCCCAGAGTGACAAGACCACCTTCAAGACGCAGTTCTTCGTCTCATTAACATTACTTTAAGATTAGGTTCATTACTCAGAGACTTCAATGCCCAGACTGACAAGACCACCTCCAAGACGCAGTTCTTCGTCTCATTAACATTACTTTAAGATTAGGTTCATTACTCAGAGACTTCAATGCCCAGAGTGACAAAACCACCTCCAAGACCCAGTCCATCAACATTACTTTAAGATTAGGTTCATTACCCAAAGACTTCAATGGCCATAGTGACAAAACCACCTCCAAGACCCAGTCCATCAACATTTCTTTAAGATTAGGTTTATTACTCAGAAACTTCAATGCCCAGAGTGACAAGACTTCCTCTAAGATCCGATTCTTTGTCTCATCTATATTACTTTATAAGCTGGTTAATTTCACATTGATTTCAATAACCACCTCCAAAACCAGGTTTTTAGTATCATAAACATTGCTGTAGGAATAGGTTCATAACACAACTGTATGTGTAAGTCCACCTTTCAGACGTGGTTCTTATTATCACGAAAATTATTGTTGGAGTTGGTCCATTACAGAGTGATTTCAAATTCTGCATGAGCAAGACCACCTTCAAGACCCGGTTATTATTACTATAAGTATTATTAGGAATAGGTTCAACACACGGGGATTTAAATGCCTGCATGGCAAAGGCTACCTCCAAGTCCTGGTTATTACTATCATACACACCATAAATCATTAAACAGGGATTTCAATGCCTGCATGAATAAGGCTACCTCCAAGTTCTGGTTATTATTATTATTATTATTATTATTATTATTATTACTATCATAAACATTATAAGGAGTAGGTTCGTTAAACAGGGATTTCAATGCCTGCATGAGTAAGGCTACCTCCAAGTTCTCGTTTATTTATTATTATTATTATTATTATTATTATTATTATTATTATTATTATTATTATTATTTATCATAAAAATTATAAGTATTAGGTTCATTTTTACTATCATCATCAAGATTATTAGGAGTATATTCATTAAAGAGGGATTTCAATACCTGCATGTTCAAGGCCACCATAGCTGTAAGAGTATATTGAGTACAGATATATATTATATTTTAAGACAGAAGGGAGTTTATATAACTTTCATTATTTGCTCTCATTTCTCTATTTTATTCGGCTATGTCCTATTTTTCACGCTATTTAAATATTCTATATTCATCAAGAATTTCACTTTAACTTTAATTATATCTTTTTGAAAAGAACAATAGATTTAATATTTTAGACAAAAAATAATGTAATATCAATATTATAGTTATAATTATTTTTTCATTTTGCACTTTATCTTAGTTACCAATGACGAAATAATTGCTAAAATAAATAAAGAGTCTCAATCTTATTTTATAATATGTATTTCATAAAAGTGAAATTCTTACACTAAAATCATTGCATGGCTCCATATGAGTACAAATTCACGGCTACATCATCAGATTCACACACTTATAAACTTTAATGTGTGTGTTTTTTTAATCTATGAAAGTTTAGTAACATCTAACTGTGGATACGTTTTATGAATAGGCTACTAAAACAAAAGCTCTCTTACCATAAATGCAACTAATAGCATTAGTATTTCGAATTGAATTATGTGAAATGTTGAATTAAAGATCTTTAGTGGTTGTTGGTGAACTTGATTGATAGTTTTAAAATTTCTTAAAATGATTTGTTGTTTTTAAATAAGTAATTCTACTTTATTAATCAAGAAACATTTCAAAGAGTTTTACCCGTAAGTAAAAATATTGTACTAACGCATTTAATATCAATTTAAAATAATTTAGGAGTGGTGATGAATACCAACAGCATAATATATTTGAAATAATTTTATGTATCAGAGCAGAAAGTCGTGTACTATGCCAAGTGATGAACAATAAATTCAGGAAATCATTAGAATTTTGCGAGAGGTGACTGATAATACACCGTAGTAGTGAAAAGACTAGGTAAGGAAGGAGTTGGCTAGCATTTTTTTAATCGTAGCAAATACTGAGTGAAAGAGTTTATTATTTAAAAATACGGTGCACGTTAAAATGGAGGTAAAGCGTATCAACGTGTCGCTATATTATACAAGACATTAAATTCTAGGTTTTATTTACATTTTTTTAAAGTATGTCAAGATATAATTAGATCTGTTTCTATAACGCTCTAACCTAAATGTAGATTATTATTATTATTATTATTATCACTATTATTATTAATAATATTATTATTAAGTGATCTGCGTTGTATCAATAAAATCTCTAATAGTATAGCTCAACTACTTGCGAATTATGTGCTATGCAATATTCACTACTAGTTATGCGCTTTGTACGAATATAAACTCAGCCTTAGTGAATACAAATGATAATGTTAAATCAATAACAAATACCCCAAGTCTTTTTACGCCTCTAGAACATGTTTCTCTGGTAATCACTATGCTTTTCTCTCTCTTTCTCTCTCTCTCTCTCTCTCTTCCCTACTCCTCCATCAGTCACGCCACTGTACTAGTGATTTACAGCGGTGAGATATGAAACTAGCTTTTAAATTTCAATCAACAAACTTTTTTGTCCATTAGTGTGTTCTTTGATTATACTTATACAACGGTGAGGCGTGGATCACAGGGGAAAAAAGATCTGTGAATTCGCAAATAAAAGATATCAAGGAAAACCACAGAGTACGTTGTACATTACTGTCCCCGTCCTAAGGCTAGAATTACATTAACACTGCGGAGGGCTTATTAACTCTTATACTTTGTAGTGGGTCTGAGTATACATCTATTATTATGGTTCAATTAAGTGCAAAATGGCAACCTGGACACGGGAATCGAACCCAGAACCTTTGGCTTTGCGCACAAATGCTCTACCGCAGAACCATCCTCGTGATAGAGCATTGTCGCGCAAAGTCAAAGATCCCGGGTTCTATTCCCGTGTCCAAGTTGCCATTTATCACTTTTATGAATTTGAGCTATTAGGACTTTTATTTTTTAGCACCACAAATTACTACCCGTTCGGGCTATAGGCTTATATACGAATTATGCTAAGGGTTTTATGGATGAGGAAGGTTATATATATAAGAATTGTACCCTCATTTGCGTGGCGGGAGAGTGGACAGTAATTTTGGGAAAACAACCCTCAATACACTCGACTGAGATTCGAACCTAGATCTCCCCGTCATCGGCAGTCTAGTCTACAGTGAGAGTAGCGCGTTAGACCTTGCGGCCACCAAAAGCCGTTAGCTATCAGGACTGATCCTGTTGATAGCCATTACATATCAGTTTGTGATGCGCAAGAATTGATGCTTTCACGGTATGACAAGCAGTGGGCCCTACTCTTTAGAATTCAATGTATGTACAATTTCTAAACACAAGCCATTTTCATCAACAAATGACGTAAAAATGGTCTCAACTGACACCTCAGCTCAGTCTGTAGAGGGTCTGCCTAGTTAACTAAGTGTCCGGGTCGGATTTCCGGTGTGTCAGAAAATTAATCATTGCTGAAAATTGGGGCTTCTTTTCTCATCTCTTAGTGATGATTAACGGCCAAGGGATTGCTTATGTCCCTGTTTTATATAAAGTGAGTTTGTAAGTAAAGCATGTTCACGTTAAATACCCAGTTAAAGAAAATCAAGCTAACGCAGCGCACTTTACAGGAAACATTAGACTCCATGATGACACATTTTAGTTAAATGGGTAGCAAAAACTAAAGCCAGTCTTAATTAATTAAATATATCTTTAGACCAAACTACTATCTCCTAAACTTAGACTAGCCCCGTAATTTCACTGCTTTGGTTGCTAGCTTTATAAAAATGTTAAAACTTTAATAAATAAATGTCACGTATGTTTTAACGAATTAAAAATCTCAGGTTCACTTTAAATGCCATCCGAAGATTCTTATTGGATGAAATTGGGGCTTACCACTTCACCTTGATGAAGTGACATTCGGGAATGAATGATTTGTTTGTTCTGAAATACATTGTTTGATAAGTGTATCCGAAAATAATTGTTCTTAATTTCTGTTTGCAATGAACGGTACCATGATATGGTGTAGTTTTTAAGATTGGCCATAGCGTTATCAGTCAAGGTAAGACTGCTTGTTACCTTTCAGGATGAACGGAGTGTACCAATGTTTAATAAAGGAAATAACTACAAGAATATATGATTGAATAGCTGAAAGTATTTGGATGCTACAAAATTATAGTCTGCCAATAGTTCAAATTGAATATTGGTATACTTATTAAAATATGTAATATTGTTCAATAATTATTATCCTATTTTGTTCTTTGGATAGTAGGATAAGTAAAATGTTTCCATCATAGTTAAATACCCGATACCCACTCGTGGGCTCAACCAATCTTGAAAAATGTTGCCACACTACAGAAAGAATGAGATTTACAAATTGTTTATCAAACAGAGTAAAACAAATTGAATTGGATTTACTGACACCGGTGCATTCTCGGACAAAAGTGACAATCATTCACTGTCTGGTTTTCCGGTGAGAGAGAATTTGGGGTTTTAATCCCGGCTGGGTGTACTAAGGTGGATTTACCTTAAAATAGGTTCCACTCACCCTCCACATAAATGTGGGAACATTTCCCCTAGATTTCACCTTCTTGATCTATACTCCATTAGTGAAGTGAAATTCTTATAGACCAAACAGGTATCCCTCGATTTTTTTTACAGATGGACATATTTGACAGCTATAAAAAGCTACTAGATCTACTTTCATGTATTTATACGACAAGTCATGTGGCCTGCAGTGGTCGAGCTGATCGATATTATCAATGCCTCTAAGCTATCCTAATATTATAGTGAAATGTCATCAATATTGACCGTAAAAATATGTGTTCATTTTCTTAAAAGAGTTGGCAGTATCTTTTCCAACAAACTGCGGAAGCCCAGTCGGTATGGCTCTATTGTAGTCTGACCCCATGGAGGTTTTTTTTCTAAAAGGATTTCCAAATATAAATTTACAAAAAAAAAAGCAAAGTATAGTAAGACTCATAGAGTACCTATTTTAAAATATACATTGCCAACATTAACTTTATATAATAAAATATAATAGCATTGCCTATATTATGGACGTCACTAGAATATCATAGTATAATAATCTCCGTTATGTTTGTTTCAGGTAAGCTTCCACCATTCATTAGATGTGGCATCAAACCAACTAACCGGAAATAAATGTAAGTAGTTAGTACTATCAGCGTTGATCTGCAATCGAAAACAAACACTTTGCAATAAAAAGCTTCCTACGATCACTATTTCCTATAGGACGTGTTTGAATGAAATCAAATGTGAAGTTACGACAGCTTCGCTAGTAATAACGTACCACACAGCGATAATATTCATTCTCGACAAAACAGCCGTAACGAGTTTCCTGTGGCCTTCCATCACGCAGGGTCGCCGACAATGGCAGTCGCAGAACACGTGTTTATAGGGGGGCTTCCCCTGCTACAATTTTAAATGGTCATGTATGTTTTTTTTTTCTGTTATTTTTGGTGTTGTTGCTTTGATGGTGTGGAAATTTCCGGCAAAATCGGATCCGGAATGAGGAGGCGGGGTAGGAGGGGTAGTGAAATGCAAAAATAGATTTCATTCATCTCGTTAGAAATTGTGCCAATGTCATGTTTTGTTGACTTATTAAGGCTACTCATTGCCATATACCCTTTTATTTTAAGTTTAAATTATATATAAAAACCCTTTTTACAATAAAGTTTACAGTGACGTGCTAATTAAAATTGCACTATAATATTTTTCAAGTCAGTGTTTAGTTAGATTTCTACAAACAAGGGCTACTAGTCGTCGATTCCAGGTGTAAAATCACCTTGAATCCACTTCGCAGCTAGTCCAAATGTAGTATAGCCCAGTGACAATTTAGCTGTTTTTTTGTTTGTTTTTTGCAAATCGATAGATAAACACTTTTTTTATAAGACTCAACTACTTTTTGAGTACCAAGGTAACACTCTCATAATAGCGTACAAACATCCACTGAGTACCATAAATTACGTATTGAGTCATGCCCTCAATTTGGCTTATAAACTGAATTTTTAACATCGGACATTAAACCTAAAACCAACCTGCAACTTTAACATCCTGGATTTTACTATCCAGCTCATAATTATGAAAAACTAATATAGAGGGTAGTTAAATATATTAGGTATTTCCCAGGATACTTGTCATTCCTAAACCCTTCAATGGATCCCTCTTCGGTAGCTGCATGATCTAAGTCATCACTTTTGCAATAGACCAGACTGCAAATGATGAGCAGATTGGGGTTCGACGGTTGTACTGAGGTTTTTTTTTTCCTAAATAAGCAAATGCGTATACATTTTCACTAAATTAAACCTTCTCCATGACTAACACATTAGCATAACGATTACCTACAAAGGCGTGTAAATGAACGGTTAGTAAGACGTGGTGCTAAAACAAAACCTAGTGGACTCACACCTAGCTTACCTTAACTCGTTTGGATCTTAGTGACCTCATATCCGCACCTATCCTTACCTCGGGGAGTAAAGTACATAATAAGTTGTTTTGGGAATCATTAGGAGTGTAAGGTAGGTTCTCAGTTGATTTAAGGACCGGCTACACGGAGCCGCACCGCACCGCATTTTTCCGTTGGAATGCTATCCACGTCTTTAAATGCAAGTGGCTACATGAGTCCGTACCACACCGGCGCGGACGAATAATCGAGAGAGCATTGCTACGCACTTTTGCGGTGCGGGTTGTGTAGCCACCTACACCGGAAATAAATGTTCGGGAGCTTACGAACTTTGTTTTCATGGTAAAACTAGGCGTTTCTTTCGCAACCGTTGCACGTGTGACGCTGTAGTCATTGTTTCCAACATTACGTACAAGATAAACGATATTATATACAACAACTTATTGAACAACAAACAGTCTCTTAATTATTAGATAACTTAATACTTTATTCTTCGTAATTAATAGCTAACTAGCGTATAACCCGAACGGGTAGTAAGACGCGGTGCTAAATAAAAAAATTTAAAAAAAATAGCTAACTTAATTTTATGAAAATAGATGAAAACTTATTCAAGTAAAAATAAAAATACAAACTTATTTTGTAATAGAACTCAGTCTATAAAGAATATAAAAATGGTTAGAAAATGTAGTGTGGTGCGGCTTGTGTAGCCACTTGCTAGAAAATGCGGTGCAGTGCGGATCGGCTCCGTGTAGCCACTTGCTAGAAAATGTGGTGCGGTGCGGCTCGTGTAGCCACTTGCTAGAAAATGCGGTGCAGTGCGGATCGGCTCCGTGTAGCCACTTGCTAGAAAATGTGGTGCGGTGCGGCTCGTGTAGCCACTTGTTAGAAAATGCGGTGCGGTGCGGATCGGCTCCGTGTAGCCATGCGATCATCAGACCAACCCGAGGTAAAGTTACCGAGTCGCGTCCAGCCACTGCTCACCTATCTAATTCCATTACTAGAACAATAATGTTAGTCAGTTGTTTAAAATAATAATAATAATAATAATAATAATAATATAATAATAATAATAATAATAATAATAATAATAATAATAATAATAATAATAATAATAATATGAAGAACATTCAATTTCAATTTGAAATCTGTCTGCTGTTTGCTCTCTAGGTAATGTATGTCTAGGTTCTATATAATTATGTGACATTTGGATCTAGAATTGACTAAGTTATACTTTCATGTGTCATTCTGAGAATTAATTTGTTTAGCTTCCCAACCTGATTATATTTTTATTTCCGTAAAATGTTTTATTCGCCCTCTTTGGGATGCAGCTCGATCAGGGGGTTACGCTTAGGTCGCATTTCGATTGTTACCGATCACATATAAATTTTATTTAGACCCGTTCAAAGTGCCGTAATTTTGCACCCTTACGACTATCTAGACATACTCATTATGAAAAGAATAAATTATTTTTAAAATAACTTTAACAAAAGATAATTTATAATAAACTACATTTCATTTGGAAGACGTCACCAACGCATCATATCCGTTTCTAAACACCTAATTAGTTCCCAGTCATACGTTCTAACTGCTCGCCAAAACCTGCCGGTACCTGCGCAGTTAAAAAAGAAATCCTTCCGTTCTCTGTCCTAATCCACATGAGGCTAAGTTGAGGTAAGTCTCGTATAAATGGGGGGGGGGAGGGAAGAGGAGAATAGGGGGGAGAGTATAACGGCCACACCCAGGTATTGACCTGAATGATCACACCTGGAGCTCCGCCAACAGATTCTGGTGGGAGGAAGGAGACTGGGATTATCTAGAGACCGAGACACCGCCGACCACACGTCAACTACACGGGGGGGGGGGGGATTTCACTCTATTCGTTTTATTTGTTAAGAATATTAATGAGTTTATCTCATTTGGAGGGATGTGGTAGTTCGACAGAAATACACCCAAACTAGCGTGGCGAGCAAACAGGAATATCAGAAGTGCATATCATATTTTATTTTTTAGAAAAAAAACTTCAGCACACGGCGGAGTGTCGATTCCTACCCGTTGGTCAACGGCGACCAAATTCATTAATATCTTAACGCCCAAGACCGTACGCCTAACGCCTCGGTTTATTTTTGCACTTAAATACACAGGTTAAGTGATGTTTAAAAACACACTCATAATTAGATCGCTATTCGCTTTGATTCACAAACTTATTTCTTATCATGTGAACAATAAAAAACTATCAAAGAGAATTATTACCATAATATTATGATGATAATAATAAATATATGGATGATAATGATGATGTACGAGGAGGGAGAATGGGAATATATATATATATATATATATATATTTTAAATATATATGAGAGAGAATATTCTCTCATCACATTCAGCTGGCATTATAACCTACTAGTCACCTGATTCGGTGGCCGCATGATCTAAGACGTCACTCTCGTGTTGGACCAAACTGCTGATAACAGGGATATTGGTGTACGATCTCCGGTCGGGTGTGCTGAGAGTGGTTTCTCTGAAATGATTTTCCCTTATCCCGCCACGCAAATGCGGGTACACTTCGTCTGAATTTACCCTTCCTTATCCCTAACTCACTATCGTAACTAGTATATATGCGTATAACCTGAACAGGTAGTCGTGGTGCTATAAATATATATCTTAATCCTCCACGTGAAATTCCTAACCAGATCAGATGAGGTTGAGTTGTGGCATAGCCCAAGTGCTCATCGGATCGTGTTATTTGTTTGAAACCCACTTCAGTGGCTGAATGGTCCAGGTAATCACTCTCTTATTAGACTGGCCTACTGAAGATGGGGAGCTCGGTCTTAAATCACAGTCTGAGGGTGTTTTTTTTTCCTAAATGGTTTCCCACTTTCCTTCCGCATATGAGGGTAGATTATCTCTAAAATGCTTAATTCCTTATCACTATCACATTAGAGTAATTATATATACTTATAACCTGAGCAGACGCGAAGATTTAAAAAAAGTTGATCCTTCTTAATCCAATTCCTTTCGATTGTTTAATTAGGTCTATGATGTCAACTACCAACCACTTAAGCCAGATTGTTCTTACTCTTAATCATAACACTAATGTTGTCAGATACTCCACAAGTATACAAGAAGTTATTTCCTAGATCGGTAATAGGTAAACTACGGCCAGCCGGTGTGTTCAATCCTGCCCGCGGAGTAAATATTTTAAATGTATTGTAATGTGAAGCAGGCTTTAAACACAACAAAATTGTATTTTATTAAAACCTTGATAAAATCAAATTTTACAAATTTGGTAACTAAATCATGCCCAAAAATATATTACAGTGTTTCATCTTCACATTTATGCAAACAAGTGTTTTCAACCATGAAAATTAGAAAAAGTGATCTTAGAAACCGACTTACTGATGATCATTTAAGAAAATGATCTTTCAAACCGACTTATTGATGATCATCTAGGAAAAATGATCTTACAAACCGACTTACTGATGATCATCTAGGAAAAATGATCTTACAAACCGACTTACTGATGATCATCTAGGAAAAGTGATCTTACAAACCGACTTACTGATGATCATCTAGGAAAATTGATCTTAGAAACCGACTTACTCATGATAATCTAGGAAAAGTGATCTTACAAACCAACTTACTGATGATCATCTAGGAAAAGTGATATTACAAACCAACTTACTGATGATCATCTAGGAAAAGTGACCTTAGAAACCACTTACTGATGATAATCTAGGAAAAATGATCTTACAAACCAACTTACTGATGATCATCTAGGAAAAGTGATCTTACAAACCAACTTACTGATGATCATCTAGGAAAAGTGATCTTAGAAACCGACTTACTCATGATAATCTAGAAAAAGTGATCTTACAAACCAACTTACTGATGATTATCTAGGAAAAGTGATCCTAGAAACCTACTTACTGATGATCATCTAGGAAAAGTGATCTTACAAACCGACTTACTGATGATCATCTAGGAAAAGTGATCTTACAAACCGACTTACTGATGACCATCTAGGAAAAGTGATCATACAAACCGACCTACTGATGATCATCTAGGAAAAGTGATCTTACAAACCGACTTACTGATGATCACCTAGGAAAAGTGGTCTTACAAACCGACTTACTGATGATCACCTAGGAAAAGTGATCTTACAAACCGACTTATCGATGATCATCTGCCTTCTCTCTTGAGAATTTCCTCCTCACAGTTTAACTAAGATTATAAAACAATGCTGGAAGTTCATTCACACTTTCATCTCACACCCCAACATTTAAATCTACTGAATGAACTTAAAAACATGCTAAGCCACTAAGGTAATTATGATTGTTTTGCATTCTCATTGTATTTAAATTTATTCATGTCAGTTGATTATGAGTGTGTAATAACTTTTTGAAGACTTTTGAAGAAAAATTAATTAAAATAAAGTCTTTGACCCAACAAAAAAAAAATCATTTGGTCCCCCTATAAGTAAATTTGCACATTCCTGTTCTAGATTGTATAGGTGTTTTTTTTTTAATATAAGTTTGTTTTTGTTTATGGTGAGTTGATATTGAACGCAAGTTATGGTAAGTATTTTACAGGTTTTTTTTTAACAAAAAAACGTTTTTGGCTTAAATAAATAAAACATTGCTTCAGAAGAAACATTTGATTTAATTTTCTACACATATTCTTCTCAAAAGTTCTTGAATATTTACAATGAGTATAGATTTAATTATAAACTTTTCAAATCTTAATATATATAATTCTTCTGTACGTGTGTATGTCACTGAACTCCTTCTAAACGGCTGGACCGATTTTGATGAAATTTTTTGTGTATGTTTGAGTGGGTCCGTGGATGGTTTAGATTCACAATTGGACCCGGTAGGTGGCACTGCAATCGGGTTCTATGATTTTTTTGATTTTTTAGGGATTTTTTGGGGGGGGGTTGGCTGGACCGATTTTGATGAAATATTTTGTGTGTGTTTGAGTGGGTCCGTGGATGGTTTAGATTCACAGTTGGACCCGGTAGGTGACACTGCAATCGGGTTCTATAATTTTTTAATTTTTTAGGGGATTTTTTGGGAGGGTTGGCTGGTCCAATTTTGATGAAATTTTTTGTGTGTGTTTGAGTGGGTCCATGGATGGTTTAGATTCACAATTGGACCCGGTAGGTGGCACTGCAATCGGATTCTATGATTTTTTTTATTTTTTAGGGATTTTGGGGGGGTTGGGGGATCAACAAAATAAAATTAACTGTACCCGGCATAAACATTTGTAAGCAAGATTCGCAATTTTTTCGATACAGCTGATATTTGTGGAGTTGTGGGCAAAATTCCAAAAATGAATAGATGTTTTATTTTGTATGTTGTCTTTACAAGCACTGAATTTGTAATATTTGTGTAACTCACTAATTGGAGTTCATTGTGAATTTGTAATTGTGATGATCACATAGTATTTGTTTTATTATCGAAATCAACTATGCCACCCAAACGAAAACCAAAATTCGGGCAGGACAACGTCTGTCGGGTCCGCTAGTATGAATATAAATTTCTAGTAAAATTCCACAATGCTTAATGTACAGTACCTAATGGGAAAATGTTTTATTTATGTTGGCCAAAAGCTTCTTTTGTTGTAAAAACTACCAAAATTCTGACATTAGCTCACGCTCTCTTTCGTCTAGCTTTGAATTATATGATTAAAATTATAAAATTATTTATTTTGTTTTGCTAAGCTATAAAACTAAGCACTAGAAAAAAAATTATTACACTGTAACTTTGTAAAAATCTTTAAAATGAACGCAGCGAAACGGTTAATTTAGTGTAATGTTGATCCACGTTGTACAAGTATTTTTGTGACTTGACAAACATCAGTTTGTCCCTCTATCTGTAGCACGTTTAGTTCCCCTCCAGAAAACTCTTCGATACTTTGGATCTACACGTTCGTTAAAAAAAAAAAAGAGGCAAAACAGAGATTAATCATTTGATGAATTACCAAACAATCAAAATATTTTAGCATTGCTCACTTTAATCGCTCGGTACGAGTTGAACTATTTTCAGCTTTGTCCGCTCTTCACAACTTGATCCGTAAGAACAAATCAACGCTTATGGCCAACAGATTATGTTCAGTGCACATGCTCTCTGTAACTATATACAGGTCAACTCCTATTGACCAGTCGAAATGTTTTAAATAAACGAGCGTGTGTCGATTGGTGTGTATTTGTGTTTTGGGGCCATAAAACTAATTTAAAAACACCTATGGCTACAACAAATTAACATGTAGTTACAGGGTTTTATAGTTTGCGTTGCAGAGCATATTTGTTTAACACATGTTTCCTCGATCGTATGAATTGTTACGTCATTCATGCAGGATCAGCTCTCCCTTTTCGGAAAACATGTGAATCAATATTTACACTATTTCACGAAACACTATTTATTGTCATACTACTTGAGTCAAAGGATACAATTATGTATTTAAAATTTTCCCATTGAAATATGAAGTTTAAAAGGTTCCTTAACAAATCACTCCTTTCCATAAAAAGCATGAACTACATGTTTAATAGATTTATTAGCTCGCGTATCGCGAACCACTCTTAATTAGCGGATCGTTTCAATACCAATGTGTAGTTCTCGTTATTTTCTTTAACTATACTCTATTTATATTGAAATTATCTGTTTGACCCGTTCTTCACGTGGGTAAGCGGGTATGCCGCATCATAACTATATAAATTAGGATTTTCAACATCCGACGACCAATTTATCTTTGTACAATCTTGTACTAACTATGGCATTCCCAAGGCAATTATTGGAATCAAGAAATTACGCTTTAATAAAAAGCTTACTTAACACCAAACGAAATGTACTAAGCAAAATAAATTTTGTTTCTGTTAGTTCAGCAGTTTTGTGGCTACCCCTCCCTCCACCCCCAACTTTCACACATTTTTTCGGACCCCTAGCGTAAGCCTTAATAATCCCTCAGCCCGCTTGCCAAATTTCAGTACTATCCCACACAGAGAAGTATTTGTTTGTATTAGTTTTGTAAATTCGTCCCCCCTCCTCCCTTACCACAGCAATTTCTACAATTTCTCTTAGAAAGTTGTATTTTTTTTTTAAGTTATTTGGAGGCGTCCTTCTAACTGATTGATCAATTTAAATTTTCTACCCCACTTAAAAGTATTTTCTCATATCTTCCTCCTTTTACCTTATTTCCCGGGTCCCATTTAAAATTTTGAGAATTTATGGTTATTTTAAGTGGTCTTTTACATTCCTTCCGAATTCCAGTTTTTACCACAATTAAAAGTGGATTTTGTTAATTTTGGAAATTTTATAACTCCTTAACCCTCATACCTTCGCCCCAAATGTCCACCTACCCATTAAAAAGTTGAAATTTTAAGATGTGTTAGGTTATCTGAAGGTGTCCTACCTGCCTTCCAAATTTAGATTTTCTATGACACTTAGTAGGCATTTTTTTTTGTTTAACCCTCCCCTCCTCCCCATGTATCCGGTAGTCTCATTTAAAACTTGAAGGCTTTCAGAATTTTATGACTATTTGGAGTGGTCCCTTTACCTTCCTGCCAAATTTTAATTTCCTATCTCGTTTAAAAAGTTTTTTTCTAATTATATTTTCCCCTCCCCCACTCTATTTTAAAACTTAACTGTTCTTAGATTTTTCTGGGACATTCACTCAACCTTCATGGCAAATTTCATATTTCCAGCTCGTCTGGAAGTGAGTTTTCATTTCCGGTAAGATCTACACTCAGCTTTAATATATAAAGAGAGAGATTGTGAAAATATAATTAAAAGGCTATGAGATGTATATAAAAATTGGTTAAATCTAGATAAAAACGTGTTATTGATTTACAAAGAAAGTATTAACTTTTGTTATCAGTATATCCTCTTATTTTAAACAATATGATGAATATGTTCAATGCCATATCACATAAAAAACAATATATTGTACTAATGTGCATTGCCCGTTTTTTAAATCCCTTCCAAAATAATTTTTCTAAAGTTAAATGTGTAGATAAAATTCAGCTGGTGAAGTGCGTTCTTAAGACATCGAACCATTTATTGACGTCGACTTGATTTATCTAGATGCATCCTATCATGAGATGGCAGTTTTCCACCCTGTTCAATCTGACATACACGAGCTCTGGTGTAATTAATCTAAAGAAGGGATCAGTATTGTGCAAACCCAAGCTCTTGTGGCATCAGATCGTTTGTATGTAATCAAAAGCTGCATGAGCTGGCTTCAAATACCGTTTAACGAGCTGCAATAAAGTGAACACACTTTTTTTTCCCCCTAAAATGCTTTTAAAATGGGTATTTATAAAAGTGGAATATATATAAATATTAATTGTTCGGTATTATTTTTTAATTGTACTGTTACATTCCAGATACAAAAGCGGTCATTTCTTTGACCCACCATAAAAAAAATGCACATTTTAAAATAATTACCTGCCTATATATACTTGCCTATATATATATATGCATACACACATATATGCATATATATATATATGCATACACACATATATGCATATATATACATATACACCATCACATATTATTGCATATATGATATAGCATACACACACATATATATATATATATATATACATAATATATATGATATATATATGTCATAATCAATTCTATATGCATTAATATAATGCATAACACACAATATACTGTGTTATAATATATGCAATATACACATATTATATGCTATTATTATGTATATGCATATATGTTTATGCATATATATGTATATGCAAGTATAAGTATATGCATATATTGTATATGCATAAGGATTATTTTAAGATGCATAGAGCCCTCCCTTCACTTTTAGGCAATTTACGTTTAGCACAAATACAAATGAGGAAAAGATTAGTACGGTAGAATTTAGAAGAAATATACCCTTTATTGGGTGAAAGGTAGAGGGAAAACCATTTAGAAAAAACTACACTCAGTTTCACCCCTACATGGATTAAAATACTGACCTTCCTTTCACAGGAAAACCAATATCATTAAAAATCAGTAAACCACCCTTAAATAATTATTTTTTTTCTAAAAAGCAAACATAAAATAGTATTTTCAATAATCCAATTTTAATAAGTTGGGCCTTTTAGAGAAAAAATCTTGTTCTTACAAATTTGATGACATTTTACCATTTTATTAGTGATTTTTTATAGGAATTATTAATATAGGCCGCTATAGACAAAGTGACAGTTTCAGATTACATTACGATACGTATGAATAGGTTAAATCAATCCAGTAACTAGTCTAGCTGTCGGATAAGCCCTCCTATGAAAATTGTACTGTACCCAGAACTCGGATTTCATATAAAAGAATGTCACAGTGTTAATAACTTGAGAATTAGATGCATATTATGTTTAATTCGTAAGTCAAACTGTTGGTGTCACAGAATATTATGAAACCCATTAGCGCTCTAATATTCCAAATATCGCAACTTATTGTGGAATTGCAGTAGAAAGGCACGGGTATAGCACATGTCTTTTGACTATTGTTATTTTATTTTCATTATTTTATTGGCATTGACGCTATTTGTCAAAAGTGGTTGCTGACGTTTAAACAAATTAAAGTAACTTAAACATTAATTTGTAGCTGTCTTATCACTATTCTCTGCCACCACGCCTTATTGTCCGTCCGAACTATCGATATATTTTCACTAATGAGATGGGGTTGAGCAAGGTATAATTTAGAGGAAATGAACCAGCTTTTAAGTAAAGGGAAAGTGGAAAACCAAATATAAAATATAATCTCAGTACACCAGGATGTGATTTGAGCTTTGACTTTCCCGTCACTGGTAAACCAGCCAGACAAGACGTGAATAACGGACGCCTTTTTTTTCCAACCAGTGGGAGCAATATTTAAATAAAATGTCATATTATTTATTCTAAAAAAAAATTTCAATCTATTTCGAATATTTTTTCGTTCATAGATTATTATATTAATTAATTAATCTATAGTGGTTGCATTTCCTCTGAATTCCACCTACCTCAACCCTAACATATTTGAATAATTAGTACTTATGCCTATAACAAAAACGGGTTATAGGGCGATATTTTCTTTTAGCACCGCGTCTTACTATCCGTTTGTGTTATTCGCCTATGTACTAATTACTCTAATGGGCCAGGGATGAGAAAGGTTGACTTGAGAGGAAGTGGACCCGCAATTAGGTGGAAATAGAGTGGGGAAAACATTTAGTAAAAAATCCCTTTCAGAACACTCGACCTAGTTTGAACCACGATCACCCCGTTATTGGTAGTCTAGTATTTTGCGAGAGTGGCGTCTTAGACAATGCGACCACCGAATTGAGTAGGGAGATTATTAATAATTAAGCATAGCAACTTTTTTAATATTTAATTTTCTAAATGTTTAGCCAAGAAGTAGATTTATCTATAGCTTGTAAAAGATAGTCAATATCCATGTAAATATTAGCATAAATTTCAACGTCCTGAATGTTGATGAGAACTAATTTCTTCCATGATTTATACACCGGGTTAACCTAAATTACAGTACTACTCGTTTGACCCATCAATCAACTTTGCACATAGCCCAAACTGGCAGTAAAATCGTAGCACACAAAGACACGCTAAAAAGGCACTAATATTCAGAAGCTACCAAACAGGATGCCTTAAAACCAATTAGGTCAAGTATTTAAATGAACTCTTAAATTTTATTGCCTGAGAAAAAAGACAAACTTGTAGGAAAATAACTTGCCTGAGCATTTGCTGAGTACTCGCTATATTTATTGAGCTATACTTCGAAACATTAAGGGATCGTTTCAATGCCAGCGTGATGTTTTCAATTTGCCTTGAATTAATTTGTAATTTAAAATAAAATAAGGAAAAATTTACTTCCAATGCAAGAAAGTCAATGGGGGTTTTACTGCTTTTTTTTGTATCACCTCCTTTTATTATATTTTTTATCATGTCTTACTACCCATTCGAGTAAAATGATTATGTACTAAGTACGCTACTGGGTTAGGGAGGATAAGGTTGAATTTATAGGTGTACCCGCATTTTAGTGGAGGGCGAGTGGGGAGACTCTTAAGGAAAAACCACCCTCATTACACCTGACCGGGAACGAGCCACGATCTACTCGTCATTGGCAGGTCAGTCCAACACGAGAGTGACGCCTTAGACCATGCGGCCACCGAAGTGGGTGTAAATCCGGGATATCCGCATCTAATTACTCTTATGGAGTAGGGATGAGGAAGGTAGAATTTTAGAGGACAGGTATATTGTTTTGCGTGGAGGAGGCTATAAAACAATTTAAGAAAAACTACGCTCTCTACATACGAACGTAATTAGAACTCCATACCTCCCAGTCAGCGTAGATCCAGTATGATGAGAATGTGACGCTTTAGACTGTGAGACCACCGATACGGGTGGAATTGTTTCAACTAAATAACAAGAAACAAGGTTTTTAAAAATAGTTAATCTTTTCGTTTTATTAATAACAATATATACAATAGGGTATATATAAAATCAATATTATATACATATGATTTATATTGACATTCATGTCGGTTTTTAATATGAACTTCGAATTAATTTAAACTCATATCGGTTGTAGGCTGGGTGTGTGAAGGGGGCTTTTACACAAATTATTCCCTATCTCCCTCTATGAAATTTGAGTACACTTTCCTTCCAATTCTACCTTCTTAATACCTACGTCATTAGTGTAAACATTAAACGTGGAAATCCCTGATGGGTGGTAAGACGCAGAGCAAACAAAAATTAAAGGTTGAAATTAATTTATGATAGAATTAAATGAAGTTAAAACCATTTTTTTTTTCAGTTTTTATAGAAAAAAAGTTGTTGGACCCAATAAATAAAATATTACTTCAGTAGATAAGTTTATATAAATTGTCTACATTAGTATTAGTAGCAATTCTTGAACCTACTTCATGGGCCGCATGGACAAAGGCGTCACTCTCGCTCAATAGACGAGACAGTCGATTACAGGGAGACTGGGGTTCGTATACCGGTCGGTTGCTCTGAAGGATGTTTTCCCTAAATGCTTTTCAGTCTCCCTCCACGCAAATGCGGATACACTCTCTATGAATTCAACCTTTCCCATTCTTAACTAACCTAAATAGGTAGTAAGATGCGGTACTTAAAAAAATGTAATAATTATCATGAGAATTTGACACTTAACGTTTTTCATATAAAATCTTTCTCATAAAATGCACTGTATCGATGACAAATATTCAATATTTGTGGCTATTACTTTGTGTATAAAATAAGACTAAAAGTCTACTAAATCAGTATTTTATTTATTTTGGCCAACAAATATATGTATAGAGAAACTTAACTTCACATAGCTTAGAAACGTCTAATAAAACGCGCTCTCAAGGGTAAGAAACATTTAATCGTCTGAAATGCAATCAAATGGAAATGAAAATGTTATTAACGTTCTTGAAATGTGGCGAATTTCTTTAGAAACCTCTACCCGACCGTGTCAAACACGTTTTAATTACTCGACTCTTTTGATAGGATTGTTCAACACTCGGTTTGGCAAGTATGTGTGTGCCGCTGACCTCCTTCTTGGGGTAGAAGAAAAGAATCAAGTGGAGCGGACGAAATCGTGAGGTCTGCAATGTCAGGAGTTTCGATCAAATTTCGCCTGCAGACTGGTTGGTTACTCGAGACGGAAATTGTGCTACTTAGCAGCGGCAGCCATTAGAGAAATTGCGAATACCTCCAACGTGCAACTTACCTCCCTCCCCGGCCCTAGACCGCTTCCTCCTCAAGGCCCCTACATTCTTCACCCCTCCGCCGTCACAAAGAAACTTGGAAAACGATCTGTCCGCATCGGTGAGCACGCGATCTAAACGTCAATATGGTCCAGTGTGGTTTGTCAGAAACGGGAGATCAGGGATAGAATCTAGACCGAGTTTACTGAGCTTGGTTTATTCCCTAAATGTTTTCCACCCCTCTCTCTACACTAATAAGGGTACATGTTCTCTAAATTCTACCTTCGTCCTCCCTACCTTATTGTATTCATTGAATGCAGATGCCAGGACAAATAATAGAACGTTGCGCAATTAAAAAATAAATGTACGACACAATCGCACAAATTTGGGAGAAAGTTTTCAAAAATAGAATTTTAGTAACAAACACAACATATGTTACTCCCAATAAACACATTTTATGTAGATCTAATAATTTTAAACTGAATAGTTCAAATATTTTAAAGTAATTTTGAATTTTCAAAAAAAAAATTGTGAATTACCTAAAATAATTATTAATTTGTAAAATAAATTTGTATTTTTATTAATCAAGAAAAAATATTCCCAGATAAACATTTTTAAACTCATTCTTCAAGGCCAATTTTGAAAAATTTCAATTGTTTTATAATCCGTCGTAAGTAAACAACACTTATATTAATTTAATTTAGAAAAATACATTATTACTGTTCATGTAAAATAGTCCTCCGATAAAATTTTTGAACAAAATCATTATAACTATTTTCAAAAATATTAAAATTTTACCAAAATCAATCTCACTCATTAGTAAACTTCAATAAATTGGGTTTTTTTAACAAAAATTAATTATTTATAATGTAAATAAACTTAACAAATTCCAATTTTGAACCAAATCGCTATAACTCTGCTTTAAAACATTATAATTTTAAAAAACTAGTCATCAGTAAACTATCCTTGAACGAATTTCCCTCCAAAAAAAGTATACAGTCTTATTTTTTTATGTCAAATACTCCCTAGATATATAATTTAAACAAAATAGTTAGAGCCATTTAACAAAATTTCAAATATTTTAAAATCTTCCATCCTTAACCACCCTTTAACGAATTTTTACCCCAAAACCTGGCTAAAATAAATAACATATTGCCCTAGTACAAACATAGAATTTAGTTTTCTTCCCGTATCGAAATCATATTTGAATAAATGGTAAAACGACACCTGGACACAGGAGTAGAACCTGGGACCTTTGGCTTAGCACGCCAATACTCTACCACTGAGATATCTATGGGATCGTCCCGTGCTCAGGATCATTCTTCACTCACATTTTAAGGTACAGTATGTGATGGATGTGTACTAAGATGGATGTGTTACTAAGATATAATTAAGATTGATATCACAACCAACAGTGTCTTGGTTGTGGATTTATGCTGCCAATATTAGTTATACAAACACAAAATACATTCCAAACGAATAAAGATGAAAGTAGCCGGTGATATTCACACGTCCATTACAGATTCCTTAAAATATGAGTGGATAACGACCTGAGCACGGGACGATCTCTGAATAGCACAGACGAAGGTCCCGGTTTCGATTCCTTATCCAGGTTTCATTTTTCAATGTATTCAAATATAACTGGTAGGTTAAATACTCATTTACATTTTCTCGTGTTGTCTGAAATTAACTAGGCACATTTGTAAATTATGCAGTTGGTTATTTTAATTGGACCAAACTATACATACTCTTTTATTTCACCGTGCCTTATCACCTAATTATTTCTAATATGAGGTAGGTAAAATTTAAAGTAAATGTATCAACATTTTCGTGGAGGGAGAGTGGTACACTATTTGGGAAAAATATACCCTTTGTACATCCAGTTGGCATTTGAACTCCGACCTCACCATTAACGGCAAACTAGGCTAAACGATATTGATATTTATTCCCCATGCCTATCGATGTGGTTGATACATTTGAAACAATTTATTGAGTACAAAGGTGCACAATCTCATCAATAAACCGTTTAACTTAAATCTGTTTTGTATTTATTCTAAATGCTATGTAATATTTTAAAAAAAGTTTAAAAACCGTGATATAAAATTGTATAAATTTATATCATATTAATTATACTACCTATGTTTGTGGGCACGTGGGCTTAATGCCAAGCTCATTTAGTCTGGTTCGGCCAGTGACGAAGAGGTTGGGATTTGAATCCTGACCTGGTTTACTGAGGGTGATTTTTTTTTCCTAAAGGGTTTACCACTCTTTGCCCTCGCAATTCTAATATTTTTTTTCAGATTTTGCAAAATACTAGATATGCGAGAAATCTCGAAAAAATTGACTACACTATCTATATTAATCAATTCCAACTTAGAATCGAATAAATTTCAAGATACATCCACTATTAAGACTTTCTATGAACAAATATTAACAATAAAATAAACATTTGTGTTCACATTTTCTCATTCATGCCCTTATGCACATTACAAGTTAACGTTCACTTGACAGAAATCCAAACAATGTCAGATAATAACTTGATTGGCCAGATTAGGTCGAAATATCGTTTAAAATAGATCACTAAAACATTGTTTTTAGTGAAATATATACAGTTATTTTATTGGCACAATACATTTTTTAGCTTATTATATTTTTTATTAATACTTGAAACTCGATTCGGCTTCGGGAGTATTTCATTTACTCGATTCTTTTCCACTTCGAACTGAAACGTGAATTCTGCACACCCCTAAAAAAATTGTTTTTTTTATATACTTGTAGATTTTTTAACATACAATATTTGTTAATAAAAGCTGTAAACTGTAACAAAAAGACGTCTTGTGCTTTGATACGCTTCGTAAAAAAAAACTATCTCGGCTGCGCAACTTCCGCCTCAGCTTTGCATAGCGATCAGCTGGTTGATTGCGGTGTGAAGAATCGTGTAGAAACTGTGTCGGAACATTGAGTATAATTAAGTGCCACAGCTGCGGCAACAAACCTAGGCCCCAAGAAGACGAGCTAGGCCAGCCACTTTCCTCCGTGTAAACATGGCAACATTGTCGTTCATACAGCATAACACATCAGTGGAACGATTTAATGTTTCACGTCGGATGGAACATAATTGACTCTCTTCACTTCTCTCCCATTTGCTTCTAGATTCCAATTGAGGAAAACGTGAGATAAATGGAGATAATTTGTTTGTATTAATTTATCTAGAAAGCGCTTGATCATAAGAAAGATTTTTTTTTTTCCATTCTGTCTTGATACACTTCAGGTCTATACGTATTTAATTGCAGTATTAGGTTATGTAGGATTAAGAAGGATTTATAGAAAATTACCCTAATTTGCGTGGATAGAGAGTGGAAGAACAATAAATAATTTATTAAAAACCACCCCATGTATACCCTGCTGAAATTTAAACTCCGACCTCCCCATCGAGGGCAAACCAACAAGATGAGCTTGATATCTATTCTAACTGCACACCAGTATGGGGGGGGGGGGGCAGAAGGAAGGTATTTGTGGTGATAGTAGCGCCATAGTTCCAGAGTAACTTTAACACAATAGGGGGTTAGCTATACTTTGGACCAGATGGAATATCGGCCTTGCACCGCTGAAGTACCGTACCTTAAGGCTGAAATTTTGATTTTGGTTTGTTTTATTAGGGGTATTTAAGAGGACTGGCTACGTGGCTGAGCTATTACCAATCAGATGTTGTATTAGATTAAATATAAACAAAACCTTTAACAGTAGGCAGGTTTGGTCTTTACCGGAATTAACATAAAGATATTTTATACACCCTATTCATATACATATTTATAAACATAATCTAAAATTGACATGTCTCACTATGAAAAGTCCAAAAATCCACATGTTTCTTATAATTAATAAGAACTAAAGCCCAGAAAATGAAAGGTAACTCTTATAGGAGCGTAGAACGGATAAGTTTCGAATCGAATTATGTAATTTGATAGGAGAGTCACAACACACATTGTGCTATCATTTGCCTCCTCCCTTTTTGTTCTCCTACTGCTTGACAGCTCCACTCGGTAACGTTATAAACCCTCTTTGTTTCTGGTGTTTAGGAATTTCTTCTTGGCTAATGTGTACATTTATGAACCTACTGGTTATATCAACACACGACTTACAAACTAATTTAATTCAATAAGGGCCACAGCCCAACCCCAACCGTCAATCCATAGTTATGAAAATGGAAATCTCAACTTCACCAATAATAAATGTTTCAAGTTGCTGGTCATTGACCCGGGACCCTTAACTTACCAGGCAGACATGTTAGGGTGTCGGAATGCAAATTTGTTAATTTGTTTAACGCTAACATTTTCCCATTAGTAAATAGTTTTTATTTGTATTAACTAAATTCAATACAACGTTTCTCAAAGTGTAATCGGCATAACACTTGATGAAAAACCCTGTTTCGGTGGCCGTATGGTCTAAGGCGTCACTCTCATGTTAGCCTAGACTGCCGATGATGGGGATATCGGAGTTAAAATCTCAGTTGGGTGTACCGAAGGAGGTTTCTCTAAAATAGTTTTCCACTCTACCTGCATGCATAGACGTGTACACTTTCTTTAAATTAAACCTGTATCACCCCTAGCTCATTAGCGTAATTAGTAACTAATATATATATATATATATATATAATGCGTATAACCTGTTTCGGTAGTAAGATGTGGTGCTAAAAAAACTGAAAAACGTGCCTCCATCCACCCCCACACTCACACCTTATTCCATTTACCGTTCACCTAAACTTAGGGCAATAATTATTAATTTAGGACTTCAGAAGTGTCTGGGACTATAGCTATAGTTTATTTTTAATCTACCACCCGCATCGGTGGATACGTGGACTTGAGCGTCTATTTCCTTTAGTCTGGCTTACCGGTGACAAGCAGATCTGGGTTTAAAACACACTCGTATGTATAGAGGCTATTTTTCTCCCCCACCAAACTGTCTTCCCTTATCCCTCCATACAAATGAGGCTACCTTTCCTCTAGCACCCACCTTCCTTATCCCTATCTTATTAACGCTAATAAAATGTGTATAGCCGGTCTGTGTGGAAACGCTTTGGGGGGGGGGGGGGGGACTAGTAAGTTCTACATTTTTGTTTTCTTCTCATATAGAGAAATTATTGGAATCGTGAACCTTTCATGCCTCGAGATAATGCAGGATATTAACGTTTTATGTATCACTGTACTCAAAGATTAGGTTTTACAATTCCATCTGCCGCTGGGGCTGTTTTGTGGATTTAGCTCAAACTTATATTTATTTAGCTTTTTATTTGATCACACTTTGAGGTGAAATCTTAATTTTAATTATTGTTCTAAAATTAAGAGTAACTTACAGATGGTAGATTTTTTTTATTTGAAATTTTCAGAAAATTGTTCTAACAATAATTTTGCTTAAATTGGAAGTATTTTATGTGAAAATGTGTAGTCAATAAGCCCGGTTGGAATTCAATCCCACCCTTTACGTAATCAGCGTAACAGAACAGTCGATTAATAATAGTATAATAGATAATATATCGTAATTATAGGTCTAATATTTTTTTTAGCCCCACGTCTTACTACCCGTTCGAGCTATACGCCCATGTACTAATTACGCTAATGGGTTAGGTATTAGGAAGGCTGAATTTAGAAGTGCAACCGCATTTGCATGGAGAAAGTGTTAAACTATTAGTTTTAGGGAAAATCACCCTCAGTACACTCGACTGGGACCAAACTCCGATCTTCCCGTCATCGGAAGTCTAGTTTATTGCGAGAGTGACACCTTAGACCATTAAACCACCGAATCAGGTAGTAATAATATTAATATTATTTTAATTGTGAACATCTCATGAGAATGTTTAGTGATACTAATTTTCAGCTCCACGCATTAATTACTTTATCTTAACAATGTGACGCATAAAGCATAAAATATCAAGTTTGACCCCTTATAAATCGTGAACTGTAATGATTTGAGATAATTGAATCAATATTTATAGCTTATAATTATACGAGTGTTAAAATTATGCAGTAAAATTGTTTCTTTCAAATAATGGGGATATTAAAGCTGGAATGTTGGATGTACTGAGGAAGTTAAAAAAAATCACTCTCCCTCCACACAAATATGAGCTCTAAATTCCATCGTCCTTATCCCTACTATACGAATGCGAACTGCCCGAACGGGTATTAAAACGTGGTGCAAAAAAAAAAAAAAAAGGAAGGATATAAACGTGTTGAGGTTATTAGCATGTGATTTCTAAAGGTACTTCCCTTCTGAACTATTAATGAATTATATATCTTTATTTCATCATAACAATTAAAACTAAATGCTTCGCTTCATCACAAATATATTTACGTTTTACCAAAAATTAGAAATAAATTAAACCTCGCTTTCTATTACTATTTTTAGAGATATTCACAAATAATATTAGAGATATAGTTCAAGTCTACTGCTGTAAAAATGTTATTTATTTCATGTGAACAGATTAAAGTTAGCCGACAGTGGTAAAGTTCTAGCTTTTACCAGAGGGGACAGAACTATTTAAATACGTGTATCTGATGTGTTCTTTTCACGCAATGGTGGCCACATGATTTAAGGCATTAATTTATGGTTATGGGAACATTTTAGCTCGAGTCTCGACTGGGTGTATTGAGGGTGGGTCTTCCTAAATTGTTTTTCACTCTTCCTCTACACAAATATGAGTGCTTTTTCTCTAAACTCGACCTTCTTTTTCCCTACCATAATATATTACTGGTGATTAATATCTGTAATCCGTATCGCGGAGATTATACAAACTATGTATATATATGGATGTAATTTGAATGGGTAGTGAGACGTGGTAGAAAGAAAAAAGAATTATATATAAATATAAAATGTCCACCACGATCAGACCAACTAATTACACTCTCTATCTAAGACATATGCTTGCATATAAATATGAATTCGTTATTCTTAAGCCATTATGTTTTTATTGACTGCTAAGCATTTGCAGTTTAACACGCTCTTATATACCTTGGCAAAACCCTAGTACTTTATCACGATTCCTGGATTATTACTACTCTAATCAAATAAATAATCTTACTTTTTAGGACTAACTTATATTACACTAATCGACTTCAAAAATTGCTTCCAGTCGTAACGGTACCTCATTGTTATATAATATTGTACAGTACCTTGTGAAACAAGTATTAATGAAGCCAATAAAGTTCTTACTTTTGCTGAGACATAACCATCTAAAGAAGTAAAAGCTGAACGAAAATTTATGAGACTTTAATTTTGCGACATCAAGTTTTTACTTCGGCAAACTTGATATTTACAGAATACTTTTCTTTTACTCAACAAAATGTAAATGTTCAGCAGTGAAAAGTGGTGATCTATAAAATAGAATAAAATAATTATATCTATTGTATTTTGTACTAAAATTAATAGTTTACTGCTATAGTGATTTTTCTTGCACCGCGTTTAACACCCATTTGAGTTATACACTAGTGTACTAATTACGCTAATGGTTTTAGGGATTAGGAAAGCTACATTTAGAGGATGTGTACTCGTATTGCAGTGGAGAGAGAGAAAGGAAAGTCATTTTGGAAAAACCACCTTCACTACACCCGACCGAGATTCGAACCTCGATTTCCTTGTCGGCACTCTAGCTTAGTGCGAGAATAGCGCGTCAGACCACGCGACCACCGAAGCGGGCCACTACTTCTATAAATCGATTACATGTATTTTATTGATTGATTTGATAAAAATGTTCATGTTCACAGTAATTATGTGACTTGCATAACCATTTGTATTTTCAAAAATTAGATTACATTAAAAGATCGCTAACGACTGGTTAACCATCTCTAGCTCTAAGAGACCACAAGAACCCACAAGAAAAAAACTTATTCCTGGTTGTAAAACAAAAAATATTTGACTTTACTTTTCCAACATTTAAAATTTGTAAAGATGATATTTAGTTCAAAGACAAATGAGTTTCCGATTTCATTGCCTGCAAATTTTTAAGTCACTTATTAAAGTCAAAATGTTATATAATTTATTTCCGATTTCATTGTTTGCCGTAGTTTTTAAGTCACTTATTAAAATCAAAATTTATATAATTTGTTTCCGATTTCATTATCCTGCCAAAGTTAAGTCACATATTAAAGTAAAAATGTTATACATCCAAGTTTATTTTTATTTTAAAGCTTGTAACCAGATTTGTACAATCAAAGTCCTTTAAACAAACAACTTTGATAAATTCAATGAACACAATTTTTTTTTCGTTTAATTTTTTGTTTAGTACCTTCAGTTAAAAAAAACGATATCTTTTGTAACGGTCAGATACTATTCTTCCTACCAGAATCCTAACTATAGAAGGGAATTAGCTCAGTCCTTAAAGAACCATCATACTACAATATAATCACGAAAATACTGTTAGTTGTCACGCAAATGTTACGTTTGTTTTCCTCTATTACAACATAAACCACGTTCATTTTTTTTTTATTAATGCTCGTAAAGTATTAACACTGCGCTCGTAAAGTCATCGCAACTAATCTAAAGTCAACTGTGAAATAGTGTGAAGCACTTTGCACTCTTTTAAGAACCCTAGGAGGGGAGGAGATCTTACAGCGGCACTTCAGCATTGATAGTTGCGAATATTTTGTACATTTAATATGCTGCCGGTAGTCGGCTGAGCAACATTAATTATACTTTCAACATTTTACTACGTTGTAAACATTTGGAGGAGGAGCATCTTTGCATCACCACTCTACTTTGCTATAAACCACAAAGTTACATACTTTGAGTGCAGTATCAATAAAATGTGGATGTGGTAAATGGCATACTATGTTTGTTAGTTTAATAGCAAAATATTTTACTAGTGGATTGTGTAGCGAATGCTGCAATTCTTTATGTTAAAGTTTTGTCAGCGTATTTTTTACAGGGTGATTTAAACAAAGAATGATTTTACAGATAAAATAAAGTAACACAATATTTGATAAAGATTAAACAGTGAAACATACATTGATTATAACTTTGAAAATGAATAAAACTACCCAGTCTAAGAAATTACTTCCTTTGATCAAAGAAGATTGGGGACAGATACGTCAGGAGTGGCTACTATAATGGCTATTTTGTGACCAGAGGTAAATATTTAAAAAATAAATAAGAAGGAAAAGCAACAAAGCAAACCAAATCATATATTTTTAATCGATCGTTTGTATTTTTGGTACATACACATTTTTGACGCAAATTTATATTTGTTACATCACACCATTTAAGTAAGAATGCAGTTATTATTATTATTTTAACAAAAGAAAATATTATATTTACTGATATACATCTGTTTAGTCATTATTTGTTGAAATCACTTTAAAAACCCTGATTTGCTTGGCTTCCACGTTGATGTAAGCAAAGAATGATTTTACAGAATGATCGACTGAACAAACAGCAGAAAATCTGGAAATTTTCTGAGAAAATAAGGTTTTCGTTGGAAGCTGCTATTTTTTACGACATCCTGGAACCATAGAATTTAAAATGAGGGTTCTTTTGAATAGGTTTAGTCGTTTTCTCATAATTTCAGTAAATTGAAATGGGCTTATCAAATTTTATAAAATATTACTAGGATTCCTCGAAATACAGCCTACAAGGAATATTATTAAATAACCAATTTTATTGTTTAGTTTTGCTTTGCTCCACATATTACCCTACTATCCATAATCCAACCACTTAGATCAGTTAGTAGCGCGTCTGTCTACCGATGTTTTTGTGTCCCGGATTCGATTCCTAGCATGGCCAGAAGTGCTTCATTTATAAGTTGTCACCCGGGTGGCTGAGTGTGGTTCCTATTATAATATTGGGCTAGTTTCTAAATTGTATACTGATCTGATTTGTTTGGGTCAGAAAGGGCACGTAAAGTACCTTTAAATTTAAAAACACAAAAATGATACTAAACGTCCTTGTTTTACACATATTTACGTTAATATATTATGGATGAGGATAGTAGATGCTTAAGGCCAATGAACCTGTATTTACACAGTGGGAGACTGTAGAACTATTTAGGAATATACCCGACCTCCCCTTTACCAGAAAACCAAACAATACAAGACCGATGCCTTTGTCCCTGTGCCCACCGATGCGGGTGCTTTTACTGTCAATATATTAAAATATGTTTTTATTAATATTGTTTAAAACTTTATATTTTGTGAATTTGTCTGTACCTTCATTAATTGATTTTTTTTTGTAGTGTTAAAAATTATTAATCTTTCACCCTAGCCTCTTCTATACCCCATCCATTTGTAAAGAAGAGCTGACACGTATGTATTTTTTGCACCAAATTTAAGTTTGCAACATGCAGTCAAACAATCACAAACTCAAAATGCAAAATTATATAATTAAAGAATTAATCTTTTTTTCTCACAGCATCTTACAGATGGTTCGTGCTAACCAATTTAGCTACACAAATGAGATAAGGATGAGAGAGGAAGAATATAATGTAAATATATACGCATCTGCGTGGAGGTAGAGTGGGAAATCATTTAGGAATGACCAATTCTAAGTACACTTAACCAGAATTCGAAACATTACCTCCTCGTCACCGGCAAACCAGACTAAATGAGCCTAGCATTTAGTTCGTGCCCCTATCAATGAGGGCAAAATTAATATTAGGCTGTTTTTTATTTTGCATTTACTCAAACTGAAATTTTTTTTTGCACCACGTCTTACTACCCTTTCAGGTTATACGCTTATCTACTAATTAAGCTAATGGTTTTAGCGATTATGAAGGCTATATTTATAGGGAGTGTGCCCGAATTTGCGTGGAGTATGAGTGGAGAACCATTTTGGTAAAACTACCCTCAGTACACCCAACTGAGATTCGAACCTCGATCTACCCGTCATCAGCAGTCTATTCTACTGCGATAGTAACGCATTAGACCACCCAGCCACATAAGCTGGCTATTTCCCTATTAATTTCTCATTAGTCAATGTCAAATCTTTCAAAATTTTGTGAAATTGTATTCAAACAACAAATTATTAATCAATAAAGGGCGACTAATGGAGAGTAAACACCTCAAAAGCCTAGTAATTATAATTCTGCCAAGAACAACTATTGAAGAAGTGATTGACAGCACACACATTATCACCTGATCAATAAAAGCCAAGTACTTTCATCAAGTACCAGAGCCGACAGGGATTCTTAATGTTTCTGCACGGCACAAAACGTGCGACCTTAGATAGACCGATTCCCCCCCTTTTCCCCACATGACGACGTCGAACGGTGAAGAATAGATTGAAGTCAAGTCCTCAAAACTCGTGCAAGGGGGGTCTCTCAACATTATCTTCATCAAGTCATCTTATTGGTGATGATGATGGGGGAATAAGGTGATCGCTTTGTTGATGAAGTGCAGGTGGAGGATGATAAATCATTTGGGTGAGCGACAAGGAAGTAACGAACAACCGACGTCGCTACGAGCGGGTACGGCGGGACTAGGAGAATCTCCTTTCAGACGGGAACCAGCTAATTACAAGAATAGGATAACACGCACACTTTTAGTTTTCGATCGGCTTTTTAAAAATAAACTAAAACCACTGATAAACATCATGAATACATCAATACTATACTTACAGGTCCAAGTCATATCAATATTTAATATATATATGTATATATATTTTATTTCTTTGATTAGGCAATCGCATTGGATTTAGTTTGTAGCCAAACGCAGTAAAGAAATACTATAACAATAGATATAAAATGATTTTATATTGGGGCTCGGTGGTTTCATTAAGTGAAAGTTAAAACCTAAAATCGAAATTATAAAACCAATACCGCAGTTGGAAATGGTGACATTTCGACACCGTCCCATCATTAGAACTAACTGAAACTAATCGTCATCACATTTATTGCAGATTGTACTAATGTGCTCTTATAGCTCGTACTATTAGAATTACATATTGGGGGACAACTTGTTCCAAACAATTTTTATAATATGGATAAGTATATCTAGATTAATCAGTGGGTAATTCAGTACAAGGGTAATCTTTTAATCACTGTTTGACAAATTTTAACCCCGCTTCAGTGTCCACATGTTCTAACGCTCTACTCTTGCAATAGACTAGACTGCCGATGATTGGGAGGTCGAGGTTCGAATCTTGGTCAGGTGTACAAAGGGTGGTTTTCCCTAAATAGTTTTCCACTTTTCATCCACGCAAGTGCGGATACACTTCCCCAAAATATAACCTTTTTAATCTCTAAAATCACTTGGGGAGTTAGTACATAAGCGTATAACCTAAACGATTAGCAGACACTGTGCTAAAATAAAACTAATATTAAAATGAATTATTGCATAGTAGAATATATAGCTAATACTCCACATTCAGCATCACACACACACACCCTTCTCTTTCGTTTCTTGGGGGTTGCGCCTCGTATTTCGATGCGTCCGTACACACGGGAGATGTTTCCATAATATATTGTGTACGTTTTAACCACTACCGTGTGTACTTTCAACTACCTGGTGACTATTATCAAGTGGTGACCATGGAAACTGGTGCGTGATTTGGAAGTGGTGCAGTTCATAGCATGGGCGACCAGAGAGACTTCACTCCACTCATTATTTTCTTTGTTAATTTTTGTGAAAAAAATATAAATGGTGTATTTGGGATTTGGCTGCAATTTTCTATTAGCAATTTAGAATCATCATTATCCAAGTCAATAGAGATAGAAATGATAAGGTGTATATTTCCTCCCATTCGCTCTTCAAAAGATTTCTCACCATTTTATTCTGTTAAATAAACTTATGAAAAATACAATGTTTCTTTTCAGTGGGTTCAGCTGCAACTACATTTTATTTTTTTATTAATTTTTCATAAATTTTTATTTGCAAAAATTTACTATTGAAAATCGCATAGTTAGCTCAGAATTATGTTTCAGATGCTCTAGAATTCCCTCCCACAAGGTTAATTTCCTGAAATTTTCTCTCTAGGAGGAAGGATTCAAATTTTGGGTGACTTGGAGGATAAAAGAACATTCTGGGAGCTGAACGAGGAAGCAGAGGACAGGGTGCACTCTCGGTCTAAGTTCACTGACAAAAGGAATGGACATGTCGTAAGACAGAACACCTAATAATAATAATAATAATAATAATTTGAAAGCGAGCACAACGCGCCTCAGCGCTCCGGGTAGGCGGCCCAACTAAGCCCCTCTGTGCTGCTACGAGCATGTGTGCTTGGAATGTGTGGTCTTGGCTGGACCGGAGCACACGTGTTGCACGACTACGACCCGCACCCCGCTCTTTTCGTCTTTGTTTTGTTTTGCGGTGCTCCCGTTTTTGGCCTTCAAGACCATCTGATGAGGTCGCCCGCGTTGCAAGGGCAACCATCCGTGACGCAGTTCTTGATTTACTTTTTTTTTTTTTTTTTTGTCTTTTGTGTCAATGACTTTACTCCTTAATGTCCTTGAGTACTTCTTATAATTAACAGGTAACTAATTTATTTCAATGTATTATACTCTTTTTAACATCTTCCTCATATATATTTAATTATTTCTAGATCTATTCATCTAATTGTTTATATTCATGGCAAAAAAATAATTGTTTTACATAGATAATATATACCTGCATCAGTGGTCGTTTGGTATAAGGTATAAATAATAGTTCTAGCGATTGGCTGAATTTACGTCGACAGGAAGATTGGAGTTCGAATCCAGGTCGAGTGTACCGATAGTGGTTTTTCCTAAACGGTTTCCCACAACCTCCAAGTAAAAGGAGGTACATTTAATCTAACACTATACCTTACTCACCGCTACCACCTTTGTATAAATATGCAGGTAGCCCGAATGGGAGTCAGTGCACGAAAAATAAAAACAAACTCATACAGTGTTTGTATTAATAAATAATGAATTTGATATTTCATTAGTAATATTAATTTTTTTTTATGTGTACACACTATATATTTATTCGTAAATTTGCCTATACCTCCTTTTAACTTATCATCAAAATATGTATTTAGATAAACAGTAATATTATTTTTTCCTATCCACCCATCTGCTTGTCGAGTTATTTGATCCTCATTGGTCTAGTAGTTAGTCTTATTTGGAGACTTCAACGAACGATTGGTACCTAATCATAAAAAATATAGCGTTTGCAAACAGCCCAGCATTAAGAGGGCTCAGGCCAGACTACTGAGACCCGCTGCAAACGTCCATAAATTCCTAGTTATATTAAGAAAGGCTTTGTTATTTAAAAATATGCTTCACCCCCAGAATTGAAATGAAAGGTATAATTATACATTTACTACTTTTATATATATATATGCGAATTCTAGATGATTAATTACGAAATTTTGATCTAAATTGGGTACCGTATAGTTATTATTAGTTCAAAATATCAGATTTAATCACAATACTACGTGAGGAGAGAAGTTTTCCTCCATTTAGAAGTCCCTGAAGGTGGTGCAAAGACACTGAAACATCATCAAACAACATTTCCATGGGGTAAACCCTCAATCTAATCCGACAAAGGATAGTAGGGATAATTGATCAAATATGGATATGATTTTTTAAATCTTTAATGTATAAAGTTACTTAATTAACTTGTCATTAACAATCATACTTATTATCTAACATTATTAACTCTATAAAGTTAATTGCTGCACTTACAAACGTACGCCACCTATACCTATCTTGAGCTAGTTCTATCCGTTTCACCTCATTACACCTCATCTCTTTCAGGTTCATTCTAGTGTCATCCTTCCATCTGCGTTTAGGTCTTCTCAATGGTATTTTCCCGTTGGGTTTGCCAGTCAGTATCCCGAACAAGGTTCTAAAATCTCCAATTCGTGTTGCATGTTCTGCCCACTGTAATCTACGAAACTTTAATATTCCAACAATGTCTTGTAATGAGTATAGTACAGGTTAATCGTATATAGCTCATAATTATCTAGCATCCTCCACTCCCCAATAGCCTCATCCATTTGTGGACCAAATACTTCCTAAGCACCTTGTTCTTTTACACCCTAAATTTCTATTCATAATTTAAGTTAAGAAATCACGTTTCCCACCCTTAGAGAACAACCAGTAAAATTACTTTTTTTTTTATAATATGAGTTTTATATTCCTTTAAAGCAGGCGAGATGTCAACAACTTAATGATCGAATAATAGCAAGCATTTACTGACTCTATTCTTTTCCTAGTTTCCAATCTAATATCGTTATTTGCTTGTTAAAATTATTCTTAAATATTTGAACTCATTAACCCTGTCAAATTATATGTTGTTCGCATTAATGTTTAAATTATCGTCCCCAATCTGTGTTCTCTCTATGATCATATACTTATTTTCAGCGTTCACTTCAAAACCTATTTCCTTACTAGCCTCTAATAACATTTCTGTATTTATTTCAAAAGCTTCCCTACTATTACTACCGAACAAAGCTGAATCGTTTGACAGTTATGGTTTAGCGATGTTACAAAAAATTAACTCAAAATTACTCAACCAATGTCACTTCACAGAACAATAATTCTCAATTTTTAAGTAAATTTTATTATTTTAAATTTCAATTGCCTTGTACAATAGACCTAGTATATTTCAATTGTTCTTTTCAATACTATACCACACAAACATTTGCTCAACCTTATGTCAACTCCATTAAATTTTTTATACACAGTATATTAAAAACTAAATTACAAACATTTATTTACTAATCAATCAATTTTTTATTTTTATATTAATAATTTATTTCATCATTATTATTATATTATTAATTTACTATATTTTAAAACAAAAAACTATTATATTTTGTAAATAATTTGTTCAGTCTGTTTCGCTGGCGAAAAGAAGTTGTGATTAGAATCCTTGCCTATAAATTAAGGGGGCTCTTATCATAATGCTTCCCACTCTCATTCTATGAAAATGAGGGTACATTTCCCTAAAATTGTCTATCTTCTGTGTCTTCACACCATTAGTGAAGCTAAATGCGAATAACTTAAGACGACGTGTTGCCAAAATAAATCGTAACTGTTCAGTTTTGAAATATTTGCTAGCGGTGTCTAGCACAACCACAGTTTTTATTCAATTATTACACGACTTGAGATGTTGTCAAGATTAAATGCCCCGTTTTAACGACATTATTAATCTTCATATACTTCATTACCTTAATTTCAGGCTATAACAATTTTAAATAAGAATAAATTTTAGCTAACCATACTTAGGCAACATGTATAAACGTGATCTAATTTTTATCGCAATCACAGCTATGTTGTGATTTAATCGTAAGCCATGTCTCACCTCTCTTCATTGCTATTTTCGTTAATCTAAAGTAAAGTAATCAAAATAAAACACATTTAGAAACAATACCTATTAATTTGGTGCAAATATTGGGATCAATAATTGAGTGAATTTATAAGTTTAGTAAAATATTTTTGCATCATTGTGGAATGAAATATTTAAGGAATAGAGAAAATAAAATAAAAATTACGTTACATGTTATTACACTTTTTTTGTTTAAGGACTAATTAAATATACTAGTAAATAAATTTGAATTATTAATGTAGGCTTATATTATCTTCTGATAAAATACTTGTTTGAAATAATTTGAGAAGCCTACGTTTAAACTAAATTGACTTATAAACGTACCATATATATGTAGAGAGAAAAAGGGAGCGAGAGAAAGATAGTGAGAGAGTTAATGCTACTTATTTGACATTATTTGATAGCTATAAAACCAATCCGCGCTCACTTATTTTCCAACTTTATGTGAGGGGGTTAAAAGTCTTGGGTGGATTCTCTACAACACGTTGAATAAAGTCTTATGATATTACTAACAGCCCTGCATCAGTTCGAGCCACATAAGTTGGGATGGAAGGGGACGCGAGAAAAGGCCAGTGTTTTTGCAGTTTTTATGGTAAAACTTTTTTTTGTAGAAAATAAATCAAATATTGCTCCATTACAAACATGGAGTTTAATTCTCTTCATACGTTGACATCAACAGTCATTATGTCTGTCATGATCATGGCGGCAGCATCTTATAAACTTTTTAAATGAAGAGTTCTCATTAAATTTCAAAACACCCTTAACAGATATGCTAGAAATTTTAAGGTCATCATGTGAAGAAAATTATATTCTATGTTTGTACTGGTGCAATATTCTATTTATTTTGGCCAAAATATGTTTTGCTATGAAAACTGCAAAAACCTGGTTTTCACACGCTTTCCCTTCGGAGAGTCGTAGCATTTAAATTAACAGAATAATAGGAAAGTATACTATCTTGAAAGGATCCCAAATCAAATTTAAGTATAGGAGTCTTTAAAATAGTAGAAATTTACTTCACTATTGTTAATAGATCTTAATGGATAGTTATCTGTGCGACCCGTTTGACATTTTCGCATTAAATTACATTTTAAAGGAAGTTCAACGAAAAGGAAGGGGTTGAAAACCATTTAGGGGGAAAAAAAATTACTATACTGGACTGGGATTCAAACCTCAACTTTCCCATCACTGGAAAAACCAGACTGGCATTTCCTCCACAGTACCAATGTTGTCATCCTAATTTCAATTTCTTATTGTCAAATAAGCAGTTAAGAAAAAAAAAGTGGTATCACACTTTTAGTTTAGAAAACTGATATTAACATCCGGAAGTTTTGTTGTGCTGACCACATGACACCCTCTATCCGAAAATGTTGGCACTATCATCGCTAACGGGGGTGGCCGCTCGGTCGGTATAGGTTGCTTGCGGGCTCCCATCATGGAGTTGTTTTTATCATACTTATCTATGTATCTTTGTTTTGTTTTTTAATTATTTGAAGGTTTGAATAACCACACAAACAGTGCGATCACGGATAAGGAAAGACACAGTAGTAATGAGCGCAGTCCCAAATAGCAAACTCCCCTTTCGGAACCCACTGTTAATATCAAATGTTAGGGCACGACCTTGCCACGGCAAATAAGAACAATATCGACTTAAATGGTAATGGCAAATCAAATCACCCGTACTTACGTTTCAAAGAATAGGTTCGCAACTAACCACTGACCTGCCCTGCGCGGAACAATGCGCACGAGGAGAAGAAAAATATATGGAGCAACATTATAATGTTCTGCAGAAACAGCGGTGGTGAATCGTGCGAATATCCAGTGCTACCGCTGGTAGCAGTTGAAAATGAAACAAGTTAATTTAAAAGGAATAAAGCCAATATATTCAATGGGAATGCAATATGAAATTATTATGCTTGCCAATCTCAAAATATAGCTCATAAAGTAAAGTTGTTATCACAAAATAAACTGGATACAAAACCTTTAGAAGACATCATACCTTGGATGCGTGAAATTTCATAAAACATATCAAGACCCGTAGGAAAAAGGGATTTGTCACAATTCTAGATCGTGACAATATTAAGCAAGTACAAGTGTGACTTAGCCGCCGAGCATTCTAGTGCATTTTCACAACTGACGAAGGTAACCATGTTTTTGTTTGAATAAATCCCTGTCTTTTTTTTTTTAGATTTTATAAAGGAAAATACAATATTTGTAAATAAAAAATTGCATGGATATAAAATGAAATGTTTAAAACTTTGTTTGGAAGGAAATATTTATGGTGTAGATATAGGTTCCACTTTTTAAATTATCACGCCTCGCCACTGGTGGGGATGTAGTGAACGCCAGAATAGGTAAGGGATTTTTTGCAGTTTTATATCAAACTTTTTGGGTCAAAATAAATCAAATACAAATAAGTACAAACATGAGGTATGTATATATGAATACATACATACATATATATGTGCTAAAATCAATATATAATATTGATTTTATATATATTATAATCAATATATATATATTGATTTTATATATATATATATTATATTGATTTTAGCACCGCGTCTTACTACCCGTTCGAGTTATACGCTTATGTACTAATTACGTAAATGGTTTTAGGGATTAGGGAGGTTATATTTTAAGGAAGTGTACCAGCATTTGCGTGGAGGGGGTAGTGGAAAACCGTTTTGTAAAAATCTGCCTCAGTACACCCGATTGAGATTCGAACCTCAATCATCTCGTCATAGGCAGTCTAGTCTATTATGAAAGTAGTGCTTTAGACCGTAAGGCCACCGAAGTGTGTTTTAAGAACATCAAACTCTATGTTTGTACTGAAGCAATATTTTATTTATTTGGCCAGATAAAATGTTTTTCTATAAAAACTGCAAAAACACTGACATGTTCTTGAGTTCCTTACATCGCCATCTTAATATTATTATTCTCTGAATTCTAAGAAATAATTGTTCATCAATATTCGATGCTTGCTAAGTCTTCCAGGCTGATATAAATCCTTGCAAGTGGTTTAAACAGGTCCAGACACAACTTGCTTGAGGCTTGGAGTATAATACAGACTGTGAGTGTATGAGTCTTACTACTACCATATTATTATTAATATTGTTTGTGAAGGAGGCCAAAGGAAGGGCTGTTAATCATTCATCTCGATCAAACACACACAGCCCGCCATCTTGTCTTATTGTTCCGTGAGACCGATTGTAGGTCTAGTGGACTTTGTCTCAATAAAAGGCAGTGCCAATATAATTTAATATTATTTCTAGGCTCCTGTTATTTCTCATATTCTTGGTTTTATGTGATGTACATACACATTTAAGGTATGCTGGACTAGGTTAGATAGCAAGTTGTTTGCTAATAAATTAATATTGTGTTTAAAGTTATGTCTGCGTTAATTGAAGTACCTCGTTTATTAACACGCCCTCGAAGGTAAAGTTTGTTAGCGGAACTTTTGTCCATACAGTATTAGTGTTTAGAAAATTACTCAATTATATTTTTTATTCATCCACCACGTCATTTTGACAGGTGTTCTGTATTGATCTCACGTGTCAAAAATGTGTTTTATTTAGTTGAGGTATTTAACGTGCATTGTCCGAAACGACTGATTAAATCAGCACAAGACCATTATTTATATGAGAGTAAAGGGACTTAGACCTACTTTTACCCATTTTTCCGGGAAAAGTATTTTCACATACCTTCCAGGGTTATTTTACATGCCACATTCGATAAAGGACCGACGGCTCTTCTTCCCTTCCGAAGAAAGTTTTGTCAAGAATTTTTATCGCTGGGCGAGGAAAATCCGTTGACTCCAACTGGATTTGAACCCACAAACATCGAGTAAAGAGGCAAGCACCTTACCCGAGACCACTAGGGTCGACAATTTGTAAAAGCGATGTAATTTCTTTACACGTTTGATGGATGTACGAGTAAATTATAGTTTTATACACCCGGATCTATGATCGCATGATATAATGTGTCATTCTCACGATACACTGGATTACTGGTGATGGGATGGTCGTTGTTCGAGGATTATGGGTTTGTACTGTGGTTTTCCCCGTCCTCTATTCACGCTAATGCGGATACACTTCTTCCAAACTAAATTCTTCATCCATGCTAACTAGATTAAACCATTAATAAAACTTGTGTAAAACGTGATAGTTAAAACATTATTTTTATAATTATCATAATAATATGTAAGTAGATGAGAAAAAATGTTTCAGTTAGAAACTGAAAAATAATTGACTTTAAAATGTTAAATAACTTATGATTTAGTATCGTAACTAACAAAAACCTGAGCAATTTCAGACAGCACTAGAACTGACTTCGCATTAAATATCGATAGTAAATTTAATTTTAAAAATGTCAATAACTTACTGAATATATCTAAACAATAAAGGTGATAAAAGTTTGTTGAACTTCAGTAGCTATTTCGTTTTAGTGTTTGTGAATTTCCCCCCTGCGATCGGTGTTTCGTGTTTTTCTCACCTGACGTCAGCACTGGCCGCCCGCCTGCCTATCTCGATATTAGTTTGTTTTATCGGCGCTCCCGATCTTTGGCGCGGGTCACGAATTCGCCCCGAGGTAAAAAAAAAACGTGTTGGGGAAGGGGGGAGAAGGGGGTTGACTGCACTCTCCTAGAATTTCGGTTGCAAAAGAAACGACGAATCATGACGGCGATCAGATCGGGTAGGATAGGTGGGGGGGGAAAGGGGGCGCTTGTTCCCACCCGGGGTCCACGAAAGAAAGAGACATGGATTCAGTTCCCGGTCGAATCATTGTAGGCCGTTCCCACGTCTTTGATTTGTTTTTTGGTTTTTTTTTTATATCGTGCTTCGAGTCTAACTGCATGTCCGGGTTGTCTGCGTAGCTATAATAATGAGGTCGGGACGAGGAAGGTAGAATTTAGAGGAAGTGCAACTTGAGTAGGAGGAACACCGTCAGGGAAAATCGCCTAGTTACAGCCAGACGGGATTCGAAACCCTTGGCAAACCACACAATACGTTACTGAAGTTTTTGTTTATAGGGTCCACTGGTGTAAGTTCCCACGTCTGGTCTGTCAAAGTCGTGAGCCTCCGGATTCAACATTTCTTATAATTTAATCTGATGATTTGACGCGAATTTTTAAATACAATTTCCTCTACTATTATAGTTTTGCAACCCAAGAACACGTGGGTTAAGTGTTGGAATCATCTATTCTGGTTTTCAGGTGCAGGTGAAGATGAGGTCGGGGTTCGAATCTCAGTCGGGTATGCTGAGGGTGTTTTGTTTTTTTATAAATAGATTTCCATCTCTCACTTTACACAAATACTGGTACCTTTTTTAAAATTATATCTTCCTCATCCTTACCACATAAGCGTAATTTTATTAGAATGCTAATTGCCTAAACAGGTAGTAAGTAATACTTGATTCAAAAAACTTATAAATTGCTTTCTGAACTAACTATTTCCTTACACGACCTACAAACCAACATAATTTAAAAACAGACATTCTATTCAGTCTCTCCATCAATGTGAGAAGGAAAATCCTAGTTTCAGCTAAGATAAATTTTTCAATTATTTTGGAAATCGAAGCAGATTTGTTTATCTTATTAAGTGGAAATCTCTACCAACTTACCAAGATATCAAGTTGAATGTATTTTAATGGATTTGTTAAATCTTCAGATGTATTGCCCTTCCTACAGATGGACTTATCAAACAAAACTTTTTTTATCTGAAATGTGATTAAAAAAAATTAATTTATATCCTTCCGAAATATTGCCCCCTCCAACTCTCCTATCTGAACCAGATCATTCAATTATATTAATTAATTTCCAGGTGACCTGGTGGTCTAGGGGTAAGGTGTCAGACTTCTGTGCTAAAGGTCCGGGGTTCAATCCTCGGTCCCGGCACAGATTTATCTGATTGCCAAACCCTTCCTTCACCTCTGACAAGACGTGTATTAATCACAACTTGTGAATGTGAGGAATGTCAGGCCTCCACCGTGGTTCGGATTCCACGTTAAACTGTAGGTCCTCCATTTTCATCTCACAATCACCCTACCATTGCACATTAGCGTAAGTGCGTATAACCCGAACGGGTAATAAGACGCGGTACTAATAATAATAATAATAATAATAATAATAATAATAATAATAATAATTAATTTCCATCGCTGGGAACCAAGGTGCTGAATTTGCTTTTTGGTTAACTTTAAATAATGAACTAAATCATTCAAATCTTCTTGCATAATTAAATTAGGCGTTCTATCAGTTTCCGTTTGTTAGTCCAAATCAGTAAAGATTGCATTGAAGCACATTCATCTGCACTATCTTGGTCACGGGTTCCTTCATCCCATGCTTTTGGGGGAACTAGAACTGGCAGGTCTTCTTCCCTCTGTGGAACCGGCCTTATTTTTGCATATAATATGTTTGGGTATTTAAAACGGTGCCTTTTATACATATGCTTTTTTTTCGACATCCCTGATATTTTTGCCATACAGACATAGCCATCATTAACGTGATTATGTGGTTCTCTCCACGCCATAGGTGTAGAAAGAGGCATACTTTTGAGTTTCCCAGTTAGCCACCTCTTCAAATAATTTGTGCAAGTAATACAACGCATAACATATAGACTACAGGTTTGTTCCTGGTCACCAAACTACAAATAATATTGGTGACCTGGTGGTCTAGGGGTAAGGTGTCGGACTTCTGTGCTGGGGGTCCGGAGTTCAATCCTCGGTCCTGGCACAGATTTATCTGATTGTCAAACCCTTCCTTCATCTCTGACAAGACGTGTATTGATCACAACTTGTGAATGTGAGGAATGCCAGGCCTCCACCGTGGTTCGGATTCCACGTTAAATTGTAGGTCCTCCATTTCATCTCACACTCACCCTACCATTACACATTAGCGTAAGTGCGTATAACCCAAACGGGTAGTAAGACACGGTGCCAATAATAATAATAATAATAATAATAATAATAATAAATAATATTATCACCTAGTAATGCTAAAAATATACTTCCTCAGAGTTTTGTGTTTAAACCTATCACACACCTAATAGAAATTTCCAGGTTAGTTAAGACACTTCCTTTGGAGATAAAAACTCTCCAAATAAACACAGATCAACCGCTCACACTATAGCTGGTTCTCCGTACCGTAACTGAAAGTGCTCTTGTGTGGGCATTAACGCAGTACAACAATACTATCGAGACACTACTGCCATCTATGAACAAATGCGAAAAATATTTGGTTATGTATTTCATCAGTGTCATCTTTTATTATAAGTTTGCATGCAACAACTATATTGTAAGTCTTATGACAGATCAGGATCATAATCTCTCCACCAAATCGTAGTAAGATACATGTCGTATTACACGTAGACACAAAAACCTATGTATACAAAAATTGTGAGGTGATGTGAAATATTACACAAAATGGTACTGTGGGCCGCGGTATGAAGACCCCTGGGTGGGTATGTGCGCATATAGTATGTTGGGCACTTGGCAAGTTGTCTGTGTGTGCACGTGGTATGCTAGCTATATGTGTACATGGTATGTTAGCTATGTTTGCACGTGGTATGCTAGCTATGTGTGCACTTGTTATGTTAACTATGTTTGCACGTGGTATGCTAGCTATATTTGCACGTGGTATGCTAGCTATGTTTGCACGTGGTATGCTAGCTATGTTTGCACGTGGTATGCTAGCTATGTTTGCACGTGATATGCATGGTTTGTTTACTATGTGAGCACGTGGTCTTTTGGATGTGTGCGCACAGACTATGTTGGGTGAGTGCGCACAGACTATGATGGGTGAGTGCACACATGGTATGTTGGATGTGTGCACACATGACATGTTGGGTGAGAGTGTACTTTAAATAAATATGACCAACACCAATAAAACAATAGGCTACTAATAATACACATCCAAATTATATCGATGTTGGCAGCAAGAAAAAAGTGTTTTCCAAACTGTTCTTCCTAACGCACTTTTGTGACATGTGCTCAAATTGTTTAAATTATTTAAGTTGATTTCATAGTCAAATTCGGACACTTTTTTTTTTCAAAAATATTGTAATTAAATGTAATTTATTTAGAGAACATTTTAACAGAATGCGTTGAAATGTTGGAAAATGTTGTTGAGCTCAAGAGGAAAATTGGTATCTATAAATTATTGAGACTTGTTATGAAGATGCATTAAACATTTAGTGGCGGATCCAGAAAAAATGACAGAAGGGTCACCATGATACAAATCTTTACAATCTTTACCGTGCATCCTTCTAAATATATTCATATTATTTTTATATAAAAATTAATTTTGTAAAAAGATGTATAACGTTAAGTCATGTAAAGCGTTTTTGATCGGTTGATAAGTAATTCACTATCTCAGTATACATGATAAGGAAAATTTTGGTTGTATAGAATGTTACCAGCAAACTTAATATCCATTTCTTTGAGATGATAAAAGAAATAAGTTTATATAAACTATAGTTTAAGTTCTCGCGGATGTTTTCTGGTAAATATATTTAGATCCTCTTCGGGGATTATCTCAATATATTTTATTTATATTGAGCATAGCCAAACTATTGAGTCTTTTCCACCCATTGTTGATCTCATGTAGGTCTTGATTCCATTCAACGAACTGAAAGATTGCTCTGCCGTTGAAGTATTAACTGGTATCACACAAAGAGTTTTCAACAATCATTCAATGTTTGGAAACACAAACCCGAATCTCTAAGCTTTCATTGGCGTATCAAATTTTTTGGATATCAATAATTCCATCCATAGTTCCATCTATAGTTGATGGAAAAACTAGATGAATGTATTACCCTAAAGGGAATTTAAACGATTGCTATACATTTCCCAAAAATCGACAGGTGGGTACATGTCCCAGCGCCCCTATCATAAATCCATCACTGCATAATATTTATGTGTTATTATGTAACTACAAGCAATTATTTTTTTTTTTTAGCACCGCGTCTTACTACCCGTTCGGGTTATACGCTTAAGTACTAATTACACTAATGGATTAGGAAATGGGAAGGTTGAATTTAGAGGAAGTGAACCCGCATTTGCGTGGAGGGAGAGTGTAAAACCATTTAGGAAAAACCACCCCCAGTTCACCCGACCGAGATTCGAACCTCGATCTCCCCGTCCTCGGTGGTCTGACTTAACACGACTGGCGCGTTAACCAAGTACGCCACCGAGGCGGGTAAGCAATTATTGTTTAAGTAAATACGTAGGGATGTTATTATTTTATTTTATTATGTACTCTACTTATTTTGCTTAGCTTTCGACCAAAATATAATTCGCATGACATTATTTCATATGGTCCTGCATTGCTCACTTAAACTAGTGTATCACAATAAATTAATGAGCCAAGTGTAATTTTACACTTAAGCACGCTGACAAATTTAAAGCTCATATAGTCTGGTTTGTATATGATGGAGAGGTATAGAACCGAGTTCTGGCTATATGTACTGAAGATAGTTTTTCCCTCTCCCTCTACGCAAATGTGGGTACAGTCACTTCAAATTTTAGTTTCCATGCCTCTACCCCATTAGCGTAGTTAAAATGCTTATAGTCCAGATGGGTAGTAAAACATGGTGTGAGGAAAATATACTTAACTCTTATTTAGTGTGCGTTTAATTATCACAAGTTTATGTTAAACTATTTACAAACTAGAGTAATCGAGGACAGTACCAATAACAATCTCACGGATCAGAAATTTCACACTTATGTATTGACCTCAACGTGTTTAACTTTGATCCGAGAAGTCAGGATCTGAGCTATACTGTCGCATGTTTGCACGTGGAAGCATTGAATCCCGGCCTAAGTAGGGTCTTGTAGTTAACTACAATCAGGACATCCCTAGTGAAAGTATGTCCTCCACTAATTAATGGTGGTCCAAGCTATCAGAAAATCCACGCTAATAGAGAATGTATAAGAAGGTAAAATTTAGTTAACAAGTATACCCATTTGTCTGAATGTAGAACGTAAAACTATTTAGTAATAAACCTCAACTCACCCGACTAAGACTGTAACTCTATATCTTTTTTTAATGGGCTAATAATACTGGATGACACTGACGTCTGTTTCGACTGTCCATCGATCTGAGATTAGTGATACCAGCTAAAGCTTCTTTGAATGTCTAAAGAGGTATCAACTACACAAATTACCCTAGGTTTTGTACAAGTTTGACCAGAGTAATGACCGAAGGTCTTTTCATTTCTTTTTCTTTTAATATTGTATAAAACCTTGATAATATAAAGGCAAAATACTCGACGTATATTAGAGAGAGCAAATGCACAATTTGCATCAACGAAACGTGACAGTTCTAACTTTAAAAAGCAATCACCTAAGAATAAAATGCGGTGTTTAAAAACTTAAGATTAAAAAGCCAATATAAGTTATTTCCTTCGAAGAGCACAGGACCATGGCAACACATTTTTAAGGTAAGGTAAAGAAAATAATCGTGTTCTACGTGACGACACGTCCCATCCAACGGAGGTAACTTACCAAGAACGATAGAATGCAGGGTTTTTTACTAGTTTTGCAAAGTATGCCGGAAAATATTGGACGAATGAATGTGTTTTTCTTTAAGAGGGTCAAGGTTTGATTCTGAATGACCGGAGTCTACGTGCAGATCATATTATTAGGTCGTAAACGGGACTTGGACGTGTTCTATTTTTAGTTCATATTGAGATTAAAAGCAGGCTGCCAGCAATAAATATTTTTATAATTTTTAATACAAATATTAGCCTACAGAAAAATTGTCCACTAATACAATAGAAGATTAACTTATTATAACTATTAGTCTTGTTTGTCTAGTGGCACGAATGCCTAACTGCAAATCTCCGGGTTGCCTGGGTTTTTGTCGGTCCTTGTGAATTAGAGTGTTGTACTCTTTCTACCATATATGGTTTCCCATTTTTCTTAAAACGGACTTTATTGCATTTATTTAAAATACATTTTCTCCCTTCTTTGTTCTTATAGTCGTCTATATGATCTTAGGATATTCTGGAAATAGATTGTGAAGAATATAGCTTAAAAAGAATATCACTTGTGGAGATACGGACAAAGTCGTCAGTATTATAATCTAGTCGGATTTACTGGTGACGAGGGTGGGAGTTGGGGATTGTAAAGTGGTATGAGTTGGGTTTTCCGCACAAATGTGGTTACACTAATTCCTCTTACATTTCCACGTAATTGTATCCTATTTTAAATATTTGGATAGTCCGAATGGGAAGTAAGAAGTGGATCATGTAGTAGCACTAGAGAACTTTTGATTTTAGTTAACTTCGAAAACCCCCCCTTTAGCCATTATCAAACTCCCCACTTCCAAATATTTCTTATATAATTCCGGGACACCCAATACGAATCTGTGGTAGGACAATGGTACACTTACGTAAATAAAGGTTATTAACAACATAGCTTGCTTCTGTGTTCGTATAGTTCAAGGTGTTACTCTTGCAATGGACCGGACTGCCAATAACGAGGAGCTCGAGTTTCAAATCCAGTTCGGGTGTACTGAGGATATTTTTTCCTAAATATTTTACACTCTATTTAAAAGTAAATCCGGGTACACTTCCTCTAAATTCAAATTTTCTCATCCTTAACACATTAGTTTTAACCAACTCATATGCGTATAGCTCTAACGGATAGTGAGATGTGGCGACAAAAATATTCAAAGAGTTAGGGATTTAGATGGTGACTTAGAAAATATGCACTTGCATTCTGATGAAGAGAGATACTCCAATGATAACAACAACAAAAAAGCACGTGGGAAGCCATTCCCAGTGCACCTTGATAAAATATTAACCTTGACCTTCCCTATCACAGACAATCTAATCTTTTTCAAAGTGAACTCCTTGAACCGGGTTGAAAGAAACATATACTCATACTTTTGGTTTGCCTCTAGAAAAACATTAACGAATATCTAAAAAAGAGTTAAATAACCCGTAAACGTTGCAATTACTTTATTTACTGGGAACAGTCACTTATTTTGTTGTTTACCACTCAAGCGTATCAGTCCCATTCATGCTTTTATCTGAGTGGTTAGGGAAGACAACCTGGTTTGAACAAATACGTGCCAATTTGAATCTTCTACTCGTGCATTAGATAGTCCTCGAATACAGAAAATACCATCTCTCGCATAAAGATTAGATGTTTGGATTTTTCCTCGACGAGGCTAAGTTGATTTTCTACTATTATTTATAGAATGTAAAATTTGGGTAATTTTGACACTAATTGGCACTAAAAATAGTATACTTAATCGTGTTATTTTCTATGTATAGTACATACATCCAAAATTTAATGGATACTCAATTTTTAAATATAAGTTCAAGGGTATCTAAACTTTTAAAAATTAGCTAATTTCATGTTTTTAACTTAAAATATGGAAAACGTCACAATACAATAACCACTTTTGGGTATGAGCCTAACTTATGTTCTTTGTAATCAAAACAGCTGTTTAATTAATCATACAACATTTTGAAGGAACAAAAAACTTTATGAAAAGGCCAGAAAGGTTGTAAATATATTACTTCAGCCCATCGAATTAAGATACCATCACCAAGTCGTGTATCCCAATTGTAGGACATAATAGTTTCCCCACCAATCTGCGCCTATCTATTTAAACTCACTACGTTCATCAGGCAGTTGAAACAAAATATATTTGAGAAAATTCTGGTCATTGATGCAAAACACAACCGCTGTTTCAATCCCTAGACTCTGGCCTAATCAAATGACAGTTTCAGACGATTATCCATACTATAATACGGACCTTGCATTAACTCTTCCTGCTACGATACATAATAATATGTATAATTTATTATGATACTTCTCTTTTAAAAAACGTTATTAAATCATAACTAGATGATAAAAAATAAACGTGTATAAAATTGTATATCTGGTCGAAGGAAAGGCGTAACCTTTCAGAAGCCCACTGACCTCACTTTTGAGGTCAAAATTAAATTCCTGTAATAATGAATAACAGATGTTGTCCATATTACTAATATTTATTATTATTATTATTATTATTAGGGTTTAGAGGCCCATCGACACATTGAGGTCATTAGGGAAAATTGCTAATAAATCGAACCTTGCATCTAATTTGATCGTCATATAGAAAGGCTTTTCTCATACGTTCATAATCTTGGTGAAAGTAAATTTCAAAGTGTAATAAATACATGACCATCTCCTTTGTTATTGGAAATAAGCAAAGCAACTATAATTTTTAAACGAAACTTTGGAATTTGTAAAAACTTTTATAGTTGGAATACAAACCACTCTTTTTTGTCTCTACGTATTTATTAATAGGCTACTATCTAAACTATCCAGCTACGTCAACAATGCGTGGAGAAATTATATAAACTAGGAGTAAAATACAGTATATGGGAGGGACCAAGTCCAATCATTAGCTCACCGACTTTAGCGCAACCCAGCTGCGTTAGCATTGCTTACGAAAAGATAACAAATTAATACTAATAGAAAGAAGACCGTAGAGACACGTCCAATCATTATCTCACCGACTTTAGCGCAACCCGCTGCGTTAGCATTGCTTGCGAAAAGATAACAAATTAAGACTAATAGAAAGAAGACCGGTAGAGACACGTCCAATCATTAGCTCACCGACTTTAGCGCAACCCAGCTGCGTTAGCATTGCTTACGAAAAGATAACAAATTAATACTAATAGAAAGAAGACCGGTAGAGACACGTCCAATCATTAGCTCACCGACTTTAACGCAACACAGCTACGTTAGCATTGCTTGCGAAAAGATAACAAATTAATACTAATAGAAAGAAGACCGGTAGAGACACGTCCAATCATTAGCTCACCGACTTTAGCGCAACCCAGTTATTTCGTATCCAGAAAGAATGCGAATTAAGATTAAAATAAATATACGGACGGGGAGGAACGCTCCAAGTCACTATCTCATCGACAGTATCTACATTAACATCTAGTGTGGGAAGGATGGTAACTAAGAGTAAAAGAAAGAAGATGACAGGGAGGAATGTGTCAAGTCACCAGAACACCAATTTCAGAGTCTAACAATGGGATAAAAAACCAAGTCAGGATATAGTTTGGCTATTTTACCAATAAGTAAATGCTTTCAAATAATATAATTGGATTTAAAACCACATTAAGAACTCTCAATACATTGTAATAGCCATAGTTAAATAAAATATTAATAATCCTTCTTAATTACAAGGCTATCAATATATTTGGTGACAAAGTTTGTGTCACGCATGCCATTGTTCGTCCTTCACATTACCGCCAAAATAATTAATTCAGATGCTTGTTTTCCTAGAGTAGGGAATAGCACAGTTTCCATATTTCAGTTGCCGTCCCTTGTTCCCAGACAAAGTGGTCGTGGACCCAAAAATACCCCATGCTATTTACAACAATCTTAAATGAATATTTATTTCCAATCTTCTGTTTTATGATTTGGATCATAAATGTTTCGCCATTAGTTCTGAGGATGAGTTGGCATTTGGTGACACTTGACATTGAAGGATGGATGTCTAAATGTTTCTAATACTATTAAAATGTAATAATAATACATTTTAAAACATATATCCCTAACGGGTATTAAGATGTGATGCTAATCACAAAATTACATTTTAAATTTCTTTTAAAAAGCACATTTAATTCTATTATGGTCTAGTTAGTAAAACATTATTTAAAACCACTCAGAAAGGTTATAATCTTTGCAACCTTCCTCAAAATGGTAGTATAAAAACCTCTATAAAGTTTTGATAGCATCAATTGTTTAAAAAAAAATCCGGGGTGGATATCGGAAAAACTGAAATTATCATGTAATTTATAACGGTCAAGAAGATGGGAATTTTATATAATTAGCTCTCTTACTTACTTGCTCATTAGGAACTCAAAAGTTAACTGCCATACTTATAAAAGTACGCCACCTATTCCTACCTTGAGTTAATTCTATCCAATCCACCTCTTTACACCCCATCTCTTTCAGGTCAATTCTAATGTTATCCGCCCATCTTCGTCTTGGTATCTCCAGTGGTCTTATTTTGTTCTCTAAGGAAGATAAATGTCCTCATTATATCTTATTCAAACCCTTTTTCCAAACAATTGCATGTTTTAAAAAACATTATAGTTGCATTCCAACAATAATTATTTAGTCACAAATGGAGTATTTTGATTATTATATTTTTAAATCCTCTTAGATTTCAAAATTAGTTTTAGTCGAGTAAATTTGAGTGAGTAATCAGAAATTATTATTTTTTTAATTGTTTGGCCACACTTTAAAATGTCCTTTATTTTATCATGGGAATAAAGATGGTGATCCTAGCTCAGTGCCTCGATATCTATAGCCCACGACTTCTACAAGGAAATGAGTGCATTGTCTCGTAAGCTGAAGGAGTGTATGTCGTGTCTGTCTGTGCAATTTGGTGTTAATGAATCAGGCAAAGGTATTCACAGTGTGCAGCTTCTTAAGAACTTAGTTGTGAGTGCTCCTTTCATTTGTTCCATACACACGTCAAGTCGGGAATAATATTATCATCTACAGAAACATCAGGAAATAATGTTTTTAATATCTATATTGGTGGTAGTGTGCTCCAAGCTATCAATCTTTCAATAAAGTGGATTTCCGGTGAAGGCGAGGTCATGGTTCTAATATTTGTCGTGTATACTGGCTATTGTTTTCCACATATGATATATTACTGTGGTTTTCCACATAATTATGATCTATTAATGAGTTTTTCCATAAACTGTATTTTACTGTGGTTTTCCACATATAATATTTTACTGTGGTTCTCCACTTTGTCCTTATTAATGTGGTTTTACACTAATTATTTATTGCTGTAGTTCTACACATATGATATATTACTGTGGATTTGTATATAATATGATCTATTAATGTGGTTTCTGTATATTATTTTTACTGTAGTTTTCCACCTTATTTTTATTAATGTGGTTTTCTAAATATGATCAATTACTTTAGTTTTCCTAATGTGTATGTGGTTTTCAACATAAGATTTATTACTGTAGTTGTCCACATTATGATCTCTTACTGAGAATCCACCTATCTGCTCTATGACTGTGGTTTTACACAAATTATATTATTTATTGCTCTGGATTTTCCATATATGATATATTACTGCGGATTTCCCACATATGATATAGTACTATAGTCTTTCCATTAAATATCCACGCTATTATGAGCGAATACTCTTATAACATCCCTAAACATTGCTTCTTGGACTAATCTTTATTATTCCTTTTGTTTAAATTATTCATTTTGGTAAAATTATATTTGATTCGAGGGTCTTTTGCTAAAAAAAAATTCACTTAAAAATGTTGAAAGTTTTTGTTTGATAGTTTTTGCAAACGCATAGAATGTGCAATAAAATAAATTTTATGTTGATCTATAAATGTGCAGAATGATTGTGAATTATTCTATTATTTTGACCTTAATATTTCAGTCGTAGGGCAACCATATATCCATGTTTTGACTTCCTATCAGAATACATTATACAAATTAATAATATTATAATCTCAGAAATTTGTTTTTGAAAGTAATTATTCTAAAAAAAAGGGCAAATTTGTTTTTTATTTGGTGTGCGCTATTTAAATCTCGATCCAATGGTTTTCTGGTGCTAGAGAAGTGGAAGTTCAAAATCTCGGATGGATGTTTCAAGTTTAATTTTCTAAAGGGTTTATCATTATCTTTCTCTTTTCACACAAATTTGGGGGTACTTAATATACATTCTACCTTCCTTATCCCTAACTAAAAGTTATACATGCGGTTAGTTACACGGGGATAGTGGAGGAAAGAACATTAAAAATAGGCACAACACTTTACCGAAATCGTGGACTGAATTAAACGCTAACGGGATTCGAACCAGCTCTCTTACGTAACCGATACGTTAAACATAATATAATTTCAAAAATATCAAATGAAACAATCTTTACTAGGAATAACAACAGTTGCCGTATGAGTGACTCAGAAACACTAAAATCCAAACTCATTGAGTGTTTGAAAAACTAGAATATATTAAGGGGGTTAATGGTAAAAATATTCATGCTCACAACAAATATTATTCAATATAATATTTACATTTGTGATTAAATGTTTTAATTTTGAAAATTTACATTTTTTGTAAGATGAAAAACTTGGATGAAATTTTTGGGAATACGAATGTCTTGGTAAGTTTGGAATATTAGTTAAAATTAATTAAAAGAATTATCAATGTTTTAATAAATAAAATCCAAATTTTACAACAACAAAATAAGCAAATATTTCAATTAAATTTAAAATATATAAATTTAGTAAAAGTGAGAATGAACAAAAATAAATTAGGTATATTTTATGTGCTAGACGATAATAGATAAAAGGAATTTTGTTTTAAATTTTACTTGATGAAACTTTCACCTAAAGAAACAAAAATAACCTAGAAGTTGAAGATTAATTTAAAATATTTATCATGGTTACTCAAGGCAATTGTAATAATTATTGATAATAAAATCTCTTATTAGGGTTATTTTGCCTTGATAAATTTTAACAGTAAGCTAAAGTGTGATAAGTTGTAAGAGGTGATTTTCCAGAATTACGTGTTTAATTGTAAGTTTAAGAGCAATTACAATCATTAGTTCAACTATTTCACTCAAAGGGGTATCAATCGACAGTAGAAATAACAAATTTGTTATCATTATCTCTGCTTTAACTCTGATTTGTTTATGATGATCCGCGAGTTATAATACCCGTCCATGGTAGCCGCATATTCAAACTAATTATGAAGGGATAGTAAAGGAAGAATTTTAGAGGTTACGCACTAGCATCTGCGTTGAAGGAAAGTGTAAAAGCATTTAGGAATAATAATCTGAGTCGACCAAACCAATATTAGATCTCTGAACTCTTAAGCTACCAGTAAGCCGGTAAGACGTGGCTGGAACCTTTATCCACGCGTGCTCCATTCCGGGTTACACCTTAGTTCTACCGGCATCTCTCGACGGGCACGTGGACTAAACTTCAAGGTTCATTTAGTCGGTTTTACAGATAGCGGAGCGGTCAAGATTTGAACCCGATCTGGTGTACTGAGTCTTTTTTTTAAATAGTTTACAGCCTTCCCTCCACATAAATGCATTCTTTTCCCCATTCGTGTGATTAAATGCGGATAGTCTGGATGGATAATAAAACTTGGTGCGGTAAAAAAAAAAAGTTCCATCATAGGTCTAAAGAAAGGCCGCTACCTAAGCGGGCATAACTTGGTCACGGTCGAAAGAGAGAAGCGAGGAAGAGGAAATGCCAGCCAAGTGCTGTTAGAAGGCGGCTAGCGAGTGTGTGAATGAAAGGATCCTTGTTGTCGTGGACCTAGACACCTCTCTCCTAGAGTACTTGGTTCTGCCTCTAATTACATGATGTCTTAGAAGATGTGAATGGAGATCTCACGCAGTCAGACGCAAGGGGAAGGTCATGGACACCATGACCGAGACAAACGACTGCACGTAACAACCAGCTATGTGACTATTTTTGAGTTGCTGTTTGGGTGGCGCGGCAGTAGACCTGACAGAAATGAACGTCACTAATTGTACAGTGAATTTTATGTGTGTTAAGATTCAATTGGTGGGCACTCTGACTAAACTAAAGGTCTCCCATTCTGGTTCGCTGATGATGGAGAGGTTGGAGTTCAAATCTAGGTTGGTGTACTCATTTGTTTTTATAAGTGGCTTCATACTCTACCTTTTCCCTAACCTTCGCATAAGATAAATTTCTTTAAATTTTGGAACATTAATTAATATTCAATAAAAAAAATGGTTGATAAAAAATGTGATAGTAACAGTTTCCAAACCTGACTAAAGTTTCTAAAGTGGCCACAACTAAACAGTACCTTAAACACCCTTAAAGCCAGCTTATTTAAAAACCATCTGACGTTTCTTATAAGCCAATGGCCAAATTTTGTTTAAAGACCACTCAAGTGTTTTATTTTATTTATTCCTTTATCAAATATTAACGAACGCTAAAACTTTAAGACACTCACTCCTTCATAAACATCTGGACCCAGGAGCGTAGCAATAATATAAATTTGAGGGTTAGATGTTCCAAGAATAAACCACTTGAGAAAAACCAATTAAATGAGGAAAATTTAGATGTTTGTTTGTCGAATTATAAGCACCATTACTTGAAATAGTGCAAACCACTCATAGCTAAGTCATCTTTAAAAGGCCATAGGTGGAGGAGAAGCTATATTCCATGACCTCCTTAGTTCTTTTTCACTCATATTCATATAATAGGATTTATTATATTAAAAATTAAATAATATGTCTATATTTTAATACTTTATTAAAAACAGGTTTGCGTTAAAAATCATATTGCAGTGGATCCTCGCTTATCTGGCACTAATTGATCCGGATTTTCGGACTGAAAATTATTTGAAATAAAACTTCGATCATTTAAAAAAAAAAGCCAAATCGATACAGTTAATAAATACGAAGGAGATGTAACAAATCACAGGATTATAAACATGTCTACGAGCGTGGCACGCACCCATGACCCGCGTCCAGCAGCGCAGTATTCGTTTCATTTCATTTTCTTGTGTGTTGCCGAGGAGTAAGCTTGAAAGCTTGGAAATATTCCTCAAAGATTATTTCTGTAAATAAATATTATAAGGTTATTATGCAGCTCTCCCATTTAGTGTACTTAGTTTGAACTTTTTTTACTATAGATATCCAGCGAAGACACGAATCGTATGAGATTTTGTTTACACGATAATCAGTATATCCCGATCACTAATAATCCAAGCATATCAAGTGCATAATTCAAATTAATGGTCACATTGTAAAAGGCGCCACTTTCATAATATACTGGATTGAAGGTAACGGGGAGATCAGGGTTCGAATACCGATCGGGTATTGAGATGTTGTAATAATGGTGTATCTGTCCCCCCTCAACGCAAATGCTGATACCTTTCCTCTAAAATTATAACTTCCTCATTTCTACTACATTCATGTTAACATGCCGATATCCTGGACGGATATAAGATTTGGTGTGGTGACCACTATTATAGGTCTTTATTCGACAAGTAAATTAAATGATTTTCCACTTTCCATCCACGCAAATGCAGGTACACTTCCTCTAAATTAACCTTACCCATCCTTAACACATTAACTTAATTAGTTCATAGGCATATAGCCCAAACGAGTAGTATGACGTCATAGCAAAAATAGGTTAAGTATTTGAAATGTATTGTTTCTTCTTTTTAAAATCCCATTTAAAGATAAAACAACTTTTATAACTTTCTGGTGTAAATGCGGCCGTTCAAACGACCTACGACGGTAATACTGTCCCTCCTTGTTTCTAGACACTACAGAAAAAAAACCACACTCTTCTCCATTAAGTGCAATTTACTGACATATTTTAAACAAATGCGATGTATCGTGGAATCGCCAGGTCATATTTTAGTGGACTTGCATATTTTTGAGATTATATAACTTCAAGCTTAAATTAATCTTATACCAAAATATTGTACAATCCCTTTTAAAATAAATCATTTTTGTGTAAATTAGTTGAGTTATATTGAAACTGTATTAATTTTGATTGTATTTTCAGGGGACGTAGTTAAATTTGAGTGGTTCAATAGAACATTTTACCAGAATATATTTTGTTCCTAAAGGTTGTGAAAATGCACATTAATGTGTTAGATAACCTGTCTTGTCCTCATATTAAAATGTTAGCATTAACATTTTATTTTTTAGCACCATTTGGGTTATATGCTTTTAACAATGGCGGTTACTGAAAAGGCGAGCCATTTATAATATGCTGTCACCGTTCTTCTTTGTAAAGTCACGAAATTATTTATTTATTTTCTTTCGCGTCTCATCGTAGTTACGTATTTGTTATAATATAGTTTTTAAAAAATTAAATAGCTTCAGTTGTTTGGTTGTTGTCCTACAAAACTTTATTCAACACCTTGTCAATCTGGTTGCATTCAAAACATTTTGTACTGAATATAATCAATAAACAAGGATGTTACTCCTATATTTCTCGATGGACCATGGAGGAGGGGGGGGGGGGGAGCGAGGAAGAGGAACACACTCTCGCATGGATTTCCAAGGGTGTATCAAATTCACGCAATTTCTCAAAACGCGATTCCTTATGACTAAACAAGACTAACCTGTAAAACCAATAACACTTTCCCACTTCAGTGATCGAATGGTTTAAGGCGTCACCCCTCGTGTTAGACTGGCCTTCTGATGATGGGGGAGATCAGGGTTGGAATTCTGGTCGGGTCTACTGAGGGTCGTTTTTTCTTCCACGCAAATGCAGGTAGATTACCTCCAAAATGCTTCCTTCCTCATTACTACCACTTTAGATAAATTATCATAATATATCCATACAACCTGAATAAGTAGTAAGATGCAACGATATAAAAAAACTAACACTGTCTGATTGTTAATTTTAGAAACAGGCACCACTGCGTCTATACCAGGTGATGAAAGATACAACTTGCTTCTGTACACCTGATAATAAAGTAACTTCCATACTCATAGTAGGTGGTTAAAACAACCACAATGCTTTTCTAACTCTAAACAAGCACCGCACCCGCCTCGGTGGCGTAGTTGGCTAACGCGCTAGTCGTGTTGAGCTCGACTGCCGAGGACGGGGAGATCGAGGTTCGAATCTCGGTCGGGTGAACTGGGGTTGGTTTTTCCTAAATGGTTTTCCACTCTCCCTCCATGCAAATGCGGGTTCACTTCCTATAAATTCAACCTTCCCAATTCCTAATCCATTAGTGTAATTAGTATTTAAGCGTATAACCCGAACGGGTAGTAAGACGCGGTGCTAAAAAATTAAATTAAACATGCAGTACTGCGTTGCGTAGTGGTATTCTACACGCACCGCAACATGCCCTGCGTCGACTACTATACACCCCGTTCACACTGAAAGGTAGCAGTCTTAACTTGCCCGATTACAGTAAATACCTATCATATAATTTCCATCAAGGTAAGTTTGTTACCTTTCAGGGTAAAGTGCACAACCAGCGTATAATTTCTGTACAAGATCGTCAACACCAGCAGGAGGATCTGCATGCATTTGCTCTTACAACTATTCCCATGGATAAAAAATCCAATGGACGGAGGTAAGTTGACCGAGAAGTTCAATCAATGGTTTCTCCTTCCTTAATGCCTTTCTTTCTATGTCTACAGTAGCCCCATGGCTTCTTTGGTGCTGGCTGACAGTTCACAGCTGACTTCTGACTGTCAACATTTAGGTCACTGCCAGAAGTGAAAGTTGCTAAACACATGTTTTCTTGCAGATCATATGGTTCGGCGTAGGGATACATAATTTGGTCTGGTAGCTTTTCAAAGCCGTCAGCTGTCAGCTGTGAGCTGTCAGTCAACACCAAAGAAGCCATGGGGCTACTGTATGTGCAACCACTCTTGGGTAATAACTATCATTACCTATCTTGCCAACTAAAGGCCGTGTTTACAGCCTAAACATCAGACGTTCGTTGTGGTCAGTTTATGATTGTAAGAAATCCCTCTCAAAATAAGAACTACGTACATTTGTTTATATTATATATATACGTATATATTATACTTTCACATTAACATAGTCTGGTGAAGCACACCTTAAACTACACACTCATAACTAGCGTCTGGATATCAAATAATCAGATTGATTAACGGACCTTTACACAAATACTTTTTAATCTCCATAGGAGGGCTCTTATTTGACAGCTATTAGATAGTCATGTGCTCTTCAGCTGTCACGTTTGATGAATAAATTAATTACGCTAATTGAGCAGGAACAACAAAGGTATGCTTTTAAAGTAAATATACCTTGATTTTCATGAAGTTTGAGTGAGAAACCATTTAGGGAAAACTGTCCTCAGTAAGCCCATCTGGTATTCCAACACCGATCTTCCCGTCATCAGTAGGCCAGTTTAACACGAAAGTGACGCCTTAGACCATTCAGTCACTGAAGCGTGTTTTGACCGCAAAAAGAATATATATATTGGGCTTTTTTTTAAAGGTTTCTTCCCAACAAAATCTACTAAATACTGGTACTACTGGTACTACTGGTACTACTGGTACTACTGGTAAATACCTAACGTAGCACAACACAGAATCTAACCCTTGAACTTGTCGATCACTCTAACCGGATTTCAACTGGGACAAGAAGATACATCGTCGAGCAAGTGTATGGAGAATTTACTTAAGAGCTGTATCCATAAATTATGGAGTGTACTGGAGATGGATAGTGATGTTTAGTCTGAGTAGAGTTAGAACATTAATCAGTACTACTAACGGCATTCCTTTCTTCAAAGATCATCGTGTTGCTTCATAAGAAAAATGAAGGAAATTGCCCGTGGTCAGTCAGAACTGTAAATTTGTTGCGATTTTTTTTAAATATATTATTGTTTTATTGCTCCTTGACTGAGACAAACTACCCCGCAGCTGGATGTTAAAAACCAGATTTAAGTGGTTTGATTCTTGGAAAGAATCAGAAATATGAAAGCCATAGAATGACCTTGAAATGCACCCAAACGGAACCAGGTAGGGAAGTGGAGAGATCAGTACTGCATAGCGGTTCATTAGATGTTAAAGGGGGTGCTCCCATTCAATGTGAATAACTTATTAACCTGTTTTTGATAATATATTAACTCCCTAGTTTCTTATGTTGTGATCAAGCGTGGATGTAGACCATGAAAATATATTGATTTAAAAATGTGTACACCCGTTATCCAGGCAGCCCGCCAAGTTTATACAGCGAGACAGACACTAGGTATGCCTCTGGTCCTCAACATTGAACCTCGCTCCCCCTCCTGATATCCAGGCAACCCGCCAAGTTTATACAGCGAGACAGACACTAGGAATGCCTCTGGTCCTCAACATTGAGCTTCACTCCCCCTCCTGATATCCAGGCATCCCACCAAGTTTATACAGCGAGACAGACACTAGGAATGCCTCTGGTCCTCAACATTGAACCTCGCTCCCCCGCCTGATATCCAGGCAACCCGCCAAGTTTATACAGCGAGACAGACACTAGGAATGCCTCTGGTCCTCAACATTGAACCTCGCTCCCCCTCCTGGTATCCAGGCAACCCGCCAAGTTTATACAGTGAGACACACACTAGGAATTCCTCTGGTCCTCAACATTGAACCTCGCTCCCCCGCCTAATATCCAGGCAACCCGCCAAGTTTATACAGCGAGACAGACACTAGGAATTCCTCTGGCCCTCAACATTGAACCTCGCTCCCCCGCCTGATATCCAGGCAACCCGCCAAGTTTATACAGCGAGACAGACACTAGGAATGCCTCTGGTCCTCAACATTGAACTTCACTCCCCCGCCTGATATCCAGGCAACCCGCCAAGTTTATACAGCGAGACAGACACTAGGAATTCCTCTGGTCCTCAACATTGAACCTCGCTCCCCCGCCTGATATCCAGGCAACCCGCCAAGTTTAACAGCGAGACAGACACTAGGAATGCCTCTGGTCCTCAACATTGAACCTCGCTCCCCCGCCTGATATCCAGGCAACCCGCCAAGTTTTATACAGCGAGACAGACACTAGGAATGCCTCTGGTACTCAACATTGAACCTCGCTCCCCCGCCTGATATCCAGGCAACCCGCCGAGTTTATACAAGGAAGGAGACAAAGGCCTACACCTGAAGTGACTTAAGTTCTCAACATTAAACGGTGAACCTAATCTCTAGTTTTAATCCGGACCAGAGGTTAAATAAACTGTAACCGTCGAACCATCCGGAATAAAATATTGGTATTTGAGACTAGATCTGAGAGGAAATGTGGAAATTAGAGGGAATATATTTAATTCATACCTGTAATAATAATGGAATACCACTACGTGAGTAAACAAATGTTATTTACCATCCTTTTTAAATTCTTTAAATTGCACTTTCTGACCGACTTATAAACTAACTTAAATCCAAAGCAGACACAATGTCCAACCCCGGGCTGTTAATCCTTCATGGTGAAAGGTTAAACCCACATTTCACCAATGATTAGATTGAACCCGGGACATATAACTTAGTAGAAAGACACGCTCTCGACTGAGCTAAGGTGTCGGAATACCAAGTGTTATTAATACACTCTATTGGACTTTAATCTGGGTCAGAGAGCTAATAGACGAACTCACTTTATGAACAACTTTTCCGGGTTTGAAATATTTTAAACTTAATTTAGGACACCAAAGGCACACCACCAATACATCTTTTTATGTTAAAAACAGTATAAATACAAGGACATTGTTTGGGAAGAATATCGGTTCAAGTGACATTTACCAGAGTCCTAATATGAAATAAGCATTGAACACATTAAAATAAATACGGCAACTTTGTGGGGAAGTGAAGCGCTATCAATGGCACTACACAGACGCATAATAAACATATTATTGAGGTAGTCATAGAATATCCCAATTTTATATTTGACAGTGGAAAAAAGCTACTAAATATACACTCTCGTTTTGGACTTGACCGCCAAAGATGGGGAGACCGGAGTTCGATCCCGATCGGGTGCACTGAGGGTGGTTTTACCTGAATGGTTTTCCACTCTCCTTCCACACAAATACGGGTGCACTTCATCTCAATTAAACCTTCTCAATCCCTAAAATCATTAGTGTAATTAATTTTCTTCTTCTTATTATTATTATTTAGCACCGCGTCTTACTACCCGTTCGGGTTATTTGCTTGTGTAATTAGAACATAAGCGTATAAACCGAACGGGTAGTAAGAAATGGTGCTAAAAAAATTATTTTATTGGAATGGTTTTAATAGTTACTTGATTATATTCTACTAGCTATTTCTTGAATTAGTCATGTTACTTTATTGAAGTAGTTTAGTTACTTTTTTAAGTAGCTTCATTGTATAATTATTAAATAGTACCACTAGTAATCTTTTGAAATAGTTGTACTGGTTATTGTCTTGAAGTAGTTCCACTGGCTACTTCTTGAGTCTATTTAAGTTGGAGGAGAAGATGACGGAAGCTAGAGTCCATATTTTTCAGTTTCTATGCCCAAAATATAATATTGCTTGTTTAATTTCTTACACAAAGTAATCTCAATAGTATCATAGATATTGCGTAATTTTACCACACCTTTTACTGTTCATTTAAAATGTTTATGGTCAAATGACATTATTTTATTGACACGTAAAGGTGTGCGAAGCTTCGGAAACTTCAACTTGGCTTTGTATATTCATTCACTTCGACTTCGATTCTGAAGTAAATTTCTGGATTTAATAATTACGGAGCTTCGCCAATAAACTATTAAAATCTAAAACATTCATTTATGTTTTATATTTTCATTTTTTTACTGTTATTTCCATCCCAAATTACTATTCGCATAAAAAAATCTAAAATAAATAAATTGAATTTTGTGATTATAACTTAAGTTATAATTTTAAGACAAAATATATTAATTATCTTTGAAATAAAGTATTTTGTTTATTATATATAATACCTAAATCTAATAGTTGGGCAAACAAAAATATTTTGATATAATACTAAACATTTTTTTAAATATTCGAACTTTAATCATTCATCTTCGATAATATTTTATATTATTCAATTAGACTTCACTTCGAATTGAAAAAAGTAGACCTGTCACACCCCTAACGACAATAAATCAATAATTCTTCAGGTTTATAAGTTTCTACTGTTTCTACTTAAGCAATATTTTATTTATTAGAGCAAAAAATGTTTTTTGTAATAAAAACTGGATAAATACTGACTTTAAATCGCGTTCCGTTCCATTCTACCTCAATATGGCTGCTACATGATACTTTGAAGAAAAAATCATAACTTTTTCCGTCGTGGCTGCTTTCTTTATCTAATAAAATGACAAACAATATTAATATTAAGTTTATCAAAACATTTTGAGGCTGTAAACCATATTAAATATAATTATCATTATAGAAAATAACGTATTTTCAAATATAGTTTTATATTTATATTGTGGGTGAGACTATTTAATTTATTCGGAAGAGTATTCATATTGTTTGTTTTTTTAAGAAATCTGGTTTCTTCATAGGTGGTCACACGGGCTTAGGCGTCACGCTTTCAATAAATTGTGTTACCAATCAAGAGAAGGCAGGAGATTGAATCACGTTTTGGTTTATTGGGTGTATTTTTTTTTTTTTTACTAACTGGTTTTCTACTCTCTCTTTGCGAAAATTCAGGCATAATTCCTCTTAATTCTACATTTATCATCCTAATCTATTAGTCTTAATTCTACATTTATCATCCTAATCTATTAGTGTGAAGGGTGACCTGGTGGTCTAGGGGTAAGGTGTCAGACTTCTGTGCTGAGGGTCCGGGGTTCAATCCTCGGTCCCGGCACAGATTTATCTGATTGCCAAACCCTTCCTTCACCTCTGACAAGATGTGTATTAATCACAACTTGTGAATGTGAGGAATGCCAGGTCTCAACTGTGGTTCGGATCCCACGTTAAACTGTAGGTCCTCCATTTCATCTCACAATCACCCTACCATTGCACATTAGCGAAAGTGCGTATAACCCGAACGTGTAGTAAGACGCGGTGCTAATAATAATAATAATAATAATAATAATAATATTAGTGTGAATATGTGGGTATCCTGGATGGGTAGATAAGACGTGAAGCATAAAACAATAAACGATGTTTAGTATGATCTGGGATGGTATATACACTTTTATTAGAGCATATTTAACAATGCCCGACACACGTGGCCATTTTTTCAGTCTATATCCTGCCTATATATATATATATATATATATATATATATATATATATATACCTGCCTATATATATATATATATATATATATATATATTTGTTGTCATGCTGTAATAAGTTATAGATGGCCTGTGTCGGTTTCGTGGTCTCCTCCATAGTCTCACAAAACGGACTGATCCGATGCGATGAGATAATACTAAAATATCCGTAATTAAGGCCGTGACCGTGCCTAGTGAAGCGTTTGATACCTACCCAAATAAAACTTGAGGCAGGATCTACTTGTGGATGTTTCGACCGGATTGACGTGTCTATATCCTGATTGCCCCCTCCCCCCCTTGATATTCATAGAGCGTTGCGGCGAGAAGAGACGGGTCTGAGGGTGAGACGCAGTTACCAAGAACAGTGACCAGTGACAATGGCTGGGGAGGAGGTGTTCTTACTCACAGCGTGACTTCTGTAGCCAGATTTCCTGGCGGATGTTCAAGTAAGGTGTGAAGGGAAACTGTATCTATGTCTATTATCTATCAGCAGCTAAGAATCGATTTTTTGGCTTATCATCCTGGTTTTAAAACTAGCTTTCGGATGTGTTTACATTATTATGAAAAGGTTAAATAAAAACAATTTTTATTTTACTATTGGTAAGATACCATATAAAAAAACCATTATGTATGTATATATGTATGTATGTGTGCGCACGCGCTTTAAGAACCAGTTCACCACAAAGTAGATGGCAGGGTGAGCTGGCCCAATCTGACCTACTTTTCTCTGATAGGTCGCTATAAATAGATCTGGCCTCTGATTGGCTGCTGACCCCCCACCCCCTCCCCCCCCCCTCCCTCCCCCTCCACCCCCACCCCTCCGCTCTGATTACAAAATCTCCACCAGTTGATTACGAAATTTCCTCCCCTACAACCCCTCCCCCCTACAACCCCCTACACCCCCCATCCCGCTACAACCCCACCACACATTGAACATGTTGGTACTTGTGTGGGTCCTTTTTTTTCTTAATTATTGTTGCGTGCTAATTAATTATTCATGTCTGCTAATTGATTATTGATGTGTGCTAATTAATTATTCATGTATGGGTAGGGGGAAGGACATTGGAGTATATTTTATTTGGATGGTGAGCATACGTCTCTGCACGAACCTCTCGCTACGACTGTCCTGCGTAGAATGGAGGGGGTCGGCCGCTTACCGAGTAGTGACCACGTATGGGGAGGAACACAGAGCACGAAGCTCTCCTGACGGCAGCGTGCGAGTCAACCATAAGGCCCCTTTCACCAACCCTACTCGCGAGGACAGCATGACCGTGCCCTCTGGCAGCACTCAGTTGAATGCGAGCAAGCCCCCTCATCTCGTCATACCTCCTCTCCTTTCACTTTTTCCCCCTCCCCCCCCATCCCTACGTCACTGACGTTGTGTGGCAATGTTGAGTTGGGGGTAGGAGGGGGTCAGTTGCCTCCCAGTGGAAAATTTTATGTTGCAATAAGCAAACGTTTAAAGTTTCTTGAACTCGTCTTTCCCCCAACCCACCCCCCCCCCAAGTCCCACCCCTTGTCACAGAGGTCGTGGAAAATTTTATGTTGCAATAAGCAAACGTTTAAAGTTTCTTGAACTCGTCTTTCCTGCCAACCCACCCCCAAGTCCCCACCCCCTGTCACAGAGGTCGTGGACTCAAAGCTAATTTTGGCTACTCTGTTTCTATAAGCTACAGCCATCTTTTGGTAGAAACTCGAAAAAGAAGGCCTCAGGGGGGTGACTAGAATTAAAATATATACAAACAACTAATGATACTCGACTAGAAATAACCAGGAGGATAAAAAAGTATAACGGGTGCATTAAAAATATGAGTGTTTTCATGTAGAAAAAAAATGTCTAAAAAGATTATTCAACCCAAGGGATTCGAACCAGACCCAGTGACTGATAAGCACCGACCTCTCGAAAAAACGGAACTAGTACAGGGTTTCGAACCCCGCTACTAGTTGGGATGTATTCAGTTTTATCACCTAGTGTTTTCTTATAAATGGTTGAAATGTTTACTCCGGTTAGATATCATCGACGGGGTTCAAACCAGAGACTTTGCCGATTGTCGAGTCGAAGTCCTTACCCCTCCAGTCACAGAGCGTGATGTGTACCAGCAATTGTGCTGCCGGAAAAACAAAAAACACGCCGGCATTTCTATTACTATAGCTAAACTTCAAAATATAACAACATACATATATATCTTATTGAGGCTATTGTCTAGAATTAATCAAGTAGGTGCGCGTCCGTCTCAATGCTTCAGGCAAGTTGAAAAATGCACCCCACATTTGCGAGAGTGAAAAAAAAGGGTTTTGCTCTTAGATATCATCGACGGGATTCGAACCAGGGACTTTTGGCGTTTGTCGAGTCAACGTCCTTACCCCCTCCAGTCACGGGGCGAGATGTGAACCAGCATTTGCACGCCCGACTGTCATAGGATCCACCCCTAGACAGCGCTGAAGAAAGACCTCCGTCCTCTGTGAAAGCTTTAACGCAAATGAAATATAACGGTACTTACACGGACCTGATAGGCTCCGATGCGGAAATGTTATTTTCGACCAATGAGAAGGCGCCACCTTTCATGTGGCACACACCCCCATTGAAGCGACTATAAATAGACCTTGATCTCATTACATTCGGTCATTGTGATTAATAATCGAGTGTGATAAACATCAAAAATGAGTTTCGACGCGCTGGAAAACTGGATAAATTCGGGTAAGTTTTAAAAGAGTTTTTTTTCTCATCACATCTTGGTGAACATTTTTTTTCGAGTTTCGACGCGTTGGAAAATTGGATAAATTCGGGTAAGATTTAAAAGAGTTTTTTTCTCATCACATCTTGGTGAACATTTTTTTCTTGTTCCTTTGGCAGCGCATCAAGAAGAAGAAGAATACATCCCCACAGTGTTGGCAGAACCGAGTAGCCCTGATCCTTTAAACCTTTTTACGGAGGACGGTATTTGCATCGCGGATGGCGAGTGGTCTATGGGTAAATAGCTTCTTGCTATAGATTCTATAGTGGTTTTTTTTCCCCCGCCGCGATAGTAATTAATATGTGTTTATTAAATTTCAGACTTATGGGACCCTTATGGGCTGGATGAGGGGCTGAGGAACAGCATTGCGCCTACGGTGATGAACGACGTCATCGCACAGCCTCCCGTCATCCGTAGCCCGCCCCCAGCCGTCATCACACCGCCCCATATCAATGGACAGACGCCCACAGACGCCTGTGGTGATTTGGATGCGCTAGACCTGCTGCTATGTAAGTACCGTCTACAAGTAACAATACTATATAGTCACTAGGTTAGAAATAGACAGTTATTTGCGCGCTCTCTTCCCCCCCTCCCAAACCACTGTTATTTAGTACATTTTGTCAGCTGGTCCGTTTCAACTTTAACCAAAAAAGAATATTAGCTCTTGTCATTACAAACATTCAAGAGAAAATTATAACTGTCTTTTTTTAGTAGTGTTTGCAATGTACTGGATCCAATTCAACCGTCAACTTAGTGCAGTCGATAGCATGTCTACCGGTCCCTGGTTTAATTCCCGACACGGCTAAGAATGTCTGTCTGATAAATTAACAGACAGCGGGCGGGATGTCTTAGTCTTTAAGTAATGCGTATAAAGTGCCCTGACCTTTAGGCTGAAAAAAATAATTGTCTATTAAAAATATTTCTACTGATAGAAAAAATAATTCGGGCAGTGAGGTGTTTTATTATCTATCCGGTAGATATCGCGCGCAGGCCTGACCACAGCATTTCATGTATGAGTGCTTTCGCTCTCGTGTAGATAGCGTTAGAAGTCACTTTAAGCCAGAGCAAAAATATTTTTTGAAAGAGCGAGAGAGAGACAGTCCCTCCACCCCTCTGTCATTAGCGAAGGGGGGTTTCTTACGGTGACAGCTATAGATAGAAGGGTTGAGGGGGTGCCGTAACAAGACCCACCAACAACTCTGACGCTGCAAGCAGATAAATGACTGTTTACCCTTTCATAGCGATAAATAACACCTGTGGTTGGTATTTTGTACATGTTCCAGTAAGGGATTTAAATGGTCCCCTGTTCATTTCCCGTACAGACATTCATAGACTGGAAATTATAATTGTCGCTTTGAATACTTATTAAATTCATGTTTACAAGTTGCTAGATCAAATATTCAACCAGCAACTTAGGGGGGCGCGATACTGGTCCAGGGTTCATTTACCTACACGTCTGGTTGTTAAATTATCATACAGCGGCACACTTTAGACAATAAAGTAACGGTTATAAATCAAAACAAAATTATTTCCACCAAACGTAAACTTAATTGTCTTGTGTGAATACATGTATTTCCCTATATTACCGGGGTTCGATTCCCCCACAGGCATAGTGAAACTAAACTGTATTTTGTACATGTAGTGCTTGTATACAGATATCAAAATATATATATACAGCCATAATAGTTAACCAGGGAAATTATAGCGTAAATTATCATACAGTGGCACACTTTAGACAATAAAGTAACGGTTATAAATCAAAACAAAATTATTTCCACCAAACGTAAACTTAATTGTCTTGTGTGAATACATGTATTTCCCTATATTACCGGGGTTCGATTCCCCCACAGGCATAGTGAAACTAAAATGTATTTTGTACATGTAGTGCTTGTATACAGATATCAAAATATATACAGCCATAATAGTTAACCAGGGAAATTATAGCGTTGCTATAGCCGTGTATTAAAACCCTGATGAGCTAGGGAGGGCCAGGGTTCGATTTCCTAGCATAGCTGAAAATGTGTGTTCAACTTTTCACATGTCTGAGGGGGTGATGTATTTGTACATGTTGGAAGTGTATTTATTACACACACACACACACACACACACACACACACACACACACACACACACACACACTTTAAGAATGTTGCTGTGTTATAAATACCAAAAGCAGTCTGAAATTGTGGCATCGTTTTAAAGACGCGTATGTTTAGAACAATTAGTGTTAAAGTGCTTACTTTGTGTGTTATAGTTCAACTTGAGAACGAAAATGGCAGTGCCATCCTCTCGCAGCCACCGGCCATGACACCCCTTCACCCAGCCGCGGGAGCACAGCCTCCGAGCCCGGGAGAAGGTGTTCGACCCCCAGCTGCGGCGAGGCAGACGGGTTCCCCGCAACCCGTGGCGGTGCTAGCAGGGCCATCATCAGCACCCCAGACGGGAATTAGTGGCCCGGTAAACCAGGTAGGTGGAGCTTTAAACCAAGGCCTCCCTCTTCGTATCGTCGAAGAGAGAATAAAACAATTGAGGCGTTTCTTTTATACCGGTAGAGAAGTTACCGTACATCTTGGTGCTCCAGCAAGCGATCGTGACGCATTAAGCTGGCTTGAAGAACAAATTACTAATTTGCTCAATCGGCTGCAGGACCATGGTGTCAGTAGCGAGGACCATGTAGGCTTACTTTTAAACAGCACGGACTCGACGTTGAACCCTGTGTACGTCTCTTTTAGACGAGCAGATCAGTTAGACGCTCGAGCCGTGCTCGAAAACGTAAGTCGCGTGTTGCAGAGTAATAGTTTGTTTTTGAGTACAGCACCATTGTACGTTAAACTCTGCCATTTTAAGGAGCCTCGCGGGAGTGCACGTTATTGTGATAAACTCTCTCCCGCTAGCACATATAGCCGTAAAAACCAAGGAATCATTACGATTCAAAATGGTGACACACTTTGTCTTGCCCGTGCATTAGTTGTTGCCAAGGCTGTATGTGATAATAAAAGAGAGCCTGGATGCATGGACGTGAACACTGTTAAACAGATCAAAGGGGGGCGTCTTATTCAAAAATATGAAGCAGAGGAACTATGCCATAATGCCCGTGTGAATCTTTTGAAAGGTGGTGGATTGACTGAGCTGAAACAATTTCAAACATACCTCTCCGAATACAAAATCACGGTGTTCAGGGAACGTCGCGGGAGACAAGTCCTATATGAAGGGCTTACTCCCGCCGACCATTCCTTTAAGGGCAACCTTGATTTGTATTTTCACGACGATAAGCAAAACCATTTTGACGTCATAACATCCTTGACAGCCGCCTTTAAGTGCTCGTACTTTTGCCGCGAGTGTCGTGTGCCGTTCAACACAAAGAACGAGCACAAGTGCGAGTCCTCGTGTAAAAAGTGCTACACTAAAGTGGCTTGTAGTGGAGGTCAATCTGTGGTCTGTAAAGATTGCGGTCGTTGGTTCACAAACCAGACATGTTTTGATAACCATAAACGTCCCGGTTTTTGCAGAGGTCACATGTCGATCTGTGATGTCAAAAAGGTTTGTGAGGTATGCGGGCAAAGTTTCAGCTTGGAAAAGTCAAATTATTCACATAGGTGTTATGAGACTTTTTGTAGAGTATGTGATTCATATCGTCCTTTTGGGCATTTCTGTTATATGAAGCAAGCCCCGTCCAAGCCGTCACTGGAAAAGAGCAGTTTCATGTTTGTATTCTATGATTTTGAATGCAGACAAGAAACTCTTCTTAAAGGTGCGGTCAACACGTACTTGCACGAACCTAACCTATGTGTCGTGCAGACATGTTGCAAGGCCTGCATTCATATAGATGCAAATGACAATCATTGCACCGATTGCGGGGGCGATAGGACTCGCATATTCGGGGGTGATACCACAATGGCCCAATTTTTCTGATTTATAGAACAAATTAAAGCTTCAAAATTTAAGGATATCACCCTCCTTGCTCAAAATTCAAAAGGGTATGATGGGAATTTTATTTTAAAATATATGATGGAGGTAAAAAAATGGACTCCAGACCTTATAATGAACGGTGGGAAAATCATGTCCATGCGTTACGGCCCGCTCCACTTTATTGACTCGCTGAACTTTCTCCCCATGTCGTTGTCCAAGATGCCCAAGACATTCGGCCTGGACGAGTCTTTGGCCAAGGGACATTTCCCCCATTTTTTCAATAAAAAAGAAAACGCGGGGTATAGGGGTCCCTTGCCGCCAAAGGAGGATTACGGCGTCGGGGAGATGTCAGTTGAGGGAAAGGAGCACTTTGAGAAGTGGTATGACGCGTTGGTCAAAGAAAATTATGTCTTTGATTTTAACCGCGAGTTGGAACTGTATTGCGTGAAAGACGTAGAGATCCTACGGAAGGCCTGCCTAAAGTTTAGAGATATGCTTATTGAAAAAGCAAAGGTGGATCCTTTCAGAGAGGCGTGTACTATCGCTGGAGCGGCCATGTTGGTTTACCGCCGTAGTCATCTTAAGGAGAATACTATCGGTATTATCCCTAACGGTGGCTACCGGTGCGCAGACCAACAGTCGCACATAGCTGTACAATGGCTCTGCTGGGAGGCCCATCAACGTGGTGTCTCTATTCTTCATGCGGGTAACGGCCGTGAGGAATATGTGTTAGGGCGACGTGTAGACGGCGTTGTTAAAGCTGGAGATACCACCACCGTCTTTCAGTTTTGGGGCTGTTATTGGCACGGGTGCCCTCTCTGTTATCCGGGCAGGACCACCCCTATCAAAAACAGTCCCCACGAGACCATGGAGACGCGCTATGAAGCGACCATGGCTTGTGTTGAAAAGTTTAAGAATGCTGGCTACACGGTCGTAGAGATGTGGGAGTGTACGTTTAATGCGATGAAACGCACAGACAAGGACTTGAAACAATTTGTACTCAGGCACGAGGTGTACAGCAAGGAGCCCCTCAGTCCCAGGGACGCATTCTTTGGCGGGCGTACAAATTGTATCAAACTCTTCCACGAAGCAGACCTTTCTTGTGGAGAGAAGATCAAGTACTTGGATGTGTGTTCGTTGTATCCGTACGTTTGCAAGTACAAAAAATACCCCATCGGCCACCCCAAAATTCACTTGGAACCAAATTGTCCCGCTATAGATAAAGTAGAAGGCATAGCCAAAGTTACAGTGACGCCTCCGCGGGATTTATTCATGCCCGTATTACCTACACGGATGCACGACAATTTAATGTTCATCTTGTGCAGGAAATGCGGGGAGGAGAAAAACCAAGGCGCGTGTCAGCACAACGACAAAAAAGATCGCTGGTTGACAGGTGTCTGGGTGATTGACGAGATCCGGAAAGCCGTTGAGAAAGGCTACACCGTTGAAGCCGTACACGAAGTGTGGGAGTACAATGTATCTGTTTACGACCGTCAGACACGTTCTGGCGGCTTGTTTCACGGCTACATTGATACTTTTTTGAAAATCAAACAAGAAGCCAGCGGATGGCCAGAGTGGTGTACCTCACAAGATGAGAAGTTAGCTTACATTCAAAATTATGAGGAAAGGGAGGGGGTAAAACTCGATTTCGGCTCTGTTTGTAAAAACCCTGGTCTCCGCACTCTGGCTAAACTCTTTTTAAATTCGCTATGGGGAAAGTTTGGGCAAAGACCCGATTTACCACACGTAGCCGTTGTCAACGACTATCAGGGCATTCACAAGTACCTAACGGATCCGTACATCACCGTGGACAGCGTCATTGATGTAAATGATGAGGTTATGTTCCTCAATTACAAGGATGCGCGTGACGCGTTGCGCCCTAACCCTAACACGAGTGTGGCGGTGGCGTGCTACACGACTGCTATGGCTAGGTTGCACTTATACAGCATCCTTGAAAAATTGGGGGACCGCGTTTTGTATCATGATACAGATAGCGTTCTATTCACGGAGCGCCCCGGCGATTGGAGTCCACCGACCGGAGACTTTTTAGGTGACCTCACTGACGAACTTCAAGATTACGGTCCGGGAAGCTACATTAGCGCCTTTGTATCTGGCGGTCCCAAGAATTACGCGTACCGAGTTTGCGTTGGTGGCGACCCTGCCAAAACAAAAACGGTATGCAAGGTTCGCGGCATCACTATAAACTATGGCAACCGGAACGACGTTAATTTTGACGTTTTGAAAGCGATGGTCACCGAACAGGCCGCGGAAAGATACATACAGATACCGCACAAAATTGTAAGAAAAGGTCTTGCGACTGTATGTACCGTTTCGCAGAATAAAGTCTACCGGCCTGTGTACACCAAACGGCGGATAACCGATGATTATAATACGTTGCCGTTTGGGTATCAGAGTCCTTGTAAACGCGTTCGCCACAACTAAAAGGTGATCATTTAGACGGGCTGAATAATCATCTTTTTTAGTCTTTCACTCTAGACAGTTCCACTGACATACCATTTTTCAAAGATTTGAAAATTTTTTTCATATTTTTTTCTGCATGAAAACAAGCATATTTTTTTTTATTTATTTTATGCAGCCGGGATACTTTTTTTATATTTTTTTATCCGCCAGTATAAATCTCCACCTACCTGGTTATATCTAGTCAAATAAAATTAGTTGTTTGTATATATTTTAATTCTAGTCAAATTTGTTTGTATATATATTTTAAATTCTAATCAAATTTGAAACCATATGTTAAAATACTTTTTAAACTGGACTTTATAAAATTAGTACCGAGGCCACTATTCCCGCTACGAGCTCAAGAAATTGATTATTGTTTCCATAATATATATATATAATTTTTGTAAATAACTATTCCACATATACTTTTTTATCGTATGAGATATACTTGTAAAAAAACACTTTGATTTGTGTAAATAAATATCCCAAGTATACGTTTCATGGTATGAGATATATTTGTAATTAAATATTCCAAGTATACTTTTCATAGTGTGAGATATATTTGTAAAAACCTTGATTTGTGTAAATATTCCAAGTATACTTTTCATGAGTGAGATATATTTGTAAAAACTATGATTTGTGTAAATAAATATTTTTCAAAGTATACTTTTCGCGTTGGGAAATATATTTGTAAAAACTTTGATTTGTGTAAATATTCCAAGTATACTTTTCATAGTGTGAGATATATTTGTAAAAACTTTGATTTGTGTAAATAAATATTTTTCATGTTGTGAGATATATTTGTAAAAACTTTGATTTGTGTAAATAAATATTTTTCAAAGTATACTTTTCATGGTGTGAGATATATTTGTAAAAAACTATGATTTGTGTAAATAAATATTTTTCATGGTGTGAGATATATTTGTAAAAACTTTGATCTGTGTAAATAATTGTGTGAAATAAAATTTGTAAAAACATTGATTTGTGTAATTAAATATTATAAAAATTGTTATGTTTGTGTTTTAACGTCTACACCCCCACCCATCTATCCTATAAATACAAGTTCATTTAGCTTATAAGCTCAGTCTTAAACATTATGGACAAGTTGAAACATCCATTTTCAGCCATCATCAGCGGCCCTTCAGGCTGTGGAAAGTCCCATTTTGTAGCCGACTTTATCCGTCACTCGGACACAATGTGTGACGTTAAATTTGATAAAATCACCTGGTATTATGCTTTATGGCAACCGGGATTCGAACAAGACGACTCAGTCATATTCTGTAAGGGTTTACCGGAAATGAATGACACCTGTGATGACTCTCCTCCGCACCTGATTATCCTGGACGATCTGATGCGTGAAGCCAACGAAGTGGTCGTCGATCTTTTCACCAAAGGATGCCACCATCAAAATATTAGCGTCATGTACCTTACGCAAAATATATTCCACCAGGGCAAGGGACAAAGAGACATTTCCTTAAACGCGCATTATATTGTGCTTTTTAAAAATCCCAGGGATAAAGCTCAGATTCAACACTTTGCACGTCAAGTGTGTCCTGAAAACCCCCGTATTTTACAGGAGGCTTACGCTGACGCTACAAGTACTCCCCACGGGTATCTATTGTTAGATTTTAAACAAGGTACACCCGAATGGTTTAGATATAGAACCCGCACAAATGTCGGGTGCTGCGTGTACCTACCACGCAAAAGCTATAAAAACACCGACACGTCCCAATTACATATCATTTCATAACCATGAGTCCCAAAGTGCTGAAGCAAGCCCCGCTGCTGCGTGCGATGCATCGCATGAACCCACAGCAACGTGTAGCCTTGTTGAAGACGGCCGACAAGAAACTGATTGACTCTGTTTGCGAGTGTGCCTACAACACTTTAAAAGGGCGGGTGCCGTTGAAAAATGCGCAGAAGACAAAGTTACGTGCTCACAAGCAGGTGTTGCGCAAGCTGGTCAAACGAGGAGAGTGCTGGAAGAAGAAGAGACGTCTGCTCGTTCAGAAAGGAGGAGCGTTCCTGCCCTTACTTTTAGCCCCATTAATCAGCGGTGTCCTCGGTTCCTTATTCAACAAGTAGATAATGGAACACACGAAAAAAATGATATTGGTGTCCCCGGAAACATTACACCGTTACGAGCAACACCACCAACAAGCGGCATCGGCCACAAATCTAGTGGTCTCCGAGCTGGACAAGGAAATGGAAAAAATCCTCGCTTCAAAACTTGATGACAAGTCTAAATGGACTTTATACCAACAAGTGCTGCAGCGCTATCTACACTTTAGTCAACAACCTCCACCGCCTGAAAATATCACCGCGACCGCCCCTGTACTTCCCATCGCGGCTGTACTCAATACTGTACCAGTACAGGCACGTAAAAAAGCCGAGCTTTTACTAGAACATATTAATTCCAGGGGCGGTATCTCTTGGGACGAAGACGGGGAAGTGAGTATTCACGATACACCTCTCCGTGGATCTAACATTGTGGATTTAGTCAACGATCTGGTCAGAGCAAGAAGACACAGCGAGCCGACGGGGTGGCGAGAGTTTCTCACGGCACTTCAAAAAATAAACATCCCGAAAGAATTTATTGTAAATCCGAAACGTTTGGCGCCCATTAGAGATCCGACGCCCGTACCTCAACCACTTACACCGTCGCAACGCCCTAAGAAGAAGAAACTGAAAAGGGTGGACGAAAACAGGTGGCTGCCGTTCAGAGCTTAATGCCCCGTTTAGCCGACATCTACTACGACCCTTCTCATCCTGCTGGGTTTGCAGGGGCGGCGTCGCTCATAAAGGCGTCCAAGAAAGATCCCGACAAAGTACGAAAATGGCTTCGTGCGCAGGACGCTTATACCCTCCACAAGCCGGTGATAAAAAAGTTTCCACGCAACAAGTACGTGGTGTCAAACATTGACGATCTCTGGCACGCCGATCTCAACGATATGCGAAGTCTTGGAAAATACAACGACGGTGCTGTGTACTTGCTCACCGTCATCGACGTGTTTAGCAAGATGGCCTGGGCGAGGACGCTTCCATCCAAGACGGGGAGCGTCGTGAGAGACGCCTTTCGGGACATTTTCAAACAAAGCGGCCGTAAACCTCTAAGTTTACAGACGGACAAGGGGACAGAGTTCACGGCACGTCTAGTCCGGAAATTTCTCAAGCAAGAAGGCGTGCATTACTACACCACTCATAATCCAGACGTGAAGGCAAGCATCGTGGAACGATTCAATAGAACTCTGAAAGGACGCATGTGGCGCTACTTTACCAAAAATAACACGTATCGCTACGTGGACGTCCTCCAAGATCTAGTCGACGCTTACAACGGCGCAAAACATTCCAGTATCAAGATGGCGCCTGCTGACGTTTCAGAAACCAACGTGCTTCAAGTCAGAGATAATCTGTACGGCAAACGGGGCCCAAGCTCGAATAGTAAGCCAAAACTCAAAGTCGGTGACACGGTGCGTATTAGCAAATCCAAAATGCTGTTTGAAAAGGGCTACGAAAGCAATTGGAGCGAAGAAATTTTCAAAGTCAGCAGCGTCGTGTTGAGGCAACCAGTCGTCTACAGAGTGACCGATCTTGACGGCGAGGAGGTGGAGGGAACGTTTTACGAACCCGAATTGCAACGCGTACGTCTTCCCGAAACTTTTAAAGTTGATAAAATACTACGTGTCAAGGGTAAAGGTGCCAGAAAGAAAGTGTACGTGCAGTGGAAAGGTTACCCCGCCAAGTTTAATTCTTGGATTCCTGCCAGTTACGTCAGCGTCCTACCATGAAGGACCAGTTTTACCTCACCTTGCCGAGCGATAGCTCTATGGGATATTTCCCGAAAAATACCCTCACGAACTTCACCACGCAACTACCCTACCGTCTTACACTCGACGGCCAGTGGGAAGTAGCTCTCGCCGAATTCCAGTATCCGTGTTCTTTCACCACCGTACCCGAGGGCAGAAACATTGTATGGTACAACTGGGTTGACGCTAACGGTGTGGAACAAATATTCAAGGATCACATCCCGCCTGGAAACTATAGCACTATCCAAGAAATGGTCAAAGCCCTAAACGAAATAGAGGCGTTTAAACGGGATTCTGGAGTTGTATTCAAGTACACAAGCACCAACAAAAAAGTGGACGTTGTTTCTTCTTCACCAAATATACAGCTGCTGGAGCTATCTAATCAACTAAGTCTACAGCTCGGTTTCGATCCTAATACTAATCTGATCAAAGTCCCAAAGTCACCGTACGCCGCCAACATTCTACTAGGCTTGCCCTCGCAAATGTACGTCTACACGGATATCATCGATCCTCAGCCCGTGGGTGACATTGTGGCACCGCTTTTACGTATCGTCGGTATCAACAACGCAAACTATCTCTACGGCATACATAAGACAGTTAGCTACGATCCGATGCACTACGTGCCAGTACTTAGAAGAGAAATTGAAAGCCTGGAAATCAATATAAGGACCGACACTGGTGAAGCTGTACCATTCGAGTTTGGAAAAGTGTGCGTGAAACTTCATTTTCGACGCCGCTCAACATGAACTGTCCTTACCAAAGATACTACGTCAACCAGGCTGGAACGGGAATATCTTCGATCTACCACGGTGTTCCCTATCAACGTGGACATGGAATAGGAAGTTTTTTCAGCGGTCTATTCAAGAGCGTCGTACCTTTGCTGAGAAGTGGCGCTAAAGCCATTGGAAAACAAGCCCTTCATACGGGTATCGACGTGCTCTCCGACGTCGCCAATCAGCGTCGTCCTTTCAAAGAGGCTCTACGGCAGCGTGTCGGCGAGGCTGGAACAAACCTGAAACGCAAGGCGGAGCAGAAGATCGGCACACTGATGACCGGCTCAGGCTATAAAGGGCGTCGTAAGAAGCACCGGCGTCAGTCTTCAGCCGTTACCCGACGTAAAAAGGTCAAGAAAGAAGCTGTAGATATTTTCAGTTGAAATGTCGTTTCTACACCCCCAGTCCTGCGAGTGTGCCAGCAGTGAACTCGATCTATTTTCTGTCCCACCCACGCAAACCAGTCTCGAAAGCGGACAATGGATCCAGTACAAACCTGTCTCTTCACTCACCGATGATTCACCCATAGAATTTACCGTTACCGGTCAAGGCGAGTTCTATATCGATCTTTCGCAGACTATGCTCTATCTAAGGGCGGCCATCGTGAAACCCGACGGTGGCTCTTTCACAGAGGTGGATCAAATCGCTCCCGTCAACAACTGGTTGCATTCGCTATTCACACAGGTGGATGTGTTTTTAAACCAAAAACTAGTCTCACCGCCCAGCAACACGTATGCTTATAGATCGTACATTGAAACGCTGCTCAATTACAACGGTGAAGCTAAAAGAACACATTTGACTTGCGGTCTCTGGTTCGCAGACATCCCCGGAACCTTTGAGGAGACTAACGCAGGCAACAAAGGATTTGAGGCCCGTCGCAGTCTAACAGCCAAAAGTAAGACGGTGGATCTTTTGGGGTATCTACACGGTGATGTATTTAACCAAGAGAAATACCTTTTGAACGGCACCGAACTCAGAGTCAAGTTGGTCCGTTCCAGAGACGGGTTCAGTCTTATGGCCGTCCCTGAACTCCCACACTATAAGGTTCACATCGCTGAAGCAGGCCTTCTAGTGCGACGTGTCAAAGTAGCACCTTCTATACTGTTGGCACATGCCAAGGCATTAAACGTCAGTCCCGCAAAGTATCCCATCACCCGCGTAGAAGTAAAAACACTCACTATTCCTACGGGTGTACAAGGAAAATCGCTGGACAACGTATTCACCGGACAACTACCCAAACGATGCATCGTGGGTTTTGTGTCAAACGCAGCGTTCAACGGAGACGCCACCAAGAACCCGTTCAACTTCCAAACCTACGGCATGAACCATTTCTCGCTGTACGTGGACGGAGAACAAGTGCCGTCGAAACCGTTACAGCCCGATTTTTCAAACGGCAACTATGTCATGTCCTACCACACACTGTTTTCTGGAACGGGTATCCATTTCATGAACGAGGGTAGCGACATCACACGAGAAGCCTTCCCTAAGGGATATCATCTAATGGCTTTCGATCTCACACCTAATCTGTCAGCCCACATGACATCACATTGGAATTTGACGAGGCACGGCTCTCTGAGCATCGAAGTGAGCTTCACCAGAGCTCTCACCGAAACCGTCAACTGTATCGTGTACGGGGAGTTTGCCAACATCATCACCATCGACAAGGACAGAAACGTCGTGACCGATTATGGGAGTTAATATAAACGGCTTCCCGCCCCTTACACACGTCATTTAAATCATGGACGTCATTGTGGATTTCCAGAGCTTCATCGACGACAGCAAGCAGTTTATCGTCAAGGAATTGAGTGTTTTATCTGTATGCGGAACATTACTTCAACATTGGGTGTTAAAGCCCCCCTTCGCTATAGAGGAACTTTCACCGGCTGCCAAAAAGAAAGCCGACTATATCGTCAACAAACTGCACGGTATTCCCTGGGATAGCGGTGATGTGGATTACAGCCTGCTCGAATCCCTCATCTCCCGCGCCACAGCACGTGCAGAAACCGTCTACGTCAAGGGAGCAGAAAAGAAAAAGTTTCTAGTCAAATACACGCCTACGCCCGTCGTAGATCTGTACGACAGAGGTTGTTCGTCTTTGAAAACACTTAAATTGGGTCGCACCATGTGCATGGCACATAGTTCTGTTTGGAATTTCTGTTCGGCCTCCATCGTTTGGGGACTTCGAGACTGGATGATTGAAGATGGACACGCACACCATAAGACGTGCGCTGAAAACAAGCCCGTGGTTCCGTTCTGTACGGTCGGGTGTTTTCCCTGCTGATCAACTACCCGCAAGAATAGCGCGACCTGCCGCTCTCGTCATCAACACGGATCCACATACCAAGCCTGGGACGCATTGGGTCGCCATCTTTATCGACAAGAACGGCGTGGGAGAATATTTTGACAGTTATGGATTTCCACCACGTATAAAGTCGCATCTGGCATTTATACGAAAAAACACTTCCCGCACGTCTCATAGCACGCTACAACTTCAAAGCATAGCCTCGGACGTTTGCGGCCATTACTGTCTCATGTACCTTCTCTATCGTGCCCAGAACATTCCGATGAAAACTTTCCTAGCCCTATTCTCACCCACCAATCATACAGGCAACGACGCTAAGGTGGTGAGATATTACAACACATTTTTCAAGAAGCTAGGCTCCTGCCGCCCCTCAAGAGGCTGCGTACAATCAGCGTGCGCCTATAAAAGGGGCGTCACGGCGGCGTGCCGTCCATAACTGTGACACTCGTCGAAGCGATGGAAGGTCAAGACGTTTGCGCCCGCAAAGCAAAGCCGGTGAAGCCGCTCGCCCTCACCAGTATTTTCAACACGCTGTTTCCGCTGGACGAAGTCGACGCCAAGCGAGTCATCGTAGGCATGAGCGTCAAGAACAACTTTACGCCCTATGTCCAGCTAGAAAAATGTGGAGGGAATTGTGCGGTGTTTAACCGTACAGAGTGGCAAGAACTGGGCAGCTACAAGTCGGTCATATCAAAGTTTTTCAGCAACACGCAACCTCCTCAAAAGATTAGTCTGACTAATCATGAAATCTCTTTGCGACGCATGTGCGGTGACCGTATGGTCGTCATCAGCGAGAAACAAGACGCAGGACTCAAACGGGTCGCCTATCTAGCACCTAGCTGGGCACGTCTTTGTGATGTGTGGGACCTCATCGACGTCGCCGTCGACCGCCGGGATATGTGGTCGACACCCGTCGCACGCTATTGCAACGATTTGATCGACACGCTCGTCGTAGATGTATGCGACACGCTTACAGAATCAGTGGATGTCATCGATCTCGAGCAGCCTACGGTGGAAACGCACATCAGAAACCTGGATCTTATCAGTGCTACCTACTATACGCGCCAAGTCGTCGGTTTGGACTATTACATGCTGGATTGTGAACTAAAAACAATTTTACTAACGCATCTAAAAGACACTGTAGAAAAACGTATGAACGAATATATGCGTCATTCCTGTAAAAGTGTATAATATGTATGTAAAACCTTTTATGTACCATAATAAATGTATGTTTTGTAATATCGTGTTTTATTCAACCAAAAATACCTGTCTGTTCCTTACACGTAGATACGAGTCTCGACTTTTTGGGGCTAGCAAACATGAACAGGGTCAATTACCTCGAGGTTTTGAGGTCCCAATCTATTCTTGTCTCGACTTGTCTTGTCAACCGCCAAACCGGCGCCAGTCATCAGGGAAAACCCATTACCAAATAGGGGGTGGGGGACCTAATTCAAGGTCGTGTTGCAACACCCGGAAAACCCATTGCTAGGGTCAATGACCTCAATTCTTGTCGCAACTCGTCTTGTCGATCCAGCGACGGGTCTCGATGACGCCACCGGGTGATGGTGGCGAGAGGAGAGGGGGAGGGGGAAAGTGCGCAACCGTGATGCGCAGTGGTCACTACCCGGTAAGCGGCCGACCAGCAAAGATACTCTCCATTCTACGCAGGACAGTCGTAGCGAGAGGTTCGTGCAGAGACGTATGCTCACCATCCAAATAAAATATACTCCAATGTCCTTCCCCATAACCCTTATATGAATATTTAATTAACAATCATTAATAATTAAGAAAAAAAAGACCCACACAAGTACCAACATGTTCAATGTGTGGTGGGGTTGTAGCGGGATGGGGGGTGTAGGGGGTTGTAGGGGGGAGGGGTTGTAGGGGAGGAAATTTCGTAATCAACTGGTGGAGATTTTGTAATCAGAGCGGAGGGAGGGGAGGGGGGGGGTGGTCTAATTATAGCAGCCAATCAGAGGCCAGATCTATTTATAGCGACCTATCAGAGAAAAGTAGGTCAGATTGGGCCAGCTCACCCTGCCATCTACTCCACAAACAAGCGTTCCTTTACCATTCTGGTTGTAGGCATAGCAGAATAATAAACAAAAAACAAGCGTTCCTTTATCGCCCTGATATCAGATGTAACAAAATAGTATCATATACAATAACAGGTTCACTACAAACTACCCTTCATTGACCACTTTGGCTACAAAAGTAGCAGTATAATATCTCAATAACTGAACTCTTTCATTACAAACTAGTCTTCATTGACCACTTTGGCTGCAGAAGTAGCAGTATAATATCTCAATAACTGAACTCTTTCATTACAAACTAGTCTTCATTGACCACTTTGGCTGCAGAAGTAGCAGTACAATATCTCAATAACTGAACTCTTTCATTACAAACTAGCCTTCATTGACCACTTTGGCTACAGAAGTAGCAGTATAATATCGCATATTGGAACCCATTATCTACAAACAAGCGTCCCTAGATCCTCCTCGCTGAGGAATCCGCAGTGTGAGAAAGAGTTTGGAACATTGGCTCGTGGTGGCTGGCGTGTTTGGGCGAAGAGCGTGAAGTTTCTCTTGGGATGTGTTCCGCATTCAGGTCGCATCACTGACAGGACTCGTGAGGATGGATGTATCCGCCCATACCTCGTTTTAGGGGATTCCATTAAGGGGCGGTAATGCGTCTAGTGCATTCCTCTTGGTAGGCCTATCTTGTCATATAACCCATAGAATGTAATCTTAGATGTTCAAAACTAATGTAGGGCCTATATGATAAATATTTATTTAAACTAACATACCTTTATCAATAATTATAGTTTAGGCAAATGTGTTCATCAGTCATTACAAATTCTAAAGACTACATTTTGTGTAGTAAATTGTTAATTGTTTTAGAGGTGCAATTGAGGACTCTCCCATGGTCACAGGACTGTACAGATTTGGAGGTTGGATATAAAACTATTATGCAGTAAGGTGATTAGACGCGGGGGTGGGGTGGTGTATTGTACCTTGGGCGAAGAAGCCATTTTTGAAATATATATCTTCTTCTCTGTTTTGTATTAAACATGCTTAGCTACTGCCATATAAAAAGTATTAAAGTCTCAACCTACACCTCTTTCATAATGTTAACATATAGAAGGGATTTTTTTATAGACAATAAAAACCGTGGACTAAGTCGTGACTCTCCTACACAACGGTAAATTGACATTATTTTTAAAAATGTGCCCATTATGTTTGGTCACTGCACAAACAATTCCGCCTCTTCCCCCAAGTTTGGTATTCAAAACTCATCATCAGTCTATTAATTTGAACACCAGCGTAAATAAGAGCCATAATGATATACATGCACTTATGTCTTATCCTGGCAATGATTTGCGAGATCTTTGTTCTGCCTTACCAGAGTTTCTCGTCACTGCGCTAATGATATACCACGACTTTCCAGCAGGCAACAAGCAAGCTACTTCCAGGAGGAAAGGCAAGGTGTAAACTTGAGTTAAGTTGTAACAATGTACAAACTAAACGCAAGCAGAAGAAATTTTACTGATAAAATGTATAGGAGTGAACGAACCCGACAAAAGCACACACAAAAAAAGAGAAAAATGAATGAACCCAACAAATGAATGCGACAAAGCATAAAATTGCACTCAAATTTACCATCAAAATACACTAAGGCTTCTAAGGAAGTGCTTAAGTTCAGTCCACATGAACAGATTGTTTTATTTAACATTTGCTCAAATGTATCCCTATTGTAGAATATAGAAAACTAATTCTACCAGAATCCACCCAAAATATGTCTCGAGGTCAACGCCATGCCTGATGTTGTGTGGGATGAAATGCATGTAAAAAGATAGTTTGTAATTTTATTTTTTGTTTCCAAGTGTTTACTGCCAATCCAGTAAAATGTTCTTAAAATTGCAATAACCTATTCACGTTTAGCGCTGAATCGTGTGTTCAAAAGCGTGAATCCCCCAATCTTGTCACTCCATTACTTGATAGGTTCAAAACCACAAATTATGTAGTCCATTTTGTTACTTGTATTTTTCAAATAAATATGGCGACTATTCAACCAAGAGTCAAAACTCGTGAGTAAAGTATTGCCAGATGGGTACTGTACAAACAGATGCGGGGTTGAACACTTTTGTCGATCCACGGATTCCCCAATTTATTACCCACAACTCAACGTGGATACCTTGCTTGGAAAGCAAAGTACGGTTGATCGTTACGGTATTGTTCTTTCGATATGGACAGGAAAGCCCTTAGTCACGATATACTCATGGTGTATTAAAATAGTATATTTACTTTTGGACTAATTGGTATCATAATTTATATAATTATAAGATGAAATACATATTTTAATAATCTTCATGAATATAGTTTCGAATCTAAGAACTTTTCACTAGCACACGTTTTCTCTTTAAGAGTATTTTCTTGAAAATGTAGGCCAATTTTGTATTTACCCTGAAAGGTGGCAAACTTAACTTGCTTGGTTCCAATAATAGGGCCATGGTGTTAATCAGTGGAGGTAAATAAAGAAAAGCTACTACATATTCTAAGACTATATACCTATGATAAGACAAACCACTACGAACAAGCACACTGATGAAATCTCCACTGCCTTTAGCAGGAAAATCTATTGTGAACTACTTATAGTTTTTAAAGTCAGTTTGTTAACAGTGGTGTGCAAATAGCATGTTTCGAATCTCTCCTCATATATATTTTTTGTGCCAAACTACGTATCCTAAGACAGATAAGGAGAGTGAATTTTAAGCAACTGCTGTATTACTTGTTTGAATAGAAGATTGAAAATATCATACATATATATATATATATACCCCATTTTATTTGATATTGATTGAACCCTAGCTCCCCCAATTAAGTCAGGTATACTATCCTTAGATCAAGCACTTTAATTTAGTTTTTTTTCTTTTCTTTAAGAAAGGTAGTCCCAAACTCCCAGCACAAGACTTAGTCAATTTATTCAACTTACTCAACTTAGAACTACACAATTTTACAAATTCTTAACCCTCAACAAGTTGGCATCTCCAGATCTGGTCAAGCAGTCAACATCGTTATACTCGTCTTAGTGAGGAGTTCGGCATTGAAATAGAGGTTGGGTGCACTGTTGGTTTCCATTGTGAGTCTCCCACCCTCATTCCACACTGGCACGTGTTTCTAAATTAACCCCTTAGAGTAAGTATTTAATAATCCTTGTGTGAACCTTACAATCGAAAATTAGATCACAAACACATTTTATTAATAGTAATTTGTAATCACTGTCGAGCATAATATATGGTGTGCTGCGCTAAGCAATCAAACACAATTTTTAACTAATTAGACAAGGTATAATTATTTTAAAAGAGTAACTAGTGGTGCTACCCGCTTAGATGGCCACATGGTATAAGGCGCAACTCTCCCAGTATCCTATACTACCGATCACGGGAAAGTATAGGCTCTTATCTCTATCGTGTGTACTGAGGGTGGTGTTCCCTTAATGGTTTTCCACTCTCCCTCCCCACATATGCGAGTACACTTCTTATTAATATAACCTTTATCATCCCCAATAACGTTAGCGTAATTAGTACATAAGCGTATAACCGAAACGGGTAGTAAGACGCGGTGCTACAAAAAACTAGTGTATTGTTTTAAAATGAGTGAAAATGTATTTAATAAGTAATTCCTCCTGGGTAGATCAGTAGTAAGAGCATTGTCGTAATATGCCAAAGGTCGCGGGTTCGATTTCCGTGTCAGGTGTCATTTTTAAATTTAAATAATATGATATTTAGACGCGGTCATAACAGTTATTAACAATTATAGTAGCTTGGCTATTTAATCCATCATAAAATTATTTATGATAAAAGCAAATGTTTATTTGTTGTATTGTACATTACTCGGTGTTATCTTTTAATGTATTGTAACTAATTATTTCCAAGACAAAAATAAAAACAGGAGTCTGGTTCATTAATTTAGCGCTTTATGAAAAGAAACAAACGCACTTGCACCGGTGGGCACGCAGACTAAATATCAAGCTAATTTAGTCTAGTGTGCTGGTGAAGGGGAGGTCGGGGATTGAATCCAGGCTGGGGTTCACTTATGTGGGGTTTTTGTTCTTCGGGTAAATTTCCTTTACGCTTTACTTTCTTCATCCTTATCCCATCATCGTAGTTAAAATTCAAATATAGCCTTCTTCTGCGGCCGCATGGTCTAAGGCACTACTCTCACATTAAACTAGACTGCCATGACGGGGATATTGTGGTTCGATACCAGTGGGTATACTGAGGGTAGTTTTTCCTAAATGGCTTTCCATCTTATCTCTCTCTTCTTTTTCCCCACGTAAATGCGGATACACCTTATCCAAATTACACCCTCCGAGATTCGAACCTCATTTCTACCTACTAGCGTAATAGTGCATAAGCGACATCCTGAACAGTAGTAAGACGTGGTGCTATTTTAATGCTAATAACCTGAACAGGGAACAGGTAGTAAGAAGCGAAACGAAAAAAAAAAATTAATTCATTTCTGGTTATCTTGCACTTTATTTTTCTATCTCCTTAATGCTGTCGGAAGGCTGGTTACTATCAGCCGGGCCATTAGACAACTTATTGGGCAGGACCAGTTATTTCGAGTGTTGGTGAATAGAACCTGTATCGTGAACACGCATGTTATCCACGGCAAGTTGCATATCTGTCACAGCTACCGGCCATACGTGTGTGTAATCACCCCGTTGCCAATTCTACAAAGTTTTAACCAGCCATTTTAGAAAGGACCTGTTCGGCACATGATCTCAGCAGGTAGCGTGTCTGCCTATACTGATACAAGGATCTCAGGTTCGATTTCTGTAATGTCTGAAAAAAAAAGTATCGTTGGTGAAATTGGGGTTTCCTCTTTCACGGTGGTGAATTAACGTTCGGGAACTGGGTGATGTGTCTGTTCTAGAAATAATTATGCTGAAATTATCAGAAATATTGCGTTAAATATAGGCATATCCTATAATAATGGTGGTAAAAACTCTTTATTGTGTTCAATTTTCTGTAATTTAAAGAATCAAGGGAAAACTATTTATATCATCAGATATTGATTGTCCAACGTCTTAGATCAGTCGGTAGCATGTCTTCCTACTGTGCCAATGGATCCTGAGTACGATTCCCGACAAATTCAAAAAAATTATAATTGGTGAAATGTGGGTTTCCCTTCACAGTGAGACACTTGTGGCCGGAGATGGAAGTTGTATCTTTTCTAGATTTAAAATAGTCGTGTGTTGATAAAATAATTCGGTTCATAAAGTTCAATTTAAATACACCAAATAAATAAATAAAAAAATTGCCCACACGTGTTCTTACAAATCAAATGTTAACATTATTTTCAAACAATTTATTATAATTAGTAGACTATGTGGGATACTAAAGAGCTATTGGTGGCTTTATCTAAGGAGTAGGAATAAGGAGGAATATTTTAGAGAAAGCCTACCTACGTTCATTTGGAGAGTGGATAGAGAAATCATCTCCAGTGCATTTTGATAAGATTGAACAACTGTAAACTGAGTGTTTTTGTGATCTTTAATGCCTAGGACCATTTGATACGGGCGAGGGTCTCGAATAAGCTTTGTTGGAACATGATATCCCAATAGTTTAGCTAAAAAAAAAGCTAAAAAATTAAGAAAATTATCCCTTATTGAATAATTCTGAAATAGTAAAAGCAATGTAGCTACTTGAATAAAGCTTTCCTCAGCCCGTAGCCGCAATACTCAATGCAATAGAGTCAGTAATCTTTGTTGACAAGGTTCCTAGCCATCTAGGGGTGCCTAGTGACCTTTGACGCTTCTAAAGCTCGTTCTCACTCTGAGCCAGAGCATCTTACGGGTGTCCCTGAAGCTCGTACTCATTCTGAGCCAGAGCATCTTACGGCCTTGAGTGTCCCTGAAGCTTGTACTCACTCTGAGCCAGAGCATCTTACGGGTGTCCCTGAAGCTCGTACTCACTCTGAGCCAGAGCATCTTACGGGTGTCCCTGAAGCTCGTACTCATTCTGAGCCAGAGCATCTTACGGCCTTGAGTGTCCCTGAAGCTTGTTTTCATTCTGATCAAGAACGTCTTACGGCCTTGGGTGTCCCTGAAGTTTATACTCATTCTGAGCCAGAGCATCTTACGGCCTTGAGTGTCCCTGAAGCTTGTTTTCATTCTGATCAAGAACGTCTTACGGCCTTGGGTGTCCCTGAAGTTTATACTCATTCTGAGCCAGAGCGTATTACGGCCTTGAGTGTCCCTGAAGCTTGTACTCACTCTGAGCCAGAGCGTATTACGGCCTTGAGTGTCCCTGAAGCTTGTACTCACTCTGAGCCAGAGCGTATTACGGCCTTGAGTATCCCTGAAGCTCGTACTCACTCTGAGCCAGAGCGTATTACGGCCTTGAGTGTCCCTGAAGCTTGTACTCACTCTGAGCCAGAGCGTATTACGGCCTTGAGTGTCCCTGAAGCTTGTACTCACTCTGAGCCAGAGCGTATTACGGCCTTGAGTATCCCTGAAGCTCGTACTCACTCTGAGCCAGAGCGTATTACGGCCTTGAGTGTCCCTGAAGCTTGTACTCACTCTGAGCTAGAGCGTATTACGGCCTTGAGTATCCCTGAAGCTCGTACTCACTCTGAGCCAGAGCGTATTACGGCCTTGAGTGTCCCTGAAGCTTGTACTCACTCTGAGCCAGAGCGTATTACGGCCTTGAGTGTCCCTGAAGCTCGTACTCACTCTGAGCCAGAGCGTATTACGGCCTTGGGTGTCCCTGAAGCTTGTACTCACTCTGAGCCAGAGCGTCTTACGGCCTTGAGTGTCCCTAAAGCTTGTACTCATTCTGAACCAGAGCTACTGAGGTGTGATTTCCTTCGAGTGTCAACCCGACTATTTTCACAACTGAGACTCAGCAAAACTCAGCGTTTACCGATGTACCAACATTAATGTGCAATGAGGTAGAGGCTCATCCTCCACATATCTACAATCCTTAAGGCCAAGATCAACGAGATTAGCACAGACCCTCTCTCCGAGACCGTCTCGATTTATAACGGGTGAACTTCTCGAAACACGCTGCTACCATATATTTTTGTTTTGTCACTCCGGCTAGTAGCCCGTTTGGAATTTACGTATTTGATACACTAATTAAGTGGGAATAAAGAAGAAGGTGAGAGCTTAGAGTAAATACACCCGCACTTGCACGTGATGAACCGTCTAGGGAAAATTATCCACAGTACACCCACCCGGTATTTGAGCCTTGACCTTCCCATAACCGGTAAAGAAGACTAGATGATTTTGATATGTGCCCTGCATGTCCACCTATGTAAGTTTTACCCACTCTTGAGAGCATAATCTGATGATCTAGAAGGGACCTGGAAGATCTCGGCTGTCGTTGTTCAAGTTCAAATCCTCAGACGAGAGAATTCCGGAAATCATGAGGCTGGTGTCTCTGAAGAGGAAGTCAATGTGGACCCCCTATTGCTTTGTCTTTTCCAAAATAAAACAGAAATAACTCCCAACAAATGGAATAATTTAATAAACGTGTCAATCCAAAAGGATTAAATTCCCAAGATCTTGTTGGTATTCCCTCATTTAAGTGAAAATATTAAACGAATTGCTGGTTACGTGGGCTAGGGGGTCAACCTCATCTGGTCTATTTTGTCAGTGATGGGAATGTCTGGGTTCAAACCCCGGCCAGGAATTCTGAGCATCCTTATCCTGTTTAAAAACCATACACTATCCCTCCACTCAAATGCTGGTACAGTTAATCAAAGCTCATTCCTATCTCATTAGTGCTAATATGCGGACATTACATATGACATATGATTAGTAAGATACTGTGCACAAAATTTTCTTTAAATAAATATAATAATTCAAATATAATATCTAATATATTTATTGATTAATTACGCTAATGAAATAAGGATGATCCCGGTATAATTATGTAGGAAATGCCACCTTCAGTACAACCAGCCTCCCTTTCGGCTACGTACTTAAACCACAGTGTCCGAATTTGTATAACGGCTTTGGAATATATCAGAAGCGCACAGGGTAGTTGTATTAAAAGAACACCATTGCAGAATTACAGGTATCATTAGTTTCATAAATTAGCCAATCATCAACCTAACATAAACCTAACCTAACCACTATTGTAAAGAGTAAGTGGCTTGTTCCCTGTAGTTTTATTATTTTATTGTAAATATTGTAAAGAGTAAGTGGGTTGTTTACAATACATAATTGCGATGTTGCCATAACATGCGGCTGCACGAGTTGTTTACCTCTAAAGAGACAGTTGAATTGTGGCCCACACAGTTTTAGAGCCACACACGAATTGCGGCACGAGCTGTTGACCTAACCTAATCTAACCTAACATACCTTCAATTTTTTTCTTTTTTTCAAAACCGTTGAACGACAAGAACTGTGGAAGATTGGATATTACGATGGATGTCGACATGAGACGATGATAGTTTCTATCTGAAATGTAAGACAAAATTATAGAATGCACACTGCTAATTAGGTGGACGCAACTCATACCTTTCTCTCAAGTGAGTGGGCCGCAATTCGTCCGTCTCTCTCAAAAATCCAGGCCACAACTCGTACAATATTTCAAGGTCAGGCCGCAACTAACCTACACACTGTTATGCAAATGTATTTCTCACTGTGCGCTTTTGATCCAAATATCCGTGCGCTTTTGATAGGAGGTTTCTCCCTCTGTGTGCTGTCAATATTCTTCGCTCCCGATCACCGGTAAACCGGACCAAATGAGCTAGATATCTAGACCGCGTGCCCAACTTATTGGGTAATATAATACAAGAAAATCACACTCAAGGCCGCATTACACGTAGCAGGTTGCAGCGCTGCTTTCTGACGTCGTTTTGCAGCGCTGCAAGATGATCATGTAGTATATCTAAATGATCGGTGCGCGTATCAGAAAGCTGGCAGCGCAAATATCAAACGAGTTTGATATTTTCTGATCGGACGACTGCTTTCTGCGCTGTGTAATCGCTTTCTACGCTTCCAACTTGCTTGCTTGGTTAACTGCTGAGAGACTATAGACAAGGGATGCTTATAGGTGTCTTCATTCATACGTAGATAATTTCGGAAGTCATCAACATATAATTCAGGTGAAATCGTCACAGTATGTGACAAAGTGTTCCGTTTTAACACTAGATTTAGACTCCACACACGTTTCTTTCTAAGTTTTACAACACTACGATATTTCAATTTTTGGTAGTACCCGTACAATATAATAAGCTCTTCATCTTATTGTTGTTGACGAGACATCTTTGCACAAATTGAACCAGCAAAACCAAGTGCGGACGATAAAATAACTCCCCCTCCACTGAGCGGCAAGATGATCATTCGTCAGAATGCAGTTTGTGTGTAATAGGTAGACCAAATTTGTCAGCCCGCAGCGCTGCAAAACGATGTCAGAAAGCAGCGTTGCAACCTGCTACGTGTAATGTGGCCATAAAGCTCGCAAGTAAAAGAAAAATATGTTGTGCTTATTAAATATAGTTTTTTAAATTACGTCCAACACCAAAGTAATTATCAACTTAATCTAAAGTTCAGGGATGATAAAGGTAGTTTTAGATTAAGTACACCCCCATTAGTGGGGAGGGTAAAAGAAAAAATCACACTGGTAAATCCCATGTGCAAAACTACCCCCAGTTCACCATTCGGAACTCGAAATTCGATTCCCTTGCCAGTGAAAATTCAACTTATTGTGAGCCTAGTACTTTAGACCAATGAAGGTACAATAATACCATAAAATAAATAAACCATTTAAAAATACATATATACATAGGCCCCCTACATATAAAGCTATTTTAAAAAACTAAACATGAATGTAATAAAACATTAAGTTTAAATATGGGTAAGCTTGGAAATATTTGAGATTGTGATCAGAAATTTAACGAGTTGTTGGTGAAAACTAGGTCAAATCCAACGAAGCGTGAACTTGAATCCATGTGACACTTCCTCTTCCATACGTGAAAAAAATATATATATGTTGCAACAAAAAGATTCTTCGTAATTATCCGTCTCTGACCAAAAATTGGGCAGTGGATATTAAACGTAAATAACAAGCCACAACCAAACGTGAATAATTTCCTTAAGAGTGCTTCCAAGTGTAGTGGAAAATGCTGCTTCTGAATCACAAACGTTCATTTTGATGATTAGATAAGATTGTTTCAGTCATAATAATAGAGTTGGTATATGTATGTAATCTTGTACTGAGTTTAATGATACAATCATTGATAATAATATGGCATGGTTAATTCATATTTAAAGTTAAGAAAATTGAGCACTTGTTGAATGAGTATTATTTAATTATTACGTTTAGTACAAAGGTTATGAATGGATTAAGTTAAGGGATAGAGAGGGGTAAGGGAGCTTAGAAGAAGAAGAAGTGCACCTGCATTAGCGTGGAGAAAGGATAGAAAAACCATAGTAACAAATCACATGGGAAAACCACCCTTATTGTAATTGGTTTAGAATCGACAATCGCCACAGACAATTATGTCCATCTCAACACTGACGCCTTAGGCCGAGTAGCCAACGGTACAGCTTTTAAGTTATGTATTTATTGTAAGATCAGTGTACTCACTGGGAAAGACGTCGATAAAGGCGTCAGTCTTATTCATTATATTTCGCCGGTGACAGAAGTGTTTAGGGTCGAATCCCAGCTGAATATTCTGATGTGATTTCTCTAAATCAGTTGACGCCATCATTTTCATCTATATATAGGTGCATTTCCTTTAACTTTAATCTATTTAGCTCCTATTCCACTGGTGTAAATATGTGGATAGCCCAGAATGGTATTGAGATGGTGCGCACACAACTACCCTGGAAGGTGGCACGCTCACCTTCCATGATTCCATTATGAATTAGTTTATAATATAGGGCCATGGTGTGATCCTTCAAGAATAAGCTACCTTTCAGGATAAATGAAGTTTACATTATTATTATTATTTTGTAGTGTGTAAGTTTACCCTTGGTTTACCCTCAAAGTTGCTAAGATTACCTTTAATTATTACATTATGGTCCAGCTTAAAAGAGATGGTGTAGTCCATTAAGTCAAAACTGCCACCTTTTCAAGATTAAAAAAAGTGTACAAATAGCACACACCCAGAAGAGTCTAAATATACTAATAATACGTCTTTATTATTGTCATAGAACACTTTTGATCAACGAAATCGTTTGTAATCGATATTATAGAACTAGATGACCTTGGAACACTTAATGTATCTCGATACTTTTTTTGGTTATAAACACTATGGCCCCATTTGAACAATCCTCAACACGTAATGTTAACATCCTGTAGTGTAAGTACACTACTTAAATTGCATATCGGTATATAATTGTAATTTAAAACATCATTAAAAGCGAGACGTGATTATTTTACAAACCCATTTTTTTATGTGCGTGAGCTAGATATTTTTTTAGCCAACTCCATTGTGTTATGGGACTCCGGGCCACATCACTCCATATACTGTAGACTGACCTCCAACTATATTCTGGTTCAACTGAAACTAATTTACACATTTACAATTCATAAAGGGTCAATTTTCGTACTAGCCTCCTAAATAGCATGTTACTACCTGCCCCAGTGGTTATAAGATATAAATATCAAACATATTTATTCTTGTTTACTAGGAACAGAAATGTCGGGACTCAAATTACGAACGGGTGTACTGATGGTAGTTTTTTCCTGAATGGTTACCCATTTTTCCTCTACGCAATTGGGGTACATTTCCTCTAAACTCTATCTTCATCTCTACCCATTAACGTAATTAACACTATAATACTTCACCTCTGACAAGATGTGTATTAATCACAACTTGTGAATGTGAGGAATGCCAGGACTCCACCGTGGTTCGGATTCCACGTTAAACTGTAGGTCCTCCATTTCATCTCACAATCACCCTACCATTACACATTAGCGTAAGTGCGTATAACCCGAACGGGTAGTAAGACGCGGTGCTAATAATAATAATAATAACACTATAATATGTGTATAGCCCGACCTAGTGGTAAGACACTGCTGGGGGGGAAATAAATCCTAAAAGTCTCTAGAGTTAGCTTGTTCGAAATATTTGAAAATTTGGTTTGGGAAAGTCTGTAGGTTTGACTCAATCTTGAAAAAGCTATATGGATTTAACAATATTAACTCTAATATCAGCTAAATTTAAAAGGGTCAAATTGAGGAAGGTAGTTTAAAGAAAGTGCATCTGCATTAATTTAGAGTGGAGATGGAAATTCATAGTGAAATAAATCAAATGTATAAAATAACCCCCCAGTACGCCCGGTTGAAGTTCGAACCTTGACCTTAAACCATGATACCAGGTTAGGATTTGAACCCTGACCCTGACATTACCGGCAATCCAGTCTCCTGTGAGCCTGACTTCTTAGACAACTCGACTGTTAAAGCATATTTTCCACATATTTTTTCCAAGCTTATGAAATTGTATTTCATCCGATATACTCTTCTCTCCCCTGAAACTTTGTTTAAGGTGTCTATACCATATAGATTGAAGATATCACTGAAAATGACAGTATCAAGGAGAGAAGAAGGCAGAATTTAAAGTAGGTGCGAACATATGTGTGGTTGAACTGTGGGAAACAGTATAGGGGGGGGGGGGATACTTTAGTACAGGGTTCCCCAACCCTATGCCCGCGGGCGCCATGGCGCCCGCCGAGCCTTTTGCGTCTGCCCGCCACTTTTTGACCACAGGTGCATAGTTATTTACTAATAATATTAATCTGTCACTTTTCTGACAAAAATCAAGTTTGTGCTTATCTCCAGATATGCTGTTCTCAAGGAGTTGGTGATTTAAAGCCCTCCCTTTATCCAATCCATCCCTTTCAGTTCTCTTTCTTTGCCGGCTCATTTTCAAAGTGTACTTTATTATTTGGAACTACCATTCTACACACTAATACCATGCTAATACTTCCTATTTCCTTTGTAAATATCTTGACATGGGTCTACCCAGCTTTGTTGCCTGAATAAACACAGAATAAACATATATTTTTAAAATGTACCTAAGCACCAAAATGGTGGTAAGTATTTAAATATTTCCTTGGTCTTGGTTTTGGTCTTGTTAAAATCGTAAATAAAGCAGTATTATTTTTTATTTATTGACATTGACTTTTGGTTTGGTGAAAATTGTTTCAATTGTTTTAACTGGTTTTGGGATAACTTTGCATGCGTACCATTTGCGTTATTTTATATATATATATATTTCTAAACATATATATATATATTTATTATAAACTCATAATTTTTTTTAATAATATGTATTAGTGTGTGTGTTATTTGCATTAAGAATTATGTTCGGCTATAAATTTAGTTGAAAAATTGATTGGTGCCCGCCGCACTACCGTTAGTTTTGAATGTTCTCTAAGGTACAAAAAGGTTGGGGACCTCTGCTTTAGTACATCCAGTCAGGATTCAAACTTGGTCTAGTGGTGATTATTATCTTACGCGTGTGAGCTATATTCTTTATTGCCCGCATCGGTGAGCCAGTGGACTAGATCTCAGGTTTGTCAATCCTGATTTACCGTTGGCAGGGGATTTAGGGGCGTTATGAATCCCGGCTGTATATACTGAGGGTGGTTTTCATTAGATGGTTTCCCAAGATTTATCTACGTGAATGCAGTTACAATATTCTAAATTCTCTTCTCCCAATCCCGACCCTATTAACATCATCAAATGCGGATAGCCCGTACGGTTAGTAATATGTGGTAAAAAGAGAAATCTCGAATACATGATTTTGATCCCTACAACCTTGTCGGATCTTATTAAACGAATGTGGCAGTTGTATTTAGTAATTGAGAGATATGAATATAATAATGTATTGTCATTACAGCTGTCAAAATTGACTCGCCAGGTCTATCATTCCATGACTTTAAGTGTGAATATGGGTAATTACATCTAGTAACATTTACCAATGTCAACAAAGACCCAATCACTCGTTAAAGAGTAATTCACAGTCAATATATATTGAAAAAAAAACACTAATGTATTCAATAAAAAATTCCTGTGGACAAGCGGACATTCCAACCATCCAATGGACTAGACTCGATCCTCCATCCGGTTCATCCATCAGGAACGAATTCGGGTTCATTCCTACCTTTCTCTTGACCTAATTGTCAGCGTTTCACTGTCACCCTTCAAACCGGACCCTTGGGGCTAGTTGGAAAGTAAATCAGATTCCGTTGCAGGGATTCAAAGGCGTGACAACTACATAAGGAGTCTATAAGGTTTATTATTCTATTAATGCCCTTTGGCCCAAGGTCGTTTTACTGCTAGCTGCTTGGAGCGTTTCACTCACTAGCCCCATGGCTTCTTTGGTGCTGACTGACAGTTCACAGCTGACAGTTGACAGCTGACAGTCAACATTTAGGTATATTAAGAATTAATAGCCAAAGCTATTATTTATGCTTATTAGTGGGGATTACTCCACCTAGATATCATATTCTGAAAATTGAAAAATGACACCTGGACACGGGAATCGAACCCGGGACCTCTGGCTTAGTACGCCAATGCTCAGTGGTAGAGCATTGGCGTACTAAGCCAGAGGTCCCGGGTTCGATTCCCGTGTCCAGGTGTCATTTTTCAATTTTCAGAATATTTAGGTATATACCTAAATTTTGTCTTGTCAGAAGTGACAGCTGCTAAACACATGTTTTTTTGGTTTATTTTTTTTTCCGGTCATATGGTTCGGCGTAGGGATACATAATTTGGTCTGGTAGCTTTTCAAAGCCGTCAGCTGCCAGTCAGCACCAAAGAAGCCATGGGGCTACTGTACCTTTGCTTTGTGTCTTATCTGAGAGACAACTGTTAACATAAGGATATTGTGAGAGTATCACCTTTTGCCTCGCACTCATCAACTCCCCTTTCCGCCTGTCTGTCTATCTGTTTGGTATATACGTATACAAGGGAAAGGTACATATTATCGTCCACCTTTTAGTTTTATCTCTGAATAAAATATACACAAATTGAAGGAAAACTGAACCAAGAACATATTGTGATGTAGCTCTATAAGTCTGTTTGAAAAGAAACAATGCATTTAAAAATTAAACTTTTGAGACAATATTTTTCAAATTTAAAATAAAATGAAGTAATGGACGAAATTAAGAACCAGGGGATCGTAAAGGTAGGATGGAAAGGTACGCGAGGAAAAAAGCCAGTGTGTTTGCAATTTTTATTGCAAAACTTTTTTTCGCCAAAATAAATCAAATATTGCTTCAGTACAAACATCTATGAAGGGTGTTTTTTTTTTAATTTAATTTTTAGCACCGCGTCTTACTACCCGTTCGGGTTATACGCTTAACTAATTACACTAATGGATTAGGAATTGGGAAGGTTGAATATAGGGGAAGTGAACCCGCATTTGCGTGGAGGGAGAGTGGAAAACCATTTAGGAAAAACCACCCCCAGTTCACCCGATCGAGATTCGAACCTCGATCTCCCCGTCCTCGGTGGTCTGGCTCAACACGACTGGCGCGTTAGCCAACTACGCCACCGAGGCGGGTTATGAAGGGTGTTCTGGAATTTAATGACTTTTTCTCTTCGTTTGAAAAAAGTTTGTTAGATAATGGCACCATGCTCATGACAGATATTCAAGAAGCATTTATATCAACACGTCAAGAAAATTAAACTCTATGTTCGAACTGGAGCAATATTTTTTTTTATTTTGGCCAAAAAAGTTTTGCTATAAAAACTGCAAAAAACCTTGGCCTTTTCTCGCATCACCTACATCTCCACTCACAGTGCTAACATAATAATTAAACAAAAAGTTAAAACACTTATTCTATTGTGAACTTTAAATATTAGGATACAATGAAGAAGTTACTAAAAATATATATATGTTAAGCCATCCAAACAGTGAGAGAAAACAAGGAAACTCTTATCTCTATGTAGGCCTACTCCTGCACAGTGCTCAAAACAGGAATTTGGTTCACTTGACCCATTTGTCAACACTTTTGTACATTTAAAAGAGATTCCAAAGGTATAAGCACCAAACTTCATCTTCACTGACATTATCAGCGGTGATCAACGGTATAAGCACCAAACTTCATCTTCACTGGCATTATCAGCGGTGATAAACGGTATGAGCACCAAACTTCATCTTCACTGACATTATCAGTGGTGATCAACGGTATGAGCACCAAACTTCATCTTCACTGACATTATCAGCGGTGATCAACGGTATGAGCACCAAACTTCATCTTCACTGACATTATCAGCGGTGATAAACGGTATGAGCACCAAACTTCATCTTCACTGACATTATCAGCGGTGATAAACGGTATGAGCACTAAACTTCATCTTCACTGACATCAGTGGTGATAAACGGTATGAGCACCAAACTTCATCTTCACTGACATTATCAGCGGTGATCAACGGTATGAGCACCAAACTTCATCTTCACTGACATTATCAGCGGTGATAAACGGTATGAGCACCAAACTTCATCTTCACTGACATTATCAGCGGTGATAAACGGTATGAGCACTAAACTTCATCTTCACTGACATTATCAGCGGTGATAAACGGTATGAGCACTAAACTTCATCTTCACTGACATTATCAGCGGTGATCAACGGTATGAGCACCAAACTTCATCTTCACTGACATTATCAGCGGTGATCAACGGTATGAGCACCAAACTTCATCTTCACTGACATTATCAGCGGTGATCAACGGTATGAGCACCAAACTTCATCTTCACTGACATTATCAGTGGTGATCAACGGTATGAGCACCAAACTTCATCTCACTGACATTATATCAGCAGTGATCAACGCTGCTTTGTTATAATACTCTGTAGAAGAATTAGATGATCAAAAGGCGATCCTTTGTGTATGTGTTTTGTTTAGTCAAACTTTACATTTTCATTGAATGTCCTGATGGAGTTTATTTATGTACGGAGATCCTATAATGAATAGCAGAGCCAGGACGAGATGAGTCAGCGTCTGTTGCGAAGTATTTTCTAATTGAAGGATTATAACTTATGTCAATTGACCTCAAAACTAAGGCATTGTCCCAAGACTTGCGTTTTATGTTAGCTTTTGGCTCCATTGCAATAGACTGTCGAAAATTAAAAGTTACTCCACAAGTATCTGTGGTCCCAAATGCCGTCCAGTATATAATATTAAGAACCCCATATGGGAAGATAGCAATTAGGAGCTATCCTACATTCAAAATTGCGCCTAATTTAGAGTAATCGTATAGGAAATACATGAATGGAAGTATTAAATAACTACTATAGCTGCTAAAAGGTTTTTTTGCCTGAAAATAGTAATAGGTACTTATCTTTATCTATGAAAAACTATTTTTTCTGTCATGTTCCCAAAAACTTGGACTTCAGTTATTTCTCTGATTGATGGTAAAATCTGTTCTAACAATAAAAACCACTAGACTATAATATAGGTATAACTGAGCGGAAATGTATCCATTTGCGTGGAGTTAGAGTGGTAAACCACAGGAAATAAACTCTCATTACACCCGGCCTATATTCGAACTCCGATCTCTCCGTCACCGACAAACCAGACATAGCCAAACAGACACCTTTGTCTGTATGCCTCACCTGCATTTATTTCAAAATATTTATTGATTTTCGCTCAATCAGTTGAGATACCTATCAAATCCTTTTCAATCAAAGTGTTTACGACCACTTTTTACTAGACTATTATTGTACACTATTGTTCCGATCACATTTCTTGGGAAAAGTTGTTGTCTACGAACTGGCTCTGTAAATAGAAATAAATCTCATTCGACGTGGCTCTTCTAGGAAACAGGTTACGAAAGGTGGATGTGTGATGCAACCCTAATTAAGTTCACATAATGATAAACATCACATGCTTTCGCGAATTCCCTTACAATCCACAGTTGACGTATGCGTTTGTGAATTGATTATTAATTCTAGGTACTGCATATTAGATACAGTAGAAAATTAACAATGCTCAGGTACAATTAAATATAGATATTTTCAAACTTAATTAAAATCGTATTCGTAATTAATCGTGTTCACATTCAACACAAACCTTATGTGAATACAACTTTTAAATTTGGGTAAAATCCATGTAGATTTACGGTGATATTTATGAAAGTTTTGCATCACAATCTAGTTATTTATTTATTCAAATTATTTAAAGTGCATTTTCCGAGCCAATATATTATATTATCACACGCCTGATAGACTAAATTAATTATAGAACAGGTATAACACAGTCCCCCGGCCGTTAATTCATCACTTCAAAAGAAAGAGGCCCTAATTTCACTATTAATTATTTTTTTTATAAATCATCCACACCAAGAATCAAATTCGTGATTTTAAATTTCCGTAAACAGATGCACTGATATTGGATTTTATTCATGTAAGAAATTTTTCAGAATAAAAAGGTATTTCTCTTACCGTTTTCCCTTTCAAAGCCATACAATACATCAAACCAATATGCATTTAACATTCCCTAACACTTCAAGCCATTTCCTCTTTTGTGTGTATATGACTGTACCCCTATGAACACCCCATCCCCCCCACCACTCAAAGTGGTACCTACTATGAAGTGCATCCTCAACAGGAAACCAAATGTATTGACTCTTCTGTATATAATATAAAATACAGCCTAGTCCCGATTACTCAAGTTGGGTATTAAATTTGTACAAATGCTAGCAGTGGCTTGGTGCTTATTTAATTTTAAGGAAACAGTCTACTTGATGGGGTAGTTATTCACATTGTCATATTATATATTATGGGAATGGCAACAATCCCCTTTCTAAATTACAAAAAAAAAACCTAACAATTGATAATGTTCTCTTGCTATCAAAAACAATGTATTTGGTTTAAGAATATCTATATCTAGTTCCCTATAGCTATCCAAATTGTGAATAATTTTGTTTGCGTGAAACTTAGTTGGAAATGTGCTAGTTTCATGGTATTTATAACTCAAAATCTAAACTCTCTTACCTATGCGTATAACCCGGATGGTTAGTAATAAGCACTGCCAAAAAAATCTTGGTTTGTAACTTTCGTCTTAATATTCGTGTAAAGCAGATCCATATTGTCGTTAAGCGTTGTTTTAAAATAGTAAAACAGTCTGTGCTTAAATGGTGTGGATTTTAGAAGATAAACCCGCCTCTTTGGCGTAGTTGGATAACGCGCTAGTTTCGTGTTGAGCTAGACTGCCGAATACGGGGAGATCGAGGTTCGAATCTCGCTCGGGTGAACTGGCTGAAGAGGGGGTTTTCCTAAATGGTTTTTCCAATCTCCCTCCATGAAAATTGATGAAAATGAAATCTTTATTCAACCCTCCCAATTCCTAACCCATTAGTGTAATTAGTACATAAGTGTATAAACCGAACGGGTAGTAAGACGTGGTGCTAAATATAGTAGAATATAGAAACGCAAGCAATGAGACTCAACTTCACCTCACTTATCGCTGATAGGCAGTTCTGACAAACACTACATTTATGTCAACGTTGATAGAATGTAGGTCTTAATATTGTATTAGCAATGATTATACCTATAAAAAACCCACCGCTGTAGATCACAATCATGACTTTACATATTATGAATATATTACAGTAGTTCTAGTAAATTTTGTAACTCTCAGCAAATACTTTCCTTATAATCGTGTCTCTGATATAATATACCTGTCTCAATATTATTATTATTATTATTATTATTATTATATTATTATTATTATTATTATTATTATTAATACATGCATTGGTGGACACGTGGTATAAAACATCAAACTCATCTGGTCTTGTTCACTGGTGATAGGGAGGTCAGGGCTTGAATCCTGGGACAGAGGTTCTGAAGGTGGTTTCCTTAAAATATAATCCAATCCCTCCACACGCAAATGAGGGTACATTCACTTTAAATATTTCCCTCACTGTCCCTAGCCCCCATTGTAAATAAGCTTATAGCTTAGATGGGTAATAAGACGTGGTGTACAAAAGAGGCTTAATTTTTAGAACTCAAGAATTGTTTTGTTTCTAAAATGGTACATAATGAGATTTATTTAAAAAGTTTATATAATAAAACACCAGGCTGTGCTAGACTCGCACTGCACTTAGTCGCCGTTGATGAGGAGGCCGGTATTTGAATCCTGATCAAGCAATAAATGACTGGTGCTGAAGATGATGCTATGCCATCATATCAACGTATTTGGCTTACAATTTCGTCAACTTACAAAAAGGAGAAGGGCTTAAAATAACAGACAAAAAAGATTACTTTTAGAAATCTATTTAATTAAATATATTTATCACATCTTCTAATATAAGTACATACATAACTTAACTATCGACCTGAAAAATTGTATACTCCTTGTAAAAAAATCAATTTTTCCATTCAACTACATATAGCTTAATATAATTAATGCAATATCAAATTTTATAGTATGTGATCAATTTACTGTTTTAATTTTACCGCTTTTATTGACATTTTATAAAATTAAAATTTGTATAGTTATTTAAATTGTTAGACTTATATATTAATTTCTTACATAACCTTACATTTTGCGATCTAATTTACATGCATGACCATCCATAGGATAGTAATATTTTAATTTATTATTCATGGTAAAAATATTGGTAAATTTTTAATAGCCCCATCTATTCATATTCATATTTTTCAAATATTAACCTTGTATATTTTTATAAGCAGGCTTATTATACCTTTTGACTAATTGACACGGTGCAACAGTGCAATACAAATCTTGACTACCATTAATTTAAATTCACTCGTTATTGACTTCAAAAAATATATGTCAAGTGTTATTTTATAAGTATTCATAATATCTAACAAAAGTGACCGTTGTCAAAATAGCCATTAGTAACTATTATAGTTGTCAGAGAAGGCTCTTCTTATGAAAATTGGACTGTAGTTTGAAGGACCCAATCATATCGATTTACTTTTTTTGAGAGGGGGTAAGATCGATGGTCACATTTTTAAATCTGATTATTGATTTTAGATCATCTCTTTATTTTCCAAGTTCGAGGTTATCCAATGTAAAACTGGTTTATTTACCTGTAACTAATTGGGATATTAACTGTCTGTTGTCTGGCTGCTGTATTTATCCTAAAATTAAATGACTAGTAATATGCACAGTGAGAAAATGGGGAGGGTAATTTAAAACAATGATGTTCTTCGATCTAATTAATATAAATGCAAATTTGCTATCGGCTAGCTGTCAATGCTTTTATATATTAATGGTTTTTTTTTAAATTAAATCTAGCACCAGAATTATTAACGGCCTGGTCTCAGGGCTTTGGACGATGAAGGTAATTTTAGATTAAGTTCACCAGCATTAGCGTGAAAATTGGTGGAGCAAATCCCAATGTTAAGTCATATGTAGAAAACCACCTCTCGTGCACCCAGCCTAGTTTCAAACCTTGACCTACACGTCATCGGCAAACTAGTATATTGCGAGCCCTACGCTATAAACCATGTGGCCACATATTCGGGAAATATTTCTGTCGATCTTGAGTGAAATCATGTCCCAGTTTTGATAGTGATATTTTAGTGACCGCATCTCTCCAATTCCGCAACAGCGATTGCTAACAGTGTAAGAGAGATTGCAATAGTGAACATAAGAAAAAAAGATTCGTGTTCTTAAAGAGGTAGTCTATGTGCTGAAAACGTATTGAATGATATAAATAATAAGAAAATAGGTCCTCAACACCGTTTTAGGTCAACCTCGGTGGCCTTGGGGTTAATTGTTCGCTCCAGGACACGATGTTAATGGGTTTAAACCCAGCCGAGGTCGACAAATTTTTCTTAAACTATGAAAAGTCCGTACCTTTAGAGTAAAAATAACATTTTATTAACTCACATCATACAATAAATATAACTATTTCGATGTAGTGAATCACTTTTTCCCTATCTTTTACACCATTCTCTTTACCACACCCAAAACATTTGATTTACAAGAATGCAAAAGCCTGCATTTTGTGTGTGTGTGAACACATGTTATTAACATTATTATTACTAAGCCACCCTGCGCATTATTTGTTGCCATAACATATAATTGCAATACATGAAGTTACTCTTGTCAGCATGTTCCGCTGTTACGTAAAGAAAAAAAATCACAAACATTACTTCGTAATATTAGCCTACAGACTTTGCTTCCACTTGCACTTTTCCAAATAATTGCTACACAAACCAAGCATTTGTTTTATTTAGTCTCTCTCTCTCTCTCTCTCTCATGATTATACGGGACCCCATTTCGAAACTTGTTTTGTTTTATTAACTTATCTTTCGATGTCATGCAGGTGTCTGTCTGTATAGATTTTTTTTTATTCAGAGAAAGGTGTTTTTAAAAAGAGTAGTAGTGGGAGGAAATGAAGTTTTATTGAGGGAGGGAGGAGGGGTTTAAGAGAAGGAGGGTTGGGGAGGGGGGGAGAAAGCAGGATCTAGAATCGTACTCCCCCTATAATCGATCTAGCGCCCCCCTTCTTCTGAGAGAGAAAAAAAAGTCCCGATAAATTTATTGCTACTTCTCCAGAAGAAGTGATATGACCTTGTCAAGTACGTTAGGCGCTGGAAGATGTAGTGTGGATATGTGGTGCGATAAAATCGATTAAGTGGACTTTGACCGATGATTTTCATATCGAAGTTTCTTAGTATCAACATGATATATTTTTTTCAAGTGTTAACTGGTGTCTTTAGTGTTCTAGGAAACAAAGTTAACTCGTTAGCTCAAATCAGCTCTACATTTTATGGAACGAGGTGAGTATTTAGCTTTGAATTACTGTCTATATAGTGTCGACATAAGGCTGATACTGAGGGTCTATGTTTTGTTGGTTCATTTATCCTCCCAACCCCCTCTTAGTAAGTATTATTGGTGACCTGGTGGTCTAGGGGTAAGGTGTCGGACTTCTGTGCTGAGGGTCCGGGGTTCAATCCTCGGTCCCGGCACAGATTTATCTGATTGCCAAACCCCTCCTTTACCTCTTACAAGATGTGTATTAATCACAACTTGTGAATGTGAGGAATGCCAGGCCTCCACCGTGGTTCGGATTCCACGTTAAACTGTAGGTCCTCCATTTCATCTCACAATCACCCTACCATTACATTACACATTAGTATAAGTGCGTATAACCCGAACGGGTAGTAAGACGCGGTGCTAATAATAATAATAATAGTAAGTATTATTAAGGTGGGATGGAAGCATATGCGAGGAAAAGGCAGTGTTTTTGAAGTTTTTATGGCAAAATATTTTTTGGCCAAAATAAATAAAATATTGCTCCAGTACAAACATGGAATTTAATTTTCTTCAGATAATGACCTCAACAGTTCTTGAATTCTTGTTAAGGGTGTCCAGGAATTTAATAGCAACTTTGTATCTTAATTTAATAAGTTTCTCATCTAATGCCGCTATGTTTATGATGGATATTCAGGAACTGTTGATATCAACATGTGAAAAAAAATTAAGCTGCATATTTGTAATGGAGCAACATTTTATTTATTTTAGCTAAAAAAAGTTTTGTCATAAAAACTGCAAAAACGCTGGCCTTTTCTTGCGTCCCCTTCCATCCCACCTTAATGATTTTTTTAACTATCATCAATGCATAAGTTAGAAGCTTATTGGAGTCTTAAAAAATCTATAACAGTTTTAACCCCAATTATATATTTTTTCAAACAATAAATTATTTCAAGAGGGATTAATTGTTGAAAACTTTCCTTTCCATCTCCTGTTGAGATACTCACACGGACCACCTTTCCACTAAAGAAGGAATCTGCCTCAAGTTTAGCACGCTTTAAGTGAAAGTGTGTCTTAATTTTGATGCTCATTTGTCTGTTACTGTAATGTGTTATTTTAACCATGTTATCAAAACAAAATGTGTTGATGAACTATACTATGATTTTTTGTAAAAGAGGTTTCATATTATAAGAGATCCCATTAATGAAAATAATATATTTTTTAGATCTTAATAAATATAATCTACTTATATTTTAAATTATTTAAGACTAGATGTTATTTAAAACTAAGAGAATATTAATAAAATAATGCTTCATTAATTTTTTTTATAATTCCCTAAACTTCCTTGTGGCCACTTGGTTTAAGGTGATATATACTCATTGCACTTTGTCACTCACTGTTTACGGGAAGGTTGGGTTTCGAATTCCAGCCAGTAGCATAGAGGGTTGAGGAGGGTATTGGAGTAGAATGAGGGAGGCACTTACTGGATATATCCCGGAGGTTCTCCTATACCCTCTTTCAATACTGATACTTATACATTTATTTTTATGATTATTCTGATTATCTTTACCAATCGCATTAATTAAAGAATAACCCCGGTTTAGAAATTACCAACAAAAAAAATCTTGCTTAAAATATAGGTCAAATATGTCAATCATTATTTAAACTGGCCTTGAGTTGTTTTTTTAAAAATTTGCATAGATTTGGTTTCGAAGCAAAATTTAATGTTCACTACTAACATAGAGTCAAAACTAAAACTCATTTAAGTCTTTAAGTAAATTATCACCCCATAGCTGGCCATTGCGATACCGTCACTCAGCTTATCAAATTGCTGACAGGGGTCCTTGACGGCCAAGCACTTAAGGCTGTGTCTGATAAAGATCGTGTACAGAAGGTCTTGGGAACGCTAATAGCTAGTTCGTTTACAATAAAGTAGTACACAATTCTAGATTTGTGACTAAAGATAGAATGAGTTGTAGTCCAATTAATAAAACACGTGTGTTTTAATTTATTTAATTAAGTATCGAATATTGAGCTAAAAGATCACCCGCACTCGTGGGCACGTGGATCAGTAACGTGGGTTAAGGTATCAACCTCACATGGTCTGATCGGGAGATCGGGGATTGAATACATACTGGGTGTGCTGTGGGTGAAGTTTCCAACATTATTTTACACCCTCCCTCCACGCAAAGTCGGATAGGTTTCTTCTAACAAAAATTAAATATATTCATTGCAACACTATTTGTTGTAAAAAAATATCTTGGACGGGTGAAAAAAAACATAGTGCAAAAAAGAAGTAATTTTATTCTTAACCGGTTTTCCGGTAACGGGGAAGTTCAGGGCTCAAATATATATCGGGTGTACTAAGGGGTTGTCTACTCTATCTCTATAGATATATATCTATATATATATATATACGCAAATGTGAGTACATTTCATTGAGTATCATTTTCGTCCACACCACATTAGTGTAGATTTGTGGATAGCCCGGATGGCTAGTAAAACTTGGGAAATGCACACAAATACAAATAAACAAGTAGTAATAATGTAGAGAACTGCTTCAATTAAAATATTTAAATATAGAAAAATTTTAAATTTAGGTTATTATTGACGTTTCATTTTGTTCAGTAAAAATAATCATTAGGTCCCACCGCTCCAACTCGTTGATATATTGTATGTTTAAAAATGTATTATTTAATATTAAATTAAGAAAACATAAAAAGATTAATATTTAAAAAAGCTCTCAATCTGGCTATGAGACAGGAGTAAAAAAACACTTATTTTTGATTGTGTTTAATTTTCAAGTAGCAAAAATTGATGTGCCGTATTATAAAAAATGCATGTCAAATATAATTTTAACTTAGCATGGTCATATTTAAAATATTCTCACCCAACCTTACCATATCTAAATTAATAGCATCTAACCTAGCCTTAACTAAACAACCCACCCTAACTAACGTAACATACCAAAAGTTACTTTAGCTGACCTTTTATAGCCCTACCCTAGCTAACCTTACCTAACCTAATTACTAGTATACCCAGAGTTTAGGCCTATACAATTTTTATTTTTTATTTATTTAGCAACGCGTCTTACTAACCGTTCGGGTTATATGCTTAAGTACTAGTTACGCTAATGTATTAGTAATCGGGAAGGTTGAATTTAAAGGAAGCGAACCCACATTTGCGTGGAGTGAGAGTAGAAAACCATTTAGGGAAACCCACCTCCAGTTCCCCCGACTGAGATTCGAGCCTCGATCTCCCAATCCTCAGCAGTCTAGCTCAACACGAAACTAGCGTGTTAGCCAACTACGCCACCGAGGCGGGTCGTATACAATTAAATTCTTTGATAATTAGAACTAGCACAAAAGCACACAAGCTATAGTCATCGATAAAATATTGGCAATATAATAAAGAGAGAAAAACTTATAATTCCATTGGTTTCATGGGCAGAAGCAAATACGTCATTTTTTGAGCATATTGTACATATGTCTATAAGGGAATATTCTATAGTTTGGCAAAAGCAGATATATCAATAGAATAAAATACATAGAATAATATTTGGGTTAAATAACATATTTGAGTGTGCATTAAATACCCCTAGTTGACATAGCTTTGACATATACACAATATACTCAAAAAGTGACATACAATAGGTTCGTGACTATCCGGCCTTAGGTGGCGGTTGGCCGGTCCGGATAGCAAAAAAAACTGGATAAGCCTGATCTTGAGGGTCCAGTCCCCTACAGTATATTTTCCGACTCGTAGCATCAAACATTTTTTTTTGTTGATTCTTCAGAATCCAGCCTTTTTTATAGCGCAAAGTTTTTTCTCCATCTTTACCACCACTTTCTTCCGTTTTTCACTCATATTTAACTTTCAAACGAAATTACTTTACAATAATAAAGAACGTATTCACAACTGATCATAAAACACAAGAATATAAATAAAAAGTGAACAGCGTGCAAACAACCCGATCGAGTAAGATAAATTTTGCTAACCGAGTATTGTGAATGTACAATACTATAGAGTCATACTTTACATGTACAGACATGCAAAGATATGCGCGCACAGCTAAAGCCATCTCTCAGTCCATACAGCGTTCCAAACATCCTGTGCTTGTATTGTGGGAATAGGCGCTTCTTTTTAAGGCGCTTACAGTTGAAAAGTACTGTACAATATTAAAATCAACAGTTTTATAGACTTGATTTGTAGGTCCAAATCACTGTAGTATAACACAGTACTGTAATTACGTTTGAGCCCCGGCCGGATAGGACGTAGAGCCGGATAGTCGCGAGACTACTGTAATGGCTTCCGTCATTTATACTGTTTAATTTTGTGTTTCAACAATATTTTTATATTTGTCACAACTTTTGATATTTTTTTAAAACATAAGCTTTAATCTATTTAAAGTTTATGTGTGTGTATCACTACTATGCGAAATGAGTTAGTAAATTTATAATTTGAATGAAGCACACATCTAATTAATGACGTACGCCCATTATGTCGGCTGTATTTGCTAGAATAAATTGAAGCTAAGGAACACATGGTCTGTTTGCTACAATTTCAGCGTATTTTAGGCCATCACAAATAACACTGTTGAGTAAATAGCCTTGAACTGTTCGCATGAATGTAACTATGAACACACACACTGTGACAGGATTGTATACGGTAGGAAGTGTAGCATATGACAGTTTAAAAAGTTGTCGGATCATCTTTTGTGTGTTCATATATCAAATCACTTATCTCAAGTTGTGACTTTTGACTTATAGTCATATCGAGCTATCACTACTATACTTTGTATTTTTTGTGATTATGGATAGCATGTGACTTGGATAGGTAATACAGCTAGAACCAGGCGTCAAATCATGGTGCGAATTTCTGTAGTCTTCATTAATTAAGGAAATGGTGGAATTGGGACCAGTAAAACCATATTATCTTATTTTGAAACAAAATTTGAGCAATAGTTAATATGAAGGGGGGAAAACATGACATGTGGCACATGACAGTTGTCAAGTGAATAATTCAGAAAACCCCAATTCCCATCAATTGCTGGTTCGAGCGTAATGGTGTATCTAATATCCTTGTTAATCGGCCGTGAACGAGCGTCGTGTTGATTGGAATGTTGTAAATATTGTGGCAAGACTCTAAAACCTTCAAATTGTAGCCTAGACCAATCTGTTCACAGAATCGTCGAGTAGTATCGGTTTAAAGTAAATTATAAACCGGTTTCAGGCGATAATAGCACAAACGTCTGAAGAGCTGATGAAAAAAGTAGCCTATGCTTGAGTGGGTCCACGGATTAAAAGGCTTTATCTTTTTGGAATAAATGTCTATACGGATAGTCCGGAAGGGGAGAAAGAGAAAGAGGGGGAGGGGGAAGGGATACACAAAAGTTGTAAGATGGAGGAAGTATTTTAACTTGAATTCGAAATTACTTTTTTCCCCGTACTACACGTCCTGCTATCCGTATACGTTTTTACTCTGATGGGGTAGGAATTAGGAAGGTAGAATTTTAAAGTAAATGCACCGTCATTTGTGTGTAAAAGGTGGAAACCATGTAGTAAAAACCACCTCAGTACACCGGCAAACCAGACGGAATATTTTCATACGATTAGATATTATTAGGTGTTCCGTCTAACGTCGGGTCCATTACTTTTGTCAGTGAACTTAGACCACCAATGCACCCTGTCCTCTGCCTCCTCCTTCAGGTTCCAGAATTTTCTTCTTTCCTTCAAGTCATCTAGTATTTGAAACGTCCTTCTTCCTAAGTTCCTCTTTCCCTCAACCTTTCCTTTTATGACGTCGTGCAGAAGACAGTTCCTTCTAAGGATGTGTTCAATCCAGTTTGCTTTGCGCCAAAGAATCGCATTCAAAATGGTTCTCTTCTTACCCTCTCGTCTTAGGACTTCTACATTTGTCACCCTGTCTGTCCACCTAATCTTCTCAAGTCTTCTCCAGCACCACATTTATAACTTCTCCAAGTATTTCTTTTCCATCTTCTTATGAGTCCAAGTTTCTGTTGGAGGCATTTGCACAGAATTGGGAAAAGAAGATAGCATTTTCTTATGTATCCCTATGTCGTCTTCTTTCAAGTCAGCCAACATTTCCTCCGTTCCATAATATTTTCCCTGTTTTAAAAGCGAACTCACACATTACCTCGGCCTCCGTCTTTTTTCCTTCTGTAGATCCTGAATTAAGAAAAGCCAAAAACCCTTGACGAACAAGTCATCGTCGGAGGACTAGACTATTCTGTCCCTGTAGTGTAAAAGAATTCAGGCTAAAAAAAAAACCTGCAACTGGTAATCAGTCGACCGGTTTGATGGAAACAAAGTTTCTCTTTTGTTTCTAAACACTAGAATTTGTTTCTGTTTTAGGAAACACAGCTCATCCGCAAGTGTGTCGGTTTGATGGAAAAACTGTGCCTTTAGACCATGAAGCCACCGAAGTGGTGGAAACATTATTGAAAGTTTGTAATTGTGTTCGAATCTCGTCGCAAACCAGATAATTGTATATTGTATCTTCTTAACACCCTCCCCAATGAAACAAACGTTTCCGGAAACAGTGAGTCGTAAAACATCACGCCATAGAAACTAGAGATAAAACAAAACGTGTGTTTTGACAGCTTGGAGAGTAACTGTTAAAACCTACTCATAAATCACACACAGCCGTTTCTATGTTGGAGTGTATAATGTTACAAACGATTGGAACCATTTATCATTATTGTAGTGTCTGGCTACCAAGGTGGACGTGACCAAACTAGTACATCTCACATGAAAGACGAGGGAGGATAAGCACTTAAATATTCAAACCATGAATTATTGTGACTTTAAAAACACGCCACAAAAAACAAAACAAGATGTACTCTTATCCATTAATCGATTCAATATTTGGACACCATTCTTACTGATGCAACTATAATTTAATCATGGTTTGTGTTGAATTATAGTTAACTGTTGATTTTTAAATAAGCCTATACGAATTCGAGATTTTCAATTTCAAGTATAATCCAAAAATTTGTTTACTAATTTGAATCAGTAAGCAATATCTTGCTTTGGAAAATTCTCGAATCGAATACTATGAAATCAAACTTTTCCGAATCAAATCCATATATATTATATGTATATAGACATATATTATATATATATATATATATATATAGCTTACCTAAAATTCTATCATGTAATTTATTGATTATACTTTAATTACGAATTAATGTTAATTTCTATAAAAAGTTTAATGATTCAAAATTTTGTATTCTAGATTTGAATTAAATTCCAATCAGAATCTGGGATCTGATTAGATATTAAATTTCTAATCTGATTCAAATCTGTAATATTAATACGATCAAGTTTGTGATATTACGCTCGTAAAGATAATGGTTTGAGTCTAGAAAGCAGACTCTTGTGCCAAAACTCGTTTGTTCAAGAGATCCACATTGAAAATTGAAATTTGAAAATACTATGGGGGCCGCATTTCAAAAATTACAATAGTCACCGTCTTCAATAAAAACAAAATCTATATTATTTTAACAATCCTTTCCATTAGTCTACAAATTAAAATTAATATGATACAAAACTTTAAGGCTATATATGTATGTTAGGCTTTAATCTTGTTGGATTAAATAGCTAAGCTAATATATTTGTTAACTACTGCTATACCCACATTTAGATATAATATTCTTTAAATTGAAAAATGACACATGGGCATGGGACTCAAACCCGGGATCTTTGGCTTAGTACGCCAGTGCTATAACCACTGAGCTATCCAGTAATTCGATGTGTGCTATTTAATTCATTATCATATGTGCATTCGTACAGTTGTAATTGTACAATTAGCAGTATAGAACTAACTACCGAATCGATGGTGGCTGTGTTAACTGATAGCTCCTGATCTTAATTGCTCACTTATTTGTAGCTGACGATTTCCACACGTCTATCACAGACTCTGCCTTAAAATATGAGTTAAGAAAGACCCTGGCCACGGGACGATTCCTAGATAGCTCAGTGGTTAAAGCATTGGCGTACTAAGCCAAAGGTCTCGGGTTTGATTCCCGTGTCCAAATGTAATTTTTCAATTTAAAAAATATTTAACTCTCGTGTTGAATTAACTTTCCTAATTGATAGCATGCGTGTCCGTGAGCCGTGATCCCTCATGTGTTTGTTCCTGTCCAAAGGAGAAAATTAATGTTCTGCCAAAAAAAAATAGCACACATTATCTGTTGCACAAATTCAACATTTTTTGGGAATCGATACTTGGTATGTAAAGAATAAAGGATTGATGCATCAACCTCACTTGCTAAATTTCCCATAGTAGAACCCAATCTCCAAATGGCATAATCTCAATTGGTGTATTTCTACAATGTTTAAAAAAAAGAATCGAACCGTATTGTATGCTGGTTCATCAAAAGGTTCGCGGGCCGTATAGAATCGTTGATGAAGCTAAATGTACATGGAGTTACTTAGAGTAGATGTACTCACATTAGTTCGAATAAGCCAAGGATTTGGAAAGAAACATTTTCAATTGGGAGGAGGTGGGTTGTTCAACTAGAAAGTTGACGTAATATATCAATATCGTATACAATTATCTGAGTATTATGTAGAAAGGTTGAGTGGAGTGTAGGGGATATATATATATATATATATATTAAATACGATCTTACAATATTTAATAACGAGAATATTTTGCTCCTTTTCTCATACCCACTAGCTCATTTCATTCCAAGAAACTCCCTTTGTTCTCCAATAAATTTGGATGTAATAAAAACAATCTGTTATTTGAAATTTTGATAGAGTTAGTGAGGTTTTTAAAGAATGCATCTTGTAGGTGTTTTTTTAGCATCACGTCTTACTACCCGTTCGGTTTATACGCTTAAGTACTAATTACGTTTATGTTTTAGGACTAGGGAAGGTTGAGTTTAGAGGAAGTGAACTCGCATTTGCGTGGAAGGAGAGTGGAAAACAATTCAGGGAAAGATCACCCGAGTTCACCCAACCGAGATTCGAACCTCGATCTTCCCACCCTCGGCAGTCTAGCTCAACACGATACTAGCGCGTCAGATAATTACGCCACCGAGGTGGGTTGGTAAGTGTTAAAATAATAATTAATTAGCATTTGGCAAGTGGCATATCAAATTAAAGGTAAAATTTACTAAACACCATAACTTATTTATGTTGTTAAACATTTATGTAGACCTCGTCATTATGAGGGGGCTCGTCAATTTTCAAAGGGGGCTTAGACCCCACCAACCCTCACTTTTCTGCGCGCGTGGTTAAAGTCTTAGTATTAAAGAGGAAGTTAAAAATAACCCTAAGGGCTCACGAATGAGATTCGAACTTTTCTTCTCGCAATAGTTCTCTCGTTATTGGTGATCCAGTATATTCCAACTTAAGATCTTAGACAGTGAACAAAAAAATCTAAGTCCACACGGAAGAAAGTCATAGAGAAGGGGAGTGGGGGGGGGGGGAGTATGTAGAGTAAACCATGGTGACAAACCTGTTAGTCTAGTTCCGGTTAGCACCAAACGGCACGATAGGATCTCTTGCCAAAGTGGGCGGGTACTCAAAACTGGAGAGTACGAGAGAAAGCTAAAATATAATTAACTTGTCATGAAGTGTTCGCATCCCGTTGGTCCTCTCGCGCCCCCCCCCTCCCCACCTCTCTCTCTCTCTCTACCATCTCAGCCTCACACCCCTACCATCTTCCACCATCCTTACTTAAGTATCCAGTAGACTTTTATTATTTATGTAAAAGGGAACCTATCGCTCCACATAGGTTACAGAAAGGTGGGGAGTGAAAGGGGTGCAAAAGAGTTACGAGCTTTATTTTGGCAAAAAACAATGTTTGGATAATACTTTGGTAGATTTAGTACTAGAGATAAAGTGGCTTGCAAATACTATTCGAAACAGGAAACAGGAAAGAACAAATAAAGTGAAGTAATAAGAGGATTTCATTTGCGAGCTATCATGTATAAGATAGAAATGTAATGTTTTATTTTCTCACTGTGTCCCTTTTGTTGAGAGGTAATCTCGAACTTATACTTTCAGTAGTTGTAGTAGTAGTAGTAGTAGTAGTAGTAGTAGTAGTAGTAGTAGTAGTAGTAGTAGTAGTAATATTTTCTCTCCCTGAAAGCCTGCCACATCTTGTTTTCCTTAGCTCTTACTTAAATCTCTAAACGTGAAAATCCTCGGCAGTTAAATTTTGTTTTGTTTGTAATTTCTACATAATCATTTTATGACAACTACTTCAGGTTATTTCTTACGTGTATACTGTTGAACTTTATGTAAAAATATTCGCTAACACTTTTTCTTTGTCGCTATTTATTAGATTTTATATTCAACAGTGTTAAAACATGACAACGTATTATGTTTTTCCAATCGTAATATAAAAGAATTGCCTTTTAATATCACATTAAAGTATCATCATACAAATGGAAATTTGCCCAATCTTATATTGAAGTATCCCGATAAAATTTTAAAGTTTGCTGTCCATTGCTAATCTCCAAATACCAATTGAAAGTCTGTTTTCTACACTTGCATTAAAGTATACATACACAAATTGAAAATGTGCTATCCAAATGCATTGAAATATCCAGATACAAATTGAAATTTAAGCAATATTAATTGATGTATCCACATGAAAAATTAAAGTTTGTTGTCATTGTATAAGTATCCAATATACCAATGAAAGTCTGTTCTACACTTGCATTGAAAAGTATCCTGACACAAATGAAAGTTGTGCTACACTTGCATTAAGTAAGTATCCAACAAATGAAAGTTTGTTGTCACATTTCATTGAGTATCCAATACCAGACACAAATTGAAAGTTTGTTGTCTACACTTGCATTGAAGTATCCAGATACCCAGACACAAAATGAAAGTTTGTTGTCTACACTTGCATTGAAGTATCCAGATACCCGACACAAAATGAAAGTTTGTGTCTACACTTGCATTGAAGTATCAGTATCCGACACAAAATGAAAGTTTGTTGTCTACATTGCATTGAAGTATCCAGATACCAGACACAAATTGAAAGTTGGTTGCCTACACTTTCTTTTAACTATCCAGATAAAAATTGAAAGTTTGTTGTCAATACTTACATTGAATTATCCTAACAAAACTTAAATTCGTTAACAATCACTTAATATCCAATCAAAGTAAATTATTTTACTAGTCCTACTATTATTGTATACGCACGAACAAAAATATGTTTCATAAGTTATTATTTTTTAACAAAATCATGAATACTGATCTTCTTGCAAAATGTCTCTTTTGAGTCGGAATAAACAAACTTTATTCCCTAAAAGAATAAAATTTTGTCGTTCTCATAACTTTGTTTGTGTGAAAACAGTTTTTTTATATAAATAAATGAAATTGACTTTTTTGTGTATGTTTTCGTGCAGGTGGTGCTGCCCTGAGCCTTAAGGACGGACGAAATGAGGTCTAATGACCGGATGTCAGGGTCGGACGAGGGGTCAGGAACCCCGGACCTGGACCACCCTCACAATCGCAACCATCACAGTAATCGCCATCATCACCTCGACTTCTGGAACGAGGATGATGAGGAGATTGAGGTGGACGATACGAACCTGTGTTCCGAAGATTCGGGGCGGAAGAGAGGCGATGATAAGGCGCCACAAGGTACATCCTAAACCAACATTTCTTTAACACGCTCTAATATTCGCCTGGAGAGATGGTTAGAAACTACAAAGTATTAAAGTTTATTTCACTGCATTCATTGTTCGATTGAAGTCACACGTCCAAGATAGAGTTAAAAACGCATGAATATTTACAAAGCACCCATCTACATTAGTTGAAACTATTTGATTTCTCTCGACACCTTGGACAGAAATTATTGTGACCGTCAAAAAAATTGAACTCAAGATTTTGATAAATGTCAACGTTTCATGACCCCCTGAAACCAAAAAAGTTATTTTCGTTATTATGTCTGTCTGTACCTTGGGCTAGAGCCGAAACTATTTTACCGATTGGGCTAAAACTTGGTATCTGGAGTTTTAATAAGGTCCCCCAGAGGGGTTTTTGTATTAGATTTCTTACCCTAAATTTAAGGGCAAAAAGAGACAAAATCGTTTCTCAAAATTTTCTCTAGCGATTTTGATTGAACTATATATAGACACTGTGTATTATTATAAATAGGATGGGAACTCTTATTTTCTCATGAAAATGACTTTGAGGGTACTTTACACGAGGGAAATTTTCCAATTTTGACCATTTCTCCGCATCTTTTTGAGATACGAAATAACTTATCATGGTAAAGTTGTAGTACTATTAAAGATAGAGCTCTTTTATTTGAAATATATTTTTATAAAACGAATAGTTGCTGAGCTGTAACAAATATATATACTTTTTAATTCAGTGTTTGAAAATAATTTAATTCTTATGCTCTTTGGTGGACAGAGATGTTTTTCTCTTTTCTCAATTTTCTCTGTAACAGTGTTCCTAGTTCCTATTGCTATAGATTAAGTAACAGTGTATATTATTTCATTTATGATCTTTAGTGTAGTATTTCTACAACAACTTTTATTTAGTTTCACAAATCTTACGAATTTTTAATAAATGTAAATTTTAAGAGAAAAGCGGAGAAAGTCTGTGTGGTGCGCCGTACAATTTATTTTAAAAAGCTTCAAATGTAATTAAAACAATCGTTTGTGTTTTAAGAAACACGACACATTTTCGTCAGTGGTCTTTGCTGAACGATTTTATTGGCTTTTCTTATTTCAGTGAGCTGTGGTTTGATCCTGTATTAATGAATTATGTTATTTTTGTGTAGTTTTTTATAAATAATGATTTACCATTCACTTTACAACACCTAAGTCCTAAAATTAGTCCTCCCTCTTAAGTTAATTGCCCTTAAACGAGTTTTTCTTTTACTAACAAAATATACCTTCCATTGTTACTTAGGATGTAAAACACTCATCAGCTATTAAATTTTTTTACAAAATGGTTATAGCCATTTCCTAAAAGTGTCAAAATTTTCAAAACTAGTGAGTTGGAACTAAAATCACGATTACACCTCGAGGTCTGGCCATCTAAATATCAAACTTTAATTAAATTTATCAACAAATTTTGGCTGTATTCCCAGGTACAGATGGATATTTTAAACTCACAATTTTTTATTATTTTTTAGGGCACATAAAACGTCAAGAGTCATCATAATCTCCTGGTTTTAAATATCATATATTACTATACATTCTCGGTATTAGAACGTAAGTGATTTAGCTAGTGGTAAAGTTTAAATGCGTGAAACCAGAAATTGCTGACTTCCACGAATTTAACTAACCCCCCACTTGTTCTTGTTTTTTTGTCTCTCAGACTGTTCCGACAGCTCAGGGAGTGAGGGTCCCTCTCCCTCCAGGGGCAAACACCACCAGACGCGGCCCAAGAGGAAGAGCAGCACCGGTAGCGCGGGGAGGCGGAGAAAGTCCGGTATATCCGCCAGGGAGAGGAACCTCCGGAGGTTAGAGAGCAACGAGAGGGAAAGGATGAGGATGCATTCCTTGAACGACGCCTTCGAGGTGAGACACGATCCTTCGACTCTTGTGTGTGGTCGGCTTTAATATCATGGCTATTTTAGGATTTGACATAGTTACGATAAACTATGATTTACAAAACTTACTATTGCTATTAGGATCAAATTGTTTATGACCCGCTTTGGTGGCTGTGCGGCTTAGGACGTCACTCTTTGCGGTAGACTGGATTGCCGATTACAAGAAGATCAGGGTTCGAATCCCAGTCGGGTGTACTGAGGGTGGTTTTTCCAAGATGGTTGACCATTCTTCTTCCATGCAAGAGTTGGTATACTTTCTCTAAATTCTAGCCTTCCTCATCCTCAACACATAAGAGTATAGCCTGAACAGGTATTCAGAAAAAAAAAATTGTTGCCATTTGAAATGTTAAAAAAAAACCATAAAAAGTGACCGTATCTTCTAAAAATATAACTATAACTTTTTCAAATGAATCTGACATTGAAACCAGTTGCCTGAAAATCTTGGATAAATAATTAAAATACAATATTGTATGTTTGAAAAAAATAGATTAAATAAAAAATGTATCCGCTTTGGTTGTCACATGGTCTAAGGCACTACTTTCGCAATAGGCTAGACTGCTGAAGACAGGGTCATTTGGGTTCGATCCCGGTCGGGTGTAGTGAGGGTGGTTTTCCCTAAATGGCTTTTTGCGCTCTCCCTCCACGCAAATGTGGGTACAATTCCTCTATTTTAAACCTTCTTAATACTTAACACATTAGTGTAATTAATACAGTGGCCTATAGCTCGAAGGCTAGTAAGGCGCAGTGCTAAAAAAAATTAAAATTTCTAAAGTTATCATCGTTGTTATTGTTATTATATTATTATTATTATTATTATTATTATTATTATTATTATTATTATTATTATTATTAAATAATTGTTAGTAAAATGTGAAATTTAATTTAAGCTTGTAATTAAAAATAAGTTTAATAACTCTTAAAATGATATACTATATGCACTAAATATGGTTTTAAAAGGTTTTAAAGATGACAATTGTCTTAGATGAACAATTAAATGAGAAAATTTTAAATGTATTATTCAATCAGGGCAGATCAAAACATGTTCATATACTCTTAAAAATTAAAATTGAGTTTTGAGTGAATAATCTATCCCTAATTATTAGTATTAAAATATGACCAAATATAAAAACACATCAAATATATAAATACGAGTATATTGTTAATACTTATAATTAAATTGTAGTTTTCTTGAAGTATGACGGCTACAAGATATGTTCAAAATGTTCCTGAAATAGCGCGGTAACGCAATGCCCAAGTGATGGTGGCGTTGCTTAGCGGCAAACCTAGCAATTAATCTACCGTTTAGCTTGTCACTCTATTGTAAATTAGTCAACGCACTGCAATTGTTTTGTTTGTGCGTGTGTTACTATTTTCGAGATTACTAAGTTTCACGAACAGTATATCAACATAAAATTTTGCGTCAAACTTGGGAAAAACATTTACGGAAACTCATGAAATGAAACAACTTTATGGTGATTAGTTCCGTACACAATGTTGTGAATGGCTTAAGCAATTAAAAGTGGTTGGCAGTCAACTGTTCAGGGCGGCCCTCGACGTCAACTGAAGACGCTCATGTAGCTCGAGTTCGGATGAACTTGCGTTCAAATCGTCGATTGACTCTTTGAGAGAGATTGCGGACAAGTGCAAAATTTCGTTGGGATCGTGTCTTGACATTCTGACCTAAAAATTGGAAATGCATCTAGTTGCTTCAAAGTCTGCCCCACGGCTGATGACTCAGGATCAGAGAGACAATCGCGTTACAATCTGTCAGGAACTTTTGGATCATGCAAATGAGGACGAAAACTTCATGAAGAGAATTATTACTGGTGATGATACACGGGTTTATGGCTATGATGTCGAGACGAAAACCCAGTCTTCACAGAGGGTTGGGAAAATTTTGCTGGGACCGAAAAAAGCGTGGCAGGTCAGGTCGAACGTGAAAGTCAAGCTGAAGGTTTTTTGACGTTGAGGGCATTATTAATCACGATTTTTTACCAGAGGGACAAACAGTGAATCGATGGTATTATATCAAAGTACTGAGACATCTGAGAAAAAATATCAGGAGAAAAAGGCACGAACTGTAGAAAAACAAATCCTGACTCCTCCATCACGACAACGCACCCGCAAACGCATCGCTGCTGATTCGTGTCTTTTGCGCCAAAACAGAGTCAACTAAGCTTCTCCAGCCTTCCCACTTGCCTGACTTGCCCCCCGCAGACCTTTTCCTGTTTCCAAAACAAATATACAATTGACAGGATGAATATTCGACACAATTGAAGGCATAAAGGAAAAATCGCAGGCATACCTACGCGTGACTCCATAAAACACCTATCAAGATTGCTTCAAGAAGTAGAGACGGCGTTGTGAGTGGTTGTATCGACCGAGGAAGAGAGTATTTCTAAGGCGACAAGACTGATTAAGTTGTAACTAAGCCCGAAAAGATTATTAAAAAAAAAGTTCAGGAACTTTTTGAACAAATCTCGTATTTAGGAAGAATTTTTACCAAACTCTTTATTTTTTCATTCAATATTTTCATTCACTATTCATATCTAATTTTATCTTTTTTCTATGATAAATTTATCATACATGCATGTATATATTTCTTTCTCGTCCTCAATCTAACTGATAAGAGGATACTCTTTCATTCCTATTACATCCCTCCTACTAGAGTCTTGATGAAAATTAGTCAAAATTATAAAAGGAACACGCTAAAAAGGACAATATCTGACAGTTAATTTCACATAGTCATGCCTAACATAATAGTATTTGTGACTGTTGCTTTTAAAAGATAATAAACGTAGGTCATATAAAATAATACTAGCAATACAATAACATTTTTATCAATTCTGACCACATAAAAATTTGTTTGCATTTTCTAGACTTTGTTTTTACCATATAAATACACACCCTGGTGTGGGTAGCCCAGTGAAATAGGAAATGAACGAATAAAAGTATTATAAATTCAACTTATATTTATTTAAGAATAGAAAATAAAAAAACCTACTATTTTTTATTCTAACAACAACCACGTAATACTTGACGCAAATTACTTTTTTTTACATCCATTACTGTTTCTATCCTATGATCCGGGTCAGTTATTTTTCATTCAAGCCATATATTTTCCATTATCAGCTTGCTAGGCCTGTCTTATCTTGATTTGCCTTATAATCTAACTTACGACTAGGACAGACACAACATCCAATCCCCGGCCGTTAGTTTATCAATGTGAAAAGATAAACCCATATTTCGCCAATGATAAATTTGTTTTACCATGCCGGCAATCGAACCCGAGACCTTTGGCTCAGTAGGCAGACACGCTACCAACTAAGTTAAGGTGTCGGATTAACACAAATCAATAAAGGGGATTTATCTCTTTTAGCAGTTATATTTGAAAGTGTTTTTAATTAATTAAAGTAATTAAAAGTTTTTTAAAATTAATATTAGTGAAGCTATTTTTTGAAATTATGGTTCAGTTATTTGTTTAAACTATAAAAGGTCTAATCCGATTCTCGAATACGAATCCAACCTTTTATTTTAGATATTGAATACGACCCGAACATTTTCTTTCAGATCATGTACGAATCTAATATTTTATTGATCATCTCGAATACGAATCTAACATTTTATTGATCATTTCGAATACGAATCTAGCATTTTATTTTTAATCTTGAATACAAACCTTACAATTTATTTCGAATCTGGAACACGATTCTGATTTTATTATTTTTCTGATTTATAAATTGAATTTAACATTTGCGTTTTAAATTAGAATCTTCAAATCTTTTTAAAAAAAATCATAGATAAATTTAGTAAACAATATGAAAAAAGTTGAAAATTAAATAACATAAATCAAACTTAGTTATAATTAGTAAATTAGTATCGCATGTAAAACAAATTTTTTGACAAAGGTTTGGTCCTTTTGAATATTTATTTTTATATTATTACTATCATTATTATTACTATACGTTCAGGTTATACTCACTTAAGCTAATGTGCAATGGTAGGGTGATAGTGATATGAAATGGAGGACCTACATTTTAAAGTGGAATCCGAACCACGGTGGAGACCTGGCGTTCCACACATTCACAAGTTGTGATTAATACACGTCTTGTCAGGGGTGAAGGAAGGGTTTGGCAATCAGATAAATCTGTGACGGGACGAGGATTGAACCCCGAACCCCGAGCACACAAGTTTGACACCTTACCCCTAGACCGTTTATAATATTAATTCTGCCGTTCGCATTCAATAGCGATTACAAGTCAAGGCATTTGAATTATTAAAGATTTATTTTTACGATTTTTTTCGAATCTCGAATCTCTCTAATACTATAAGATTCAAGTAATTCAAGTATTTGAGCGTTCCGTCTTTGTTTCAAACGTTTTGAGTCTGCCCATTGCATCAAGACTAAAACCATTTTGTCAACAACCTTCAACTTCTGTCAACCATCCAATGACCAACACTAGTCTTGTCCTCTTCTTCAAACCGAGTGATTTACATTTCACGTGGTGTGTGTGTCCTTGTTTTTTCAGCAACTGCGGGAAGTGATCCCTCACGTGAAGATGGAGAGGAAACTGTCCAAGATCGAGACTCTGACACTCGCCAAGAACTATATTATGGCGCTCACGAACGTCATCTGCGAAATGAGGGGGAGGAGAAACCGTACACGTGCGTAGCTCTTTACCTTCTGTCAGAAGCAGGGGCAAGAACCCTGCACCCTCCTGTCCGTAGCCCACATGATGTTCTCTTGGTGGAATTAAGGGGCGTGACTTTGAGGCAGGGGCAAGAACCCCGCACCCTCCTGTCCGTAGCCCACATGATGTTCTCTTGGTGGAATTAAGGGGGCGTGACTTTGAGGCAGGGGCAAGAACCCCGCACCCTCCTGTCTGTAGCCCACATGATGTTCCCTTGGTGGAATTAAGGGGGCGTGACTTTGAGGCAGGGGCAAGAACCCCGCACCCTCCTGTCTGTAGCCCACATGATGTTCCCTTGGTGGAATTAAGGGGGCGTGACTTTGAGGCAGGGGCAAGAACCCCGCACCCTCCTGTTTTGCCCACATGATGTTGCCTTGGTGGAATTAAGGAGGCGTGACTTTGAGGCAGGGGCAAGAACCCCGCACCCTCCTGTCTGTAGCCCACATGATGTTCCCTTGGTGAATTAAGGGGCGTGACTTTGAGCAGGCGCAAGAACCCCGCACCCTCCTGTTTGTTGCCCACATGATGTTGCCTTGGTGGAATTAAGGGGGCGTGACTTTGAGGCAGGGGCAAGAACCCCGCACCCTCCTGTCTGTTGCCCACATGATGTTCCCTTGGTGGAATTAAGGGGGCGTGAGCTAAGGCCAGTAATTTTGCAATTTTTATTTCAAATAAATGGTAAGGTGTACCGCACATACCTTTTTTATCGTAATATAAAGACATTAACTAAAAAAAAACTCGTGATATTTGTGAAACGAAATAATATAACACTCCATCAAAGAGCATAGATGAAATTATACAAATTATTACATAAACATTGAAAAAATATAAACATCTCTGTCCACCAAAGAGCATAACATTTTAAAGACCTGAATTTATATATATATACACTCATAGTTAAGAAACTATTGGCTTTATAAAATTATATCTAGCAAATAAAATATTTATATTTTTAATAATTCTACAACTTAACAATGATAAGTTATTTCATATCTCAAATAGTTGCGGAAATACGATCAAAATTGAAATTTATGCTTATGTGAAGTACGCTCAAATTCATTTTCGTGGGCAAACGAGAGTTGCTATTTTATTTGTAATGTTAAACAATGCCTAGGTACAAAATTTAATCAAACCCATTAGAGTGGATTTTGATAAAATCGATTTTTTTTTTCACTTTTTGCCCTTAAACAAACTAACCTTAATTTTTAGGGTTGGATGCCTAATTCTAAGAACTCCTAGGGGGAACCTTATGAAAACCCTAAATACTAATTTTTAGCCTGATCGCCGATCGGTAAAATAGTTTCAAAGCAGAGATACATACACAGACGACATCATGAAAATCACTTTTATTTTTTGTTTCATGGGATCATGAAACATCGACATTTATCAAAATCTTGAATTTGATTTTTTTTTTTTACGACCATAATACTCCTTTCTTCGAGAGGTTGAGAAAGAGCAAAAAAAAAAACATTTAGGCCCTAATACATAAAATATTACTTCGATAAATATGTTTGGTTTAGGTTTGTGGATAGCGTAATCTCTAACATTCTATAATATCGGTCACGACCATAATACCATTTAACAATAAACTTTTTAAAGGAAGGAAAAAGTTATCAAATTCTACTATGCTCATGACCAATATTCAAGAACTGTCGCGATTACTATGTTCATAAAATTAGTTTTAACGTATCTACTGAAGCAGTATTTTGTTTATTATCTCCAAAAAGGGTTTTTGTTATGAAAAAAATGCAAATATACTAGCCTTAACTTGAGGTCCCGTTCGTTCCACCTTAAGTGTCCATATCATCCCACGGATAGTACCTTACTTAGGTTGATAATAATAGCTCAAATCAGACGTCGCATCGGGGGCCGGTTTCCTGTATTCTACTTAATTATTAAACGGTGAAATTGAGACTAATGAAACCATTTTAACATATTATTAAGAAAAAAATACAACCAAATTAAAATTTACTAGTAATAAAATGAAAAAAGTCAAAAAACTGCTATTCTGATCCCACTTTCAGTCAGTTTGAGAATAATCTTGTGATCTAATATCAGAGTTAGCCGGAGATGGACTCATATCAACAGCTCATTTAACGGCCGGTTGGACGGAATATTAAATGCACGATAACTCTAAAACCAAATATAGTATTGGATTGCAGTTACATTCATTGTATAGTGCAGGACCAAAACAATATGGACTATTGGTAACTTTAAAGTTAACACTTTAATCGAAAAGTAAAAATTCACTAGTTGAACAAAAGTAAACTACATATTACAGTTGTTCATTTTTTGAATATAATGTCACTCAGGTGAGATCCACCAGACGTCAGACAAACCCCAGCACGTTGTACATCCCTTTCCTCAGCATAGATCGTCTAATTGTTTCCGCTCCAACCTGTATAAATGACCAAGGCCGTAGCCAGGGGGAGGTTTTGGGGGTTTAAACCCCCCTGAAATTTTATGAAAAAAAAAGAGCTTTATTTATGACTCAAACAGTATCAAAATTAAGATACAAGTACAATTTAGGCCGCTTTGTTATCACAAAAAGCATTTCAGATAACATCTAAAGGTATTTAATATTTGGAAATTTTCCTATTCTTCGGTAGCTAGGGGGATATGTTGCCATAAAAACACTTCAAATATCTTCTAGAACTCTTTATCATATATAATTTTTTTCTATCTTCCAGCAATTGAGGGATGTGCCCACCAAACCCCCCCTGAAATTATTGGCTGGCTACGGCCTTGTAAATGACAATAGGGAAATTTATATGAGTGGGAGAAAAAAATCCAAACAATATATTTTTTTAATTTGGTTTTATTATTTTTAATTTAAATATGGTAAAATGGTCTAACTATCTCAACCCAATTGTTATCTAATGAAGGCTATAGAAAATCGCACTATGATGTGACGCTAACAATATGAATCTTCAGCAGAAAATATATTTGTAACACCCCATTTTTATATTGAGCTAGTTTTGACCTCCCCTTAGTAGTATGAAACCCATATCGATGGTCTAAAGTCTAAGGCGTCAAGTTTGCAATTGACTCTTAGTACCAGTGATGGTAAGGTCAAATTTCTAGTTTCTACCGGATATACTGGGAGTTGTTTTTTTATTTATTTATTATTATGCATTTTGCTTCATAACGCTACGTAAATTAGGGTATACTCTTTCCAGAAAAATCATAATTCCTCCCTAATTCAATAAAAAGTAGTGAATAGCCATTATGTGAAATGTAATAATGAAATAAAAAAATAACTTGAAGCTTATTTCCCTTACAGATTCCTGGATGTCGAGTGCGGGTCTAATGCGAGTACAAACGAGAATATTAGTGGCGGGGAGCAAGGCGGAGAAGAAGACATGGAGCCCAACAACAACTCCCTCTTCCAAGAGAATCTGGAACACAGGACACCAGCACCATCTGCCGTCGCGGACGTGTAAACAGTGCTACGTTATGTGCTACGAAAAGGTCCGGCGGAGGCTATGTCACGCCAGCCATTTTTGTTCCTCATTTCTGACATTCTTTTCTCTGCTACTTTGTTAACAAAAAAGTCACATACAAACCAAATAAACATTTTTTTTAAACATAGGTTTTAGACATTGTTTCTAAATATTTCAGGGAACTTATGTATTTAAAATAAACAATACTTGTTGATAATCATTGAAACAATGGTATTTTTCTACTCCCCGTTCAAAGAAGGAAATTTTTCGATACATTTTGAGTGGAATATTGGGGCATTCTCATGAAGTCCCAGAATTGATTCAGTTCACGTTAGCTTGCCCCTTTTAAATAATAAATAAATGACTTAACTTTAAAGCTAATCCATGACATAATTTAAATGTTTTTAAACCATAAGTACCATATCTCTAAAGTATGCCACCGTATTGGTATACTGCGATGTGGTTAATTTATCTTCTTAAAAAACTTTCTAACACTCCCCCTCTTGTCGTCTTTTAAATTGTCTTGGGCGGTGTGTGCTACATAATTTGTCAGTTATAAACTACACCTTAAAATCGTCTCGCTGCACAAGATTTTAAAGCATCGATTTTCTGTGTGAATAAGGTAGCTGATGCTGTCAGATAAAAATGCGGCTATATGAATGATTTAAAAATACAAATAAAGCCTGAATTATTACTGTCAATACAATATATTTATCATTGTTGTTCCTACTAAACACACAGAAGAAAATTCTTATTTTTTGCCCGGAAAGAATTCTGGTGGGGGGAAATCACTTTCAGCAACTTCTCCCTACATTCTTGGTGATGGCAGGGAGGGGATAGGTGATGGACTACTCAATCGTCTGGTAAACAAACTCCTGCCATTACCAAGCCTCGTGCGAGGTCTTTACAGAACCAGTGCCGTCCAGGCTCATATAGCATTTACATGGTCACGACCATTGCTCCAAAGCCTTTGACTCCAGCTTGATTGTCTCTATTTGGCCTCGATTCTGGGAAGTATTGTCTTTACCATTGCTAGTATAACTGGCTCAATGGACAGGCGTAAGACATTCACTTACAACGTGGATATGACAGACTAAAATGGCTGGCGTGACTTAGTAAACAAAAATATTATTTTTGAATATTTACATAAACTTTTGCAATGTAAAACTCGGGATGATGAATGACAGCTACCAATTTGGTGCTTTAAACACACTTATCAAACACTTGGGCTTTTTTAAAAAGGGGGTATATTAGTAATAGTTATATAGTCATATATCTATTTTTATAAATAATTTTGATAGATGGATATTTTTTATCAAATTATTGACTATAATATTTTCAAATAAAAATAGTTACCGTTTATTAAATGATTTAACTTAAACAAAACCAAGAGATCTTTGTGGATGGGATCTTACTGTAGGGGCAAAATATTTCACGTGAAATAATGTGTGAGAGGTTATGCAGACATTAAATTAATGTATATAAAATTATGTTACAAAATCATGTGTGAAGAAAAAAAAATACATAAACCGTCCAATTACTTGTTTTACCTTAAGGATATATACATTTTCTTTGAATATCAAATAATTTTACTATTCGTGGTTATAAAAATAATTTACTCTTAATTTAATAATAAAAAATTAGTGTTAAAATACTTTTTTATTTGAAATTTGAATTTATTATAATAGTTTTAATTTGGAAAATGAATTCAGCTGTTTTTATGAATAAAAATTAATTATACTGTTGAGTAAGATTGACTAATATCTCATTTATGAATTTAATACTAAGATTTAATTATAAAACAAACCTTAACATAGTAAATTATTAAATATTTCCAATTCATTACAAAAGGTTTGTATCAGAATAATACATTTATACTCTTGAAAGCATAGGATATGTAATTATATTTAATTGAAAGACCAATACATATCCAATTTATATTAGTAACATTAATGTTTAATCTAAAATAAAATCTTTCCTTAGCAAAATGAAAATACAAAATGTTTTTGTAATGAAATATTTTTCTATATTCATAAAAAAAGATTGAAATAAAAACGTATTAATATTGTATAAATCATAAGTATACAAATTACAAAACACCTAATCACATGAAGTCATGCTACGAAATACAACAAGATATTCAAAAATGTATTCCAATAACTACAATGCATTAAAATGTATTACACACTAAGAAATATAATGGTTTGAAATAATAATTAATTTCTCAATTATCATGGGTATCAAAAGATAAATAAATTCATCAATATAAAAGCAGGAATTAAATTTTAATTCAAACATAATAAATACTTACATAAAGCTATTGTAATAAATGTATGAAACTCCCCAGTGTAATCATAATTATTATACTAAGCTCAGTCTTTTAAGGGTCTATGAAATTCAAATGAGAGGTTTTTAAGATTTCCTGAAATATTGTTTTATTAAAAATCAAATAAATATAATTGAATGAACAGAAGTTGTAAAGTGTCAAATATAAATCAAGAATTAATTAAAACAAGCACTTTGGATAGTCCAGTTTTCTAGCAAAATACTTTGTCTCCTTTTATTCTTCCTATTTTAAAACCATTAAAATTAGTACTATGCCTACTTTATTAACGAACAAACCCATCATAAATTTATCTCAATTTAATCAAATAAATGCGAAAATAAATTTGCTTTCAGAACACTTTCAAAAGGCTGCTTCAATTGTTGATAACTCAATAATTATTTTATTTTGTATGTGTATGTGTATTTTTAATCCATGTGCTAGTCTGTGTAAATTGTATTTTGAATTCAAATCTCTATGAATTATAAATGAGTTATTTAGAATCAAACAACCTGTATTGGGATGTCTATGACTGGGATTAATTGAGTTTCTGAGAAAGTTGAATTCCAAGTAAAATTAAATGTTTTTTATATATATTTATAGCCATCCAACATAAAATAGTATTTGATTGAATTTTAGAGAACCTGTGTCTAGCATTTTTCTTGGTAGTATACAAAAATGATGAATCACATAGGTAATTCGTTGATTGATTTTCTTACATTTCAAAAAATTATTAGTCCTATTTCCAAAAGACACCTAGAAAAGCTGCCATATCTACTCTCACATATGTATACGTACGTATACATGATCTGCAGCTGTTACTCTTTATAGATAGTATCGATAGCATTAATATTATAGTATAATATTTTCATTGCTGACCACAAAAAAAGGTGGTTTTTTTTTTCTAAATGTATCTTCCTATAAAATTTTGAACCTTAGATCTACTCATTTGTATTTGTATGCCAAGGAATGTATCTTGCAGAACTCCCTTTTAAGATCTGTTGTCGATTTCAAGATGCATGCGAAAAATATTTTTTTATTCTTTTAAAGGTTCTTCAAGTCACCAATAAGGTACCCTTTATTTTCCACTGTAAGGTAACAAGCTGACCTTGCATTATTCCACCATGGTATAGCTTATAAGATGGGGTCATAGCATAAACCATTATGATAATAATTCTACCTTTTAGGATGAAATGAGTGTAGGACCTACACGACAAGGCCATATCTAGGGTTCTTAACCTCTACCTACACCTACCTCTGCCTTTCTGACAGTTGATTAGAAATTAATTGATTTTTGTATTCATCATCTATGTCTAGGCTCTTTTAGCTTACTCAAGATTTTTACACTTTCTAATCGCTAAAGTAAAAGTATGTTAAATTGCTTCAAGAAGGATCCATGTTCAAAAGAATGATTAGCATCTCCTGTAAGGATTTTCCCGTAGGCAAAACCCCTCTCCCAAAATTAAAATATATTATGTTATATTTTAATTTGATGTATATACCTAAGGATGACCATAGTTTTATTACTGTAAACTAACACATATATTTAAAATTATATTGTACCTTGTTATTCTATTGAGCCAATTTCATTTATTTGTTTTTAAATAATACAACCTAAAAGTTTTAAAAATTGTAAAATAGTGCCGTAGTCCAAACATTTTTTCTAAGTTTCAATTATATTTAATACCACATGTGTGTATGTGTAATGTTGCGACTCATGTGTGGTCAAAGGAATGAGCAGTGCTAGTCTGGGCCGCCGCGAAACCAGGTGATATCCCTGTGAGCCGATTTGATTTGGGCTACCGCAACGTCTTTAAACTAAAATAAAACTATCTCTTCAATTCTAAATGATGGTTTTATTAGATTTTAATCAAAAGTTCCAGTACGTAACTCTGAGAGTGCCCATAATAACAGCATTTGTAAAGATAAACAATGGCATTAAATGTAAAGCCTTTACATTTGTTGTTTCTTGGCGTTGTTTATAATGAATCTCTTAAGCCAAAAGTAAAATGATTTGCTTATTAAATAGTGACTGTCGCCAGCCTTTAATAATCTACAAAATTAGTGAGTTAAGGATCATTTTACAAACTGAAATTGCTATTGTCTAACAATTTAGAAATTTTTAGTTAATATCAATAGAAAATAGAAGCTGATATTTTAAGTCTACTGAATAACGACGTAGTCCTCGATAATATATATGAAATGACCTCACACACTATTTGTAGTCCTGAACCGCTTGGAAACTGCCAGTCCACCCCTGGGAATGAGAAAATTATAGAATGAAAGAAGTATTGCAATATTACTTCAAACTTGGTAAAATATCTCGAATTGAATGAATATAAATTTTGCTAAGATCTAGAGCTTACATTCTGCACTTTACGACAACTTTATTTTTTGTTTTGAACTGAATGTGATGTTGCTGATCTATTACCGATCCATTACTGATATCTGTAAATGTTTGTGAAGACCTGTAATTTATATTCTTAAAAATTATGTACCGGTATATCATATACTTAACTAGTAGGCTATTTCATCCTTAGTCACAAACGCTATATTGATTAGTATATAAATTGGGTGTAAGTGGTGTCATTACTCAAAATTATTTGTATTTGTAAATTGTTTCTACGTTAAATACTAATAGAGGATAGTGGTCAATTTAAAAATAACAACTCAAGGACATTTTTCCTGTTATGCTGTATCCACACTATCCCCTTATAAAGGAGTTTAATAGGTTGTAGGCCTACATTGCAGCCGCAAGTCCAGCCTGTGGGCTTTCATTAGGGCTGTTCTAGTGAACTGTTTCCTCCATTTCTTAGACCATTTTAATAACCACACACGCAATAATGTAACGAGCGAATTTATGTGGATTTGTTTTACGGTTTGACTGTAGGAAACACGAGTTAAGGGCAGTGTTTTTACAGTTTTTATAACAAAACTTTTTTTTTCCAAAATCAATAAAATATTTCTTTAGTAGAAACAAAGAGCTTAATTTTCTTTACATTGTGATATCAATAATTTTTGAATATCTGCTATGAGCATTGCGGCATTATATGAGAAATATTTAAATGGATAGAAAAAGTTGTCATTAAATTCCAGGACCCACTTGATGAATATTTAAGATATATTAATATCACAATGAGAATAAAATTAAACTCTATGTTTCTACAGGTGAAATATTTTATTTCTTTTGGCCAAAAAAATTTTTTACACAAAAACTGCAAAGATACTGCCCTTAACTCCTATTCCCTACACCCACAAATTAAGGGAAAAGTTTTGTAGTGAATGGGAGGTAACCGTTTACTAGTGGCCTGCAATCCTGTCAAGCACACAAACATCCTTCAAGTCATTATTGATTTCACTAGAAAAAATAGCTGTATAGTTGTTTAAAATCATTTTAAAATATACCCTTGACTTGGGTGCCTTTAGGTAGGTTGAAATTGTTTTTATCACTGGATCTTAGTTACCTGCTCAGGTTATACTCATATATAATAATTAGGCTACTCTAATGGGGTAAGGATGAGGAAGGAAGTATTTTAGAGGTTATATACCCTCATTTGCGGGGAAGGAGAGTGAGAAACCATTTAGGAAAAAACACCTCAGTAGACCTGACTAGGATTTAAACCTCCTGGTTGAAGCCTGAAGCCTGGAAGTTGCGGGCCCAGTGGTTACCATGGCACCAATATCCCCCCCCTCTCCCTTGTGGTGGCCCTGGCAGTAGCAGATCACATGATTTAACATATTAATAAAATAATGAAAGTAGTTTTAATAACTTTTGTAACTGTCTGATACTTTCCTACTTATCAAATCCTGTTTTAGACTAGCCAGGGGGTGATTCTATACCATAATTATTTGAGTATATATTCTATCATTTATTTTATGCTGAAACCACCTTAATTATGTTAAAATTATACATACTTATAGCTTTGACTACCCAAAGGCAACCCACCAAATCTTTCGGACGAGGAATAAATGATTGGTGAAGGGGTGCAAACACACCTTGTTACAACACGCTCTCAATTATATGAAAGAACAGTTTAAAGATGTGTCTTGTAGCCTAAAATTCAGATGGACTTACAATGAAAAACTCGGCATGATTATTTTTCTAAAAATGGAAAACTAACCTATTGCACCACAATCTATCAGTCATATTTGCTATAAAAAAAAGTTTTGATGAAATTAATTTTATTTTACAATAATGGCTCGAACGGCTTACACTAACCTATCATAAGTAATTATTAAAGTATATGTATATGGATAAATATTATAAATGGACAGCACTCAACCAAATTAATTCTGGATTTTGATTTCAAATGTATATAAATATAAAATAGTGGCTAAATGCTAAAGCTAACAAGGTTTTCTTATTTGTTTTGGTCATCTAAAAGATAATTTAAGAAACTATTTACGAGTGTCTTCCAGGTCAATGTCGATAACTACAAAGCTAAAACCAGATAGTAATAATTCTGACCTTTTCTAACAGTTCAAAAGTTACTAAAAACTCGATCACTATTCATCCGGTTCAAATTATGTTTTGGAAATTTGACAAATAAATTCGGATACCATCCTTGTGCAAATATTTGAAAAACATTTTAACTGCAATAAAATTCTAGAGGTTTGTGAAACCCACTTCTTTGTTTTGAAGCAAAGCCTAATTGAAGATCTGATATATTCCCAAAAAATAATTGAAGCTCAAGGTCTTAAAAATTGTTTAATACTAAAAGATAAACTTATATTCTGATTGTTTGGATAACTCTAAGCACTGTTATATTATCTAGAAAAGATTTTAATACATAAATATTTAGCATTGCCTAGTGGCTTAGCCTAAGCTGATGAATGCAATTAAATTACTTTGTAATATTGTCATGTTTGCATTAATTAGTTATATATAAACTCCATTTACACAATCTTACTATTATGGATTAAACTATGGAGTAGCTCATAATAGAGCCTTAATGTAATCCGTCAAGATATGACTAATAGCTTTCAGGGTACAACAAATTGTATATAGTGGCACATAATGACAACAAATTGAACATAAATATGTTTTTTAATTAACAACAATTTTATTGGAAAATTTTTTGTGGTGGGGGAGGAGAGGGAGACAAAGTAAAAGTTTTTGCATCTTCTCGCACCCTTAGAAAAAGAAAAAAGCAATCCTAAATATACTCAAGCTACTAAATTTGATTATTTCGTTCCTTTAGAAGGTCTTTTGACTTGATTTTTAATTTACTATTTAAAATAATGGGTCTAAAAGGTGTTTTGATATATAATTTGTCTACCAACCTTATATTTTCCTAAATTAAAATACCTTTTAAAAGATTTAATACCTGGTACACACGAGCAATGTTTCTGTACCGAGTTCAGTGCAATTCAACTATTACGTTTTTATGACTGACTAGCATGGCGACTATAAGCAAAACCAGTACCTAACTATCATGGAAATGGACACGTAATTTGCTACCAGTACAGACCATAGTTTTCAGTAATTTAAGCATAGACGCATACGCAGAAGATATAAAAGTTTTCTTCCATGATCAAATTCAACAGCAATGTATTTATCTTTAAAACAAAAGCAAAAGGAAATATCTTTGTTTTAGATGTATTATATATATAAATAAATAATTCAAACATGTATGCTTTATTGTTTCAAAACTAATATTTAAATTTAAATTTATACATTCACAAGTCATTTTGAAAGGAATATTTTGTTTGTTAATAGCATAGCTATTCACATAACGAGGATGAAAATAATGATCAAATGAATGTGCGTCATATATTTTATAATATCTAATTCTCTGGTTATTTCGTGATAATTGCCATCACTATTCCAATACAGGACTAGGCCTACCTTCTGAATTAAATACGAAAACATCGCCCAAGTGTGCCGACCCTAATGATCCAACGTGAATTGATAAGTCAACAATTGTTTATTAAATTATCTCCAGTGAACCTTATTAATACTATTTAGTAATAAGTTTGAAATAATTGAACTGCCTCAAAGGAAAACACTAGCTCATTAATGCTTATTATTGTACATTTTACTGTGTTATATCTAAAAGATATGTCTAGTTTGTTAAAAAAAGGAATGTTGAATTGTAACCGAACGAATGTGATATTGCTGGAAATTTATATGGAAGATTATATTATATTGTTATGTTATAAATAAAATAGTATATATTGAAATATAATATAAATATGTTTATATATTGAGTTTTATTACCTTGTAACATATTTAAGTAGGAACCATACATATCAACATATACACTCCTCACAATTATGTGTGTTACAATGTGAAGTAAGTACTGAGTACTTTGACATTTTTTTAGTTGTACAAAAACTTATCGGAAATGTGGTTTGTACACACTTGTTTCAAAAGAAAAATATAAAGAAATAAAGAAAATATCAGAACTTCCTTTGTTATATTTTATAGTAATAATTACCTACATTAATTAAACTGAATATCCACTTCTTTGGCCGCGTGGTCTAATGCACTACTCTTGAAATAAATTTGACCGCATTGATGATGGGAAGATCAAGGTTCGAATCTCGGTTGGGTGTACTAAAGGTGGTTTTTCGAGAATGGTTTTTCACTCTTTCATGCAAATGCAGATACACTTCCTCTGAAAATAGCCTTTCTAATCCCAAAAACCATTCAAGTAATTAGTACATAAGCGTATAATCCAAATGGTAGTAAGATGTGGGGATGAAAAAAATGAATGTTTGTTTTTGATTATTAACAATAATTGTGTTTTTTTAAAGTTTTTCGTACCTGTGATTGTGAATATGAGTATATAGGCCTATATTTCTATTTTTTGATATTTTGATTAAATGTACCGATTGTTTTTTCCCAGTTCAAAAAAAAATCTGGGTTCTGACAATCCATCAATACTACTTGGAACAATAGGGTTTTTGGCCAGGCATTTTTATGAAGGGTTTTCAGTGAACGAGCATGTGTGTGATCAAACCTAGTTTGTTCCAAAAAACCTAACTCGCACGTGGAAATATTTCATGGGGCAGAGGTTGAACGTAAAACCCACCATAAAATCTTTACTAACCGCAAGCCCCATGTTTGCAAGCCCCACTCTACCTGTAGAGCCCAGAAGATTTGACAGATTTTGTTCAAATTTTTTTTTTTACATACTAATGCGGAATGTGTGTTTATCCTTTATCAGTGCATTATGAATCAATAAACATAAAACTTGAGTACTTTTCCATAAACAACAAACACAGTGGACTAATATTCTCAAAAAAAGGCAATAACAATTTATTCTTATGCTATTTATGGATATACTGATAATATACATTAATATATTGCTATGAAGGTAATCTCTGGAGGCATCTTACCTAAAACAACAAATGTTTGATGTTAGATTGCAGAAGATTTATGCAATATGTTTTGCACAGTTCATTAAAATGTTTAAATGGGTTCCCCCCCCCCACCCCTTGAACAGTGTTTGTGCTTTACCACTTTTAATTTGGGTAAGGATGAGAAGGAAATAATTTAGGAAAAAGTTTCCATAAAGTGGGAAACCATTTAGTAAAAAAAAAAGGTTAAAATCATTTTAAGGTTGGCTTAAATATTTGCTAACAACTTTTGAAACCTACCCCCTCCCCTACCTCCTTTCCAATCGTTACCCAACACATTTCTTACAGTATATACAACATAGGATTGGTGGTAACTGATAGATTGCAAAGGCTAGGTGCTTTAATTAAATAAGGTAACTTTTTATTTGTTGATTTTGATGCACGGCGTAAGCTATTGAGTTGATTGTAGCCACATATATAAGATATCTTTAAGTGACAAATAATTGGTGAGGGATCAATGAATGAAGACTAATTGATATTGTATAAAATATTTGTGAAAGCTAACGATATGTCGTCATATCAGCAATGAGCATCACTGATAAATGTTGCACTACAAACCACAGACGTCAAGGCCTATGGGAATTTGGGACAGCTGCCTAGGTTGCCTAGGCCAAAGTCCGGGCCTGGCGATAGGTTTATTAAATCTAAGGTGTTTAGTGAGGGCAACCTAATACGAAGCTTGCACCATAATATTAATAGTGTTTGTTTTTAGGTACTACAGGAAGAATCAAAATGGGAATAAATCAATGATGGTTTTTAAAATGCAGTTGCAAATGGAGTTTTCCTAGTTGAGAGGGTTGTGGTGTAAACATAATAAGCCTCATAGATTTAGATGGGATATTATCAACTACCTATTTAAATGTCTATACAATTTTGAAATCTATCTATAAAAATAGATAAAATTGTCTCGCTTCTATTGTTTGTGTGGCATCTGCGTAGTCTGGTTATAGCTCCGTTGATTCTTATCTTAAGGTGGAGGCAAAATTCCAAATGAAATTTTCCCAGTCTAGGGATGAGGCCTTGGATGTGGGACCGTGGTTATTGGATCGGAGGGAAGACTCGAGGGGTTGGTGGGTAATGGGCTGTGAGTGTTGAGAACTGGGTTTCCGGGGGTCAGATGGGGCTGAGCGGGGGAGTTCCTCCTTACAGGGGGCTGAGAAGGGAGGGGGCGAGAATAGTCAGGGCAGTGGCAGTGTGAACTGATGAGAGGAGGGTAAAGATAAATCTCCTGAATTCTACGAATCTTCCCATTGAGTCCTGCTGGAGAAACATGTCTTTTAACTATCTTTTTCTGGGGCATATCTTAAAAAAAATATATGCCAAGGGGGTGAAGGGGACAGACTAAGGTTCAACCGGTCACTATGGGGTGAATGAGGGCTTCTAGGGGTAATGAAATTTTGCACATTAAACTGGCTAACACTAAATAAGACCTATGCAATTTTACTATACAGGATGATTTGTAATTGTGTACAATAAAGTGGTGCAGTGGAATCTACCTGATAAAGAACCTGTAAGTCTCAAACAACATATTGCTGGGATTGCTGTTTTGAGCGACTGATAGGACAAGTCAGACAAAGACATCACCGTTATTCCATGGAGGGTTTTTATTACCTGGATTGTGGAACAATGTATGTTCATAGGAGATTTTCGAATTGTCCACCATTGCATTCAAAACACGGTTTAGAGACTTCCTGCACTATAACTGTCATGCTCATTGGAAGCTGTGTGACACATAAACTTCAGGTTTCATTTAAATCGAAGAAGGTGTAGAGGTTAGTGAGTAAACCTCAAGTTAATCACCGTAGAAAACAACATGGCCACCCCTTTGTCAGCTGACTGCTCAAAACATTCCAAAATGTGTTGTTGGATTTCGTTAAGATAAAGTTTAATGATGCTATTTGATTTCGATTACGATATTTATGATATGCTAGAGTGTTTTAACTAGCGTAAAAATCCTACATTATGAACAAGAACTAATAATTATTTTGAAGAATTTGTTGAGCTAGATTAAAAAAAGTTTTAGACTTACGAAAACTATTGCCCTGATTTGTTAGAGATTATTGGAGATAGTTTTAAAAGATAACAAATGAGAGCATAGCTATTGGAGTTAAAAAATGAATACCGTAACTAAATGAAAAATATATAGACTTATAGTGATCGTTAGTATTAAACCAAATATTAATGCAAGATGCTTTGATGAATGAATAGGTTGGCCAAAGGAATATAAGTAGGGCTAACTAATATTTTGGCAGCCAGTTATATCAGTTGAAAAGTGGGCCTTTACAATGCTTTATTTATTTAAATATTGCATAGTTATGTGGAAAAACAACTTTTACTTGCATATTTAATTATTCCTTTTTTGAGTAATTCATAAAGGTCTAGGCATATTTGTATTAAGTCCCTAATTATTCACACACAGTTGTGGTAGCACAGAGTTTAAAAACTAAAACCTTTGTGGCTATGTAGGACCTTCTTGCAATTAATTGTCAACGCCTATGCTCTGTAGTGTAACATATTTCCCCTTTTTCAGTACTAGTTTTACTCTACTAGTAGTGTAATAGTTTTTCGAGAGAAATGACAATGCTTTTCATAAAGGCCTAGACCTAGTTGTATTAAATAGGTATACTGTGGTATCATAATTAGCGTTTCACTTGAAACCTAAACCCAGTTATTGAGGGGAAAAAATTCACATCCAGCTATGGAGGTCTGGTGCTTATTTAAAAATAAATCAAGTAGGCCTAATGGCTTAAACAAATCAACACTAATCACTAAAATAATTAATCAGTAGAAAAACAAATTTTACTTGATTCTTTAATTCCTTTTTCTAACACTTCATAAAGGCCAAGGTCCAGTTCTATTACATCGCCGAGCTAGTTAAAGTTTCACTTAAAACCTGGGCTCAGTCGTTGAAAAAAAATTCACAAATAGCTGTGATAACCTATATGGTGATGGTGCATAAAATCCTCTACATATAAAACACTTTTATTTATACAAAATAGCAAGTAATAAGTTATTGTATGTAGTCATTTCCCTCACAAGGATACGGAGAATCCAATGATACCTTACTCATATTATAATTATTTGAAAACCTTTTTATATCTACTACTTTAATCAACTCACCCAAATCACAAAGAAAAGTAAATATTAACCTGATGTTCGAAATTTTAATCGAAGTTATTTAGGTTTAAATTATTGGGTTACCGGGCTATTAAAATATGCAATTATTAATCCTTTTTATTATCATAAACTATTCCAAACTGTCAAAACTTAATATTTCAAGCATAATTAACACGTTTTTCTTGGAATATTAGGATCCAGCTCAGCGATATGGCAATACCCCGTGGTTTAGATGAGTTTTGATTTAATTGTTTATCATAACAAATTTTTATTGTTTTTGGTTTTAGCTTAAATCGATTCTCCGTATCCTTGTGAGTAGAAGTATGCCGTTAAATTATTTATTTACTAGCTGTATAAAAAAAGTGTCTTATATGTATTGGTTTTTACGCACCCTCCTCTACCCTTTTTTAAACACTCTAGTTTATTCTTAAGTAGGATAAAATAAATCATTTTAGTGATGGGAATAATCGAATGATTTTAAGAATCGAATAATCATTCGATTCTTTGAAAAAGAATCGAAAGAATCATTCGAATGATTTTGAGAAGTAGTAAAGAGTCGGTAATAATCGGATGTTAGCTACTTCTAACTAAAAGTTGTTACTAGTTGCTCGTTTTGCTTTGTGCTACTATTCTCTTCACCCTGCTGTCGAATCTCCCAACACGCATTCCTTTGCGTTTGCAGCTTATCAACACTTTTCTATTAATGTATTTAGTTACTTGTGCCGGTGTCAAAGACCAAAGTACAGCCACAACAAAATACTATACAGTGAACGCATTTGTCACAGAAATACCTCGTAATTAATATAAATAATTTTACGTACGATTAATAATAAAATAAAGAACACATGTTTCCCTTTGTGTTCAAAAGAGTCAAAATAATGACCCTTTAATATTTCCTAAACATAAAAAATATATAACCCTACAATCCTATTTATATATCGGGTAAGTGATAAAATACTTTCGATTTGAATATCTGAATCAATAATATGCCTCCTGAAAGCTTCACTTAGAATCAAACACACAATTACTACTCGACAAACGACGACGTAAGTTTGCTGGATAATGATATTTTGTGTTATAAGAATGTAAATTATTTCAATGAATAAAATTACTATACGATCTGAATATTACGACCTTACAATGTTTTATTAAATACATAAAAAGTACCGTTATGTACGTAAATATTTAATAAATTTAAGTCAACGTTAAAAAAATGTATCTCTCAAACCGTTCGTGCTATTTGCGTTCAGTTAATTAGGAAGGTAAAATTTAAAGGAAATGAAAAAGATCAATCTACGTAGTAATGTACCAAAATAAGCGAATCATTTTGTAATTTTCATTCGAACTATTTTTGGCTGATACTCGATTGTAAACTGTACAACCACTTAAACTTTGTATTAAATTAGCCTTAGAATCATTCGAAAGCGTAAGGTTGATTATTGTGTAGCAATGGGGACTATTTAATGAAAATGAGACTAATAGAAATTAAGACCTATATAGAGATACCCTGGAAACATTCATAATCATAAGGTCGGTTTTCCTCAGCACTTCTGGCAAGGGAGTGGTAAGAAAATGATCTCAGCTAGCGTCAAATCAGCTACTGTTTCATTCGAATGTTTTTTTCATTCGAATGATTTTTTTTAATTCGAATAATTTTGAAAGAATCGAATGAATCGATTATTCAGAATAATCGAATGAATCGATTCTATTAATCTGATTCTGCCCATCACTAGTTATAATGTGACCTCAGTTAGCACTCGATACATAAGAGATGGCGACAAGATAGTGGAAACGGACGCTTATAATATTCAGTTAAGCCGTGTGCGTGTATAATCTAATAATTAATTGGTTGGAAAATTATTAATTATTATGTCTGAACGACAGGAATTCAACGTGGGTGAGACCTCAACATGGCCGCTATACTTGACGCAATTAAAGATTTTTTTTATCGAAGAACATCGTCGATGATACGCAGAAGAGAGCCCATTTTATGTGTAGTTGTGGGTTAGGTACGTTGAAAATTCTCGGTGACGAATTTGGGGCACGCGATTTAAATGAGATTCCATTTGTAGAACTTATTGATCGGCTGACTACGCGGTTCACGCCTTGACCAAATGGGACAGTGCAGTACCACCTATTCACCCACCGACGACCAGCAGATAGGGGAGAGTATAGATGTGTTTGCCACTGATCTTTGCCGAATATCCGATGGTTATGGTTTTGGCGGTGAGTTAGTAATGGAAAAGATGCTCCGTAATCAATTTCTTTGCAGATTGGCTGACACTCAGCTACAGCAACAATTTTTTATCAAGCCCGACCTGACATTTAAAATAGCAATAGAAGCTGCCAAAGCGTTTGAAGTTGCCAGAAAATATGTAGAGGATGTATGGGATGAAGAAACAACACACGGAGCTGTATATGGGATTGGTAGCCAGCCCAATATAAATCTATTTTTCAGCAGACGCACTGACAGGACACAAATCTTGGGTCACAACCGTAAGTAGGAAATCCACCCTCAAGCAAAGTTGGGTCTGGTCAGGAAAATTAAGGGAGAAGAGCACGACACTGCTTTCCAGGATAGTGTTTGAGATGTGCAGAGCAACATCAAACACGTCGCTGTACGGTGGATCAAAACAAACTTTACTGTACAGCTTGTGATCGAAGAGGGCATGTGGAGCCTGTTTGTCTTTAGGAGAGGAGGCACGGTAGGAATACAGCAAGGGCACATCAGGTAACGGATATAACAGAGCCTCATAAACAGTATTCCGAGGAGCTATCAATAGATGGGCTGAAGCTATATAATATTAAAGACGTATCGAAACACAGTGTGCCTGACACCAAGAGGCAACCCACAATGCCAGCGATAAAACTGTCCCTGCGTATAGACAGTATGTTTCACACCATAAAGGTAGACACAGGGGCAGCTCTGATGCTCATCTCAGAGGAAAACTATAAAGTACTGTGGCCACACCAACCCAAGTTAGAGTCCTTGGACTTGGATTTGCTTACCTGGGCAGCTGAAACACCACTTCGACTACTAGGCTCAAAATCAGTAGAGGTTCAATTTTTAAAAAGACGAGCTACCCTAGCCCTGGCAGTAGTCACAGGCCATGGACCCAGTATACTTGGAAATCCGTGGTTTGAGCCCCTTGGGTTCACAGTTCACGAGCTAAATGTTGTAGGAAACACTTTAGCGAACACATAGCAAAACCTACACGCATTAATAATCAACAAGAATTACCGGTACCTGGATACAGGACAAACAATAAGGTTACAGTGCAAAATACCCTGCTTACTCCGAGTGAGGTTAAGGATTTAAACACCGTGGTATAGGTTACCCTGCAGTGGCCGACCCCACATTTGGAGAGTTTAATGGACCCATGGTGAGACTAGAGCTGGATCCATCCATACCACAAAATATTGTAAGGCCAGGCAAGTACAATTTGCGTTAAGAGACAGAGTGGATAAGGAAATTCAAAGGCTAGTTTATCTGGGGGTGTATGAGCCAGTGACATACTCTAGAAGGGCCACACTATTAGTTATAATTGAAAAAGTAAATGGAGAGCTTCGTCTTTGTGGGGATTACAGGGCAACAATGAACAAAGCCTGATATATACCCCTTACCTATAGCTTCAGAGGCTTTCGCACAACTGGCAGGAGGAACAATATTTTCAAAAATTGATTTAGAGCAGCATATACGCAGCTCAAAGTAGATGTCGAATCTGCAGATGTTTTAACAGTAAACACAATCAGAGGACTCCACCAGTTGCACCGCTTGCCATTCGGGATTAACGCGGCTCCAGGCATTTTCCAAAGAATAATGGCCAACTTATTCTCAAATATGGAGGGAGTGTCAATCCTACTGGACGACATAGTAATGGCAAGTAGAACGTTCCAAGAACACAAGGACAAACTGTGCCAGGTGCTTCAGTGACTCAGTGATGGGACCTTTGAGTCAAAAGAGCAAAATATTAGTTTGAAGTCCCAGCGACAATCTTTTGGGATTTTATGTTTATATTTAATTGTAAACCAACTATATTATGTGTTGATTAACTATGTTAAATATATATGTAAGTAATAAAACATTGTATACACATAGGTATATTTGAATCTTCACTTACATTACAGCCTGCAGCATATTTGGTGTAGTGGTTTATTTTTAGATAGTAAAAAAAATGTTTATATACGTATATCAATTATTTTTACTTCCCGTATTTTTTTCTAGTGTTTGTAAATCAAGTCCATCCTCCTCTTCTTATTTACCCTACTAACTCTGCTGCGACTCTTTCATGGAAGTCTCCTCCTTGCTTCAATTTAAAAAACAATTCAAGTAAAGAAATGCCTAACCAGAATGTCTATTTTGTCCCATAGTACATCTGAAATATGTTTGTACCCTTTTTAATGTTGAAAATGATCTCTCAACTGATTATGTTGTTGCTGGGATAGTTGCCACAAGTTCACACCGTTTTTTAAACTCTTGTAAAAGCACCTGCTGCAACAAACTCCACAAAAGATGTGTAGGTACGAGCCGGAGTCAGTAATTTATCAATTTTTCCCCTTACACGCAAAACTCCCCTAACTATATATTTTGTCAATTCTGTGTTTTGAAAGTGGAAGAGAGGGGTATGCGATGGTATCTTTCAGTTTATTTGCTTATAGTCATCAACCTTCAGGCATAGCTTCGATTTTTGAAAAGTAGAAACTTTGTTGTTTTGGATTCCTACCTGAGTTTCACCGTTTTTCCTCTTCTTCCCTTTATAAATCTATGACATCTCAAATAAGAACTACACTAGGTAGAGGTATGGGATGAAAGACAGAAAAATCTAGACTTTAAACCAACATATAATGGACTCGTGCACGTCTTGCATGCATGCTACGATCACTGGCATGTGCGGGAAGATTTATTTAAAACACATAGGTGCTTGCCTTGCTTGCCCTAACGTGATGCCACTGTCCCTATTGTAAATTTTTAAAATGTGTAAAGTATGGTCAAATAGCTGAAAATTGTATAGCTCATTAAGTGCAAATCAAATGAATTTTCCAAATAAAGATGGTGGTTGTTCATCATATTGTAAAACTAAACCAAATGTAAATCAGTGTTCCTACTATGTTCAGTTGCGGGGATATTGTACAACACACAAATGAAATAGAACAAAATGTAGTGAAGATTGTTCAAAATGTTCTTCCAATATGGATATTTAATATCGCATGGATTGATTAGGGAATAATTAAACTAGTAAATCATTGTTCTAAATATGTTCAAAACCTAAGATGTCAATCTTACCAAAGAAAATTTGAGAAAAATGTAATCTGTTCTTGCGAGACCCCATATTTTTATGACATCAGTTTGGAAAATATAAACAATGTATTTGGCCTATTGGTACGCGCTGAACAAAATAAAATATAATAGAAGGAAAAGCTTGACAGAATCTGGAAGTATCAAACCCGTTTAGTGCACTGTTAGAAGGTCTTCGTTGGAAGGATGATGTAGGTTGAAAAAGGTGAACTCAATATTATGGTGCTTGGTCAAATATGAAGAGTTTATCTGACCAAGAAAACTTTGAAACTCTGAAACTCCTTGCAGTAAGATAAAGAGGTACAATGAAAGATTTCGTTTTTTGTCGCTTCAAGTCATCAACTAATTCCGTAAATGCATCGTAATCGTAACCATATTAACTGTACTTATTTTTAAAACTAAATATATTAGCTGAAAAACTTTCAAAATATAGCTTATTTCTTATTGTTTTCTTATACGTTTGACTAAACCTTATGTTTAATAGGCGAGCTTTGGAATATATAGCATTAAAATGTGTGGTTGATTCCCAAACAACATCAATACAAGTGTTTGACTATAATGGGAATAAGCTGCAACAAGTTCTTAGTGTCACGTGACATTACAAATCTTTTTTTGAAAATTGGAAATGCATATCAAGCGTTATAAATTATTATGTTTTCTTTTAATTTTGATTTTAATCTTTCACCTATATTTATTTTAAAAAATGTTCGTCCAATAAGAATCAATATTAACCGAGCTATATTGAATTTTTTGTTGACCAAGAAACTAGCCGAATTCATTTTGTAGATAAAGTATGCTTGACTCATTAATTGAAGGTTATGTCTAGAAGCTTGTTTTAATCAAATATAAATAAAGGCCTACAAAATTAGCTCCTCTTTATGTTATAGGTAGTTTATTGATAATGTGATATTAGAAAGATCATTGACATTTGAACCAATTTTTACTTTTGTAATGTGATGGCACATTGAAAATTTACATAATATTTTAATTTTTATTTAGTTTGCTAAACCTAAGAAATATCTATATAAAATTTTATTAACTTGATTCAAGCCTACATGGTCAAGCCTAATGGTCTATTGTTGTAGTTAAATAGGCCACATATGCCCATGCTTCTTGTATTTCTACTCAAAATAATGAGTTGCAGTAACACAGTTGATGCTTTCATGCTTTCTGAAGAACGCGAACAGGATTCTTTAAATGTAAAATTGAACGTAAGCTCTTCCAACCCAATAAATGGAGTGATAAAAATTTTATCAAACAGTAGTGTTATATCTGAGGATGTATTTGATAAGAAAGAGTTAAAGAATATATATGAGTTCACACTTAAAGATACAGAGGTTCATCAATTACCTAAAAACTTCACAACTAATTTAATCAACTTGACAATACTAAACCTAGAAAATAATAAACTTGTTGAATTACCTCCAAACATAAGTTGTTTGGCTAATCTTGTACATTTAAATGTGTCTTGCAATAATTTTCATACATTGTCTGAAGATGTTTCTCACCTTTTAAAATTAATTGTTTTAAATGTGAATCATAACACCCTCTCGGATATTCCAAAAACAATTTGTAATCTTAAGAATCTGAAAGTGTTAGAAATGTCTGAAAACAATCTACATTATTTGCCCGAATCACTGGGTGACCTGGAAAACTTGGAAAAGCTTGATGTATCCAAGAATATTTTGGAGTGCCTGCCAAACTCTATTGGCAATCTTTCAAATTTGTTTATTCTTAATGTATCTCAAAATAAGCTGACTGATATTCCAGAAAGCTTTAAAAATTTGTATCTCTTAAATTGTTTGAATATATCTCACAACATTATGGAGGTATTACCAGAATGTTTAATAGAATTGCCAAATATTTCGAGCTTAAATGTGTCGCACAACAAACTGCAAGCGTTCGATGAAGTGCTAAAGTGTGCTGAAAAGTTATTAACTCTGGATTTAAGTTATAACGACTTGAAAATAATTCCAAAATGGCTGTTTACAGATCATTGCATGTTCCTTAGAGATCTCATTATTAGTCACAACCATCGCATGACTGAGGATTGTTCGAAACAAGAAATATTTGATACAGGTGCCAAGTACGTATTTAAAAAGAGTTTGAAGTATTTGAACACTTCAAACTGCAATGTGACAACCCCATATCTAAAATTTCTCGAAGGCTTACAAGGACTGGAAGTGTTAGACATGAGCAATGACTTAAACAAATTCGTAAATTCAAAACTTCCTAAAAACATGTTGTGGGAAATCCAAGTCAACACTCTAAACTGGAGTGTACTTCTAAAAGAATTATGGCTAAGCAACGTGGGTTTAGTTTCTGTACCTGAAGATTTGACGAGACTGACTTCTTTGGAAGTACTTGATCTATCTTACAACGAATTGAATTGGTTACCCGATTCCTTTTGTCGATTGAAAACTTTGAAAAAATGTAAACTTTCCAAGAATGAGTTGGCCTATCTCCCTGAAGAATGTGGGCAGTTGGAAGAACTGCAGGAATTCAATCTTGATGGAAATAAGGTTAGCCCATTTTATATAATATCAATAAGATTTTTGGAATAAAGCCTACAATAACAAAACACATTTTTAGTTGGTTTATTTACACTTTATTTTTTTACAGCTTTGTAGTTTACCAGGAAGTTTTGCCAACCTAACAAAGCTGTACTTTTGCGATCTCTATGACAATTTGTTGGACGCATTCCTGTTGAGCTGCAAAAGTTGCTGTCGCTGCAATCCCTTGATTTGGAGTATAACCATTTCTCCACATCTGACTTGCTGGAAAAACGTGTAAGTTATGATATAATACAGTAGCTCCACGACTTATTTGGTGCTGACTGACAGCTCACAGCTGACTTCTGACACTCAACATTTAGGTATATACCTAAATTTTGACTGTCAGAAGTTATAGCTGTTAAACACATGTTTTTTGTAGATCATATGGTTCAACGTAGGGATTAATAATTTGGTCTGGTAATGTTTCAAAGCCCAGTCAGCTGTGAACTGTCAGTCAGCACCAAATAAGTCATGCACAGGGTTTACTGTTGAAGGCAGAGATGAGAGGAACAGATAACAGAAAGTGTGCAAGTGAGATGAGAATAATGGTGGAATCATCTAGAGGAAGCATATTACTAAACTGACCGGCCACAGGCTGTAAACATTTGATGATGATGATGACTATTGTAGGCTTGTTTTGTTTTTTTGAATGCGTCTTACTACCGGTTCAGATTATATGCATCGTAGGCCTATTAATAGTCCTACAAGTCATTACCTTAGTTAGGAACATTAGAAAAACCTTCAACTGCCTAGCGGGGAAATTTGGGTAGACATGAATTGTTTAAATGTTCATCTTAAAAACATTTAATAATTTTTAGTTAGGCTATCTTTAAAATCTTCTGGTGGGCTTCAGCAGATGAGCTTAATTTTTCACATTTAATTTGACCTAAAAATAAATTTTAAACAGATTTTTTAAATCGGAACACACATTAGTGTAGTTAGGCCTATATGTGCTTAACCCTACTGTAAGCTATATACATTAATGGTAAAATAGGGCAGTAGAGTATATTATATCATAAAATATTCGAGATTACATTTTATTAAGGAATGCAATTCTAGGTCTTTTCTTCAAATTAAAACATTTGATAGGTTTTTTTTTTTTGCACTAAGAGTAACACTATTAAAACCTTCTTTGGTTGTTGCAACGTCCAACGTGCTACTCTCACAGTAGACTAGACTGCCGATGACGGAGAGATCAAGGTTCAAATATCGAATGTATCGAGGGTGGTTTTTCCAAAATGGTTTTCCACTCTTCCACACAAATGCAGGTACACTTCCTATAATATAACCTTTCTAGTCCATAAAACCATTAGTGTAACTAGTACCATATGTAAGTGGTGTAAAACCCGAACGGGTAATAAGACACGGTACTAAAAAAAACCACTACAAAACAATTTTGCATAGACAAATTACCTTATTTTACTTAAAATAATTAACTATGTCAAAAAATGTTGGAAAGTTACACATTTAAATAGACCGTTAACACATGCTACAAGCAAGAAAAATCTAAAACAGCCTTATCAATAGGGATCTGAAACTTTGAAAAATAGGCATAGTTCGATATTAGAACACTTCAGTTTTCTTACTGACATTGAATGCTAGATTTAGTTTAATCCAAGCTAAAACAAATCCCTCTAAGAATTAAGTTTCTAATTTTTGACCTTTTATATTAAACTACCTACGGTACCTAAGATGTATTTTAATTTCTTATCAGTTTGTGTTGCAGATTTATTTCATGTTGACTCTTTCAAATAATTTGTAAAAATTTTAAATGTTTAATAAAAAGGATTGAATTGTTTCTTTTTGCCTAGCCCACAGCCTCGGGGTTAAAATGTCTCCGCTTATTAGGAGATCTCGAGTCCTTAACACGGGGATTGCTACATGAAATCCCAAGTGACAATATCGCTATCAAGCAGTTGTTTTTAAAAATAGTTCACTTTAAAGATGGTTTTACTAGTGAATGACAACATTGTCTTCTAGTGACAATAAACTGGCTTTCACAAAGCCAGTTTCAAGTAGCAACCTCAGCACCCCCTCCTATGAACCAACCCCCACAACTGGGCCAAAACAGACTGCAAATTAAAAGAAAAAACAAAATACAATGAAATTTTTTGTTCAATCGAATGCTGCAAATTGTCTAGTTGTAAACAATCTCCAATTATTGTCCCTTAGTTACTTGTCTGAAAAGGTTTATTCATTGAAATGGGGTAAAGGGGTAAGTTGGGGATTTAAGGGGCAGATTGCTGACACCTTAAATATTGTGTTCGGATGAACTATTTGAAAATGAGTTGTTTCACTTGCAAGTGCTGTGCTCATTGAGAACTGCGACTGGCACTGCCCAAGGACTAACCTGGCCCAAGGAGCTCAGCGAATCTCCCATAGGTGTTTCTTTGTTTGTGGCCATAGCCTTAAGCTAACTTTAAAGTACAAACTTTTATTTATTGGTGGTTGCACGATATAAGGTGTCAATCTCCCAATAAACTGTAATCCTGGTTGAGTGTACTGTGGCTAGTTTAACCAAATGGTTTTGCACCCTTTAAGCAAATATGGTACATTTCCTCAAACTTCTAACTCCTTAATCCTCAGATTAGTGTAATTAAATATGGATCACTACATGGTTCCTAAAAGCTTTAAAGATTGAGAAAATGTTTTTACATGTTCACACCTAGACTCATCCTCATTTGAGAATATAACGAGCTTGAATAGTTTATTGCTAAAAGCATTGGCATGCATAACAAAATATTGTTACTATTATTGTCTCAGAGTATAATATTTTTCCAACTGGATTTGAGTTATCTTGATGACATGCTCAACTGGTTCTGTGAATGTAATGTTAAAAATGTATTAGATTTTCCTTTCTCTTGTCAGCCAGAAAATGAATTCTTCTCCAATATGAAACGTTGAAAACTAATCTCAGGCAGCAAGGAGAGTTTTACCACCAGCGTTATAACTGCCAAAGACCCGAAGAATCTCCCGACTACAATAACACCTCTGAAGATGCGACAGGTATATTTCATTAAGTGGACTCAAGTATGATTTGATAAAAGAGGGGGGAAAGCTAAAAAAGTGTCATTCTCGTCTCTAGTCTAATTTGGAGAGGTCAGTGTAAATACCGGCCTAGTATATTGAGGTGTTTTATTTCCTCCAACTCCAACTGTTACTCCACTGTAATGCAATGTTTTTCACTTAAAATTCTACCACCCTCATCCCTCCACATTAGAATCAAAAAGTTAAATCAGGTAGCCTTGATTGATACTAAATTTTAAGAGAAAATTTGTTTAGAAGAAAACATTCCAAGCTACTTGTTAACATTTTAAACATTTCAGTAGGTCTACTAACAAAGTTTATTAAAATTTACTGTAATAAGTTATATTTCATGGGAATGAGCTTCAACTTACAATAGCTTATATTTCAATTAGTGAAGGCTGAAACTCACAATCTGAATTAAACTAAAGATCCATATCTACACTTTAATAGGCTACAGAATACAATTTTTAAAAACGCTTTGCCAAATAAATCAATAAAAGAGCCTTACCAAATATTTCTTCTCTTAATTTAAAGCTTGGTGTTAAAATTATATCTATTTTATTTTTATTTTTTTGTGTGTGTGCAGATAACGAGTTAGAGGACGTCTCCAGTGGAAGCTTTGCAGAACCTCCGGCTAAAGACTTGTCATGGTGGCCAAGCAGGTGTGTGCATTCATTAAGGTGAGGATGTCGGAGACATGAAGAAAGGTCAATGTTTTTACAGTTTTAGTATCAAAACTTTTCTGGGTCAAAATAAATCAAATATTGCTTCAGTACAAACATAAGAGTTAAATTTTCTTCATATGATGACCTCAACAGTCGTTGACTGTCAAGAGCTTCCTGGAATTTGATGATATCTTTTTCTCTTCATTTAAAAGGTTTTGTCATCTAATGTGTCTATGCTCATGACAGATATTCAAGAACTGTTGATATCACCGTGCGAAGAAAATTAAACTCTATGTTTGTACCGAAGCAATATTTTATTTATTTTTGGCAAAAAAAAAGTTTTGCTATAAAAACTGCAAAAACACTGGCCTTTTTCTCATGATCTCTACATCACTATCTTAAATACTAAACTTTTTAATAGTGTTTATATCTCTATCATTTATGGAAAGCCAAATTAATTTAAAATTGTGTTTTGAAATTGTGTGGAACTAAGTCACTGAAAGAAAAGTAACATTATACATTTCAAAGCACCAAAGTAAATTAAACTTGAGTTTTGAAACTTGTTGGGGCTTTTTCTATCAAAAGAGATGTCACCATGATGGCTTGGAAATGTATTATAAGACAATGTAGAAACACTGTACAGTAATGTAAAGTAAGTAATAATAATAACATCCGAAACAATTGAACAATTACTTGCTTTGGTGGTTGTATGGTCTAAGGTTTCACTCTTACAATAGACTAAAGGGGAAGATCATAGTTTTAATCCCAGTCAAGCGTACTGAGGCTAGTTTTTTCAAAAGGTTTTTCCACATTTCCTCTACTGAATTCAAACTTAATCATCCTTAACCCATTAGTGTAATTAGTACATTTGCATATAACCTGAACAGGGAGTAAGACACGGTGCTAAAAGAAAATTGCACAGCTATTTTTCATCTGTCTAAAATATTAACTGTTAAATTAATAGTGACTTCCTCTCTGGTCTAGTGGTCAGTTTTCCTGGCTACATATCCAGAGGTCCTGGTTTCAGTTCCCGGCATCTTTGACACAGTGAGTCTGGAACAGGGTCAAACTTGAGTTTTTTTGAGGACAAATGAGTAGCTTCTTGAATAAAGAAATAGAGGCTCTGGTCTAAAAAACTGAGTTAATGGCTAGAGGGATCGTTGTGTTGACCACATGACACACTATCTGCAAATGTTGGCACTCTCTTTGCCAACTTACAGCGGTCGCTTGGACGGTATAACTTGCCTGCGGGCTGCAATCATTTAGTTTTTTAAAAGTTAATAGTAAGTACAGTAGAGTCTCGGAAACTCGACCTAATGTGGACCGAGATGGTGTCGAGTTTTACAAATGAATTTGCATAAAATTCATGTTTACTATGTCATGTTAACTAAACAAAGATGAATCACAGTACAGTTTCGAATATTATAGATACAGTTTTACTGTACTGTGGTATTGTATGGTAAAGTAGTCAGTAACAGTAATATATGTAAAGTACAATATATTACATGTTAATATAATTGTGTATATACATACATGTAATATACAGAAATGCATTACAGTAGTGTACAGATAATATTGTATTGATTTGAATAACACGTTACTGAATTGGGAAACTAACAAACACAGCACTTGTAAAAACACCACAGCACAACTGTTCCACTCGAGTTACACAAACAACTGTGTGCACATACGCATGTTGAGTTTCTTAGACTCTACTGTAAACTGTAATAGTAATATTAATAATTAAAAAACACAAAATTAGTATGAAGTTAAATATGACTGAAATTAAAAAGGAGTCTCAAATTTTTGGCAGTCCTAAGGAACTTGGTAAACTCCTTTTACCAACGGTATGACTTAAATCTATAATACGAAGACAGTTCTGAAAGTAACCGCCGTTCTAGTGTGGTGCTAGTAGTTGTGCGCAGAGTGCCGCCATTGTCACATCTGCATATTCTCTGATTCAGTAAGCGTCCAGCTGTGAAAGTATGAACCTCGTTCTTTCACACATTCGCTTGGTATAACCTTAAAACATGAGCACTGCAATAAAAAATTCAGCAAAATTTGAAGTGCATGCTGTAATAAGATTTCTTTCGGTGCAAAACGCTTCAGCAGCAGACGGTCATCGTCAATTGTATACTGTATACGGTCCAAACGTTATGAGTGAAGGTGTTGAGCGGCAATGGGTCCAATTTTTTTAAAAGAGGTAGAACAAACATTCATGATGAAGAGGGGAGTGGTAGGCCTTCTGTTGTGAGTAATGATCTTGTCAAGAAAATTGACGAAAATTTTTGTGAAAATCGAAGATTCACCATCTCTGAACTTTCTGAACAATTCCTGCAAATTTCTTGTACGGTTTTGTACGAGGTTGTCACTGATAAATTAGGCTACCGAAAGTTCTATGCTCAGTGGGTACCAAACTTGCTTACAGAGGTCCACAAAACCAAACGAATGGGCTCTGCCTTAGACTTCCTTTCACGCTATGACGCAGAAGGAGAAGGTTTTTTGAAGAGAATTGTGACTGGTGATGAAACTTGGGTGGCGTACGTAAACGCCAAAATGAAACAACAGTCGATGGCTTGGGGCCATACCAATTCTCCATGCAAGCCGAAGAAAGCCCGCCAAACTTTGTCATCGAGGAAGATTACGGTTACGGTTTTTTGGGATGTCGAGGGAGTTTGGCTGGTTGAATTTATGGAACGGACTACGACGATCACTTCAGATATCTACTGTAAAACTTTGAAGAAACTTAAGCAAGCCATTCAAAACAAACGTCGCGGTACGCTGACATTTGGTGTTGTGTTTTTGCATGACAATACTCGTCCTTACAGTGCTCGAAAAACTCAGGAGCTTTTAAAGCAATTCAAATGGGACGTTTTTGATTATCCCCCTTACAGCCCGACTTGGCGCCAAGTGATTTTCATCTCTTCACTCACATGAAGAAGTGGCTTGCGTCACATTACGACGATGACAAACTTCAAAATGCCGTGGAAGATTGGCTACGTGACCAGGTGGCTGAATTTTATGAAGAAGTAATTTTTAAATTAGTGAAACGCTATGACAAATGCTTAAATTTAAATGGTGACTATGTTGAAAAATAGTATAAAGTTCTAGTTTTAAGATGTATATAATAAAATATTTTTTCGATGCAAGTTTTTTATTTACAGCCAAACGGAGGTTACTTTCCAAACTGCCCTCGTATTTGGAAAAGAGCCTATTTTTTTTTGATACATCTAAATTGTTGTAACAAAACATTAATGAAATTTGTAAAATGGCTTCAATTCCTGCTATATAACACAAATATATACTGTTTCTTCTTTGCAGTACCATAATAAGTATCTAAACATTTAAAGATAACCTAAAGACAAATAAAACACAAGCTACAACACCAAATTTGATACTCTTAAAAATATAGCAACACAACCAAAATCTTTAATGTTACTGCGTGTGTATGTTTATAATTTTGTCAATGTTTTTGTGACAAAAATAGGAAATTACCTGTTAAGACAGCTGTCGATAAAAGGCAAGAGTTCTATTCCTATTTAGTTATCTTTGATATTTGCCATGAGATGAAAATAAAACTCAAATTTTGCCCTCTTATCAAAATATTTGTAGAGTGCTGTAATATATATTTAGTTTATAGAATGAAATGTGTGCAATATTTATTTATTTCCATAATGTGATGACTAAAGTTTTTATGTTAATTTTGCATAGTGAAAAAAAAAAGGAAACTTATAAAAAATAAACAAATTTACAAACTATGTTTTGCTTATATAGCTCTGGTCCGCCATCTAAAGAAGATGAAACCTGGGACAGATCTGATAGTTCTGATGACAGTTTCGACCCTCATCGGGAGCCTAGTAAGTTGCATTGAATGTATAGTCCTTTAGATTATTTAATTATATTAAAATGCAATGACCAACATACGAGAACTCTCCCATTTGCCTTGTTGCGTCCCAATAGTGACGGGTTAAATCATTACCCTTTGACCCGCCTCGGTGGCGTAGATGGCTAACGCGCTAGTCGTGTTGAGCTCGACCGCCAAGGACGGGGAGATTGAGGTTCGAATCTCGGTCGGGTGAACTGAGGGTGCTTTTTCCTAAATGGTTTTCCACTCTCCCTCCACGCAAATGCAGGTTCACTTCCTCTAAATTCAACCTTCCCAATTCCTAATCCATTAGCGTAATTAGTACTTAAGCGTATAATCCGAACGGGTAGTAAGATGCGGTGCTAAATATTATTATTACCCTTTGGAATGCTACCGTGAACTAAATAATCTAATTCTATTGTAGAATCAGCTTCTTTGCAATGGATATAGTTTAAACTAATATAGGTGGATTGCCAAACAATCCTGTAAATAGCCGGTAAAAAGCGACGGCAGATATCCTTGGACTTGGGATGAGTGTCTTGTCAATGATGACAATGTGCCACCTTTTATATAAACCATCATTTAATAATTATTTTTATTTCTCTTGTGTGGCTTTCATAATGATAAGTTTTTAGTGAGGTTTTTTTTGAGCCTAGTCTATAAAATTGTTGAGATTTTTTTTAATGGATTTGAACCAAAAACTTTATTAGTTCTGGTTCCAGTTGTAGAAAAATAAAAGTTCTTGGTCTTTTTGATTCTTAATTAGGTTCTGGTTCCAGTCCTTTTAAATTTTTATTCAATAGCTATACTACCATAATAAAATTTCTAAATAGAAAATGGAATTAAAATATAATTTACAGCAAAATATAAGTTATTTACAAAAAAAATATAAAGCTATATCATAATTCATAAGCTAAATAATGACACAATCTATTTGTCATTTGAACAGGAGATTGTTTATATATTTTTGTTCATACCACATCTCTTAAGAAAAATAAATCTAGGAATAATCTTTCAAAATAGTTTCACTTGGGAAAACATAAACTAATGTTAACTATATAATGCTAGTTTGATTCAGCCAAACCAGCTCATTTCTATCTTTGAAGTCCTTAATTTGTAGCCACACCATATTGAGTAAATTATTTTGCAATTATACAATATATATTTTTATATAATTTACCTTAATAACCCTTCTTAGGTGAACCTTTGTGTCAATGCTTCTCTCATATTTAAAGAAATTCCTCGCTGGATAATTTAATTTCACCCCCTGTATTAAATTATTTAAACAATTAGTTACTGATCACCAGGGCCCGGATGTTGATGACATTGCATCTTTTTTCTGTGAAGTCAATTACAATGCTAACTTGTATATAAATACATTTTATGAGACTCTAATATCGAAAACATTACTTTTATTGTGCATATTTTTGCATTTTTAGGTTTTTTTTAAACAGTTTATGGCATTTTTTGGTGTTTTTGCAGCTTTTTTGAGGGATTTTTTACTCTTTTTACTCTTATTGTGCATTTTATATAATTTTTTAGAATCATTACATAAAAATAGTAACTCACAAAGGGTAATGCACTTATTCACAAATTCATTATTTCCATTTACTTAGAGCATTAATTTTCTCTTGTAATTATTAGTACGGCCGGGCATGAAACAATAAGCGTTGCCTAATGTTTTCTGACAGAGCAATACTAAATACGAAAAAAATTAAGAAGGAAAAGTACATATATTTCTAGATTACTATCATGTTTATGTTTCAATTGAAAGCCTCAGTGCTGGACAACTGGCTAGCTTGGAATTTAAGGAATGTAAGGCTTTGTCTACCTCAGTGGTACAGTCACAATTGTTGGTAATGTGGCTGTTAGTTAGTTGAGTAGATTACTGTCAGTTTAAATTGTATCTCTCAAGCTAGTTGACTTACTACTGGTGAGTTTTAACATGAAACTCGGCCACACAGGCAGGGGTGGAAAGGGAGGGATACTCCCCTAGCAGTGACAATGTTCACTTGTCCTTGAAATGGTCCACGCATGTGTACATTTTTTTTTTTTTTGCCACTACGCAACCCCCAAGAGTTTCATGCTAAGCCAGCTGTACTTTCATATATTTGTGTATTTCTAAGTGAGCAAGATGCTGAAAATCAAACCATCTAAATCCTACCATTTACGACAGTTAACGAGTTTGGTGAAAGTGTTTTTTTCCACAGACGGGAGAGTATTATTTTGTAAATTGTGCGAGTCAACAGTTTCAGCAGAAAAAAGGTTTTCTGTTACTCAGCGTAATGGTCGTGAGAAACACAAGAGTGCTTTAGAATGGACAGCAACAAAAATATTAACTCAAAGTGCTTCAATCTCTAAAACCATATCATCTCCTTTTAATCAAGAGCTGTGTGAAATATTGTTGTCAGTTAATATTCCACTCGGAAAAGTAAATCATCCTAAATTTTGTGAGTTTTTTTGAAAGACATACAAATAATTCTATACTAGATGAATCTACTCTGCGTAAAAGCTATGTTAGCTTGTGCTATGAGAAAAATCTAAATAACATATGAAGCAGTGTGTGTGGGAAAAAAATCTGGGTATCAATAGATGTAGAAGGCCACTATGTAGGTAACGTAATTATTGGAACTCTTGAATTGAATAATGTTGGTCAAACATTTCTTTTGAATAGAGAAATCTTGGATAAAGCCAACCACTCCACAATCAGCAAGTCGTTTGATAAATCTATGTTTCTGCTTTGGCCTGATGGTATTAAGCATGATAGTGTTCTTCTTTTTGTAAGTGATACTGCGCCATACATAGTCAAAGCAGCAACTGTAATTAAAGCATTATATTCTAAAATAATTCACTTAACATATGTCGCTCATGCAGTTCATCGAGTTGCTAAAGAGGTGAGAAAAAACTTTGGAAATGTTGACCAACTAGTGTCAAGCGTTGAAAAAGTATTCTTGAAAGTGCCAACTAAAGTACTTGATTTCAAGACCGTGGCACCTGATTTACCCTTACCACCTCAGCCAATAATTACACAATGGTGCACATGGCTTCATCCGTGTTTCTATTATTGTGACCATATTCGTGTTTTAAAAACAGTTGTGAAGAGATTTGACAGTGAAGAGGCCGTATCTATCAAGATTGCACAAGATATGCTCTCAGATCGCAAAATTGAGGGAAACTTGGCGTATATCAAGGCTAATTTCAGTATTTTGACCATAACCATAACACACCTAGAAAAGAAATGTGTGTCATTGTCTGACGCTACTGCTCTTATCACAACACTACGGGATAACCTCAATAAAGATTCTGGCAACATTGGAGAAGCAGTGTTTGCAAAACTTCAGAATGTGTTGATAAAAAATACGAGATTCAAAACAGTATGTAAAATTGCTGACATAATCACCGGTAAAAGTGACTCTTTAGAAGACAGTGAAGAGGACATATCGCCGGGTGACATTTCATACTTCAAGTATGCTCCAATAACATCCGTGGATGTAGAGCGCAGCTTCTCCAGGTATAAAAACCTCTTGGCCAACAATCGCAGATCATTCACACCTGAGAATCTGAAGATGACCTTTGTTGTGCATTGCAATACAGAATAAGGTAAATCTTTTATCTCTAAATCATTCTCACATGCACACAAATGTTCTGCCTATTTTATTATTTTTAGTGGGCAGATGGTTATACAATATTTATTAATTTATTTCTCTTTTTGCAGGATTCCCCCATTAACATAATCGGACAAGAAAAATAATAATTGGATTTTAAATGTTTAAATTTTTAATTTTAACAGCATCTTTTGTATTTTTTAGAATAAAAAAAATCGAGTTTTTAAGTGTATCTTTTTTGTTTTTAGGGGCATTTTTATTATTTTTGAGAGCATTAATACACCATTTTTAAGTGCATTTTTGGGGTTTTTAAGGGCATCAACTTCCGGGCCCTGTTGATCACACAAAAATTCACTTCTGCACTGCACACATTGAACCCACTATCTGGACGACTATTACTAACTTTATATTTGAAGACAGAGAGTGAGAAGATTTACAATTCGCGACTCTCCATGGCCTCCAACCCGCTTTTTACTCCCCCCTGTAAACAGGCTGGCCAACAACCACATAAATAGAAAAATACTTTTAAACTAATTTCTTCATATTTAGCTAAGACTGTCATAGTTCTCTTTTCTTAATATCTTAATACTCCCACCTCTTAGAAGTATCTAAAGTCACTCAAAGCTAAATACATCTTCCTAAACCCTTGGCCTAAAGAGTAAGATGACAAAACCCTACAAAATGTGACAGTAATCATTCCTCAAGAATCTGAATTCAATAGTTATTGTTGCTAATTGCTCATTGACACTTTTATAATCTCCTTGGTAAATAAATAATGCATCCTACCCTCATAAATACCAGAGAAAAGGGAAAATATAATATTTCAAAATAAAATACAGTTAAAGAAAGGACATTACATGCAATTATAAAAAATAGTTTAGCTTAGATTAGGAGGGATAGCCAGCACACTTACCTTAGTAATACTGGTAATATATTTGGAAGAAAGTACAGGAAAGTTAGATAGATACATCTAAAATGGATGAACACAATATGGCTTTTACAATGAAAAGAAGAACACAGTTCTCACTTTACATCGCTGCCACTGGACAAAGAAGTAATGGTTGCCTCTTAAAGAAAACCAATCGTCACCGCCCAATCCCCCGACCTAGGTTTCATTCTATCGGAACTCATCAGGGAGGAGTGTAAAATGTGCATTACAACTTCCTAAAAGAGGGGGGGAAAACACAAAATGGATAAAATGGAAAATTGTAAAGAATGATAGCACTCTTTACACAAAAGGGAGAAAATGGAAAATTGTAAAGAATGATGGCATTCTTTACAATTTTCCATTTTCTCCCTTTTGTGTTTTTTTTGTTTCCTCTTTTAGGAAGTTGTGTTGCGCGCTTTACACTCCTTCCTGATGAGTTCCAATAGAATGAAACCTAGGTCGGGGAATTGGGCGGTGACGATTGATTTTCTTTAAGAGGCAACCATTACTTTTTTGTCCAATGGCAGCAAAGTCAGCATGAAGGTCTAATGTATGGTACATGTTATCTCACAGTGATCCAGCAAAAAATGGCAGTATGGGACCCTATGTCCCAATCAGATCCTCACCTACATCGTAACAACTTCTGTCCAGCCGACATGCACCAGAAGTCCATCCGGAGTAAGAAGAAAGTGACGTTACCCGACCCTGTTGAAGGTCAGTTTGAAGATGCTTGCTTCGACGACACAGATGTTAATCCCACCAACATACGTTTCTTGCTGAAAGATAATTTATAGCAGTTCCTGTTCTCGGCCAATATACACTTTGGTTTTGGGGGAAAGGTTTGAATATTGTTACAATGTGTTTATCAGAAATGTGTGTAGTTTATTTTGAGTATACAAGCATGGATCATTTGTGGGCTGCTGCCAAGGTAAGCGAGGCTTGATGGGATTCTACTGGTAAATGGTTCTAATGAGTGGGAACATATTAATAGTACAGTCCTGTCATCAATCTATGAGCCATGCATGAAGACAAGGGTAAGAATAACATGGTGTTTATCAAACACTCTGACAAACCTGAAACATTAAAAATTACATGGAAGAAGATACAAGAAAGATTGACAGGAACAAATAAAAGAAATGAGCACAGATTACTTTTACAATAACAAGAGATACACAGTTCACATTTAGTATTGCTGTTATTGGACAAAGAGGTAACGATTATCTTTTTTCCTATTTAATGAAATTTTTTTAATTTTTAACTAAATTAAATATAAAGTCTGAAACTTTGACCACTTTTAATTTGTATTTGCAAGAAAATTGGTGCAAAAATGTTATGATAGCCCCATAATGAATGGTTGTTTATGTAAAAATGTTGGCATGCTCAGTAAAGAAATTGATTTATTTTTAAAACATTTGACTTTTTTTAGATGTCTAATGAAACAAAGTACTTAATATTTGAAAACAAATTAAAACTTTTAGATGTAGTAGGCTAGAAATGAATTTATTAAGACAGCTAATTTTCAAATCCTCTTTTCTTGGACAGCTTAACTAATCTGACATGTGCCAAAATTTTGTAAATGACATCTTACCTCACTACATCTGCAGTTAATTAAATTGACTTCAAAAGGATTAATTTGTTTACTCTTTAACACAGGTTTGCAAGTTATAGCTTGTTTTTTTACCTTCAAAATTAAGAGATTTTCTCAGAATGTTTATTAATTAAGCACCCTCAGATTCACCGGGAACATTTCACAACACCATGCCATATTCTTGGATCAAAACAAGGGGAAAATGGCGCTAAACGGCTATTTTAAATTAAACATTGAATGAAGGGTAGAAAGACAAGGCCTGCACACTTACCAGAAAACTTGACTTTACTTTACATTTATTAATGTTTCCCTGCTGTGGCCTTTGTCAGTTTTTTTTATTCAAGAGAAAACTCTAGGCATTAAAGCTCACAATTAAAACACAACACATAATCATGAAATCTTCAGATTACATCAGTCCCCTTCTTCAACATAAGAGAGTAAAGCACCAACTGGACTATGGCACCATGAGCAGCTAGAGGTAGATAATGGTCACTTAGATACTGTTTATGCTTGTTTGTTGATATTCTTGGGTCTGGAACTGAACCTTTATGAGGGACACAAACACCACAGTTCACACCAAAGCTGCCAACCATCAACATTACGATACTTAAATTTCTATTTCAATGAATTGATTCTTAGTTTTCAGCCTTTAAAAGATTTCACGTTAGGTCCAAGCAAGGACATTAATATATATGGCCTTTGCTACAGGTGGTTATATTTAGCAAAATTATATCTTCTTTATTTTTATTCCCTTATCCTTATTTGATAGTAGTTTAGTCTTTTGATGACATGTTTCGGTATTATTATTGTTTGGTCTAAAACCTAAATTGATAATCGATTATTTCAATTTTGCTATTTGTAAAACTCGAAGGTTATGATATTGTGATGTCAAGTTTGACATTACTAAGTGTGAAATCTTTTGTAACTTACTTATATTTGATTTTTCTCTGGATATGTTAATCATCAGCATCAACTGTTTCCAGCTTGTGGCCACATCACATATGATACAGACATAATTTATAGAGAAAATAGGTAAACCCCTCTTTTTAACTAGTTACTAAAATCGCCTAACCTGAAAACTCCTGCAATATTTTAACACATTCTGCAGGAGGTATAATCCAAAGTGGGTAATTCTTTTTAGTATAGTATAACTTTGGTTAAGCAAAATGCTTTTTAAGTATAGATTATTATCGTTATGTATCTAGATGGAATAAATGGAGAACTCTATTATTATTGAAATGCTTATGGCAGTAAATTCAAACAATTTAATTTATATAGTTGTTTAGTATGAATATATCTACTGAGCCAGCTCTGTTCTATTCTTTGTGTAATTAATTATATTCATTGGCACTAGGTGTCAGCACCGCATTGACCCTTCTTCCCTAATGGCTCTAGGCTCGCTAATCCCGCGCTTTTTCTTAGTATGACGGGAAAAACTGTGTTCAAGCGTATTTTTAGCTCTCGGGTTACACAGCCATGAAACTCTCTCATGGGAAATAATTAATAAGTGCTCAAGAAACAAGATTAGGGTGCCCCGGCTATCATGTCATCACTCCAAGTATTCTCAGTCACCATTCGCAAATGTAGGCTCAGAGTTAATTAATTGTTTCTCTCTATATTTGATAATTTAACGAATGTGTACAAAATCTCGCCTGTTAACACCGCACAAAAGTAATTCAGAAAAACAAGATTGAAGCCTAACTTCACCCTGATGCATGTATATTTTATAAATTTCTCAATATTTTTCTTTCATTCATAAAACATGTTTCGGAATAGATGTTTATTTTTACAACCCCAACTCGAATTTACAAACTATCTAAAAAAATGTGTTATCTGAAACCTGGTCTGTGTCCTCTATTTTGGATAAGTGAGCCTTTAATGTATTGTTATTATGCACTTTCTGAAACCAATTTGTTTATCAGCAAACAACTTGCAGACTAACTTATTACTAATAAATAAAAACACTTAGAACTCTGACTGTAAATTCACCAATGATAATTTTATATCCCTATCGGGAATTAAACCCATGGCCCTTGCTTCAATAATTACTTGAGCAAGTGTGTGGTAGTTCATGCCCCAACAATGAGTTTGTTTCAAATGACTTTAATTTACAGACAAATAATTAAATATAAATTTGATTCCAACTACATCATTCGATAGTCAAGGTCACACTGAAGGAGAAAAAAATAACACTTTCCTCGGGTGTCCGATAGTGTTACCACACCACTTACAAATATAAGATTTGGGTACTTTATACCTCAACGCATCCGCTCGAGGCTTAATACATTATACAAAACCATTACATAAAAAACACAGTTTACTGAATCATAAATAAGCTAACTTTTATATAAAGTTTAAACTTTAAACTACTTCACGAGTCAGCCTACAATCAAGCATACCGCCCAAGCGGCCGCCGTGAAGCAAATGCCAACTTCCATTGATAGAGGATGTCATATGGTCAACACAATGAACCCTTAAGCCTAGTACACACTTGGTAACATTGTTTCATGTCCAGACTTCAATGAGGAAATATTGTTTCCTGTCCAGAGTTCAGTTGAGTGCAAGCTGTCTGCTGAGGAGGATGTCGCTATGGCTTTTGCTTCGTATGTAGTTATGGAATGTTCAAGAAGAAAATTGTGCTGGGTTACGTAAATGCTTTAAAATGGTTCATACTATGCAAATAAGCTTCTTAAATAACTGAAGCTCGAAGGATCCTCATTGTTTAATGACTTGTGAAATAAATAAAATGAAAATGGGATGACGTAAACAAAAAATATAAATAGCTATTAATTTTGCTACCAACTTTGAGCCCATTCTACTTCAAAAATATAAAGATGTGCTAGGCCACAGGCATCACTATAGTTAAGTCGGAGTTAGGGGACCATTTTTGGTAAAAAGATATTTTTTTATTTACTTTTTTACTAAAAAGACCCACGAAATAAAAATGAGTGGAAATATTTTTACATGGGGGTGTCGTAGAAGCCTACAATTAGCAGCTCTTTGAAACAAAATTTTTGACCCATAAGCATAAAACAGCATTCTTAATCATCTAATGTACAAAACTGCATCACACCTAAAAAAAAGACCCCAAGAAATAAATAAAAATCTTACTGAGTATAAAAATAAAATTACTAACCTTATCTTTGGTACAGAGAATCAGAATTTCTGCTGCCTCAGGACTCTTCACTACTCAGAAGAAACAAAAGATGTTTGTACCCAAACCACTTGCACTTTTTGGCAAGGCACCTTTTTTTAGATTATAAATAATTCTTGTCCTCTCTTTTTTCAAGTTCATTTAAACAAAGTGAGAAATTTTCACTTAATTCATTGAAAATATCCTATTTTTATAGTCCTCAGATGCCACATCCCACATTAGTATATGTGTATGAAAGATTTCACAGAATTCCAGAGTTTTTTTTTTGTTTTTTTTTGCTGTTAACGACATGACAAATGAAAATATCACTAACTGATGTACTCAGTGTGAACAGCAGATTCAGACTTGCCCACATTGATTGTTGCCGGAATTGTTGGCAAATACATCCAGAGCAGTAAACATTGTTTTTTGTAACGCATTTTAAATAGATCACAGGAAACATGTTTTCCTCGCTGAGAAACACAAAGGAAACGCGAAAAAATGGTGGCAAACATTGTTTCCAGGAAAATGTTCTAGGCTTACAAGTTTGTTTGGACCCATTTAAAGGAAAATGAAATAATCAAATTACCTATTACTTATAAAATTACATTTGAAGCTTGTATTTTATTTCGTCATCGTATCTTAATGCCCGTTCAGGTTAAACACATGTACTAATTACGTTAATTTGTTAGGGATGAGGAAGGTTTAATTTAGAGGAGAGTGAAAAATCATTTTGGAATAATTGGTGACCCTGTTGTTCTTCATAGACTTCTAAATCATAATTTTGCAAAATCTTGACTTAGTTGTCAACAGTTTCAGATTTGTCCGATTCAAACCCATCATGATGTAAACATTTTAAAGCATCTAAAGCATATAAACTACATAAAACTAATGAAAATTACAAGAGAAGACCCACTTAAGGAGTAAAAGGAAAAGGTTGATCGAGAGAGTTTCACACTTTGAGTTTGATAATTTATTTTCTTCAATCTTCTTAAGGTAGATATATCAATTAGAAATAGACAACGCAATTTGTTATAACATTGTGGCCCTAACAAACTAGAGAGAGTAGCAATAAAGCAAAGAGTGTAAAATTGTATGATAATGTACCACATATCACCCCACTCTTTCTCCACTGTTACAATGGTCTTCACACCTATCCTATCTTTATTGTGAGCTATCAAACTATTCTCCCTTTTAAAGAGAAATGAAAATACTTTTTTCTTGGTGGCAATCTATTTTTGATTATCTATTGGCCAACCACTTCCCACTGTCATAGTTGATAACATTATTTGGTTAATGCTTTCATTACATTAGATTTATGTTGGCAAACTCGTGAATTAGAATTAGATTTTTTTTAATTTGACCATATACAAAAATTAACTTGAGAGGTTTCGATGTTTTACCAAACCAATTTTATTGTGAATTAAATTTCTATAGTTTTCTCATCCGCACCTGACCTTGTTTTCTGCTGAGGTTCAACTCAGATCCCGAGGTACACCACTTGGCGGTGTGATCAGGATTGAGTAGGAGAAGCTATGCAGAACCCACTAATTAGGCTCCATATATTGTGTCACTACCCTGTTTGTAGGAAGAATAGAGGAATATGGAGGAATTTTACTAAATTGACATGGCCACAGGCTGGAAACAGTTGATAATTATGAAGTAGTAAATTAACAAAATTTTCTACTAAATTTAATTTGTATATTTCAGTTTTGTTCCCCCATTTGCTAAATGTAAAGCTATTTTATGGTGTATGAATTAGAGGTGAAATTGCTTTACAGACTTTTTTCTTCCTTTCCTGCTGACTAATGGCTACTATACTTATTTTTCTACAGAGTTTTTGTTTAGAAAAAGACTAACTAGATTGTTGCTCACTTCTTTTATCACTTAAGGAAAAATATTTTGGAGCCCATATTCATATATATTTGACTGAAGAACATAAGCATTCATAAGTTTGTTTGCACTTATCAACAAGAATCATTGTGATTGGTATGTTTTTATTATTTCACCGCACATCTTCACTGCCATTTGTTAGTTTGTATTATTAATGACTTAACAATATTTGCCTTCAAAACATGACCAATGGAAAATCTTCTCTTCTTTCCTGAATAAACAATATTGTAACAGTGGTGTTTTCTTTTATCAATGTAATCCCACACAGACTTTGGCAGTCTTTAAGACATCATGCTCGAAATAGACTGGATCTCCACAGTGGTTTCTCCATTCGTATCTCTAAAATTAAATGAATAGTAATCTTGACGTGTATAGCCCGAACAGGTAGTAAGACGCAGTACTAAAAAAATGTTGTTATTTCAAACATTTTAAATAACAAAATAGACCCTTTTATTTTGGACTCATTTTTCTCAAATTGACTCGCTATTTTGTCTCAATTTTTCCCACTCGTGTGCATTATTGAGTTGAATAAATCAAAAATCTCACAAATATTTTGAATTTCTTTGTTGACTTTAAATTTAATCTCATTCCATCATCACACTTCGCCTACAATGTACTAAATAAACTAAAATATAGTGTTTTTTAAATCGGTCATAACTTTGTGTAAAATGTTGCTTTGCTGTAACAATCCAGGACATTGTAACTAGAATGAAATTAACAATAACTTACCCGTTTCAGTGGTCACATGGCCTAAGGTGTCACTATCATGTTAGACTGGCCTGCTGAAAATGGGGAGATCGGGGTTTGGATCCTGGTCGTCTACTAAGGGTGGTTTTTTCCTAAATGTTTGCCCGTTCTCCTTCCACACAAATTAGGGTAGATTACATCCCTAATGCTTAGATCCTCATCTATACCCCATTAAAGTAATTATCATATATTCGTTTAGCCTGATAATTGTGATTAAAAACTATAAATGGAAACTTTTATTGTATAATGCTAATTTTATTTCACTACTATATCATGTTATAATTCCTACTAATTATGGAAGAAGGTCCACTAAAGTGTAGTACTTCTTTCATATTAAATACATATATAAATTAGTTTTTATAAAATATTCATAAGATAGAACAGCAACATTTTTTAGTGAAGATAGATATTTTATTATTAGACTAATTAAAATATGGAAAATAAACAAACTAATTCATATGTATTTTGAAATGTTGATGCTGATTTTAGTAACCATTGAATAAAGTAATATTTTATATGTTTAATCTTGCAAACTATTTAAATTATTAATGTTTATATATATATATATATAATATAAATTCAAAAAAATAGCAATTGAGTTGTAAGTTGATGAAAATATAGTTGTGTTGCTTCAATAAACTGGGTAAGGACCATTCAAAAGAACAGAGGAAAAAATATTTTTGATCAATCTTGGACTTAATGGGTATTTATTGAACATAATTTGTAGCAAAGTATTAGTAAATTCATCTGTGAAAAATTTTAGTATATAATAAAATATATATTTGACTTCTATTACTCTGCCATTAATGCTTGAATAAATTTACACCCTTACAATACATAATGTTATATAATTGACAGTTTTAAATATCTAGGGTTTATTGAGATATGCTTAAAATGGCCTACATATTTAAAATAAGAATTTTGATGTATAATAATAATAATAATAATAATAAACAGTTACCTTCATTCATGATCAGTGGTAGCTTGTTACACAGAATTCCAGATGTTCCTTAGTTAATCGTAATATATTGTTAAAAATAAAGTTACAAAAAATGTGCTTTAAATTAAGAGTGTCTAGTGGAATCATAGTCGAATATAATGTTTATAAAATGTAAACATATTTTATTGCTTTTAGTATTGAAAAAATGTAAATATATTATTGATATTGTTTTGGCATTAATATTGTGTTTACATAAATACAAGCAAGACGAACTCCCAAAACTTACCTATTTGAAATGGGAAAATGCTGAATGACTGTCAACTACGAAAATGTGTTTAACCTAAACAGGTAGTAAGGTAAAAAAAAACTATCAAAAACAAGGCATGCAGTGACAATGAAAGTAACTAAAAGGATTCTTAGTTTCAGACATTGACAGTATTCTAATACAAGTGTGATTTCATTATTTTTATCAAATACATTGATCACTATAATGTGCTAAATATTATGAGTCCACACATGGCCCTCTTCAGTTACAGGCCGGAATACTGAAGTTTGGCAACACTGCGCTGAGGCCGGTCAACAGCATAGCCACATGTAGTATTGCTGATTTAGTCCAGTTTGTTTCTTATGTAATTTATTTGATTTGAAATTTTGTGTGGTTCATTCTTCTAATGTTTTGTGTCATATATATCAAAACATACAGTAGATGAATATTTTGTTGATGTGATTATTGATATTCAAGTAACAGCTGACATGATTTCAGAATACCCAGTTTTGTACGTGTGTGGTTATGCTTACTACAAATGGCCTTTTCGTTTGGAAAGCAGTTAATTCATCGAATTTTTTAGTTGGCCATGATACAGATGCTAACTATTTCAATGATCTTACCAGAGGAGGACTTCATCAACAACCATTTTGAGGATTGAAGTTAATGGACAGTCTATAATAAAGATTTTAATAAAATGAAATTTCAAAAATAAGTTTCTTCAGGACAAACATCAGAAGCACCTTTTCCTTTGCAACCACTTTGGTGGCCACATGGTTTAAGGCGCTACTCTAGCAGTAGACTAAACTGCCGATGACGGGGAGATTGAGGTTTGAAACTCAGTCGGGTGTACTGATGAGGATTTTTCCAAAATTGTTTTCCACACTCCCTTCAGGCAAATGCGGGTACACTTCCTATAAATATAACTTTCTTCAACCCTAAAAACATTTAAGTAATTAGTACATAAGCGTATAATTCAACCGGGTAGTAAGACACAGTACTAAAGAAAATAAACAACTTTGTCTGTGGTCATTCCTTGCGTAATTTTTTTTTTTCAACGCTTGGAAATATACTTCATAATAACTATATCAAGTATAGGAATTATAAATTTCGCAGTGAATATTCTTATTCAGAAAAGAAGAAAAGTTAATCACTTTACAAAGTAAGGTTTCAAAATTCTATATCCCAAGGCTGGTAAGTGTTCAAAGCAATTTATTAAGTAGCACTGTCGATTTTATTGAAATATGGCTAAATAATTACACCTGAACATGAAAATTGAACCCAGAACCGTTGGATTAATGCAACAATGAATGCTCTTTCTAGGCTTCGATCCAGTGCCCTTTTTTAATTTTCATCCCAATATTTTAATCATGTTTGTGAACGGTAGTCTACATAATCTTTACTTAGCACATTAATTTTAAAACTATTATTTACATGTTTATTTGTTGTATTTTTCAATCTATGAAGTATTTTTGTTAAATGCTATACATAAACATGTTCAGACAAATTGTCGATATCGTTCAAAGTGATTTACCACTTTTTAAATGAAGACCAAGCGGATTGCTAGGCCTCATGGCGTCACTACAAGCGGAGTTGCCACATTTAACACTCTGGCCTGTAACTAAAGATGGCCATGGGTCACAGCAACTTCATTCTTTTAAACAGTGAGTAAACAATTTACACTCTTCTAAAAATATTGGATATTGTATACTTCTTCTGATACACAAACATTGACTCAAAACAAAAAAAATTTAAAGGACACGAATATTATAAAACCTACGATTTTGAGGAAACCCAATTCAGAAGAAGAAAAAACTTTTCTTGTATATTAAGGTAAATACGGTACTATCTATCAAAAGTGGCATGCCTATGAATGTATGAAAATAGTTTTGACTAACTTTTGTATCTGTTGGATACCTTTGAATGGTAATCCTACTGAATGTGATCTTACAAACAAGCCACCACTGATTTTAACCCTATCTTTGGGTACGTGATCGCCTCAAATTCTAAATAAGTAGAACAAAATTTCAAAGTTGTTAGTAATTAGTTGTTTTAGCACTATTTATAACTATTGTCACCACATGTATAATATAGCTTTGATTTTTGGTAATTCGGTCAAGTTGTTAAAGAGAATAATTGCACTAGAATTTGCCAACAAAGATGATTTTAAAAGCATTGTATTGGAAAATCAAAGTCTGTTTAGCTAATTAGGTCTTAATAATATCACTTCCTTGCACACTATCTGTGTGGTCAATCCTATCATTTCCAAAAATCTTCATCCTAAACAAGTCATTTCATGGCTCTGTACAACTTTAATTTAATTTATCTAACACTCGTTGAATGGTAGTTCATATTTTTCCAAAACCCAGAAACTAGTGATGGGTCACTTCTAAAATGTCGCCAGTCCTGGTTCTCCGTTTCCACTTCCATTTAATCATATAAACCTGTCTAAATCCAATTGATCTCCATTGTTTTTGTATTTCTGTAATGTGGATGGTTATGTCATCCATTGGCCCAACATAGATAAAAGGTGAAAATAATTTGTATATTGAAAATTGGAAATTTTTTGTGTCATATATTTTGCATTTTGCTATATATGTGTTTATTCAGATTATTTCTAACTTATAATAACTAAAAACTGGGGAACCGAAGAACTAAACATACCTATCTCAACCAAAAACCAAAGATATAAACATGTTGACTTCCAAAACTTGTGCAATAAAATCTGTCTTTAAGTGTAATTTTATGTTTATTAACATTTTTTGCCTTTTGATGTTACTGTAGCCTTTAAAAAATAATATATATATGAATTTATAAACTTTGATTGTTTAGTATAGACACAAAACAAATGTGTTTTAATTCTTTGTAACATATTTGACATTACTCGAAATATTTTAATTCTTTGTAACATATTTGACATTACTCGAAATATTTTAATGTCCAACAGTTAAATGAATATAGAGCTTATAATATTAAATTACAGGGTATCCAGTTTTACAATAAAATACTTATTAATGTGTGATAATCACTTTTGGTTTGTAGAAATTCTCTTAGCAAGCCAAGTATTCTAAAAACTTATTTGGCCAATGTAATTTTATTGTTAACTTTAGTAGTCTACATTGTAAAGGAAATTAAATGGTATCTGGTCTTAATCATAATATTTAAATTAATAAACACTACTAACTCAATTAAATGCCTAATAAAATTTTAGAAATTACTCTGTAAGCAATGTTTATATCCTTAGTATCTAAATATAAGACAATCACAATGTTATTGGCTTTGCTAACTATATAATTATATATTAATACTTCTAATTATTTGTTTTTAGTTAATTTATCCTTCTACTGTTCATATAAAACTTAATCTCATCATATATTCAGGTTGGTATACACAAACCAGCATATCTGGTTTTGTTAATTTTTTATCTTCTTTAGAATATGGGTATTTTAATAATATTCTCATGTCTTTTAAAGTTTTTATAACAAATTCTGAAAAAACTACTGTGATTGTCCAAGTAGTTTATGAGAAACGGTGAATTATGTTTTAGGATTTTCGAGTATTTGATCGCGCTAAACATGATGTTGCTCGTATTTTCCCTTCAAGAATTTAAAAATATGACCGTCTTGCATGCTCATGTCATGAATTCAAATATGTCTGCACTTTGCTCGGAGGCTATAGGTCATTGCAGGTCACTGGTTGTAGCATGAATCTTCCCATGAATATGTTAGTTACCATTTACATAATTATTAGTTTCCATTTATATAATATCACTTGGTTTATTAGTGTATTACTACTTGATTTGGTGAGATATTTCTCGCAATAGACTGAGCTGCCAAAGACAGGGAGATCAGGGTTTGAATCCCAGTTGGGTGTACTAAGGGTGGGTTTTTTTTCCGAAATTGTTTTCCTCTCTACCTCCACACAAGTGCAAGTACACTTCCTCTAAATTCTATCATCCTCATCCTTAACCCATTAGCCTAATTAATAAATATGTGTATAACCCAAATGGGTAGTAAGATGCAGTGCTTAAACCAATATTGTACTACTGTATATATCTGTTTGTATCAGTTACATTTAGGGATATTCTTAAAGATATTTAACATCAAATATTTAAAAAAATAAAATTATCAATCAAAATTTTCTTTAGAGCTATCTGTATTATGATTTTTACTAATACCTTAATATAAATATAGGGCAACCCTAACAAGCAGACCTCAGATCATTAATTTTCAACTTAACTTAATTTGAATTCACATTATAACAAAAAAAGTGTCATCATTTAATTATAATTTATATTTTCTCTACAAAAGAATTAATGAGAATAAAATCAGAAATGAAGAAAAAAAACATATCATTGCGTGAAAATTAATCTATTACCTTTATCTTGTTTTATAAGATTTTTACTCAGGGTTCCAGATCCATAAGTAAAATGATTCACATCCGAGAAAAATTGTATTTGACCCATCATTAGTTACATACTTTAAAATATACCAAACTTTTTTTTTTACTCATTAGCAACACCAACTTCCCTAGAGAGGTGGCTTGATATTCATACCAATTTAATGCTGGTGCAATTTTTTTTAAAAAAAGCTTACATTCCTTATCCTCAACTTTTATATTAGAAAGTTTGATTCACTAATATTAGGCAAACTACCACTATAATGTACTATAAAAAAAAGATTAGAATTTTAACAACTTCAAATAAATATTTGAAAGAGTGTCTATTACAGTTTATTCATAAATAATATCTACACATATTGCTAAAGAAAAAAAAAGTACACCCCTTTCTTGCTTCTCAATGAGATTTGACATGACTAATTTTTAACTAGTCATCTGCAAATCACCAATTTTAAATCAACCTAACTATATAAATTATAAGACTATGTTCTCAATCATGGATTAATCTATATTTATTATATTGTGTGTATTTGTTTGTTAAGATTGTTTATAACTTATATGACAAAGTTACAACTCCCTAGGAAACTAAATGGTTTCTTAAGTTAAGAACCAGCAGAAGTGAACCAACACATCCCAAATGGCTTTAAATAAATAGAATTGATTCCATATATGGTATTTATAGAATTAGAGTGCCTTCTACAAATATACATTTTAATGTAATCCTAGTTTGATTATCACTGTTATATTTTCCTGTTTTTATGAAATCGGGTGTATTATTTATTATCTAGCAACTGGTAGTTTGACCAAATATATACATTGGAAATAGTAGATATTATTCAAATTGGTTGAGCACTTTATTGGTGGTTACATGAATTTATGTTTGTTTCGGTTTTATTTAACAACACTTCAAATAATGTAATCATACTCTAGTAAATTCATTTAATATTAAAACTTTCTTTATTCGACTTTATCAAAACAATATGAATGTTTACACATCTGGTACATATGTAATAATTGTAGAGAGAAATTAAATAAAAAAAATTTCTTTACAAAGTGTTTCCTTAGTCATCTTAAGTGAAGTTTATACTCTCATGTTTTACTGGCGCCAGTTTTATTAACTGACAGGCCAACATGACAGTGTAAACCTCTCTTTACATGCAAATTAAAGATTTTGCATGAAGCATGTTCTGCTTGCACGAATATTCAAGTGCTCGAATAATTTGGCGCCAGTAGATAGGCAACCTTGCTGAACCAAAAGGTAGTATGTAGGTAAACTTGTTGAACCAGAAGGCAGTAGATAGGCAACCTTGCTGAATCAAAAGGTAGTATGTAGGTAAACTTGTTGAACCAGAAGGTAGTAGATAGGCAACCTTGCTGAATCAGAAGGTAGTTTGTTGGTAAACTTGTTGAACCAGAAGTTAGTATGTAGGTAACCTCAGGGCTCCCTGAGTAGACGATTTAGCAAATATTGTCAAAGTATAAAAACAAAATCTTGTGGTTTTATTTATTGAACGAGTGAAGCGAGTTACCCTTTACCTGTCTAGTGGAAATGTCTCACGATAACTTTGGAATATATTAACTGTTTAAATTTAAACTAAGCACACTTTTTTTGTATCTTTATACATATCTTCTGCATTGGGTGGTAAATAAAACAAAGGTTTGGGGATAAATCAACATTTATATGTATAAAAACATGGGTTTTATCATTAATTATTACATTTATTTATCGTTTACGGCATTTCCTAATCCATTATATGATTGAAAATTGGTATATAAAGGTGTAAACTACTGTAATTACACTAAACAAAAATTATGTTTATTAATTACTTTTTTAAGTAGGGGGAGGTAGATAGCAAAGTTTGTCCAGGGCCCCTTTCTATTTAAGGCAGTCCTGGGTAACCTTGATAAATTCGAAACCCTATGGATGGTAGTATATAAGTAGACTTGCTGAACATGAAGCCCCATGTTGTGGTAGTATGTAGTATTGAACCAGAAACCCTGTGTTGTGGTAGTATGTAGTGTTGAACCAGAAACCCTGTGTTGTGGTAGTATGTAGTGTTGAACCAGAAACCCTGTGGAGGGTAATATGTAGGTAAACTTGCTGAACATGAAGCCCTGTGCTGTGGTAGTATGTAGTGTTGAACCAGAAATCCTGTGGAGGGTAATATGTAGGTAAACTTGCTGAACATGAAGCCCTGTGTTGTGGTAGTATGTAGTGTTGAACCAGAAATCCTGTGGAGGGTAATATGTAGGTAAACTTGCTGAACATGAAGCCCTGTGCTGTGGTAGTATGTAGGGTTGAACCAGAAATCCTGTGGAGGGTAATATGTAGGTAAACTTGCTGAACATGAAGCCCTGTGCTGTGGTAGTATGTAGTGTTGAACCAGAAACCCTGTGGAGGGTAATATGTAGGTAAACTTGCTGAACATGAAGCCCTGTGCTGTGGTAGTATGTAGTGTTGAACCAGAAACCCTGTGGAGGGTAATATGTAGGTAAACTTGCTGAACATGAAGCCCTGTGCTGTGGTAGTATGTAGGGTTGAACCAGAAATCCTGTGGAGGGTAATATGTAGGTAAACTTGCTGAACATGAAGCCCTGTGCTGTGGTAGTATGTAGTGTTGAACCAGAAACCCTGTGGAGGGTAATATGTAGGTAAACTTGCTGAACATGAAGCCCTGTGTTGTGGTAATATGTAGTATTGAACCAGAAACCCCGTGGAGTGGAGTATGCTATTAAATTTTTTGAAACAAAAAACCTATAGAGGTTAGTATGGTGTGTAAGTTTTGTAACCTTGCTATCAGGGATGTTGCACGAAATATATTTGGGGGGAGGGGAGGGAACCAGTGTTTTTCCCAACTCTGAGCATTTCGTAACTAGAAAAATTCCCAAGTGACAAAGAGAATGTACAAGGTCAATGTTGAGAAAGAGGGGTAAGGCTCCCAGAAATTTTTTAAAATTTGTGGCGATTATCAAGCCTTGTGAATCGAGCTTTTAGTTAACTGTAATTTTTAATATATTTGTTGATCCTGGATTTTTCAAGCTACAATGTTTTTTTAGTGCATAAGGAAATAACTTGAATTATTATTTATTTCAGTTGATCTGAATCTGAGCTAAATATCTTTATTTAGATTTGCAGATATCGTTCAAATCGTATAATTTTAGATTAAAAAATATAACTGAATTTACTACGTCAGTTTCCAATATGTTATAGTTTATGAACACAACTTTTCTCTCTGCAGCCATCGTGCGTGACATTAAACCCACATGTCCACTAATGTATGTTTTAGTTATTATAAATTGATTATAATAATGATTATATGCGACTAATATGTAGTAAAAGAGAATAAACAATCCTGGGGGTGGTGGATGATTTTATGTTATGCTAGCAGCATTACAAGGCTGCCACAATAAACCAAGTAAGCGAGAAGCAATCAGAATGAAATGGCCAAAAGGAACCTGAGCAGTAACTAGGTCGTTTTTAGCACTTTAACAACTTACATTTATATTAGAATTATGCATCTTCTTATGATCATTAAAATCCTTGAAAACGTAAATATAAAGCTAAAACCTCTATATTATGACCACGCCCTGATCCCCAGGTTGGAAACCGCTGCTTTATTATAACACACTTGAAAGCAATATTTAACTAGTAGTTCCCTGAGATGTATAACTAGCTCGTCACTTTATCAAATAATATTTAGCACCGCGTCTTACTACCCACTCGGGTTATACGCTCACTTTATCAAAGAATTAGCAATTTGGCCATGTTTATATAAAAACATTTTCAGCTGTATTAGTATTTAGAGGCCCATCGACACAATGAGGTCATTAGGGCCTTAACATAATATGAATACATAATAAAATCTCCATAGGAAAGAGTAATCTTATTCACCTATCTCTATAAAAAAAAAAGCTGAGAAAACAATTCACAAATACAAATATAAAAAAATACATCTCAATATGAGAGAATATCCATTTGAGACACTCCATAGGAGTGTTCAAATGGGTTCATAATACAAATTGAGTGAAACACCTGCTAAAAAAAACAGGTGTATCACTCCAATAAAAATACAAAAGAAACATTAAAATATAAAATGATAAAAAGACAAAACAGACATGTTAAAGCTTACTAAAAGACGTGTTAAGAAGACAAAACAGCGTATTAAAGTATACTAAAAATTTTAAAAATAATCTCAATATGAGAAAAAATCCAAATGATCCATTTTATAAAAATTACTCAGATGGCATTAAAAAGGTCCGCCTGGCGTATAAAACGGAGTAAACAAATAACTCCATCTGCGCTATCGCGTAGTAAAAAAAACTTAGGTCACCTTTAATATCAAGAACCAGGTGGATAGGGGCATATTTACGACACTAAACCAAAATGTGGTACACACTAAGGGGAGCATCGCAAAACTTACACACTGGAGGTGGATCCCCTCTCAATAAAAATCCATGAGTCAATGATGTGTGTCCGACGTGGAGCCTTGTCACGATGACCTCTCTTCAAAACTTTCGTGTAGAAGAGGGACGTCACGACACACCATCCCTTATGGAACGCAGCTTGTTCTGAGCAGGGGTTGAAGCCCATTGCTCGTGCCAGGTGAGTAAGGCCCCACGTTGAACATAACCTTTCAGGTCTAAAAACATGACACCCAAACTCGCCTCAGGAGGGATATGAACCGCCTCCTTAGCTGCCTGATCTGCCAGTTCATTTCCTGAAAGACCAGCGTGACCAGGAATCCAGCAAAAGGCGAGCAAGGTGCTTACACAATGCCCACGACCACAGACTGTTGACAGAGTTGAATCTGCCATTCAGCCCTGTGGAGACTTGACGAACTGCAATAAATTGCGTAGTCATCCATCCCCATAAAAAAAAAGGCATGAACGAACAGGTAAGCACACGCTGTCCATAATGCTATTTATCGCATTAGCGAACAATGTACATCTCAAAGTACTACCCTGAGGCATTGTCCATCTGACATAAAATTATCTATAAAAACAGGGAGGTTCCCTCGGAACCCCCAATTAAAAAGTGTGTTCAAAATGCCGTACCGCCAGGTGGTGTACGCTTTCTCCAGATCAAAGAAAATAGCCAGAAGATGCTGCTTATGGAGAAAAGCGTCACGAACAACCGTCTCGAGACGGACAAAGTGATCCACCGTGGATCGGTTACGGCGAAAACCACTTTGGATATTGGATAGCAGATTGCGGGATTCTAAATACCATATAAATCGTTTATTTATCATTTTATCCAATATTTTGCATACACAACTAGTTAAGGCTATCGGTCTATAACTAGTTGGCTCCAATTTATCCTTGCCACTTTTATGAATTGGTATAACAGTTGCTTGTTTCCATAGAGATGGGAACTGATGAAATTCCCAAACATTATTGTAGAAGTCCAGAAGAAATGCCTGTCCGGCAGGGGGCAGCTGGCTCAGCATCTCATGGTGAATATCGTCAGGACCGGAAGCCGTGCTGCCCGCCTGGGACAGGGCATAGGTCAATTCATCCATTGTAAAGGGGTAGTTATACTCTTCCCCCTGACTTTGACCAAAATCGATAATATAGCGCTCGATGCTCCACTTATGCACTGCAAACTCGTTAGAGTACCTCGCAGTGCTAGAGATTGCGGTGAACATCGAGCCCAATACATTGACGACCTCCACAGGGGAAGAGATAAGCGAACCGTTATACATGAGGGCAGATATATTTTTAATGGAATTTTTGCCACTATGTAATTTGCGAATGTTGTCCCAAATCTGAGTTGTGGAAGTGGAAATTGTAAGGGTAGAAATAAACTGTCTCCAAGACTCTCTTCTGCTCTCTCTCGAATAAAACGACTTGCTCGAGCACGTAGAATCCGGAATGATTCGAGATTCTCTAAAGTAGGACATCGATGAAAGAGATGTAGGGTCCTTCGACGGTTGGAGATAGCCAACCGACAATCCTCGTTCCACCAGGGAACAGGACGGTGGCGCGGATTTGTGGATGGAAGCCCTCGCCGCCGCGATGACCGTCGAAGTAAAATGTCCAGCCTTAACATCGACGTCAGGAGAATGTGATTCACCAAACACGGTGAGCTCGCGAAATGTATCCCAATCAGCACGTTCAAGCACCCATTGTGGTACGCGTACTGTACCGGGAGGATCTTGAAGTGGTGAAAGCAGAATGGGAAAATGATCACTGCCACATAGGTCCGAGTGAACCTCTCAAAGGAAGTGAGCAGGGATACCGTGGCTACATAAAGTTAGGTCGATGGCAGAGGATACACCATTAAAGGTGGAAAAGTGTGTCTGGGTCCCGGTGTTCATTAACACCAGGTTTCCCGAGACAAGAATATCCTCTACCATCCTCCCACGGGCGTCTGTAAAATTTGACCCCCACACCAGGTTATACACGTTAAAATCCCCCAGGATGATATAGGGGGCGGGAAGTTGTATGAAGAGGGCCTCTAGGCTCCTCTTTGAAATACGCTCACCTGGTGGGAGATAGATGCAGCATACTGTAACTTCCATAGAAAGGGAGATTCGGACAGCGATCACTTGGAGATCAGATACAATATTAATATGTTTGTGGTATATATTGGTTCGTGCAAGTATAGCCACACCTTCGCTAGCCCGATCAAAGAATGGCTTATCGGTACGATATACATCGCATAGGTTTATCATCTGGGCGGAAGTGGGTCACCTGCAAACACAGGATGAAAGGATGCAGGGAAGAAATTAGTAGTTTAATTTCGTCTACACGAGCATAAAAACCCCTACAATTCCATTGTAGTAGTGACATTATGTATAAATTTAAATTTATTCATCCATGCAATCCATGGCACTATCTCTTAAAAATAAAAATTGGTTTAGGACCTTTTTAGGTCCTCTTGCCTTGCCAGGTCTCTCCTGGACCTATCGTTTTAAGAAAGGCTTTTGTTTCTCCAGAAGAAACTTGGGCGTTGACACTGTGCGCGAAGGCTTTCTTACAGCCTTCGACGCTTTTTTGGAGGTATTAATGTCGGCGATACCTTGCTGGGCCTTCCTCGAGGCACCAGCAAGACTCGCCTTTGCGGCCTCACCCGTTCCGCCACCCACTCTAAGCTCCGGGGACCCAGAGTGGGCGAACCAACAACGGCCGCAAGTACTTTTGTTCCCCGAGGGGGGCTCAGGGGTGATTCCCGGGGAGGACTCCTAGGGACCACAGGTGGTGGAGACAACCTCTCTGAAGGTGTCGCCTCAAGTACAAATTTTGTCGCCACCGTAGTTGGTGGGGTATGACTATTTTTGTCTCGAGCAGAGATCAGTGGCATGGGTCTTGAAGAAGCATTTGAAATGTTAACTGCACAATGGCGGTTAGGACAATTTATATTTTGGCTTACAATTTGACTGTAAGAAGTCTGAAATACCGGAGTTTGGCTAGATACGTACTCTTTGCGTGCCTGGTTGTATGGGATCTTCTTTTCAGTTTGTATCTCTAGCACTTTTTTCTCCATCTTCTATTTTGGACAGGCCCGAGACCAAGCAGAGTGCGAGCCCTTGCAGTTAACGCAGAACTTAGGAGACTCACATGGTATATCGTGAGCCTTCTGTCTGCAATCTGCAGAGGTTGGCTTACCACGGCATCGCAGCTTAGTATGCCCAAACTCCTGACACTGAAAAAAGCGCCGAGGGTTAGGGACATACGGCCGGACCCTGAGCACGTGGAAGCCCGCTCGGACCTCCTTTGGAAGGGTTGGAGTCGCAAAGGTAAGGATATACGTATCAGTCTTTTTTTCACTGCCGTTCTTTTTCATTACTATACGGGATACTTCGGTGACTTTCTGAGGGGCTAGTTCCTCACAGATTTCCTCAATGGTTACGCATTCGAGGTCATAGCAAGTGACCACTTCCTTGCAAACATTGAAGAACCTGTGGGGTTCCACCTTCACCTGTATACGAGACGTATTATCCAACAGTATTTCTTTAATAGGCAAGATATTACCGGATTCTATGTCGGACGTTGTCTGAATGAGGATCGTGCCATCACGCAGTTTTCTTATGGCAACACTTGCCTTGGATGCACCATTTATCGCGCTTTCGAGGATAAATGGGCTCAACCGTTTCATGTTTTCACCATCGTCCGCTCGAGACATTACCAGGAAGCGGGGCTGGGGCCTCACCACTTCCTGGACTTTTTCCATTGAAGGGCTGGACAGTCTTACCCATTTCCGCCTCTTATCAATATTACAGCCCTGTGAGTGGCTGCGCAGTGAGGTGCCAGAATAATTTGACAGTACGGTTCAAGCGGTGACAATTTTATCGGCCATGCCGTATTTGGGGACAACCTACACAGTACGCAGATCGTAGACCCAGGGTGATCCAAGTTGGTACTACTAAATATAGCCCTGTTAACTGTCCCGACGAGAGACCCCATACGACGCTAGACATGACAACCTTCGCATAGGGCATCGCCGAGACAGAGAGGTCGTCGCAGCAAGTGGGTGTAGGAAAGTACCAATTTTACGTCCGGGCCCTCATAAACGCAACCGATCTTTTCTCAAAGTAGGGTACCCGGTTATTATCGTCCCTAAGGCCCTTCTACTAAGATATTGCAACCGGCGCACCTTCATGAAGGAGCTCAAAAGCAATGGTATCCAATAATAAACCGAGGAGAGCCGTGTTCGCTGCCAAGGTCGTCAACGGAGGGGCCAAAAGTCTCTGTGCAGGAGTGAACGGCAGGAGAAGGGAAGAAAGAGGTAAGGGGAAATAAAGCGAAGGAAGAAGAATGAAAAAAGGAGTTAAAGGGAAGGAAGAAGAGAAGGAGGTGAAAGGAAAGATATAAGATAGGTTTATCCTGCACGAGGTACGTCCTGCACAGAAGCCTCCCCTTTTAGTCGCCTCTTACGACAAGCAAGGTTTACTGCGGGACTATTCTAAACCCCATCCCGCAAGGGGGAGGGGGATCAGCTGTAAAAAACAATAAAAAAGGGACTTAATCAATATTTATATAGTATTTCTATACCTGTCTACCAATGTCCTGCTTCATAACCTCATGAAAGTTGCCCTTAAATTTTAATACTAGTAAGTGAATAAACTATTCAAAACGTATTGTAATTTAGTGCATGAGGGTAAAGGGGCTTCCCCTGACATTTTATGAAATAACTGATGGCAAATTCGGAATCAGCACTCTAATCTAAATGGTTATACGAAATTTCATGCAAATTACACACTAAATAACGAATTTAAAAATGTAACCCAAATTTGAAAAGTTAAAAAGTGAAAAAAACCTTGATTTTTGTTTAATAAAGCCTACTTAATCGAATTTAAAAAAATATTTGTAGCAAAGAAACATAACCCTAAATTACTTCCCTTCCTTCATTGTTGCTTTGAGCCTATTTAAATTGCTTTCAAGAAAGCTTATTTTAATAAACAATGAAATAAGATTCATCAGTACTGTTCAATTCATACCAGTATGGATACTTGCTAGCAAGATTGTGTATTTTAGAAATAAAATACTAACAATTACCTTAATGTCCTAATTTCATCTTAGTCAGAGTTCTCAATAAGAAAACAATAAAATGTTGCGTAACATTTACTGCATTTATGACTAAAAAATTTAATAAAGCCCTAATTAGGCATTGGTTGTACAACAGATGATAATTTGAATGATAAAACTGCTACAGTCTAGCAGCCACGAAAGTCACAACTAAAAACAATAAACAAAACATTGGTTGACAATGCTGCCACTTCAAACATTGCTGGCTGAGTGAAATTTTGCTACTGAGCAGCTCATGTTTCCTTATGATTTGTTTTCATAACGCATTCGGCATACACTTACTGGCCGTTGTCTCTACCTACTGACAATGGCACAGCAAGACTACTCGATTAACTAAGTTTTCTACCATCTACTATAGAGGGAATCTCCTTTCGATGTTTGGTAATTTTTGAAGTTGGTATTTTTTTTATTATTTTTAGAGTAGGGCTCAACAGTTAGCAAATTTTAAATTTGTCTGTACAAGTCTGTGTTTAAGGACTTTCATAAGAAAGTTCCGGGGTACAGAATAAGCATATAATTTCCCAACTCAAGGTCTCAAATCTCACAAAATTCCCAACTGTCAAGTTTTTAACTAACATTGGGGGGGTGGAGGGGGAGGGTTGATTGGCGCTGCACCCCTGCTTGCTGAAACAGAAAACCAGTGGTAAGTAATATGTTCAAGTGACTTTGCTGATCCATAAACCATGTAGGGAAGACCCATTTTTGAATTGTTTGGCATTTAATCATGTTTAGTTTCATTCTAAAGCATAATTCACACAATAAATACTAACATTTATAATATGAAAATAAAAAATTAGGTGTAGGTACCTTAACTAATGGAAATTATTGAATTTGTTATTACATCTCTTAAGCCACTTGAATCTCAAACTCAAAATTTTAACTAAAGGTGCCTAGCATACAGTACCTACTTTAATTTATGTCAATTTCAGATTTTTAAATAACTGCCTGCCATTTTAAATCTCTAAAAAATAATCCCAAATATTACATTTTTAGCAATTGCGATACAAAACTTTGGCCTTAATATTGATAGATACATATCTTTAGAAGCATAGTATAACTTAACAAATTTGTAGCCTAGAATGGGATTTTAACATTATAGTCTTTGTAAATTTGTCTTAGGAAGCGCTTACCACAGCTGAGATGACAAAGTTATCACACACACTTACGAATGCTAGGCACCATGATATAAAAATTGACACCATTTTGAAACCCGTTCTAATAAGAATAAAATAGTGGTTTTAAACTGTTAACATATAATTTAATGTTAAACAAAAGAAAAACTCTCTTTTTAAATTGTCAATCAAGCAATAATTTGTTTAGGTCTAGTACGCCTTTACTGTTCCATTTTAAGCCATTTCTTTTTATAAATATAAAAAAGATTGAAATCAGCCATACATTATTCCAACATTAAAACACTTAGGCCTAGAATCAATTGAACCAAAAAAGATAAAAAAAGAAAGTTTAGATTAAATAAGAAAAAGTTCCACTCACCTAAGCGACGGATACCTTTCAGCCGTTCTAGAACTAGGCCTATTTGGACTCATTACACCAAACCCCAAACATAATTTTTACCGTCTTTACAATGTTGTAAAACCGTTTATGATGACCACAATTAACTTTACGTTATAGTAAATCATTAAACTCATTGTAGGTGATCACAAGTATCCATAACAAAAATATTATAAAGGAAGCATAATAATGTCAGTGAAATAACAAAACTAATTTATATTAATTATTATGATACGTATCCAATTCAGCTTTACCTATCATTTCATTATTATGGCACTTAATCAACCCAACTTAACTTAACCTTTCATGTGTAAATAAATTAAATTTAGTCCTATAATTATAGCCTAGATAAAATTAACCACTCAATTTAATACTTAAACGTGGATGATACATATCATTCAATGACATCATAGCCATTTTAATGTGCACTGCACAAGATCAGAAGTGTCACGCAAAGCATCAAAGGATGTCATCCATCTAGTGTGCAGAATAAAAGGAAAGTCATACATCATTGTCAATATTTACATTTAGAAGGTGATTCGGGCGATGTGTTGTCTAGTTTTATTTATATATAGTATTTAATATAATTGTAAAAAAGAGTCTAAATATTGGTGTCATTTGATTCTACATACTAGGCCTATAATGTGCATAGTAGAGTGAATAAAATATCAACACATGGTACCATTTAAGTGAAAATAGCCAAATGTGGAACGGTTAAGACGTACTAGACTCATTTTTTCCCCCTACCACTTGATATGTATTAAACCTCTACTATATTGTGTAATAGGCCTAATAGTATTTATGTTATTTTTATTACTAGCACCACGTCTTACTAATCTGTTCGGGTTATACGCAAATAGTAATTATTGCTGTATCTGAATAGTCAAGTACACTTGACTTGATGCAGACTTGATGACCTTACACTTAACACGCACTTGAGATCGAAAACTGCAACAGACTTTTCGAACGGCAAAATATTATTTTCACACCCTTGAGTCCGCAGTGCTGTTTCCTACCAATAATCTTAGAAACTATTTTAAACGCCATCTATCAGCCCGAATTAGAATAGGCCAATTACAGATTCGTGGTGACTTATATTCACTGTACATAACAAATTAGCCAAATTATCCAACACAATACAACTCAACACTACAAAGCAATCAGTATATTCAAAGATCACATTACTATACGAGCTCTCTCTCTAGCAGACGAAAAATTAAACGATCGCCGATCAAACACCGCAATGATAATGGCGGCGTTTCAAGGGTAACTTTCTGTCGCCCTTGGACTCAAGGGCGTGTGAGGGGTGCATTAGCACACTTAGTGACTATTCAGAAGGATCTGCATTTGATCACGTGATTGCTAATGCAACTATAGAGTGAACGTCAAAGGTCGACGGCACGTGAAGTAGACTATTCGGATACAGCCTAAATATAAAAATAAAGTGATATAACAAAATCAAAGTGTCATAATTATTATCAGTAGTCTAGCCTCTCATTGTGGCAAATATAATATATTAAGTAGTCCCCTAGTAATTAAATAGATTTTATATAGAATATTGGCACAAAATTTAATACAAATTATAAATTGAAGTCACAGACACAATTATTAAGCAAATAACTTATGTTATTCGTCATAGTTATTTATCTTTTGTAATGTAAAAATAATTATAATATAATATACTGATTTTTAATACAAACACTGAATCTAAAAATAACAATAATAAGAATATACTCACTTTAAAAAAAGAAATGTAAATATTGAAAGGAATATAAATGTCAAGACATAAGATATATGGTATTATTAAACGAATATTTATAGTTAGTATTATTATTCTTATTGTTAGCACCACGTCTTATTAAAAGTTGGGATTATACGAAGGAAAATGACATAATAAGTGTAAAAACATTTAATTTCACAACCACATGTCACATTATTGTTTCAAAACATTCAAAACAAACTAAACTTGTTGTGAGACGTCATTTAGCCCGTATTCAAAGTTAATAGAAACAAAACGACCGCTCATAAAGGTGATAAATTAGTGACCTTATTTTTACTAACGTGCCTCTACCTAGATTTTCTTCTGTTACTTATATAATTCATATCCTACGCGTTTCTATCAATATAATTTTACTATTTATCTATATAATCATCACTATAAATGCAAGAACTAATAAATCCTAATAATGTGTGACAGATATAAACTCATGGTGAGATCGTGCTGCTAGAAACGCCCTAACTTGAGAAAAGTGCCCCAGCTGACTGTTCCTGGAGGTTCAACACAAGGATATCTTACACGCTGTCCCGTCGTAGATGTAATGACGAGTGGCTTCCTTGTGTTAGGCTTAGTGGCCGTCTCCTAGAGCTAGTTATGTTTCTCCTCAGTTCTGGAAGCTCACCTCCTCTTTTCCTGGTGAACGTCCCTTTCCTAATACGTCAGTGCATCTGGTATAAAACAGTGAACGCTAAGATCGCTCAAAAGACAGGAACACATAAATGAGGCAGGACGACACCTTGCACACCCCCAAAATGTGAAGCGAGGGTTAGCTGTTTTACACAAGATGCTATATATACAACATGGCTATAAATAACTCTTTTTTTATTAACAAACGTATTTATTTAAATTGGATTTGAAAAATATTAGTTTAGAAAGAAATATAATTAAGTTTACAGCCGCTGAGCCTTGTACAATAGTAAAATAATTATACTGATAGAAACGAGTAAGATGTGAATTATATAAGTAACAGAAGAAAATCTAGGTAGAGGCACGTTAGTAAAAATAAGGTCACTAATTTATCACCTTTATGAGCGGTCGTTTTGTTTCTATTAACTTTGAATACGGGCTAAATGACGTCTCACAACAAGTTTAGTTTGTTTTGAATGTTTTGAAACAATAATGTGACATGTGGTTGTGAAATTAAATGTTTTTACACTTATTATGTCATTTTCCTTCGTATAATCCCAACTTTTAATAAGACGTGGTGCTAAAATAAGAATAATAATACTAACTATAAATATTCGTTTAATAATACCATATATCTTATGTCTTGACATTTATATTCCTTTCAATATTTACATTTCTTTTTTTAAAGTGAGTATATTCTTATTATTGTTATTTTTAGATTCAGTGTTTGTATTAAAAATCAGTATATTATATTATAATTATTTTTACATTACAAAAGATAAATAACTATGACGAATAACATAAGTTATTTGCTTAATAATTGTGTCTGTGACTTCAATTTAGAATTTGTATTAAATTTTGTGCCAATACTCTATATAAAATCTATTTAATTACTAGGGGACTACTTAATATATTATATTTGCCACAATGAGAGGCTAGACTACTGATAATAATTATGACACTTTGATTTTGTTATATCACTTTATTTTTATATTTAGGCTGTATCCGAATAGTCTACTTCACGTGCCGTCGACCTTTGACGTTCACTCTATAGTTGCATTAGCAATCACGTGATCAAGTGCAGATCCTTCCGAATAGTCACTAAGTGTGCTAATGCACCCCTCACATGCCCTTGAGTCCAAGGGCGACAGAAAGTTACCCTTGAAACGCCGCCATTATTTTTGCGGTGTTTGATCGGCGATCGTTTAATTTTTCGTCTGCTAGAGAGAGAGCTCGTATAGTAATGTGATCTTTGAATATACTGATTGCTTTGTAGTGTTGAGTTGTATTGTGTTGGATAATTTGGCTGATTTGTTATGTACAGTGAATATAAGTCACCACGAATCTGTAATTGGCCTATTCTAATTCGGGCTGATAGATGGCGTTTAAAATAGTTTCTAAGATTATTGGTAGGAAACAGCACTGCGGACTCAAGGGTGTGAAAATAATATTTTGCCGTTCGAAAAGTCTGTTGCAGTTGATCTCAAGTGCGTGTTAAGTGTAAGGTCATCAAGTCAAGTGTACTTGACTATTCAGATACAGCAATAATTACTATTTGCGTATAACCCGAACGGATTAGTAAGACGTGGTGCTAGTAATAAAAATAACATAAATACTATTAGGCCTATTACACAATATAGTAGAGGTTTAATACATATCAAGTGGTAGGGGGAAAAAATGAGTCTAGTACGTCTTAACCGTTCCACATTTGGCTATTTTCACTTAAATGGTACCATGTGTTGATATTTTATTCACTCTACTATGCACATTATAGGCCTAGTATGTAAAATCAAATGACACCAATATTTAGACTCTTTTTTACAATTATATTAAATACTATATATAAATAAAACTAGACAACACATCGCCCGAATCACCTTCTAAATGTAAATATTGACAATGATGTATGACTTTCCTTTTATTCTGCACACTAGATGGATGACATCCTTTGATGCTTTGCGTGACACTTCTGATCTTGTGCAGTGCACATTAAAATGGCTATGATGTCATTGAATGATATGTATCATCCACGTTTAAGTATTAAATTGAGTGGTTAACTTTATCTAGGCTATAATTATAGGACTAAATTTAATTTATTTACACAATAAAGGTTGAGTTAAGTTGGGTTGATTAAGTGCCATAATAATGAAATGATAGGTAAATATGGGCTGGATACGTATCATATTAATTAATATTAATTAGTTGTGCTGTTTCACTGTCATTATTATGCTTCCTCTATAATTTGTTATGGAGACTTGTGATCACCTACAATGAGTTTAATGATTTACTATAACGTAAAGTTAATTGTGGTCATCATAAACAGTTTTACAACATTGTAAAGACGGTAAAAATTATGTTTGGGGTTTGGTGTAATGAGTCCAAATAGGCCTAGTTCTAGAACGGCTGAAAGGTATCCGTCGCTTAGGTGAGTGGAACTTTTTCTTATTTAATCTAAACTTTATTTTTTATCTTTTTTGGTTCAATTGATTCTAGGCCTAAGTGTTTTAATGTTGGAATATTGTATGGCTGATTTCAATCTTTTTTATATTTATAAAAAGAAATGGCTTAAAATGGAACAGTAAAGGCGTACTAGACCTAAACAAATTATTGCTTGATTGATAATTTAAAAAAAGAGTTTTTCTTTTGTTTAACATTAAATTATATGTTAACAGTTTAAAACCACTATAATATTTTTATTGGAACGGGTTTCAAAATGGTGGCAATTTTTGTATCATGGTGCCTAGCATTTGTAAGTGTGTGTGATAACTTTGTCATCTCAGCTGTGGTAAGCGCTTCCTAAGACAAATTTACAAAGACTATGATGTTAAAATCACATTCTAGGCTACAAATTTGTTAAGTTATACTATGCTTCTAAAAATATTAATTATCAATATTAAGGCCAAAGTTTTGTATCGCAATTGCTAAAAATGTCATTTTTGGGACTATTTTTTAGGGATTGAAAATGGCAGGCAGTTATTTAAAAATCTGAAATCCACACAAATTAAAGTAGGTACTGTATGCCAAGCACCTTTAGTTAAAATTTTGAGTTTGAGGCTTAAGTGATGTAATAACAAATTTAATTATTTCCATTAGTTAAGGTACCTACACCAATTTTTTTATTTCCATATTATAAATGTTAGTATTTATGGTGTGAATTATGCTTTAGAATGAAACTAAACATTTTAAATGCCAAACAATTCAAAAATGGGTCTTAATTGTGTTATAGTCTTGTTAGAAGACAACAAAATTAATTTAGAGTAAGCCTACCTATGTCAAATATTTGAAATAGGTTTACAATCTATTATTATTTATATCAAGTTAAGCTTTAAAATACTAATAATATTTGATTTAGTATGTTTATTTAACAACATTATTTCTTTACATAGGGATTCAGAAATATTGTGCGAGCGTTTAGTTTCTGTTGATAGTACTGAAGGGCTTAGCATTTTCAGCATATTTGTCATTGACACCCATAATTCATTCTCAGGTGACATCTTGAATGAAATTCTAGGTGGCGCTGGGTGATAGAATTTCACATAAATATCTTTTTTCGCTAATTTTGTTTGTAATAACAAACAAATGGGTGAACAATTGCTAATTGGCTTACCCATTGGGAGCTTTGGATCTCATCTTGAACTACAAAACTAAAGTTTTCTGCAAGTTCCTTTCTTTTCTCTCAGATATTGAGTTTGTACTTTTGCTAATGAAATGGTGAAACATGACTAAAATATTTGTTCAATAAGTGACTGAAAAAATTATTCTGTTGGTTAAACAACACTGATAGTTTCTACCCGGTTTGTGGTGGTAAACTGTTTAAATACTATATGGTTTGGCATGGCATCAATTTGTTCAAATTTATCCAGCATATCTTTGAGGGTTTCCCTTCTTGGACAGTTATTACATTTGCCCCTTATAGAGTTGTTGACTATTCATGTCACAAACAAGAATGTCAAGAAGCTCCTTGTAGTTGATGCTAAGTTTTGCCCCATCAATCTTGAATCTAGCACTTTGATGGTAAGTACAAACGCAAACAGTATGGGTTCCTGAGGATCTGCCAATGACTTAGGTCTGAACTTTATAAATTTTTATCATCTAATTTTACAATTAGGGTTTTTTGCTTTGAACTCAACAAACAATCCATTCAAATTACAAAGAACAAGCCACTTCTGCTTCTGAACTTTAATATTATTTATTTTTAATGACAAACAGTCTTTCTGGCCTGGACCGAGTCAACAGTACTCATCACTTTCATAAAATTTACAAACTCCAGTCACCATTTTTGGTTGAATGCCAATACCCTTCTTCCTTCCTAGCTCTGGTAGAATGCTCTGATCTTTAACTAGATCTCTTGTCAGTTTCACTAGATGCTCAGATACATTTAACTCTATAACTATTCTGTCACGAGTCCAAGATTTAGGTAGTAAGCTAATTATTTTTACTTTTTCTCCTTTGTCTGTTACAGCACACTTCTCTTTCACTTTCATTATTAATTCCTCAAACTCATCTACAGGATCCACATTTTCCTCAGGTTCTTCTATTACCTGATCAAATGAGGTCTCAAGATTTCTTCTTAATGCAGCGGAAACTTTCTCTATCTTTGCTTTTGAGGCAAACAATCCTCTTTCTGAGCTTAATTTTCTTATTTTAAATGGCGGAGAACCCCCAAATAGAGTGCAAGCAGAGTCAACATTGTGTAAGCTCTCAGTAGAAGGAACAAACTCTTCATCCTTTCACATTTTATAATTGTAAAAACTTTTTTTTAACAAGTAGGCAGTGGCGGTTGATGGACTTGGGAGCTGGGAGAGCAGCCTTGAATTATTATTTTTCGCATTAAATTCTTGGGAGTATAATTTAAGCAAAAAATAAACTGTATATCACAAACTAATTTTAAAATTACAATTTTGGGAGTAGAGCAAAAAAGTTATAATTTCATAAAAATAAATTAACTTAAAAGCCGAAAGTAAGTTGCGGAAGATCAGGTGTTGGTCTACCAGTTTTAACAGTCTCACTTTTAAAAGCAAAGTCTTGAAAACTTGAAAAGAATTTCACTAATAATTTACTAACTAACTACACATTCCTCGTTACCCGCACACATATTGCAAATATAAATTCATATTAAATTAAAATAAATAATATTATGACTAAAATAAAATATAAAAACTAAAACTTTAGCAAAACAAATTATGACCTTATGAGACCAGCCAGTAAACAAAACTAACATAACCTGACACTGCACATGCTCCATCATTGACAATGAGCAATAGGTGGATATTTATGGTTATTCTTTCACTCCACAATAGCAAGAGGCAGTTTAAACTTTTATTTTATTCTACCTCTACTGATCATGTAGGGAACCTAAGTCGCGCATACACCTTAGCCTTTTACCCTCTCGTTCAACCCTCATGCCATTTGAAGGCCATAGAGGCACTGTTGAGATTGCTTAAATAGAGATGCTGCCAAAATATAGTATGTCTGGGATTTAAAAAATATTTAAGTAATTTTAATTTATTTAATAGAATAAGAATTATTTTGTTGAAAGTAGTCAAGCAGTGCTTTCAATGCTTACATGGACCGACCGCCACTGCAAGTAGGGCATGATGATTTACCAGACAAGCTTTAAATTGTAGCTCCTTTCTTTTGAAATAAGCATATCTGCTGCATAGTGGAAATATATATCATTTCCTCAAATTTATTCTGCTGACTTTAAAGAAACACATGAAAATATGTCGAAGATTCTGAATGCAATATAGAACCAAGACTAGTGCCTACTCTAGGAATGTCTGGGGTGATCTTCAGGTTATTAGAATACTTACAGGTTAAAGAGAGGTTTCACAGAATATGTTTTTTTTCTGTGTTTGTGGGATAGGTAAGCAACAGCAACAGAAACAGCATATTGTACAAGAATAGGGGGAAAAATGACTATTTACCAGAAGAAGTAATGTAAATATGCCCCACTGGTCAAACCAGAAATTGTTCTTCCACCTTTGCATATAAAGATTGGGTTAGTGAAGAATTTGCCTAAGATAAAATAGGATGTGGATTCACATATCTCACAGAAGTTTTTATCAATATAACATATTTTTAAGTTTAAGAAAGAAGTCTCATTGGTACACAAATAAGCAAACTTTTGAAATATTAATTATTTGAGAGGAAGCTACAGCATACTGAACTGACATCTTGTTTACATTTAAAGCATTTGTGCATGGATTTCTTGGAAACAGGAAAGAAGGCAATTATGAATCTCTGGAGTCGGCTTTGCCATAAATTTATTGGGTGTCAAATGTTTTTGAAAATTCATTTTCTACCTTCACATTTGGGTTTATTCCTGATAATTTGGGAGCTATGATTGATGAGCAAGGAGAACGCTTTCATAAGGACATATCCATGATGGAAAAGAGATATCAAGGTTGTATTTGAAAGAAATTTTCACTCCATAATAACCTTATTTTATATTTATATTTTTGATCAAAATGCCAAGTACAGGTACTTTTTAACTAAAATAGTATAATGGGTATAAAATTTAAGACTTTTCAAGCTTGAAAAAAATAATCTGAAAATCACCTGAAAACTTGGAATTTTCAGGGAATTTTTTCTCAATATTAAGTAGACACCATAAATATGGATCTAACATCAGCTCATTTTTTAACTTATATGCTGGATCCAAAAGAAGGAATTTGGCACTTGTTTTAGAGAAAAGAATCCATTTGAGTGCAAGGTCAAAGGGTAGTATGTAAGAACAATGTTTAGTCAAAGGCGGAGATGGAGAGAAGGCGGAGGAAAGTTAATTTGCTTGCTAAGACACGTACACACACTTATTTCCAAGAAATGATTCAATACTCCTGGGTCACTCAGAAGCTAGGTCCCGACCAGCCTTTTGTTTTACTCGGGGGTATAACGCCACAAAATCATGTGGCGTGCATTAGCTATCAAGACGTCACACATTGTTTTGTTTTTCTTCGTCTTTTCTCCATCTCCAACTTTACACGAAATATATTCTTGCACACCAAAGTAGTTACCATAAAATTCACTGATTGTCAAGTTTCAATCAAAAAGCTAACCATTTCCAGATTTATCTTTTAAGAATAAAGTCACATCTAGTGATGTGAAAATGTAAACACTAAAAGTAAACAGAAAAATATTTTCAACAAGACAAATAGTGTCTATGTATATTTAATCTTTTGTTGTTTAAATCATTCATAAACCTGTAGGCACAGAATAGTGCTTTTTGAACTCATCTTAAAGGTTTAGGAAATTAGTTTTAGTATTGTACAACAGTTTTACAATGCCACTAATTATTTTGTTTTTTGTTTACTAATATTTTAATATTTAATCTCCATTTCCATATAAAATTACTAAATTGTAGTTCTCAAAATAATACCATATTTTGTGATTCAGCTTTTAATTTGCCAGTAAATTCTAATTTTGAGCAAGATGCATGTTCTTTAATCAAAAGTATAACTTGTTATTTACCTCAGAGCTACTTTGAGTTGAAAATGGGCATGTATAGTTAATAAGAATCCACAAATTGTTTGATTTAATTTAAGTAAAAAAATTTGAAATCAAATCTGGCATGAACTAAAAATTCTGATCATAAAAACAAGAGTTTTTTTTTTCTTTTTAGAAGGGAGTTCTTATCCTTGTAGGTGTCTGATGATATATTTTTATTAATGGGCTACTCACTCTTCATCCAAATGTGGGTACATTCTCAAATTATACATGTTTCACCCCCTATGCCCTTATTGTAAATATGCATATAGCCTGGACAGATACTGGTTAGAGGCACTTCTTATGTTTCATGATGTCTGTGTCTTTCATTGTCCACATTAATATTTAATAATCATATATTTCTTTGCTTTATAATTCCAGGGAGTCGTCTGGCTTTTAAAGTGTAAATTGAGACCAATGTTATTTACTCTCTCAATGCGCAAGTATTTTAAAACAACAGAACACATTTAACAAATATCATAATTCATAACTCCAAATATGTCTGGAAACAAGTGCCCACAAGTTCCTATTCCTATAACATTTCGTGATATGAAACAATCTCTACTTTTGGATTCCCTGAAAAAGATGAAAGAAGAAGTACAACCTGTTCCTGTGAGTTTCAACTGCGTGAAGCAAGAACTATCAGATTCACAGGACAAGCAACATTCTGGATCTCAATTATTGAGGCGTTTGCTGGGTAACAACATGGACATAGAAACAAATCATGCACTTCAGCCAAGTCCTTTGCCGATATTAATCCCTGGCATGAAGACCGAAGCACAGGTAAAACGTAACTAAAAAGGTTAACGTTTACAACAAAACACTGATATTTTATAAGTGTTGGCAACCCAAAACCTAAACTATGATTTTTGAACTGTCATCCAGGTAAAAATCTATCATGAACGGACACTAAGTAGTTTGTAGTACCTTAAGTTCTTAAGCCCAGCACATGTAGGGCAGGTTTTTTTTAACTAATTCAGTACCTACTTAATTTAGCTCAAGTCAACTATTACAGTGTGAATGATCAACTATCATGGTTACTATTAGCAAAACATTAAATGTAGCAACTATGAAAACTTGTCTGTAATTCGGTTAGCAGACCAATAGTAATAGTAGGCCTACATTTGAGAACAGGTGCATGATCATGTTAGAAATTAGTGCCATAGTCAGGCATTCACAACTTGAATGGGAATTTTACTTGTCTTTTAATCAAAAGTAGGAAGAAACATCTTGGTTTGGAATACATGTTTAATTTGTATAATTAAGTATATTTTATAGATCCATTCCTAATTTAACAAATATGGCAGGTTATTTCCTAATATACATTCAAATTTTATTATATACATAATGGAACTTCCCCTATTTAAAGTAAACAATAGCTCCCTTAGCTTCTACACTACTGTGGGGCATTACCTATTCTGGATGGAGTCGAAGTGGTGGGGGGTTTGAATCCTAGAGGATTGGGCGGGTCATGGGAGTTAAACATAGCGTGGAGTAAATACAGTAATTTCTATTTATTGATACCACATCATAAATAAAGGTTCGGTGAATTTTCTTGCAAACCCTTACAAAAATGAGGAAATAGTTGTGGCATTCTTCACAAACAAAACCTATTAGGCCTTTGGCACTCTTCGCGCGCAAATTATGGAATAGGCTTGGCACTAAAAGGGTTACAGGTAGTTTACTGTCTGTTGAGTGATATTTTTAATTACAAATTTTTTAAAAGTTACTCAAACCATTTTGTTTTAAATGGATGTATAGAAAGTGTTCAACCCCCCTCCCCCAAACAATTTTATGCCTGGTTTTTGGGTAAAAATTGTGTAAGATTAGTTAATTGTGTGTGTGATTTTTGAGAATTAGAATCATTTTAAAAATTTCTTTAGTAATTCTGTTTCAATTGTATATATGACATGACAAATAAAACTTTATATTTGATTTTCTGGGAGAAATTTTAAGGTTAGTTTACTGATTGCATGTTTGAACAATGTGGTGTTAGTTGGTAAGTTTTTGTTTTTACAGTATTCATAATTTTATATATTTCTTTTCCTTTAAAAAAATCACTTTAATGATGACTGATTTTTGACATTTTTTATTTCGTTTTGAAAATAGCTATAAACAATTTTGTTGAAAATTGGAATATGGAGTATATCTTATTTGATAAATAAAAATGTTTATTTTTCTAAAATACATCCATTTAAAGGTAAATCTAGTTTACTTATGACAAATTCTAGAAAAATGGAAATTTTTTGAAAATGTCGTTGAAGCCTTAGTTTAAAATGGGTACTTTTTCTATGAGATTTAAAAATAGACTCCTAACTGAATGTTGCAAGACCTTTTTTTTTATAACTCGCATCCTATAACCTACCCAGCTATTCATATAGTTACAGCTATAAGGAAGTAACGAGGAAGGTAAGATTTAGAGTAAGTCTACCTCCATTTGTATCAAGTTAGAGGGGGAAACCATTTAGAATAACTCCTCAGTACTCCTGGACATGATTCACATACAATTCTCGCCATTACCACACAAAATGAGACTGACATCTTTGTCTGTGTGCCTACCAGTGTGAGTTTGAATTTTTGTTAATATAGTGATTGTGCTGTTCATAAATAGTTACAAAGTTACTATACAGCCATTGAAATGAATCAATATTTGTTTGATGGTAGGATTCAAAGTTTATAACCACTAACTTGCTGCCAATCACCAAAGCAGAGCAGATAGAGGCAGAACTATCTACAGGACCATCATGGAAGCCAAAGTATGGTATTCTTAATATTGATTTGCTAAACAAATTGTAATCCCGGATGTATATTGAATAAGCATTGAGATTCTCAACCTTAATAAAATAGGGGTACTTATTGTGATACTTTATAGACATGACCATATATTTATTGGTATGCCTGGTACGGTATTTAACTCTATTAAAATATTGTACTTGGCCAAGTATTTTTTGGTATGGTAGTTAACTCGATTAAAATATTGCGCACGACTAGAAATTATTTGGTATGGTATTTAACGCTATTAAAATATTGTGCATGACCAGATATTTTTTGGTATGGTAGTTAATTTCTATTAAAATATGGTGCATGACTAGATATTATTTGGTACAGTATTTAACTCCATTAAAATATTGTGTATGACCAGATATTCTTTGGTATGGTATTTAACTCTATTAAAATATTGTGTATGACCAGATATTTTTACTTTCTCTCTATCTTACAGGTAGAGAAAGTATTGTGATCGTCAAAAAAATCGAACTCGAGATTTTGATGAATTTTGACGTTTCATGACTTCCTGAATCCGAAAAAGTGGTTTTTGAATTTCCGTCTGTCTGTCTGTCTGTCTGTCTGTCTGTACCTCCAACTAGAGCCTAAACTATTTTACCGATTGAGCTGAAACTTGATATCTAGGATTTTCATAGGGTTGCCCCGAGGGGTTTTTGGAATTGGATATCTACCCCTAAAATTAAGGGTAGTTTACTGAAGGGAAAAAAGAGAAAAAGTCGATTTTCTCAAAATCGGCTCTAACGATTTTGATTAAATTTCATTTATGAACATAAATAAATATTCCAAACAAAATGGCTACTCTCAATATTTCGGCAAAATCGTTTTAAGGGCTCCGGTCTGATGCGTAAATTAACATTTTTTATAATAGCTCCGAAACTATTTGAGATATGAAATTACTTAGCATTAAAAATATGTATATATATTTATAATACAAATATTTTATTCGAAACATATTTTTATAAAATCAATAACTTTCAATATATACGCAATTATATATATATATTTTTAACTTTTTGGGCATTAAAGCTTAAGTATTGCGACCGTAAGAAAAACTAACCTGAAATGTTGATAGATGTCGACGTCTCATGACCCCCCGAACCCTTAAAAATAGTCTTTGCAATGCCGTCTGTCTGTGTGTCTATTAAAACTTAAAATTAAGGGTAGTTTACTGATGGGCAAAAAGAGAAAAAGTCGATTTTCTCAAAATCGGCTCTAACGATTTTGATTAAATTTCATTTATGAACATAAATAAATATTACAAACAAAATGGCTACTCTCAATATTTCGGCAAAATCGTTTTAAGGGCTCCGGTCTGATGCGTAAATTTACATTTTTTATAATAGCTCCGAAACTATTTGAGATATGAAATTACTTAGCATTACAAATATGTATATATATTTATAATACAGATATTTTATTCGAAACATATTTTTATAAAATCAATAACTTTAAATATATACGCAATTATATATATATTTTTAAATTTTTGGGCATTAAAGCTTAAGTATTGCGATCGTAAGAAAAACTAACCTGAAATGTTGATGGATGTCGACGTCTCATGACCCCCCGAACCCTTAAAAATAGTCTTTGCAATGCCGTCTTTCTGTGTGTCTATTTAAACTTAAAATTAAGGGTAGTTTACTGAATGGCAAAAAGAGAAAAAGTCGATTTTCTCAAAATCGGCTCAAACGATTTTGATTAAATTTCATTTATAAACATTAATAAATATTCCAAACAAAATGGCTACCCTCAATATTTCGGCAAAATGGCTTTAAGGGCTCCGGTCTGATGCGTCAATTAACATTTTTTTAAATAGCTCCGAAACTATTTGAGATATGAAATTACTTAGCATTACAAATATGTATATATATTTATAATACAGATATTTTATTCGAAACATATTTTTATAAAATCAATAACTTTCAATATATACGCAATTATATGAATTTTTTTAACTTTTTGGACATTAAAGTTTAAGTATTGCGACCGTAAAAAAAAAACTAACCTGAAATGTTGATGGATGTCGACGTCTCATGACCCCCCGAACCCTAAAAAATAGTCTTTGCAATGCCGTCTCTCTGTGTGTCTATAAAAACTTAAAATTAAGGGTAGTTTACTGAAGGGCGAAAAGAGAAAAATTTGGTTTTCTCAAAATCTGCTCTAACGATTTTGATTAAAATTCGTATCTAGGCGTTGATTAAGATTATAAATAAACTGGCTATTTTCATTTTCCTATGAAAATGATTTTTAGGGTACTTACAGAAGCGTTAATTTCCGTATCTCCACAACTATTGGAGAAACTAAACAACTTATCATTGCAAAATTGTAGGACTATTAGAAATAAAAAACTTTTATTTGACATATATTTTTATAAAAACAGCAGTTTCTGAGATATTTGCAAATATATTAATACAATTTTGTGAGCTTTAGTTGTAAACATATACTACTTAAGTCTTAACGCAATAATACTCCAATGCCATAGAGTAATTAAATATAAGTAAGTATCTAAAAAAAGTATGTTATTTTTCCTTAAATCTCTTAGGAGAAATGTTTGCATAGCAATGATCTATCTCCATTTTAGACTCAATAGTCAATATTTACATTTTTTATTAGTCAAAATGTATAAATGAATAATTAAATATCAATACGATGACTTGAAGATCTGCAACACCTTTTAAAATGTTAAAATTTTAACCAGAAATCGAAATTTTAATACGAAGTGTTGACCCTTGTGGAAGACATTAAACTGTTTGAAATGTTCTTAGGTGGACAAAGATGCGCCTCTTTTCTCATTGATTCTATATCATTGTATATTATTTTATGCGTGTTCTTATGTGTAGTGGTGATGATACAATGTACATTATTCCGTTCAGAAATCCTACGAGTTTATAGAAAGAGAGAGAAAGTCTGTGCGGTGTGCCGTACCATTTATTTGGTATGGTATTTAACTCCATTAAAATATTATGTATGACCGGATATTCTTTGGTACAGTATTTAACTCTATTAAAACATTGTGCATGACAAGATATTATTTGGTATGGTATTTAACTTTATTAAAATATTGTGCATGACAAGATATTACTTGGTAAGGTATTTAACTCTATTAAAATATTGTGTATGACCAGATATTCTTTAGTATGGTATTTAACTCCATTAACATATTGTGTATGACCGGATATTCTTTGGTACATTAATTAACTCTATTAAAATATTGTGCATGACAAGATATTATTTGGTATGGTATTTAACTTTATTAAAATATTGTGCATGACAAGATATTATTTGATATGGTATTTAACTCTATTAAAATATTGTGCATAATCAGATATTCTTTCATACTATATTTAACTCTATTAAAATGTGCATGACCAGATATTCTTTCATACTCTATTTAACTCTATTAAATATTGTGCATGATCAGATATTCTTGTGTATGGTATTTAACTCTATTTAAGTATTGTGCATGACAAGATATTCTTTGATATGGTATCCAACTCTATTTAAATATTGTGCAGAAACCTATGTTTTAAAAACAAATATTCACAACTGGTTTTATTTGTATTTTATTGAATTAATTCATGTGATCTGTTTTGTTATTTTATTTCTATAAATTACACGTGCACTCTTGCAATATAGTGGATTGACATTGAGGGTGAAGTTTCATCTATAATCTTGTGCAGGTACACCAAGGAGTGTTTTTCCTACCCCTCTGGACAAATGTAGGTCTTGTTTCTCCAAGCCATCTTACTCATTCCTGCCGTCTTAGGTCAGGGGTTTCCAACATTTGGTAGGATTTGAACCAAAATTTTGTCTTTGAAACCATTGTGACCTACACTCTTTAATATATTAGTTTTAAACTATTATTTTCACTGAATCTCACTACTCGTCCGGTATATCCACAAATAATTACACTTGTGGGGTAGGTATAATTTAGAGAAAATGTATCTATATTTGTATGGGGATTGAGACCGAGGAAACTATTTAAGAAAAATCATCCACAGTAACCCCCGGTCAAAATTTATATCCTGACATAATGGACAAACCAAACGAGTTTCACATTAAGCTCATACAAATGCAACTAAGGTGTCACAAAGAGAATCAATTTGTGGTATTTTGGAAATGCTGCTAGCAGTGCCATTTGACCAAACATGAGACTGCAACAGCAAACTAAGTCAACAAGCATTAGTCTTAGTTTGATAACCAAAAGAAACTTAAACAGTAAATTAATGGTTTTTATTATTTTAACCACTTATAGGTATATTTGAATTTTGAACCTAACTATAATCATTATAACCGCTTTAAAATGTAAACATAAAACTATAACCTCAACAAACATTGCGACCCCACCTGAATCATACTGTGACCCTGAAGAAGGTCGTGACGCCCAGCTTGGAAACCATTACCTTAGAATATGCTGTTAATAACCACATTGTTAAACATAAAAAAATCTATAAATTACAACTAGCATCAGGGACATTTCATTTATTTTGTAGTAGGTCTATATAGTGTATTTAGTGACTAAATGTTTACAAACCTGATCTATATATGTTTTGTGCATTACAGATCTGATGATATAAACAGCAACAATATAAGTATTCCAAACAATCTCTCAGAAATTACTTTTCTAGGTAAGTAACTAAGATTTTATTTCAAAACTCACATAAACATAATTAAAGCCTGTAATTTCATTTTATACCCACTCTGCCACACAGTCTTAACTTGTTAATAACCCTCGTGTTAAATATACAAATAATTCTAAACACCTCTTGCATTTACAATTGTATGTTAACTACTCTCTCATACAAATACATTTTCTTAACCAACGCTAACTCATGTGAACAGTCTCACTATAGGTAATACACATGCAGCCTATCTTCGAGAGGGCTAACACACAATTTAATATATTTGTGTTTGTGTGTTCTTGTGTTTATATATATACATATAAACACAGCTTAGTTCTCAATAGGGTTGATACGCACCTGCAAATCAGGAAAAACCTGGAGAAGTTGAGGAAATAAAAAAAAAAAAAGCCGTTGCAATTTTCAGAAAGTTTTTTGGTTATTAATATTGATGAATACTAAATAGAAAAATGTGACACGATGTTAACTAAATTAGTTTTATCTCTATTTCATGTTATTTGGTGAGTATTAGTCTTTATTAATTCAAATTGTACCATTTAAGAATGCAGCTGATATGTAAAAGTCACAGAAATAAGTTCAGCAAACAGGCTTGTTATATCTTCATTAGTTACAAGTAGGACTGCACTTGATGCAATGTCTTTATGGTCATTAGGCACCTGTTTAAACTATATTCTCCCTTTTTTAAGTAGAAAGTACGAAATTGCTTTTGTTTAACCTAGTTTTTATGTACATCACAAAGTCATGTATGAAGTTATTCTTATAAATTTTCAAAAGAGCTGTGTTCGGAAGTACCTTTTTTACAAATATGGCCACAAGAGCACTTTAGTTGACACTGCACATATGCCCTAAGCTAGCTCAAACATTAGCTTCCCTCAGATGCCATTATGGGAGAAGTAATGTTTGTTTACATTTTGTTTGGAACGTTTATAATGTTTAAGACAATTGAAGAACCTATTGACTGTGAAATACAGTCTGTTATCCATATTTTGAATCCCAAAAATATGAAAATGCGCATGATGAGGCATGAAGTGGGTGGCCTTTAGTCATTAATAATGATTTGGTGCAAATATTAAATGAAAAAATTTGTAAGAACAAACGATTTATTATTTCATCACTCTTTTGTGAATTTACACAAATTTCAAGAACTATTATATATGAAATTATGACAGATTGTTTAAAATATCAGAAGTTATTCTCACACTGGGTGCCAAAAATGTTCTCCGAGGTGAACTAAAACTGGTGACTTGGCAGTGCTTTTACTTTTCTCACGCAATACAGTGATGATTTTCTAAGCCATATTGTCACTGGTGACGTGACATGAGTGTGTCACATTACACCAAAATCAAAACTGCAGTCCATGGAGTGGGGGCACATCACCTCTCTGAAAAAGCAGAAATTCAAGCAAACAATTTCAACTCAAAAGATAGTGTGCACCGCTTTTGGGGACAAAAAGAGAGTTTTGCTTATTGATTTCATGCCATGGGGCACAACGATAAATGCTGTACCCTCTTGGAAGAGCTTGCATCTCACCGTCCAAAGCAAAAGGCGAGGCGTGCACACCGCACAGTCGTGGTGTTGTGTTTTTTTGCAATAATGCTTGGCCAAACCTAAGAGCTCAACACATTATTTGGCTGGGAACAAATGAATCATTCCTCCTACAGCCCAGACTTAGCAACAAGTGACTTTCACTTGTTCCTGCATTTGAAATAGTTCCTTGCCGGTCAGCGCTACAGTGACGAAAATGAGGTTAAAAGAATTCTAAAACAATGGACATCATCAGAAATTGGTGCTTTACTAAGACAAATGTTTTAATATTGGTGGAAACTATGCACAAAAGTAATTTAAGGTTTGGCCATTATTGAAACAATAAAATTGTTTAGAAAAAAATTGTCCCTATTTTTTAATAGCCAAACAGTACTTACTTTCCAATTACGCCTTGTATATATGTATAATGCCATATACAGCATTCTAACTCTTCCCTATGTGTTTTTTTAAATAAATATATTTTTATTTTACTTCATAAAGGTTTTTTTCCTCAAAAGATATAAAGGTTGGCATGCATTTGATTGGGAATGATTCAAGATACTTTAATATCCTGTTTAAGATCCTTATAAAAACTTTGGACTATGCAGGTTACTCAGAAGGAGTGTGTAAAAAACAAAGTTTTGAACAGGGTATATAAAAATCTATAAAGACCAATCTTAAACCACATTTTTTTAAAGGATTATTTAGAAAATGGTGTAAATAATATAATTTTTAGTTTAAATAGCTTTGTAAATTAAATCCTTAATAGTTCAACAAATTTCTGAGCTTAAAAAGTGGATATAATCTGCCCAACTAAAAGCATGAAAAAATTAAGACAAGTGTGTGTTTGTTTCTATTGAGGCCAACTTAATCATCCTTTCAGGTTGACTTCCTTCATTATAATTTACATTACATTCATTTACAGTGTCCCTACACTGTCTTATTATGTTTCCTAGCCATTGGCAATCATTTATTTTACTAACTAAATTCATTATATGTGTGTGGATCACATATAGGGCATTAACTTGTTTGTTCACACACACACACACACACACACACGCACACACACACAACACACACACACACACGACTGCTTATTACCGACTTATCAAAATATCCCTTTGTTTACTGCATTGTCACAGAAGTGTTAATAAACTTTTATCCAAGATGTAGGCCTAATGTGGTTCCCAGCTAAACATCATGTTCAGACAAAATTAAAATTGACATGAAGTAACCAATGAAGCACATAGTTTGAATGTCATTAGAGCATTCAGTCACACTCAGGGACTACATGCTATTGAGAGTTTCAGAAACAGGTCCCATTTTCAGTCACTGATGACCTTCTCTCACTGCTCTATCTGTTAGTTTCCACTTTAGTGAACTATTGTTGCAAGCCTACTGTAGTTGGGTTTAATTGCAGACCATTGTGACATCCGCCATGCTCCCAATTATAATTTTTTATTCAAAATATAGAAAATGTTTTGTATGTGTTTTAAGTAGAAGTTGAGTATTAAAGAGTTTATTTTAGAAAGTGTACGAGAAAGGAGAGGGGTGGTCAGTCAACACTTACATAAGTTGGCAAACTCTGTGATACAGAACCTTTCACAATTAAATCACAATATGTCAAAGGATGAGGGGATTACTAAAATAAAATCACTCACTTCATACCCCTGTTACTCCCCCCAAATATCTGTGTTTCTATAAACCGTGCAAACGTTTTCCAACTCAAGCAAGTGCTTGATAACTCAATAATGGTTTAATAAATCATGATTTCCACCAGGCTTCTACATAAAACAGTTCCTAGTCAACCTGTTCCACCCCACTGTACCCTACTGAGCCTTTGTGATGTACACACTTTATTTATGTTAATAACTATAGCTAAGAAAGCTAGAACTTAAAGGAAATATACCCACATTAATGTTGAGGGAGAGTGTGAAATCATTTAGATCATCTCGATACAATCCCTGATCTTCCTGTCTTTCCTGACACTAATTTCATGCGTCCACCAGTGCAGGCAACTCGATTATTCATGTGTTGAGAAGACAGTTGGATTTCCATGAAATGATAGTTAATATATGATAGTTATAAAAGTTACTGAATCTATATTTTATAGTATATCTCTATCAGAAAATCTCTTTTCACTTTATGAGGTAATTGTATTATATTTTAGAAATGGTTCATGAAAGGTGGATAGAAACATATAAAATGAACAAACACATTATGGCTTTTACGCTGTTATTGGATAAAAGGGTTATGGCTGATGAAAATCAATTGTTACCACCCAATCCCCTGCATATTTGAATCCAAAGTCCATTTCCTGTATTTGTCCTTTATTTTATCCCTTTTACATGTTCCTATCTAAGTGACCTATCATTTTTCACAAATTCACTTTTTCTCCCTTTTGGTGGTTTTTGGCTTTACCTTTTAGGAAGTTGAGCTTCACACTCCCTCCTATTGATTCCTGATAAAATGAAACCTAGAATGGGGGATTGGGTGCAAACAATCAATTTTCTTCAAGAGGTAGCCATTACTTCTTTGTCCATTGGCAGCAATATAAAGTGTTAGCTGTGTTCTTTCTTTTTAATGTAAAAACCTTATTGTGTTTGTTCTTTTTATATATTTCTATCCACCTTTCCAACACTTTCCAAATATATATTTATATTTTAAAATTCTTATGTAAAAATGAACCAAAAGAGCTGCTGCTGTAACTTTTGACAAATAGTGTTTATGCCGAAATAATCAATATTTAAAAAATATAATCGTAACTTAAAAACATTGTTAAAAAAAATGTATATTTTACATCTTCAGTACTTTATTAGAACTGGTACAACTTTTGGCTGATTTTATATATATTTTGCCAAAATTTGTAACAGTCATAATAAAGTACTGAAGATGTGAAATATACATTTTTTAACAATGTTTTTAAGCTATGATTATATTTTTTTTAATACTGATTATTTCAGCATAAACACTATTTGTGTGTGTGTGTGTGTGTGTGTGTATATATATATATATATAGATGAATAATGGCTGATTTTACATTTTAAAAAACTAATTTCAAGGTGTTGAAGATTTGTGGGCCATGCTGATGTTCCCCCTCTCCCTTGTATTTGTTTTATGAAGCCCAAAAGGCCAAACTAATTAATAATATTCAAAAATTGTTAGATATTCCAAGCTTCGCTACTCAAGTACAATTAATTGTATAATTTATGCTCTCTCCAAGATTAATAATAATTAAATAGTTAATTTTGCGTGTGAACTTTTCTATTAAAGAAGAAAAAAGAAAGGAAGATGATGTCACCATTGTGTATTGGATTATGCTCACCTTTGCTTCCTTCGCAGGTGAGCTTTCTTCAATTATTTCTAGTCATTAGTTTATCTTTCCTAACTAAAAAAATAATAATCAATTTCCATGTTTCCCCGTCGAAACATTATATTGGAATTAGGGATATTTATTAGCAACAAACTTAAATATGTAAAAATCACGATGGTCTGACAGATCTAAATATTGTGTTTGTTAGTTTATATTCTTATTTTATTTTTTTGTTATTCTCTTTACCAGTTAAAAAAATGTATAAAAAATGTTACATTTTTTGGGTTTATGGTATGAAGTTCACAAAACTAAAATTATTCCACTGTAGCCATTTTTAATTTATTTGGTGGTGATGTAAACAAAATATTATTATGCTATGATCACAACACAAAATCTCAAGATGAACATGATAGACTATCACATTATTTTCATGGCATTTAAAGGCCATTAAGTTATTGCCTTCCCCCACCATACAAGAGGACACATCTACTTAGCAGAAAGCTTTGTATTCATCTGGTCCAGCTGGCTAAACATTCACCTATCTTTGGCAAATTTCGGCCTTCAGATATTAGCTGTAAACTTTTTTTTTTAGCTATACACTTAAACTTAGAACTACCGTGTGATTTTTTATTTTCTCTGAATAGCAAAGAATGTGAGCCTCTTAAGCATAGCGCAGGCAGGGGCCAATCTATCATCCACCAAAAATACAGCTTAGGTTAAATACTAGTAAAACTAAGAGAATTTCACCCAAAAAAAAACTAAATGTAAACTGGAATATTTGTGAACTGCTTACATTAGAAATCAAGCTTATAATAGTAGCCCTTAGTATAGAAGAAAAATTTAACTGAAGAACTAAGGACTATGATTCAAACACACCTTTCTTCTTCTTGAAACATAGGGTTACATAATGACCGCATACAATTTCTCATCAAGGTCAAACTATCTATCAGTTTTAAACCGCATTTATATTACAACACGCTAGTCATTTTTATGAAAAAAAATTTAATTCCTCTATAGTAGCCTAAAGTGTATGGAAAAATTGGCATTTTTTTCTGTAAAACCTGTAAAACGCAAAGAATTTATAATTTTGAAAATAGTGGAAATCCTGATAATGTAAAGAAATGGTTTCTATACTGTTTCATAAAAATTTAGCAGAGTATTTTGGCTATGAGCCAAGGGGTCCTGGTTTCAATTCTTGGCTGGTACCTTAGGGGAATAAACCCATTGGTCACAAGGGTTTTGTTAATTAGGTTTAAGTTAGGTTTGAGTGTTTCTACTGGTGTCACACCCTCATCACGATTATTTCATCTCATCGGGACATGGAAAGAGCCTCCACGGAAAGGCTGTCCGATTAGTACATTGGGGCGTCCCCCAGGAAACAGTACATTAGTACTGACTAATGTTTCCACTACTGGGCTATGAATGGTGTAGCCCAGATGCGCATTATTATATTATTAAATCTACACACCTATAATATAAGGCTTATTCTAAAATCAACCTCCAATTGGCTAATAAGAAGAGTCAAAATTAGATAAAAAATATGATTGCATACAAAACTTACCTAACTGCATATAAAACTTAAAACAACTGCGTTACTTGTCCACACAGTCGCCACCCAAATTCAGGCACTTTTAAAACCTTGGCTTCAGCTTTTGCAATCCTTCGTCAAGGAACGGCACCACCAGGGTACACAGATAGTTTTTCACTCCATTTATGAACTCCTTGTTGGTTTCTAAGCGCTTAGTAGCAAGCCGGATATTTATATTTCTAAATAGAGCTGTAATGTGGGTGGTCGAAAATCTCCTAGTTAAACTGCTTGAGTTAAGCCTTTGTGCGAGTTGCAGTGAGGGGCTATGGATTGCCTAGTAGGAGAACAATGCTCTTGGTGAGCATTATGCACCTTTTGCTTGGGATCAACCTCCAAATCTTCTTCAATGTTTCACATTAATGTCAGAGGTGCATGCAAATTGTTTAGCAACTATTTAAAAATCAACATGTAAAAGAGATGATTATTTTCAAAAATTAAAGATCTGCGTGTGCTCACAAATACTGCTTGGGTAATACCTGGGACTCAACCCTGTGTTGATAACAAATGCAATTATAACAATATTCTATACACTTTTTAATAATATTTCACTAATTTTGTCAATATCTTTACAAATTTACTAAATTTACTAATCAACTTCATGGATGTATATGATTCATATCAGATGTAGTTTTATGGTTTGCTTTAGTCTTCATTAGAAAATTACAACTTGTGCATGTGAGGAATGCCAGGCCTCCACCGTGGTTCGGATTCCACGTTAAACTGTAGGTCCTCCATTTCATCTCACAATCACCTTACCATTGCACATTAGCGTAAGTGCGTATAACCCGAACGGGTAGTAAGACGCGGTGCTAATAATAATAATAATAATAATAATATTAGAAAATTATATCATTGAGACCATTTAAACCATTTTAACACATTCTATTATAGAATTAACTGTCGGTATAATGACCAAATTTAGTATATTTTGAGTTTTTAACACAAAAACTCATTCAAAGTAAAAAATTATATTTTTGTGTATTAGCTGCAATAATTTATTTTCTTTAAGGGTCTGTAATTATGTTTTATTTATTTAAAATAACTAAATCAGAAGCAGTGTTTATGTTTATTATTTTTTACATAGCTTAATTGTAAACCTAATTGACCCCAAAAATGCTAAAAGTTTTATTTAACTTGAAACACAAATATGCAAATTATTATTTAATTTTTGAAATCACTGCAACACATTTTTTTTTTTACTGTACCATTAAAGTCAAGAAAATATTTTATTGAACACAAAGACCAAGCAACAATCGGCCAATACCATTCTTAGTCATTTATAAGTGAACACAATTTCACCTTAAACTATGTAGCTATAAAGAAATATACACGTCCAAACATGGCTAAAGTGTCATGTTGAACGTGTTAAACATTACAACCTAATTTAAAAAAAAATTAAAATGTAAAATAATAACCATTTTCCTAAAACCAATCTCACTTTTGTCAAGTGGATTAATGCACCACACTTGGATGTGATTTCTGATTCAGACATAATAATTGTGTATCTGTACTGTCTTACTTTGTATATTAATTCTCTTCCAGATGATAAACATATAATTACACAAATAGAGTATGTTTAAGGAAGTTAGAATTTTAAAAATGTACCTACATTTGTGTTGTGTGAGCGTGGGAAACCATTTAGATAAAAAAACACCCTCATATTTCCTGGCCGATATTTGAACATGACCTTTCTGTCATCGGTGAACCAGATTAGATGAGCTTGACATTTAATCCACCACATGCTATCAGAAGAGTTAATTGTGTGTTTAATTTACCAGTTAATCGGTTGGAAGTTTGGTAGTTATAATAAGCTTAACACTCCCATGCTTGTATTTATTGTAAGACTGAGGAGGGAGGGTAAATTTACACCATTCAGGATTTGGACTGGACTGGGCCGGACCGGACCGGGACTTGGACTGGGGTTCCTAATAGTCACATCCTGGCATTTATTCTCCTTTTCTATGTCTAAGCCATTTACTTGATGTATTGACTGTGAAAAGCTGAAAAGAGATAGGAGTGAAGACCGATAAGCTCTCTTTAGCTTGCGGTCGACTTTGAGGGAGATAAAACAACCCAGATGGATCTCAGACTGTGTTACAATATTGTTTAGTAAAATACCTTAAAATAAATATTGACAAAATATTGATTCAAGATATATAATACCTACTATTAAAAAACAAGTAAGCTATAATAAATCTTTGTACATAATCACACACATACTTTCCATGAGAACTTACACAAGGTGCAATAAATATAAACATTAGAAACAAGTCGTGATCTCTCTACAGGGACGGGTGATGCTGAACATAAATTATAGACACATGTGTGAAGAACCATTTACAGTGAAACCTGGGTTATTGAACATAATTTGTTCCTAAAGGCTGTTTGTTCGGAAACCGATTTATTTGAAAGCTGAAAACTTTTTCCCAAAAAAGTTAATGTAAAATGGGTTCATCCATTCCCAAACACCAGATGATTGCTTATTTGAACCCTTATAACACAACTTTTTGCAAAAAATCCCATACAAATATAATGAAAATGCATAAAATCTTACACAAAAAGAATAGACACAATAAAGAAATAAAATATAGATGAAAATTTAACTTCACTAAACCTGTACAGAGGAGAGTTAATGGTGAGTGGAAGGTGATGAGGAAATGGAGGGGGAGAGATGTTATGGTTTGAAAGGGTGGGAGGGGGTTCCCTTCCATAAAAACATCCTGGGGTTTTTTCTCTTTTCTGTCTCTTGACCCTATTCGACTCTGCTTGAAACTCACTAGGCCTGTCTAACTAAAAACTTGTCCAATGAGATTTATTTTTGCCCGCGTTTTAAAATGTTTCTGAAAGGGTTCTAACAACTTTTATTTTCACTTTGCTGCTATCACTATCCTTCTTCAGCCTCATGGTGGCTTATTTAATGATATACTTTTTTTTAATCAATAAAAGGCACTGCAAATTCTAGCAGGATTCTACAATGAGCGGAGACTGCAGTGTATCTGATATTCTCCCACTGTACATCTAAGCCCGCAGAACACCTTGTTGCCAGTTTGCCTGTTCAGTAACCAAGGTTTTGTTTGGAAACCAGTGGGTTTTTTGCTCAGAAAATATGTTCAGGAACCAATTTGTTTGAGATGAGAGTTGTACTACACCCGAGGTGCCACTGTATTCCTCCTATGAGAGACAGCATCAGAGTGTCTACAGCCAAATTCCCCTTTCTAAAAATCTGGGTCACTTTTAACCAGGACTTTCTACAATAGTTCCTTAAGCCATTTGCATGGTTGCCACACACCTATAAAACCAGGAGAATTGAGAAAACAAAGACTTTTTTTATTTTTTTGCAAAATCTATTAATATACTGTAATACAGTAGTGCCCCTGTATCTGTTTCAGTATCCACGGTTTACCGCTTCCTAAAAGGAATGAAACATTTCATAAGTTTCAAACCGTATGTCTAGTGGGTATGTCCTTGACTTATCTTCCTTTGTCCCCATACCCATGCTTCCCCATAGAACTTGCCTCAATTTTGCTTCCACTGTTCTTGCTGTACGTGCTAGATGTTGCATTATCACAGTGTTTGCAACAAGCAACAACTCCCTATCACAATTTTCTTCCACAAGGTAGAGAAATTAAAAAGAGTCCATTATTGAAGACACAAAGCCATCATCATATTTGTGGTTAACATCATTTAACCACTGTGGTTATCATTTGCTCAGCTTTCTCCACCTTCCAAGAAGATGATCCTGATGACCTTTCTCCCATTTCATCAGAATATCCAAGCCCAGCATCATAATGCCCACATTGCCTCATCTTTATTAAGGACCCTCCAACATTTAAGAAGTGGTCTAATCAGTTTTTGTCGACCAGTGGCGTGTTGAAAAGACACTGTGGGAGAAATCCCAGCTTCTTGGAAGAGGCTGTAGAAAATGTGCAAAGATCATTCGAAAGAAGCCCCCGGAAGTCAGTCAGACAAGAAGGAAAGAGAACTTTGAATGAAATAGTCAAAAGTCCATCAAGTTCCTAACTGTCGCTTATACTTTACATCTACAAGGTACAGATTTTACAGGAAATCAAACCTGATGAGCGGCCAAAACTACAATCATTTGCAATCGTTATGCCGGATCGCATTGATGATGACAAAAACTTTTTTTATTGAACATAATGTTTTCGGACAAGGCGACCTTTCACATTTCAGGACCAGTTAATTGGCATAATATGCAAATTTGGTGATTGAAAAATCAACGTTTAGTCGGAGAACATGTGCGATATAGTCTGAAAGTTTATTTGTGGTGTGGCCTCATGCACATTCTGATTGTTGGATCGTTTTTCTTCACTGAAACCACTGTCACTGGCGTGGTATACCTGGATATGCTTCGAATTTTTGCCATAGCCATGCTGCCAACAAAATTTTTTCAAGAGGACGGTGCCCCACCCCATTGGAGCTATGATGTCTGAGATTACTGACTAACACATTCCCCAACCGTTGGATGGGTTGTTCCCTGACCTCCGCATTCCCATGACACTACTACATTAAATTTCTTATGGGGGTATGTCAGTGACAAAGTATACTTAACAAAAGTTACCAGCATACTGGATTTGTGACATTGCACAACAGATGACGTAAACTCTTATCACTATAGACATATTACAAAACACATGGCGTGAAATCCCTACAGACTAGGCATATGTGCCACCAAGATACAACGAATTGCACAGAAACTTTTTGAGTTTTACTATAATTTTCATGTTTAATAATGATTATGTAAATGTTTTATCTTATAACTGTATGTGTTTCATATCTTGGAATCTCATGGTGGACACCCTTTATTTCCCCATCAATCTTAAGTCATTATTTTTTTAACATAAGATACATAATTCACTACACTACTCAGTTTGATGAAAAATGAAATTTTATTGCTCTTTTCTTCAATCTAAGCTGACTGGAAAAAATTGTAATGCCATCAGGAAAACCTAAAAAACATAGAAAATTTGGGAGCAAGAAAATAGTGGCAGCGCTGAATTTTTAATATACAATTGAAAAAAATCCTTATTTAATTGAGCCAACTAAATATACTTTAAATAATTTAATAAACATAATTTTTAAAAGAAGGATCATGTTTATTTAATCATATAAACACTATGTACATGAAATTGTTAATCTAGTTGGATTTCTGAGCTTTCATTTCAAGCGACATTGTGTTGATATCTAAAATAAGTTCGGATCCACAGATTTGTAACACTTCATGGAGATGTTTGTCCGTGATTCTTTAGCGCGATTTGAATTTTATTATCTTTATTATTATTGAGAAAACGTTGGTTCGCAAATTTAGGTACTCCCAAATGCATACAAATATTTCCTTGCAAATTTTAATAAAACTGAGAAGTTTTCACCATTTAAACACATAAATCCACAATGTTTCCTGATTTGTATATTAACAATACAAAAATAATCCTCGCCCCACTTTTCATTAAAATCGCGACACTCCTTATATACTTTTCATGTTTTAAAAAGACATGATAACTTATACACAGCTATTTGAAAAAAATACACACCACGTTGATATTTTCTTTGCTCCTACAAAAGCCACACTAAATACACAAATTCTACCTGTGGGCTCATCACTACACAGGTATTCAATACGTAGAGTGGTGGGGCTTGTATTAATACGCTTTGGAATGTGAAAGAATGAAATTCTACTAGCAGACAAAGCTTCTGGGCTTCAAGGTTACCATACCAATAGAGTTATTAAAAGACTCCAATGAGGTATAATCCTATTTATCACCTCAGAAGTATTTTTCTTTATCTCATTCTTCTGAGCATTTTTCCATAGAAGATTATCACCTACAATTGATATTGGATCAATTTGACCACCCGTTGGAGTTGTATTCAACCCTATTCAAATCCCTTTACTAAATACCGCTATTCTTCTAATGATGGGAATGAAATGTCTCGTGGTATATGAAATTAACTACTGACCCAAAAACTGTATGCAGGACACATTTGTTCTAAACAGTCACATATTACAGAGAAAGCTATTGCAAAATCTTCCATTTCTGGTCTCTTCTTCTTTCCTCGGGTGTTTACATAGTCTTCTCAAATTCAGGAGCTTGAATATCTCACCTACTCCACCTCAAGAAAACCTGCAGGGGTATTATTAGGCTTACATTATGATTTTCTCTATTTTCCATCATTAGTAACATTTTTACATAGATTTATTTCTTATCCATCTTTTATTGTGTATTATTGACGTATTATTTATGCTTTGCTTAAAATATAGAGTTCTCACCTTTCACCTTTTACCTTTGCTTGTATTTTCATTGACTGTTTCCTTTCTATTTAATAATTGCAATCTTCCTTCCAGAAAAATATGTTTAAAGTGATTTCCTTCAGGAAAATACAGAATGGTTTGATCTTGATTTGCTTTTAACAGGAGTATTTGTGTTGAACTCATATTTGGCTTTCTTTATGAAACATTGATTCTCTGCTCTCTTAAATAGTATTTTCTTCAAAGTATACCTATTTTCAAGTTGCCTAGATTTTCAAAATCTTTTATTTTATATCTCATTTTCTTTTACTGGCTGCAAATATACTTAATAGTACTGGTTTTCATTATGTAACATCACTATATTATAAAGAAGCACAACAAATTAAACACTTTTCTCCAACTTTCATTTTATGTAAAGTGGGGGGTTAAAATTTTACATCCTGGATTATTTTTGAAGGAAGTTTATTCTTCACAGGTAGTTTCTTTTTATATATATATATATATACTTTGCTTTGTAGTAGGAACTTGTGTGGTGAAGGACATGGTAACTTTTTTTTTATCAACAATTAAAAAATGATAGATAGACCAGTTTCTAATTTTATTTGATCGTTAATTATACTATCCAGTAGTGGTGGAACATTATTTGTTTAATAGGGGTGACTAGCCAAAAAAAAAAGAGTGTGTTTTGACCGTCTTGGCCCCCCGAGTCAAAAGGGGGATCGGGAGCTCTCTAGAAATGTTCCTAAATTTTGGTGCCTTAGGATTGTAATGATATAAACATTGTCTTAGGCTTATATCCAGGTTATTTATTTGCATTTCCTTTCTTCATTAGGTACCCCCAATGACATTATATTGCTGAGATTATTTAATTTTGGCTAGCTCCATTAAAATGTTTGAGATTAATTGTATCAGTACTAAACATTTTATTTTATATACAATATAAGACTAAATGTTTAAAAGCTATTGCCAAACTACTTATTTTAATGAGTTATATTATATGTGTTGTATTTGTGCTTTTCAATGGCAGTGCGAACTATTTTTACTTAAGTAGATTAATTTAATTTCATGTAGAATATAAAACATTCGAAAACTCCCATCTTCGATCAATTTTAGAAATATAGGTTTTATTAATTTAATAACCACTTTTGATTGTTTGATAATAAGTTTTAATTTACTTCACATAAAAAAGCTTTATTGGCAGACACATTAATATTAACAAATATAATCATTTAAATATAATTACTGGACATAATTTAACACAAGTACCTTTTTGTATAGTCCAAATTGTTGGAACAAAATCCAAAATTTATTTACTAGACTGATTTAAGAAACAATGAATAAAGGATTTTTCATTTTTTATTTATTTAGCACATTTTGTAGCTTATAAAATCCAAACAATTTCACTCAAATAATAAAATAATCTCTAATCAATAATCCTATCACCCATTTGACTTAAAACCATCTCATAATAAGTAATCAATGAACACATTAGTTGAGATAAGAATTTCTAGAAAGCAAACCAACTTTGATTTTAAAAAACTATGTAAAAACGGTATTGGAAATAAAACACTTAATTGAACCATTTCAAGATCCTGCCTCAATATCCTGAGCTATGCTAAAATCTCCATCGCCATAATCTCCAAGCATTTCAACTTATTATTACTTATATTTTTGGCTTTGTTTCATTTAGCTACAACAAACCAATTCAAGCTAAAAGCTACATCATTTAGAATACATTAATCAATCTAACAACTATTATATTGATTTGTATTAAGACATTTCTTTTACAGGCATGCCATGCTACTACTGTGGAAAAGAATCTGCATTCAGCTGGCACCCTGAGTGTCATAAGAAGTTTTCAAGTGGGGAGACCAGACACTTTTATTGCCGTATTTGTAATAGGAATTTCAGTTCTAAAGAAACCTTGAAATACCATCTCAATTTTCATTTCCCATACGGTACGTTTCGTTGTGACCTCTGTGGCAAAGTATCGGCCTCAAAAGCTTATTCAAAAAAGCATCGAAAGATTCACTTTCCTAAAGATCATCAATGTAACATTTGTTTTAAAATATTCCGAAATCAATCCACACTTGATAGACATCAGATATCCCATCGACCTGGTGAAACAAGCAAAGATTTTTTGTGTGACATTTGTGGTTATCTTTGTGAATGCATAGGGTATCTAAATAAACACATTTCAAATGTACACTCTCATGAAAGAAAGTATATTTGTGAAGTGTGTGGGGCTGGAACTAATAAAATAAACAAATTTAAAGACCACATGGTGACTCACACTGGAGATAAGCAGTTTATTTGTGCCGTTTGTGATAAACCCTTTGGGAGAAGAGGTACTTTAAAAACACACATTATACGATGCCACCATAAAACAATGGGATTGTCAAAAGAAACATTTCCTTGTTCACTTTGTGACAAAGTTTACCAAAGTAATAACGGTATTATCAAGCACATGAGGTCCCACACTGGGGAGAGGAACTTTGTGTGTGATTTGTGTGGTAAACATTTCATGCATGCTTTTGACTTATCCAAGCACAAGAAGTCTAGTATTCATAATGAAGAATTAGCAGCTCAGCGGAAGAGCAAAGGAATAATAATAATAAAAAATGCTATGTCTAAAAAGAGAATTAAAATAAGATCTAAAAAATTAATGTGTTAACCCATCTTTTCAAACAATTTTTTTTTTAAATTAGGCTTTGCAATGTTTTCATTGTTGCTTTGGATTTGTTAGGAAGCATTAACATTTTAGTGCTTAAATTTAATTTAAATGGTGTACATGTGCAAATAAAATGTAACCTTGCGACACATTTCTTATCGTGTACTCATGGCAAAGTTACCATTATAATTTTTCATTCAAAATTATATTTCATAATATGCACAAATAGGAATGGAGGATTAACTTAACATTTAATTAGAAAATATACCATAAGATAAACTTCACATGTTGTGACACTCAGATTGTATACAGCCGCTAATAAATCACAAGCTTTGACTCGTATTTTAAATACAATTAGCAAAATACTAATATAAAAAATAACAAACTTTAATCATATTTTAATATCATACTCAATTTTCCTATTGATAAAAATAAATATTCTAGTTAATAGTTACATTTGTTGCTAAAAAAAGACTGATTACTTAAAAAATATAACTACCTGCATTGGAAGCTTGACTCTACTGCCATTGACAGGGAGATCACATTTTAAATGCTGGTTTTCTTCAATTGCTTCTCACTTTCTTCCATACAAATGTGGGCAATTTTCCTTTTAATTTTATTTCTCTAACTTACTCCATCAGTGTTAATATGCAGATAGCTCTGACAGATTGTATGATGCAGTGCAAGAAAAGAACAAACTAATGACAATCCCAGGTACAATGTCTAGGGAGTGTTTGATCTGACAAACTTTAAACTGATAACTTTATAAAATGTGTATAAATATTGGCTTAAGGGTAGTTAAATAATGAATAATTTAAAAAAATACAAAATGTATTGAAAATGACTATAATGATTCTCTATAAAATACATTGAATTTTCTTTAAAAAATATTTTGATTGTAGCTGAGTTATTACTGATTTTGTAAAAATCTTAAATTTTCTGAAAACAACTCTTAAGTTGGGAGTAAAGGGGACGCAAGAAATTGCATTTTTTATAACAACATATTTTTTTGACTAAAATAAATCTTATCTTTTTTCAATAGAAACATAGGGTATCATTTTCTTCACGTGGTGATATCAATAATTGTTGACTATCTGTCATGAGCATAGTGGCATTAGCTCGTAAACTTTTTAAATGAAGAGAAAAAGTTGTCATTAAATTCCAGAACATCTTCGACACGTATTCAAGAACTGGTATTTGAGGACTAATTTACATGATATATATTAATGTATGATAATTTTATAAAATAAATTAGGCTAATTTACAAATAACTAGTTTTTTTTAGTATTTGAAATTTAAAAAAATAGCTTTAACAATTTTGTTTTACATTTATATACAAGTGTTAGTTGTGATTAACAAGACAGTATGTTTGTTTTTCTTATGAAAACTTACTTAAATCTAGTTTACTAAAAAAATTATTTTAGAATTTTTTTTATCATACACCATAATGGGAAAGATTGTATGATTTTCCCATAACATTTATTTATGAAATGCACTTGGAATAAAACATGTTTAGACTACATTTTTCAAGGCTTAGAAGTGTAAATCCATGAAATAAAATCTTGAATCTAAATTAAAAGTTAAAGTTTAATGTAATCCACACTATATAAAATATTAAGTAAATTATATACTTTATAGTTGTTCCTAAAGTTTCTCTTTTGTTAAGAATTTTGTTGTAAATTTTTTGTGGAATACATGTAAAGCATGAAGAATCCCACTGCCATTATTTCATATTAAAACCTAATATTATATATATTTTAGATCGTAAGTATTATATTTAATTTAATATCATTTTTCTCCAATGTAATTAACGATATGTATATCCTGAACAGGTAGTAAGGTATGGTGGAATTTTGTAATCATGATCAACATAACCAAAAAGATGGTTTTAATTCATAATAGCCCCAAAATGTTGAAAATTTGATTCCATTCCATCCCATTTCAGACAAATATAATTTTCAATACAATAACAACTAGTGAAAGATGGCTTTAGATTTGATACAAACCAGGATGGTTCAGTGGTAGAGCTTTAGCGCGCAAAACCGAAAGTCCGAGGTTTGATACCTTTGTCCAGCCTTTATCTATCAGGACTTACCCTTTGGACAGACACCGCATATCTGTTTGTGATAAAAGACATGAGTAAAATATCATCTTGTTAACATTCATTCTCACTTTTCTACAAGGGTAGTTAGGAAAATAACTTTTGGTGGGCTATAAACATTAGCAGAAATAAAGTAAAGTAAAAAAATAAAATACATACAAAAAATATTTAGACATTTGAATTAATTTTCCACTTTGTCACCACCTGAATTGAGGCATTTGTCATATCAAGTACAAGCTTTTCAACTTTCTCATCAAAGAAATCAGCTGCCTTGTAAGCACAACCATGTCAATACACCTTTTTTTTTACTCCTCACTGTCCTTGAAGCACTGTGTACCACTATTTCATTTTTATAAAAAGGTGAAAGTCTCTTACTGATGTATTTCGTTTTTAAAAGCACTCTTGACATTTTTGTACTGTCTCTGAGGTCAATTTTTTGTTTTTACGGTCGTCCATAAAAATTTCCAGAAACCACTAAGTACAAAACTTGTGATAATTTAATGTGTCAGTGACAAGTTTGTACAAAACAATACATGAGATTTGCATAAAATTAAGTAAAAGCTCAGTTATAGTGAAGCACCAATTTTTCCGGAACCTTTGCATTCACCTCCTCCACAAGCTCATCTGTCACAACAGAAAGCCGGCTACACCACCTCCTTCACTCATAATGCTTGGTCCATAAACCTCAAAAATTTTGCGATGAATCTTGGCAACACTCATGTTTTTAGCAAAAAAAAAAAATGGCTGAACACTTCCTAACTGACAGGGCTATTAATGATAGCAATAATTTAAAATCCCTGGCTACAATGATGCAAATCAACGCTAATTAGTTTAAAATTTAATGGCTTGATAGTTAATGAGACACTCAAGACTAATGCGCAATTGAGACTCTCCCGCCTGCATACCACTATACTAATAAAAAAAAAGGCTACTTTATGAAATGCCTTTGTATTGTATTGGATGAGATAAATTTATCTGTTAAAAGCGAGCTCATTGATATGAGTTTTTTAGGGGGGAATAAAAACATTTTATAAGTAATGTACTACAATCCCAGAAGAAAGAAAGCGGGCTCGAGAAACTTCCTATTGAAAGATGGTCTATGGCTGTGACCATAGATTGTATTTTGATGTCATTATTTTATTGGTACATCATTGATGATGCTCTGTAGATTAACTCTGTTATAGATCCCTTGGTTGTAGAAATGTAATCTTTATTAGGTCCTTTTTCCCAATTCTCTTTCATTTAAGATATTTCAATAATATTTTCTTTCTTTGCATCTTAGTCGAGTAATTTTTAGGCAATACATTGATTTATATATATAAAATATTATCTCTATATATTATTATCTATCTTATTTATATCATATTAAATAATATTATAATAATATTGTTGTGTATTGTAAATAAACATTCTCTTTGTTTCATTATCAAACACGAGTTCTATTCTTCTGTGTTATAGCAAACTCAAAATGTTTGTTATTTTTATGCAAGATAAAAAATGTTTTTCATAATGTTATTTTAATAAATGAAACCAACAGCCTTGTTTAATAAATAAAACCAACAAGCTTTGGACCCAGGGCGCTGTAACAATGTTTATGTTGCATAGTAAAATAAATTATCTCTGTGTTTAAAGTGATAGGGTGATCAGAAATGAGATAGGCTAATATTAAGCACATTTTTTGACACTTGAAATCAGTAAGTTTTCCAAGAAATTCAGATGGCATATAGGTTCTCATTGCAAATTGAAAAACTAGGAAAAGACAATTATGACACATGGAGGCAACAAATGGAAGCAATCCTTATAAAGAACGACCACTAGGAATACATCGACCTAACTATTCTCAGGCCGTCAACAAAGGAGGGTGCTGACACAGCAACCATTGCCGTGAATGTCTTGCTCATGGCCGAATGGGACAAAGCCGATCATAAAGCTAAAGCCGACATTGTATTGACTTTGAGTCCTGCAGAGCTTTGTCACATAAGATATTGTGAAACATCCCATGAGTTATGGCAAAAACTTAAACTAGTTTATCAGTCGAAGGGACCCGCTAGGAAAGCAACTCTTCTGAAAAAGCTTTTGTTCACAAAAATGCACGAGGGGGAAAACATGGCAGATCACCTCACAAACTTCCTCAACACAGTTGATAAACTCAACGAAATGGATATGTGCATATCTTAAGAGTTATTAAGTATAGTGTTACTGTATGGTGTGCCAGATAGCTACGATAATTTTTGTTGCACAATTGAAGCTAGAGATAAGTTGCCAGATATAGAGTCGTTGAAAGTAAAAATTCTTGAGTACAATGCAAGAAAGTAAAAGAAAGCTGACTCTGAGGCTGCGGGCGCTGTGTATGTAATATTTTACTGAGGACGAAATGTAAATAAAAAACAAATCATCAGTTACGAACCATACAAATCAAAATGCTAAAAATGGTAAAAACCAAGGCCAGGGTTGTGTGAAAAATCAAAATTTCAAAATATTAAAGAAATAGTATAAGTGCAACTATTGTAAAAAAAAAACTGGGCACAAGGCAGCTGATTGCTGGACAAAAATGTTGAATGAAAAGTTTTAAGCAAGTTTCAATGGCATCAGAGCAAATTCATGCAGTTGCAGAAGAATTTGTGACTTTGTTGTCAGAGAGCGCTCTCCGCGCGCAGCCAACTCGAAGCAATGACGAGTGGTGTGTCGACAGTGGAGTAGTAACACATATGTGCCGCGACAAGAGTAGTTTTTTGGAGCTCATGCCAACCGTAAATCAGAAGGTTAGGTTAGCGGACGGCAGCACAACCAACATAAAGGAAATTGGAACTGCAGTAATGAACGTTTTGAAAGGAAAAAGACAGATAGTAAAAGTGTTGTTAGAAAACACACCTTTTGTACCCAAACTTAAGACAAATTTATTTTCTATTGCCTCTTTTGTAAAATATATATACATATTTACAAAACAGGCATATGTTAGTTGTTCTGTTTGGGATAGGAAATTTTAGGCACTGTAAAATCCATATATTTATGCTTAAATATCCATGAAATGGATACATACAACTTGCTGTACAAAAATTTACTCAGAAAAAGAAAAAGGTTTTTACCAAGAATCCACTGTCTAAACATTATTTGTTGTTGACCTTGAAATAATTCATTGGTGCAGAAGTGTGCAACTATCCCTTTGGATTGGTTATATATATATATATATATATATATATATATATATATATATATATATAACATACACAGAATGTTTATTTTTTGCACTGTTGACAATTATTTTCCAAATCGACTTCACTGCATTTAGTCGAGGGTTGGGAGTGTTGTTAAAACTAAGGACAGGAAGGAAACAGGTAGAAGGCCCCTTCCTGGTGACTGTATTTCCAGTAAAACGAATCCCCTTGAACAGAAGGCTTGCATCTTTTGTGCATACACTAAAAACTTTGAGAACCACTTTGTTTTGGCAGTGGTTTGAGGAATTTCCACATTTATCTACACATGGGAAGGTTATTTTTTTGTAAATCCTGCAACAAAGAAGTGAGCCTATTTTAAGGTTATTTAGCTTAAAAAAATGACCATTATGGATCCGGTTACTTTCAATGCTCATATATTTTACTCCACAGCTCTGCTTAGCGCCAGTCTTAATGATTCTCAGATAAATATTAAAATGGCTAGTAAATATTTCAATCTGGCTGATAAGTTAAAACTGCGTCATATGTTTGCCAGATAGAGTTTATTGGCCAGATAAAATGTATATATCCATCACATTTTTATTGAGAGTTTTAAGTACCCCATAACTATTATCTGGGAGTTAATAGACGTGTTGCTATGGTGACTAGTCTACATTTTATTCGACTTTTAGAGGTTAGGTTCATTGATTATTTGTTTTTATGGTGAACTGAAAATGTTTATAAAGTGAGCATCAACTTTTTTTGCAATATTTTATTATTGGATTGGTTTCAAAAACTTAGTATAGCAAAGTATTAAACACAAATTTTATTTAAAACACTATATAAGGCCTAAACTAAATGATTAGATTTTAACTTGTTTTTAATATAGGAGATTCAATCCCTTTTTTACTAGCATCAATTTTGATTTGGAAACTAAAGAATATTAGATTCAATTTGGATCTGACTTGAACTTTTTTTAGGGATGGAATTTGATTTGAATAAAATTAAAATTATCCTTAAAGCATGAGATTTGATTCGGATTCAAGTCATTTGGTAAAAATTACAATTTTATTCAAAATTGATAATTTTGGACTTACACAGGCTTATAAAAATAATTAATTAATTGATTAGTTACATTTTTACACTTTAATAAGAAACACACTAGATGTAGTATTATAATAAAAAAAAGTATCTGGTTTCATTTTACTTTTTAGTAGGCCTATAAACAAATCTCATAAATGTTGTCTAGGCCATAACTATATGTTTGCACAATGCAATCAATGTTAAAACCCTAAAAACTGTACGTTATACAGATAATCAAGGTGGAATTAAATTTACGAGGGTTGTAAATATATTTATACTGTAGACTATATGCGGTTCATGTATCATGGCCATTTTATTACTATAATATGTGTATTTTGAAACAATAACAAAATCACAGAGCAACATTTAATGTTTCTCTTTTTCACACATTTGTCTACAACATTTAATCACTTCTTACATGGCCTACCTCTTCCTGTGAAATAATAAAAATACAACTAATATAATTTTTACTTGTACTAATTTTTCTTCAACAGGCAATAAGCAGTCATGTTACTACTGTGGGAAAGAATCAACATTCAGATGGCACCCTGAATGCCACGAGAAGTTTTCAAGTGGGGGTACCAGACCATTTTCATGCCATATTTGTAATAGGAATTTAAAGAGTAAAGAGGGCTTGAAATACCATCTCAATTTTCACCTACCAGAAAGTCAATTTCGTTGTGACCTCTGTGACAAAGTAACAGGTTCAAAGTCTGCTTCTTTAATTCATCGGAAGACTCACTTTCCAAAAGAATATCAATGTGGCACATGCTTTAAGAAATACAGAGAGAAATCAACACTTGATATTCACATGAAGTATCATCAATCTGGTGGAATATTCACAGACTTTATGTGTGACATCTGTGACAAGATGCTATTTTCAAAATCTTCTTTAAAAACGCATCGAAAGATTCACTTTCCAAAAACACATGAATGTAAAACATGTTTAAAAAAATTTGTATCTCATTACGCACTTAATATTCATCAGAAATACCATTATACCATTGAAACTTGTAAGGATTTTCTGTGTGAAATTTGTGGATATATTTGTGATTGCTTTAGGTTACTGAAGGAACACATTTCAAATGTACACTCTCATGAAAGAAAGTATATTTGTGAAGTGTGTGGGGCTGGAACTAATAAAATAAACAGATTTAAAGACCACATGGTGACTCACACTGGAGATAAGCAGTTTATTTGTGCCGTTTGTGATAAACCCTTTGGGAGAAGAGATACTTTAAAAACACACATTATACGATGCCACCCTAAAACAATGGGATTGTCAAAAGAAACATTTCCTTGTTCACTTTGTGGCAAAGTTTACCAAAGTAATAACGGTATGATAAAGCACATGAGGTCCCACACTGGGGAGAGGAACTTTGTGTGTGATTTGTGTGGGAAACATTTCATGCATGCTTTTGACTTATCCAAACACAAGAAGTCTAGTATTCATAATGAAGAGTTAGCAGCTCAGCAAAAGAACAAAAGAATCAAACAAAAGCTTGGATTGAAAAAAATAAAAAGATTATCTTAACAATAAAAATGTTAGTTAAATCCAGTGGTTTAAATGGTTGGTTTTTTTTAAAATAAACTTGGCTATGTTTTTTCGGATTTGTTTCAAAGCATAAACATTTAGGTGCCTAGATATAATATACATGTGTGTATGTGTGTGCTACAGAATTGTGACAATTCTCTTATTATTAATTCTTTACATAGTTACCATTATTAGGTTTCATTTAAAATATTTCCACATCTTTTCAAATATGTATGTAGGATTAATTGGATGCTTATTAGAAAAGTTTCCTTAAAATAACTAGCATGTTACGACATTCAGATTTTATACAATTACAAAATACTTATGTTAAAAAAAATCTAACTTTAACCATTGTTAAATATAATCCTTAATTTTTCTATTATCAAATAATAAATATCTTTATTCATGGTAGTTGTATAAAACATTTAAAAAAAATCAGTGTTGTATTCTCCAGGTATATTAGTCCTGTGTCGCATACCCATAATAGTATGACAAGTTTTTAAATTCGATGTTGTCTTTGAAATTTGTGAAAACATTAATGTTTAAATTGTGCATAAATATACATTCTAGATGTAAATGTTAATGTATATAAATGTTATATATATATATATATATATATATATATATATATATATATATATAATATAAATTTTAAAAACTAATATCTATTTATTTTCCAATAATATCATGTTTTAAGAAATTCTTCTTTCAAAAGACTCTACTTACCAACATACGAACCCCATAACCTGTTGTTCAAAAACAGCAAGCCGAACTGGAGATGTCCTAATGACCTTACCCAATCTAAATAGGGTTACAAAACTCTTCCTTTTCCCTCGCCAGGAAACATTGAACAAAAGAACTCAGGTTTTAACACCCAGGGCCTGCTAATCACATAAATCAAGCTAAAAATAAGCATTGTGCCATTGGCCTATAACTAAAGATGGCCATGGCTATAAGCATTTAACTAAACTTTTTTTTTCAAATCCGTTACTAGTTCCAGCCTGTGGCCTGCGATGAATTTTTATTGAAGCCATATATTTTTCCACTACCGGCTTGATAAGCCTGTCGTAGCTTAATATGCCTTATAATCTAAATTGAGACTAGGTCAGGCACAACATACAGTCCCTGGCTGTTAATTCATCACTGGGGGAAAAGTAAACCCACATTTCCCCAATAATACATTTTTCGGACATGCTGGGAATCGAACCTGGGACCCTTGGCTCAATAGACAGACACTCTACCGACTGAGCTAAGGTGTCGGGACATTTAACTACACTAAGATAATTAATAGAGATTAAACAGGTAGAAATTATAAAAATATACATGCATGTGAGTGAAGGGAGAGTGGGAAACCAATTAGTAAATATAACCTTGGGATTTATTCCTTGACCTTATCATAGGTAAACCAGACTAAATCAGTTTGGCATTTAGTTCATGTGCCCAGTGATGTGCGTCTCTCTTTTGCAGTCTGGAATTAGCTCAACACACTCAAACCCCTCCATTTTTATTTAAATCTCTGAATACATAATTATGGCGATGGTTTACAGAGCTCTGTGATTTATATTACCTTTTATTTGATTGGATGAAAATTATCAAAACTTGCACATTTTTATGCGTATAGTTCGGGTATACTTTTATGAATTAAGAATATGTAGAAGGCTGTAAAGGTGGATATTCAAACATAGATAGGGATAAGTAAAAAAGAGAGAGATGGGAGTTGGGGAGTGCAAGATTTCCCAGGATACCATAAGGATAATGGGAAACCGTGATTGTATAATAAACACTGTTTTAGAGGCACCCGTGTTCAATTATCTTCGAGGGAAGAATCTCTTGACAAACTTAGCCAACTGTGGTTAAGGGTCTTCAGACACAGACTTCCTCCTAAAACATTTGAGTACAACATACCTATTAATTTCCTAAGAATACGCCACGGAAAAAATTATCAAAATAGTTTTGAGCACATTTTTTTCTCAAATTGATACATCCTTATTAATATTTGTTGCACTCATTGACTGATTAAAAATATCATTTACCTGCTTTAGTGGTTACGAGGTCTAATGAATTACTCTTGCATAAGATTGTATTGCGTTTGATAGAGAGATAATATTTTAAATCCTGGTTAGGTGTATATATTGTTATCTTAAATATTTTCTCACTTTCCTTTCACACTAATATAGGTACATTTTCTTTTAATTCTTCCTTCCCCATTCTTATGATGGAGATAGCCATCACAAGTTGTCAAATATAGCATGGATAGGAAAATACTTTCAACAATTCAAGGTAAAAGAGTAAAACAAAAATACACACACTAATCACTTTTATAACTGATCAAGATATGGTTTATAAAAATACATATATTTTTAAAGTGGTATTAAATTCTTTTAAATTAAATTTAGAAAAAGTTTTGCTTGCCTGTATAGTAAATCTATGTTTTTTTATATCTTTACAATATTTTCCATATTTCTAAGCTTTTATTTTTAAGTATAGTTCTTTTATAATTGATCCAGTAATAAAATAAATCTTAAAACTCTTTAAACAACATCTTATCTAAATTGTATTTAATGAACTAAAAACAAAATTGAAATTTCTCATGCCTTCAAAGTGTAAATCCAAGAGGGTAAAATTAAATCTAAATTAAAAGTTAAAATTTAGAGTTGGATGATTGAAGTTCAATTTAATCTACATTACACAAAATATTAAGAGTGTAGCGGGCTCAGCAGTCCTTGTCCGTAAAACTATGCCAGCTAGAGAAAATGACTTCCCATGATAAAATATATATTAATGTTATAACATAATTTGCTACATACCATGCCTCGAGAACATTGTCTGGTGAGAATGGCTCCGTGGGAAGAGTTGCATGGACATGCACTGACCTCCAACTCCATACTAGACAGACCACCAACTGTACTGAGTGGATTTGACCATGGCTCGCTAGGGTGCGTACGCCATTGCTTGGCGCCTACGTGTTCTTACAAGCTTTGAAAAGTTTATTTAACTTTTCGAAGATTGCCCCCCCCCCTTCGCCCCCCCCCCCCCCCCCCCCACACACACACACACTTCCGTTTCGTCAGTTCAACTTGTATAAAACGCCTGGGTCCGCTGACACAAAGACAGTCATTCTTGTATTCGACTACTGATGTCTCTCGTCTTCGTTCAACAGTACAGCAACCTAGAAGATATTGGGGTCACGGTGATAGTGCCGGCAGACGGAAAAACTTGTCATAAATTATAAAGTTTTATTTACATTTGAAGGAGCCGGAGGCTCTACGTTCAAAGTCATGTAATCTAACTAGGATTATTCTTTCAAGTTAAGAGAGTTTGTCACTTTTAAAATTTGTTGAATGTATTGTGTATAATTAAGTTTGGTTTTGATAGTCAAAGTCATGTTGACCACGTCATAAGGTATTCTGATTCTAATTATTCTGATTATAATTCAAATATTTTTGAACTTGCCTTCAACTAATAATACTATCTCGTCCGCATTATAGATTAACCATTCTACATTTTTCCTTATATTTCTCACTCAATTTATTTTCACGTTATTTACATTCTAATAATAACTGTCTGCATTGGTTTGTCTCAGACCTGATGATGGCTGAATAGCCGAAACATGTCGTCAATAAACTTCAACCCAACGAAGGAATATTTATTAAGGAGAGGAATTAACCAACCTAGCTAAGGAACGGCCTATATGAGCACTTATTAACCTAATTTAATTTTATCAAAATGTATATATTTATCTTATATTTTAATACATTCTGATGTTGTTAATTGTATTTTTAGGACTACTGTTTTTTGATTAGCAACTTACTGATCATAAATAGGCTTAAATTTAACTTATCAATTTACTTTCTTATTTTATACTCAAAACTGTAATTTCACATCGCTTATGTCAATAATTTTAACATATTATATTTTAACCAAGTGTTTCATCTAATCATTATATTTCAATTTCTAATCTAATATTAAGGCCTATTTTGTATTAATAGGATTACTGTAATTGTCTCTTTCTCAATTATTGTAAGTGGTGATCCTAACTATACTTTTAATATTTAACTTCAAATTTCTATTAAATTTCTATAATAATTTTTAACTTATAAACTGTTTCACATTAACCTATTTTCAACTTATCTAATATTCTCACAAGCTCGTTCCTTACACAATATCCTCAAATAAACTTAAGTTGTGTTAGAAAATGATTTGATACTTAAAGTACTTCAAAAGATTAGATGACCTAATAAGGTGACAAAATTAGAATACTACAACATTTAATAGACCTATAAGGTTATAATTACAATTTGAAATGAAAACTAAACTACTGTTGAAAGTTGAAAGTAAGTTAGTGTAACATAATAATTATTGTATAGGTGTGATCATTTTATTGAAATTTAAGGTTAATAAAGTTGATAAATAAGTTATAATTAACTATTGAAGCCAAGTACAAAAGAAGGACAGTAATTTGTTAATAATAACAATTGTTTAAAGCTGATAGTTAAAATAATAGTTAAAATAATAGCATAAAACCCATTAAAAATGTGGAAGCAATAACATGACATAATGAAATTTTTATGAAGCTTTTGACAGAAGTTAAGTTAAAATATAATTGACTAAGTAAATCTAGAACATTTCTGGAAAAACATATTGACAAAATGGAAAGGTTATGTTAGATTAATTAAGTATAAGTTAAAAGATGTCAAATAATACCAATTATACAAATTGATGAAAGTTTGTAATAAAAAGTTTGACATACCTCATCTGATATAAATTTGATCCCTTTTCCTTATTGAATCCGATAAATATTTGTAATCTGTCCCTTTTAGTCACACACTCCATGTTTCTCTGAAACTTTAACTTAGGCAGTTAAAAGAAATCGTGTTTACTATTTACCGAATTACCGGTATTTATAAACTTTTATTTCTTTGTTTGAATTTTATTTAATATAGCATACCAGAGAATTACTTACCTAATAATATGTTCTAGTAGTCTTCACAAGCAAAAGATAACATGCTAGTAAAATTATAAATAGGCCTACCTCATTTTATTTATAAAATTCACAATTTATTTTACCAAAGCAATCGGTTTATCTGGTTATACCATATTTTATAAATGACATGCATTGTTCGTGTGGTCAGTGGCATTACCTTGTTGGGAAAGGGGATTGATTAACTGTCAGCTGTGCATGTTTGGGAAAATGTATAGGTCTATGGTCGTGGGTTTCAGTGGAAGAAGTGTCTTGGCGTAAGTAGAAGTATAGTAGTATAATTTAGTGGATTCTGGGACAAAGAAAATTTAATAATTTTTTTTTTTAATCTTTTGGGTTTCAAATACTGTCATCTGATTTAATTTATTATTTATCTATTATTGTTGTATTGTTTCAAATGATTCTGAAGGAAAGCAACAAGATCTCAAAAATCTACCTGCTACTTCTACTTCCTTGGAGAAGGAGCATGTGGCAGTGGAAGTTGGATGTGGTAGCACAGTTCCAGTGAGCAGCAGTCACATTGGTATTAGTGACGGTCAACATCAGCCAGACAATGTTATTGCAAGTGGTGCTGGTAAGCTGTCCAACCTTGGTGATGGTGGTGGGTCAAGATGTAATTCTTCTTTCTCTGTGGATGCACTAGACATTGGGATCTGCTCGTTTATTTTTCAAGTTATCCACTGAAGAGAGATTTAAATTCATAGAAGAAAAATTGGACCCCTCCTAAATCATTTTCTTTTCCAGTAATTTCTCAAGGCAACAAGAACAGAAAATTTAGTGGGGAACGGCTGGAAACCTATTCTTGGCTTGCCTACAGTGCTAAAGACAGTGGTGCGTATAGTAAAATGTGTGTACTATTTGGGCCTAATTGTGGTGGAAAAGGTGGCCAACAGTTAGGAATCCTGTGTCTCAAACCATTAAAGAAGTACAAAGATACAATATCTAACATCAAAAAGCATTCAAATTGTCAATACCACATACAGTTTGTTAAAAAAACAAACAGAAGATTTTTGTAATATGTTCGAGGGTAAACTATCCAGTGTTGATATTTAGTTAGATATAAGAGCTAAACAACTGATTGAATTAAACAGGCAAAAGTTGATCACAATTTTGAAAACCAATTTATTTTGTAGGAGGCAAAACAGAGCTCTTCGAGGTTATCGAAATGTGTCTAGTACCCTTTTAGATGAGAACAGGGATTAAGATGTAAATGATGGAAACTTCAGCAGAGCTTTGTTGTATTTCCGTACCGATGCCATCCTAAAATACCATATTCAGATTGCACCAAAAAATGCAACCTTTATTAGTGTGACATCTCAAAATAAAAAAAATCACAACAAAAGTTAAGAAAGCTAGATATTTCTCAGTACTGGCAGATGAGACCACAGATTTGAGCCATTCTGAGCAGATGTCCATCAGTATTTGGTATGTTGATTTAGAATCACGTGCAATGAGGGAGGATTTAATTAAATTGGTGAAAGTAATTGATCTGACTGGTGAGTCATTAGCAGGAACCATTGTCAAGTTTTTTTGAAGAGTTAGGTCTTAGTATGGTTATTTTGAGAGGTATGATGGAGCCAGTAACATGTCAGCGACATTCAAGGGAGCTCAAAGCTTTGTTCGTGTGCTGCAACCTCTGGCTTTATATTTACACTATAACAGTCATTGTTTGAAATAGGCCTGTGGGGTTCAAGTTCAAGCTGTGAAAAAGATGATGGGTATTGTTGAAGATATGACTAATTTTGCAAGCGATTCACCAAAACGTATAATGTTACATAACGTGACTTGTAAGTTCACTTAATACATCTACCAATTTAGCAACTGTTTAATCTATTAACTTAATTTTTTTATATATATATCTAGAGCAATCTATCTAAGTCTTAACTTTTAATAATAAACCACTCCTTACTTCCAACCTTTTTTAGAATGTTTTCTAAAATGTTAAATGTTTAAAGTTGGTTAAAGAACACCGACCAGATGTGACTGGAAATGTCCTCTTGTCCCTTTGCAAAACCTGTGTTGAACGTCATAAAGCTTTATTTTTGAGGTTTAAGGATTTGATGCGTGCAGTAATTTCATTTTTAGAGGAAGCAAAAGAGCAGAACATTGGTGAAGCTCTTGTCAATGCCAAAGGCCTGTAACACTCAATAATGAACTTCCAGTTAATTTTTGGTTTGGATGTCTTTGTTCATATGATGAAATTCACCTTACCTTGTCAAGACAGCTTTAAAGCCCAAAGTTAGACATCTATCAAGTGGAGGATATGGCAAAAACTACATCAGTAGCAATCCAAAATTGCACAACCGAGGAGAGCTTCAATGATACTTTTAAAAGTCTGCCAAATTTTCACTGGATAATAATATAGAAATAAAAATACCAGGGATAAATGCAAGACAAACTCAAAATATGTAACATATCTGACACAAACCCAGAAGTATACTACAGGATCAGATTGTATTACCCATTCATTGACTGCCTTGTTCAAGAATTAAAGGATAGATTTGAAAGTGAGAACACACTAGTCACAAATATTAGCGGTCTTACACCAGCATTCACAGAGGGATTCAATCATCAGAAAGTTATGGCAACTGCCAAATTCTTTGTTTCAGACTTGCCTGAAAGTTTCACTGAGTTTGAAGGTGAACTCAATACATGGTATTTGTTGTGGCGCAACAATGAATGTAAACCACAGTCAGCTATTGAGACTCTAATTGCTTCTACAACAAGTTTGTACCCTAATGGGAAGACTTTTCTGATGTTGTAATTCACATTGTCTGTGACGACACATACAGGTGAATGATCATTCTTGACCCTCAGAACAACAAAATTCTATCGTCGATCCCCTATGGGGCAAAAGATACTCAATGATTTAGCTGCACTTACCATTCATAGAGACATTACTGTGGATCATATTGTGGATAACTTTGTAACTAAACACTCATGGAGAATGATAATGATTTTTCTCTAGCTTTAAATTCATTTCGCACTTTTTGACTCGTGTGTAATGGCCTTCATAAGAAAGTTTGATTTTATAACATAATGAAAAATGTAACATGATCAACTACTTACATTTACGCTTATAAAGTGAAAATTATCCTATAATGCTTTTTATAAGATTTTTTTGATCTTATATATTTACACATAAATAAAACCTTATGAACATTAATCAAAAAGTTATTTTTATTTTGCATCATATTGCAAAGTTGTGGGAGAGTTGGGGGGGCTCTGGGCACTGGGCAAGGAATTTGGTAAGAAGGGCGCGTGTTAAGGAAAAATATACCTACCAGGACATGCAAATGTTTCTACATTCAATATATCTCAGCCCCACTCCCCCCTTTTACAATTTCTAAATTCGTGCTTGATACTGACTAACCAGTTCTAGTAACATTACTGGTCAAATATCATCTCATTCTAACCCCCATCCAGTTGAAATTATTTCATATACAGCAATTTCTTATTACTATTATTAATCTATTTTACCTCTGAGTTTCATTTAGCTACTTCACACAGATTTGAGTTTATATTCATTAGAGTAAATCAATACAAATATTACATTTATTTGTACTATGATAAGACATTTTTCTTCAGCAGGCAGCAAGCAGTTATGTTACTACTGTGGGAAAGAATCAGCATTCCGCTGGCACCTCGAGTGTCATGAGAAGTTTTCAAGTGGGGAAACGAGACCATTTTCATGCCATATTTGTAATAAAAGTTTCACTTCTAAAGAGATCTTGAAACGCCATTACAAACTTCACTTACCAGACAATCCATTGTGTTGTGACCTCTCTGGTGAAATATCACTTTGTAAAACAGCTTCAACACGTCATCAGAAGATTCACTATCCGAAAGAGCATCAATGTAACATATGTTTAAAAAATTACAGAGACAAATCTAAACTCGATTTCCATTTGAAATACCATCATACTGATGGAATATTCCCAGGTGTTCCATGTGATGTTTGCCGCAAAATGTTATTTTCAAATTCTGCCTTAAAGAAGCATAGAAAAATTCACTTTCCTGAAAATCATCAATGTAACATATGTTTTAAAATATTCAGAAATAAATCCACACTCATTATTCATCAGAAATGCCATCAGGCTAGTGAAATAAGCAAGAATTTTTTGTGTGATATTTGTGGTTATCTTTGTAAAAGCATGGGGTTTCTAAATAGACACATTTCAAATGTACACTCCCCTAAAAAAAAGTATATTTGTGATGTGTGTGGTATTAGTTATAATATATTAACCTATTTGAAAGACCACATAGCGACTCATTCTAAAGATAGAGAGTTTATTTGTGCACACTGTAATAAACACTTTGGAAGTAGACCTGCCATAAAACGACATATCGAACAATGCCATCGTGAAACAATGGGATTAACTAAAGAAACATTTCCTTGTTCACTTTGTGGCAAAGTTTACCAAGGTAATAGCGGTATGATAAAGCACATGAGGACCCACACTGGGGAGAGGAACTATGTGTGTGATTTGTGTGGTAAACATTTCATGCATCCTTTTGACTTATCCAAGCACAAGAAGTCTAGTATTCATAATGAAGAGTTAGCAGCACAGCAGAAGAGCAAAATATCAAGAAAAAAGAAGAACAAATTTAAAAACAAAACTAAAAGAAGATCTAAAAAAAACTGTTAATCCATGAGTTCAAACAATGTTTTTCATAATATTTATGAATCTTTACAATACATTAGTATTTTGGTGCTTTTTTATTTTATGTAATATACAATTCATTGAGGCAAAGCCATAAGATGATGTGTTACATTTTCTCAATTTACATTTTTTGGTTGAAATGCCTAGCTGCAGATTGTTTCCATCTCCTGCAACTATATTATCAGTATATGTGAATTGCTAAGGATCTTTGAGTTAAACAAGCCTTAAAATGTTGATATTATGTTTTAGGCACTGTCCTATGTGAACAATCGAACATGTGAGGTGTGGAGCAAAGAGGTGTGAGAATAAATTGACGTTATTATCTTGCTTGGGGAAAACAAGAGTTAATATCGGTAGCAATGATGTTGTCATGAAAGCGTGACCTCTTATTTTTTTTAAAGTATATTTATAAAAAAAAAATTGTTACTTAATTACTAAAAGCTAAATGTAAAAAATTTCAAATAAATGCTATACACTTAGAGAGGGAATCCATTGATAAACAATAATATAAGCGTGGTCTGATACAACATATTCTTATTTTTAGTAAACAAGTCTTCAACCTCTGTAACCAAATATCTTCTACAATACCTTGTATAGCACCAAATAGTTGCCTCTCCTACCAAATTTTATGGTGATGCCATTATTACATGTGAAATGAATATTAAAATCAACCAATGTAGAGGCACTTTTCAACCTTAAATTTTTTTATTTTTTTAAAATTTGACATATTAAAAGAAACACCTGAGATATGTGACTATGAAAACTTTCAGGTCAATATCTTTTTTATTTGCGAAGGTATAGGGGTGAAAAATTTGCGATTTCAACCAATTTTTTCACCATCTTGTTAACTTTAACCATGAATATTTCAGTAACTTTTTCACCTAAAGAAGTGATTCAAGTGTTTTTGGAAAGGTCTTGAATAGCTCTTAAATATGAGATTTTAATTGGCTGTATTAAAAAAAGGATATAAAAAAGCGGTATCAATATTTTGGCAGCCATTTTCTCAAAAACGGGGGTTTTCCCCCTTCCAAAGAAAATATTTGTATATATACTATATTGCTTAGTAGCTATGAAACATTTGAAGAAGGGATGCAACTGGATTAAGGAATTATGTTAGATTCAGTAAAAAAGGGTTCCACCTACCTTTCCACTGTGATATGTGATTCCCAATGCCACGTCAGATTTCTCACTCCTTTGCCTAGTTCACGTCATACTCCATACATTCTCAAGGCCACGCCATATATGTCACAGGCTTTAACTCCCTTAAATGTTATCCAGGCTTCAAACCCCCTAAATGTTATCCAGGCTTCAAACCCCCTAAATGTTATCCAAGCTTCAAACCCCCTAAATGTTATCCAGGCTTCAAACCCATTAAATGTTCTCCAGGCTTCAAACCCCTTAATAGTTCTACAGGCTCCAAACCCCTTAAATGTTCTCCAGGCTTCAAACCCCTTAATAGTTCTACAGGCCTCAAACCCCTTAATAGTTCTACATGCCTCAAACCCCTTAAATGTTCACCAGGCTTCAAAGCCCTTAAATGTTCTCCAGGCCCCCCTCCCCTAAATGTTCTACAGGCTTCAAACCCCTTAATAGTTCTCCAGGCCTCAAACCCCTTAAATGTTCTCCAGGCTTCAAAAGCCTTAAAATATTCTCCAGGCTTCAAACCCCTTAAAATATTCTCCAGGTTTCAAACCCATTGAATGTTCTCCAGGCTTCAAACACCTTAAATGTAATCCAGACTTTAAACACCTTAAATGTTCTCCAAGCTTTAAACACCTTAAATATTCTCAAGGCTTTAAACCCCTAAAATTTTATCTAGGTTTGAAACCCCTAAAATGTTATTTTGACACAAGGTGTGACACCCCTTTAATATCTTCTCTTTGGCTGACTGAAGTTTTGACAAGCTACTCACTCTCCCCAACCCTCATTCCATGCAGCATAAAGGATGGTATTGTATTTAGAATCTCTATCCCTAAATTAGCTGAACATAACAAATAACTGTTGATAGCACAAAGACAATGTGTCACTGGCTCCCAATGTTTCACCTTAAACTCCCCCCTTCCACTTTTACCCTTAGTAGCAAATACGTGTGTGATTGCTTGGCATTGGAATTCCACCCCTTCCCTCTAATATAGTGCAAAGGACAAGGCTCTTTTTAACTCATCACACAGATAATCCCCGCCTACCCACTTGGCTAACAGGTCTACAGCCACCAATTCTTAAAAGAGATTTACAACACTAATTATTATTCATTCTTATTATAACTTGCTATTAGAAGTTTTAAATAGAATATTCATACATCCCTAGTGTTTTAATTCTTATAAAGTAGTTTTTGTCAGTCTTTAGTACAAAACATATTTTTTGTGTTAAAAAGTGACACAGAAAAATTAGTAAATTTTCTAGTGTGTGTTGTAATCCATTGAGTAGCAAAGGACATGGTAATGTAAGATAATAATAATAATAATATTTAGCACCGCGTCTTACTACCCGTTCGGGTTATACGCTTAAGTACTAATTACGCTAATGGATTAGGAATTGGGAGGGTTGAAATTAGAGGAAGTGAACCCGCATTTGCGTGGAGGGAGAGTGGAAAACCATTTAGGAAAAACCACCCTCAATTCACCCGACCGAGATTCGAACCTCGATCTCCCCGTCCTCGGCGGTCGAGCTCAACACGACTAGCGCGTTAGCCAACTACGCCACCGAGGCGGGTGGTAATGTAAGAAAGAATCTTAGATCTGTTACACCATGGATGAGAGAACTCTTCCCAGAGTTATATGAAAATGCTAAAATGTGTGATAAGTTACTTGGTGAGATGCATAATAAGCAGGTCTGAAGCTGAATACATCCAGTCTGAAGAAAACACTGATTTTTCAGAAGGCAGTTGTGATGTTCTAGCATTTACTAAACTTACAGCTATTAAATCATTAAATTATAGTTTAGTTACTTTAGGCGGTACGCCAATCAAGAAGAAACGTCTTTCGGAAACTAATTACTGTACAAAGAAACTGCAGAAAGTGAATGAAATTATTAAGAGTACAATTTCTACACACGTGAGTCCAAGCGAAGAAGCTTCAATATCAGTCATTGTCAGTGCAGAGATTGAGATATCAGAAGAACCACACACTGTTAAACACGCAAGTTTTGTGATAATCTCAGAGTGCCTTCAGCATAATACAACAACAGTTTATTCATGTCAGAGAAAGCTAATCAAATTCCTTAACACTACATTTTCGCCGCCGGAAAAAAATCACATATCTTTCAGATGGGGCAGCATCACAGTATAAAAATCGCAAGAACTTTACAAATTTGAGTTTACATCACCAAGATTTTGGATGCAAAACAGAGTGGCATTTCTTTGCCACATCACATGGTAAAAATGCTGTGATGGTGTAGGGGAACTGTAAAGTGTCTTGTTGCTAGAGCCAGTTTACAAAAGCCCTATGCAGAGCAAATAATGACACCGAGACAGTTATGAATGGGCAAGTCACAATATAGAAAGAATGACATTCATGTTTGTGACAATAGAAGAATATGAAAATGTATAATATTTTTACAGGAGAGATTTGCAAATACTAGATACATTCTTGGAACACAGAAGCTTCACTGTGTCATTCCATTGCGATCAGGGAAACTGAAAATAAAGTTTATTCTTCAGCAGAAAAGTCAAAACTTGAAAGTATCACGCAAGTCAAAGGACAGCTAGAAATGGATGAAATACGTGGATTTGTTACTTGCGTATATATGATGGACACTGGTGGTTGGGATGTGTTATCTCTGTAAATGAAAACACTGATGAACTAAAATCAGTTTTCTACATCCACATGGACCAGCTCCATCATTTGTTTACCAACAAGTTCCTGACATTTTAGTAGTGCATGTGTCATCAGTTCTTACAAAAGTTGACCGCAACTGGTAGAACACATGTTTTGACAAAACAGGAAATTTCAGCTGTTCACAGTCAACTAGAGACATATAAAAGGAATAACTAATATGCCTCTGTGCTTAAAAGTGTAGACATTTCAAGTATGATTATTATTTTTAGTACTGGAAATATATTTGTAGATTTTATTAATATAACATTTTAGCTTTCTTGTCAATTAACTTCATGGATCAATGGAGCAAACTTGTTTGACGTAAGGAAATTAATGTAAATGGAAATTCCTGTATTACTGAATCTAACATAACTCCTGAACCCATTTGCATTCCATCTTCAAATGTTTAATAGCTACTAAGCAGTAGTATATATACATTTTTTTTAAGGGGAAAAAACCTGTTTTTGAGAAAATGATCGCCAAAATATATGATTATAGCGATTTTTTATATCCTTTTTTTAATACAGCCAATTAAAATCTCATATGAAAGAGCTATTCAAGACCTTTCCAAAAACACTTGAATCACTTCTTTTAGTGCCCAGATTACTAAAATATTCAATGTTAAAGTGAACAAGATGTGACAAAATTAGTCAAAATCGCAAATTTTACACCTTATAACTTCATAAATAAAAATAATACGGACATAAAATTTTAATATTTATCTAATGGCCACTATAAAAAAAAAAAAGGGTGAGGTTGAGGATCTTGTTGACTTGACATGGAATGACTTATTTAGTTGATTATACTTAGCTGTGGTTAACATATTATTTTAATTCACTGATTACTTATTTGGTGAATACTGACATTTTAAACACCAACTTAGCTGTAATTTGGCCCAACTAAAATATCCACAGTATAAACCGACTGTTTTATCTAGTCTATTGTTTGACTTGCTCATCCTCTCCACATCGCTTCACCTTCACATAAGAAACTTTCATGCCAACAAAGAGTTTAATATTTCACTTTGCTTTGCTCATGTAGAACAGTGCCTTAGCTAGAATTTAATACAACCATAACATGACGCGTGACAAACATAATATTTTGTACGTATTATCTTATGGATTTCTCCAACCGAAATATGCATTTGTAACAAATAAACTAAAAAAATCTTGATGATTTCCTTATAACTTATTCTTGACATAGTTGCCATTATAATTTTTCATTAAAAATATTATTTCCATATTTTTTACAAACACAAGGGGGACCATTGTTTGGGGAAAATCATAAAAACTCAAAATATGTTTGAACTTTTCCCTTTGTTGTAAATTTAATTATACCAAGAGCCTTGATTCAAAGATACAAGTAACTTTATTTTCCTTAACTCAATTTTGTATTAATTACTTGACATTTCTAGCAATTATACCACTGTCTTGACTAGTTTATCAAATGGTGGGTAGCACGTGGCTTGAGTGTAGTATCATGCACAAGTACAGTCAGATTCACATAGAAAGACACTTCTTGGATAGTCACAAAATTAACGAAAACATTTTTCTTGTGTTTATGTTGATTCATATGTGATCTAGAGCTGTTACTGTTGAAAAATATTATTTATGCATATAAAATAAATCGATGTTGCCTGAATAAAATATTCTTATATAGTTTCTAAAAGTTTCTTTTTAGACCAAGTTTAATATGGGGAACATTTTGTAAACATATTTCTGTTTAACATCTCTTGACTGACATTCTCTTGACTGTGCATACCTATAACGCGAAATAATGACTATCTGATCCATATTTAAAAAAAGTGAGATAATAATGTAGAATAGTTACAGGGCTCTATCCAAAACTATTTTTAGGTGGTTTATGGTGAACTCTACCAACAGGAAATGGCAACAAGAGAATTAATTAAACATTAGTTCTCTTTTGAAGTAATTTTAAGTGTTTTAAGACTTAATTGAAGTTACAGATGATTAGTAATACTTGCTCAAGTATTCATATTTTGTGGCATGTTCATAACATCATTTTTACAAAACATTTTCACATTTAATTATTTGTTATAATATCACAATTGAAGGAAAAGCCTTTGGTTGTATCAGGAAAATGATTTATTGTTTGGACAGGAAAAACTTATTCTGACATGTTGTTTTAGAGTTTGAATCACCACTCTGAAAAGGAAAATAAGGTTAAGTGAAATTTACTTGCAATGTATCCATAAAATAAATCACATATTATAACACTTAGATTTCATACAATTACTAACAAATCACATGTTGTGACACTCATATTGTGTAGTTACAAAGCATTATTAATAAAAATAGTTATCGTTAACCAATGTTAAATATCATTCTTAATTTTTCTACTATCTTAAAATAAATATCTTAGTTCATGATAGATTTATTAAATAAATATTTTATTTTAATCTAAACTGTACATCACATGGTTCTTTTTTCATATGTAATCTAAACTTCCTTAACCCTATTCCACTCAGAACATTTTCACTATTCTGATCCAAAATACTCAGGCCAATTCTCACATATTAACCTTTTAAACTTTCCCATAAAAAATATTGATCGTATATACATGAACAAAATCACACTTAAATACCATAAAATATTTATGTATTAAAAAAAAGGTCATCAATCAGAACACAGATCATTTTTAAATAAAATTGAAAAGTAGAAAAGCTAAATTAAAATTTATAATTGACTAAAAAAATAAATTTGACCCTGTTCTCTTTTTTCATCAGTCATCCTGCAAGAAAGAGCATTTATTTCTGTACAATTTTATATGTTTGGTGTCTGTAGGATTGTCTAGTTCTAAACCAGGTATATTATGTACGTACTCAATGGCATTAGGAACTCAAAATTTAATTGCCACACCTACAAAAGTATGTCACCTATCCCTATCTTGAGCTAGTTCTATCCAGTCCACCTCATTACACCTATCTCTTTCAGGTCCATTCTAATGTTATCCTCCCATCTGCATTTAGGTCTTCCCAATGGTCTCTTACCAATCAAAAAGTGATATTGGCCATTTCATGAATTGGGCAATTTTATGTTCATATTGTTACATTTCATGCACCGGGCAAAAATTCATCAAGTTCATGAATTGGGTAGCGCTTGGAGCTGCCTACTTCATGAACTACCAAATTTCCTGAAAAAATGGTATGACTTTGTCAATGTGTGTTTGGACATTTAATATTAGCAACAAAAATATTGTGCCTTGAGCTTTGTATATTAATGTTAACCTTTACTGTTGACAATATCAGAAGTTCTCTGTTACAATGGTGAGTATACAATAGGTGATATATTATTTACTGTAAATTATCCTAACTTAGCTAAATCTAAAGTTTAGTACGCACTTGGAAACATTGTTGGCCAACTGTTGCCCTGCTGTTTCCCAACTGTTGCCTACCGTTTCCCAACTGTTGCCCTACCGTTTCCAACTGTTGCCCTACTGTTTCCCAACTGTTGCCCTACTGTTGCCCTAACCGTTTCCCAACTGTTTCCCTACTGTTCTCCAACTGTTTTCCAACTGTTTCCCAACTGTTACCCAACTCTTGGCCAACATGGGAAACAGACTGTTGTCAAACATTAAAGAAACATTGTTTCACGTCCAAACTACAATGAGTAAACATTTGTTTCCGATACATTATTCAGTTGAGTGAAAGATGTCTGTTGAGGAGGATGCTATGGCTTGTGCTTTGTATGTAATTATGAGCTGTTCAAGAAGACAGAAATGAAGAAAACATTGGTGGGTTCATGTTCATTTACTCTAACTGAAAACTTTCCACTTATTTCATTAAAGACATCCTGTTTTTTATGTGATTCTTACAGTCCTCAATTGTCATATCCCATAACAGTGTGTTTGTATGAAATATTTCAATCAGTTCCAGAGTTCTTTCAGCTGACCATGACGTGTTGCCTGTCTGGTCTAGCACAAAAAGGCTTTTGAAGTTTTAAAACAATATCCGATGCAGGAAGCTAATTCATATTTTCATTGTCATTAATACATTTTTGAGTTTTCTTATAGTGTCTCAAAAATTGTATTTCAAATTCCCAAGCTTCCATTGTCAAAGCCACAAATCTTACCCACATAATGATAGTTTGTCTGTTTCCCTGAAAATCCTCAAAATTACCTACAAGATAGTGCCCTTTATTGAATTATCTCTCTTCTTGTTCATCTGCAAGCTCCTGCAATAAAATGTCAGACAATCGCTCATCATAAGATTCTTCTGTTTCACTTTGTAGCAACTGGCAAACTATTTTTTTTATTTGCCATTTCTTTGAGACTTTCTTTGCTTGTGGTGTGCTTGTTTTTTCTTGCGGAGTTAAATTTCTTCTTTCTCAGGCGTAACTGTTAGAATTATTGTTTTCCAACATTTTCTTCCTCTTTGTTGAACTAATCTTGATGCAGCTTTTTGGATATTAAAAACAATTTTCATTTGACCAGCCTGATTGATTTGCACCACCTTTAGTCCTGTGAGGATCTCCATTCAGTATAAAATTCTTGAAATGTACCCCAGGGAAAATTAACATTAGTGGTGTATGATTGCCAATAGAATGTATACCTACAATGATAGTTGTTATAGTCGTTGAAGTTGTAACACCATCCCACAAAATAGGTTTTAGACTTACACTCGACAGGGCCAAGGGCCTTAAATTAAAAGTATAAATTTAAGGTGAAATGTTTGAAGTTCATTCAATGTACTCTACACTTTACAATATACTTAGTAAATTGTTTCATGGAAATTCTCTTCTAGTTTGTTAAGCATGATATTATAATTGGTTCATTGAATATTTAAACTAAAATTGTAAGTATGTCAGTTGCACAACGAGAAATTTACTTGTTGAATAAAATTTACAATATGTTTAAAAACATTTTTATGTCATACTTTACCTATTTTGTTATCATTTGCTCTTTATAAACGAACTACTAATGATTTTAAAATATTTATAGGATTTTCTCACTTTCTCAGAAATTAAAGTTTGGGGGATTTTGTTTATCCTATTAGTAGATAATAACTATTGTTTGAAATAAATTTTAATTCATCATCAGCTCCATATTGTGTTCAAGACAACTAAGGCAATATATGTCTTAATACTATCTAACCAGCTCAGGTAACATTACTGGTCAAATAGCAGTTATGTGAAGTAACCTATTCTTAACATTATCTTAAATTAGTTATAATGCTAAGGACTATGAAGTCTCTACAGGTGAGGTCCAATGTGTTAATAACTTAGCTTATATTAAGGCCTTTAAAAACAATAATGTACTTAAACATCAAGTTGGTGGCTACTATCCATATATATTTATATATACATTTATTTTGTTATTATTTAAACAGTAAATAAGGTGATTTTAGCTATAAAACTTTATCTGGCTTCAATATTTTATGCTATGCTTTGTATCAAAGCTATTGTTTTTTGTGCTTTTTCAGATTAAGTGCTTTAAAGGCATTTTTAATGTGCATGGTTGTTCACCTTTTGAATATAAAGTCATAAACCTGGTCTTAAAATGTAGCCTATGTAATCGATTCATCATCGGTGCTCTATATTTTAATTGCACTTCATATGATTTAAGTTTTTAATAAAATTATTTGAGGTTCTTGTGACGCCATTGTATTCTAAAACTGTCACATCAGTTGTAAACAAAATTACACCTAAGTTGCAAATAATATTACTTTATCTTATGCTAAAAATTGCAAATATTATTTTTTTTATGTTTAAAACATTAATAATTTCAGTGTCATTGTTTTATTATTTTACCTTAAACAGTTTTTTATATATTAAAAATGTGTCTCATATAAGACGTGTAAGACTTTTTTTTCCATAAAATGTTTTAAATTTAATTCCATTTCATATCAAACAAATATTATTTTCTTCGCCTATCTATTCTTCTCTTATCTAGATGAGATAAATTGTTTTGTTAGAAGCCATCACATTGACACAAGTTTTTCAAAGAAAAAAAAACTATTTGAAAATGTGCTGCAATCCAGTATTTTTTTGATCTTTTTCTTTGATAATCAATTTATTGTTTAAACAACTAGTATTGAATTATTGTTTAATGCTATGAAATATTGTATACCTTTATTTGTTTGATTTGGTGAGATTGCGCCTGAGTAAATCTGGACTCTGTCTTTCAAGATTACTTACAACAGAACTAAATGTAAAACTTAATTTTTGGTGGCAAGAAGAAACAAAATGTTGTTTTAAGTCTTCTAATAACTGCAAACAATCACTTTGAATGGATGTGCACTTGCTTGCCTTATTTTGAAACGGGCACATATCTGGGGAGGGGGGGGGGGAGCTTGTGGGGCTGAAGCCACACCCCCTCCCCCAAAAAAATCTAAACAAAAATTAAAAATTATTTTAAAATGATAAAAAAAATTTTGGATGAAAATTGACAGATAAACTTATGTAAACTCCTATTTTAATTCCAAGAGTGTAAATTTATTCCATTATTTCCTTCAAATGTGTTTCGTTGTTTTCAGGTAGTTAAACCCCCCACCCCATTTAGCCTTGAGATGACCATTGTTGTCAGACAATAGAGCCTCCCCTCCCCGCCCCGAAAGAAAATTCTTGATACGGCCTGTTTTGAAACCAGAAGCTGCAAATAGAACATTATTTTTAAAACTAATTTTTATATATAAAAAAAAAGTTGTTTTGTAAAATAAAATAAACATATTCAAATACGCCTGTTGGCACTAATTTAAGTGTGTTTGTGAATTTAATTTTACACTCCCATAGGCCTGGCATATTTACATACCAGCCTCCACAGATAAGCTTCCCTACTCCTGCTATTAATACATGTAATATTCATAACAATAGTTCACCAGAACGTACTTAGTGAAGTTGCTGTAATCGATTGTTCTGCAATCATCATGGGACTTTGTACATTTGGTGACTCAACTCTTGTAGCTTTTCTCGAGTTTGTCAATCGAAGGTTAAGAACCTGGAGCTAAGTATAAGTTTTAGATATAGTTAGGGATATAAGCTCCACACTGCTACAAAAACCATCCAGAAAGAACATGTATAACACAAACGTTAATTTTAGCCTAATTTAAAATATTAAAGAACTTTATTATATCCAAATATGAGAAACAAAACAACTTGGTTTAATGATTGAAGACTAAAAGTTTACAGTTGGGCTCCTTACAGCCATGTTGAGGTGCAACATTTAAGAACATGTTCCCGTGGTCATATTGACTGATTAGTCCCAATACTTTGGGCTAGTCCTTTCTGACTGTACCAACCAAGGTACACAATACTTTGTGATATCTGAGCGGACGGACCAAAGGCCCAGGATACTTTGCCCTCTGCATTCTACAACAACAGAGGCCTGCTTATGCCTTGCTTGCAAACCAAGCAGGATTATTGCAGACCACAACTAACCATGTAATCTTATGAACACACTTTCTGATATGACAAAAAAAATTTTAAAACCTGTGGCAAAGCTTGTACAAACTTCCTCAGAATAAAAGTATGGGCTAAGCTTCAAAATAACCATAGTCAAAAACTTATTACAATGTTACACAACCTATAAAAAAAACCACACTATTTATAGACTTACACAATTCACTTAGAATGAATAATGTTTGAGGATTGATCGTCGAAGTGTGAATGAATGATTAAGACACAAACAAAACTTATGAATGGCTTACCTTTTGTTTTAAATTAAATCAGGCCTGAACCAACCTTACAATACTTGTTTTCAGATCTTGCTGGACCAAATCGAGGTTTTTATTTCAAGAACATGACACAAACAGTTGCCATAACCACAGATATAATTACTACAAATTATATCACTATGCTTTTTTTTAAATATGCTTTTAGTACAGCTTGAATTAATTTGTCTTATATTTCGTGTCCTTATAATAAATCCCTTTTTTTTGATTAGAGGTATTTAATGTGAACTTTCTTAACCAACTGAATATATCAGCACATGATAATTTTATATGAGCAAGAGCAAAATGGCTTATCAATTTTGCTGTAAAAGTTATTTTCACATACCTTCCAGGGTTCTTTTACATGGTATGGAAGTGGGTGTCACGACTATATCTCCCACTCCTCCCTTGTTGAGTGTTGGCCACTGCGCAATTCTTTGCGCTGCCAGTGCTGGTTCTTGGACTGGTTGCGTGCGTTTGAACTGGAGAGAGGGATGTGGGATCAGGGATTTTCATATGGATTATGGAGCGAGAAGGTTGCTCCATGACCACAATATCAAAGTGAGGTCAGAACAACCGACATCCTGGCCTTGTATTATTGTGGATAATAAATACTTATGACTTGGCAAATAAATGTTGTTATCATTGAAGAATCCCTCCAGGATGAGGTCCATAGACTTTGGGGCAAACCCAGGCCCAACATGGGCGTGCCTACACCCACTCATACCATAGTGGCTCATGGGACACACCCTGGGTTTTGAAAGGGCAAAGAGAGTTGAGGCATAATAAAGAGAGACTTTTGGGGAGTTTCATGGGTTAGGGAGTTTAATAATAGCAGCGTTTCCACGTCCTTGTTGATTTCTTCACCATACAAATGACATAACTGTCCAACAACAGGGTTCAGGAAAATGCCCTTTTCATCCACATCGAAGCGGGAGTGAATGGATCTGTGTCCGTGAACACAAAGTTACAATAGCAAACATCACGACTACAAACAACCAGGAAAGGTTCATGCAGCAATCTTCATCAGAAACATCACAGTGACAATGCTACCGACCTTCATATTTTAGCTAAGTAATAGACTAATGGTCTGGAATTCACTTGAAACGAGAATGATTGTATGTTAGTTAAAGAGTTGGTCTAAGGATGGCCAGGGGTTGTTTTTTTGTGTTACATGACAGAATCCAAAAAATATCTATTGGGACTAAGTGTTATAAGAACGGTAATTTTTTTGGAAGGAAAGACTTGTCCTGTCATGACACAAACAATTTGATGTATAAATCTAATATTTGAATCATGGATCATGGTGGACGAATTGAAATATAAAATAGGGTTAAGGGGGTTGTAGCAAGAATCAAAGGTAGAGGGAATGCAACCTCAGCTTTCCAAATTTTGTGAAGGAGAAAAAGTGGAGGGGCGATTACTGGTTGATCCAGGCAAGTGTCCGCCATCAGGTTCTATGGGAAATCTGCTACTAGAGACAAATAGGGTAGTAGATTGAACGTTAGCCCAATTGGAGGACAGGGTAAACAATTTTCTTAGAAGGGACTTGTCAGCTTTGAACATTATAAGAAAGTGGAATTTTAAGTTCCAAGAGCACTTCGATTCAGTGGCGTTCCTGGAAAGATAGATGAAACAAAAAACCGCCTGTTTTAACTGACAGGGGGAGTCCTATTGCCCTACCAGAACTATATGAGGGAACCAGGAGGGACTGGTTGAGAAAACAGACCCATATCTGAACAGATTGGGATGATTTCATTACCAGTTTTACACTCCCGCCCCGATAAGAGTATGCTAAAGGGCTAGAGTACTAGATCAGAAATGACAAAAAAAAAAAAAAAAACGGTGAATCAGTTGTAGACTATTTCATTAGATTGCAGACTCCCATTAAGATCATGGCGAATATTCTTCAGCGCAGGAGTGGAACAGACTTATTCTCAAACCTGAGACTAGAAAACAAGCTTCATATCCTCTTTAGAAAGTGTGCATTTGGTGGAAGAATTACAAAAAAAGAGCCATTCACTATGAGAGGACAAACTTAGAAGTGTGGCTTTTCATTAGTCAAAATAGGCCTATTTACAATGACATGTTTCAAGCTAGGCCGTTTACACCTCAAACAACCACGCCCATTGCTACCCACTATCAAGTTTGGCAACTAGGAGCATCTGATACTCAATGGAGGTTATCAATAGACACACGAGGGGGCTACAATTAACCAAAAAAGATGCTTCTTTTGCAAACCCTACATTTAATTAGATAGTGCCCTAATCTTAAGTCATTTTTAATCAAATGGATTGAAAAATAATACCTGGACATGGGAATTGAACTTGGGACCTTTGGCTTGGCACACTGATTATCGACCACTAAGCTATCTAGGGATGTCCCGTCAATTTATTCAGTTATAATTGAGATACAGTTAATTTCTGTAGTTAGAATCATTCATCCCCTAAACTTCACCTTTCATATTACTTAATTGTATAGCGCTGCTTTCCTCCATCTTAATTTGCTTGATTCATATGATGTATTTGTACTATTGGCAGCATAAAGCCAAAATCATGTAACCAGTAGCTATGATCTCAATGATAGCTCTTAGTAGCCCATGATATTCACACATCCATCCAAGAGACTGCCTTAAAATATTAGTGAAGAATAACCCTGAGCACAGAACGATCCTGGATAGCTCAGTGGTAGAGCATTGGCGCTAAGCCAAAGATCCCAGGTTTGATTCTTGTGTCCAGATGTCATTTTTAAATTTATTAGATCTTGGACACATGTTACGAACAAAAAATTTACCGGTTTTCTTTGGGTGTGAAACGTGGTCCCTTACCTTACATGACGAAAACAAATTTAGGGTGTTCGAAAACAAGGTGCTTGGAAATATATTTGGTCCAAAAAGGGATGAGGTCATTGAGGATTGGAAGAGGCTATATAATGATGAGTTAAATACCCTGTACTGATCACAAGACATTGTTAGGCTAATCAAGTCTTGTAGATTAAAGTGGGCAGGACATGCAGACAAATGGGAGATTCTAGAACCTTGTTCAGGGTACTGACTGGCAAACCCAATAGGAAGAGACCATTTGGAAGACCTAGATGCAGATGGGAGGATGACATTAGGATGGATCAGAAACATATGGATATAATGAACAGCTACACATTTAAGATGCAAATGTAACCTTACAGTAAGTTATTTCAACACTGTTTTGCTTGTTGATAAGATAAAATATTGGTATATAGCTTACCTTGTTTCCTGAAAAATAAGTGTCACAAGAGAAGTCCGGTCTCAATCCAAGGATTACTTTTTGAATTTATTGGCTACACACAGACAGATCAACATAAAATCGAATGTTCAGAAAGATTTATAGTTTTATTATATGTATAGATTTAAAAGAGATTAATGTTTAAGTAAGAGCCTGCTTAACAACAATGGATAAAGACAACAATGGTTACCTCAGGTTGATTGTCAGGTTTCTGGATTTGGTTATATATTAGTGAGCAAGTTCCCACTGTCAAGACTGGGAAAAATTGCAACTGTTGGGGAGGGTTCGTATTACTTTGGTACTATAGCACGAGTTACAATCTTACCTATGTGTTTGGACATGAAGTACTATTGGTTTTTCTGGATTATTGTGTTGATATCAAAACGGTGACCATTCCTTTGTTGTCTAAATGTTCCTGTGGTTAAGTCAATGTAACAAGCAATATAGTAGTTGCATTGTAACTGGTAAATTATATTTTCTTTGGCGCAATCATAGTGGTCTTTCATAGAACACTAGTTTTGTGTAAATCTAGTGATGAATGAGGTTGAAGGTTTAGGAATCTTACAGGTACTGCATCTCGGTTTGTTGCATGTTTAGGATCCTTTGATCTGATGTTACTAATAGTTGGGTTGGCCATTTAGAGTAAACTAAAATGTCATGGTAATTAGAGGGACATTTGAATGTTATCCATGGGATACTGTTGACAAGATTTTGTGTGAAAGAAAGTTAAGTTAGGATATTGTACATTGTGTTTAGAATAAATATAATACTTCACAAAACTTGGTGGTTAGTGATATTTCATTGAAATTTTTCGCTACTTGTGTGATCCGAGTTTTCACGCAATACTTCAGTTATATTAGGGTATTACCTATTTATTTTATTTGTACAAAAAACATATGGTTGACTCTTATAAGTAATAGTCTTAATTTATAGGTGCACATGAAGCTATAATATAATTTTAGTCTATAACTAACTACACATAAAACATTTTTTAGTTTCAAACCAAATTGTTTCCTAATATGACATCTACATAATTTTGGGTAAATTTTCTTTAGATTTTATCACCCTCATACCTATCTTAAAAGTGTGAATATTTGTATGGTTAGCAATCATAGTAAGAGTAAACATTACACTTTTATTTTGTAGTTTAGTATGATTTTGTGCTATGTAATCTAATGCAATCTAGTGAAGTAGTCTATAACTGATCCCCAGGTTTTTGTTTGTCACTTCTGATCTGGTACTCTAGCCCTCTAGCATACTCTATCGGGAAAAAACTGAGTTTAAAACTGCTAATAATATAACTTCAAACTGGTAAGATTTCTCAACCAGTCCTTCCTGGTTCCCTCAAATAGTTAAGGTAGGGTGATCAGAATCTCCCTGTCCGTTAAACCAATTTGAATTAATGTGTACACTTCACATGATATAGTAAATAATTAATGTGGCAATACTTTGGTATTCATTTGGACTAAGATTGTTGTATTTCTCCAATAGGTGATGTAAAACCATGTTACTTCTGTGGGCTAAAAACTCCATACGGCTGTCATCCAAAATGTCGCGAGAAAACCTCAAGTGGCGACCTTAGACCATTTTCATGCCATATTTGCAATGGCAAATTCAAGGTAAAAAGATCTTTGGAAGCACATCTTAATCTTCACTTACCAGACAGTCCGTTCTGTTGTGACATCTGTGGAAAATTATCAACTACAAAATCTAGTCTAAACAAACATAGGACTATTCACTTTGGTGAATATCATCAGTGCAACATATGTTTTAAAATATATAGTCGGAAAGATTTACTTAAAATTCATACCATAAGCCATCAATCTAGCGCAACACGCAAAGATTTTCTGTGTGAAATTTGTGGATATATTTGTGATTGCTTTAGGTTACTGAAGGAACACATTTCAAATGTACACTCTCATGAAAGAAAGTATATTTGTGAAGTGTGTGGGGTTGGAACTAATAAAATAAACAGATTTAAAGACCACATGGTGACTCACACTGGAGATAAGCAGTTTATTTGTGCTGTTTGTGATAAACCCTTTGGGAGAAGAGGTACTTTAAAAACACACATTATACGATGCCACCCTAAAACAATGGGATTGTCAAAAGAAACATTTCCTTGTTCACTTTGTGGCAAAGTTTACCAAAGTAATAACGGTATTATCAAGCACATGAGGTCCCACACTGGGGAGAGGAACTTTGTGTGTGATTTGTGTGGGAAACATTTCATGCATGCTTTTGACTTATCCAAGCACAAGAAGTCTAGTATTCATAATGAAGAGTTAGCAGCACAGCAGAAGAGCAAAAGAATTAATAAAAAAAAGCAGTAATTTAAAAAAAAATCAAATAATTATCTAAAAGAAAACCGTTTAAATTCATAAGTTCAAACAATGTTTATTTTAATTACCTATACAATAGTCCTTCAACCTTTCATTTTATTCATACAAAATACTCATTTTATAGTGGTTTTAGGTAGTCTAGATAAAATGTGTGTGTTGCTTTCATTGTTAATTCTTTTATAAAATAAATTACTAGTTGTAAAATATTTCCAATTTTCATTTTTCCTTGAAAATAAACACACAAATGACACTTTAATTTTTATATCATAAGGATGTTTGTTTCCATTCCAAAACACTTGTTGCCAAATATATTTGTAATTGGTTTGTTGATCTTTCCAAATCCCTCATTGCCAAGGAGACTTAAAAGAATATATATATATATATATAACACAACACACACACACACACACACACACACACACACACACACACACACACACACAAACACACACCAGTGGCATATTTTGAGAAAAATTAATAGGTATGCTGTACTCTAAGAGTTGCAGGGGAGATTTGAGGGGCCGAGGACCCTCAACCACCGTTTTCCAAGAACGTCATGGAATTATTTCAAGGGGTATATTTGAAGATGTGTCCCTAAAGAACAATGGTTCTCAAACATTTATTATTTCCCCTTAACCTTATGCTATCTTAGGGAATTTTGAGCCTTCCCCTCCCCCCCTAATCCCATATTCTCTTTTGTGTTATTTATCCATAACGATGATTACCACCCACCCAAAATGTAATAGAACTAACTCCATGGTGTCAGCCCGCATTCAGGCTATACCTACCGAGTGGCTACCAAACTGTTTGGCGAATTAGTGCCAACTCTTGCAGATAGAAGGTGTCATGTGGTCAACACAACGATTACTCCAGCCATTAAGCTCGGCTTTCTATACTGGAGCCACTACTTTATTCTAGTAGCTCATTTAGTCACCCTAGGCTGAATATAACCCGTTCCAGACCCACTGCTTCCCAGATAATCTGGACGCGCCGGATATCAAACCCAGGACCTCTGGGTCCGTAGCCAGAACCTATGACCACTAGACCACATAGGCGGTCCTCAAATTGTAATGATATTTATATTGTTATAACTTTTGCTGTAAGCAGTGGTGCACTCAGGCAAACAGGGTATTTGACACCCCCTCCCCCTCTTTCCCCAACACCACAAATAATGTTAATAGAAATTTAAATAATATTAAGTATAGCTAAAATATTTAGCATTGAAGATGTGTCGAATGTATGCTACATTTAAAGACCAGGCTTCAAAATTAAGCCTAATATTTAAAAGGTTTACCATAACACACAAAATTAACAATTGAAAAAACATACAAATAAAAGCTTCGCTACCATTTGCATTATTTAACTCTCTTAATTACTATAAACTACTCCAAATGATTTATAAAAGAATTTAATATTCAAAAATATTTTCGGCCTTCAGGGCTTAGGAGGCTGTGCAACCCAAACCCGCTCTCTCAATCAAAATGTCACTCTTGCTACAGCCTTGATTGAATGCCTCCCCCCAAAGTAAATGGCTGGATGTGCCACTGATTAAGTAAATTATATGAAAATATATTTTATCTTACCTTTTCCTTCTAAATCAACTTGAAATGGTGAAATCACACTCCTGACTTTTGGAATTCTTTGATGTATAAATATTTAAAATCACAATGACTAATAAGTCGTTAATGTAAAACAAAAACTTAAAGAACACTATTAAAACTCCGAGCATCCTTTCTACTAAAGGAAAACAAGAATGACCGTCAACTACGGTTAAAGTAGCCTCGTCACCCGCCCTACCTTCACCCCTTCCCCACTCTATCAGTGCTGAAATGCCTAAATTTGAAAGAGTGGTTAAATGTTTGCCAAATAAATGATAATACATGTGACTAGAATACCTAAACATAGCTCAATGTATTTAATTAGTGTATAATTTAAAGCTTGTTACGTATACTATCTATTATTTTACAATTCATTTTATATATATTTTATGTAATTTTACTTAAATTATACTAAATTAGCTTAATAAATAAACATTGTGATCTTGAATCTTTTTTCAATAGTTGGCACAATGCTTAGCTTGCTTCACATGAACAGCATGACCTGGGGTGTGAAAACCCGAGCTTATTAGCCAATTACTTATGGGGGAACTGAAAGGATTGTGTTGCAACCCCCTAGACATTGGGCAAGGTCATTAGAGTCTCCCTAGCTTGGCTTGCGGTTTTTCAAGCAGCAGGCCCTGGGTTTCCTATTGTGCTAAGTTGAACCTTTTGGAAGAAGAATTACTTAAAACACAGTATTCTTGGAATATGAACCAATATTAGTTTTAACATTAATAATTAATTATATATATATTTATTAACAATCTAAACATTAGTATTAACACAGTTCGCACAGACAGCATTGAATTAAACAAAAAACTAGTCCATATCATTATGGGTATGCGGCACAGGACTAGCATACCCAGAGAATACGCCACTGACACACACACACACACACACACACACATTCAGGGCAGGTTCTTGACCTAAGCGAGCGATGTGTCCGCAGGGGGCTCCCAAGGATTAGGGGCCCCAAAGCTAGCCCTTTTTTAACTGCTTGTATAAATAAATAAATAAAAAGATAGAAAAAATATAAGAGCAGTAAAATTAAATAAGTTACAACATCACCAGCTGTTTGAATAGTGTTTGTTAGTTTTTACCCACTTTTCCCCAAGCTATGTCGTTCGTCTCCCCTCCCTTTCGACTAAGCTTAAAGTTAGCAGTAGTTAAGTTGCTAAGTACTGATAGACTGGATGTTTTGAGCTGAGTACATTCTCACCCATTGATTTTGTCCAGAAAAAAAAAAGTGGTAATTTTGACAATTCTGATTTTTTCATAAAGCATTAATTTCTGCACCTCTCTTGTTGGAAGTTATACTCATAGCTTCAATGGTGAGTAGTTTTACTGTTTACACAATTGTGTAACTTTAATAAATTCTTACTTTAAAAGTTCACAATTCCCTGTGTACGAACACAGATATTCATCCACAGCCATAGACATTGTTAATAGAAGAACCTAGTTTTAATTCAAACCAGCGGCGGAGAACAGACTCCTGGAGGCCTGCTCATGCAGGGGTCGAGCGTAAAAGTCCCTTGTATCACAGGGGTTGAGGAAAACATTCATTATTTGTAGATTTTTGCTTAAGTTATTTTAAATATCAAATTTATTCATGATTACTTTTAGATTATATGGGGACATAGAATTGCTGAATAGTAAATATTTTTTAAAAATGGATTACATACAAAAGCTAGAAAGTAACTATTTTGTAACTTCATTGGCAGTGTAGATATCATTCCCTTTGATAATATACATGTGTATGTTGGTTAGTCTGTGTTCATACAAACGTAGGCGGCAAATCTTCTCTCAAGCCACAGCATAACCCAATACTAATAATATTAGCCTTTTCTGTAATCATTTTCCTTGCCCTTCTTATCTTCATTTGTTTCCCAGAAGTAATCTACACTCTACAGGTTAACTAAAAAGGTGTTTGTCAAAAACAGTAGGCTACACTGATCAAAACTATCGAGAGGATTGGAATGAAGCTAAAAGTACCTAATTAGTTTAAAGTTTCGCCATTCGAAATTCAAATACCATAGGACTTAGTTTATTATGTAGTATGCATTTAAAACTTGCAAATAATGAATCTTAAAATATTACGGTGGACGGTAAACATTCGAAAGAATAGACCTAAGGTTTGTTTCTAGTTTAAAAAAATGTTAAACCCAAGTCCACACTTACTATTATAAAGACCTTTGAAATAGCTAATAGCTGTTTATATATATATATATATATAGTCCAACAAATTTTTTCACCTGTGGCAGTTAGGGGATGCCCCCCAAACCAGGGTTGAAAAAAACCTGAGTTTTTTTTTTAAACCAACCCAGTAGGTTTTTATTGGGTTTTATGGTGTTTGTGTTATGGTTAAACAAGGCCATTCTGTATGTTATCTGATTAAACCAATAATTCAAATATATTGATTATTGGGGATCTAGAGGAACATATTTTAATTATAATATAGTAAGGAAAGGAAATAAGTGACATAATAAAGGAAAACAATAATGCAACAATGTAATTCTTGGCAACAATACTGTTTATTAGCAGGTTGACAAAAAAAGACATTGTGTAGATGGAATATCAAGAGTTAGGGAGGGGGAAGGGAGACCATGCATCAAATTACTGGCAAGCCAGATGCAGAATTGATTGATTGCTTTCCTTAATTAAAGATAAAAGGTAAGAACTGTTGCTATTTTATTTGCTTTTTTGACAAAGTATGATTTCTAGTTCCTAGAATTAATACATTGTAGGTACCTTAAAATTATATCCCAAGTGTGTTGCTAGTTGAAGATATTATTTTGTTCAACCAATTAAAACATATTTTATAGCTAAGTCTATAATATAAAATCTGTAATTTCTAAACTTGTGTATAACACCATATACCATATAACATCATTATTGTTTTTGAACCAAAATATTTTCAACAGAATGACTAATCATTTTCAAAAAAATTTTTAGAGGTTGCTTTGTATACAAAATATAATAAGTTTTTTTTTTAAAATAAAACCAAGGTGGTTATTTTTTGGGCTGGGTAAAATTATAACAACTCTACCCTAAAACCCCTTAGTTTCAGATGCAGGGGTTGGGTACATCATAAATCTCCGAATTCTTCGTCTCTAATTCAAACATGTTCCATATTCACTTCCTCCAAAACATTGTTTTTCTCCAAGGACCACACTCCTTGGCAACCTCACATGTAAAAGGTATTGAATATAAAGCTCGGAAAAATTATATTAAAATTAGCATTTAAATTTAAAGGATGGAAAATAAAATTGAAATACGATTTAAGGGTTTAAAATGTTATTTAAATATTAATCTTTGCTCTCTGTTTTAAGTCTAGCGCTCGTCTTTCCAAAAGTAAAGAAAACTCTTTCATCATCGATTTATTTTCAATCCGTCAATTGTTTGTGGGCTTTGTCCCAATGATCAGAGAATGCTCTAAGGGTAATTGAGTGTTTTCGTTAATTGTTTGGGCATAGAGACGTCAACAGTTTACGGGACAGGGGCGATATTCTTGGTGGGATTTTATGGATTCACAGGTGTTAGTGTAAATATTTAAAGAACACAAGTGTACAGTGAAAATAATACAAGAAGCGGCATTTGATAGAAAATTCAACTTTTTGGCTGCTATTGTAATTTCAAATTCTACCCAAGTTATTAAAAATGTCAGTTCCAGCCCACCCTCTTGAGTGTGTGTAGAAAGTGTATCCTTTAATCAATACATAATTAATATTTTTTATATCTCATAAAATTAGCAGTAAATTATCATTAAGATCTTTAAGAAACAAATTTATTACTTAGAAAAAGAACAAACTATTAGCTATTAGTGTAGTTTGTCAAAATAATCACACTGACTTCTATGTGTATAACAGAGTAAGAGCTAGCCGAAAGTTTTTCTTTCTCTTACACATTAGTATAAAGACATTAGCTCGAAAATTTCGGCCGTTGATGTCTATCTAATTAATATATTATAGCGCTCACAGGCGTATTCCGAGCGCAGCTCGAAAGTTTATTTGTTTATACTTTTATTTATATGTGTACCTCTGGGCTCTGATACGTGGCGGCTATTTGTTTTCTTGCACACGTAAGATAATGATTAGTTTGTCTCAACTTGTGTGAATATTTGTTGAACAAGAATAATGATACCCGATATTTACTCACTTTTAGTGTATGGAGCCATTGCATTTTTATTAATTTTCATTTTCGTAAGTATTCACTTTTACAATATAACCTATAGGCTACTCTTATTTTACTAAATATCAAAGTACTCAGACATCCTTTTAAAATAAAACTAAATAGGCTTAATGTATGATAAATTTATAAGTCTTAAGAAATAAGAGCAATTCCTATGTCCTCCTTAAATCGTTGAATAATTCACGTTAATCCCGGTTCTCTACTCTTACAGGCTTGGGTTTATTTACTTTGCAAGTAGTTTTAATTTTTTTGAACAAAGCTTTATTTAGAAAAATCAATGAATTAAGTACATTTTTTCCTTCTAACTACCGCGTCTTACAACCTGATCAGGTAATAAACAGCCAAATATATTGAAATATACAATAGTTCGATGGTACACAAAATATCAAGCTTTAAAGATTTTTTTTATTTTTACAATCAAAATAGCTTTATTTTTTATTATTGGCCTATTTTATATTCAAAAAAGATGACTTAGCCCTAGTCCTGTTGATTAGAATAAAAGTAACTTACCATTAAGTCATTGGTTAGGTATCTGTGGACCATATTCTGTAGCATGACTGGAAAAAGTACATCTCAGTACATGAACATGTGGCACACCTAAAACTCTATTACAAATTCATTTTTGTTTTTACATACATGAATTAGGTAATTTATCCTAAACTTATTGAGATCTACAACAACCAAATTTCCCCCTTTATTTGTGTACAAAATTCAACTCTACCAAATGAGACAAAATTGTCTTTTCATCTTGTTCGAAGAAAATCTTAAAAATCTATTAATAAAATTATACAATGTAAGCTCACACAAGTATTCAAACCAACTAAACTGCTTACAGCTTACACACTCATGTGATAAATTAAATTAAGTCTTGAATAAAAAAAAGTCCAAATTAGTTTTTAAAATAGGCCTAATTACTAGGATAGAAACCTAACTTTTTAAACCTTTCTTAATTTGTAATGAAATATTTTAGTTTTAAGTGTATATATACACACTATCGAGTAGGCCTAACTAAATTACTGTTATATTATTTTGATTGAAAGTGAATGTGAATGTGCCTAGCACTCACATTTACTTGATTGATGATTCTTGCAGTAGGGGACAAACCCACAGTTGGCAAAGCGACGATGTCTGTCTTACCCTGGAGGCAGGAATTCAAATCCCGACCAGCTGGTCTAGGTTTCAATAACTGTTCTATTTTCCCTCCCAATTAGTGAAGTGTGTTTCCTTAAAAAAAATCACCTTCATAATCTTATTTTATTTATTTTATTAATCTTTTTGACACAAAATGCCAAAAAATTATAACAAATTTCATCTTATTATTGTAAATATCCTATATTATACAATTTAAAATAGGCTAGGCCTACCTTTTTATAGGCCTATTTAAGTTATTGTAGTGACTTGTTTATCAAACAATTTTAATTTGTAGGTCTATCTAAATTTAATATATGTAGTCAACTTTTATCCTTTTATCAGATTTACTTTGTACATTAAACTGATAAACTCCCAATTATTTGTGCTTCAGTAGATAGGTACACTCTTTTTAATTATTTGTAAAAATAGCATTTTGGTTTTGAAATATTGCCTTATGTAGTATTTATATTTAAAAAAATTAGCATTAGGGTTATGTATCAAAGTGACAGGCATGGATAGGTCTGGGCATATAAAGACAATTTCCGTTTTCAGTTACTGGCATACACCAGGGTGATCTAGTTTTTGTAGAGGAATGTTTGCTTTCAAACACAATTTCACAGTATCGCTTATGAAGGCAGTATTTTCTGTCTTGGCTTTCTTCACTCTCGGGTTCATTCCTAAAATCGTGCTTTGTTGTTTGCTGGAGCCAGCGAGCCCTGCATCAAACGATTCGTAACAACATGCCCACTGGAGAGGACAGAGTGTCCAGTTTTTCCCCACTCGAGACGACTGTTTTCTAGGATGACTGATATTAAAATTTTTTAAATCTAACAAATTGTCCCAATTAACATATATATATATATATATTTAAAATCAGAAATCACTGTTACTATACTTCGCTAATAAAGGCATTTATCGCAGAAACGGTCGTTTATCGATTTATGTCACGAGTATAAAACTCCTTGAAAATTCAACCAAACCATATGAAACATGAACATTTAGAAAGAAATTTTTTTTGTTATGATGGCTTAATTTTTATTGCTTTTATCGATAAAAAAATAGTGTCTCTATGCATCAGTTATCTGTTTTGTGGCTAATTTGTGCAGCCACCAGATAATATATTTTCATTTTTTGGTTATAATATGTGAACTAGGCTTTTGAGAAAATTGCAAATTATATGTGTCAAAGAAAAAGCTTTAATTTTTTTCAGAAACAAACAACGCAAACTATATTTATAACAACCTCTTTGTTAAGGAAGCGTTAATTTCCAATATACTGGTATTGGGAAAATAAATCAACAGGGTATTTAAATAGATTATCCCTACCTTAGCGATGGCGTTCTTGATTCAAAGGTCTCACCTTCTCCTCTTTCTCCTAATCACAAACTAAATTTTTATCAAAAAATGAATCACTATCACTGTCATCATTTGACTGAGACATAATCGTTCCTTAACACAAAACACATTTCAATAACATGAAACTCGACTCACAACTAACTTTTAATGCCAGTATCTTACAGCAATGTGAACAGCTGCAGGGTAAGTGCTCCATAGCAAGCATCATAGCTACGTGAAAACAGTGGGGTGGCTGGCGAGCATCCATGTACCAGCAGCGAGAATGTGGCATAATCGTATACTAATTCTCCGCTGCAGCACGCCGTTTGTGGAACACTGGTCTAGTCTATAATAGCCAATAGCCTACACTTGACTTAGAACATACGTTTACATACCAAATAAATAAAGTCACTCATTAGTGCGTTGGGTCACTTGAGATCTCATGACGTAATTTTAATACATTTTCATATCACACAAGAATGCTGTGCTATATGCAGCGTTGCTTGAAACATCAGATTTAATGAGTGTTCTTCTATATTATTTATTTAATTTACCAAAGCTCACACTTTCATTTCAGCTGTGCTTCGTTCTTATAAAAACAACTACGCCATACCCTGTGGTGAGTCTTTCAGAACAAGAAAAATATTTCCTCGACACCAAGAGTAACAAGAAGTTAGAGTTTCCGTCCTTACATGAACCGTGGAGCGTTCATCTGAGCGTGATCGTACCAGCATTTGATGAGGAAATTAGGTGTGAGTTGAAAATGTTTTAATAATTATTAATATTTTTTAGCACCACGTCTTACTACCCGTTTGGGTTATATGCTATAATTATTGATTGAGCTAAATATATGTACTGTGTAGTATAGCATTAATTACTATTGAACTCTCTCAGATTGAAATTCATCAATGAATAGTCTCTCATTCTCTTTTACCCACCGAATCTTACTACCCATCAGGGTAAGTATATACACATTTAATTACAATAATGGGGTAGGAATAAGAAACAATTTAGAAGAAATGTACCCAAATCTGTGATGGAAGAAATGTATGGAAATCATTTAATAAACCACTCTTGGCACACCAAGCTGAGATTTGAACCCCAACCTCCCACACCATCCACTTCATTACCAGAAAGACAGACTAAACAAGCTTTACGTTTAGGCTGCTTGCGTGCTTCAATTGTGACGTGTATGTCTTTGGAATATATAATCACTAGACAGATGTGCTATGTTTTTGAGGATGTTGTTGAAACAAACACATATCTTAGGAATACGTGGCATAGTTCTGTTAGTTTAGAAAATTAACATCTGGACAGGGATTGAAACCCTGGCCCTTCAAATTCATGAACTGAATGCTCTAACAATTGAGATAATTAGAGTCTCTTCCCAGTCACTGTGCTAGGTGCTAAACTATCAATGTTGTTGATGTCTAAAACCTTAACTCAGTTTGTAGACGGATGGGTGTATAAACTCTTTATTAAGATTCAGATAGGAAGAACCTTTTAGAAAATAGGACTATAAACAAATTTTATATGGTCAAAATTGATATTTTACTGTATTGTTAGCATTATTTTATAGGTGTTGATAGAAGATATCAAAAGTGACAGTTTTGTGTATATATATATATATATATATATATTATATATATATATATCTCTCTGTGTGTAAATTAGTTTTAATAGTTTTTTTAACACTCAAATACGGTTCTTTCAATCAGAATCCTGCCACCTATGGGGTTGTGGCATGGTCATAAACGCGTCGTGGTGGAAATTTTGTTTGTGTTCTTTTAAAATTAAAGAAAAAGCCTCAATTAACTGGTTTTTGTGTTTGTCTTAGAATTAAGTTAGAATATATCACTGATAATCAACACGCTTCTCTTCTCTCCTGGCTAGAATAAATCACTGATAACCAAAATGTTCCACTTTTCTCCTGGTTGTATTAAGTCACTATAACCGACATGCTCCACTCTTCTGGTTAGGATAAGTCATCAATAACCACAGGTTGGAATAAGTCACTGATAGCCAACAAGCTCCACTCTTCTACTGGTTAGAATAATCACCGATAAGTGATAACATTCTCCACTCTTCTCCTGGCTTATCTTCCTTCATACTCTTATCATCCCGGGAAATCTTTCCTAGTGCTTCCTCCTCTCAGGATATTCCCCCATATTCTCCTCTCTCCCAGAATATTCCCATGATATTCTCCTTTATGCTCCTCTCCAAACTATTCTCTCATTTTCCCTCAGGATCTTCTGCCTCACGCTCCCCTCACTAAAAGTATTCTCCCTCATTATCTCTCTCAGGATATTCTCTATCATTGTTCCAGAATATTCTCCCTCATTTTCCACTCTCCTAGGATATTCTCCCTCATTCTACCCTATCATGATATTCTCCCTCACGCTCTCCTCCCTTCTAATGATATCTTTCTTCATACTCCTTCCCACTTTAACCTATTTATCCTACTCATTCTATTATTCACATTTTATTAGTGACCTTTTCTTTTAAAAAAGTAGTACAATTTTAATGGTATGTTTTTTACTGTCACAGTGCCACCCATGCTGGATGAATGTTTGGAATACCTCGAAGGAAGGAAATCAGGGTTCAAGTATGAAGTGATTGTTGTAAGCGATGGTAGTCGTGACTCTACTGCAGAGGTGGCTAGGAAATACACCAGTAAATATGGCGCCGATGTTGTCAGGGTCCTAGAACTGACCACCAACAGAGGGAAGGGAGGGGCCGTACGTTTGGTAAGCTTGCAATTACCTTCTATAGACTTTTAAATACACACAAATTACTTCACTGCCTAGAAAACTTTGATTAATTTGTTTGCCTTCATACCAGGTGAAGAATAAATACTTGGCTACACCAGATCCATAGGTTCACAAAATGGTGTCAGTCATTGTTAGAAACATGAGAACTCATTGAATTGACCATGGTTGAGGCCAGATAGCCGTAATACAAACTATTCACTGATTTTTATATAAATTGATATCTGAAAGGCCTTTTTTTTCTAGCAGAATCCTAACACATTAGGATTTTGGAAGGAAAAGGAACCTTTATGATGTCCATAAAAAAAATCATTGTATAGTAGTGCCTTAATGGGCCAAACCAGAAACTGTGTATAAGCGTTTGAGGTTTCATCAACATTATCATAATCTTTTGTTTAAAGATGAGACACCCGAATCCTCAATTCTTTGAATCCCTCAAATCCTATGGTATTCGATATTGTGTAAGAGCATAATTATTTTAAGGTTTATTCTGGCAAGATGTTAACCTACGCCTGTATATTTCCTTGGAAGTCAAGAGTGTTGGGTTGCCATCCTGCTGAGACTAGCATATATCTCATATAGCCTGCATCCTGTTGACGAGCGAGCACGGTGCGACCAATGGACCTTCTTGGCTGGTGAAATATTGAGATCAGCAAGTTTAGGAACGAGACTAAGACAGTTGTTGTGTGTTGGGAGTCATGCTGTGTGTATGTAGGTTGATATCTAGCAACGACTGACTAAGACGGAATAAAATGTGATCTGGTTCACCTCCTCCAGAGGGCCGGCGGGTCTAGAGGAAGGTTTACGAGTTCCACTATTGCACCTGCTCCCTCATCACGGGAGATCTACCCGGTTACTGATGTAGTAGTTAAGTCACCTTAATAGATTAATCAATATATATTATTGTACTCACTCTCAAGTCTCACTCCTCACGAACCACCCATTTCAACCCCTACCATTCGGGGTCCATCCCAACCATGTAAGTCCCTACGGTGCCGTGGTAGTGCTGTAGTTAGGGTTGGTTACCGGGCACCCAAATAAAACTAGTAACCTTACAGTTGGTAAACATCTCAAAAAAGTATTTAGAATACAATTGTGATGCGGCCCAGAAAAATATACCATATGTCGCTCGAATAAATTGTCCAGCAGAACGTAAAATGTCAATTCGGGTCGAAATTGATGGTTTCTACATTTCAACCCCATTTGTTAGTTCGAAACCTTAACTATTATCCCAACCAGTAAACAGTATTACTACGACACTAATAATACAAGAAATACAACTTTAAATAAGGTATTGCATGGGAAATGAAACTATGCCTTAAACTTTGGCTGCCATTTACCATAAATTATTAAAAATAAATATTAATGTTTGAAATGTTTGAAGAAGTTTTATAGCTAGAGAGGTATTCTTTTGATGTTCTGAATTGTTTTCTATTGGTAGAGATAAAAAAACAAGAAAATTATTTCTGCGACATATGGCACGTTTTCCTAGGCCGCATCACAATTATAAAAGTTTGATATAAAAGTCTTAACCGATTGGTAAAATAAATGATATATGAGGTTTAACCTGGAACAGTTGTGATTGCGCAGTGGCAGAACATCATGTACACATGTGCGGCTTAGTTCAAGGACAAGCCAACATCAGGTAGGTAGTGACGATGTGGTGCCTACTGTCTTTTAAAAGAATATTTTATTTATTCTATTTTGATTGTTTTACATAAGTTGACGGCATAGAAGTTACAAACTCTGTAGGTAAAGCTTGTGGTAGTGGTGTGAAGATTGGTGGGAAGAAAGCTATTCACAATCTAGGAAGATAAATTATAGGCCTATTTAATGTCTAAATATTACTGAAATCTGAGGACCATCCGGATACTTAAGAAAAAAGTATTCAACAGTGTTTCTCAGGCTTGTGGTATGTCCTTTATTAATGTGATTAGGATAATAGAAGAAGGTGAAAGTTTTTTTGGGGGGGGGGGGGGGCGAGAACAGAACATATTTTTGTTTGAAATTATTTTTGGGATAAGAAGACACTAATGCACAGCATTAAGAAATCTAATTGAAATAGTTTCACATCTACACTACATAAATTGTTACCTGTTATCCCTCCACACATTGTCTTCTAAATTTTATCTTTGGCTAACGCCTTGATTTAAAATCTGAAGATAGACCAGATATTTAATAAAGCATATAGTAATCGTTAGCTTTGAGGTTCAGATTAAAACTGATTGCTGGCTATATTTTGCCAATACAGTAACATATTGGTTAATATGATGTTCTTTTTTTTTTTTTAGGGTATGTTAAATGCTAGGGGTGCAGTGGTGCTATTTGCAGATGCTGATGGTGCAACAAAATTTTCTGATCTTTCAAAACTTGAAACCAGTTTGAAAAACTTAATTCAAGGTATAAAGCTCAATTTAATTTTAATTTACTCTTTTAATATCTCTTCATTGTATCTCTATAAGGAAAACTCTTATTGCTTTAAGAGGTAATTGTATTATATTTGGAAGAAGGTATAGGAAAGATGGATAGAAAACATATAAAAGGGACAAACACAATATGGCTTTTACAATGAAAAGAACAATGCAGTTCACACTTCACATTACTGCCATTGTAATGTAAAGTGTGAACTGTGTTCTTTTCATTGTAAAAGCCATATTGTGTTTATCCCTTTTATATGTTTCTATCCACCTTTCCTATACCTTCTTCCAAATATAATATAGATATTCTTCATTGGTAATGATGGATTAAATAGCCAAGCTATCATGGTATTTGCTATTTATGGTTATAGCCACATCTAAATATAAACATTGGCGTTGTCGTACTAAGCCAAAAGTCCCAGGTTCGATTTCTGTGTCCATGTATCATTTTTCAATTTAAAAAATATCTTCATTGGTAGTTTTGAGCAGCTATTTAAAGTAAATTTTAGAGTAGGTTTAGTTGAATATTACAATCATAAAAATTACCTCCATTGGTGTTCGCTTGGTCTAAAGCGTTATTCTTGCTATAGACTGACACACTGCTAACAGGAATGTTTGGGCTTGAAATTTTAACTTTAAAGCTATTTTGTTATTTATATTAGATATCACAATTTTATATTATTTTGGTGTAGTTGTTTAGCTAACACTTTTAAGATTGTATGATATTGCTAGTATAGATGAAAGATTTGGGCCTCATATGTAGAGGATTATAACCTACACTAATCGGTTCAATATCAACTTTTCCTTGAGTTTGCTTTTCTTCAACCTTTTAGCTCTGCAAAGAAAGCAATACCTATACATTAATTTAGAGCTATATTAATATTATAGTTGCTCACCTAGGAGGGAATTTCAACAAAGTTAATAAAGCTTGTTTAGTCTGTTTTTAGGTTACAAGATGGTCAGGTTTTAAAAGTCTGGTTTGATGTTCTGACTTGAGGATGGGTTTTCCTCATTGGTTTTTCCTTAACCTATTAGTTTATTTAATGAGGATAGCCTGGATGGGTAGTAAGACTCACTGCGAGAAAATAGCATTGTAGTTTGACTCTAAGCTATTTTTGGAGGATTGAGCCTGAAACCATCTTTTAGGAGAGCCAAAATTTCATTTAAACAACATCCTAGTAGGAATTATGTTAGTACACTTTGTTGATGACATAGGCCTGTCCTCAACCTATACCTATTTAAGTCTAAGAACCATACCCTAAACCCTCAAATTTGTTTCCTTGATCATACATGAAACAGCTGCTGTCAGCCACTAATAAGGTTCTCCTATCAACAGAAGACTACTTGTCCAATCCGGAAGCGGTGGCGAGTAAACTAGCCATTGTATGTGGCTCCAGGGCCCATCTAGAAGACGAGGCCATTGCCAGCCGCTCAGTATTCCGCACTTTTCTCATGTACGGTTTTCACTTCCTGGTGTGGATGTTTGCGGTGCAGGGCCTTCGAGACACTCAGTGTGGGTTCAAATTGCTCACTAGACAGGCGGCCCTGACTTGTTTCAGCAGCATGCACGTGGAGCGGTGGTAAGACTCCCTGCATAAGAAAAGTTATAGTATTCTATTCTCACTTCCAAACCTTGTTCTGACAGGAGGCTTGGATATTTAAGGAGTACAGTTTTTAATTTGTGATAGTGCAGGGCATTCTACGGATCACAAAAGTCCCAAAGTCACGGAAAAGTACTAATTGCAAAAAAAGGTCACGAAAGTCCCTAATAAATCACGAATTTCCTGTGCATTGTAACAATACGAACACGCCAAAAGTCGCGCCATGCCATGTGCTAGTCTCAATTTGCCTGATTTTTTTTACTTTGATTCCAAGGACAAGGCTAACTTTTGCAGTCTAGTTAGAGTTTAATGTTGCATGTGAGTGCATTATGCATATATATGCATTAAATAATGTTTAATCGTCTACCGAAGGAATTTTGTGGTCAATAAAGGTCACCAAAAAGTCACTAACTTTGGTTTCTCCAACTCTGTAGACATACTGTAGTGACTGTGGTGTAAGCTCTCGAAACATATGACCAAAACTTTAAACTCGACAAGCCACACCTAGTAATAAGAAGGGAAATTAAATTTAAACGTTTCCACTTTTTTATTGAACTTTTTGGAAGTTGTAAAAGCTACTAGATAATCTTACATGTAAAATCGCTTTTACCAAACAGTGCTGCTATTACAACAATCACTAACTTAGTTCATTTACAAATATGGAATGTGATATATATATATATATATAATATATTTATTAAGGAAATACATTGGCGTATTCACCTGCAGAAAGGATTTCAAACCATACTGAAAACACCATTTGCAAAATCAATTCCAGATCCCTTGTTTGACCAATTATTACTCAGGCTCCCGGATAAATCTGAGGCTCAATAATTTTACAATTGTGTCAACAGTCCTCATAATCTAATCTTATAGATTAAATCTAGCACTACATTTTAGTTACAATTGCTCATACTCGCCTTAGTGGCGTAGTTAGTTGATGCGCTAGTTTCATGCAAGCTAGACTGCCGAGGAGGGGAGATCAAGGTTCGAATCTTGGTCGGGTGAACTGGGTATGATTTTTCCTGAATGGTTTTCCACTCCGCTTCCACGAAAATGCAGCTTCACTTCCTCTAAATTCAACCTTCCCAATTCCTCACCCATTAGCAGAATTAATACTTAAGCGTATAACCCCAACAGTAGTAAGACGCGGTGCTAAATAATAAAAAAAATTGCTCATCAAAATACAGAGGCCTTTTATGACGTTTAGTTTCAAACCCACTTGGGGCACTAAATTTGTCACAAATCTTTTAATCAGCTAACTTTGACTACAGTCTAGTGATTATAAAATTTTAAACACACCTGGCAACTTCTTTGGGAGCTGTTCATAAAAACATCTCAAGCAGATAATGCTATAAGATATTTTGAAGCTAAGGTATTTATTCATATTTGTTTGTTTTCTGATCAAAATATATTAGCCTAGTAATTTATCAGCAAAGGAAACAAAATTTAAAATTTACCAACTAGAATAATGCTTTTATAATAAATGTATTTAATAATATTTGACTAATTCTGCACTGAAAATATAAAACAAAAGTGAGATATTTTTTGTGTCAACAAAATTCATTGCCTAGATACGTCGGTCTTAACATGAGAGGGTTGTACAAGGTTTGTTTTATAACACAGTTACATAGGGACAAAAATAATACATAATATATTAAATACTGAACAAATAACTTATAAGAATATTAATTAGCCATTAAGCTTGTTTTCAAAAATATGCGAGCATATAATCTGAAATGTGTTAAAAAAATTAATGATCAATGAAATAAATGAAAAAAAAAATTCCATTTGTCAAGAAAAATGGTAAAAAGGATAATATAGGATTTTTTATCTGGAAAAGTCGGGGAATTTTTTAATCCAAGGTTTGTAGCCACTCTGAAATTGCAATTATATAACTGGGAGCGTTAAGCCCTCCCCAGTCGAAGATGGCTTTGATATTTGAAAGCTCATAATATTAATTGAGCACTCATGTGTAACTGACAATTTTCACTTGTCCATCTCAGACTCTGCCTTAAAATATGAGTTAAGAATGACCCTGGGCACAGAACTATTTCTGGATAGCTCAGTGGTAAGGGCATTGGCGTACTAAGCCAAAGGTTCCGGGTTTGACTCCTGTTTCCAGGTGTCATTTTTCAATTGAAATATTATAATTATTATTTGTGCTATAAATAATATATAGATATCATATAAAACTAGATTAAAGTTAAATAAATATTGGGTGCCAGACCATCCATTGTCAAGCTTAATCTTTCCAAAATAATAAGTCTTATTTCACTTTAGTGTTTTTTTAAAAATTATTTCTATTTTGAAAATATAAACTAAACAAAGATTCCTTCACACAAATGCTTATTCCTGGCAACAATTCTAAACACCAGTGGTGACTGTTAACAAAATAATCTCTACTACCCTTCCCACTAAACATAATCATGAAAACTCAAAAAATTAAATCGTAATATATTGTGAATGGTGATTTAATGCAGATAATATATTGGGATGTTCTAATACATAAATCGCCCAGCATTATTAGGGACATAACCTTCATTTTTAAGACTTAATTTATGAAAATGCTTTGAGTTTGTTGCTCAAAACTAAATAAAATGACTTGACATACAATTATTTTAAATTACAACTGCAGAGAAACCTTTATAAAAGATTATGTTAATGTGGTTGTTATGTTTTATTATTGAAAGGCGGACCCCATATTAATTCTAAAAGTACTTTTTGTGTTAACAGTGACACCAACCAAATTTTTAAAATTAAAAATAGGAGTGATTAACAACTAACTAACCATTATGTTACGCTCTGACAAAGAAAGTCCTGAGACATTGTAAAATTTAGCTTTAGCATGCAGATTAATCAGATACTTAGCTAATCCCTCCGATGTTGACAGTTGACATTTTCATTGTTTGCAGGGCATTCGATGTGGAGATGCTTTATATCGCTCAACAGTTTGAAATCCCTATAGACGAAGTGGCAGTTAACTGGACAGAAATTGAAGGTAAGCAAATAACACGAGTAAATTAAGCATGAGCGCACGTGACTCAAAAACATATTTATCTCATTAAATGAATTAAGACTATGATACATTTGTGTAACATTCATACAAGTGCTTGAATTTGCAGAATTTTATTTAACTAACTTTTTAAGGAAGAACTTTTTTACTTTTGATTAGGGGTCTCTAATTGTTCGAGGCAGAGCCTTTAATATACGCTTGGGTTCAGAATCGACTGATTTATAAGCTCGGCAAACTCACACTTGTTGTTTTAGTCTAAATCTCCACTGTATTGTGTGACTGGTGATGGATGACTCATTATCTACACGTATCTTTACTTTTTAGGATGTTGATTGGGAGCTGTACTTTTATAATACGTTATATTTATATACAGTAGGTCCTGCTATAACGTTGCCCATTAGAACGTTGTTTGGTTACAACGTTGTTAATAATCTGTGACCCTTTTTTTTTTACATAACGTCCGCTATTGGGTACAACGTTGTTTTTCAGCTGAACACGCGCAAAGTTACAACCGACTGGTTCCCCTGTTTGTGTGGGCCCAATAGGCTTATGAGTCATGCAGGTCACGTCAGAAATTTCTCTTCCCTTCCAACCCCCTTCTCCCCTCCAAACAACAAGCCACCTGTTAATAATAATAACAATAATGATAACAACAATAATAACAATAATGATAATAATAACAATAACAACAGCAACCACAACAACAATAATAATGACGAAGACAATAGCAATAACAATAACAACAATAATAATAATTAAAGTGTGTGTATTAAAGATGGATCGGATCCACTTTTTTCAAATCTGAAACTTCATTTTGCCATCAAATCCATAATTAAAATTTGAATTTTAGAAAATATTGTGAGCACAAGTGTTTAACTTTCCCAATAACTAGGATCTTTTCCTTCATTTCTGATTTTGTTTACATTAAATGGTAAAGTAATGATCCGAGGTTTGGTTGTTAGGTTGTACCTATTTAAAAAAATGATTATGATTTGAGTCTTGAATCCATGAATATTCCTTGTAGGTTCTATGGTCCCATCCTTGTATATACTAGAATATATGCGTCAATATGCTTTATTCTTGATGTAAAAATGTTAAACTATGACAGACCTAGGCCGACCCTAACTTCCTATCATTTTATGATTTGGAAATAGGGGTTGTTTGTCTCTGAGTAACTTTCATATATTCTGGATTTCTTTTTAAAAAAATATACTGGAAATACTGGCATTTCAAAACTATAATCAGGTAGACACCCTGGGTTTGAATTCTAGCAAGGTGTACTGAGGGTAATTTTTGCTAAGTAGGCCTAATTGTAACTCTTCATAATATATTTTTTGTGCATATTTAAAATGTTACCATAACTATATTTGATTTATTAATTTGATGTAGGATCCAAAGTTGTTCCGATTTGGAGTTGGCTGCAGATGGGGAGGGACTTGTTCCTAATCTGGTTGCGGTATCGTATCGGCGCCTGGAAGCTGCTCAAATTAAAGGGAACTAAGTTAAATTTTCCACCTCAACACCAAAGTAATGAACATATTTGAAGCCTTAATGTGCTAATAGAATTTGCAAGTCCTGGAAGTTAAAGTTTATTAATTTTACTGATCCAAATCAACTACACTTTGAAATAACTGCTGTGTTTATTACAAAAAAAAAAAACTATACATATACACCAAAGAGAGTTTTCCAAACTGTGATATTGTGTGTACTTCCAGAGATACGCAAAGGATTTCAAGTGCATGGGTTGTACCACTGAATTTTTTTAATCATAACATATTTAGTGATAATATTAAGTGCGATAAACAAATTAACACAGATTTTGACATTCTTCCTCTGTCACGGCTTTGTTTAGTCCATCACTGATCCTTTATTATAACTTGGAGTGTTCATGTGTATTCTTTCATGAGGGAGAGGGTGTAGATGGGGTGGGGGTTGAAGCCCAGTTCCATCTCTGGTCAGATACAGTGTTTACGACGCATAATATTTTCTGGTACAGGCTAGTAGCGCAACTTGTTACTTTCATTGATCTGTCTCAATCTCACTTATGGCTCTGACAAAATTAAAATGGCAGAGGTGTGAATGATACTATAATAACATTCACTATACAGCCATTCGATTTGATGAATGGAGGGAAGGTGTCACTTGTATGGTCAGTTGGTGTATGTATTTCAGTGGGCTTGGCAGGCTGATGTGCAATAGTACCTTCTGGCTCTGTGAGGAAAGCAACTGTAAACTACTTCACTCCTCATTTCCTTTGTATGCCTCTTCAATGCTGTCTAGGCTTTACAGCTGACGGTGGAACCAACCTTCGGGCCGACTACTATAAATATATAGATTGAAGGTATTTTTTTCCTTATTTTTATGAATAGCTGGTAGAGGTATGTTGATTAGGCCATAGACCTGAAAAGGTATTCATATAGCGAAAATTTGGATAAAACTGCATCAAAGATATATAGGACAAAAAGTTTAACGACATTTTTTTTCCACATAAGCTTTGATCCATATAAGCTCGTCGAGTCTTGTTTTCTGATGATAGGGAGGCTAGGACTAGAATCTTGGCCTTTTGTACTGAGGGTGGTTTTCCCCAAACGGTTTCCCACTCTCCTTCCACACACATGTGGCTACTATATTCCCTCTAAATGTTATCTTCATCCCTTCACCATTAGATTAATTACATGTGGTAAGCTTGGACCTGTAGTAAGACACATTGCAAAAACTGAAATGCTAACACATATTTTACAGCCCAAAATTATAGCTCATTTAACCTTGTACAGATAATAATCACACATTTTTAAGACTCTTTGCTATATAAATATCACAATATTTTAATTTGTTTCACATTTTTAAGCTTATGTAAATCCAATATTTTCATTCTCATACATAATCTGAAATTTCACTTGCTAACGTGAATTGATTCAAAATCATTAACAAGCGTTTAAAACTCTTTTGGTTAAATTTGACTGAAATAATAAATTATGCACCATTTTCATATAAAATATAATTTTGCTAGAATTTAAATCAAGCCTTAAAAATAAAATGAATGTTTTTCAAATTAAATATTATATTAAGGAAATATTAAATACAAAATTTTCTCAAACAAATTATGGCTATCACTAAAATTGCTTAAAAAATATATTCATGATATGAAGCTGAACAAAGATAAAATATAAGTTTGGTCATTTCTAATATCTTGATAATTATGCTTCCACTGCAAACTTTATTAACTTAGTTCCAATTTTCACTTCAAAATATAGTAACATCTACAAGAATGGAATTAATAAGTGAAAACATGTAAAGTATGTTAATTTAGCATGGTGAAGAGTGAAATTATAGTGATTACATAGAAAAGGATAAGTAAGACCTAGAAAAGTTATAAGGCTGGATGGAGTGGATTTGAAAGTGTGATAGAGGCAAAGGGTATAAGTAGAGAATATCTAATGGGAAGTGGGTAACAGGGGGGAGGTGTTTTACAAGTGTGTAAACCTTATCATTGGCACAGCTAGCAGTGAACTCGACTAGTTCGGTCAGATAACTCACCGAATACACAGCTGTTCCACACGTACACTTTCGATTCAATATTTACTTGCTGTAAACACATATAAGCTTGAAAAACTGCTTATATAGTTGAGGTGTTTGTGGGTTTAGAATAAATTTGTATATATAAAAGTCTACCTATCCTTTTAGAGACATCCTCCCAAAAAATATACATGTACTATTCCTGAATCTAATCTAATCCCTAGCACAAATATGTACAGCATATATATTTTTAAAACCAGAAAACCTATTCATATTTCTCACTCTTACAGCAGGTTTTGACATGAGGCATGGCTCTCACCTCCTCATACAGTCTTTAACGTTGTTATATTATTTAGCACTGCGTCTTACTACCCGTATGGGTTATACGCTTAAGTACTAATTACACTAATGGATTAGGAATTGGGGAGGTTGAATAGAGGAAGTGAACCCGCATTTGCGTGGAGGGAGAGTGGAAAACCATTTAGGAAAAACCACCCCCAGTTCACCCGACCGAGATTCGAACCTCGATCTCCCCGTCCTCGGTGGTCTGACTCAACACGACTGGCGCGTTAGCCAACTACGCCACCGAGGCGGGTAACGTTGTTATACAGTCATGGCCAATAAAACTTTTTCACCACTTTCTTATGGGTCTTGAGAACACTTAAGTATCCCTCAAAAACAGAATTATGAAAGTAGCCTAGAAGCATGGGCCTAACTTTTACAGGCACAAATATCAACAAACTTTTTTTCTTCTTTCATTTTATTTCATGTAAGTGTAAAGAGTATATGAAAAATAGAGAAGTTTTTTTTTTTCTCCATCAAAGTATATATTATTACTCTTGACACCATATGAACAAAGTTGTGATAATCTTACGTTATGGAGCAAATCAAATAAAATATTACCACATACAATAAAATTAAAATTAAGAATTGTGATCAATTAAGGAATCAATCAATGGTTACTTTAAGGAAATGAATATATAAAAAATTCAATTTCCAACTCTTAAATTTAAATTTAAGCTAGAAGCAATTTATATAATCTTGTAGGTGTTATTTCAACATTCCAAAAGCATTTAATAAAATATCACATTTTTATGACTGCTGGCCACCCTGATCCTATTCTATAGTCATATTGCCATAGAAGGACCTTATATGACTGTTTATAAAGTTATTTGATCAAAGATTCATTATATTAAAATTATATTGTCAATATCTAAAGCTGTGAGATATACTTAGTGACCTTTTGTCAACGTTGGCTTCTCTACAGTATGTCTGCCATTGCTTTTATCTGAATGACAGTTGAAAAGTCATAAGTTTCGGTTTTGGGTTGCCAACACTAAGAAAATATCACTGTCTTGTTATAAATTATAAGTACGTGTAAACGATAAAATACTTGTCTTTTTTTATATATAATAAATTATTTTATGATTATTTTATTGTATTTCAAAATATTTTTATCCACTGCGTGGGTGCACCATTGTAAAGTACTTGTTTGCGTCATGATCAATCACATGGTATAAATTCGTCAGTTGCCATTCTAAACAATATTTGTTAGACCTTTTGGGAAAGGGCTGTCAATATTTTTTTAAAAGTGGAATAAAACAATAAATAAGCTTTGTGCCTGACCTTTAATAAATATAAATAATACTGACCTCATTATTGTGGTTCACTATCACATTCATACATTACCATAAGTTTTCATTACAGCTGTCCAAAGTGACAGATGTCAGCTGTTGGCATATGGATACATTAGGGACTATTTATAGTAACTTTTTGAGCTGTCATCCAAGTAAACTCGAGTGGTGAATGTACTTGACATTTGTTTTATAACCAGTGCTCAAATTGGGAAATTTTAGCAACCGGAACAGTAAAAACTAACAACCAATAATTATTAAATCTATTTTACAGCATGAAACTATTACATTGGTAGAACCTATTGCATTGTCTACACACACTTCAAAAAGTTGCATGCTAGGCCATGCCGGTTTAATTGAATTTCAGTAAAATGACTTATCAGATTGCAGTTTACTATACAAATCTAATACATTGATAATTACAATTAATTTATATTTAATTATGTAGGTAGGCACTAGTCTAAAACCATATAACATTTATTATTAATCTAAATCACTTATAATCAAATTCAAAACTAATTATTTTCATCATAAGAATTAATAATTACATCTTGTTGACATCAAAATATAAACATTACATTGTGGTTTTGCTTCTATTTCATTCTTGTAAAAAATAAGACGCTTGAAACATGTGAAGGATACCTATCATTTGTGGGGAAACACTATAGGAGAATTAATTGAATTACAATTAGAGAAATATAAAAACATTCTCCAATCACTTCTTGTGAAGTAAAAAGGAGTTTCATCTTACAAAATTTGTCACAGAAGAGGCAAAATATGGCACCAGAATATTTAAAGAATTCTTTGTTTTACATTGTTATTAAAAATTATGAGAATGTTAAGAATTATTATTATTTAATCCATATGAAAATTTTTGTTTCAATGCAAAATATCTTTTAACAAATCACTGTTAATTAAATTGGTAGAAACAACCAGCTATTCTATAATTTAATGTAAAGCCCTTTCTCATCATCATCATCATCATCATCATCATCATCATCATCATCATCATCACCACCACCATCAATTGTTTCCAGCCTGTGGCCGGGTCAGTTTAGTGAAATGCCTCCATCTTCCTCTATTCTCCCACCACTCTTCCTCCTTTAATTGTTTCCATTCTTCTCTTCTCACTTCCACAATTTCTGTTATCTGCTCCTCCCATCACTTTCTTGGCCCCCCCTTCTGGTCTTTTTCCATCCTCATTACATGTCCACACCATCTCAGTCTTGCTTCCTCTACTATCTCATGTACTCCCTGTATTCCTACTCTTTCCCTGATAACTCATTCCTAATCTTGTTTCTCCTCGTGACAGCTCGAGTGTGAGTTTGTCTCGGCCACCGGGTTACCAAGCCTGTCGTGGTAAAGCCCTATTACTTGCAAATTTTAATTTATTTAAGTATTATTTCGGACCACACCAGGACAGTTATTTTTTAGTAACAATTATTGGCAGTGGAATTTTGTATGTATTTGCATATTTCAGACATCACATATTGGGACTTTAATTTCCATGTAAATTCTGATTACTGAGCAGGCTTAGTGTTTTATTAAATATGGTTAGTATTTCTAAAGATTTAACCTCTGACAAACAGACACCATTTGTCATTCAATGCAATAAATATTTTGAAGAAAATATTTTTAGTTATAAGACTTACTCGGCAAGTAAATATTGTAGCTAACTTGAGTAGATAAAAATAAAATTTTACGCGCAGTCCAAAACTTCAAATAGGTACGGCATTCACACTATGAAAGACAATGTGAAACTTAATGTAGAAATGTTCTACTTACGAATAGAAACAGCAAATGCCCTTTCCAAAAATAATCCCAACAATAGAGTCTACAAAAGGGGAGGGGAAAGATTGACATTTGTAAAATATTTGTGTTGAAGTCATTGTCTGTTGTGAAGCTAATTCTTGGAAAGCTCAGTTTTATACAAAATGCAATGCAATATACAGACACGTAGTGGGATCTAGCTTCGTTCAGACTAGAATAGAGATCCTTTTGGAAAAGGATAGGAAGAACAAAGAAGTAGCTCTTTAGTGTGCATGCAAAGCACTTTGAACGTGTGTTGTATCAACCAGAACACTATCAATATTTTTCGTATAAACCAGAACTGCGTTCTGGCCCAATTCGAGCACTGTTTATAACTCTAGGAATCTAAATCTTTCTACAACAATACATACATAAACAAGAAAAAATATGTCCAGTATAATTCAGATAGAAAGGACACTTAATAAAAGACAAACACACTTTTTGTGTTCAGCATTGATAATATTTTTTACTTTTTTAATAATATTATTTTTATAGGTCCTTTCTAAGAAGGGTGACACCTGCAGATTATATGAACGTATTCTATGTAACTTTTGTAACTGTCAATTTTTCCTAACAGAATAAGGATAAAGTTTGTGTGTGTGGTTGAATTTATTGAATTTGTTTGTTGTGTGTGTTATGGTTTTTTTTTTGTGAGTAATATAAGTGTTTGCACTGTTTGAAATAATATATTTATTTAACCAATACTATCTTTCTGATTTCTACTATTAGATTGTGTTTTTTTTAAAAATGTATTTTATATACACTTTATTTAATTCCATTATTATCAACACTATAGTTAGTGATTCAAACTATATTTATTCTACAATAATTCTTGATAAAAATTACTCTACAACTACTTTTTGTTTGTTTTTAGTGTGTATCTTGTTTAATCATGTGTATATATATATATATATATGTCTGTCTCAAAATGTGGCTGATATTTCAGTTATATCTCACTAATGTACCAGCCACTTTTATGATCGAAACTGTTCATTACATAAATGTTATTAATAAAGTGCCTTGTATTAAATAAGTTTACATTTCAATAATCTTGAAATACGGAGATTATAGCATATTATTAGAGATTAATTAGGTTCATTGAATAGACAATTTTAGTACAAATTAAATTTTTTATTTTCACTAAAACTACATTTATTTACACTTTGTTTTAATAAATATTCACATTTTAAAAACTTTGGTTGTTGATGTGTCAAGAACAAATTTCTAGAATTGTTTTGCTTCATATCTTGGTCCTTGTCCAAGCAATCCACAGTACATTCAGGGGTGTTGTTTTGGGAGGTGGGGGGGTACCCCCCCCCCCACAATTTTAGGAAATAGTTTGAAATTTGGGAATTTTTTGGAGAGTGAATATCTCTAGTTGGGAAATTCTAGAATTACTTTATACCAAAGTACTTCCAACAATGAAAGTTCTTTACCGCAGACTTGTACAAACAAATTTTAAGATTCCAAACTTTCAATCCCTACTCTTAAAAAAATTCCAAACTTTATAACTCATCAAACATTGAAAGGAGATATCGTCTAGAGTAGAATGTATAGAAAGCTTAGTTCAGGGTTCCTACGGTCTGGAAAGTCAGGGGAAAAAATAATAGTCAGGGAAAGTCAGGGAAGCTTTAAAAAGGTCAGGGAAAGGACAATTCATGTCTTCATGTCACACTTAGAAAAAAACAAAAAAATATTTTTCATATTTACTGCACCATAAGCCACTGCCCCAATGAAGAGAGCTGAGGGGCACTTACCATGCTCTAACTTGCCGTAACACAAGTTTTGGTAGCATTTTATTTCAGAAGGTGAACGCAGAGGTCACCTGGCCTGCACATGACAAATTCTTTTAACTTTAGTGATCCATTATTTTTGTTCTTGTTCAAGGTTTGGCATCGTTATAGTTTGATACAGTGCACTAGGACTGATTAGGCTACGCCAGCAATGTCTAACAAAAAAACAAGTTTTTAACCAGCTCTGGCTAAGCCCAGACCATTTTCCTGAATTTTCATACTGGATAAGTGATGTTGAAAGTAATAAGCTGCATGGGTTTTATAAAGTGTGTAAAAAAATAATAAACTTAAGTAATATGGGAAAGCAAGCATTAGCTTCTCATGCTAAAGGACCAACTCATATCAAAACTCTTGAAACGTTAACAAATTAAAGCTCTCTATTGACTTTTTTCTCAAAAAAGTCAAGTGATTCAGGTTTATCGAGCTCCCCAGTTTCAACAGAATCTCTGGCACACAAAGACATTCTACCTAGTGGTGATTCTGCTGGTTGCTCGAAGAGTTTATCTGTGTCATCGGAAATTGTAAAGCCGCAGAAGGAAGCTGTTGCCGAAAGTGAAATTAGTGTAGTGCCTCGAAGAAACCCTAACACTTTTGTTATAAAAGATGATATAACTAAAGCGGAAGTCATTTGGGCTATGCAAGTTGTTGACAAAAAAATGTCTTTCAATTCGTGCAATAATTTAAATACAATTTTTCAGTTGATGTTTCCCGAGTGTTCCATTGCCAATGCCTTTACCCTTGGTGGAGACAAGGCTGCATACTTCATTGTGCATGTCTTGGCTCCATTCTTTCATAATAATTTACTGGACCGCCTAAAGTCATGTAACAACTTTGTAATTTGTTTCGTTGAAGCATTGAATAAAGTTATTTAAAGAGGACAAATGGACATTGTAATCAGATTCTGGGACAAGGAAAATCATAAAGTCATCAGTCGTTACTTAAACAGTGTTTTTCGATTAGAGCACCGCTGAAGAATTACTGAAGCATTTTCTGGATGGTATTTCTCCTCGTCCACTCTCTAAGTTGATACAAGTGTCAATGGATGGCCCAAATGTCAATTTAAAGTTTATAACACTTCTTCAGGAACACATCAAATCTGACACAGACAATGAAGTATGTAGTTTGCTAAATCTGGGAACATGTGGGCTTCATATTGTTCATGGTTCCTTGAGGACAGGAGTGGAGTTTGTTGATTGGGATATAAGTAGCTTATTACGTCACATGTACTACCTATTCACAGACTCTCCAGCTCGTCGAGCATTGTTCACACAGTTGACAGGGTGTACAACTTTTCCATTGAAGTTCTGTGGTGTGCATTGGTTAGAGAATGCGAAGTACTTTCAAAGGGCATTACAAATTTGGGACCATGTTGTTAAGTTTCTCAAAGAAGCAAAACTTCCTAAAACAAAACCTGTAGAGACACTGAAAAGAGCAGCCTGTGATCCATTCCTAAAGTGTAAACTAGCTTTCTGCAAGACAATTGCAGATTAATGTCAGCCTTTCCTTCAACGGTTCCAGACATCAAAACCAATGACTCCATATCTTTTTGAAACTGTAGAGAAACTTCTAAGATACCTTATGAATCATTGTGTGAAACCTGATCTTATGAAGTGCACGGTTCCAAAGTTACTGTCTATTGACACAAAAAAAATCAGAAAATGTTATCCTTAGCAAAAATATTGATATAGGATTTGCAACAAAACGTTTGTTAGGAGAAACTGCGATCACTGTAACAGAAAGACAAAAACTAGAATTTATACACGAGTGCCGCAGTATGTTAACCGCCATGATTGCAAAACTACAAGAAAGAAGTCCCTTAAAACAGAAAGCCGTGAGAGGTTTGTCTTCATTGGATCCTTGTGTTATTCAACATTCACCTCAACTGGGCCAGAAGAGATTTTCTTTTCTTTTAAAGGAACTCAACCATGCCAACATCATAAATGATGTTCTGGCTGAAAATGCCAAGAAAGAATACTTACATTTTTGCAACCTCAAAAAATCTCGGCTTCAAGAAATATTTCGTCCTTGTGATCAGTTTAGTGATGAAGTAGGACTTGACACTATTTATGGTAACTTTCTAATAGGAGATGCAAACTACAAACATCTTTGGGAAGTAATAAAGATTTGCCTTGTCTTGTCGCATGGAAATGCAACTGTTGAAGGTGGTTTTTCAGTCAATAAATCTTTACTGGTTGAAAACATGCATGAAAAGACAATCACTGCACAGCGTCACATTCATGATGAGATACAAGAAGCAGGAGGGATTAAAAACATACACATTAGCTAAAAGATGTTGGATTACGTGAAAGGTGCTCGGAAATGCTATCATGAATACTTGGAGATGAAGAAGCAGGAAAAAAGTGAAAAAGACAAGAATAAGACAGAAAAGAGGAAATTAGATATACAAGTTAAAGATATAGAAGGAGAAAGAAAAAAAATTAATGATGGCAACTGAAGAGAAACTAGAAGCAATAGACGTGGAGTTACAAGAACTGAAGAAGAAGCAAGCTTCACTTTATTAAATATAGTATAGTTTCTTATTGTACGACTATTGGGATAATTTTAATAAAAAGAAAATTGACTTGAGACATGACTAATATGAAAGCAGACACAGTTCTGTGAGCTATTCAGTTCAGGATATGTACAGTTTACGTAAAATAAAACTGTAATGATACCAAATTAGTATGTTCTTAGTGTCCTGTTATTTAGTACGTATTTCTGCACATGATACCAAAGTGAATCAAGTTTGTTACAACTTTTTGATAGGGTTAGATATAATTATTTTTCCTTGAACTGATTAGCAAGATGTCTGCTTTCTTATTCTTCCATGAGAGGTGAGGCAAGGTCGGTTGTAGGGGAGGAGGAGGCCGAAATAAATGTATTTAAAATTAATATTTTCACATGTATAGTACCGTAAAGTTATAATGGAAGTTTTATGAGAAATTGGTCAGGGAACTTGGGAAAATAGTCAGGGAGAATTGTTTTACAAATACTGTAGGAACCCTGTAATCAATCAAGTAAGCTAGGAATGCCGTTATCGTGTCTACTTGTTTAAGGCTACTACTATTACTACTAGATCCTAGTAGCCTTAAGAAAGTTAGGTAATGTTTTAAATGGATCACTTGATAAAGCCTGGGGTTTTTAAAAGCCAAAGTTTTTTTTAGTGTTTCAACATGCAATGATGAATGTCAAAGGAAAAACCAATCATTAACAACAAATAACTTTTAAAATATAGTTGCTTAAAACCTGACTCACGGTCCAATTATTGCCTAAACTCTTACCACTTTCTGGGGGGGGGGGGGAGAACCCCTCGGCCCCTTTATTATTCCATTCCCCTAGACCCCCAAATGTTCTCAACATAGCTCTTGTCACCTAGAATGCCTAGAGTTAGGAAATTCACTGTCTCACTCCCACCCCAATATAGTTCATGCGACACCCCTGAGCACATCACTAGTAAGAACACTCCGTCTATCCTAACCTTGACTGATTACACTATGTGCTTAAGGACCAGCCTTATAAGATACACCATAGTGTAAAAGGTCAAACAAAGCGTGTTTGGGCGAGTTCAGACAATTATTATGTTGAGCTTTCTAATTGAATCTTTAATAATTAAGAAAGGGATTATGGTGTCACATCTTCTAAGTATAAAGGAGTCTATTTCCATATTTATTTAAGGAAACCCTGTCTTTATTGTGGCCCATAATAGTTGTGGTTTATGTTTTGTACACATAATTACCATTTATCCCATATTTTCCTTAAGAGTCGGCGGGAGATAAATTGTCCGTATTGAAACTACATGTTAATCTGAAGGAAAGAATATTTCAAAAACTATAATACCAATTCATTAGAATTGTTTTTTATTCCTCTTCTTTATTTATAGAAATTAACACTATCTAGAAAAAAAATTAAAATATTTATTGCTAGCCATCAATTAAAATTCAAATAATAAGTTTTACGCAAAATGTTAAAATAAATAAAAACAATCCAAATAAATGATATCAAAAAAATAGTTTTTTTTTAAAAAAAAGAGATTTTAATAATTATATATTGTTTTACTGTTTCCACAAAAATTTCAGGCCCAACATAAGAAATTGCTGTAGCCGGCTATTTGGTTACACATAGTTCAGTGGGTTTCTTCCAAGGCAATACTAACGTAAAGGTTCCCCCACCACATAGTAATTCTCCCTGTCACTCTTTGATCGACTTTCTTATTAAAAACAAACAACAGGTGCAGAAACTTTGACGATGATTGGAAGGGGTAGAAGGGAATGCCGCGGTCAACTAATATTTCTATTTACGATGATAGCCTTTTACTTACAACTCTTTGAGTATAATACCCACCTCGGGGGCCGCACGGTCTAATGTGCTAGTCTCATGTTAGGCTAGACTGCCGAAGATGGGGAGATCGGGGTTCGATCCCGATCGGATGCATTGTGGGTGGTTTTACCTAAATAAGAAAATATTTTTTTATTGAAAAATGCTGTTCTTGTTGATAGAAAGTAAACCATTATTTTAATCTTGTTATAAATACAGTCAACTTTAGATATCTCGCACTTAGGATTATTCGGAAAAAAATTTCCGAAAGTAAACTTTTATTTAGTAACACACCAGTCGCATGCTGGCAGGATAAAAATGTTATATTAGTAGTGTAATGCAAGAGGCTGGTGGAGATCTTGCAACGCAGTGCTACTACCCCTCCCATTTCCCATCCCATCAATGAAAAAAAACATAAATATTACATATAAGTACTAGAACAAATGCATGTCACAAGAAGAAATTGTTTGTTTGGCTTATGGACACCATTAGGAATAAGAATAGAGAGAATTGAGAGGAATGCCCTATTCTGGAACAAAATTAGAAAGATTCTACAAACATTGTCTATTACCGGAACTGGTCTTTCTGAAATTTTCATTATTTATGCCAATAAGGAACCCTGATTATATTGTGTAAGGGCAGAAGAAAGGATTGGAAACTAAAATTATGGCCGCACCATCTAAGTACATTTAGATATATATTTTATCATTGATAATGATCCAACTATCATAGTTTTAGGGAGGTGAGTGTTTGTGTGCTGTCGATCATTTTCTGCTGCTTTCGCCTCAGGCCCCACAATCGCTGACGAGCAGTTCCGTGTTATTAGAAGTTGATTAAAAAGAAGCCTAAAGTTCGGCAATGTGCTATTTTATATATCTATATATAATAACTGGATTTAGAGAAGTGTTAGTTTATCAATTAATCATTCAATCAATTAATATATCTGCAACTATGCTTACATTTATGAAACCTTTAAAAAAATACAGATTTTTATTAATAAATGTTCCTCTTGTTTCTGATAAGTAAATAATTATTTTAATCTTGTTTTTATATAAATATTAATAAAAGTATGATTTTTTTTCAGCAAATTACCGGAGTTATTATAATAAGACCCAAATGGATATTTATATCAGTTTTATAATATAATGTACAGAGTTCCTACGGTCTGAAAATTCAGGAAAAGTCAGGGAAAGTCATGGAAATGACAATTCATGTCACACTTAAGTTTCATCGAAAATTGTAAAACAGCAGAAGGAAGGTGTTGCCAAAAGTGAAAGTAGTGTAGTGGCTCGAAGAAACCCTAACAGTTTTGTTGTAAAATATTATATAACTAAGGCGGAAGTCATTTGGGCTTTGCAAGTTGTTGACAAAAGAATGTCTTTCAATTCGTTCAAAAATTAAAGTACAATTTTTCATTTTATGTTTCCCGAGTGTTCCATTGCCAGTGCCTTTACTCTTGGTGGAGACAAGGTTGCATATTTCATTGTGCATGTCTTGGCTCCATTCTTTCATAATAATTTACTGGACCGCCTAAAATCATGTAACAACTTTGTAATTTGTTTTGATGAGGCATTGAATAAAGTTATTCAAAGAGGGCTAATGGACATTGTATTTAGATTCTGGGACAAGGAAAATCACAAAGTTGTCAGTCATGGCTTGGACAGTGTTTTTTTCGGTAGAAGCACCGCTGAAAAATTACTGAAGCATTTCTTGGATGGTATTTTTCCTCTTCCACTCTCCAAGTTGATACAAGTGTCAATGGATGGCCCAAATGTCAATTTAAAATATATAACACTTCTTCAGGAACACATCAAATCTGACACAGACAATGAAGTATGTAGTTTGCTAAATCTGGGGACATGTGGGCTTCATGTTGTTCATGGTTCCTTGAGAACAGGAGTGGAACCTGTCAATTGGTATATAAATTACTTATTGCGTCACATGTACTACCTGTTCACTGACTACATCTCGTCAAGCATTGGTTACCCAGTTGACAGGGTGTACAACTTTTCCTTTGAAGTTCTGTGGTGTGCAGTGATTAGAGAATGCAACGTGCTTTCAAAGGACATTACAAACTTGGAACCACGTTGTTAAGTTTCTCAAAGTTTCTAAAACAAAACCTGTAGGGATACTGAAAAGAGCAGCCTGTGATCCATTCCTGAAGTGTATACTAGCTTTCTGCAAAAAATTGCACATGGATTTCAGCCTTTCCTTTTTGATAGGGTTTGGTGTATTTTGTTATTTTTCCATCATTCCTTGAACTGATTGGCAAGACGTCTGCTTTCTTATTCTTTCATGAGAGGTGAGGCAAGGTCGGCTGTAGGGGAGGAGGAGGCAGAAATAAATGTAATTAAATTAATATTTCCACATGAATAGTACCATAAAATTATAGTGGAAATTTTGTGAGAAGTTGGTCAGGGAACTTGGGAAAATAGTAAGGGAAAAGTTAGGGAGAATTTTTTTACAAATACTCTAGGAACCCTTATGTATTAAGTGACAGTACTTGGATTTTAGGACACACAATCATGTTAGGCCTTCTCTCTTGAATACAGTACTTTTAAAGGACCGATTACTTTCTGGTTGTTGTTTATAAGTGATGATAAAGGTATTTTGATTGTACACTATCTAAATGAAATTATAGAAACTTGGAGAAAGAGTAGCTTTTGGCTCTGATACCACACAGCCCAAAATTAACTATTCATGCTTATCAGGATAAACTGGATCGGCTTGACCAAAAATATGTCGAAGTTCCTTTAATAAATTGTAATGAACGATTAAAAAAAAAGATGGAAGATGAAGACAGTAATGAACACTGTGAATAAGGTTAGTTTAATTAATTTTTATTTTTTAATTTATCTTATATTGATTTGATTATTTTTTTATTTTTTGTTGTACCTGTGCCGGTTAAAAGGTTAAGAATATTAATAAGTATATTACAAGATACGAGATCAATATTTGTGACTTCCTAATTATTGTATTAATGTTATTTCTTTGTCATCTTGATTTACCTGTTCAGGTTGTACTCATAATATGTCATAATTACGCTAATGTGTCAAGAATGAGGTAGGTTGTAATTTAGAGAAAGTGTACCCACCTTTGTGTGGAAGTTGAGTAAAAAACAATTTAGGATAAACCATCAGTACAGTCAACCGGGATTCAAACCCCATTGCCAGTTTGGCTATTTTGTCACAAATATTAACGATCGCAACAAGTTAATATTATTACTATTAATGGACCTAACTGAGGTATTAAACATGGTCAAATACCTAAAAACGACGTAAAGCTTTGAGACCAGATACGATTCAAGCAATAGTAATTCAACATCTCCCCCTTACAGCCATCGACGTTCTGAACCAGTGAATAAACGCAGTAATGTTACTAGAACACTTCCCTGACCAATGGAAGGAAGCAAATGACTTAGCCATACACAAACCAGGTAAAGACCCTAAACTACCCCAAAACTATAGGCCTATTAGCCTCCTTAATATATTATCTAAAATAACTGAAAAAGTAATCCTAAAAATAATAAATAAACACTTAAATGATTATAATATACTCCAAAACGAGCTAGTTCGGTTTCAGAGCTAAACATTCTACGATCCACCCACTAATATAAATAAATGAATACATAACAGATGCATTTAATAAACGAAGCTATGTCTCGGCGGCGTACTTCCTTGACATCGAGAAAACATTTGATCGAGTATGGCACTATGGTCTTATAATAAAACTAAATGAATGTAACTTCCCGGACTGCTACATTAAACTTATTAACTCATACATAACAAATAGACGATTTAAAGTTATATTAAATGATGCTAGCTCGGTGAGTAAACCAATACTAGCGGGAGTACCTCAAGGTAGTCTGCTTGGGCCTGTACTCTTTAGTATCTATGTAAATGACATTCCTAAACACCAATCCGCGAAAATCGCTCTGTATGCAGATGATACAGTAATATACTCCAGATCCTTAAATGCAAATCTTGCTACTAATAAAGTACAAAACTCCCTTAATAATATGGAAGAGTGGTATACTAAATGGAGGGTAAATAAATAAATAAATAGTAAAAGAAAACCCCCCGTGGGAGTTCCACGACTAACACTCTTCAAAGAACAAATAACCTATAAATGTGAAATACTTAGGTCTTCACATGGATAAAAAACTAACTTGGAATCATCATACCCAAACTAAAAGCACCCTAGTAAGAGGGATATTATATCCCCTTTTAACTCAGGACTCTGCCCTATCAGTAAAAAAATGGTATAACTATCTACAAAGTAATAATACGTCCGTTCATAACATAGCCTCACAAGTTTGGGGATATGCAGCCAAAACTCATAAAAATAAACTACAACTAATCCAAAATAAAGCAGTCAGGCTAGCCTGCAAAGCTCATAGATTTGTAAGGAATGATAAATTGCATATGGACCTTAAACTAGATTCACTGGATGACTTCATCTATAAACAAACTAAAAAGTTTTATGATAAAACTTGAACCATAAATAAGTCCCTCATAAACGCACTGGGACAGTACGATGAAATTAATTACTGGAAAATATAAGCAGCCTAAGATAATCCTTCATGATCTTAGACCACCATAAAATAAATCAATTTTTAAAATTCAGTAAAATATATTGGGCTTCACCCACCCAAACATGCCTACACTCCCTACAACACAACAACATAAAAATGATGCCCGATGGCACCCACTGTCACTGAAAACTGGCCAGGGATGAATCTGAGAGAGGACCTAGGTCTACACGGGTAGCGTGCAGTGATGTGCCATTAAGGGTGTGGCGGTTGTCTTGAACAACGAGCAGTTCGGGTTTGCCCGGTCGGCGGGGCCGGAGTTCCTCCGGGTGTTCTTGCTGGACGTTATGTAAGGAATGGCTTCCAAATTTGGTCAAGCCTGGAGGCGGGTACGGGACTGGTCGGACCGCCAAATACTGCACTGGCATTACATCAACACATGTATACACCCTACAAAATATTTACAGCTCGCTCTTTTTTAAAGTGTAGAGTTGCTAACAAACACTAAAAATACGCAGACGCTCCGTGTCCGTGCTTTTTCTTATTTCAGGTAACTAGAAGCCATAGGAATAAGGACCCAGGAACCGCCAACGAATCCGACTAGATATTCAAATTCAGCTTCACCATAATTATCATATATATAACCACCATCTTCACCAGCATCAATCACCTACAGACTCAGTGCCCCACCCTAGTTGCACATGTGGAGAGAGCAGTAGTAGAGTCGGCTCTCACACACGGCAGAGCGGGATACGGGGGCCTGCCGTAATTTTTTTTTTTTGAGAGCTCCTCTTTCGGCCACTATCGTTCACGTTTTCACGCGCCAATGGGAAGCTCCCGTTTTCTCCCATTGGACAAGGCCAGGCAGCAGTGTAGGGTATTTAACACGGTGGTTCCTCGGTCAGAAGCTGTCTCAACCGACTAGGTTTTCTACTAGTCGGAGGATAATACTGGCGCCGGGGTCGGCCCCAGATGGTGAATGGAAATGTATCCCCTTCAGACCAATTCTCAAGAAAAGAAAATCCTACCAACCCCGCAAAACACCACCTTTGTCACTGCCGGACTCCACCACTGGGATAACCGACTTGGTTTTTTACGAGGATAATCCTGGCGCCGTTGTCGGCCCCAGATGGGGAATGGAAATGTAACCATCCATGCTGAACCAATTCCCAAACAGTCAATCCTACCAATCCAACTCCCGGACTCACGTTACGCCATCACCCACATTCGATCATTCCTACTATACCCACCTACTTTATCCCAAGGAAAAAAAAAAAATCCTTTCAAACACCAAGTCACAACGACATCGTCCACAATCAGCATTATTCAAAGGTTTCACCCATTCATTGATTCACCCTCATACCATGAGGATAAGGGCTAGCGACTGCTACCTGTAACTCACAAAGCCAAATCAGCCCTTTCTAGGATGACCTAGATTGACGATTCTGTTAATTTGGATATTCTTAGTCGGGCAACAGCCTTACGGCGTCAGAAGCTGTCAGTCAGCCTCGGCCAATTGAGAGTGGCAACCCAACCCAGGTGCGCCACCTGTTTGAAAGAGCTATTAAATTGTCTTATGTTACGAAAGAGCAATATTGTTTAACCCCCTCTCTCTCCACCATCATCCTTCCTCCCACCGCGACTCAGGTGTCCGGGACTTCCTCGTGTTCTACCACGACTCACGTTGTCGGAACTTCCTCATGTTACTTTAATTTAAAGTAAAAATGAGTGAGTTCTATTTCCCCTTCCCCCCTTCAGCCCCTTATTTACTAAGAGCTATAAAATGCATACGTCTCCTGTATATTATGCTCAAAAAGTTGACGGTAAAAATACCTATACCCATAATTAAAGTTGTCTAGTATTAACCAAAATGAATTCAAACAAATAAAATATTTGTGTTAGGCTACAAGATTCATAGATGTATTGATGAAATGGTTATATTTCGTTGATAAAAATATTTTAGCCTATAAGAGCATTATCAATTTAACATTATAAACTAGCCTAAGGTTGGAATTAGATTTATTTTAAAATTACACATACAAAACAATGAGCTCATATCGATAATGCTGGCTTTCTGTGCCTCTAACTAAACTATCACAAATAATTTAATTATTGCTTGGTTCGCCATGGAAACAATAATATGACTATAAAGTTGTCAGTCTTGAATTATCATCACTTAGCGCTGCCAAAATTTATTTACCAAGTAAATGCTAGGGTATTTTAAATCTACCCAAATGAACTCGTGGAATGATGAATTTCTATCAATTTATACAAAGGATTATGTCCCCAAAATTTTTTCGAGGTAAGAAAACATAGATTAGTACTCAACACCTATAGAAGAATATTAGTCTTTGACAAAACTTGAGAATTTGATTTAAATACTTATGCATTTAAAAGCTCTTGAAACTTGTTTTTTTAAAACAGAGATTTAAGGGCCTGCTTAGTGTAATGTTTCATTTGTAATTCAAGAAAATCCCAAGGAAATTATTTATAAAAATAACTAGAATTTACTAGCTTCAAGGCACCGCCTAATTAAAGGAAGATATCTTCTCCGCAAGGTTTTCCTTAAGGAAATCATTATCATCACCAACTGTTTCCAGCCCGTGGCTGGGCCACTTTAGTAAAATGCCTCCATCTTCCTCTATTCTTCCATCATCCTTCTCCTCTCATTTGCGCACTTTCTGTTATCTGCTCCTCCCTCTCTTTCTCAGCCTTCTTTGCGGTCTTTTTTATAAGTCATTTTCATAATTTTCTTTGGAATCCTCACCTCCATCCTCATTACATGCCTATACCATCTCATTCTTGCCTCCTCTACTATATAAAATACTTGTATCCCCACTCTTTCCCGATAACTTCATTTCTTATCTTGTTTTTCCTCGTGACAGCTAACATGCTCATCACAAACTTTATTCCCATGGCCTTCCCTTTTCTAGTCTTTCTTACATTTAATATCAATGTTTCTGCTGCACGTGTAACGATGGGTACAAAATACGTCGTGTACAAAACTTACACTTGAAGGGCAATTCTCTTCACCGTAGCAGGTCTCTTATAGAACAACTCTCCCTTGCTGTCCTTTCATTAGATCCTCTCTACTTCCACCTTTCGCCTCAATCACTCTTCCAAGACGTTCTGTACTTTTCTCAGCTCTACTCCATCCAACCTTATAGCTTTACTAGGCCTTACCCTCTTCCTTGGCATTACCGTCACTTAACACTTCGCCATGCTAAATTTCATTCCACACTCTTTCACTTCCTCATTCCATTCTTATAATCCAGGATCTAGGTACACTTCTGTAGGAATTTTGAGTATAGATAATATTTTTGATGGTATGCTTAGGGGGGGGAGGGGGCTCATAAAAATGATTTTTCACTAGGGCGTTTCCCCGCGATCTGGTATATTTTCCGGAAATGACGTCATCAAAGAAGGCATAATTTTGTCAAGATATCAAAATGATTTTTTGATAATAGCGCCGAAACGAGACTAGCTACGCAAAAATGTTAAGTGTATTATTTTGTTCATAAAATTGTTTCTGACAAATTATCTCTTTTGTATTATTTATCTGTGTCGCATAGTTTTCAAGAAAATGGTTCCAAAATGTGTTAATGCCGCAGCACTCGCAGGATAACAAGATTGTTTATTTTATATTGCGACGAAACTATGTGAGTTACACAAATATATTAAGAATATATTTTTGTTTACCAAACTAATGCGAACAAATTAGGTCTCTTAGTATTTTTTTTCTCTACGACGCATAGTTTTCGATAAAATGGCGCCGGAAGGTGATAATGCTGCAGCAGTTGAACAAGGAAGAACAAATTCTGAGCAGTTTAAATACTGAAATAGCCTAGCTATCTGATATTGCTTGGTCTTCTGAAAAATCTAATTAGGTCTGATCCTCAGGGACTTTGGGAACTGCACCTTGATGCATTTAAAAAACTTCAGCCGATTTTCACCTTATTTGACTGTCTAAACTATCTGCGCTGGAGTTCACTGTACCTTGAAGACATGAGGAAACTTAATGATACAGCTCCCCAAGTGTTTGAATTGTTCATGAGAGAGAAACATGTTGTGAAGCGTAATAATCACAACTATACAGCTGTTGCATGTGACATGGCACTTGAACAGACCATCAACAGATTGAAGAAAAGTCCATTAGAAATAACAGGAAGCACTAAACAGAAGCAGTTTGAGGCGATTGGGAGATAATCTATCATAAACGCTTAATGATAAACTTTTTTTTTTAGAGAAGTAACAGATTCCATAACATGTACAAAGGATGTAAGTGTTTACCACGAGTTTTCGAGAAAACAAAATCAGAATGTTGAAAACCTTGTTGTAACAATAAAGAAATATGTCCTGGAAAAGGGGAATCCCTTTGAAAACACTGCCAACCCTCTACATACATGCTGTGCAACCCAAAAACCGCTCTCTATATCAAAACATCATTCTTGCTACAGCCTTGATTGAATGCCTTCCCCAAAGTAAATGGCTGGGTGCGCCACTAATTAAGTAAATTATATGAAAATATATTTTACTTTACCTTTTCCTTCTAAATCATCTTGAAATGGTGAAATTACTCCCCTGACTATTAGGATTCTTTGATGTATAATTATTAATATATAAAAGCACAATGACTAATAAGTCATTAATGTAAAACCAAAAACTAAAAGAACACTATTAAAACTCTGCGCATCAAAGAAAAACCAAAATTACCATCAACTATGATTAAAGTAGCCCCGGCACACGCCCCCCCCCCCTTTCCTCAATCTACCAGTGCTGAAATGCCTAAATTTGAAAGAGTGGTTAAATGTGTTTGCCAAATACATGATAATACATGTGACTAGAATACCTAAACATAACTCAATGTATTTAATTAGTGTATAATTTAAAGCTTGTTACGTATACTAAATATTATTTTACAATTAATTTTATATATATTTTATGTAATTTTACTTAAACTATACTAAATTAGCTTAATAAATAAACCTTGTGATCTTGAATCTTTTTTCAATAGTTGGCACAATGCTTAGCTTGCTTCACATGAACAGCATAACCTGGGGTGTAAAAACCCGAACTCATTGGCCAATGACTTGTGGGCGAGCTGAAAAGAATGTGTTGCAGCCCACTAGACATTGGGCAAGGTCATTAGAGCCTCCCGAGCTTGCCTTGCGGTTTTCAAGTAGCAGGCCCTGGGTTTCCTATTGTGTTAAGTAGAGCCTTTTGGAAGAAGAATTACTTAAAACACAGTATTTTTGGAATATGAATCAATAGTTTTAAAATTAATAATTCATTACATGTATAGTTATTAACAATTTAAACATTAGTATTTACACAGTTAGCACAGACAATTTAAAACAAACTAGTCCATATCATTATGGGTATACGGCGCAGGACTAGCACGCCCGGAGAATACGCGACTGCAAAATCAAAGTATATTATCTGCGCAGGTACCGCGACTCAAATTACGTCATAATCCCAGGTATATATTAATTGTGTCCAGCGCAAGATCAGTGGATAGACCTCCAGGGTATAGTAGTAATAAGTTGCACAGGTGCAGTGTCTCAAAGGACATCACAGTCATAGCTAAATGTTGGCCGTATCGACGGGGAAACTAGGCAGTAGTAATAGTTTTATCTTGTTAAGATTGTCTGTTCCTTTAAACTTTCCGTTTTAAAAGAGATGGCGTTTTTGGCCTTCAAAACAATTTTATTTTTTTATTTTAGCAAATTGTCTTGCCATCTGTTTGGGTTGTATGCATATGTACTAATTACCCCAATGTGCTAGAGATGAGGAAGGTTGAATTTATAAGAAGTTTACCACCATTTGCGTGGAAAGAGAGTGGAAAACAACTTAAGGAAAACCCACATAATTACACCCGACCGGGATTTGAACCTCGATCTCCCCATCATCGGCATTATAGTCAATTGCGAGCGTGACGCCTTAGACCATACGGCCACCGAAGGGTATTAAAACCTAATGCCGCAGTTCAAACATAAGAAGAGATGAAATCTGCCACTAAAGTCAAGCTCACGCACCAAGTTCTTCTTGCTCCTTATTTGAAGGCGTGAACTGGCTACCTTCACACCAGACTATGAGGACCCACTAGCCGGGCCATACACAGAATACCTGGTGCCCGTTGACCAATGGGAGAACTGCCTGAACCTAAACAGTTTGAACATCCGGACAATTGCTTGGCCAGAGTAAGTACTTTATACTCTGTAACAGTTAGGTTGAGAGTGATGGTGAGTATTACGGACATCCGGACACTTGCTTGGCCAGAGTAAGTACTTTATACAGTGTAAAAGTTAGGTTGAGAGTGAGGGTGATATAAACCACAATCGGTGGCCACGCATACTAGAATCCCAGCTGGTTATACTGAGGCGGGTTTCTCTAAAGGGATTACCACCCTTTCTCCACGCAGATACGGTTACAATTACTTTAAATCCTAACTTCCTCCTTCCTAACTTTCGTGTTTAAATATGTTGATACACAATAAAATAATACATACTTTCTCCAACATTAATTTCAAAATTTTCAAAAATTGACCGTCAGTATTTAGAAAAAAACAACCCTAACAAACATATTTATTTATTGTGTAAAACAATCACCAGATACCAATTTTGAATACAAATGTTGGAACACTTTTCGAAAAAAGTTAAAATTTCAAAAATCAGTTATCAATAGCTTATCCTTGAATCGAATTTTCAAAAATCAAGTACACTGTGCTAGTTTTCATTTATAACACTTCCTTAGTATTCAATTTAAATAAAATCGCTAGTCATTTTCGAAAAAATTTAGAGTTATCGAAAATCATTCATTTATAAATCACGTTTGATTTTAAAACTAGAATTAAAATAACATTTTTTTAATTATTATTTAGCACCGTGTCTTACTACCCGTTTGGGTTATACGCTTAAATACTAATTCCACTAATGGATTAGGAATTGGTAAGGTTGAATTTAGAGGAGGTGAACCCGCATTTGCGTGGAGGGAGAGTGGAAAACCATTTGAGGAAAACCCACCCCCCAGATCACCCGACCGAGATTCGAACCTCGATCTCCCCGTCCTCGGTGGTCTGGCTCAACACGAAACTAGCGCGTTAGTGAACTACGCCACCGAGGCGGGTAATTAAAATAACTATTTATGTTTGAGATACGACCATATAACATATGAATATAAAGTTTGAAATAAAATAACTACTCCGTTTCGGTTGTAGTTCCAGGTACAGAAAACAAACAACCATGGCAAGAGGAAGTAGATAAACAATTTGAAAAACTTAAAAAAAAAAACTAGTTTTGCTGGTTATTTCCAGATTTTTCTGCAAAATCCTCGATTAAAACTGAAACATGACACACACACCTCCTGACAGAGAAATCATCTCTCACATCAAAGATGACAATGGCAAGAGCGTGTATCAAGTGGAGATATGTCATAAAGGTAACGTTTCATATATTTCATGGTAGAGGAGTTCGCCCCTCTCCCCATATTGTTTGTAAATACGTCAGAATCTAGCTAGTTTGAGTTGAACGGAACCAGGCCCGAATTTACACTTCCAGGGAATCTTCAAATTCATAACGTTGTCTTACAAGGAATGTAAGGTATTAAGCATCGTTTATTTCAACGTCATCATTAGTACTCTTATTGGTGCTAAGTAAAAGGCATCATTAGTACTTTTATTGGTGCTAAGTAAAAGGTATCATTAGTACTCTTATTGGTGCTAAGTAAAAGGCATCATTAGTACTCTTATTGGTGCTAAGTAAAAGGCATCATTAGTACTCTTATTGGTGCTAAGTAAAAGGCATCATTAGTACTCTTATTGGTGGTAATTAAAAGGCATCATTAGTACTCTTATTGGTGCTAAGTAAAAGGCATCATTAGTACTCTTATTGGTACTAAGTAAAAGGCATCATTAGTACTCTTATTGGTGCTAAGTAAAAGGCATCATTAGTACTTTTATTGGTGTTAAGTAAAAGGCATCATTAGTACTCTTATTGGTGCTAAGTAAAAGGCATCATTAGTACTCTTATTGGTGCTAAGTAAAAGGCATCATTAGTACTTTTATTGGTGCTAAGTAAAAGGCATCATTAGTACTCTTATTGGTGCTAAGTAAAAGGATGTGACTTGTGTGCACAACTATTTCGAACTAAACGTGGCCTCTAACTATCTAGATTAGAATGTTGGACCTATTTTGTAGGTGTGTAGGCCTACGATAGGAAAGGAGTGAATTAAGCCTAATTCTTGCATATGAGTCAACTACCTATATCCTAACCACGTGGAATGACACGTGGTCTAAATGTAAAGCTCATTAAGGGTCAGTTTTATAGTCAGACTGAGCACGCCTATGTTAGGAACTATACTAAATACAGGACGACACATACCCATAATAGAATGAGCCCGTTTCGAATGTGAAACTGACCCATTTCATTCTGGTCTAAGTAGTTGTAGTCTTGTATTTAATATAACACCGCACTTGAGGTATACTAAGTCTGGATATGAAACTGGCCCTAGTTTGGCTTAACAGTTATGGGACGGCCCGTTTTCAAAGCCCAACTGCCTGTACTTAGTTGACTTAATAAAAACGTTTTCTTACTCTCACTCTCCAAATAAATACAAATACATTTTCTCGTAGTTCTACTTCTCTCATAATTAGCCTATTAGCGTAGTATATGGCATTTCCGGACGGGTAACAAGGCAAAAAAAACAACAGAAAAATAGTTTATTACGAACCACGTCATGATCAAAACATAAGATTCACGTGGCTTGAAAGCAAGTATGGTTTTTGAAAACCTCGGTTTCAAGGAAGCAATTTTATTACTAAACAGTTGTAAGTACCTGTATTGCCCGGGTAATGTTAGCGGTCTAGTGAAATTTATTTTAATTTAAAGTCTCTTTGTAGATAATTTTCGAACTAAAACGAATCCCTTCTGTAACCTATTCAACATTACTTATACTGAACAACCAACTCCATGGCGTGAACCCGCAATCGAGCTACGCCGACCGAGCAGCTGCCATCGTTAACGATACTAGTGATAACATTTGCCGATAGAGGGTGTCACGTTGTCAGCACACCCTATCCTCTGGCCATTGATCTCAGTTGTCTATAACAGAGTCGCTATCTATTTATTCAAGTAGTTCCTCATTTGTCCTAACACGATTGAGTTTGACCCCATTCCAGACAAAAAGCTTCACAGACAAATTCTGAAAGAGACAGGGCTTGAACCCGGGACCTCTGGATCTGTAACCAGAAACTTTGACCACCAGACCACAGGGGCGGTCCTAAACAATCAACATAGTTTTAAATATTACTACGAGTTGAAATTAGATGAAAAATTGCGTAATAAACTTTCTTGCCCACCTTTGGGATTAAACTAAAGCCCTAAATAATTCAAAACATTTTGTAGTTTTTGTGCAATTCTACAGTTAAAGGCCTTTTTTCTAGATACATAAAGCACTTTTATTTATAACATAGTCTTTCCTAAATAGCATACATACATTCTCTGACAAAAATAAATTATAAGAACATAGAAACGTCGCTATTGGAAATTTGTTAATTTTGAAAAAAAATTGGAATCGTTTTAAGACTCAAGAAATTCAGAGATAATTTGTCGTTTTATTGAATTGTGGTTTCCCGTTTGATTATTTTTGAAAAGTGAAACTTTTGGGCACATCCAAAGTGTATAAACTTTCATTAAAAAAATGTTAAAATCAGTTGTGTATAACTCAGGAATCATTGTCGAAATGAATCGTATTTCCGTATTAAATATATATGTATTACATAAATGACATAGAAGTTATCAAAATCATTACTAAGCTAAAGCCCTGTCTACAGATTCCGTAAGCTCCGCATCCGTATAGTCCTTTAGTTCTTAAAGGTACTTGGAAATGGAAATCGCGTCTACACACTCTGTATCGGTCCGTATCCTTAATCACGTGACCATGACAACCAATGAGAAAATCAGAGACTACGTCAAACTAAACTCTTCGAAAGAAAATTGTCTCTAGCAAGTTGCAAGCAGACGTATATGAAGCAGAAGTTATTAAGAATAATAATGGAAAGTTTAACCTACAAAGTGACGTCACTCTTCATGAGAACTTGGCATTTCTCTTTTAAAACTGTTTCCGAGATGCCACGCTACCCAGAGATTTTACATTTTCAGGAAAATATTTCTGAAATAGTTTCGTACTTAAAACTATTACTCCCTTTTATATTTGTTTCCATAGCAACAGATATTTTCACTGCCAATGGTGTTTTCACTTCGATGCAGTAAGCATTTATTTACTTTGCTGTAATTGGTCGTCTTTAGCAGTCGGTTTCGATTAGTCCCTAGAAAGTTAAAGTTGAGCCAACTTCTACGGAATGGTAAGGACTAAGGACTTAGGGATCAGTACTCTGTTGACAGTTTAGTCAATCAATGTGGGGTCTATCTCTTACGAACCACTACGCACCTTATGGATGCGGAGTTTTTGTGGCAGTTAATAGTTAAATATTAATAAGTTCTATCCCAGGGATAAACGTCAGGGTTATGGGTTGATCACCTTAATAGAACAACTAGAATCCCACAAGAAGTTTAGTAATGGGAATGCGCCAGTCTTGGGGATGTTTTCAGGTAAAGAGTTCTTCTCTGAGAAGATCAGAAAACAACAGAGGGTACCCCTTCCTGATGGCTGGGTAGTCCCTGCCACCATCCAGAGGGCCAGTTACAGGGACACCAGATTTTTCGGGAAACTTATGGACATTCGACCACACAGGCGTTCCAAGCCTGACGACAATCTCAGACCTGGTGGTGAGTAGAGAACCAGTATTCCAACCCTGACAACAGTCTCATACCTGGTGGTGAGTAGGGAACCAGTATACCAACCCTGACAACAATCTCGGACCTGGTGGTCAGTAGGGAACCAGTATTCCAACCCTGACAACAGTCTCAGACCTGGTGGTGAGTAGGGAACCAGTATTACAACCCTGACAACAGTCTCAGACCTGGTGGTGAGTAGGGAACCAGTATTCCAACCCTGACAACAGTCTCGGACCTGGTGGTCAGTAGGGAACCAGTATTCCAACCCTGACAACAGTCTCAGACCTGGTGGTCAGTAGGGAACCAGTATTCCAACCCTGACAACAGTCTCAGACCTGGTGGTCAGTAGGGAACCAGTATTCCAACCCTGACAACAGTCTCAGACCTGGTGGTCAGTAGGGAACCAGTATACCAACCCTGACAACAATCTCGGACCTGGTGGTCAGTAGGGAACCAGTATTCCAACCCTGACAACAGTCTCAGACCTGGTGGTGAGTAGGGAACCAGTATACCAACCCTGACAACAATCTCGGACCTGGTGGTCAGTAGGGAACCAGTATTCCAACCCTGACAACAGTCTCAGACCTGGTGGTGAGTAGGGAACCAGTATACCAACCCTGACAACAATCTCGGACCTGGTGGTCAGTAGGGAACCAGTATTCCAACCCTGACAACAGTCTCAGACCTGGTGGTGAGTAGGGAACCAGTATTCCAACCCTGACAACAGTCTCAGACCTGATGGTGAGTAGGGAACCAGTATACCAACCCTGACAACATCTCAGACCTGTGGTAGTAGGGAACCAGATATACCAACCCTGACAACATCTCGGACCTGGTGGTGAGTAGGGAACCAGTATTCCAACCCTGACAACAGTCTCAGACCTGGTTGGTGAGTAGGGAACCAGTATTCCAACCCTGACAACAGTATCAGACCTGGTGGTGAGTATAGAACCAGCCTTCCAAGTCCAATGATATTAATTTCATATTTAGTTATAATTATAAGACAAGCGTTTTTAATAATGGCAGCCTTAGACCCACATGTAATTATATTGCTATTCAGATACTTAACAAAGCTAGGAAAAAATTACAGATGGACAAAGATGAAATCGTTGACTACTCAACCTCAGCGAGGTGAAGGTGAAGGTCCAGGCTAACGAAGGTGCAATTTTTGATGACTGAACCTTAACGAGGTGTCGTATGTTTCAGAGAAACTGCGCACCTTAGTGAAGGTCCAGACGGGAGACACAGAATACCAGGGTGAGATCGGTCGCGTGGGGCGACTCATTATCAGCGAGAGGTTGTGCGGTGAGTTCCCCAAGAGACGCCACGGCACCAACCTCTGGGATCTGGCCCGCCACCAAGAGGAGGAACTGCTTCACCACGTACACGACTGACGCCACCACAACTTGATCACGCTATGTCACTTAACGAGTCCACTGTACAAATTGTAATAACAAGATCTACTATGTAATCATAACAATATCGATAAAAATATAAATTGTCTCACTGTAAAATAAAATTTTATTTTGGCGGTGTTGAAGAGGTATTTTTTCCCCACTTAATGTGAACCTCACCGGTGAACACGTGAACAAAGCCGTCAGTTGATGATGGGAAGGTTTTGACTATAATTCTAGTAAGGTATTTGGTGGATTTTTTTCATACATGAAAGTTTGGCTACATTTGCACTAAATACTATCGTCCTCATTCATATCCTAAGTGCATAGGCCTTATAAATAAGTGATAGCCCGAATCTATAGCAAGTAAAGTCACCGGGAAAATAAGATTTGGTGAGAAGTAAAAGTTGGTTACTAAAAATAGTTCTGCTGTTCACTCTAACTTTTGTTACAGCAAATTATTTCAAATAATTATAATGATTAATACAAACTAGATTTAAAAATTACGTAAAATTGGGAAAATATTATAATATTTTAAAAAAATAAGTCTTTAAATTATGACATAGATCTCCTTTTTGTGAGTCCCCTATTTTTAAAATAGGATTTTTGACTTTGCGTTTGTCAGTTATGCATTTATTTTTCTGGTTTGGGACTTTGGGCTACCGGTAATGGAGAAGTCATGGTTTGAATTCCGACCTGTTGTAATGAGAGGTTGTTTCCTAAATGGTCACCGACGCTTACTCCACGTAAATGCGGGTACACTTTCTCTCAAACTTGACCCTAATATTATCTAGTTATAGTGTAAACATGTGGATAACCCTGATGGGTAGTAAGACGTAAAGAGTTCAAACTCAAAAGTACGTTTCTAAAAAGATTCAATTCACTTTGTTCTGTTCCAACCAGAATTGATTCTTCAAAGACAATTTTAAGGAGTAAAAAAACAAGTGGATGAATGCCCGCAAAACATCGATTCACAAAATTACAACAATAAATACGATGTGGTTAAGTTTTTTCCTCAGCATCGCGTCTTACTACCCGTCCGGGTTAATGCGCGTATATACGAATTACACTAACGTGTTGGGGTTCAGGAAGGTCAAATTTTGAGGAAGTATACACGCAATTGTGGATAGGGGGAGTATTATACCACTTTCAAAAAATCACCCGACCGGGATTAGAACCCTACTCCCTCCGTCAGCGTCAGTCCAGTCTATTGCGAAAGTGATGCCGTAGACTAGGAATGTCAAGTTCTCAGCCCTATCCATGATATTGTTTATCCAGCAGACCTTATTTATGATGAACCATAATAAAATGTGACCTTATTCCTCTTTTTATAAACAACAAGGAAAGACAACATTTTGGAATGTAATATTTTGAAAATTTGGCATAATTTGAGAAAATAGAGCAGGTGAGCTTGGTATATCAAATCTGTAATCTTCCCTTCTACATGGATCAATCCCCAGAATTGGTCAAATAGGTGCGATGTTGGCAGTCCTTACGTTTGTCAATACTTGTTTTCTCACGTGAACTGTAACCAAAACATCCTAAAAGTCTCGGTTTATGCACACACATTTGTCAATAATAATGAAAATATACTTTGGCACAAGATTTTAAGTCCGACGTTCACACCATGCCTCAAACGGAATATTTCAAATTTTGGGTTGAAAATATAATATAAGGTTTAGTCTTGTTGTTTTATAGGGGAACTACTCTTTTCTTTTTGCAGTACTAAGCTTGCCTACTTAGGTGGCTGCATGGACTAAGGAATCGCTCTCGTTATATACTAGTTTTCCTATGACAAGAATATCAAGGTTAGAATCCCGGTTGGCTGTACTGAAGGTTTTCCCCCCAAATGGTTTACCACTCTCCTTCCATGCTAATGTGGATACACTTCCTGTAAATTCAACCTTCCTCATCCTTAGCTCACGAACGTAATTAGTGCATATGTGTATAACCTGAACAGGTGGTAAGACGTGGTGCTATGAAATAATTATTAAGATACTAAGCTTGAATTATTTTTATTTAAGATAATGAAAATTCAGATTTTTTTTTTAAAGATGGTCTTCTCAGTATTTCTAATGTTCAATGTGGCCCTTATGATAAAACGAGCTTGACACGATTATCTTTGACCATTTGTCATCAAAACTATAGAATAATTCTCAACTATCTTTAAAATGTTATAAGATTAAATAAGACTTGAAACGAAACTAAAGTTAAAATAACATGACACACTTAAAAATAAATACAAATACAAAGTCAGAGTAAATGGTGTTTGAACAGTAACTTTGCTAAAAATTAAGATTTATGATTAGTAGATATTGATTTTATAAATTATTTAGTCATGTAATTATTACTCAACTTAAAAATTTCATGAGACAAGTAAAAGACAAAGTATTAAAATGTAATTCGAGTAATAGGATGTATACCCGCATTATCATAGAGGGAGAATGGAAAACCATTTTGGAAAAAAAAAACCCTCAGTAGATGGGACCGAAATTCGAACCTCGATCTCCCCGTGATCTACAATCTAACGTACTGCAAGAGTAGCGCCTTATACCATGCGGCCACTGAAGTGGGTTACATTAAGAATAATTTGATGATCACACTCAGAATAAGTTTTATTTTAAATAACATAAGACAAAATTGTACTAAATTCAAATGCAATTTTTTTATGTTAACATTAAAAAAAGTATTTAAAATTCCAAAAAAAGTTATAAAGTAATATTTAGGATTAGGCCCTATAATAATTTAATTCAAAAGCCTTATCTGAGATGAATTTTTCCCCTTGTTTCTTTGTGGTTAAGGTATATTTTTAAGAACCCCCTCTATAGTTGACTTTGACATGTGTCGGTGTAGTAAATACAATCAGCAGATAAAAGTTTGGTTTTGAATTGACGAGTGTTCTGTGTTACTGCATGATGTTTGACTAATATTATATAATCTTATATAACTCTCCTTAAAAACCCTTTTGGAATGTTTCCTAAAATGTTAAAATGTTATGTTGTGACCCTGATCAAATTACTTTATTTATTTATATTTCTAAGAATTTACGGTAAATTTATATCAGAAATGTGACATTTTCACTTGAATATCAAGGAAAATGAGCTAGTTATTTTCATACAATTTTTTTTAAAACTATAAAAATTAGAATATATAGTTTTTAATCCAATAAAGATGTGATGATACATTTCGCATTTATTCTCTCTTGAACCATATTTTAAAATAATTAACATCTTCTTAAATAATGTGGGAAATATGAACGTCTGCAATGCATCTCAGCGCTCTGGAAGGCGGCCCCTTAAACCATTGCCGAAACGTAAGCTATCTGAGGTAAGCCGGAATATACAACTTGGAGGGATGTAGCTTTTGTCTGGTAAGCCCCCTTTATTAAGAATCCTTAAAAAAAAATCACAATCCTTGACCTTATAACGAATCTTGAATTAAAGTGGTCTTATAAAAATGTGTTTATGTGCTGTATCATATAATATTTTGAGAGGGACTTAGTGCACCTATTTACATTGTATGCAAAGAGGATAATAATAGTAATTAAGTGCCAAAGAAAAATATATCTGTTAAGCTGACGTTGTTACAAAAATAAATGGTATGGAGCATCGCGCAACTTTAGCTCGCTTTTATATTAAAATATATATTTACTAAAAACTCAAAAGATTTGTGAGTTCTATAGATTGTTGTGGAAACGCTACACCAAAAACTATAAATGAAATAATCTACACTGTTACTTACTCTATGGCATTAGAAACTAGGAACACTGTTACAGAAAAATTGAGAAAAGAGAAACATTTTTTTCCACCAAAGAGCATGAGAATCAAATTCATTTTCAAAGACTTGAATTAAAAAGTATATATATATATATTTGATTATAGCTAAGAAACTATTAGTTTTATAAAAATATATTTCAAATAAAAGATTTGTATCTTTAATAGTACTACAACTTTACAATGATAAGATATCTCGTATTTAAAATATTTGCGGAGAAATGATGAAAATTGGAAAATTTCCCTTATGTAAAATACCCTCAAATTAATTTTTATGAGAAAATGAGAATTTTCACCTTGTTTGTAATAAAAAAATATTGTCTAAATATAACATTTAATCTAAATTGTTGAAGCAAATTTCTAGAAAATCTTTTTGTCCTCTTTTTGCCATTAAGTAAACTACCCTTCTTTTAGGGCTTAATGTCTAATTACAAAAATCCTTCAGGAGGACCTGATAAACACCCCAGTTAGAAAATTATAGCCCAATCTGTAAAATACTTTCAGCTATAGCCCGAGGTACAGACATACAGCATCACGAAAACTACTTTTTTGTTTCAGGGTTTCATGAAATATCAACATCTATAAAAATCCCGAGTTCTAATTTTTTGACGATCACAATACTTTCTCTCAGAGGTGTCGAGAGAAGGTAAAAATGTGTAAAGCTTAATTTCATGTTCAAGATCAAATATACTTTTAAATCGTCAGACGCTATCCAAGAGTTATAATTTTTTAAACTATTAATCTAAGTGTACTTTAACATTAATTTTTCAAGTGTTTATAAAAGAAAAACATTGTTCAACAATTTTAACCGAATGTCACCTGAAAAGACAATATTAGCAAATATGAACAATGGACAATTTGTTTCCAAGAATACAGCATAGTTGTAATAAAATTATCTGTGATATGGTTTGAATAATTATTTAATACGCATTTATGTAGGCCTAGTAACTATAAATTTTAATATTCAACTAACAAAAATTTCAACGGAACAGTTGTGTAAAGTTATTACATTTTAAATAAAAACAAAAAATGTCCACTGAAATTATAGCGTTCACAAAGTGAAAGTTACAATTTGGCCATATTTGATAAGAATTTACTAATGCAAAGTAATCCAGGTGAAGACTGAATAGTGCCATTCTGTAATTATATCCAAGATGAAGTTTGAAAAGTGACAATAGTTAATAATATTCTAGGGGAAGTCAAACACTGACCTTGGGTATGAATGATGTTTGAGGTGAACCAAAACAGTGAACTTGGGTAATTTACCCAAGATGAATTCCAAACAATAGCATTGGATAATTATATTCTAGGTGAAGTACAAACAGTAACATTGGGTAGTGATATTCTAGGTGAAGTCTGAATAGCGACATTGAGTGGTGATACTCTAGCTAAAGTATGAAGAGTTAGCTTATCTAGTGTTACTCTACGTGAAGTCCCAATAGCTAACTTAGTTAATTATATTCCGGGTGGAGTTCAAACATTGACATTGGGTAGTGCTATTTTAGCTTGGTTCTAAATAGTGACCTTGCGTAGCGATATTTCAGATGAAAACCAATTAGGGATATTGAGTAGTTATATTCTAGGTTAATTCCAAACACTGACGTTTGGCAATTATATTGTAGGTGAACTCCAAGTAGTGATCTTGAGCAATGATTAATCCGGTCGAAATCACCTACAGGAAAGATTGCGTCTGGCCCTACGTCAACACTTTACCTTTGAGGTAAGTATAGGTGTACACGCTAAATTGTGATTATTAATTAATATAATGGCTCCTTATTGTCATTATCATTATGTGTGGCCACCTACGCATGGACCCAAATGTGTAGAAAACTCAAATTTCGCACCTGAATTTGCAGTACGCTATGACTCAATTTTGACAATGCCCAAATTCAAACAAACCTTTGAGAGAATGTTTACGAGTACTTTAAGTCCCATCATTCTCAATCACAGTTTGTTATCCCTAGCTTGTGGCTTCGGGGGTAACTGGTTGATGTCTCGACTAAGTGTCGTCTCTGGGCAACGCTGTGTTCAAACACCTGTGGGTAGTGGTAGGAAAAGGGTCGGCGAGGGTCCCGGCAAACGTTAGTAGTGATGGGACAGAAGGATGTCCCGGAAACGTGAGTCGTGGTGGAACATGAGGAAATCCCAGCAACGTGAGTCGCGGTGGAACATGAGGAAGTCCCGGCAACGTTAGTCGCGGAGGATTATGAGGAAGTCCCAGCAACGTGAGTTGTGGTGGAACATGTAGAAGTCACGACAACGTGAGTCGTGGTGGAACATGAGGAAGACCTGGCAACGTGAGTCGCGGTGAGAAGGTAGGGTGATGGTGGGAAGAGAAAGAGGGTTAAGACAATATTGCTCCTTCGTAATATAAGACAATTTAATAGCTCTTTCAAAAATGTGGCACACCCGGGTTAGATAGCCACTCTCTAACTGACCTCTCACCTTTCGGCTGTTGCCAGACTCTGAATCTCTACATTGACAGAAACGTCAACCTAGTTCATAAAGAGAAAGGGCTGATTTGCTGTTTGAGTACTGAGTCACTGTCGTGACTCTTAACCTCGTGAATGAAATTGTAAACCTTATGAAATGAAACCAGTGAAATGAAGCTGTAAGAGAATAACAGGTGTATAATTAATTATTGCGTTTTGAGGTGTAGTTTGGTGATTGTGAATGATCGCGAGTGGTTTCGGGTGTGGGTAGGATTTTCTTTTCCTGGGATAAGGAGGGTTTGAGTTAGGTATGATTTCATGGTGAATGATAGTGAACAAGATGCCTGGGTTTTAAGGTTAGAGTGGGATTCGGGATGTGAATATGATTTGGGAGGATTTGTGATGGGTTTAGTGGGCCAACCCTTTCCCCCCATATCCACAGCTGCAGAAAGCTCGTGACTTGGCGTGAAAAACAGGCCTGATTACCTAGGGGTTCCGGTGAGGACAAAGGTTTCTTTGAGATGAGTGATTGATTGGATGATGGTTTGGGTGAAGGGTCGGAGTTAGGATGAGGTAAGGCAAGGAAGAGGTCCTCAGACTGCTCCGCTGTCTTCCTGGCTTAGTTGCTCATTTGATTATGTCTGATTATATCGTGTGTTTTTTTCTAACTAGGAACCCAGGTCTAGTGTTTTTTTAAATATATTTTTTACTCTAGGACTATCAACTAGGATTTTTTTAGTTTATTCTTTTTTAAATTTTACTAATAGGTTTTATTTATGTTAATCACCCTGGTCGCAACTAGGCCAGTCTAGGTCGTTTGTAGTGCCTGTGTTCTGTAGGGCCGTAGCGTCCTAGGTCCCTGACTATTACATTGGTGTGTGTATCTGTCTGCTCGTACAGTCTTTTGTTGCGGTCTTTGTAGATTTCCTGGAGTTGTCTACAGTTAGTCATTTTGTGTAAGTCTGAGCTTCCAGTGCGCTAGGGTGCCCCAGTGATTGTTCTGAGTATCTTGTTTTGTGTTGTTTGGAGTTTTTTGTGTGATTTTTAAGCCCGTAGCTCCATGCTGGACAGTTTTATGATATTATTGGCTAGAATGACCTCTGATCATCAAATCACATCACATTAGCATGCTCTGATGCACCCTGAAGGGGAGCACGAGAACAAATTCCGACACGTACCAACCAATTGGTTACACCATGTGGTTTAGGATCCTAAAACAGACCGACTGTCGCATTTCACGAAGATTCTGAAACAAAGAAGAACATATTATTAATATTGGTGAGGGAAAACAAAGAGTATATTGAAAAACCGAATAAGGGTTTTTAGAGTTACGTGCGGAGACACTATTCTATGAAGGGCTGGATGAGAGCTTCCCAAACCACTGTTTGACACTTCTCGCCTATCCGAGCAGGGCTTTGGGACGTCGATGGCACCCACCAGGGTCGATGACGTAATTCTCAAGCCCCTGGATAAGAGGATTGGTGGCACCAGGAAGTCTGTCGTAGAGGGACTGCGCCAGCTTCCGGAAGTAATCCTTGATGGTAGGCATATCCAGGTCACGATGTAGAGTCTCATTCCGAACGTACCAAGGTGCGTCCACAATGATCCTCAGACAACCGCTCTGAAACGCCTGCATCCTCCTCATATACGTGTCCACCAGTTGGCCCAGAGCAGGACACGCATAGTTGAGGATCGGCCTGAGCAACTGCTTGTAGAGTAAGACCGTTCCTAGTAGACAGGGCGCTACGCCTGTTAAGCAGTGGGCCTAGGATTCCCGGCCTTTGTCTCGCCTTGTTTAGTCTCTCAGTGCAGTGTAGTCGCCAGGTCAGTCTAGTGTCAAGCGTAAGGTACTGAGAACTGTTCACCCATCTAATCTGCTCCCCGAACAGCCGGAGTGGGGCCGGCCTGTAGAACTTTCTTTTCCATGTGAAGAGCACATCTGCGCTCTTCTCCACGTTAATACTTGTCCTCCAGGTGGTCAGCCACCCCTCCAACTGCGTCAGGTGCGTCTGGAGTCGCCTCTACACCGGCTACCCTCATCACGACTCCGCTACTAGAGCCGTGTCGTCCGCATACAGTGCCAACTTGGTGTCTGAGGATTTAGGAATGCCGTTCACATAGAGACTGAAGAGCACCTGGCCCACAAGGGAACTCTGCGGCACTCCAGCCCGGATACTTCTGATTTGGGATGTGGCGTTCCCAAAGGTGGTGAAGAAGGTGCGGTGGGAAAGATAAGATTGAACAACCTTAAATAGGTAGAAGGGCAGGTTCAGGGAGAGGAGTTTGAAAAGGAGACCTTCATGCCAAACACAGTCGAAGGCCTTTGCCACGTCGAGAAAGACAGCACCAGTCAGCCTGTTGATGTTTAAGTTCCTCGTGACCTGCTCCACGAGCCGGACGAGTTGTTGAGACGTAGCGTGTCCCGCTCGAAAGCCAAACTGCTCGTCCACCAAGATGCCCGCCTCATGAACATGTCGGGTCAGTCTCGTCAGTATAAGTCTCTCGAACAACTTGCCCAAACAGTCGAGCAAGCTGATCGGTCGGTAAGACGAAGCTAGGGCCGGGTCCTTACCCGGTTTATAAAAGCAAAGGATGTTGGCGTGCTTCCAGAGCTCGGGGAAGTGACTAAGGAGTTAGATGGCGTTGAATAACTCCACGAGGAAGTTAATCGCCTCCAAGGGCAGCTTTCTGAGGACCGCGTTATTGATACCGTCAAGCCTGGGGGCCTTGTTTAGTCTTAGAGCGGCTAACGCCCACGATATTTCTGTCACCTCCGTGGGTTCAGGTTCATCCAAGGGTCTGTACGAGACCACACCGATGACCTGAGCCACGTGCGCAATGTGCACCTGGTCTGACGGCTCGTCAGTTGGTACAAATTGTGCCTCTATGTGCTCAGCGAGAGCATTGGCCTTCTCCTGGTCAGAGTTGGCCACTACGTTATGACCCACAATAGGTGGCCTTGGTGCGGGGACCCCCATCGAGTTTCTCGTCATGTGCCACAGGGACCTGTCCTCTACGCACAGGCTCTCAATCTTGTCCTCCCAGACACTGTTCCGGTATTCTTGGACCATATAGCGAACCGCATGGACTTTGTGGCTCCAGTTGACCTGTCTACTGGGTCCTTCAAGATTTGCCAAGCCTTTCTCAGTAGATTTTTTTCCCAGACATGCCTGAGGATAGAATCGGGCAAAGAAGCCTGTGGCGCCCTCCTAGGACGGTGCCTCGGCGTCGAAGCTTCGAGCGACCCTTTTATGGAGGAAGTTATGAACTCCTCACCGCAATCGATTTCTGCTGCTGTTCGATAGCTAGGGGTGGGTCCCAACCCCTCTCTCAACACATTCGGGAACTTGTCTCAGTCAGTGCGCTTAAGGTTGGGTTTTTTGAGTGGTCTATGAAGGACACTGCGCGTCCAAGGTTCACAAGAACGGGGTTGTGATCCGAGTCTGGCTCAGCTAGAGACTTCAGCACCAACCGCTTTCTGATCCCTCTGGAGACAACGAAGTCGAGGACGTCCGGGAAACCAAGGGGATTGTGAGGTAAGTGGGTGGGAGCGGGAGGTCGGAAGCCACCAAGCCGCTTAGATCTATGACGTCATGGAGCTATCCGCCACGAGTGCACATAATCCTAGAGCCCCATGAAGGGTGCTTAATGTTGAAGTCACCACCGATTAAAACTGGCGTGGTACCTCGAAGCTGCACCTTTATGTCTGCCCTCGTAGCCTGGTTGAACCGGTGGTATGGAGGGAAGTAGATGGAAATGAGTCGCACTTTGCCGGTAGAGGTCACCAGTTGGATACCCGTTGCGTCCATGTGTTGGAGGGGAGGAAGAGAGATGACGTGATGGTCAAGGCCTCTTCGGACCAGGACCGCCGTCCCACCCCTTCCCACATCACCGCTCGGTTACTCCGAGGGCAAATTAACTCTGCTAACAAGAACCTAACCCGCCTCGGTGGCGTAGTTGGCTAACGCGCAAGTCGTGTTGAGCTCAACCGCCGAGGACGGGGAGATCGAGGTTCGAATCTCGGTCGAGTGAACTGGGGGTGGTTTTTCCTAAATGGTTTTCCACTCTCCATCCACGCAAATGCGGGTTCACTTCCTCTGAATTCAACCCTCCAAATTCCTAATCCATTAGAGTAATTAGTACTTAAGCGTATAACCCGAACGGGTAGTAAGACGCGGTGCTAAATAAAAAAAAAAAAAAAAAAACAAGAACCTAATTGCGGAGCGCAAGTGGGTTTCTCCCAACAGCATTACGTCAACACGATGCTTTGCCAGGAAACTTTCAAGCTCAGTCTTCTTCCTTGCGACTCCATTAGCGTTCCAGAGTGCTACCGTGAGCTCCTTCAGCACTGGTGGTCCTCTATTCGGGTGTACTGCCATGAGAGACCAGGTAGAATATGATGTGCTCCATGACCAGGTGGCCACGGCTACTCCTAGGAGATTCCTGGACCTTTCTCAAGAGACTCGATGAAAAGTCCCATGGATACAGTCCTGGAATGCCCTTGATTAGCCCAATGAAATTTTTGAGCTTTGTACTTTCTCTCACTCTGGGGTATGTGTGGGGAGCGGGTTGGGTGTGGGGGTGGCAGGAGCGAAAGGGGTAGGATTGGGGAGTGATAGTAAAGGGTTGTAAGGGTGCAAATTGAGGGGGATAGAGGTGCAGGGTGCAGGGTAGGGGGAAATGAGGGTTTGGATTGGTAGAAGAGCGGTCTTGGACGGGTCCCTGGCCAAGAGGGAAGATCCAGATGCCACTGGTTCTGGTAAGGTGGCTTTGGCAGGTGCCTCGGCCTGAGGTGGAGTATAATTTGGAAAAAAAACTCCCTTCAATTTTCTAAATAAACTAAAACAAACATTTTTTATGCTCTTTTTATCTTACTCAAATGGGGTAGGAATTAGGGAGGTTGAGCTTAGAGAAGGTGTACCCAGCCAATATTTTAACTCCGAATTCTACTGTCTTCCAGTAATCCAGACAAGACAAGACTAACGCCTTTGTCTACATGATTCTCACAGGTGCAGCTATACTTAAATTTTCTTATCAAGAACCATCTGAAAGGGCCCCCCCCTCCCCCACCCCCCCACACACAAAATCCTATGATATATTCTGGAAGGATAAAAGTTATTCCAAATGGCTCTTCATAAGAAAATCTCGGTATAGCATTTATCTGTCTACAAGCTGAGCCCAATATGCACATCCGTCCCGGCATCCTACTTTTTTCAGGATGGGCCCAGATTTCACCACGAAGAAAGGCCCGGAAGGTTTGCAAGGCCCCGTACACTGCGCGTCGTATGAGTGGAGCAGACAAGCCCCTACGGGACCCTTGATGGAGCCAGTCATGTACCGAGCCAAGGTGGGACCCCAACCGGATCCAGCCACCGAAACTTGTTCCTGTCAGGTGATACTGGCAGCCACAGTCTTTTGTTTCACTTCTAAGTTTATTTTAGAAGAATACATTAGAATTTCAGCTATTATTATTATTATTATTATTATTATTATTATTATTATTATTATTATTATTATTATATTATGACACACGTGATTAGATTTTCAGGCACGATGTATTCAGAGTTCTATTTTCCTGATTCTATAATTTCAATAAGACTATAGAATAGAATAACTATTTTAATATTTTTCAAACTAGCTATTGGTCCTTTATTATAATCACAAAGTAAATAGGCCTAACTTTGTGGGTTTTGAAGTACGTACGCTACTTATTGCAAATATTATGTGTTTTTTAAAATTGAAATGGCAGTCATTTTTCCTAAACATACATTTCCTAATACGTTTCAACCATTGCGTTCTATATTTTGATTTTTTTTTTTACAAAAATAATCTCGCTTCTGTGGTTATGTAAGGTAGAGGTAGGTGACATATTTTTCAATGTAGCCATAGGTGTGGCAAAAGAGAAATGAAATTCTCCACAGTTGATAATTTAGCTTGATAAAAACAGCAAACTGTTTGAACAAGTTTATTCAAAACATGTACTGTACACTTTGACTACTCAGATACAACTACTACAGAAGAAAATGACGAGAATTGTTCAAATTGAAAATGTAAGACAATTTATTTAGAAATTTGACAATCCTTTTGTCTGACAAGTTGCTGAAAGCCTGAAATATTAACTGAATATCTAAACTCAATGAACTTGCAGAATGCTTCCAATTATAGCCCACATTCACCGCCAGGAAAAAGTTTATTTCACTGTAAGAGCTAGCAAACTCATATTCGCCACACTTCGCCACTCGTGGCGATTGGCGACAGGCTTGTCCACCCTGGGCCTAAGGCGTCACTCTAAAAGTAGAAGGGACTGTCGATGACCGAGAAATTGGAGGTTTGAATCCCTGTCGGGTGTATTGAGGGTGGTTTTTACTAAATTATTTTTCACTCCTTCTCCACACAAATGTGAATACACTTATTTTAAATTCAACCTTCTTTATATCTGATACATTAGCGTGATTAATACATACATATGCGTGCAACCCGAATGGCTGGTGATAACGTGGTGACACAACTAAACCAACACAATGCTATATAAATATAATATATAATTATTATAAATAGTGATAATGAGATACTCTATTAGTCAATTTTCTACGAGAAAAACATATGGGCACGAAAGAGAACATATTATAATATAATTTAAATGGAAGAAGAACTAACGGATATGTTTAGCTTACTTATAATTATACTAGTTTACCCTAATCTCAAGTTTGTTAGTGCTAGTATAGTTTTAGATGTGACATTTTATGTGAAGAAAAGTGTATGGTCATTTGAACAAGAATTTACATTAAGATGGGGTGGTAGTGAGCGTGAGTTTAGGGCAGTATTTTCGAAGTTTTATATCATAAACATTTATTTGGCCAAAATAAATCAAATATTTCTTCTATAGAATCATAGAGTTTAGTTTTCCCACATGCTCATCTCAACAGTTCTTTAATATCTGTCAAGGGTGTCCTGGAATTTAGTGACAACTTTTTCTCTTCATTTAAAAAGTTTGTCACCAAATTCCGCTATGCTCATGAGAGATATTCAAGAACTCTTGAGATTAGCATGTGCAGAAAGCTAAACTCTATGTTTCTATAGAAGAAATATTTGATTTATTTTGGCCAAAAAATGTTTATGCTATAAAAACTGCAAAATTAATGCACTAAACTGGAGCTCACTACCACCCCAGGTGGAGCATTATTATAAAATTAAAGTAGACTAGTAAAACTATACAAACATTACACTATCACTCAACCATCACTCATTCCCATCCTTTTCTATAGCTTTATTTTCTTCAAAAGAAAGTATTTTAGAGACTCAAGTGAGTGATGAATTAACTAATGCAACTTAGTAGTTGACTGTCAACTGATGATGACTGCCTATTGATTCCCGTATATACTATTTCTTAAAACTAGCTGCCAATTTCTCACGTACTCACACGAACTCAAGCCTTAAAGGGGCTGTATGGGAAGTGCTAAGACAACTTGCAGACGTTTAGAAATCCCCCTTTATTTAAAAAAATTGGTTGATATTTGAAACATTTGTTTATATCAAAATGTAGGTGAAGGTTGTTCCTTTTCTATGTTCCTGACCAGTTTAAAGTTTAAAAAAAGTCATGTTTCGATAGGATCACAGCAGAAAATTTTAAGAAAATTTGGAATTGTTTTAGTATTTTTTTTTGTATCAGCGATGTCATTTTCCTGATATGAAATAATCATTACCCTCAACCCTCAAAAGAAAGAGAAGAAAATAAGTTCTAAAAACAAAGCAAAGATAAGAAAAGTAATATTTTTTCGTCCGCAAAACCCGAAGATGATTTTTTCCTGTCCATATGGCAGCCCTTAAGTTGGGAGTGCAGGTAACGATTGTTGAGGGCAGTATTTATACAGTTTTTATGTTAAAACGTTTTGTTTGGCCAAAATTAATTAAATAATGCTCCACTAATAACATAGAGTTTAATTTTCTTCACACGGTGATCTCAACAGTTCTTGAATATCTGTCGAGGGTGACCTGGAACTTAATGACAACTTTTTCTCTTAATTTAAAAAGTTTCTCATCTAATGACGCTATGCTCATGACGGATATTAAAGAACTGTTAATATCACCATGTGAAGAAAATTCAACTCTATGTTTCGACTGGAGCAATATTTGATTTATTTTGGTGAATACAAAGTTTTACTATAAAAAAACTGCAAAAACCCTGACCTTTTAACGTGCTCCCTTCACTCCCCTGCTAAGAGGGCCGCCTCAGAACTAACATTACCATAATAAATAACGCAGTTTGCCAGTAGGCGGTGTCCCTAAATACTTAGGAATGGATGGCCCTAAGGTTGTTACAAACCTAGGTCTAATAGATTACAGAGCACACCATTTTGAAAAACAATCAACTATCCTGATTGATAAATACAGATGTATAGTTTTAACGTTGCTTGTTAGCATATAAATCAAACAAGTTTGCCTACTGTACTATCATTAACGTGTTAAGGTTAGGTTGCGTTACTATGATCGAAAGTATACACATCCGTTGGTTTTGTTTAAATCCTTTCATTATTCTACCCACGCACATGCTCACCCGTAACTTCGCACACACTCAACGTGAGCTTCTACCAACAGAAACACGTCACTGGCGTACCTTTGGCAAATTTACTGGATTATAATTATGTGTCACAGTGCTATATTTGTAGTAATTAAAGTTGATACTTACACCATATCCTATGAAACAATAATATTATCATATTCCAGCAACGGCCGAACATTTCCGACTTGAAGCCAGAGCCACATAAACCTCCCTTCAAACAATTGAAAGACGAAGAATTTAAGAAGTTGCTCAGGTCGACGTACCAGATTGATTACTGTAAAAAAGGTAAAGAAGGGCTACACGCTGACTAGTTTTTCTATGCCCATAAGGCATAGTTTGGAGTGTTGTTTATATGTCCATAAGACATATTTTAGTATGCCAGAGTTTCTGACTAGTTTTTCTATGCCCATAAGGCATAGTTTTGAATGTTAGAGTTTTTTCTCTGTTTTTCTATGTCCTTAAGATATAGTCGTATATACCTAGGTGATACCCAGACGCCCTATATTGTATGGCCATTCTTCGGCTAACATAATGCTTAGGACCATAAAATGGCGGAAATCAGGTTATCTATCACTTTGTTCCATGACCTAGATGGCTCTTTGACTGAAACCAGTCTCTAATATTTCTAATGATGCAACTTTCTACGGTGATCAACCTGTGGGTGTGCTACTAGTCAAGAGTAGTGGCCCGTGGGGTTTAGTTTATTTGGTTCGGCCCCCTTCAGGCGCCATTTATTTTGTTTAATGTTTAACTGTTTGCACTGGATATATTGTGTCCAAGCATGGGCAGAATGTTAAATTTACTATTGAATGACCAGGCAGTACTAATGAGGAATAGACCAGCCATAGTATCTTAATAGTCTAGATTCCTGGTAGCTCGCCATTAACTATTTGTAAACTTATAGTTCCTCTTTAAGGAGCGTATTCTTTGTATCTCGTAATTCACTATGGGGTTAACTCATGCTAGCTAGCTCATTTAACTATCAAATTTGTAAATCTTTAAACTAGGATTTTCTAGTGTTATAAATTGTCTACTATAATTTTATATACTTTGTAGGCTAAAGTTCCACAACCATCAGGCTGGAGTGGAGTTATGTATCGAATCATTTCCTTAGATTAATAATAGCTTCCCATTTAAATTGCCGTTCTGTTGAGGCAGACGCACCATCGTAGCAGAATGTGTGTTAATCCTACTTTAACGAGTTGCACCCATTCGTAATATAGACTCTACCATACTTGTGTTGATTGCAAGTATAAACTAGGCGTTTCATTTCAAATATTCTCTATTGGGATAACTATGTCAAAAGCAACTGATTTAATTTCTCTTAGTAAACAAAGAACTGTTTTTTGTAAAATCTAGTAATATCATATGTAACTATATCAACTTGTCAAACTTAAATAATATGATTTGTTAACTTGTATATCTCTCTCTCTTATGCTTGTTCCTTCCCTTTCTTGTTGTTCATATTTTGTTAATGTATTCGTCTCTTCTTCTATCAAATAGGCTGGACACTTCTAGCTCAGGAATACGACAGTAAAATAAAGATATGAGGATTTTTAAAAATGTTTTCTTCTGTGGGTACCAAAGTTTGGTTAAAAAATAGCCGATTATCCAAGGTCATAGATACACGATTACGCTCAAACCATGATTTGCGTCCGATTTCTGTTTTCTTCAACCTCCACTAAACAATAGATGTTTTCTTTTAAAATAATTACCTTTTTTTCAATGCATTTGGTGAATTTGTATTAAAAGATGTTTGCTCTTTTTAAAAGTAAGTTATAATGATTTAGAAAACTTCATCACGATATGACGTTTGGATCGAGTTGTATTATTTCCCTAGCTACTTGTTATCCATGGCGTGAATCTAACTCTTGCCGATGTTGCTTGATGGATTTCAAGTAAGCATACTGAGCGGGTTGCGTTCTAACTCTTCTAAGCGCCATACAGTCCTGAAATGTCCCTCCTCCAGGTCATGGCAACTGTGAAACAGTCTTTAACGTTCTCAGCCCCATGTGCCTCTACAGCCCACTATGTTCAATTGTCATCCACCCAGTGGCGTAACAAGGGTTAATGAGGGGTTAATAACACCCCAGGTAAAAAAAAAAGACACCCCTTGAAAAATTGAGTAAATTCTTATCTTGCTACTCAAACTGTGTACCTGTTATAAAACCGGTTATAAAATAATAGAAACAAAACACAGTTTTATTGCTAAGAAATTAAACTTATAATGCTGCTAGTATTGCTAGTAAATTTGGTGTCCTGGGGCCTCACCGTAGTTACGCCACTGCCTCCCCCCTATTGTTCCAGATGAAATCCTACCGGACGACTATTTCTCCAAGCTCCACTGTTCTCCAGGCGTGAGGTCAGTGCAGTTCCCTGGAAGGGTGTGTGTCCCCCCGCCCAAGGACCTCCACGCGACCAGCCTTGGCTTCAGGACACGCAGGACCTGCTGCTGGGAGGAACGACCTAGGACCATGGGTAGGAGATCAACACAACCCTCTTAACATAGATTGAGGGTCACTCTAAGAGAGTGGACACGAGGAGTAAGTGTCAGGCTCATCTAGTCTGGTTTACCAACAACGGGAAGGTCGGAGTAAGAATCCCGGTCGGGTTCAGTGACGAGGTAATTCCTAAACGGATCCCAATTTTAACCCCACTCAAGTGCAAATACTCTTCTTATAATACATAAATCGGTGGACCCGTGAACTAAACGTAAGGATTATCTAATTTGACAGAGACGGGGAGGTAAGGGTTCGAATACAGGTTGGGTGTCTAATTGTGGATTTCATAAATGGCTTACAAGTCTCCCTCCACCTAAATATTTGTTTATTTCCCCAAAATTCTATCCTCCTCATCCACACCCCATTAGTGATGTGGATAAACCAGGTGGACGTGAGAAGTGAGACAAGTGCCCTTTCAATATTATAGGTGTGTGCCTGTGAGGTATATCTCACACGAGCGGAAGGAGACATGTATGGATTGAAGAAACGTTCAACTGCGTTGCAGTAAATTAAATAAACGATACGAGATTATCGTACAGACTTTCTCTGATAAAGTGTATTATAGCTTGAAAAACAATTTTAGAAAATAGGTTTTCTATAAAAGACCCTTGATGAGTTTTCTCAGAAAAATAAACATATCATCTAGTTAATCACAATAATCATTTCTCACATAAAATTTTTCAAAAAATTATTTCAAACTTTATTTTTTAATTATAAGTTTCCATCTGCTAAAATAGAAAATAAATCTTATCGATCAGGAAAAACAATTATTCTCAAATACACATTTTGAACTAGATCTTAAATGCAATTTTTGAATTTTTTTTTAATCATTCATAAGTAGTCCAACCAATCCTCAAATTAGTTTATTAAAAAATTAAAACATTTGTTTTAATTTATTGTGTAGAATAGTTCCAAGATTCCAATTTTGAACAAATTCTTGAGTGAAATTTTTAAAATAATTTACATTTTTCAAAAAACTTTTATTAGTTAGCTACCATCAAATGATATTTTAAGAAAAACAAATTGTATATTAAATTACCTTTATTGTAAAACAGAACAAAACTGAAAAAATGTCCAAAAATTACTAAAATATCAAAAAGGGTTAAAATGGGCAAAAGTAGTGGTAATGGAGAAAAGGGAAAAAAGTGAGGTACTTTTGACTGGATTTAATCACAACCCTTTAACAACTGATTATTTATGCTGTGACAGGAGATTCTCCGTGCGGAAAGTGGGTATACCAGCTAGTATATTATATGCGTTTAGCCCATAGGGTGCTAAGATGCGCTGAAAAACAAACTCATTGGAGTGGGTAAGCTGTTTACCTTTTTACTTTCCAATAAATAAATACATTATTATTGTAGTGGACATTTTAGACCTAGATATTATGATGTATCTTTACGTTTTATGTGCCCCCACTTACCCCCAAAACATGTGTCTTGCAATTTTTGTTTCCAGTTCTGTCTGCCCCTAAGGCTAGAGCCGAAACGATTTGTTGGATTTGTTTGAAACTTTATATTTAGATGCGCTATAGTCATATTTTAGCAGTTTTATTTTTATTTTTACTCTAGTAGGCTACTCCTTACATCAAGGGTAGTTTACCAAGGACTGATTTTTAAAAATTCTAATTTTTTCAAATTTAGTCTAAACGATTCAGTTAAAAATGAATATCTGGGAAGATTTTAATATGATAAATAGTTCCATCTATTTATTAAGCTTAAAAAATGCATTTAAAGGTCGTTTACTAATGGACGATTAAATAAAATAGCTATAGGCCTATTAGTTTTGTTTAAAGTTTATATATGGGAAATATTTCACATAATAAATAATTATGTATGTAGATTCTCTAGCGTTTGTTAATATAAGGCTGCCTTACTTGTGAAAGATTTTAGAAAATTTGATCTTTTTTGAAAATTGTTTTTACGATTTAGCTCAAGTTTGGTTTCTGAGAATTGTTTTAAATGATACATATTGACACTTTTTTTATTTAATATAAATAATTAGAAATGATAGCCTTATGATTTTTTTTTCTAAAAATGATTTGAAAATTTTTTTTGATATATCGGTTAATAAAGTGTTTATTATGATTGACAATATGATATGTTATTTTTTTCTGAGGAAGACTTAGTTAAAGATTGTTTTTAAAAAACCTATTTTTGATAATTTTGCTCTAAGCTATAACACACTATATGATAAAGTTTGTACGATTGTGTAGTACCATTTTTTATTTCTCAATAAAAAGTAAATACCTTAGTTATAATTATATATTACCGTTCACAGTATCTTAGCTTTTTATGGAAATTTATTTATATTTGGCTTAGAACAATGGTTAATACTAGCTTAATCTAATGGGCAAGGAAGAGGAAAGTATCGCATTAGCGTGGAGGTGTAGTAGAAAAAACCTTTAGAATACAGAAACAACAAAAAACAACCATGGTACACTCAGGATTCTTACACAGACCTCCAAGTTACAGGTACATCAGACCAGGCGAAGTTAATGCCGTATTTCGCGTGTCTACATACATCCAGTGTACTGGACATTACGGATAACGGATGAATATGCTACTGACAATGAATGAATATCCATTGTACTAATGTACTGTATAATACTGACAGTGAATGAAGATCCATTGTTTTGTATCTTACTGACTAAAGGAAGTACCCCGGGCAACGCTTGGCTTCAATCAGACAGATAAAAACTCGTCATTATTTTGTTTTGACCAGGTTTTTAATTAATTAAATAAAATCTGTTAAAACAATTTAAATTAAGGCTTTGAGATGCACATATTCGTGCTCAGGGACTACTAATTAAAAAATTTCAGCCCTCTGTTTGTGGGTAAATATCGCTAAATGCTCATGACAGACAGACACAAACTCTTCATGTTTTTAATATAGATAATTAGTGAATATCAAATATACAGTGTGTTAGGCCTACTGATAACAAGTGATTATCCAGTGTACTCTGTGTTACTGTTAATGAGTGGATATCCACCATACACAGTACTACTGATGGTGAGTAAATATCCAGTTTACTTTGAGTTGTTGATAATGAGGGTATATCCAATGTGTTGTATGCTACTGACAATGAGTGAAGATCCATTGTAATTTATATTACTTATGGTAAGTGGATATCAACGTATAAACAGGATGTAACTAATAATGAGTGAATATATAGTATGCTTTGTGTGCTGAGTGAAGATCCAAAGGTTTGTATGTTACTGGGGCTTATGATGCATACATGTATGGTTTCATATCCGTCCCGAAGGCCCGCTACCACCCATCTGCCTGTACCAGAAACCGGAGTATAAGGACGGCTTCAACAGGATGGGAGGTCTTATTATGGGTGACAAACTTCACCAGCATGGTGGCCGAGTGCCAGGGAAACTGGTCAAGATTAACTCATAGGTACGAGGAATCTGGTTATAATCAACTCATAGGTATGAGGAAACTGGTTATGATCAACTCATAGGTACGAGGAAACTGGTCATGATTAGCTCATAGGTACGAGGAATCTTTTCAGTATAAAGTCATAGGTATGAATAATCAATTTGAAGTTGCGAATAGTTACGGTAAAATTACTGATAGAATATAGTCAAGTATCATCTTCTGAATTATCTTTTAAGATCTACAAATACTGACCATACAGGCGTAAGTTAAATTATCTTACACTATAATTCGTGAATAATTAAACTAACGATTCAAAAAAATAGTAACATAAAATACAATCAATTTCAGGGCTTTTCTTTTACCGAGTTGATAATAACACAATAATTAAAAATATATTTGTGACGTTGCCATAGTTTTCTAGCTATTTGGATGGTCACTACGACCAAAATGATCTAGGAATTCAATTTAATATATCATCTTTTTTTTCAAAATTCTAAATTAAATAGTAAAATGATCTAATTTTCAAAAAAATAAAGTAAAATATAATCATGTAGATAATACCTAATCTATTTAAATATTTTATTATTTTCAAAATTCTAAAGTAAATTCATCTAAGGATAAAATAATATTAATGACATTTTCATCAAAATAAATAGTCCACTATATTTTTCCGTGGATACTAAAAAAGGCAAATACCAAACCCTCTTGGAACTCTTAAAACATTAAAAAATATATTTAAATCAGCCAAAATCTATAAAAGTTTAATTATTATTTAGGCTAAAGGCATATGCTTAGAGAGACAGAAATATATTTTTATGGGTTCTTATGCAGCTACATGAAATTAGATTGAGTAATGTTTAGAACTTTCAGTTAAGATACTTTCTATAAAGATCTTACTTTAATAATATATATCACATATTTAAATATTATAGATAATTTGAAATATTTGACGTGAATACTTTGAGAATAAAAACAAAGTATTGTCAGAGAAAGTTATTAAGTAGTTAATTAAAATAAGTTCAAGAATTTCTTGAAAGTCAAGGCAATTAATTTTTTAAATAATTGCTCAACATTACTATAGTAAAAAGCCTTGTTGCCTATACTTAACTTGTACTGTATTAAAATGATTTTTAAAAACAATATTTCATTATTAAAACTATTTTTAGACACTTTCTGTATTAATTTGCATGTTAAACATAAAATTTTATAAACGTGATTTGACAAAATGTTTGTTTGTAGGTTAGTAATCAAATATGGACCAATTCGTGACGACATACAGACGGGACTACTTATGGCCCCTTTCAAGACCACCTCCTTTAGTGTAAGAAAGATTTTTTTTTTAAATTTTAAGTTTAAATTTTCATACTTTAATATATTTATTGAAATGAACTAACAAGCTCATCTCACGGCCGATTACGTTTTAATCAGAAAATATATCGAAGTGAGTTTCTCTGTTTTCATTTTAAAATAATTATTTTAAATTTTGTTGTATTTTTTTAAATACGATAAAATGGTTTAATTTGTCTCTACTACATATTTTTTTAGAGTAGAACACATAAAACCAAACCACGATGCAACGCCTGTTTTGAACTGTACTATCTACCTAGGCTAAGGAGCTATCAGTACAGACTCTAGAATTGTTACAGGATGCTAATTATTATCGGAATCGGTAAGGACTTCACTTTCCTTAACCTCAATGTTAGTTACGCCTATAAATATTTGTAACTTTAATTTTTCTAGAAAATTATCAAATATTTTTATTTTATTTAGCTAACAACCCGATGTGATTTATATCGATTCGGAGCTGGGTATGAACTTAGCCCTTCAGCTGGGTTAGTGCTGCCTGCACCATCTGGTAACAATTACATTTACCTACAGGGAAGTTCAGGGAGTGTGGTGGTTTCCTGTTGCCTTCCACACTGAATCTATATGAGCGAGCGTGAAAGAGCCTACAATTTTTTCAAGAAAAGTATTTTCACATAATTTCCAGGTTTTTTTTACATGCCACAATCGACATGGGACCGACGATTTTACTTCCCCTCTGAAGGAAATTGTGTTAAGGATATTTAACGCTCAAGAAAAATCCACCGATTGGGCTTCAACCCACAAACATTAGGTTCTGAGGCGAGCACTTTAACCCATGACCACCGAGGTTAACTGTTATTTAGACCCACCTCGGGGGCGTGGTTAGCTAACGCGCTAGTTTCGTGTTAGCTAGACTGCCGAGGACAGAGAGACTGAGGTTTGAATCTCAGTCGGGTGAATTGTGTTGGTTTTCTCTAAATGGTTTTCCACCCTCCCTCCACGCAAATGTGGATTCACTTCCCCTAAATTCAACACCCCAATTTAGAACCCATTAGTGTAATTAGTATTTAAGCGTATAACCCGAACGGGTAGTGAGACGGGGTGCTAAATAAAAAATAAATAAATAAACTGTCATTTACTATCAGTCAAATTATATATAAAATATTTTTAGCTTATTAATTTATTTAAGAAATTCAATGACATAGTAATATGGATATAATATAAAAGGTTGCAATTCCCGTATTACTAACATATTTTGAAAATACGTTCAAATAAAGGTAAATGGGAATAATTAGTTAAGAATGAGGGCTCTAGAGAACGGCATTAAAGGACGAGCTATCAAATGCTAGAAAACAATATTACATATTTTACTAAATAAAATAAAGCACATTAAGTATTTTAATATAGCAATATTTGAGATTTACTGGGAAAACTAGACTGCTTCAAAAATATTTTTTTTTTTGTTTTCCCCTATTCTCATCGTCCTAATACTCGTCCGGGCTATCCTCTAATGAGATAGAAACGAGAAAGGTGGTGTTTAGATAAAGTGTACTCATATTTATGTCGAAGAGAGAAGTTTAAAACTATTTAGGAATGAAAACTATCACTACAGCAAGCTGAAATTATAACCTTGACAAATCAAGCATTGTGAAAATAACACAGTTTCTCACGTTCCCGACAGTGGGACTGTCATATTAATAAATTCCTGTGTGTGTATAATAGCGCGGGCCCCACTTACGGGACAAGGTGCGTCCCGGTTCAATGCCGATGCGCCCCGAGACCCCATACGGACCCCAAACTGTACCCAGCCCGGGTGGGCACCCCTCCAGAAGTGGAAAGCTCCAGATACGACCAGCCCAACGCCTTCCTACTCAAGGTAAACATCGCCACCGTTAATTAACGTAACCTTAAGATGGAGTGTTGTAGAAAATACAAGTTAAGGTCAGTACTTTTGCAGTTTGTATAGCAATTTTTTTTTAACAAACCAAATCTAATATTGCTCCATTAGAAATATAGAATTTAATTTTTTACACCTGGTAATATCAACAGTTGATTGTTGGATATCTGTCGTGAGCATAGTGGCATTAAATGAGAAAACATTTAAAATGAATAGAAAAAGTTGTCATCAAATTACAGGACACCTTTGATTGATATTCAAGAACTGCTGAGTTCACCATGTGAAGAAAATTGAACTCTTCTGTTTCTACTTGAGAAATATTTGGGTTTTTTTTAACCAAAAAAGTTTGATATAAAACTGAAAAAGTACTGACTTGTTCCATATACACTTCCCTTAAGGGCGTGTTTACACAGATAAGATTCATTTTAACATTTAATTTGATTTAATATCGATTTGAAACATATTCTAAAAACAATCCAAGCAAATCGATATATTATCAGAGTCTTTGATATTTGTCGTAATATTTGTCAAATGAGTAATATGTTCTTTGAAAACTTTTTTTAACTAAACCTTTTGATTTGATTTTTATTTCTTATAGTATCTTACTTCTATCTACTTATAAATTATAACTACGCTAGTAACAAACGCTGGCACAGAAACTGTTCTTAAAGTTCATGTTCATTCCTTTGACGTTACAAGGTTATTCATAATATTTTGATTAATATTTAAAAAAAGATAAGACCACTTACTATGGTTCCTTAAAAACTATTGTATTATTTTATTCTACATTGCATAAAGCTGGTGCTAAAGGTCTTGCTGCCCTAGGAAAATGTTGACTAGCCGCCCTTCATACCCCACTAGTACTCTTTAACAAATCTTTCATCCATGCTCTCACATTTAAATACATAAAATAAATTACTATATTCCACTCCTAGCAACCACCACTGGCCTAATGGCATTATGTGTGCTTACATTTTAAATACGGCTTACAATTTGGCTCGCAAACCAACTTAATAACACATAGAACGTTGTACTTAACTTCGGGTAGAACTATAGAGCTACTAGATAGCTTCTAGAGGTGTTTAATATTTATAATTTTTTCTAGCCTTAGGCAGTTATGGTGTTATGTTGCCATAAAAAACCTCAAATAGCTTCTAGAAGTGTTTATTAATTATAATTTTTTCTAGCCTTCGGTAGCTATGGTGCTATGTTTCCATAAAAAAAAACCACTTCAGATAGCTTCTATAGGTGTTAAATATTTAGAATTTTTCTTAGCCTTCGGTAGCTAGGGGGCTATGTTGCAATAAAAACACTTCAGATAGCTTTTAGAGATGTTTAATATTTAGAATTTTTTCTAGCCTCCGGCAATTGGGGGATGTGCCTGCCTGAAATTATTGGCTGGCTAGGGCCTTGAGTTGGTTATAGACAAGTGTCTAAGAGTATCGGAAGTTAATACAGTGGTTAACGCAGTTGGCTGTGGGCAGTTTCCCGAGTGTGTGCTAGTGTCCAAGTGTCGCCATGAGCATGTTAACATAATGTTGGTGTGTGTGACACCCAACTAGAGAATGTGTGGTCTTAGACCGAAACTTATAATGTGACATAGACTTACAGGTGATCGGACGACAGGTGAACCCCAAACCTCGTTACGGTGAGACCGTAGTGTTATATTAGTTCATTTTATTATAATAAACCCCATAGTAGTATTAATCGTCGGCCATTCATTTAAACTATCCTAGATGAACCTCACACTTTATGGTGACATAAGTGTGATGAATACTTAAGCGACTACTTTACACCTGTCTTCAGACGTTAAACCAAATACTAATATTATTATTATTATAATTATTATTATTATTAATTATTATTATTATTATTATTATATTATTATTATTATATTATTATTATTATTTATAGCACCGCGTCTTACTACCCGTTCGGGTTATACGCACTTACGCTAATGTGTAATGGTAGGGTGATTATGGGATGAAATGGAGGACCTACAGTTTAACGTGGAATCCGAACCACGGTGGAGGCCTGGCATTCCTCACATTCACAAGTTGTGATTAATACACGTCTTGTCAGAGGTGAAGGAAGGGTTTGGCAATCAGATAAATCTGTGCCGGGACCGAGGATTGAACCCTGGACCCCCAGCACAGAAGTCTGACACCTTACCCCTAGACCACCAGGTCACCCTTAAACCAAATAACTCTTACATTTGTGTGTATTTTATAACTCTTTTTTTGGGTTCTGTTTTATATTCACAGCTTTACGAGAAATATCCATTCCTCTACAACACTCTGAGCAGTGCTCCTAAGGATGATCTTGCCAACAGATTGTACAAGGACCGCATGAGGACCACCTATCAGATAGATTATTGCAAGATGAGTTAGTATCCAATATATTGTATGGTGTAGTAAGATTCGGGTGGTAAGGAATTCTTAGAAAACAACATTTTACTTTATTATTACGATCATTTTAAAGATATTGGAGGTGTGTATGAAAAATGATAGCGGTAGCTAACATGGTTTGGCTTATAATTAATACAGAACATTGTTTTATTAATTTTTATAAAAGTCAAAAAAGATACACCCTTGTAATATTCCAATAGACGACTTCACCAAGATTTAGAAATATCGTGTATCAAGGAAATCTTCCAAATTCTTGTGCAGTCCTTCTACGATAAGGTACTGAGTTCCAGTATCCTCTAATCAAAGAACTTAGTGATTAGGTATGCGAGGTACCCGAGAGGGCCCCACAAATCCCCTAAAGCCCCACTTGGATAAGAGAGACGCTGGTTGCCTTTGGTTCATAAGAGGATCTCATCCAAGGAATTGAGGACTATGTGATGTACCCAAGAGAGACCCAAAAACGATCCAAGGCCCAGCTCAGATAAGAGCCACACTGATAGCCAGTGGTCCGTAGGAGAATCCCAGACAGTCCCATGTAGAATAATGTGTAACACATACCTTTAAAAAAAATTATCACGATTATATTTATTTTATATTTCGATGCACATTAATTCGTTATCTTTAAGGTATATTTCGTGAAATGTGATGTACGATCGAAATGTTGGTATCAATTATAATACCGTCACGTTATTCCCTTATGGAAGCTTTTAGAACATGCATTGAGAACTCAATGTAAATGTTAGGTTCACAACTAAAAGGACCAGCATTGATGGTCTAAGTCATCACTATTGAATTAGACTCAATATCCGGTGATGGGAATATTAGGGTTCGAATCCCATCCTTACCCCAATAGTATAAATATGAGGATATTCCGAACGAATATTAAGACAGGCACATGCACACACACACACACACACACACACACACACACACACACACACACACACACACACACACACACACACACACACACACACACACACACAAACACACACCAAATACTAATGATTGACGGTCAAGTAATAATCCTGATCCAGGGGGAAAACTACGTTGGACCTCATTTTGTCAAGGCACCTCTCCTACGGTTTACCTGAGTATTGGAAGTCTCCGTTACGTGTGACCCATGAAAGGCGTAACATAATGACGGAACTAGACCCAAATCACCATAGCAGAACTCTTAATTGACATTCCAATAAATTATTAAAAATATACTGTACTTTTATTATATTCATTCACATAGCCATGGTTTGGACAAATATTACTTTTGAGTGCTTTAGGTTTTATCTACACCGCATCTTACCCTCCTAGCTACACGCATTATAATTACACAAATATGGTAAGGGCAAGGAAGGTAGAAGGGAAGCTCTACCAAGTGAGTGAGCCCAACAAATCAACTGTGAGGGCAGTATGACGGATTAATTTTTTTGTTTCAGATGAATTCCCGAATACCGAGTACGACAACCTGTTGAGGGCGGCGGGTGTGAGTGGTACGATCCAGGACGCATGGATCAACACCTTACCTGGGTGCCCGTGTCGCCCTCTGATGCGCGACAACATAGCGTCCCGCAGGGGCATCATCAGTAAGATGACGAGTCCCAAGGGTATTTCCGTCAACAAGATGGCTGGTGAGAGCTGACAGGATTAGAAGCATAGTACTCTACCATCAACTAGATGACTAGTTCCAAAAACAATTTGGCTTGTGAAAAATGACAGGGTTAACATGATTGAGAGTTTTATAACAAGTCAAACTAAAAACCATAAGTAGTTTATTAAAGAAGACATTTTATATTTACAATATATAGCTAAAATGATTTGGCAACAAAAGACTATTAGATCATTCACTCTATTTTAATTCCTGTAACTAGTATTGACTAAACTTGTGTCAGTTATACAATAATTTAGCTTCACAAGCAAGCTAATGGAGCTTTGAACTGAGGTTTCATTATTTTAATAGGTCTAGTCCAAAATCTATGTTTGAAATTAATAGTTTTAAGTTAATATCGAGTACCAACACTAGAATATATTGATTCAAGAATGGTCAATAGGGGGTGTGGTGGGTTACTTGAAAACTCATATGTAACTGATACCTACATTGGTAACCACTCAGTATGTCGCGTTGCAATGCAGTTAGTCGCTATTTATGTTGAGGTTGAGGTTCGAATCCCAGATCAATGGGTTTAGGATAAATCTCAAATTTGATTTATCAGAATGTTTCCCCAACTTTCTTTCCACGTGAACATATTTCCCATAAGCTACCTTCTTCATTCTTACCCATTAGATCATATGGTTAATACCCCATTTTATTGTCTTTTCAATTGTGAAGAAATACTCATATGTATTATTTTATAGATTCAGGAAAGCATAAATTTGAGGCTATTCCTTGGAAATCTGAATACCAGGACAGCATCAGCAAACTAGGAGGAAGAATCATCATGGAAGGGCTTCATTGCCAAAACCAGAAATGATATCATGAACACAATGGTCCTCAACATTACCCACTCATCTCTGACGTGACAGAAAAGAATAACCTCAACAAATATTTAAAACGCAATCTAGTTTTCAGATATTCTATTCCCTTACATTAAAACAATATTGTTAGTACTGTATTTGTAAATTGATAATTTATAAAAAAATTATTTTGTGATCTTATGAATTGTATTCATTCGAAATTTCTATAATTTATAATGTATATATTTTTAGCACAGTCTCTAACTCCTCATTCGTGTTATTCGCATTTAATTGTTATTAAAAGATTTTGATTTTGATTTTGTTTGTATATCTTTATAAACTTTTGCTTAGTTTTGTAAACGTTACTTATTGTTGCCCTAATTTTTAAAGAACTAACTGGTATTAAAACCATATTTAGTGGAAATGTAGCAGATGCATTCTAAACGATGGTTACTATTGTGATCAGCAACAATGTTAGTATTCAATTATATATTTTATGTAATATTATAAAAGTAGTGTGGCGGGCTTAAAGCATTTAATCCACCGCAATGAGGTTTAATCCATTTTTACGAAGTCACCGCACGACAATTATCCCCAAACCATCTAAAACATACCATATTTTCTTGATTCATCACCGACCAAGTTGTCACCAGCTATGAGGAGTTCAAACGGAGCGTCTTGTTCGCCCGTCCTCAACGCCGGAAGTTCCAGCGCGCGCGCGTATGCGCAACAAGTGGCGCCGATGGCGGTACCAGCCTATTCTCGAACCTACTAGACCTCTTCGCTTGAGGAGAAGTTATGTTCCTTTTCTCTCCCCTCTTTTTCTCACAGCATATTTTGATCGTATAGATTGGGATGTTCAAAAAACCTTGTTACACACTTCTTCTTATCTTCGCATGTAGAAGAAACTCGTGACGCTTACAAACCACCGCCTCTACTAATCGGCAGACAGGAACGAATGGTCTCGCCAGAATGACGCAGAAGGTTTGCAACTAGTAATTATTGATCGTATAATCTACAAAAAACCTAAGTTTGGGTTAGAATATTTAAAATGCTGTAGTGAGTTACCGGTAGCTTGCGATATACAGTTTCGCAACCCCTGTTCTTGCCAAAACCAGAAGATACGGTGCATTGTAAACACTGTAACTGACCAGAGATGGATCTGGGCTAGGACTTAAAGAACTACTTCACTAAAATGTTGAATAGCAATCAACCTATTATATAATATAAAACACATCATATCAATGTTTTTCAGAAGAATAAGGGCTTTAGCGCTATTCTTGAATTCTTGGCCACGTTATTTACAGATACATTTGTTTTTCTCTTTAATTCTTAGAACTCTTAATTCTTCATTCATCTACAACACTTAGCCACGTCTTACATGGCCTACCCATTCTGTTTGATCCATAAAATACTCCTCCAGATATTTGCTTCATCACTCGATCCACACGCATCCTCTCAAAATGCCCAAACCACTTCTTTCACAGTGACCTATTGGATTCCCTTTCAAACCACACTCCTCAAGCACCCATTCATTACTGACTCTGTCCATACGAGTTTCTCTACATACATTTCTTAGATATCTCATTCCAACCACATTTCTCTTACTCTTGTGTTTCTCCTGACTTACCCACGCTTCACATCCATAAAACAATGTTAGTGTGAACACACTTTTATATACTGACATATTTGCCCCTTTCGACACTGCTTCATTCTTTGCAATAGTCCACATAAATTTAATTATTGCATTCACCCGTCTGTAGATTTCACCATCTATTCTTCCATTTTTACAGAACATTCTGACCTTATAAACAAAATCATTCACTTGTTCTAACAGTTTTACATTGATACTAAGTTGACACTCATTTCTTGATCAGTCCTTATCAAAACTATCCCCTTAGTTTTGGAGACATTTAGTCCAAGCTTCATTCTCCTTGTTGCCACATTCAAACGATTAAATTCACCCTGAAAGTCACTTTAATTCTAACCAATAAATTGCATCATCTGAATATAACAGCACAATCACATTCACAATGTCTATTTGTACACCAGCCACGCCCTCACTAGCATCCCTCATAGCCTTATTCATGAATACGTTTAGCAACAATAGAGACATAACACAACCTTGTGTAGCACCCTGGAAAATGCAATCACTATCTGATCAAAGCTCCATACACCCTAACGCATGCTTTACTTCCATCATACACCACCATGATTACGTTTACTAACCATGCCTCCACATCATACTATCTAAGAACGTTCCTTAATATACTCTTATTCACCCGATCTTACGCTTTCTCCAGATCAACGATTGAACAATAAGATTTGTTATTTACTGCCATACATTTCTCAATCACTTGTGGCAATGTCTTTTCTGCAGTTTTTTCATACACCCTCTCAATTAAAACTATTTCGAAATCTTTGCATGGAATACTTAACAAACTAATTTCCCTATAATTTTTACATTCACTATTACTGACTTTGTTCAAAGGAACAATGTCAACATTCTTCGTCAATAGGAACATTCGCAATCCCAGCACACACATTGAACAATTCACACAATCTGGCAAGTAGTACTGTACCCCCACACTTAAGCATTTCCCTTGTGATCCCATCTACGCCCGCAGCTTTGCCATCTTTTTTTTAACACTTTCTTAGCCTTTAACACCTCGGTCTTGTTAATTCTTTCACTCATCATAAGATTTCTCCTATTTTCTGCTACTTTCTTCACATTCTCGCCATAGAATGGCTCAAAATACTCCCTCCATTCCTCTCTTATACTGTTTTAATCCCAGATCATCTCATCACGTTCATTCTGGATGTCAAAGGTCTTTCCTTGCACTCCTTGTTTCGTTCTCTTTATCCACTTTCAGAACAGCTTATTTCCTTCAACATCATTCTGCATTCATTATTATTATTATTATTATATTATTATTATTATTATTTAATTATTATTAAACTTAAACCTCGCTGCTGGCGTATCATAATATATTAATTTTCTAACAACATTCGATTATCCACATCATTCAGAGGTCTATTTTTATGAGCAGAATGTAAATAATGAATCATAGCTTTAATAATGTAATCGTGAATTAGTATCGATTTTACTCAAATCAGGCTCTTTCAGGTAAGGGTAAAAAATGATCCTGTTTAAACAGAAGCAACTTTTTTTATTAACTTTTAAACTATTGGAAAAGGTCAAAGTTACCGTGAAACAACCACACAATAGCGGCTCACTCTTTATCATTATAATTTTTGTTGTGAAATATGTCTTACTATCAGTTCGGGTTATCCACATATTTACACTGATAAGTAAGGTAATATTATAAAGAAAATGTGCCCGCATTTTTATGAAGGCAATGTGGGAAAACATTTAGGGGAAAAAAAACCCGCATCAGTACACCAGACCGGGAATCGAGCCCCATATCCAACGTCACTAAAAGTCCCAGTATATTGCAAAATTGACGTCTTAGATTAATGGCTTTCAACCTGTGGTAAGCATACTGTGACGAGGAGGAGGCCGCCCACGCTTCCCCCGCTTAGTTATTTATAATAATAATAATAATAATAATAATAATAATAATAATAATAATAATAATAATAATAATAATAATAATAAACTATATTTTGTCTAAATAGATGAATGATTTATGTTTGAATGTTGAGAAACTAGCTAATGTACGTGAACGAAAGCTACACCTTTATATGGACGTCTCTTTTTATATGTTTTTAAGTCCTTACCTTTCTGTGGCTTCGGATTTCTTAGAATTGATTTCTTTCTTGAAATGCCAGGTCTATGTTTCTTGTAGAACATTATTGAAACTACGAAAGGTGGAAGTTACCTATATGGTTTTGAAAGGAGACTCGAGGACTTCAATTTATAGTATTTTTCGGTATAATTTTTAACTCCAGTAAGATGAATTGGAAAATTTATCTATCCGTTTAAAAATGTGTGTTTCCACTAGAATACAGGTTGAAAACTTTGACACGAATCCCGAAGAACCCAGTGCAATGAATGTGAGAGAGCCTTGACATTAATTTTAATTAATATAAATTGTTAAAATCTCATTAAAAGAATCTTCCATCTATAAAGGACACCTGAAGATGATTTAGTAAATGTGGTTTCTTGTATTTTGCTTCAAGTTAACCTAATTTTAACCAGATAAACAATAACTTTGCTTCCAAACAAACACTGAGTACTTATTAACTATGTATTGCTATTCTATTATATATATTTTGTAATATCATAAATGTTTTATATAGCTTTTTATTTATAAATTTAAATACATTTTACCGAAAGGACATAATATGAAGTTTGTAAAAAAAATCACACACTTATGGACTATATTTTTTTTTAAACTTCACATGTCACTTACTGTAGGTAAAATTATATATACATATAATATTATATTAGGGGTGTACGAAATCCACTTTTTCAATTCGAAGCGAACTCGAATCGAATATATGAAATATTCTCAAAGCCGAATTGAAGTTTGAATATTGTCTTTTAGTTGTTTTATGCTTGAAAAAATATTATATTGTGGTTATTTATATAACTTAACGCACTAAAGTTACTTGTAAAATGTTCGATTGCACCAATGTTTGTAATATTAAAATAAAAAATCAAGCTATTATCCCAAATTACAATTCAATTATTTCAGGTTTTTCCATATGAATATTAATGTGTAATGTATAAAACAGCTCAGCATGGCTATAATTGAAAATTAATGGCAATTAATGGAGTATTTTAGCTGTCAATATTTTATTGGCGTAGCTTCGAAGCCGGAATTTGTTTCGAAGCGAAGTCGAAGATGATGTTTGTTTCGAAGTCAAACAAAGTTTCGATGCTTCGCACACCCCATATTATATTTCTACACATACAAATATGTATATATATAATTAATCAATCAATCAATATATATATATACTGGACCGGACATATCTCTAGGAGGAACTGTCTTCTGCACGAAGTCATAGAAGGAAAGTTTGAGGGAAAGAGGAGCTTATGAAGAAGGAAGATGACTTGAAGTAAGGAAGAAAATTCTTGGAGTTGAAGGAGGAGGCAGAGGACAGGGCGTATTGGCGGTCTAAGCTCACTGACAAAAGGAATGGACATGTCGTAAGACAGAACACCTACTAATATCTATCTATCTATCTATCTATATATATACACTCTCGTTAGGATTGTTAGGAGGCCTTATTACAGTAGACTATTTAATAAATCATAATTTATTCATAAAGAGACCTCGAATCACATTAATGATAACACTGTAAATTATTTACTTATGTTATTTTAAAAATATATTCAAATCTAAATTGTGAAAATAGTTACAAAAGTATAGTGATATATCAGCTGTAACACTTCACAACGACACTTTGTAGACTTAATAGTTGATTCGTAACTGTGGAAACAGAAGTATTTCCCTCCATTCTGGAAATCATGTCGAAATTCGAAATTTCTAGTAAATCTTGATAAATGATTTGCCAATAATTTTGTAATATGGGATAGTTCTTAATGTTACATTTTATTTATGTGTTTCAAAATTATAAGTTTTTAATAAAATTATCTAATATTTTATCAAAAAGAAATACTTTATTTAGTAAATTATTACAAAAATACCATTTGAAAAATGTATGTCCCCTTAAAATTACTTATTGAATAATTAATCTTTCTGAAAAGAGAAAAATTTATCTTTGTTTAAAATAAATCTAAACCAAGTACACAGTAAGTGAACTTTTTGTAAAGTGAGTTTTTTAAATTATTTGTTTTCGTGTTAAATTTCAAAACAACTCCAACCATTGGTTTGTGTATGTTTTAGCTCTTTCTTCAAAGCTAATTTCTCCAATCGAAACGCCAAGCATGGATTCCTTCAACACCACTTATGATAACGATTATCAATGGCGACCCTCTGTGCCTTTCCTTAACATGTGAGTATAATCTCAAAGTTCCTATATATACATACAATAAAACTGTGCATTTGTTTGTACGTTCAATTCCGTCTGTTTGTTTGTTTCCAATAAACTCAAAAAGTATTCATCGGATCGGATGTCAAAAAAACCACTGTTAGTATGGCTATATTTGCGTTTTAAATTCGTAACCATTCATAAAAGTATAATATTCTTTATTAGTATCCTCGACAATGAAGGGTTTGGAAATATTAACAAACTACTAATATAGAATTTATTGAATTATGTCTTAATTGATTGCCAAATCAACTACAATCTAAAGAGATTATTATAGAATACATTTGAAACTTAAATCCAAAGAGAAACTATATTTTGTGTAAATTGTTTTATATTCACATTATTAGGCACATCGTGATTCTTTAACAAATAATGCTTACACCTGGGTAACGTTCAACATCTTCATGTAATTCGGATACATGTTCAGACAAAGAGATTAATTATCCCATTAAAAAGCAGATACAATTAATAAAAATGTTATACGGTAAGCAACAGCACATTGCCGAAAATTTAAATGTTAAGAAATAGATTCCAATAAATTTATTCTAATTGATATACTGTGTTTTGTTTGTCCCTACCTATCTCACGATTAAGTGGAAACACATTTAGGTTTTAGTGAGCTTGGGACATTGTGAGCCAAATATCTGGTTCCATAGTGGTTTACTGTATGCGGTGTTGACTGTATATTGAGATCTTGAGGCCTGAAACCTCGTGACCTCCAGTGTGTGTAATTCCAAACCCAAGAACAATATATGGCACTTTTCAAGTCTACTTAGTGAAACCCATAGATATGTACATCGTGTGTATTAAAAAAAATCAAATATGTTGAGTCTAATGCCTTAGACTGCGTGTCAACTGGGAAGTACATCTTTAACCAAGCAATTTTAAGATTTTCATGTTTAGTTAGGGAAATCTTCAGGATGTACACCTTATACTCTTTTTTTACATTCATAGTGAACCTGCACATTAAACATTGTGATTAGCTGAAGAACCAAGAAACAAGAAAGTGAAAACTTGGTATCAACAACCACTTTCTTTGGGAAACCTTAGTTTTTGTTACCGGTGCTATAATTATTGTGAGCCTGAAGTATTAAACTCCGCAATTGCTGGTGTGGAAGGATGCCAAACGAAGGACCATGAAAATCTTAAGCTTTGTATATGCCTGTACTTTTTTTTTAGCACCGTGTCTTATTACCTGTTCAGGTTTTACGTATATGTAATAACTACGCTATTGAGTTAGGGATGTAGGTGGATTAATTTAGAGGAAGCGTACCCGCATTTAGTGGAGGAAGAGTGGAAAACCATTTTGGAAAAAACTGCTCCAGTACAACCGAACAGGATTCGAATCCCGATCTCCCAGTCATCAGCAATATAGTCTATCACAAAAGTGACGCCTTAGACCAGGGTTCCCCAACCCTATGCCCGTGGGCGCCACGGCGCCCATCGAGCCTTTTGCGTCTGCCCGCCACTTTTTTACCACAGGTGAAAAGTTCTTGACTAATAATTTTAATCCGTCACTTTTCCGACAAAAATCAAGTTTGTGCTTATCTTCAGGTATGCTGTTCTCAAGAAGTCTGTGATTGAAAGCCCCCTCTCCCTGTCATTTCTCTTTCTTTGCCGGCTCATTTACAAAGTGTACTTTTATTCGAAACCACCGTAGTTTCAAGCTGAATGGTTCTGCATTTTCCTAATCTCAAAGACCTACTTCCTTCCATCACCCTCCCCACTCTCACTGATACCATGCTAATACTTCCTATTTCTTTTGTAAATATCTTGACAGGGGTCTACCCAGCTTTGTTGCCGAATAAACTCATAGTAAATATATATTTTAAAAATGTTCCTAAGCATCAAAATTGTGATGAGTAGTTAAATATTTCCTTGTGTCTTTATTTTGGTCTTGTTAAAACCGTAAATAAAGCAGTATTTTTCTTATTTATTGACATTTACTTTTGGTTTGGTAAAAATTGTTTCAATTGCTTAGACTGGTCTTGGATTAACTTTGCCTAGGTACCATTTGCGTTATTTCATATACGAATTTTAAAAAAATATTAAAAATTTTAAACTCATTCTTTTTAATAATATGTATTTTTGTGTGTGTGTGTTATTTGCATTATGAATTATGTTCGGCTATAAATTTGCCTTGAAAAGGGGTTTGGTACCCGCCGCGCTACCGTTAGTTTTGAATGTGCTCTAAGGTACAAAAAGGTTGGGGACCTCTGCCTTAGACCATTCGGAAACTGAAATAGGTATTCATATAACTTTTATGTAGGGACACCAGCATATGTGAATCTAGTTTTTTTTTACATTTAACCTACAAATTATAAAAATGAAATATTTACTTTTTGTTTATTTGTTGCTCAATAGCGCCCAAACCACTTTAGTTTTTTTTTTCTGAAACACAGCATGGATATATCTTGGACGTCCGGTTAACATAGATGATGATTAAAAATTACGTACGCCATTTTGTTTCAAGATAGTGTCTACAAAACTCTTCATTCGGTCTTTTTTCCCTGATTATACTTATTAGATTTTCATTAGATCAATTTTCAAAGGTCTACCTCTGTGGTCTTGAGGTAAAGTGATCGCCTCAGGACCCGAAGTTCGTGGTTTATACCGGGGTCGATGGATTTTTCTTGTATGATAAAAATTCGTAGCACAACTTCATTCGAAGGAGAAGTAAAGCCGTTGGTCACATGTAATTGTGACATGTAAGAAAAACCTGGAAGGTATGTGAAAATACCTTTCCCACAAAGTTAATTGGCCCTTTCGATCTCGCTCATAGAAATTCTCATTTGTTGATAAAATCGGTCGATTCATACAAATAAACTTTTAAAGGTTCCTAGATATAATAATACTAGACATTATGGTCATCTTGGGGGGGGGGGGGGGGGGAAAGGTGGCAATAATACACTCTTTTATTATCATGTCCAGAGCTATAACTCATAAACTGTGGAAAGCCTGAAATTGGGAACCAACAATCAAACATCTTATAAATAATATAGGGTGTTTATTTATTCGGTTGTATGTATGTATCTGTGTGTGTGTGTGTGTGTGTGTGTGTGTGCAGGTGTTAGAACCCCAAACCAAGAGATCTAGAGCTTAGATAACACTAATATATAAAAATGAAATGTTGTCTGTCTGTTTGTAGTTTAAACACGCTGTATATTTTTTAAGATACATAGAAAATTTAAAACACGCCAGGAATATAGAGGGATTACTCCAAATATCCAATACTTACATTATTCCAAACGCTCCTGCGAAGTATGGTTTTCTTTTTGTATTAAAATATAACCACCTAAATCAAGAAATATTGAAAATGACATAATGGTGCTGAAATTACCCCTTAAATGACAGTCAATGGGTCAATAATGGCAGTCCCTAAGGAAATATAGCAACTTCTTTGAAAACTTATACGTTTAACACAAGAGCTTATCTAGAGGGTAGAGATTAAAAGATTGGCCTGAAAGAAAAAGGGGGGAGAGCGGGGGGAGATGAGAAAACAGATAGTGAAAATTACTTTAGTTGAAAACCATTGTGCCCGGTTCGTATTCTAGATCAGGCTGATTCGTCAACGCGACCGCGTTTAAACTTAATCTAATACTGCTTTGACTATCGTTACAGCTGTTGATATTGACATTAGAGGGTAAGCTTGGCTTTAATTATTCCTGATCGTGTTGGCAGACCCAAGCGACCCCCCAAAGACACACAGCCCCGCAAGGGAATCTACATGCGCCGCCCCGTGGAGGGAGCGTGCACTTGTGACGGTCATGGCTGGGAGCCCCAGCAGGACCGCTACCGCTGCTTGGCGGACAAGGAACGGCGACTGTGCAGCGATCTAGTGGCGCTGCGCAAACAAGTGAGTCTCTAGTCAATACCACGCACCATCATCTTAAGTACAATTAAATCAAGTAGTTTAAAAAAATCAAATAATAAAAGTAAAATAACAAGCAAATCAATGAAAATAAATCTAGTAATTAGATTTTAGATCACGATATTAATCTACATTGTTTGTGAAATTTCTTTACTTTCGTGACATAGTTTTCAGAGTTTTAGTCAACAAAATAGTTTTTAAACATATACATATATAACATTTTAGAAAACATTCTAATTTGATCTTTCGTAAGGAGCGAATACTATAATAAGGTTAAGACTTAGATATTATTTTAATTTAATAAATTCAAGTATGAATTAAATTGATTAAGTAACTTTTAAAATATTGTATATAAATACATTATAATCTGCCCTTATAAGAAGTTGGCATAATTCGGTAATATCTGTTTACATTGGTAGCGTTGTTGTGGTATAAGTCAAATAGATACAAAAATAGCACCACGACATAACAACTATGAACTGACAAGCATCCACAGAGGAATTCAGAGTCAAAACTTAACAATACAAATAGTTTAAAAAGTTAAAATGAAATACATTTCAAAATATCAAGTTAAGATATATTACACCATATATGAAACCTTATTATATATATTAAGAATTAATAGGCGGAGCTATTATTTATGCTTGTTAGTAGGGAATTACTCCACTAGATATCATGTTCTGAAAATTGAAAAATTACACCTGGGCACGGGAATCGAACCCGGTACCTCTGGCTTAGTACGCCATTGCTCTAACCACTGAGCTATCCAGGATTCGTCTCGTGCCCTGGGTCATTCTTCACTCATATTTTAAGGCAGAGTCTATGATGGACTAGCGGAAATCGTCGGCTACAAGTATGTGATTATATTAATATCACGAGCCAACTACCGAGTCGCAGATGGCTGCGTTATCCGATGGCTCGTGATATTAATATAATCACATACTTGTAGCCGACGATTTCCGCTAGTCCATCATAAACTCTGCCTTAAAATATGAGTGAAGAATGACCTAGAGCATGAGACGAATCCTGGATAACTCAGTGGTTAGAGCATTGGCGTACTAAGCCAGAAGTCACGGGTTCGATTCCCATGTCTAGGTATCATTTTTCAATTTTCAGATTATTATATATATATGAATTATTTTATTTATCTTTAAAGTAACATCCTATATTCCATCAATGATTCATTTTAGTTTGAATGTGATGAATATATTTTTTAAATTCAATATGAAACAATTTTTAAAACACGTAAGGCTTTTACTTTACAGGTTTATTACTACGAGTAATTTGAATACATTTTTAGCACGTGATATTATTCATATAAAAATATTAGGGTGTATTTATTATGACTATTTTCAATGACATTTCCAAATAAATTTCCTCAAAGTGAAGAAATATACGGTGGAATAAAAACACAGTATGATAAGTCAGGCGCGGACAACCTGGCAATAGTAAAAAGGCCGAAAGAAGAACAGTATATGAAAGCTACAAAGCTACTAAAACCTCTTTATTATATTCAGAAGTAGAATCACGTGGTCTGATTGTCACTTTTAATAGGCAGTTGACCATAAAAAAAATGACAAGTGATATTCTATAAATAAGTTTCGTAGGACTTGTGTGTAGTATTTTTTTTTTACACATATGAGAAGTACATAAAGCTAACCACGTATTTTCTCTTCTTTTCAACATTTTCACCTTAGCTACTCAAATATTTACTCCTCAGTGATAGTGGAAACTGTGCATATCTTATTTAGCCTGCGTGTTATTTCTGAAAATCTAACCTTACAGATCCTTCTTTAATGCAGGACAGATCTAAGTCGCTTGTGGCTCAGACGATGTTTACTTGCGAATTCTTTGATCCTAGTTTATGCAAATCTGGCAATGTTTGGATTGTAGCTGTCATCGAGCAGGATTTCCCCTGTGTGAAGGAGATTAGGGTACTTGTGAAGGGCCTTATATTTCAGTATATTCAAAGTCTCACAATAATATTCGGTATTTACTGTTGACACTCCTTCCAGAGGGATCACAAAATTGAATAGTCCCTATAATATTTCTTGAAGACAGGATCACTTTAAACAATTTGTATTTTTCGGGTACAGCATAATGCTTCCATTTCATAGATGCCACCTTAGATTTTGGGGTGAAATGGTTTGCACCTAGCTCTCATCACTAGTCAGAACATAATATTAACACGGAATTACGTCCTTTTTGACAATACGTGCGATGCAGCATACTGCAGCTCATCCTGGAACTGTAATGCTCAGGGTTGAGATGATGGAATATTTAACTTGATGTTACTTTGTGATAGACCAGAATATCATGAATGATGTTGTGAGTAGGAACATTGCCATATCTTTGTTTTGGAAACTTTTTGCACTTTTAACTCCTTTGCATTCTTCAATAATTTAGTTCACACGCTCAACACTGGCGTCTGCACCAAATGTAGAAAGACGGCCAGCTATATATTAATCACACTGACTCATTTATCTTTCAATTAGGAGCAAACACCATTTTATTTGACATCACATCTCGCCCATTCACTTCCAACATATTTATTCAGCTTGCTTACAGCTTTCTGATAAACCATTTGTCTACTCTTACCGGACAACAGCTGGGCCTTACTCTTCAGACCACTTCTCAGCCACATGAAGGTTTGCCATGCTTTCTGATATCTTATTGAATCACGTCCGCTGCTAGTTGCACTTTATAATTTCACGTGATAGCAGTTGGCATAACCAAGATACATATCATGAGAGGCGGTATAAATAAATTAATAATGTAGATATAATTTAAGGAAACATGCTACTGTCCATTTACAAGACCCTGAAAACTTGTTTATTGAAAATCCATCGTATGTTTTCCCTACCACGTTCTTAATGCACTCTAGCTACCATTTACCAATCAATGTGGTAGCTTAAAAATTAACCCTAGGTTTGTTTTCAAATAAACGAATATTTAATGTCACACCCATGAATTAAACACACATACATGAATAAGTATACATGTATTATTGTTATGTATCAATTTCCTATAGAGTGCATTAAGATTTTTTACTTTTAACAACAAAAGTGAAATTATTCCTCAATCAAAAGCACCAAGGTGTCCTGAAGGATGACAGATCTACTCATATCTGCGATGAATTTGTGTATAAATCTAAGGCAAAAACTTAAAATGATATAGGATACACGTGATTCATAATCCACAATAATTAGAGGTTCCTAACTCTAGTAAACTAGTCTGCTTAAGTGCATAAACGCTTCAATTAAATTTCAAACAATAGGTAGCCAAACTTTTACAAACATTAATAAATCTCAGTTCATAGAAGTAGTTTTAACCCGATTTCAGCAATGAACCCCTTGCAAATTTGTTCTCATTCCCTTGAGAATCATGTTTTACATTTTTAGAAACATTTACTTATTTAAAAGTGTTCCAACTCTCCCTTTTTCTTTCTCAGATGACCGACCTGTGCAATTCTATCATGGACCACCCATGCGGTGATGCAGAGACGAAGCTAGAGAGTTTATATAGATCAGATTATAAAGTGAAAGGTAAACATAAAAGTCAGATTGACATACATACATCAGTAGGGTGAATCTGAGTTTTTTGCATCAGTTGCAAATTTCTTGTGGATTTCCGCAATTTTGCAAAACATATGACGATATAACACCACCCTCGGATTCGCTACCTAACTCCATTTTCATATTCGACAATGTGGCATGCGATAAACAGAATAACACTCAAGCCTATTTTAGTATGGGACGTAATAAAGGGGTGGATTGTTTTTACCTATGCCAAACGTATTCGCATATACCTAAACAACTATTGAGAGACAACGGAAACTGGCTTGTACTTTTCAAGATTGACGATACAAACTTAAAACACATGTATGATGACCACGTGAATACGGATATGACATTCCAAGAATTAAAAAAAAAATGTGTTTCATGTGTTGGCGAGATAGATATGGTTTCATGATCATCAGTAAAAACGATGATTTAACTGGGGGACGTTACAGACAAGGTTTCGATCGATTAATCGTACTCGAGAAGTGAAGGTATGCCTTTAGTTTTACACGTTCTGTCATGTCGAGCATATCAAAGTTTGGTCATAGTCTCCTTCGTTATAGAGTCGACAATGGTAGTGGAAATAATTTTGACATTGACTCTGAAGGTAACTACGATGCCCATAGAAAAAAGATTATTAATCTTGGATGAGCCGTTTAGCCAGATGACGCGTGCACTAAGTGCTACGTAGATTATAAAGATAATCAATATAGCATCGAGCCGATTACTGCTCTCAATAAGGCAAAAGAGGTATTAACGACGTCTGTCAGTATGATAGCGAAAGATTTGACAACCGCTCGTATGAGGATGCAACACACCGAAGAGTCTCAGACTGTGCTTCATCGCGTGAACAATTCCATGGTCGAACTCATGAAAAAAACTGTGTAATGACCATGTTGACAGATGATAAAGACGAAACTTTTTACAACGCAGATAAACATATCGTTCGTAACGATAACGTAACGTGGCTTGACCGAAGCAAGAATAGGATGCTGTTCCCAAATCCTATATCGATGAGCATTTACCTAGTGGATTTTATACCATATATCTACAAAGCTATTCATCTAATACGGATTCGTTCAGCTTCATATCAAGTGGAACACCTGAATATGAGTTTCGAACAACTGGTATGGTATGTTTAATCTCCTGATGTGGGAGAAGTGATTGCTATGCTAAAATAGTAAACCTCTTACAATGATACCATTAAAGGTTAAGGTGAAATATTATATTACGATAAAAAGAAGAAAAAAAGAAAAACGATAAGTCAATTGTTACATTACATGTCGAGATTGGTTTCATATATGATTCTACATCATCAAATGTAAATGCAATCCATCGCTTCCCTCATTTTAATCATGGAGAAGGATAAAATAACCGAGGATATCATTAAAGCCAGCGAAGCTATTCGTCAAAATTATAAACAATTGCGTGAAGCATGACTTACATCAAACATTCTCTCAGAGCAAATTTAAAACCTATACTGAACCGCTAAACAAATTGGTATATCTAGAGGAAAATAAACCAAACCTGTCCTCTTCTAAGCTTGAAAAACTAGAAAAACCTATAACGCAGTCCCTGACCAACTATACAGACACTCCTTGTGTACAAGCTGATTCCACATTTGGCGTTCGTCGTGAAGATGGAAAAATTGATGCTAGGTGATTCGGAAGTATTTTTCATGCAGGATGATTTCATTCACGTTAAAGATCTCGTTTTACAGGCCACCCCAGGACTTTATGAACGACTCGTCAAAAAGTATCCTATACATTACTGTGAGAATGATTTGCAAGACTATAAGGCGCTACTTATACACATCCACGCCCATTTGCAAAAACATATTCCATTTGAAAAATTCAAGTCAAGTAAAGGACATAAGTATAAACATATCATAGCACCAACTATTCAGGATTCATGAAGGGAAAGTTCTGACATTCGATAGCACGAAGATCTAGGATGGTAAACCTAACAACTACACATACTGGGATGTTGTCAACGAGTTAGTTGATCGACTCAGACTCCTACACTCATCCAAATCAGCTGGACACACCACCCACAATAGTGAGATCGTCTCGATCGTAGAAGAACTACGTGAAGCAGGCATCAACTAATAAATTAATATTGCAATCCCATCTATCGCTCGCGCGTTTATCATGTCGAGACTAGAAATAGCTCGTGAGCTTCATCGACCAGCTCGACGCAACTACGCTCGCAGGAGAGTCATCATACGAGGTCTTCACGATCTGATACAAGCAGATCTTGTAGAAATGATCCCACATGCTAAGTCCAACGAAGGCTATAAATATTTACTCACAGCCATCAACACGTATTCAAAGTTCGAATGGGCCACACCTGTTAAATAGAAGAGTGGGAAGGATACCACCGCAGCCAGGAAAACTATTCTAGATCTCGGAAGAATTACGCGTAACGTGCAAATGGATCGAGGGAAAGAGTTTTACAATGCAAACTTTAAGGTGCTAATGGAATCATATTATTTCAACCACTATTCTACCTATAGTATACTAAAGGCTAGCATCGTAGAACGATTCAATAGAACATTCAAGAATAAGATGTGGACTAAATTTAGTGAGAATGATTCGTATTGGTGGATCGAGATGATCGATGCACTCCTCGACGAATACAATAACAACGTGCATTCTACCATACAGATGCGACAAAATTAATGATGTTAAAGCTAACAGAATTCTTCACACTATTTAGAGTTGAATAAAACTCTTCAGAATCAGCAAACATAAAGGTGTTTTTGACAAGGGATATACACCAAACTGGCCTACAGAACTATTTAAAGTGGTCAAATTTCGTGAGTCGAGCCCTAGGACCTATTTGTTAGAAGACCTACATGAAAGCTCTATCAAGGGAGATTTATAGTCTCATGAGATACACAAAACATCTCATCCGCACGTTATCTGATGGAAAAAGTAATTCTACAACATCAAAATAAAGTTTTCAAGTGGTTCGGATTCGACTCTTCACATATAGTTTGATTAATAAAGATGATAGTATATACAAGTATAATCTGAAATTTAATAATAAGGGAAATAAATTGTCTTATAATTTTGTTTTATATATTTTTTCATTGAAATGGAATTTAACAATAGTAATAATAATAATAATAATAATAATAAATAATAATAATAATAATAATAATAATAATAATAATAATAATAATAATAACAAAGTAATAATAATAATAAAGGACATATGTAATTTATGTATGTTTTTATCATTAAAATTATACCTATTTATTAAAATAGCTATTTATTTAAACATAGATTTACAAAACAATACTAGAGTAATAATGTAAGTTTCTACCCGCCAGTCTTTTTTGTCCTTTTTCTATTTTTTAACAGTTCAATCCACACTAACACACCACTACTACGTTAACCCCACTTCTCTCGATCTGAACTTAAACCAACGATGGTAATGTCTTCACCGGTAGAGTGGTTGGTTCGTCGATACTGATATTTAGGTGGATGTTTCCACATCCATCTTCCTTACCAGTTTCTTCTTCACCTATAGCATCCTCTTCGATAGTGGTGGTGTTGGTATTGGTGTTGATGGTGATGTTCTCTATCGAGGTGTTGTCACAATTGACACCAATGTAGGAAGCACTCACTTCCTCGATAATGTCGCCGTCAGGAATGTCTCTGGCAGAGTCGTTAACGTCCCACCAATGTTCGGATGACATGTCTCCTCTAAGCTTAAAAACAGGACATGATCCACTCACCCTTCCTCGTGTTGAGTGTGCTTACACACGCCGGGATTCGAACAATATAATTCATGCGTAATAACATCACAATTTTCTGTGTAAGCTCTATCATCTATATGAATACCATTATTATCAATCATTGGTATGTAATAACTCATCTCCCAATCGCTAATGTTAACTTCTCCCATCGCCTTTAACATATATCCCATACGTCTGAATATTGCGTACAATCTATATTTACTGTTCACTTCTACTGAGGAGAAGACCACATTTCTCCTACAAATCTATACATCCCTCCATAGTACCCCCTCCGCATCTATACACCCCTCCAGAGACTCGTGCAACTTTCCTTACCTTTAAGAACAACCATATAACGTTACCAAATGAGAGAATAGCTACGCCAATAACGAAATATCTTTGCCAATTTAAAGCGTAACTAGCCCAACCGTGCCAATATTGTGCAAAAATTGCAAAAATACCACAAATATCAACCAGTATTCTGAATATCATGCCAAACATTTTTTGCAAACTTGCGACAAATATGCAAAATTGCGGAAATCCACAAGAAATTTGCAACTGGTGCAAAAAAACCTGTTCTACCCTACTTACTTCCTTCATAATTTATGTGAACCTCATCTCAAATTCTCGATAGAATAAAATTAAAATTCATATTATTTGACTTAATAAGTTGGCAGCTGTGTCCGTAGACAGGCTCAATCTCTCATCATGTTCAAGAGCCCTTGTATCTTTTACTCCAATCATTGAGCTCAGTGAGACAAGATGACAACTTAGCCGGCCCAGAAATATCATGAAGATACCATCCTAGGAATTGTAATCCATAATTATTTTGTAGTGTAACCCTAAAATATTCTCAGATGGTGTTCCCCACAAAGCAATTTGCTTCACAAAGCGTTTTTTTTGTTTGTTTTGAAAACCTCTTTATGAAAACTTAGGAAAAGAATAACTTTTTCGTTAGTATATTATTTACTTTGAATAAGGATAAATACACAAAAAATAATGGCCCTGGGAATTCATTATTTGATCTGTCCATATATTTTTATTTTTCTCGTACTCAAACTCATTGCTCACGAGTTTAATTAGCTAAACAAGAATATATATATATATATATATATATATATTTGACCAATTCAAGAACCATATATCAAAACCCACTCGACTAACTCAACAGATTTGAGGTCCAACACTTTAGCTCGGTCGGCATCGTGTCTGCCTACAGAGAAGGCTTACCGGTTCGATTCCTAGAGTGGAAAATAATGTATCGTTGGTGAAATGTGAATTTTGGGTGTTGTATCTATTTTAGGTTTAAGTTATTTTATAAGTCAGATACTAATATAAATAGTCGGTTCAGAAAGAACAAGTTAGATACTTAAAATAAACATAACTGTACAAATATATACATATTTGACTTACACAGGATAGTTGATTCGATAACCATAATACTAATTCAATATATATGCATCAGTACTCATTTGAATATTTCAACAGACAAGTCGACACCCATTCAACTAATTCAACATACATGTAGCGACAATCATTTAACGAATTAGTCATTATTTAAGGCCTGGTTGGTTAGGAATGTGTTAAATTATTGAATATTTGGAGCTATCTTCACTTTTAACCTCGACCTATCCTGGTTCAGAGTGCAGGAGATATTCAACTTATTCTTGTTCATCTTCAGGTTTCCCAAATACCACGTTTCGTAAGCTGATAGCTGCCGCAGATTCTCCAGTTGGGGTTCCCATCGCACCCCTCGATATCGGACTTAACTACGCCTACAGGGACCCTACTAGCTTCCGGTACCTGCCCATCGTCCGGCCCAACGTTAATCCATCCAGGCCTATAACCTTCGGTGTCAGTGAGTGTCTCGATGAGGATTCACTCAGCATGAGCCTTAATACCCGGCCTTCCATAAATTATTACTCACAGCTCAATTTTAAAATACGTCATTTACTTTTTATATTACCTATGATACCGCCATACTTGCGATCACGTTGCCAGCACACAAAACCTAGTTACATAAAGGCAGGTTTACACGCTACGATAAATGCTAGAAATTTATCGTACCAATCGAATTGTTACGATTTATCGTTGCGTGTAAACAGGACATTGTAGCGATTTATGGGAATTGGATTGGATGGTTGATGCCGGCCGGCATCAATTTCTGCGAATCGTAACGACAAGTTGGAACGTGTAAACAAGTAGCAGCCATTCATCGCTACGATTTGACTCAGTTTGCATTGGCTGTTCACGGGAAAGGTTGTGTCGAACTAGTCCATTCATTTTTCACAATAAATGGAGAAACTAACCTTAACAACTCAACATAAGTTTCTTCATCCATTCTTAAATAATTTCGCCAGTCATTGGGTTCATTTAGCAACTCTTTCAATAATTTTATATGAGAAAATGTCCTTTTCTTCAGCAATCACTGACGGCTCCACTTTCTTCTTGGTCTTCACGACTTTTTCACTTTTCTTGCTAAACAAACGATATATAACGAACAAAACAGTACTTCCTCCATGGCAAAAGCTAACTGAGTGTACCGAGGTTGACAATGAATATTGGACAAGAAATCGTTGCATGTAAACAGTACTCACTCTTTCGATTTATTTGAACAATAAATTGTCAATCACATCGTTCCGATTTATCGTAGTGTGTAAACCTGCCTTAATATGTTGTTACATAATATAAGGGTAGCCACACCACGTCCCTACTGCACAGCGGCATCGTCCTAGTCACAAAAAGGAGTGTCTTGGATCACTCATATACATAATTAGTCTTAGCGTTCTGGGGTTCCCCGTAAACGATAAACGGTCTGATGTTATACAAATAGTTTCTTATGCCAAATTGCTGTTTATTGATTATGCGTGTCCCGTGGGGAGGATTGTTACTTGTCGGACTCACGCAGGTATTTCAGAACTGGTGTCTGAGAATAATTGTTGCCCACCCTGGTACACCTCCAATAGAACCAGGCCCGTGTCCAGGATTTATGTTTGGAGGGTGGACAGACCCAAAATAATAATATACTAGAAATATTTTACAGCACAAGGATTAATATTCTATTACACTATCATATTTTGTAAAAAATAAATAAATGGGAACCACCTAAACCACCTAAGATGATAAAAACCTTAAGCTCTCTTCCAGTTAACTATCTATGGGAGAGTCGTGAGGTACCAGTATATATATATATATATATATATTATGTATATTATATGTATATATATATACATATATATGTATATATACATATATATGTATATATACATATATATTACATGACATGATGCAAATGATATGGTTTATTTTTTACAACATAGCTGATACATATAATAAAACATAGTATCAATCAGTTTTTATACAAATGTACTTCAAAGAACTGAAAAAGTCACACATTAATTTGTATTGGGTCTACATATTTTGGGTCTGGTATCCATAATTTTGGTGATAAGTATGCTCAAACTAAATATCAACAACAATCTATTCTGTTTTCACTAGAAAAATTAAGCTAAAACATTGGTGTAAATAAACGAATTACCATGTTTAATTTCAGACATTGCTATTTAAAATGATCTTGGTTTAAACCGATAAGGTATATTCAGGTGAACTATACAAAATACATCTTAGGAAATAAAAAAATTTGAAAGTAGCTTGCATCTTAGTTTTGCATAATTCTAATGAATGAATTACATAAGACCTGTTGTAAATATTAGAAATAACCACAACTATAAATAAACCTGACCATACACTCAAACAAAGAGTTAATAATTTCCCTCATCTCCACTCAAGGGTGATAGGAAATTTCATCAAAACCCCTTAACACGCCTGTAGGTAGCTTATATTTGGTTAAGCTCAATATAATCTGACTTAATAAATCGGTGTCTTGTTTGCCATTTAAAATGGTGAAGATCTAATATTAAACAATTTTACTTTCCGATTAATGTTTTACAGCCAAATAGATGAAATAAAACAAAGTTACAAAACAAAATTATTTTAAAATGTACTCAATAGTAAACTATAAAACTGGCTTCAAGTCAACAGACGAAAACATTAATTTAACACTTATGTCAAAAGTTCTAAACAAGAATATTGCCAACATCATTAACAAGGAGAGTGCGTGGAAATATATCTTGTGACCTTCATAATAGATGCGCGCATACACTAAGTCCCCCCCCCTTAACCCCATTGACAGATTCCCCCCCTCATTTTCTTACCCAAACTCCTCCATTCCAATAGGTAGGGCGCACACTAACAGTTATTCATTCTTAAAACTTTATTTCTTCCTCATTCGTCTCTGGTATTTTTTTAAACATATGTTTGGTGGGGGTTGATAACGTAACCCCCCCTTAAATACGGCCCTGAATATAACTCTGAACCTGGAAATTAACTCTTCTGGAAACTTGCTCAGACACTGACTTCAGCTAATCTTCTCACCCAAGCGCTTCAGGACTATGTGATAGATCCGGAAGGGACCCGCAAACGTCTCAAAAGCCCCCACTGATAAGAGATACCCTCATTGCCATTGGTCCATGGAAGACTCTCATCCATTCCCCCCTACAGAGCGTTGTGTAACATTTCTAAAATCCCTTGTAGGTTAAATCTTATTTTTTTATTTGTAATATACTAATCCGTTCTATTCTAAGTATATTTTGCGAAAAGCATCAATCCGTCACGTCAAGATACAGTTAAATTCATGGTATGGCCTGGACCAAGAGTATCGGCACATGGCTTAATTTATTCTCGTGATTACCTTCTGGAAGCTTCGGAACATGCACTCGTGACTTGGACTCCGGTGTCCTGCCAGCAAATATGGCTGTGTCCACTTCGATCACCTAAAATTCCAATCTTCCAGAGAAGGGCCGAGTAGTTGTTTTTTGAGTTATTAAAAGTGAAACATAAAGGACTAATGCATTGTTGACACCCCTTTATCTATAGTTTTCAGTTCAACATTTGTGTGTCTAAAGTTTAACCAATTCATTGGAGTATTGGCTTGAGTATATTTTTTTAACCATAAGGTTTAAGAATACTACAAATAATAACTATGCTGCATTGATTTGAATTAATGGATCTTTTTTTCAGCTCCTCATTCATGTAACGAATGGTTCCAACCATTACCTGTTCGAACAGAGTATCAGGACACTATAAGCAAGGTAGGACGGGCCATCGTGAAAAGCAGGCAACAATATAGAGAACCAATGCCTTCTACCCGAAGAAGACCAGATGACCCTTGCTTGTGATGAAAAACAACAACATAAGAAGCCAGTCATTTTGAAAAACAGTCAATAGTGAGATGATTTAACATTATATTAAGACTATAATATTACTTGAGAACATCCATGTTGAATACTTGGCTACCAAAACATGAAAAAAGATTTGATTGTGAAAATGATTATCCAAGTGTGACTACAAACATATTGTTAATAAAACAACTATTTATCATAAAGGTTGTAAAACAGAGTACAAAGCTTATATTATTCTGATACCTCCTAAACTAAGAGCAAACAAACTTGTTTTAGATGCAAATTGTTGGATCACCTCAAATATAGTATTAGTTTTATGTTGGTCGCAATGGTAAATAATAAATAAAACCATTATTTAGTTCCTCTATTTAGCTTTTAAATTATTTTTAGCTTTATGATGACTTAGTCCTCGATTAAAATGAGGTCAGAGTCAGAGTCTTTTAAAACCCTCCTCAAACTGAATAATGTTTTAATTATAGGTTTTTAAATTAATATATACCCGAAATAAGGATTATCTCAGTTGCTTTTCAAAGTATATATTTATTTGACTAATATAAAAGCTATTAATGGCCACCAACAATGACGTCTATCTAAAGTCTACTAATACAAATAATATTAATTTAAATTGTGTCTCATAAAAATAACATACCTACTTCTAAATGTTAAATATCTTATACTTTTAATTGTTTCATATTTAGATTTTATTACTAGTGATTATTTCCTTAAATAGGTTATGTTAATTACAATTTTTATTAGAATATTAATAACAAGGTTATTATTGGCTTTATTTAAGTTGAAATGCTCCTGTATTATCATGGTGTACGTTTAAAAAAAATAACAGTTATTAATAACAGGGACTCAAACACCAGCTTCTCTGTCAAAAACAACGTGGTGCAATTTGATTCCAGCACCTTGGACTACATGACTACTGAGGGTTCACAATGAATTTATTGGTTGTAAATGTCGCTAAGAAACTCAATGGCTATTAATTATTATTGTTCCACTATTGATTGTTTCATGGCTATTTCTTGAATAATTGCTACCATAGCTTTGACGTCCTCAATTTATACAATGCACTAATAATTTTTAAGTTTTATATTCAACTAGCTCCAAATTCTTAATACATTTTTCAACAAAATGAAATTTAAAATAAAATATTAACAACATACCATTATTATCATCATTTAATAATATTTTCCTCTTTAACCCATGAAATAAATAGATAAAATAGTGTTTTTTTTACTAAAAAATTAAAATATAATAGATAGTTTAAAAAAGAGATAGTCAAATATTTTTATTTGTTTGGTTGTTTGATTGAATTGAGATCTTTAAATCATGTGTGTACCTTATTCCACTATATACCAGAAGGATTTCCAAAGACATCGATTGATTAAACGTCCACCGCTGTAAGGATATATAATAAGGATATATAATTATTTAATTTGGTATACAAATAAATTATAGGTTGTTCGTTAGTAAATAAATAATGACGTACAAATTTAAACAGTAAAATAAAAATTTAATCAATTTTAACCCAATTTTCCCTGGATTCTTAGTTATGCATTTAAACAAAAAAGCATTAACATTTAGCTAAAATGTATTATTAATAAGATCAATTTTGATTAACTATTACATTTAAAAGGTGTTTTCATTCCACTCCACATCTTAATATAGTTTTAAATATACGTAAAGAAATGAGTTACAATTTAAAGGAAATGTACCCACATTTTTTATGAAGGGTAATTAGGAAACAATTTAGGAAAAACTATTTTCAGTACACCCAGCAAGTATTAGAACATCGAACTCTGTATCACCAGAAAACCAGACTAATTGAGTCTGATGTCTAGTCCACATTCTGGCGATGCTGGTATTACTAGTCATACTATCGGACCAAGAGAATATTTATGAATGAGCTATGTTCTACAAAAAATGTATCAGCATAAGCGTGGAGAAAATATGAGATAACTGAACTGGTAATCACATAGTGTAAAAATCATATGCAGTGCATTTAGTAGAGGGGTGGACTTATAAACCCGACTACCTACAAAAAATTAAATTTCAGGACCACCTCCTCAGGCAACAAGCATATCAGTTAAGAGTATCAGCAGCCTTGACCGCTTAGTCTATGGAAACAAAATAAAATGGATTAATTTGTAGAAACTGCATCAATATTTGCCCTAAGAAAGATGTAAAACAAAACTATAGGAGGAAAAATATCATCGAGAAAGATGGTTAAAAGATGTAAAACCACACTAAACAAGGGTAAATTCTAACTTATTCCTCACTCGGATCATTTTCGTAAATGTAATAAAATTCAGTGCAAACAAGTGATAATTTTAATTTATGTTACATTCAACATAAGCGTTCGTGTGATTAAATAGTCGTCCCAGAAATTGTGTGTCGGCCGCAGCCGTCTATTTTCGTGGCATATAACGTCTAAAATACCAAATTAATGTGTGCATTTAAGAACCACAATACAGCGTTTGCTTACCCGATTTTTTTCTAGTTATGAGTGATATGCGCTCCTCTCCCCCTACCGAAATATAATCCTAGGTTCCCGTGCCCGCTGATGACTACCGTCTCATTTTTAAACTCATGATATATTTCCCTACATTTTAGTCGCTGAGCTAAGCGGCCAGCAACACTTTCTTGTGAGCCTATAAATAAACATTTCCCTTGAATATCTTAATCCCATTTCACCATGGGTGAGATGTGATTCCTGGTAGGGAAGTTTCTTATTAGACGAATATTTATTGAGCGTTCCACGAATACAACATCGGCGAGGATAATGTTGGTCGTTCCTTCCCCAGAACATTGAACGAGATCTTATTTCCCGTACACACGGGTGATGTTTCTGTACTTAATTAAGTATAATTAGACTATTACAGTGGAGCGATAAGCTATCGTGGCAACTATTGGTAAAAATAAGCAACTATCATAGAAATGTGTGTGTAATTTAGTAGTAGCGGAGGTCATAGTTTTCAGAGAACATTAAGTACATAGTCCGCCTTGGTGGTAAAATGGTCTAAACTAAGGCGACACTCTTGTTGTAATAGAGTGGACTGCCGATGAGGAGTAGACCTAGATTAGAATCCTGTTCTGGTGTACTGAAGGAGGTTTTCCATGATTGGCTTTACACTCTCCTTCTGCGCAAATATGGGTATAGTTACGTATAACCCGAATGGGTAGTCAGATGCAGTGACAAAAAATAAGCACTTATGCAGAAGAGATACAAGTAGTATTAAATTAGTAATTTTTTAGCACTGCATCTGACAACCTGTTCAAGCTATACGCAAATGTAATAATTACGCTAATGAGGAAGGTTGGTTTAAAGGTAGTGTACCCGCAAATTTGTGGAGGAAGAATGGAAAACCATTTAGTAAATAACACCCTCAGTACATTCGACCGTCAAACCCCAATCTTCCTGTCTTAAGTAGTATAGTCTGTTTCTAGAGTAATGCCTTAAGTCATGCGACCAACGGAGCAGGTATTAGATAAGTAAAAATAACAGGTCCCTGTATTTTAAACAAAAGTAAAGCGAAGAATCTTTGTTTTGAAAAAGAAAAGTTTGAAGGAAGTGGTTTGAACTAAATGTATTTTATAGTTATATATATAATCTCAAAAATATATCAGTTTGTTTCAAAATATACAATACAATTTTAGTTTATACATAGGTACATAAACCATTTTCTGAAATACATTTTACGGTTAACATTAACTTTTCTCAAAAAGGAGGATTAAAATAATGATCATGTGAATGCACGTTGAATGTTTTGTAGTAGTACTTCACTGGTTATTTCGTGATAGCTACCATCATTACTTATTTACAGGTTTCTCTAATGAATTAATTACATAAATATTACCCGTGAATATGTGGAATTATGTCAATCGATATCCCGTCTGTCTACTTATTTAAGGATAAAGGATTTGATTCTCACTCAAACCGAAAAAATGTATAGTTTGTGAAATTTTTATCACTGTCACATTTCTATATATTTTGTAGCTTTAAATATATATTATTCTTGATTAGGCTTCTAGTAGCTAGTCCCGTGTGAATCCAATTTATAATCGAGTCGAAACTTTTGCTTACCAGTTTGAAACTAGATATCTGCTTACTAGCTCCAATACAAAATTTTGCTTACTAACTCAAATACGAATCTTTGCTTAAAATATTTGCTTACTAACTTCAGTCCGAATTTTTTCTCACTAACTCGAATTCAAATATTTGCTTACTAACTAGAAATCGAATCTTTCCTTACTAACTAGAATCCGAATATTTGCTTACTAACTAGAAACCGAATCTTTCCTTACTAACTAGAATTCGAATATTTGCTTACTAACTATGATCCAAATCTTTGTTTACTAACTTGAATCCAAATCTTTGTTTTTTTTTGTTTTGTTTTTTTATTTAGCACCGCGTCTTACTACCCGTTCGGGTTATACGCTTAAGTACTAATTACTCTAATGGATTAGGAATTTGGAGGGTTGAATTCAGAGGAAGTGAACCCGCATTTGCGTGGATGGAGAGTGGAAAACCATTTAGGAAAAACCACCCCCAGTTCACCCGACGAGATTCGAACCTCGATCTCCCCGTCTCGGCGGTTGAGCTCAACACGACTTGCGCGTTAGCCAACTACGCCACCGAGGCGGGTCAAATCTTTGTTTACTAACTAGAAAATAATTCAAATCTTTGCTTACTAACTCGAATCCAATACTTGCTTACTAAATCGAATCTGAATCTTTGCTTACTAACTCGAATCTAATCCGAATATAATATTTTATGATGACGTATTATCAAATGTAATCAATTATTAAATTAATCAAATATATTTTTAATCGAGTTAAGTAGAAATTAAGATCTGTAAACAGTTTTTATAGTAGATTGGATTTTTTTATATATTCACTTATTTGTACGGTAAAAAAATAATTGATCTATTTTAACTTATTTAAAAAGTTAAACTATTCAAATATTAGACTTTATATTCGAATTTCGAGTTAAATTTCATCGAATCTAAATCTGGGCTGTAATAATTTGATTTTGAGATTTCGAATCCGATAAAAATCTTTCAAATATTAAGATTCAAAATTTCAACTCAAATACTAATCCTATCAAGCTTCAGATTCGGATTTAAGAATTGAAGCTTCGTTAGCATAGGTTTCCTTTTCCTTTTAGTAGGTTTAATTAACTTGTATTTATAAAATAAACAACATTACCGCTTTGTTTTATTTGTTGTAGGTCTACATTTGTAAACAGAGAAACTATTTTGGTTTTAATTTGTAAATTATGTACCATTATTTTTCAAGGATCAAACCAAATAACTTCTACGTTTTACCAGAAGACAGTCAACTACCTGATGAGGGGTGTCCATGCAATAAACACATAACAAAGGTACGTGCATTGTTTGTCCAGATAAATTTCATTGTAATATTACTAATGGTTGATTATGCCTTTGCATAACTGGTTCAATATCTTCAGATATAAAACAGGAACAACAGCAAAACACTGCCAAAATTATATACTTATTTTAATTTTAATGATCGTTTAATTCATACTTTTTGATCCTCTTCATTGCAGCATGGTCTAAAGCACTACACTCGCAATAGACTAGACTGATTAAGACGGTGAGATCGAAGTTCATATATGGCCTAAATGGTTTTCCACTCTTCCACCACCTAAATGCGGGTACACTTCCTCTAAATTCAACCTGTATCATCTCTAATACATTAGTGTAATTAGTACATAAGAATACAAACTGAATGGGTGGCAAGATGTGCTCCTAAGAAATCATATGTTTTGACACAAGGGTTATATGTAAGATGGGGAAGGAAATGGAAAGCCAGTTGATATTGGCTCAGGCCTCAGGATGGGCAATTCTGCAGCAACCGTCTATAGATGTTGCGGATTTGATTTACAACTTTAAAACTTGGGTTATATTTACAGGATAAATTATTGACTTTTTAATTACTACGTTCAACGCCAAAGCATTTTTTATTAACTATGTATTCAAATAGATAGTGATTGAAGGCACCGAATACTTGAGAAGAAATTTCCCACATGTCAATATTTATTATGTGGTTGTCAACTTTGGAACTTTAAAACGAACAACAATATCCTCAATTATCTTAAATCTTCTGCCATGACCCTGTAAAAATAATCCTTAAAATATTTTTACAAAAGCCATATCTATGTTTTAAACCATTTAATTTGATTTCAGAACAGTGACTTTTATCGGGAAACGTCTTTGAAAATGAGATTATTTCAACTTTAATCTTAAAAACATAACTTAAACCTTAGAATGCAAAGTTTTTAACCCTAAAGGAGCATTCTGATATCTTTAAACTTTTTTAGAGTCCATATTTTGAAATAACAAACTACCTATAAAATATCGTGGGATTTGTGGACTTCTGTAATGCGTCTCAGCGCTCTGGTAGGCGGCATACTTAAGCTCCGGCTACACGGTCCGCACCGCACCGCATTTTTCCGGGGGACGCTATCCATGTTTTTAAATACAAGTGGCTACACGAGTCCGCACCGCACTGGCGCGGAAGAATCGTTGAGAGAGCATTGCTATGCACTTTTACCACTTGCATTTAAAAACATGGATAGCATCCCACCGGAAAAATGCGGTGCGGTGCGGTGCGGACCGTGTAGCCACCTACCACCGGAAATAAATGTTCGGGAGCTTCTAAACTTTGTTTTCATGGTAAAACTAGGCATTTCTTTCACAGCCGTTGCACGTGTGACGCTGTAGTAATTGATTCCAACATTACGTACAAATATTATTTACAACAACTTATTGAACAACAAACATTCTTCCTAATTATTATTTAACTTAAAACTTTATTCTTCGTCGTAATTAATAGCTAACTTAATTTGTAATAGAACTCAGTCTATAGAGAATATAAAAATTGTTAGAAAATGCGGTTCGGCGCGGTGCGGTGCGGTGCGGTGCGGCTCCGTGTAGCTGGTCCTTTAAAGAGAGTAATTAAGAAGAAATGTAACCACACTATCGTTGAGATGAACTGGAAAAATCAAGTGATACGTCACGCTTGGAAAACCACCATCAGTGCTCCCAGCTGAGATTCGAAGTTAGACCTCTCATCATCAATATATTTATATTTGACGCTTTATTGTGGACGCGAGAAAATGTCAGTGTTTTTGCAATTTTTTATGCCAAAACTTTTTTTGCTAAAAATAAATCAAATATTGTTCCAGAAGAAATATAGAATTTACGTTTCTTCACAAATCAACAGTTGTTGAATATCTGTCACGAACATAGTGGCAGTAGATGAAGATAAAAAGTTTCATTAAATTCTAAGAAACCCTTGACAGAAAATTAAACTCTCTGTTTCTATTAGATAATTATATTGTTTATTTAGGTCAACAGAAGTTTTTTTACAAAAAGTGCAAAAACATTGCCGTTTTCTCGTGTTCCCTACACTCCCACCTTAAACTGTGTGACTAACAAGGATGTTGATTTGTCTGGATGAGCTACTATGCCCCTAACATGTCTGAACAATCATCATATACGCACCAATAACTACCTGTAGTCTTTAGAATAAAGAAACACTCGTAGGCTGACCTGAATACCCGTGCTTTGAGTAGTTCACCGAAAGTGTTTGTGGAAAGTGAGACTTTAATTCATTAGAGCACCTATATACCGCCCAACTTTCATAGAAAAATAACATATCTACTTTCAAGTATTCATAAGTTAAGTCATGTTTTCTGTGACTGACAATTTAGATAGATATTATCAATACCTATCAAATAACACCAATAAAATGGTAAAATATCATCAATTTTGGCCATATAAAAAATTGTTTTAATTTTCAAAGAAAGGTTTCTTATGAAAATTGGGCTACAAAAAAAAAAAAAAAAAAAAAAGCTCAAGAGTTCGTATGTCCGCAGAAACCCAATCAAGAGTGGAAACGTGAATACGAGGAGCTGATCGACAGAGTTTACAAAAAGAGATCGCGATCGACCTACCAAGTCTCCTACTGCAAAGAGTGTAAGCAAACTACCATTTTTTAGGGAAGGGGCTATTCAACGTTCACTCTGTATGAACACAGGCTATAATCATGAAACTACTTACAAATCTCCTTTTATTAAGGAAATTTACCAAAACCTGTCTCTTAAAATTAATTTCTATCCTGCTTTTTTTTTCCAACGCGCCTTATTATCCGTTTGTAGCCACATTTGCACGAAGGGAGATTGGTAAGTTATTGAATAATAACTACCCTTAGTACATCGGACCATAATTCGAACCTAGTTTCTCCATCACCGGAAATCTATTATAAATCGAGTGACGCGTTAGAGCAGAGCAGATAGTACGCCTTTTAATAGCGCAAATGGGATAGAGGAGAGTAAAGTATTACTAATAGAAAGTGTACCCGTATTTGCTTAGAAATATAGTAGGAAACCATTTAGTAAAATATCGCCCTCAGTACACCCTAGCCTGGACTTGAACCTCAACCTCCCCCTTCAGTGGCAAACTAGATTAGATGAGTCTGAAATTTAGTTCACGTGCGCACCGATGCTGGTTCTGAACTGCTTGTTTTTTGTATAACGAGCGATTAGCTCCCGATACTAGACTACAAATACGGCTATTGGTCTACTAGGTCTAATTTTAAAGCAGGAATAACTCGTAGACCTATGCAAGTAGTAAATACAGTAAGAACACGGTATGACGCAATGCTAAGAGAATAAAAAAAAAGCGCCACTTGGAGGAATTATTGTCATTGCTTACCTCACGCGGTGCACAGCAGCTATATTTTAATACTAAGACAGTAACATACATATTCTTTTTTAAATAAGTAAAGTAATGACGTTAATTTTACATTGATGTGGATTTTTAAGTTTTATTTATTTATTAAAGTTACATAGTGTTACCTGATTTTTTAACAACTTAGTTTGTCTTCCATAAAGCTTTGTGTATGTAACGCGCTGGTGTGTGACGAGTGACGTCACAAGCTCAGCCAATCAGATGTCTTTCTTCATCCAGCCCTAACTTCTATTATTTTTACAATGGCAGGGGAGGCCTTTTAGAGAATACAAACAGATTTTTTGCGGTTAACATTGATAATATTTTACCATATTATTGGTATTCTTATTATTGGTATTGGTCTGAACGAAGTAGAAGGTACTTTAAATCAGTCTATCAGAGTGTGGGTTTAAAAATATGGCATTAGTAAAACAAATAAATAAATAGTATAAACAAATGATTGTTTCTTTCGATACGGATCCGATACAAGGATCTAAGAAATCATACGAGTAAAAGTATCGAGTAAATCGAAAATATTCATATTAGTAAGGTATCTAAACATTTTACGCATTCCTATTTACTTACCTTCCGGGATATCTTAACATATTTACACTGAGATGATAGGGTTGAGAAGGACTGAGCTTAGAACAAACCTATTCACATTTGCGTGGAGAGATGGTGAAAACCATTTAAAGAAAAACAAACACCAGTACATCCATCGGAGATTTAAAACCCAACCTCCTCATTACCAATAGAACAGACCATCTTAGCCCATGTGATCACCGATGCGGGTGCTACTGACACACAATATTATTTATTTATTTTCGGTTTTTAACGTGTACTTTCTGAACCAACTCTTTAAATCAGCACACGAGAATTTTATGATCGATAGAAAAAGGGCTTACCAATTTTGCTGGCAAAGGTATTTTCATATACCTTCCAGGGTTATTCTACATGCCACAATCGAAATGGGAACGACGACTTTACTTCTCCTCTAAAGAAAGTAGGGTTACGGATTTTTTTATCGCTCAAGAATAATTCGTTGACCCTGGCTGGGTTTGAACCCACGAGCATTGAGTCCCTCAGGTGAGTACTTTACCTCAAAACCACCGAGGTTGACCTGACACATAAAAGTTCCCTTATACGTGTTGACAGACGATAAAGAGGAAACGGAACCGGAAACCAAAGATGTACTGATGGAGTTATTCACCAACATGTTTGCCGAGCCGGTCAAGAAAGTGCCTTCACCCCTGCCTTCTTCAAGATCTGGTAGGGTCTAATCATGTACTTAAATGGGAGAGCTTTCCCATAACCAGCTATCATTGGTTGAAACTCTACTGTAGTCTAAAGGACAAGGACGAGACTGGTGAATAATTCAAGTGCTAGTTATATTTCCCTTCTGTATTTATAGTACTAGTCCGTGCTGCCAACATATTTACACTGATTAGATATGTTTGTGAAAGGTACTTTCATTTGTATGGAAGGAGAGTGGTAAACCATTTATGGAAACACAGTACAACCGATCAGGATTTCATTCCTAGTCTTTCCGTCAACGGAAAACCCGACTATACGAATCTAATGTTTATTGTCGGCTCATTCACTGGTGTGTGTTAAAAGCGATTTAATACTGAGTATTATTTAATCCAAAGGAACACGATGAGGAATATGAATACACCACCTACTAGTAAATCAAACTGTCTAGTACATCATGCCATTTTAAACACGTTTATTTAAACATTAATTCATGATTTTACTTAGAATTAAAAATAAACATACTAAGATAAATATTTAAAATAAATTGTTCTCATCTTAGCTTACTATCGAAAATTTCACAAGGTATTATGATGAATTAAAGGAAGCTAGTAGTAAGTACTTGTTGATTTTTTGATCATTTTATTAATGTAAACTTGCATTTTCTGAACTGACTGATTATATCAACACGCCATTTCCAAACTAACTCGATTCTAAAGAACACCCAGCACCTAGTAACCCTACCATTACCTCATAACTGTGAAAGATACATCCTCAATTTCATCCATTTTACATATTTTTTGGCCATGCTAGGAATCAACCCAAAAGCTAAACTACAGACGAAACACTGCTTGAGATAAAGTTTTGGGCTCAGTAATTTTTTTAAAAGCATCTATTGTGAAACAGAGATATTTTGTTGAGCAATATGTTCTAAACAAGGATTATTTACTACAATATTTAGAAATGTAGAAGAGAGCATAGGGAAACCACAGTGAGAAAAAACACCAAAAGCGCCACAGCCAAGATTCGAACCCCGTAACTAAATACAATACAAGTCAAAGCTATTAGAACGATGGTTCCCAGAAAATCTTTGGATTCCCCTCGGATGATTAGTTCAAAACAAACAAATTAGAAAAAAAAAGTTCTGAATTTAAAGTTCTTGGTATATTTTTTAGTTGTGACACAGAGGAAAACTCTGAGAAACCAACTGGTTTATGTTTTAAAGTCTTCCAACTGACCTAAAATTGTACAAAGCTATAGCTTGTACTGCAACAGATTCAAGTGAAAAAAAAAGAAGGCCTAAAGGTACTTTCCTTATGCTAAGCGATCACATTACAAATGGTTTTAAAGTCCACCACATCTTAATAGTCTTGCAGGCTCTTCGCATATCTACATTGACGTAGTAGGGATGAGAAATATGGAATCTAGAGGAAATGAACCCAAATCGTGTGTAAGTAAAAGTTGAAAATCACTTTTTAAAAAAATGCCCTCAGACACTAAGCCGGGATATGAACATTACGTTCCCGTCACCACCAAACCAGACCAGGAGAGACTTTTGTGCTCTTCCTTACGAGTACAAATGTCAAAGCTGTAAACAATATCCAAATTTAGTTGTTTTCGAATATTTGACATAATTGAGGCGAGACAATGTTTATATTTTCTTTTATTTGCAATAATGGAGGGTTAATTAAAACTGTTTCAGCAATAGATAATTAATGGTTAAGGTCTGAAATTTGACAAAAGAACGCAATGCATTGTTTAGTCCTTAAAGGAAATTAGGTGAAGGGTTGGCGTTTTAAATAAAAATTAATCCGAACAAAGCACTTATGATTATTTCCTACACTGAATTGTTTAGCTGGTAGACTTAGTTAAAACCCATTCTACTTATCCTTTTTACTTATGATAGATAGGCATTTTTTTAAAATTTAGTTTCATTTATATTAGAATAGTAAAGCCATAATATACTTAGACCTCTTTCTTACTATTATACTTTAGATACATGGTTTGGTGACTGATTGGATTATTGTTAATATCCATATTCCTGCTTTTGGATACATATTTAAATAACTGAAAATTTATCTGGAACATTCCAAAATAATTTTTTGAATGTATATGGTGTTCCGATTTAAGTGGGAAGTAACTGGGGTGTGAATAGTAGGTATCGAAACAACACAAAAAATCCTTAGGAATATATGTTCTATTTTCAATAGTTCCCGAGATAAGGCCTTTCAAGATTCACTGGAATCGTTAATAGCGCTATTTTATACACCCTTGTTATTTTAGATGCAGCCCTGCCTGTGTAACAGCGGTGATACGTCACCTACAAGAGGTGCAGCAGGGGTGTATCAAGTAGGCCAATTATCCATTCCAGAAGAAACCTGGAAGTTCTTATTTTGAAAACCATTGAATGTAGGACATATTTATGTTCATAATTACTTTTTGTGTTGTTTTGAGGTCTACTAACCATATCCCTAGCTACTTCCCTTATAGATCGGAACACCCTGTATATTGCTTACTGATAATTTTACTGGAATAATTAATATTCCTTCTTTAGATACATAGTTCAAGTGATTTGATAATTTTACTGGAATAATCAAATATTCCTTCTTTAGATACATAATTCAAGTGATTGATAATTTTACTTGAATAATCAATATTCTTTCTTTAGATACATAGTTCAAGTGACAGATAATTTTAATGGAACTATCAATATTCTTTCTTTAGACACATACTGATAATTTTATTGGAACACTCACTCCCTTTTTTATAAATTGTTTAAGTTAAAAACCCTATTATGCTTAGTGCTAAGGCTTGATGTCCGTGTAATGTATATAGATTTTTTCCAACATGAATAATTATTTGGTAATTGTATATGGAGAAGATGCAGTACACGAGGCTAATTAACAAGGTGTTTTCTCTGTGTTTGTTTTTATTTGTTTGTGTTCTCTCTTAACTTCAAGTGTCCCACGCACGTCTCTTCATAATTTGTTGGCTCTGCCCCTTGGCCGGTTGACAACGTGAGAGGTGCAAAATTGCATCACGGCTCACGTTAGACCTCTTTCATCCAATGGCGTAACTAGAGCTAAAATACTGGCAGGGTCGGTTGCTTGGATAGTGTGACTGACTTTGAGTATGGAGTATGATTGTTTAATACTAAATTACCCTCACTGAGGCTTAGTGGTCAGGAAGTTAAACGCTTTAGTATTTTAAAAAAGGAAGCTAAGATTACTCTTGTAAAATAAGTGAGTACAATCAACAGCGTCATAGCCTTTGAATTTTTGAAAACATGTTCTTATTATACGTCTTTAGTTCTTTTGTATTTAACCTTTCCATCAATATTATAAGGATACACTACAAAACATCAACGTTCTACTGTAGTACCATCATCAGTTCTTATTTTACAAAGAAAGCAACCAGATTTACAAGTATAAACTAGAATAATCACGTCTACTGTAGTAATACACATTACCAACAATAGTAATTGTTATTACTTTAGAAAGAAAGTAACCAGCCTTCCAAGTACAGTAAAACTTTTTAATTCGAAGTCCAAGGGATAGCTTAAAAAATTCAAAATATCCATAGTTAGAATTAACCAATGGGTATCTAAACTGTTTGTAAACAATAAATAAAAAATATCAAAATTAAAAATTGTAAAAATTAACTCACCATTAAAAAAATGTAGACTTTATCAGTTTTTGCACTTAAATTACATTATGTACTTTGTAAAAAAAACTAGTGATTTTGGTTTGTTGTGGCTTTCTTCTCTGGAAAAAATTAACAAAATCTTATTCTTCTTGTTCCTCCATTTTGAAATTTCCACCTCTTCACGATGTTATTCTTTCTAGGTAAGTCGATAAAGTGTTCGGCTGTACTCCATATTCTTTTGCGATATCACACTTCTTTTTTACTCCCTCTTCCACTTCTATAATCACCTTAACCTTCTTGGCTAAGCTTAAACTTTACATCGTTAAAACACCGCAATTTACACTTCAGATGACAATGGGTGACTTGTCACTGAGAGACAAAGGTGCCAGATTAGGACAAGCAACATAAACCTTAACCCTTCCATGCTGGGCATCACGTGATGGCATTATCACACAGAAGTGATTAAAGTGGAGCCAAAACATCCCCTAGTCTAGCTAGGAAAACCGCTTGCAGCTTGTGCGAAATTCCCTGCTTTCTCTTTCACTATGAGTCAATAACTCTTAACTTTATTTGAAATTCCTGGGATTCTTTGGTTTAGTTGAGAATGTTAAGTTTTTTTTGAAGTGAGTAGAAACTCGAAAAAATTAACAATATACTGAATAAACTTTGAATTATACAAATATTTTCTTTTAAAACTCGAATTAAATGTTTGTTTTTTTACCATTGATTTAAATAAGAGTTTTGTGAGGAATAATGGTGGGTTCAAATTATCCAATTATTTGAACTAACTAGCCTTGAACTAACCAGATCCTACTGTTTAAACTAAAATACATCACGTCTACTGTAGTAATAAAGATTACAATCACTAATAGTTATTAGGTACTTTATAAAGAAAGCAACCAGCCCTACGAGTATAAAATAGACGACATTACGTCTACTCTAGTAATAAACATGGCCATTAAGGCTCGTCTACACGGGTCAATTTTACTGGTTTCAAGTACTTGAAGTCAAGCGATCTTGACTTTTAGTATCAGTTCACACAGAGACAGTAGTAGGGTCAAGTACTTGAAGTCAAGCGAGCTTGACTTTTAGCATCAGTTCACACGGAGATTAGTAGGGTCAATTACTTGAAGTAAAGTGAGCTTGACTTTTAGTATCAGTTCACACGGAGACAATAGAAGGGTCACGTACTTGAAACCACTTCCAAAGGAACCCACCAGTCAGTCATTTGCAAATGGGGAAGATGAAGGTATTTCACGCTGAAGTGAAAATATTAGTGCAAGCATTAAGTTCCAAATTAAGTCATGATTTACTAAAAGCAGTTTCTCCTAACAGTCTGTTAGAATACTCACTGAGATGAATGTTCCACAAAATGTCATATATTGCGTAAATACCCAAGAACCTACGTAAGTCATTACCACTCCACTTCTCATTTTAAATACAGCCCACAATACAATCAAAAGAACAAAACAGAACAGGACTGGAAATAACAAATTGCCCGTGCACTTTCGATAAAACAAAGTAGGGCTGTACTTCCTATTGTCTAACTTGAAGGAAACAAAGCAGGGCTGTACTCCCTATTGTCTAACTTGAAGGAAACAAGGCAGGGCTGTACTCCCTATTGTCTAACTTGAAGGAAACAAAGCAGGGCTGTACTCCCTATTGTCTAACTTGAAGGAAACAAGGCAGGGATGTACTCCCTATTGTCTAACTTGAAGGAAACAAAGCAGGGCTGTACTCCCTATTGTCTAACTTGAAGGAAACAAGCAGGGCTGTACTCCTTATTGTCTAACTTGAAGGAAACAAAGCAGGGCTGTACTCCCTATTGTCTAACTTGAAGGAAACAAAGCAGGGCTGTACTCCCTATTGTCTAACTTGAAGGAAACAAGGCAGGGCTGTACTCCCTATTGTCTAACTTGAAGGAAACAAGGCAGGGCTGTACTCCCTATTGTCTAACTTGAAGGAAACAAAGCAGGGCTGTACTCCCTATTGTCTAACTTGAAGGAAACAAGGCAGGGCTGTACTCCCTATTGTCTAACTTGAAGGAAACAAGGCAGGGCTGTACTCCCTATTGTCTAACTTGAAGGAAACAAGGCAGGGCTGTACTCCCTATTGTCTAACTTGAAGGAAACAAAGCAGGGCTGTACTCCCTATTGTCTAACTTGAAGGAAACAAGTCAGGGCTGTACTCCCTATTGTCTAACTTGAAGGAAACAAGGCAGGGCTGTACTCCCTATTGTCTAACTTGAAGGAAACAAGGCAGGGCTGTACTCCCTATTGTCTAACTTGAAGGAAACAAAGCAGGGCTGTACTCCCTATTGTCTAACTTGAAGGAAACAAGCAGGGCTGTACTCCTTATTGTCTAACTTGAAGGAAACAAAGCAGGGCTGTACTCCCTATTGTCTAACTTGAAGGAAACAAAGCAGGACTGTACTCCCTATTGTCTAACTTGAAGGAAACAAAGCAGGGCTGTACTCTTTATTGTCTAACTTGAAGGAAACAAAGCAGGGCTGTACTCCCTATTGTCTAACTTGAAAGAAACAAGCCAAACGAGCAGTTCGTACGAGCAAACTACCAGATTAGAGTGAGTCACGTGACCTTGAAGCGGCCACTAAACCGTTGAAAGACTAATCATTATTATTATTATTATCACCGCGTCTTACTACTCTTTAGGGTTATACGCCCTTACGCTAATGTGTAATGGTAGGATGATTGTAGGATGAAATGGAGAACCTACAGTTTAACGTGGGATCCGAACCACGGTGGAGGCCTGGCATTCCTCACATTCACAAGTTGTGATTAATACACGTCTTGTCAGAGGTGAAGGAAGGGTTTGGTTGTCAGATAAATCTGTGCCGGGAACGAGGATTGAACCTCAGACCCCCAGCACAGAAGTCTGACACCTTACCCCTAGACCACCAGGTCACCTTGAAAGACTAAAAAGAAGACTCTTCTCCAACTTCACTTTCCACTGTCCGAACAGTGTAAAGTGGACTTGACCACACCGTTTACACAGGGACATTACCGGGAAAGTCACTTGACTTCAAGTCATTGACGCCAGTAAACTTGACCCGTGTAAACGAGCCTTTAGCAATTATTCTGTACGTTACAAAAAAGTAACCAGCATTGTACGGTTTTCTTTTAGCACTGCACCCTACTACCCGTTATGGCAAATACATATGTAATAGGTAATTACGCTAGTGTGTTAGGGATGAGGAAGGGTGAAAATTTAGAGGAAGAGCATCAGCATTTGCGTGGAGGGAGAGTGTAAGACCATTTAGGAACCTTCTCCTGCCTCAATACTGTAGTGACAAGTGCTGACTACTAACAAGCAGGTAGGGGGGGGGGACGTTGCCCTTAAAGTTATAAAGGGACAATACTCCCTCCCTTAGTGTTCATCAAGACAGAAGGGTTGGTGGCACATTCCAGCAGCCAGGCAGTGAGAGATCTGGCCTTGAAGCGGTGACTAGGTTGGTACTGTATGTCTTGTACGTGAATGCGGAATAAAGTATTATTACAATACAGCCGAATTATGAAAAAAAATAATCTAAAAAGGTCATGAATACATTTTATCATGCATTTATTTGATTAATAAAAATATGTATGAATAAATATCTATAATACTAAGTTTTTTGTGAGAGTGTGTGGGCGTGCATATATTTTCATTAAGCATTTTTGGGGGATTCATTCTAAACGTCTTTTATTTTTAATAAGATTTGATAGATTCCAACAACAAAAAATACAATTAATACAATTTATATTTAAGTAATGAAAGTAATCAATTATTAAGTTATCGACCTCGCTGGTCTTAGAGTTCAGTGCTCGCTGCAGGTGCCGATGTTCGTGGGTTCAAATTATCTGGGGTTGAGGGATTTTTCTTGAGCAATAAAACTCCTCAGCACAAATTACTTTGGAGGAGCCAAGCCATAATTCCTATGTCGATTGTGGCACGTAAAAGAACTCTTGGAAGGTATTTAAAAATACCTTTCCCGGAAAAATTGGTAGGTCCTTTTGCTCTCGCTCACAGAATTTTTTTTTGTGATTATATAATCAGTCGGTTCAGAAAGTGCACGTTAATTATATACATACATATAGGATAAATTTATCAAGGGCTGTTTTTAAACCTTTATAAAGTTGACGAGATTACCAACTATATCCACAGCCCACAGTGCAAACTGATAATCAAATTTGGCCTTTAGGATAAAAAAACGTTGGACCACGCTGCCTTAGACCATGTTACCACCGAAGTGGGTCTTATTAGGTTTACCCCCACCCCCACCCCAAGTCACCACTTATATGAACTCATACATAACGTTGTAGTAAATCTTGAAGTATATTTTTACCTGAAATAATTTATGACTTTCTGTTCCGTAATTTTCTGGAATTAAAAACAAACACTCCTTCACCCCACATATGAGTTAGCGTTCCTTTCAAATATTTGTGATAGGTGTGTGTACCGACTCCAATAGAAAATATTATATCATCTTTATCTTTTTTGAGCGCTTCCGTGAACATTTAAGATTGTATTTAAAATATAGGCACATATATATAGTTAAATGGAACTAAGGACCAAGGAACAGGGAACAGACTTTATAGAAACTGGAACCAGTTCTTGTTCTTTAGTAAAGGTCAACCCAGGCCATCCTTAAACTGTTGTTCTGTTGTGTTGCTGGTTCCTTGACACCTTGGTTCCACTGGCGCTTAAGTTTAAAACAGGAACCTATTTTCTTTTCTAGAAATTGTGCTTATAGGTCCTTGGTTCTTGGTTATATACAGTATCCCCATGACTTCTTTGGTGCTGACTGACAGCTGACAGCTGACGGCTTTGAAAAGTTACCAGACCAAATTATGTATCCCTACGCCGAACCATATGATCTGCAAAAAACATGTGTTTAGCAGCTGTCACTTCTGACAGTCAAAATTTAGGTATATACCTAAATGTTGACTGTCAGAAGTCAGCTGTGAGCTGTCAGTCAGCACCAAAGAAGACATGGGGCTACTGTAGTTTAATTTTTTCTAGTATATACATAAATACAGTTAAATTAAAATAGTTGATACAAAATTTGTTTTCTACTTTTAAATATGTTAATTATTCGCCAGCAATAGTAAATAAAAAACAAGCACAATGAAGACTACATTTTTCTATATAAATTGATATGACTAAGGGTAATTTAGAACCAAGAAACGGAAACTGATACTCGAAATAATAGGTTTGTTAAAATTTTGAAACCGACCCATAGATACAGAGTATATACAAATTCGCACAATTACTCTTCAGAGTGAGAATTGTTCTAGTAAAGCAAGTCCAAAATGTAGCGCAAAGAATGTCGTCAAGATGTTTTGTTTGCGAGATGGATGATTCATAAATTGCACGTTTTATTGTACAACCGTTGATGACTGGAATGTTACGGCGTGTCCTCAATGGCATAATGTGAGTTTGTTATACTAATAATCTGGTAGAAAGGACCTTTAAAAAAATACAAATACACTTTTTGTGGTCAATATTGACGACATTGTATTATTATTGGTATTAGTTTATATTGTAAACTAGTGATGGTATAATATATCAATAGTGACAGCTACGTATAGACATATTAAATGTTTAAATAAATTTTAGAAACTTTTATAACCGTCACTTTTACCAGATTCCTACTATACATAATATACTATAATACTAAATATAATACTATAGCACCCATATATTCATAGATTTTTTATATCCACGTCTTAATACCTGTTCAGGTTCATACGCATATATGATAGTTACTATAATAGAGTAGGGATGAGAAAGCATTTTAGGGGTCATCTACCCGCATTTGCACGGCCGAAGAGTGGGGAACCATTTATGAGAAGCCACCCTCAGTAGACCCAGCCGGGATTCATATCCCGATCTCCCCGTCATTAGCAGGCTTGTATAGTACGAAAGTGACGCCTTAAAATATTTGTCTACTGAAGAAAATCAGTCATCGACTAAAGTAAATTGTAATATAGAGTGTAACTTTTGATTGAGAATTTGGAAACTTTGATATGATCATCTTGAAAGTAAATGTTTTTACTAAACATAAAATAAAATTAAAAAGAGTTTTGTATAGTTAAAGAAATTTCCTTAGAAAGAAATTGGTAGTTTTGTGAAATTTCGGCTCCTTTGACCTTGGTATGTAAGTTTTCATTTTAAAAAGAATTAAAATTGTTTTCCTAGAATCTCGGTAATAATTACAATTACTGTCGAAAGGAATCGCATCAAATTTAAAATATATTTATTACGATATTTAAACATTACATACTAAAACAAAAATATGATTTCAGTTTGTTTTTGTACGTTCTCAGTGAAAAAACTGGAAAAAACTGTTGAAAAACACCAACACGAAAACTATCTGATCAAACTTACTGTTTAATTTAAAACTGTAATAATTTTTATTTTCTTGATATGGTTGTGAGAAAATCTATCCGAAACTACCCTCGAGAAAACTTTCACGTGTTTGGTTTGTTTGAAAATTTAACATACTTAATCCATTTAATTTTTCCTCAATAATCTTTGAGCATGTGTATATTTTTTTTACGGTTTATAAACTGTAGCTATGATGTTTTTGTGATCACTATACTATTACTGTAAAGAAGGTAAATATTATATTTACTTTTCTTGGCGTAACAGTATAGCGATCACAAAAACATCCTAATTACTGTTTATTAACCGTACAGAGGGGCCGAAATTATAATTTAAAAAAAAACGATGCAGTGAAAGCGAAAGTAAAAGTTAATCATCTCGATATTATAACTGAGTTTTATTTAATTTTCAAATACTTTAATATAATATTTAGTGGTTGAGAGAATTAAGCTGCTAGTATTACGCACTTAGAAACTATAACTGGACGCTAAAGCCCTGATAATAACTTCTGAGGTTATCCTGAGGCCTCCTTTTAAAATCCCCATTCTGGGCTTTATGGAGAGATTAATTTAACAGGATACACATAGTTTTAATTCCAATCAGGGGGTTCAAGATGCAAATTAACCACGTCAATTAACGGTCTAAAATATATGAGTAGCGACCAGTTAGATTGTCATATAAACAATCTTCCAAAATATATAAAATACATAGGCTATATAATAGCCGACAGAATTTATATTTATAATTTATGCTACAAATTATCATTATATGTTAAAATCGACAGCTGCAGGGCTTATGAATACATGAAAGTAGGTCTAGTAAAGGTTTATTTTTTTAGCACCGCATCTTATTAGCCGTTCAGGTTATACGTTTTGTAAAATTATAAAAATATAAAATAAGGTTCTTTTTGTAGTGAGCCAACTATATCCATACATTAATTCTATGGTTCCCAAACCCTGGGTCGCGACCCAAATAAAGGTAGTAAGGATTTTCCTGATGGTCGTAGGAAGGTTTCTAAATTATTTTTTTTTCAAAATTTATAATATAAAACATTTACAAATATTTCATAAAACTGGTATATGTTGAAGAATTACTGTAATGGTGACCATATGAACAGTGTTGAAACAACGTTTTAAAACATTTTTGTACTCAGAATTTTTGACCCAGTTCAAGGAAAACCTCATTTCCACTCGGGAAGTTATATAAAATTAATATTGCGTGTCTGGGGTACATAATTCTTAGCCCAGTAGGGAAAGATTAGCCAGTACTAACGTACCGTTGTCCAGGGGACGCCTAATGTACTAATCGTACATCCTTTCCGTGGAGGCTCTTTCCATGTCCCTATAAATGAGATGATGAAGTAAATATGAGGGTTTGAAACTAGTGGTAACACTCAAACCTAACTTAAGCCTAATAAACAAACCTTGATGACGGTTGGGGTAGCTCCCCTCTTGGATAAAAAACCCACGGTACCAGCTGGGAATAGAACCCGGACCGCTAGGCCCGTAGTAAGGTGCACTGACAACTACCCTCGGGGCAGGTTTCTCGGAAAGTTTAAAAGGCTCTGTTTATTCTTCTGGCAATGTAGCCTATTTCTGTGAACAAGACGTTCAGGTCTTGTAACGATCAAGATCTCAGAACTATTCTCTTTGTACTGTGCCCATCAAATAAGACTCAAACCCGAAATTTTCACCTACAAGATGAAGCAGCATAATGGTTGTCACTGATAAACTATGTTTTTGTAACTTGACAAATGTTTCAGTGTAATATGTTGTATCTTATATTTGTAAGATGATTTAATTTAGTTGAAAGAATTTATCTACACAAAATAAAAACTCTAAAGACGTCTTTAAAATAATTGATTTATTATTTAGCACCGCGTCTTACTACCGGTTTGGGTTATACGCTTAAGTACTAATTACGCTAATGGATTAGGAACTGGGAAGGTTGAATTTAGAGGAAGTGAACACGCATTTGCGCGGAAGAAGAGTGGAAAACCGTTAGGAAACACCACCCGTAGTTCACCCAACCAAGATTTGAACCTCAATCTCCCTGCAGTCAAGCTCAACACGAAACTAGCGCGTTAGCCAACTACGCCACCGAAGTGGTTAAACTCTTCCCAATAATGAATCAGCACTATAGTAGCCACTAAAATAATACATTTTTGGTCACTTAACCAACATTGTAACAAAGTAACATTTTCATGAAAAATTGTGCTTTACAATTATTTATTTTATTATAAAGCTATTTAAATTATTCTGTTTTTGTTATTTCAATTAAATGAAGTTAATAAACACTAATATTAAACAATTGGCAATTGAAATGACATGTAAATGACCCTTTGTGTCACCAGGCCAAGAAAATATATTAAGGGTCACTATCAAAAAGTTCGGGAAACACTGCCTTAATTCAATCAAGATCAGGGGAAAACATAGGTTGTTAATATATCAAACTAACCTGTATATATAAAATTGGTTTATGACTTGGAAAGTCGTAAAACAGTTTATATGAACTAATCCTATTATTCATTCCTTTCGTAAACTTTTAAGAGGTCGTCGAAGTTTGCTTTATAAGTTAAAAATAATATCAGGGTGGTTTATAGGTCTAAAGTGCGGACCGGTCCGCTTACCTAGAGAACAGGGATCAGTGATGTATCTGAAATCTTTAATTAATTTAATTCGTAATTCTGTATTGTTTAGGTCGGGAATTGCCCGATATTCCTAGGTCAGTAAGTTGTTTATATCTCCCCGGCTTTCAAGGAATGTAACACTCAGAATATATAAAATAATAATTTTACCGGGAGTTCTCTATGGGTGTGAAATATAGCTTACCTTACCAGAAGAAAAGAAATTTAGGATATTCTAAAACAAGTTGCTTAGGGAGATAGTTGGTCCAAAAAGGGATTAAGCTATTGATGAGTGGTGGAGGCTACATAATTATGAGCTACATAATGTACTCATCACAATACATTTTTAGGGTAGTCAAGTTTCGTAGCTTAAAGTACGATAGACATTTAGCGTGAATGGTAGACTCTAGAACCGTATTCAGGTTATTGACTGGCAAACCCAATGGGAAGAGACTATTGGGAAGATCTAAACCTAGTTAAAATGTATTATTATTTCTAGAAACCTGTATGCGGAAGCAAAATTACTATCTCTATAAATATTTAAAAAAAAAACACTATTTAGCTAAAAATTATGTTTCTACAGCTCAATTTTGATAGGATGGATCTTACCTGATGGATAGAAAAGTTATTAGATTTACTTTCACATATTAATAGGTCCAATAATATGCTTTAAATCATCATCATCATCCACAGTTATAAGAATTATCAAAATATTAAGTGATTAATATAAACAATAGATAAAATAAATAATAATAATAATAATAATATAATAATAATAATAATAATAGTCGCTTTCATCATTGCTTACGACCCTGATTAATTTTAAATATAATTAATATATCTTAATTTTAATATGTTTTGTTTTACTGTTACAAAGGCTATTATGATGAATGTTTTTGATTATCATTCTTTATTATATAACATTTAATACGGTTTCGTGATTATATTCAAGATTGTTTAGTATTCAATACAACTCTCTTTTACAGCTTTTAGAATTAAAAAAAATTATTTTCATAACATATTGATTGATTCAGTGTGGGGGTATATCCGGCCTTCCCATCTCCACACGGGCCTGTCACAGTATCAGGAGACTATAATGTAGAAACGTCTAATAATGAGTTGTGTTACAGTGTACGGGTATATCCGGCCTTCCCATCTCCACACGGGCCTGTCACAGTATTAGGAGACTATAATGTAGAAATGTCTAATAATGAGTTGTGTTACAGTGTACGGGTATATCCGGCCTTCCCATCTCCACACGGGCCTGTCACAGTTATTAGGAGACTATAATGTAGAAACGTCTAATAATGAGTTGTGTTACAGTGTACGGGTATATCCGGCCTTCCCATCTTCACACGGGTCTGTCACAGTATCAGGAGACTATAATGCAGAAATGTCTAATAATGAGTTGTGTTACAGTGTACGGGTATATCCGACCTTCCCATCTTTGCACGGGTCTGTCACAGTATCAGGAGACTATAATGCAGAAATGTCTAATAATGAGTTGTGTTACAGTGTACGGGTATATCCGACCTTCCCATCTTCGCACGGGGCTGTCAGAGTATCAGGAGACTATAATGTAGAAACGTCTAATAATGAGTTGTGTTAGAGTGTACGGTATATCCGACCTTCCCATCTTTGCACGGGTCTGTTACAGTATCAGGAGACTATAATGTAGAAACGTCTAATAATGAGTGTTGTTACAGTGTACGGGTATATCCGGCCTTCCCATCTTCGCACGGGTCTGTCAGAGTATCAGGAGACTATATGTAGAAACGCTTTCATGAGACTAAAGAAGGATATATCAAGACTCGGCAACAAGTAGAAGACATTAAACATCTTCAGGAAAACATAGTTATTGGTACAAAGTAGCCTATCACCTACTATTGGAAATATAGGATTAAAAAAAATCAACTGATTCTGTAACAAGATACACAAGATAATTTATCCAGATTTGAGTTTTAGCCAAAATAAATACCTATCTAGTAATGATTTTATGTTTAATGACGAGATTAACTATTATGTAATTTTTATGTCACCTGATTATGTTAATACCCATAGTGGTGGACGTGGTGACAAAGGTGTTTTAGTAAATTACATATAAAAAATACCCTCTATGGCATTAGGCTACAAGGGAGCTATACCTAATGAGCGGCACCTTATGTTGGCGAAGATAATACCAACATTTACGGATAGAGGGTGTTATGTGGTTAACAAAACAAGCCCTCTGACTATTAATCTCAGTTTTCTAGACCAGAACCACTACTTATTTATTCAAGTAGCACCTAATTTCTAATCATGAGGCTGAGTTTGTCCCCGTTCTAAACTCACTGTCATACAGTAAAAACCTGGAAGCACCAGGGATCGAAGCTGGGACTTCTGACCTGTAGCCAGGAACTCTGACCACTAGACCAATGGCTCTCAAATTCTCCCTTACCACAGACCACTAGGTGTAAACTGTCAACCTAACACGGACCACCTACCTCAGCACCTATTCCATTTGAGTACTAAAATGTAAGAATTATGATTTAACAACTCATTAAAATGTATTAACATCATAAAAACTGATATTAAAGTTATTTCATTGTGGGACTTTTAAAAAGAAATCAATTAAAAAGAAGTTTTTTTTACTATATTTTAAACAACAAACGAACATGGTAAATCACAAATTAACACCAAACATCTTTAAATACATAGGCATCGATAGGAAAATAACAAAGATGATGAATACAAATTAATAAATTAATACAAAATATAAACCTTATGGACTTGTTTTAGACCATGGGACAAGAAACAATAGCAGCATAATTATTTTTAGAAATAAAATGGTACTAAGACATTTCAAGAAATTAAATAGATTAATACATTTTATATTCTCCATTTCAATGTGAAGAGTAGTGTTTCTTGCAATCTTTGACCAGGTGCAATGGATGACAGTTTCAGTCCACATTAAGCCTGTTCTTTTCTCAATTTTTAGTCCAACCAGGGTGGAAAATTCCATTTCACAATTATACGCTGTGGGAAACGGTAACAGGTGATTGATGGCATAATTGGTGAGTTCAGGGTACTCTGACTTCACATAGATCCAGAAGTTGGTGAGGGATTTCTCACTAAACGTGATTTTTAGTGCTCCATTAGACGCCAATTCAATAAGCTGAGCACACATACGAGCTGAAAGGCCAAAGGACCCAATCACAGATGTAGCACTGAAAGGATTCCTAGTCCATTCCCTACTTTGATTAGGCTCTGGAAAATATTTGTATGTCATCTTGCAGAATTGTTATATGGTTCTGAAATACTTGCACTAATTCATCATCGATTAGTTCTCCTGCAGACTGCAAAAATCATCAAGCGCAAAAAATGAATTATACTCCCATGACCAAGCCGTTTACTCCAAAGTTCACTTTTTTTTATATAGAAATGCTTTTATTTTATCTGGCACTTTAAAAATGTTACATCGCACCCTTGTTGAGGATGCTGAAAAATATTGTTGAGAGATGTCACCTGCGCTAGCCACTCAAAATCATGGCAAAGAGATTTACTTACTTCATCATTGTCATGAAGGAAATTCTTGATCTCACCCTCAACTCAAAAAACTCTTGAAAGCACCTTCCCCCTTGAAATAACTGTACTGCTGTGCAGAAAAGTAAATGTTTGTGCTCAATTCCCATTTCTTCGCACAATACATTAAAAATGCGTGAGTTCATTGACCGTGATTTAATTAAATTAACCATTTAATTCCTTGTTTCAATATACTATCCAGTTCAGAAAGCATTCCTTTTACCGTTAATTGTTCACTGTGAATAAAGAAGTGAGTTGAACTACATTCAGACACTAATTCTTTTACCTTTGCTGTAAAACCCTTTTCCCCATACAAAGCTGGTGCACCGTCAGTACTGACTCCGACACATTTTTCCAATCCAATTAGGGTTTTATGAAATAATCACTAACCATACCAAAATATCATCTGCATTGTGGGTTTTTAACGATAAACAAAACAAAAAGTCAAAATGAACTTCATTTCCGTAAATGTATCTTACATATGCTAAAGGTTGACACAAGTTTTTTATATTCGTGCTTTTGTCCGATTGTAAAGCAAAATAACTACTACCACGCACACGTGTGATTAATTGCTCCTCCACATTAGATGTCAAAGATATTGTGCTGCGTTGAATTGTATCATTCAACAAAGGAATATTGTCTATTTTTAACAAGTTACAAGCAACAAATTCGATCAAATGGGATAATACTCACCCTCTGCCCTGTTGGACTCTAATTCGGTGCACATGTGCCATGACCTCCTCTCTCTAACACACAATTCCACGGACTGAACAGAGGTGTGGTTCAACTCTTTATTCAAGAAGAAAGCCACGCCCAGAAAAAAGAAGCGAAGGCGACTCCATGCGTCTAGTCATCATTTCCACCGCCTGATCTATTCCAGCGCTTTCTACTAGTTCCCAGGGTGTCCGTGATCTTTCCCCGCGCTGTCCGATCTCTTACTTTCCACTTCACTTTCCCCTCTTTTCCCCTATTTTTCTCCTACTCTCTGTGGCAGTCAGTGTGTGTGCTCGCTATATATTGTGATTTTTCGTTTGTATCGATACTCATTGTATCATAGGCTTACTAAAGGTGAGAGCGGCAAATTAAGCTAAGGCTTATTTATAATTATTAAAATTATATTTCAGCCTAATATGTGGGAATCTCTTCAAAATTTTTGATTCGGGCTTATATATTTTGATTGTAAATTATGGGATGGGTTTCTTTTGGGTTTCAACGTGGTTAGTTTGTAATTGCGTTCTTATTCTATTTAACTTTACCGGAAAACTTAATCTTTGTTCAAATATGAACCATCTTCCTATTTTAGCCACCAGGCGGCTAACTTTGGGTTGTGATCTTACCACCCTTTTGATTAATTGTTTGCATCATTAGCTGGGAAACATATTTTAAGGATATTGACTTTGATTGTATATATTATCTTGTACTATTATGTGAGAAGCGCACACTTAATTGATGACAATATTTATGTAACCTTGGTTACCTTGGCTGCTTTAAGTGGTTAAAAGGGAAGCTGATCGCCTTTAATTTGTATAGTTTTTATTACTCTATCTCTTTGGGATTCATTGTTAGACAGGGCACTTATATTTGACACTGTTCTATTAACAATTAAATGCACGCGAACTTATTTGTAGTGGTAAGATATTTTCTTGATGTTCTACTTCATATCACGTGTCTCTTTTACGTCAGTGGACGGAGTACTAGTACGAGAGGCTGGGGAAAGTTATTATGAATTTTCTGTGTGATCTTGGGATCTTTTGTTATTATAATGCCTAGAATATTGACGCCATTAAAGGTGAGCCAGTTTGATATTAAAGTCCTTATCTTAGAACGCTCTAGTTTATATATATATATAAATATTATATTATTATAATAATACTAAACAAGGACTTACGTTAATTATATAAGTAATTATGTCTGTTAATACAGCTAATATATATATATATATATATATATATATATTATAATATAATATTATAATACGTAATGTCCTTGTTTAATACTAGGCTAATATATATATATATATATAATATAATTAATATATATAACAACATTATAACAATGATTATATATAACAACATTAATAACAATATTAAACAAGGACATTACGTACTTTATGTATTATAGTATATACTATATAAGTATATATACATATATACTATATATAGTATATACTATATACTATATATAGTATATACATATATACTTATATAGAAATACATATATTACTATTATATATCATTCAGAATGGATACAATTCAGCTCCTCCTATTGCTCACCCTGCCTTTTACCAAGCGTAATATTCACTATCAATTGAGCCACTGGCTTTTAAAGTGTTTCAATGACTGTTTGCCCTTGACCAGTTTTTGCCACAAGTAAAGCCACTTGGAATGATGCCTTTGTAGTTTTATTCTCTTCCCAGCCGTAGCAACAAAAGTAATTGATTTCTGTGATATCACTTTACACTTGTTTTTAAAATATTCAACAGGTTTATGGGCTTAAATCTGTATGTCTTGTTTGAAAATGCCGTGAAAGTTTTGATTTTATTTAGAAAATTTCGTGGACCACCTATAACCTAGCCACGGACCACAGTTTGAGAACCATTGCACTAGACCACATAGGTGGTCAGTCAAATATAAACAATTTATTTATTATTTCTCTTAATTGATTAAAATACTTAATTCTACCGAGAAGCTAATCCACTTTAGCGCTAACTCCGCTCAACGAAGATTATCTTGGGTGCTTTGTGGGAAAAGATGATTTCAAACCTTGCCAAGAAAGACCGTTGACCTGGGTAGCTTTTGAGTTTTGAAGTAACCATTTATTGGATGTGTGTGAAGGGGGGGGAAAGAAATGCCCTTTTGGTTGTAGACGTTTGACACATGGCACTCATTTCAAGTTATTATTTAAGGTTCAACTCTATCATATTTTTCTGGCATTCGCTCAAAGTTTCCTATTAAATTAAGCTATATTTTGTAATTATTAGTATTAAAAATGTTGTTCATAAATATTAAACAAGATATAAGCTGTAGGATTCTTTTTCTCATCGTGTCTTACTATCCATCCGCCTTTAATTAATTTGAATTACGTTAATAAAGTAGGAATGAGGACGATACGAATTTGGAGGAAATGTACTTGTATTTTCCTGAAGGGAGACCATTAAAAAAAAACCTCAGTACACTTGGATGGTTTTTGAACCCCATGTGGCCACCAAAGCAGTTTGAGGGGAATAGAATCATTCCCATTTATCAACTATATAAATATAAACAAATTATGCTTTATTAATTTTAATACTCCTTAATTCTATTGTGAAGTTTTGACTTAAATATAATATAAATATGAAACTAAGGCTTTGGTTACAAATACAAATGTAACTGGATACGTTTTTCGATTATATTATTATGATTATGGTTATTATTATTATTGTAATTATTTGAGGATCTCAACCTGCACTTTCTCAACCGACTGATTATATCAGCACACGACTTATAAACTAACATAGCATAGCATAGCATAGCATAGCACCAATACTCCCGGTCGTTAATTCATATTTGTGAGAAAGAGAAACATTTGATTAATGATACATTTTCCAGGCCATGCCAGAAATTGAACCCGGGACTCCCGACTCAGTAGGCAGATACCATACTGACTGAGCTAAGATGTATAAATTTCAATTAAATTAAATTAAATATTTTTTTAATAACACCTGGACATGGTCCTGGGTTTTATTACTATGCCCAGCTGGTATTTTTCAACTGTATTTAGTTACAGTTTAATATGTATATTAATAATATTAGTTGTAGCAATAAATTTACCTTTTTTAGAAACCTAACAATAGTTTATCCCTCCAGCTTGTAATTAGTTTTCGTTCTCTCGCAAAGAAAATTAACATGCTATACATAGATAACCTATATTATGGTGAATAAATATTTGAAATTTCGTCATAAAAACAGTGAATTTATTCATAAAAATTCTCAAATAAACCAAAATTTCGTCGTAAAAATGGTTTTATAGTACCCGGAAAAATCACGAAAAACACTTTTTTTTCTAAACTTTTTTTTTTACAAATATTATATAAAAACAAAACATAAATGAAAACTGATAAAATATAGTCCAACTCAAAATAACAACATAGATACAATAAAATCACAAAGGAAGCTAGAAACTCTAGGGTTTAAAAAGATCACAAACAACCAAAGATAGGAATAGCAAAAAACACAAAAATATTAATTCGATATATTGATTTTTTTTTGTTTTGTCTGAAAGGGAATAAAATAAGGAATAATTTAATAATCCAATGAATAAAATAGTTCATGATCCCTTTTAAACTATAAAAATAAATACATAATAAATATTTTATCATTAGATTTGAAACGGAATATAATAAGCTCATGGGTTTTGGGTGCATATTATTTTAAAGTCTTCATAGAAGAGAATAAAATTACGATCTAGCTTTGCGAGTTCAATGTTTATATATCGACTAGTCTTTGATATTTGTTGACACTGATGGTAGGCGGCTGTGTAGATTTGACCTTGACCCCTAATGCATTAATTTTACAGCAATTGAAATCAACATGGCCGCTAATGTTATTTGCGTGTTAACGAACAAACGGAATCTGGCCTAGAAAACATGAATTTAGTTTTAAAATACGAATAATAATAACATTTCGTGAAAAAATCTTCGATTTCACCTATAAATACCTTTATTGTTTTATTTCGTGAACTCAAAAGTATATAATAATGATTTCCTTGAACTTGAAACAAGTTTTAGCGCTTTCGGAATGGATTTTTCAAAATTTTGGTGAAAACACTGTTCGCGAAAAGTCAGTGTCCCTAGCTATGCATGATCTTCCCGGTAAGCAATCTACGCTTCACTCCGTGTACAGTACTTCATGAATGTGGTACAGTCCGATTTTCATAGGTAGAGCCTTATCCGACGTCTAGAAAAGCTACTAATCTACTTCCAGGTATTCATATGTCATAATTATGTCAGGTCATGTCCCGTTTAATGGATATAAAATTACACTATTATAAATGGCTGTAAAATAATATATTTGTATTTTATCAAAAATCCTTCCACTGTAAAACTGGTTTGTATATATGTTTTTACTTATGTAATATTGGCTTACTTAATTTATGACATAATGAGCTCCAAAGTACACTGCCACATTTCCAAAAGTCCGCCACCTCTCCCTATCTTGAGCTAATTCTATCCAATCCCCTTCACTACACCCTTATCTCTTTCAGATCCATTCTAATTCTATCCTCCCATCTGCGTCTAAGTCTTCCCAATGGCTTTTTTTCTCATTGGGTTTGCCAGTCTGAACAAGGTTATAGAATGCCCCACTCATGCTGCATATCCTGCTCAGCGTTATCCAATAGATTTGATTAGCCTAACAATGTATTGTGATAAGTACAGGATATGCAACTCATCATGATGTAATCTCCTCTACTCCCCAGAATCTAAGAACCTTGTTTTCGAACAACTTAAATTTCTTTTCGTCATGTAAGATATTGTATTATTGGCTCGGAAAATAAATAAACAAATATAAAATATTATTTTAAATTATTATTACTGTGGGTAGTTCTCTGATATATTTATGTATATAAATGGTCATCTATATTCTATGAGCGTGTAGCCCGGACGGGTAGTAATACGCGGTGCTAAATAATAATATATAGTTATGAAACATAAATAATAGTCGACTCGAGAGAGGCAATATAATCTATTTTTTTAATTCAAAGCGGAAATGTTGTCCACTTTATAGTCTGTTTTATGGCTTTAATTTCACTGCGTTGGCTATCAAATAATTGATATAATTAATTTATAGCGAACAGTGAGCCATTCAGTGGTTACGTGGTCTAAGGCGTTGGACTAATGGTGGATTGAATTACCGATGACAGGAAGAGTTAGGTTTTAATCTCAAGCCGGTGCTCTAGGGGTGTTTTACTGCATGTGATTTACCACAGAGTTTTTTCTATAACCTTTAATGCTAGTTCATTTCCTCTAAAAACTACCTTACTGATACCTTTTTTCTAGGATTAAGATGTAAATTACCTTGATTTAAAAACGTACTAAAAAGAGCCTCCAGAGCCAAGCTTTTTAATTTAGCATTTGTAAAAACAGAAACATCAATTCGTCAATGGTACATTTAGGTTTCGATCATGAATCGAACTCCAGTCTAATGAATTATCCGAATGAGCCTAAACGTAAGTTTTTTTTATTAATTCGGTCAACACCAATGTTATTGATGATTTAATCGAATAGGTAAGGATGAGGAGGGAAGAATATATATTAAGATTGTCCATATTTGCGCATAGGTACACTTAAACGGGATTAAAACCCCGACCTCCCCGTCTCCATAAAATGACCCCGGATGAGACTGATACCCTTGTTATTTGGCCTTTGATCATTTGTGGGCTGTCATAGAGGTTAATTGGTTTGTAAGACATGAACTAATATTGCTCCAGAAAGTAAAAGTTTAGTAACACCCTGATTAAAAATACATTTTACATTTTTTCAGACTGACCACGAAGTACAGAGTACGTGCTCGTCTTTGACCAAGGACTTCTAGATTACCTTCGAATCCGGCTAGTTTAACTACTTTTTGATGACCACTATATTATTATTAGTAGTAGTACCGTGTCTTACTACCCGTTCGGGTTATACGCACTTACTCTAATGTGTAATGGTAGGGTGATTGTGAGATGAAATGGAGGACCTACAGTTTAACGTGGGATCCGAACCACGGTGGAGGCCTGGGATGTCCACTATAGTTCTCGCACTCTTTACCTCAAAGAATGCCGATGCACTTTCTTAGAATTCACCTTCCTCATGTATCATCTTACTTCCTTTTACGCTGACGATCTGATACGTCCATAATACTTTAACACACTAGTCAAACGTAATACGATATTTTGAGAAAGTTCGTGCAATTCAATCTGTACCGTTTCTAAATATTTTCAAAGGCTTTATTTTGTTTCAGTAAGCATCACTAGCTGCGGCGGCCGACAGATCGCAGCAGTGTCGCGGCACACTCTTGGGGTAAGGCTGTACGCTAAGTTTAGCAGTTGTGCTGTTTCAAGATTAAGCATATCCAAGAGCCTAAAATAATCCCCGTGAGTGTGTGTTTGCTGACGTCATGGCCGAACAGAGCTCTGTCGCTCAGAGGAACAGTTAGATGAGACCCCACGTGATCGGAGGGATACAGCTGGAAGGGGGTGGACGAGCATGGGCTTCGATACCAGAAGAGTAGCTCTTTAATTATTTAGAAGTAGTATTTGATGAGTACTTTATGAACCGATTGATTATATTATCAAATTACTTACAAAATAGGTTAACCGTAGAGCAGAAACTACACCCAATTCGCCATTCGTCAATTCTTATTACGGAGAAAGGGGAACACAATCCTCACCAATCAAGCTTATTTTTCGGCCGTGTCGGGAATTGTACTCGGACTCATACTAGTAGGTACGTGGGCTAAGGCGTCAACCTCTTCAGGTTTGGTTTACCGGTGACGAGTACGATAGGGTTTGAATCTCATCTGAATGTACTGGGAGTGATTTTCAGTTATTTATTTATGAAAATGTGGGGTACAGTTGGTTCACGATGGCGTTTACCTTTTTATTTGTGCAATACGTCTTACTACACGCTCGGACTATCCGCATATTCACACTAATGGATTAGGTGCGGAGAAGAGTAAAATGCTGATTAAATGAGCTCGCATTAGCGTGGAGAGGGGATGGGAAAAAATACCGTGATAGAGACCAATTGGAAAACTCAGCAGAGATTCGAACCTTGAAGTTTCTGTCACATACCGCTAATAATATTGTGAGTTTGACGCCTTAGAACATGTGCCCATCGATGTGGATTGCCTAAGCTAAAGCCACATGCACAAAGTTTTATAATCGGCCTCCTTAACCACTTTATCACGGAGACCGGTTACTTTTATTTGATGTGCATCCCGTATTACTACCCGTCCAGAATATCCCCATATTTACACCAATAGGGTAGGGATGAGGAAGGTATAATTTAAAGGGTATGTACTCATATTTGTGTGAAAGGAGATTGGGAAACTATTTAAGGCAGGCATGTCCAACTTGCGGCCCAAGGGCCACGTGTGGCCTGATCTATGATTCTGTGTGGCCGGGGAGCAATAATTGATGAACTGACAAACCACATGGTTCGAATGTTCTTTTCATTGATATCTTAGAAAAACAGCACTATGAAATATTATTTCTTTCACATTTGATTACCAAAGTCCCTACAATTTTATACTTAGATATGCAATTTACTAAAGAATGCTTGGGTAAAAATAAGGAAATGGCTTTTTTTTTAAAGAAAAAGTACTTATTGGAGTTCTCTTTACAAAATCTGCTGGCAAGTCTGCATTAAAAAAAATGCAAACCTCTCATTATTTCCAATTTTTAATGTAGTATTTATGTTCAAACAAGTTTGGCACCCCCGATTTAGGTATAAACACCTCAATACACCCGACCAGAATTAAAGCTCTAACTTCTACATCTTTGGAAAATCAGACAAGGTGAGACTGGCTCCTTATTTTGAGCACCCACCGTTTCGGAATCCTAGTGATGTATCTCTTAGAACGAGGACTTGAGGCCCAGTAAAACGAAGTTTGAGGTTGAGTTCAGTAAGGTGACTCGTTCCCTCCCCGTTGACTTCCCAGGGGTTTACGGATGCGTGATGGGAACTATTTTTAGGGGTGATAAATGGAGCAAGAAGAGTGAAACAGCTAGACATAGTTTTTATCTCCCTCGTCAGACTGGAAGCGTCCACTAAAATCCGAGAAACACGCATGTTTGTGTTTGTAGCCAGAGCCCTAGGTCAGGGGTGCACATATTCGTTTGGCGCATCTACGTAAGGACGGGGGGGGAGAAGGAGCGATGGGGCAGTCTGGCCTACTCCCCTACTTATTAAGGTGAGGCTATGGGTGGGGGATGGAACTTACTTTTGTATCTTTGTATCTTGTCCACAGACAAGTAAGAAACAAACTCCCAACCTTACTGGCAGCTTGAGTCCTTCAACACTGGGCTTCGCTAGTGTCACTGCTGGGTGATGATAGGACTGACCGCAGCGATCCTAGTTTTGAAGGACTCAAGCTGCCAAAAGTAGCGTAACCATTTTAACCTGGAGGTTGAGTGTCTGAGTATGTTATTTGTCTGTGATCTTGTCTTACTATCTGTTCAAGTTAAATAACACATATTTACCAATTACGCTGATTAGTTAGGGGGGAGGAAGGTTAAATTGGGAGGAAGTGTACCCAAATTTGCGTTGAAGAAGAATGAAAAACAATTTAGGGAAAACCATCCTCAGTACACCCAACCGGGATTCGAACTCCGATCTCCACGTCATCGGAAGTATAGTCTAACACGTGAATGACACCTTAGACCATTCTACCACCAAATTAGGTGTTCCTCTTTTAAAGCAGCAAATCTTTCCGAGGACTCCACACATCAAAGGCCTTTTGGTATCCTTAAAAATGTCCGGGGTTAATGGAAATAATAGCCCACGTTGATTTTGATGGAATCCAAGGTGTGATCAGATTGACATTGGGGGAAAAGGAGGTGTACATATGAATTATCACCGTGTTTTTCCATTTTTATCGTCACAGTAACACTGTCAACCATTTAAATAAAATTATGATTCTCATTTTTGTCTATTAGATATGGTCATAAAATAAAGTCTGTTCACCGTAGGAATTGTTTTCTGAAAGGCCTTTTTCCCTACCAGAAATCTATTATATAGAAGGATGTTGGTAGGAAAAAAGACCTTTTAGAGAGTAATTCCTACCATGAATGGAGTATAACTTTATGTTCATAACATAAATATGGTATGAAGACCACCAATGCTAATTGTATCATGCATACAGCTGCTTCCTACAATTACCTGGCTAAACAAATTAAGTTTTATAGCATTCCTGATGTGAAATTACATTTTATTTAGGACATTTATTTCCATCGGTAATTTTATTATAAGACCAATTTGATTCTGAGATCAAAAGTGAGGTAAAAAGTCCACTGAAAAGTTAGGTCTTTCGTTCTGACAGATATTCAATTTTATACGGTGTATTTTTCTTAATATCTAGTTAGTAAAATAAACTTGAAATTTAATAGTCCTATTATAAAGGTACCACACAATCATAAAAGCTTTCTCATGTAGTAAATTAAAATTTAAAACAAAATTTTCAAAAATAGGTTTATTACAAACTAAATTTAAGAATATTTTCAATAGAAAAAAAAGTCATATTACTGCATCATCTTGTAGATCACAATAAACACTCTTAAAGTAAAATTGTTTTAATAACTTTAAAAAACATAATACAATTTTCAATTATTAACTACTAGTGACGTAACCGTTCTTTGCTCGAGGAATTTATAAAGTAGTTTTGTTATTTTTAGTCTATACAATAAACCACAGGAATAGTAACCAAATCTTAAATTATATTTAAATATTAATCTTTACTGGGTGAATTGTGACATAAAACGCGAAATTAGGCTTACTAACACACACTGTCAATATAGAGATAATCTGAACATGTCTTAAAAACTGACACTTATTTTAAAAATTTAGGTTATAACTTCTCTATAGACACTACTTTGAACTTTTTCCTGTTTGTGCTAATAAAAAGATAAATATATTAAAAGCATAAATAATGGTTGCTAAGAAGTTGTTATTAAATTCAATCAAAAGTAACATTGATTTTTTTAACCGCATTTACCTCGTTTACACTTTTACCCTATTTACCGCCCTATTTACCCTATTTTATTATATTTATCCTTCCCACCCCGTTTACGCTTTTACCATTTTTACCATTTGTACGTTTTTTGCCTTGTTTACCATTTTTACTCAAGTGTGCCCTTTTTACCCTTTTTGACATTTTGGTCATTTTTGGACATTTTATCAATTTTTGACCTTTTTGTCTTATGCCCTTTTTAATTAGGATTGTATTTACTTTTACAGTTTTTTCCATTATTGGACTTTTTGCCCCTTTTATCCCTTTTATTAACTACCTGACTTAGCTCCGGAATATGATTTTAGGGTAAAAAGGGTAAAACGTTCAAAAGTTTTAAAAAGGGTATATGGTATAAAGGGTATAAGGTAAAAAGAATAAAAAGTTTTCCAGGTAAAAGGCATCTCAATAGATAATATCTATTTATTATAAATAAATCACAACATTAACACTTAATATATCATGGCAATATCAGAAGAAAAGTTTGATGTAAATACCAAACTCTTCTTGATTACTCTCCTCCATGGCTTCCAAACTTCCATGGCCACCAAACTGCATTACCAATTGTATGAAATAGGAGTTAAGCTTATCGTGGCGTTAATATTTATTTATTTATTATTTTTATTAGTTAAAATAATTATAATCAACATTTAAAATTCAAATTTCGAGGTGCACATGTTCGTGCAGAGATGCTATTAATATTTAAATTTAGACCTCAGAGTGAATAGATATCGCGCAATGTTCATGATATACAAACTCTTCATTTTATTACATACATGTAAATTACCCTCAAATTATTTTTATTTAAAAAAATTAAAACCAAATTCTTATTACATCATGAAAACTAATTCCAAGGTAACCATTTTGAACTGAAATTTATGGATTATATAGAAATATTTAAAATGTCCTAAAATTTGTCAACTAACCTTAAATTAATTTATTTTTGAAAAATAAATATGTAATATTTCTTATTTTGTAAAATATTACCCAGATGCCAATTTTGACCAAAATCATTAAAGATATTTTCATAAAAATGTAAACCTTTAAAAAAACTATTCATAAGTTAACTATTATTAAATATATTCTTCAAAGAAAGACATTTATATAAAATTATTTAAGTTGCTAAACACTACATATAAACATTTTGAACCAAATTGTTAGGACCATTTTTAAATTTTTCGAATTTTTCAAAAGTTGATCATTTGTAAATTACCCTTAAACGAATATTTTCACGACAATCAAGGATACAGTTTTATATGTCGTGTCAAATACTCCACAGGTATACGTTTTAAACAAAATCGTTAGAAATATTTAAGTTTTCTAAGATCATTCACCCTTTTACGAATCTTTACCCAAAAACTAAGTATACAGTACTATTTTGGAGGCCAATCACTTCCTAGATATCAATTTCAAACAAAATAGTTAAAGACATTTTCGAAAAATTTGTATTAAAAAAAGTTTATAAGTAAACAACCCCTAAATTAAGGGCTAGACTCAAAATAAAAACTAAAAATCCCAAGATATTGCCGTATAACATCTAAATATCAAAATAAAAAATAAAAATCCATCAAACCATTTGAGTTCTGTGGCCAGGAACAGACAGAAAACATGGCTACCAACAGTTTTGTAAAATTCCACTTTTTACTTTCTCGCTATCTTACAGAATGATGGTCAAAAAAATTTGAACTCGAGATTTTGATGAATTTCGACGTTTCATGACCCTCCGAATCAGAAAAAATTGTTTTGGAATTTCCATCTGTCTATTTGTACCTCGGACTAGAGCCTAAACTATTTTACCGATTGGGATAAAACTTGGTATCTAGGATTTTCATAGGGTTGCACCGAAGTTTTTTTTGGAATTGAATATCTAACCCTAAAGTTAAGTTTAGTTTACTGAAGGGTAAAAAGAGAAAAAATAGCTTTTCTCCAAATCGGCTCTAACGATTTTAATTAAATTTCATTTCTAAGTATTAATTAATATTATAAACAAAATGGTACTCTAATTTTTTCAACAAAATGACTCTAAGGGTTCCAGTATGATGTGTAAATTATCGTTTTATATCACATCCCCCAAACTATTTGAGATATGAAATTACTTATCATTGCAAATCTATAGGTATATTTATAATACAAGTATTTTATTTGAAATATATGTTTATAAAAGTATAATTTCAAGGATAATGCAAATATATATATTCTTTAACTTTTCGAACAATAAAGCTGAAGTATTGCGACCGTAAAAAAAAAATTAACCTCAGATGTTGATGGATGTCAACGTTTAATGACCCATAAACCATAAACCATGGTTTTTACAATGCCACCTGTCTGTGTGCCTGTTTAACCCTAAAATTAAGAGTAGTTTAACTAAGGGCAAAAAGAGAAAAAAAATTGATTTTCTCAAAACCGGCTCTTACGATTTTAATTAAAATTCGTATCTAGGCCTTGATTAAGATTATAAACAAAATGGCTAATTTCATTTTCCATGAAAATTAATTTAAGATGCAGAAATTTCCATATCTGCGCAACTATTTGAGATACCAAATAACTTATCATTGCAAAATTGTAGCACTATTTAAAAAAAACCTTTATTTGAAATATATTTGTATTAAACCAATAGTCTCTGAGATATTGGCAAATATATTAATACAATTTTGTGGGCCTTGGCTGTAAAGATATACTACTTAGTTTTAACGCAATAATTCTCTAATGCCATAGAGTAATTAAATATAAGTAAGTATTCAAAAAGCTTATGTTATTTTTCCTTTAACATCTTAGGAGAAATGTTTGTACAACAATGATCTATCTCCATTTTAGACTCAATAGTCAATATTTAAATTTTTTATTGATTGGTCAAAATTTATAAATGAGGATTTTAATAGCGATACGATGACCTGAAGATGCGCAACACCTATAAAATGTTAAATTTTAACCGGAAATCTAAATTTTAATACGAAGGGTTGACCCTTGTGGACCCAATATCAATCTTTTTTATAGGTCCAAACATACAAATGAGGACATTTTATTCTTTAAAAATAAAATTATAAAATTATAAACCGGGACTCAAAAATGTTTTACGTGAGTATAGTGCAATTTATTCTTGGGTTTGCTAGTGTATATTTTTGTAAATCCTTGATTTGGGGAGATATCCTGTTGCGATAGTGAGAAGCGTTTGAAAGCTAGTCCAACTCTCAACGGTTTCCTTTGTCAGCTAATGGAAGCTTTCACAACAAGCTCTTCAAGTCAAATCTGACGTGACTGCAACTGAACAAGTGCTCCAGCTATCAAACAAAATAAAACAGCTCCTCTCAAATCTTGGAAAATGCAACCGATGAATGCTGTGTCTCAGGAATAGGGTCATGGTCCATCAGTTTGGCTGAGTCACTACAGCGAAACACATTCTCACTTTAAATCTCGTATTATTTTGTTTGGGCTATTTAACATGCACGTTCTTAGTAAATTCATTATATCAATACACGTTTTATCACCGAACTTAATTTTATAACAGACACAACACTACTCCCCCCCCCCCCAGGCGTGAACTCATTTCTGTGAAATTTCACCATCAATACATTTTTAAACCATGCCAGGAATCAAACACCGGACCTCAAGAGTCATATAATATAGTTGAGATTCATACGTCCAGCCAATCTTCTATTAGATATACTTGACTGGTTTTTGTTCGTATGTGGGAGATTGGTTGATTTCTAAGACAACAGACTAATAATAAATTAATACGGTCCTTAATTCAGTAGAGAAATGCGATATAGACTGAGCTATATCCTGATTCTTGTTAGAAGAACATTTTAGAAAAAAACATATTTTGCCAGCATTGGTAGCATTTTACTATACTTTATTGGTTTTACATTATAGTTATTGATAAAATCTATCAAAAGTGACATACACAGATAGCATGACTTGATGTATACATGTATTAAGATTGTTTTGGCAGCTTTAAAAATTACCATATACTGTTCTTCCTACCAAAATCAGGGTCGGAATTAACCAAAATTATTAGTAACCATTATTAAAAGTTTTGGTTATCTTACTAAAATGTTAATTTTTTTAACAAACGTTTATGATTTATTACATTTTGTTATTGTCCACCGCACCTTACTAACTTACAGGGATTTACACATTGTAAATACGTCAGTGGTGTAGACATAAGGAAGGTGTAATTGAGAGGAAATGAACGACAGTAGTGTAATCGTTAGGATATTCCTGATAGAAAGACGAGAAGCACGGGAGGAGGAGGTGGGGGTGGACTTGTTTGTAAAAAAAACACTTTATGGCATCAGCCTACAATCAAGTGATACATACAGAACAGCCATACCTGTTAGCGATAATAGTGCCAACTTGTGAGGATAGAGGTTGTCATGTGGTCAGCACATTAACTTCCGGCCATTAATCTCAGTTTTATAGACCAGAGCTGCTACTTTTTCATTCAAGTAGCTCCTCAATTGTCTTCACAAGGCTGAGTTTGACCCCGTTTCAGACCCACTGCTTCACAGACAATCTGGAAGTACCAGGAATCAAACCTGGGACCTCTAGATCTGTAGCCAGCAACTCTAAACATTAGATCACAGAGGCGATCGTCTTTTTTTTTTGTAAAAATATATTAAATGTTCAATCTGCAGCTTATTTATCAAGTACAGCGGTGCGAGAAAAATTCATCTAGAGCAAGGGTGTCTGTAGGTCCAGATGCATCTTGTCAGAGCGTGCCAGAATGTATCACAGGGATGTTGTGGCACGTCAACTACATGGGAGGTCTTCTTGCTGTTAGTGAGAAAACATCTGTCAAAGAATCCTATGGTTGATCCCAGGCAACAGCCAATAACATTGTAACTCTTTTAAGGACGACGCCTACTTGAAGGAAAACATCTCCTATCCCTGAAACTTCAAAACCACAAACACAATCTTGGATTAAAATGTTCAACTGTAAGCCTGGTGAATAATTACTTTATTTGTTTGAGAGAAAGCTAGAACTAAGATTCTAGCCCTCTACTTTAATCTCAAAGATGCGCCATTCCACGTGAAACGTCTTTGAAAATAAGCTAATTTTACATTTTCATTCCTTTAACCTTCAGAGACCGGTGCTAAAAAAATAACATGAGGAACAGCACCGTTGTATTTTTGCAACATACTATTATGTTCGAAATAATAATCCAAAACACATACTTTAATACATTATTTTACTATTGATGCCGTTGCGTATTAACAATAGTCCTGCATGGTGCCAGTTAAAATTCCAGTATCTCAGAAAATACACATTAAAAAAAAAAGTTTGATGTCATCATACTACGCAGGAGGAACTAATTGAGGAATACTTGGAGGGGATCTGACATAATTACCTTTAATTTAAAAATAAATTATAGTTGTTGCGAAAATGCAAGAGCACCAGTCACAAAAGGTTAATAATCATAAAACTTAAAATGTAAGAATAATAATAATACTATAAGAACACGTTGATAACCTCACCCTCCATTGGTGTTGTTCATATTTAGAAATAACAAACCACTACTTAAATAATGAGGTTTTCTGAACGTCTTCAATGGGTCGAAGTACTTTGGTAAGTAGCCCCCCCTTATACATGCGAAATAACTGAGCACTTTTTTTCCGCTAACGGGGTGGAGAATGTGTGTTGTGGGAAAGAAGTAGTTGATATGTGTACCAATAAATATCAGCAGTTTTGGGGAAAGGATAGAGCCGCAGATACAGTCCAAATTTCATAAGAAGGACATTTTAAAAAGTGTGTACATATTTTTTTATGGCAAAAATTGATAGAACTTTGTTTTATTAATGTTATTTTATAAGTAACTATTAATAAATATCAAAAGTGATAGCTGCAGATAACATGATTTGACGTATGGCGTATAAATACGTGAAAACAGATCTAGTAGCTTTGATAACTGTTAGATAAAGCATTTCCTCTGAATTTCAACTAGAGTAGCTGTCTGGGGTTTTGCACAAACGACTTCAAATTTTATGAAACGATATTATATTACTGAAATCATTATTAAGAATAATTATTGTTATAATGTGACACAAAATAATCAATACACAGTCTCTAAGCACTAATATCTCAACAATAAAAGTATTTGTTTTCGTATTGCTGTGCTATCATTAATCAAATAAAAAGTTAAAGAAAATTTAGCAGTGCTTGCCAGACTCTAGTTAAAACAAGTATTGAAGAAAATCAAATACTTATTTATTTTAATTAACTTATATGTAGAAGTTTCTATACTCAGCTTTGGGAAATTAAAAAAGTGACAGCTACAGATCACATGACACTTAAAAGTAGATATGATAACTTTTCGGACTGTAGTTAACAAAGCATCCCTAAATATGTTCATGCTCAGCATTTGACTACCTACCTGAGCTATTTTAATATTTACACTAATTTTGTAATGATGAGAAAGCTATAATTTAGAGAAAATGCTTCCAAATTTGCGTGATGTGAGAGCTAGAAACTAATTAGGAAAAAATACTCTAATTACATCAGACCAAGGTTCCAACCCAAACCCTCCATCTCACATCGAATAGACTCATTTATATACGATTTTACTTGAAAATTGGGACAATCTCAAAATTGGGAATTTTTTCGAACCGTTGTGGAGCGATATGAGCCGATGCGATACGTCAATGTGTTCAGCTACTTAGACAATGCGGATATTCGATCCCTGACCTCCCTATAATCGGCAAACCAGACAAGACGATACAGACGCCTATAGCCCTCGTACCCACCGGCGTGGTTTGCACGTTAAATGACAGTGAATTCCAGTGATTCACCGGCAGAACAAATGTCGCCCGTACAATCACAGAGGTCATCACAGTCCAAGCATTGTGATGTTTCCACGAGTAGTCAAGGACTCGCGGCGTAGATTAGTCACACAAGGTTAGAACAGTTCGGAGTGGGTACGTAACGACCTCCCTCCCCATACCCCACACCATCCGTAGTTTTTACTGTCCTATATTGTTTAATTCCGTCCAACAATGTCCTCTCTCTTCCTGTCCCGTGTTAGTCATCACAGTCTTCTGTGTTGACGTGGAACTCGACGATGCGTTTCTTTTCATAGATGTATCAGAGGATAGCTCCCAAGTGCTACGATAGTTAAATAAAAAGTCAAAACCCCATCTATATAGTCCATATAAATTATTTATTTGTAAACAAAACTCAACTTTTTTTGGTTTATAAACATATATTTTATTATTTATCATAAAAAATAATTCCAAGATAACTATTTTAAACTCAATCTACAGGTCAATTTTTAACCGCTATAAATTTTATGAAAACATTTGTCATAAATAAACAACTTTTTAAGCTAAATTATTTAAGAAAGTTCATCGGACATTATTATTTATCATGTATTATAGCCTCCAAATACAAATATTGAATTAAATGGTTATTGCTATTTTAACAATATTAAAAAAAAACAAAAATCAATCGTTTGTAAGCTTCTACTATTACATTTTTTTAAACAAAAACAATTAATATATGTAGCTATTTACGTATATAGTACTAAAATAAACATACATCCATTTTTAACAAAATTGTTAGAGAAATTTTTTAAATATTCTAGTTTAAAACAAATCAGTAATCTGTGAATCGAATCCGCCCAAACAAGTAACAAGTATAAAAGATTATTTGGCATGTATTATTATTACTATTATTATTATTTTTATTATTATTTTTTTATTATTTTTATTTATTATTATTATTATTATTATTATTATTATTATTATTAGCACCGCGTCTTACTACCCATTCGGGTTATACGCACTTAAGCTAATGTGTAATGGTAGGGTGATTGTATGATGAGATGGAGGACCTACAGTTTAACGTGGGATCCGAACCACGGTGGAGGCCTGGCACTCCACACATTCAAAATCTGTGATTAATACACGTCTTGTCAGAGGTGAAGGAAAGGTTTGGCAATCAGATAAATCTGTGCCGGGACCGAGAATTGAAACCCGGACCCCCAGCACAGAAGTCTGACACCTTACCCCTAGACCAGCAGGTCATCATTTGGCATGTAAAACAATCCTTGGACATCACTTTCAAATAAAGTTGTTAGAGCAATTTTCTAAAAATTTCTAACTCTCAAAAATCTCTCTTTAGTGAACCACCCTTCAATAAATGTTAACCCAAAAAACAATTATACAGTACTATTTTTCATATAAAATACTCCTTAAATAGCCATTCTAAACAAAACCATTAGAGCAATTTTTGAAAAATTTATAACTCAACAAAATCAGTACAACCAATTCACATCTTGGGACCAGGGGCGATGCTTCAATAAATGTTAACCCAAAAAACAATTATACAGTATTATTTTGCATATAAAATACTCCTTAAATAGCCATTCTAAACAAAATCGTTAGAGCAATTTTCGAAAAATTTATAACTCAACAAAATCAGTACAACCAATTCACATCTAGGGACCAGGGATGATGATAATGGTAAAATCCACTTTTTTTGTTCATGAGCACATAAAACGTAAAGATTCATCATAATGTCGATGTCACAATTTTCACTACATTATCTTCGAGAAAGTTAACACGGCTCTAATCTAAGCACTAGTGGTGTATAAAATATGTAGCCTAATTATTAGGTTCTAATAAATTTCATAAAATCAACATTCAGTTTTTCTTCAAATATTAATTATTTTCACCTCAAATTCATATTCCACAAGTTGAAAACATATTAAAATTACACCAAACATGGGTTTATTGGACAGTATGTGGAAATGTAGTGTCTTAAGGTGTAGTTTTATCAAATGGTCACCACCTTAAATTTTTAAGAGATAGTTTTAAATCACTCCATTTCCAGATGCTTTCTCTTTTGTCTCATTTCTGACTGCAAAGAGGAAACTTGTGTTCAAAAAGTGTAGTATTAATATTGTATTACTGCTATTGTATTAAATACAGCCTTCAAGTAGGTAGTTCCCTTAAGTTCCCACTGTCTATGTGATTTATAAATTTCTAAAAATAATATATATATATATATAATTTAGTTTAGAGATTCTCTACCACATTCCAAATATGACGCATAGGACGACGCATGATATATACATGCATCGTCTTCCTGACATCCGGTCGCGTACGTCCCGTGTAGATTGCACTGGCACGCATGGAGGCCTCATATGGTCGATGACATATTAGGACTAGAAAGGTGGTGAGTGCTCTGGAGGACTGACTGAAGGTACGGGCGTTCATATTAGAGCCTCTATGGATTGTTGTAGCGCGATTTCTTGTTTAATCAGTAATCACTGTGTTTAAATGTACCCTAAGTTTACAATGAAAGTTCTCGAGCTTACCTTGATGGTTTAGACTATGGTGCAAATTATTACATAGGGACATACTATAGTCGGTTAACGTACTTACCTTTCAGAGTAAAAGGAATGTACCATATCATGTTTAAAATGTTGGAAGTAAATGACTTATAAACAACTTAGAGCGTGCTTCTAGCATTCATAGTCTTTGCACCGCGTATTTTTACTTGTCCAAGCTATACGTATATTTACATTAATGGGATAAGGATGGGGTTGATGGACTTAAGGGGAAGTTTACTGTATATTCTTGAAGGAAGAGTGGACAAAAGCGCCTCTCTATATACTCGAATACAATTTGAGCTTCGACCTCTCGGTCATAGGAAAAGCAGACAAAACGAGATAGGTGACTATCGTCCTTTAGACTTCTGCTGTTGGTAACAATATTGTCTATTTACTTTAGAATAACCTTTTAGAATATATAAAAATTTAATATTATGTAACCAACATTTACAAAATTAGAACAAGGAATCAGCTCAGGAATACCTTTTAGAAGATACCAACAATATTGGTAGAGGACTAGCATCGACAAAACACGAGTATTACAACAGATAACATTAACAAAACCTTTTATAAGATACCAAAAATAAATGTAGAGAAGCCAATATTAACCAAATATAACTATATATTGCCCTTGGAATAATTTTCTATACAATAGGCCTACCAACCATTAAAACCAAAAGTTCTCTCTTATACAAAGTTTCACGGCCCAATCCACTGACATCCCTGCTCTCGTGCGACTCCATAGTTAAAACTGGCCACTGTTTTTAGACACCGCGTTAAATGTTCTGAAACCTTACATCAGTTGTTCTCCCAACGTCAACACACCCCAGCCCTAGGTCTCAACAATACAACGAGGTTGTTGAATGTTTGGCAACACTCCACTCTTCTTTATGTCCTCCTGTGTTAGCGGTCTGCTTCCCAGTCTGGGACGGAGAAGAGGTTTTGTGGTCAGTGGCCCGGGACATAATATCTTAACACTTCGAGTTTATCAATAGACCAGTCAACCGGTTGGCAAAAACCAAAACATAAAAACAGCTAGTTCGGACCTACACCACTGATATCGAGGCCTAAGGCACTAGGCTTATAATATTTTAGGATAAAAGGAACGATCCTTGACCATGTGAACTTAGGCCTTTTTACAAATGTGATTGTCCCATCCTTCCTCCATAGTAATGCAGGTAAACTAACCCCAAAACAGGGGCTCTTAACCTGGGATCCACGGCTTCTTAGGGGTCATCGATACATTTCAGAAGGTCAGTGAACTTGGATGGGAGAAAAAAAGTATTTATTTTCACTAAACTGTAACCGAAATTTATCATTTATTAAATTATGATTGTAGAGAACAAGCCACAAAATAAAGAGTTCAAATTTAACTTTGACTTGCCTATATTTTATATATAATGTTGTCTTGTTATTTAATGAGTTTATAAATTATCACATTATATTAATATATCACATTAAAAAAATTAGATGTTGACAGCTATTTCAATATAGTTTTTATTTTGTTTAGCACCGCGTCTTACCCCATTCGGGTTATACACCTATGTACTAGTTACACTAATGTGTCTGGGATAGGGAAGGTTGAATTTAACGGAATTGTACCTACATTTGCGTGAAATGAGAGTGGAAAAACATTTAGGAAAAGCCTCAGTACACCCTACTGGGATTGAACCCCAATCTCCCCGTCTTCAACAGTATAATCTATTGCGAGAGGTAGACCATGGGGCCACAGAAGCTAGTAAATATAATTGACTTATTTTGTAACCTTATAGAATTTATTTTATGCATTTAAAAACATTATTCTAAGGAGTCCATAAGCTTTACTAGACAGGTTAACCTCTTTAGCGTGTACGAGTATTACGTCTTTATTCGTCAACTTGTGAAGTGCGCTTTAGCATGTGCATTGTTCAACATCATCAGTCATCAGTAATTTATAGGTTTGAACTATTGTACTACAGAAATTAAGTCACCCTCGGGGTGACAATGTAAAAGCCACTTTTATATGTTTCTATTAACCTTTCCTGTACTTTCTTTCAAATATATATACAAGTACCCTAAGTGATCCATAGCACAAAAAAGGAAGAACCTCTACTCCAAACGATCTCCCTCATCCTTATCACCTAGATTAGTCCACATTTTACACTATCGTGAAAAGCTTAACTTTTTAAATATTAGCTTTTTTTTACTGAAACTAATTAAAAATATGCGCACCGGTGAGTACGTGAACCAAGGTACCCGACTATTCAAGTTTGGTTTGCAAGTGACTGGGAGGGAGGTTATGAATCATAGAAGGTTGTGCCAAGGTGGTATTTTTTAAAATGGTCTCCGATTCTCCTTTCACACGTTTGGGGTCATATTTCCTACGAATCATTCCTTCTTAAGCCCTACCATATTAGTTTAAAATGTTCCTGTAGCCCTGACGAATACTAAGACGTTGAGAACAGGGGGGGAAATATATATAAACAACAAACGAAAGCCTTGTGTAAAACAATGTCCAACAAAGCTCAGGAGATGGAAAGTAGGGTTTTACTCTACTGTTTTATGGGTGACCTGGTGGTCTAGAGGTAAGGTGTCAGACCTCTGTGCTGAGGGTCCGGGGTTCAATCTTCGGTCCCGGCACAGACTTATCTGATTGCCAAACCCTTCCTTCACCTCTGACAAGACGTGTATTAATCACAACTTGTGAATGTGAGGAATACCAGGCCTCCACCATGGTTCGGATCCCATGTTAAACTGTAGGTCCTCCATTTAATCTCACAATCACCCTACCATTAAACATTAGCTTAAGTGCGTATAACCCGAACGGATAGTAAGATGCGGTGCTAGTAATAGTAGTAATAATCTACTGTTTGATGTAACGAAGCAGAAACTTCCGTGATGTAACACAATGTGGCACTGGTTTGATAACCAACGCTAACATCCGGGGGTATTCATCTCTTGAGGGAAACTCTTATTAGACTTTGCAGCATCTGTAATCTTCAGATTAGTTCATTGGCAGATTCCTTTGGTCCGGGATCCAAGTGGTCTTTGCTTTTTATTCCTAGGGATGTCAATAAGATATATAAGATAACTTATATATGGGGCGTGATAACCAGTGAGGTGAACCGAAATACTTATCGATTCTGGTTCTTTTTCTTCAAACGAAATTTTAAATGTTCCGGTTCTGGTTCGGGTTCTTAAAAATGTATATCTACTAGTTTTAGTTACATTAAAATGTTTTGTAAATAAAACATAATAATATAAGCTACTACATAGGAGCTATTTATTTAAAACAAATACAAAAATATTCAGGAGCTTGATATTTGCACCATTTATTTAAAATTCAGGGTTCCATTTGAACAGAACATTTTATTTTGTTTTTGTTTGTTATAACTCGAAATAATAAAAATACAGTCTGTGGTGATAAAATTTCCTGTTACAGATTCACACGTCCCTGGTTCGATTCCCAGTGCTTTCAGACTTTTCTGTGAAATAGTGGTTCTGGAATGGTGTCAAACGTAGCCTCATGATGATAAATGAGGAGCTACTTGAATAAAACAGTGTCAGCTCCAGTCTAGAAAACCGAGATTAAAGGCCAAAGGGTTCTTCGTACTGAAAACATGACACCCACCATCCACAGAAGTTGGCACTATCTTCTTCAACAAATGGAAGCCGCTCGTTCGGTATGGATTGATTGTGAGCTGATTTCATAGAATTTTATTTATAATTTATGAAAATAGTTTCATTCTATTTTTAAATTAATATGCAAAAAACTTTAATTAACAATATCCTTGGTGTGTCACTCACTCGCCATATATCATTTAAATAAATTCCACATTTGATAATATTTATTTCGCCCCATCTATCAAATAATTCAAATAATCAATTTTTAATAAACTTATAAAACACTCCTGAAATACAAACAATCATCACAAACTTTGAGAGACTTCTTATTTGATATTTGAAAGCAGAATAAAAAGATTAACAATTTTCGAACTTCCACCTTAACCTCATCAAGCAAACTAGCTGTCCAACAACCAATTAAATTGTTTAACTTTTAGTAAAATTTTTAAAAATAAATTTCTTCGTATTTATTTTAGATTTATTGTACAACTGGGCAGTTTCTCAGTACTGAGTACTTACCCTTCTTAGATATTAAATTTGCTGTCACTCAAAGCTTAATACATCTTCCTAAGCTAATAACATAAAAAATAAAATGAGAAAACCATAAGCAATGTGAAATTGTTTTATTTTCAAAATAAAATAAAATTTCAAAAAGAAGGGCATAAAATTCAATTAATTTTTTTTTTATAAAACATTAGAACTGGTAAGACCGTTTACTAACCAAAAAATGCTTATCGATTCCGGTTTGGGTTCTGGTTCTTAAAGCAATCTAGTTTTTGTGTTCCTGTCCTGGTTCCTTACAAATAATGGTTAATTTTATTCTCAGTTCTGGTTCGAGTTCCGGTTCGACTCCCTTGTAATAACCCACCAACGTGGACAATCCACAGTTGGATTGTCATATTGAGGAAGGAAAAAAACATTTTTTTAATTACTTAATTTAACGCTATAATTACTGTATAATTACCTGCAATGGTGGACATGCGGACTAAACGTCAAGCCTGTCTAGTTTTGTTTGCCGATGACGGGGATGTTAGGCTTCGATTCCCGGTCGGTTGTGTTGATGGTATTTTTCATCAATGGTCTCCAAAATCTACCTTCACGCAAATTCGGGTACACACTCTTCTATAATCTACCTTCCTCATTTATACCCTAATGGCATTATTAAATTCAGATATCCTATATGTGTATTAATATATATATAATATTTACTAACGGTTTAATCTAAGTGACAATGATGAGGAAGGCTGTTTGGAGATGGCGCAACTGTTATAGCATGGAGCAAGGATGGGGAAATTAGATCGTTAAATCCCAACGTAACCAGCCGAGATTCAAACCATGTATCCCTGGCACTAGTAATTCAGTATATTACGAACATGAAGCCGTATGTCCACTGATCCCATTATTTGGAGGTTATTAAGTTTACGTTATCTAGTCTTGAATCTGAAAGCCCCATGAATCGTACTCGAAACATCTTGGATCTGTAGCCAAGAACTCTTACCATTATATCATAGAGGTGGTATTTTTATTATTTTTTATAGTCCTGCTAAACAAAAATAAAATAAAATAATATTCTTAAATGACACCCTGCATTATAAATAAATTGTGTAATCATCAAGCTCCTGAATTATTTGTATTTTTTAAAAATAAATAGCTTGTATTCCGTAGGATATTTTGTGTTGTTATTATATTTTATTTACACATATTTAAATGGTACTAAAACTAATGAATATATATACATTTTTAAGAATCGGTACCATAGTCAGAACCTAAATAAAAACAGAAAAGAACAGGAACTTTTATTTATCTAGGACTGGAACATTTACAATTTTGTTTGGAGAACCGGAAACAGAACTAGAACCGATAAGGGTTTCTGTTAAACCCTCTGAAAAGTTTACGAGTACGCCACTGAATAGGACGTGCACACCTCCACCCACGTTTGATGGCAACAGTATACAAGACCATGGGTTGGAAAATTCTTTGTTCCCGAGCGCCTGATCACAAGGAAGTAAGGAAGTAATTGTGAAGCTAGCTCTAATTAGTCTAATGCTCACACTTTCTCCAGTGTTAGCACCTAACGTGTTCGCAACGCAGGTTGGGCGACCTTCCGCTGAGAGGGGACTGGTCGTACCACGGCCCGCATTCATCAAACTACGACCAACTTTTCTTCCTTCTTGGAAGTCTCGACCTGGTGTCTGTTACCAGAAGAATAGCAACCAAGGTATGTGCTCATTTTCTACCTCCGACTAAAAATGAACCTTCTCCGCAGGGGTGGCTTCCGACCTACCAAGTAGGTGAAGGGGTTGGGCTAGGAGCCCCATTTATTTTTTATTTGAGGTATTTAACATGCTCCTTCTAAACCGATTGATGATATCAGCACATGACTTATAAACTAAGTTAAACCTAGAAAATACACAACACCCAGCCCTCAACCGTTAACTCATCAGTTACTGTAAAAGAGGAAACCCATGTTTCACCAATTATGATTTTTTGGCTATACTTGGAATTGTATAGAATTGTACAGAAGAGTCATACAGAAATTTTTGTAATTAGATAAAATAAAGATCGTACAATTCTACTCAAAAAAGGTATATCGCATATTTTTGGTAAGATTAACGGAGGAAGATATACCATTAGAATATAACGACATCTAATTACTCAAAAATGTTGTATTCTATTTTAATTAACCCTAAAATTATGTTTATAGTCCGTTACACGCGTTTAATATGTAATATTTTCTTTAAATAGTAAAATACTACTTTAATTTGAACATTTGATGTAATATTATCATTGCAACAAATAATCACAACATTATTGTTTGAGGAAAATTTAATTGAAGTTTTGTTGACGTTTGTTTGAAGAGGAGAGTGGGAGGGGGTTACAATAAGCGTTAATAGACAAAGTTAAGATTGTAATTTGGTAATTTTTTCATAAATATTTCAAGTTTTAAAGTTGAAGATAAAAAAGAATAAATGATAACATTAATTTCTCACATTGTGATAAGACCACTAAATTTACCAAAAATATGCGATGTACCTTTTTTGAGTAAAATTGTACGATATTTATTTCATCTAATTAAAAAAAATTCTCTAAGACTAACGGTTAATGAAATATTACCAAAAAATTGTTTTAGTCGCCATTTTTTCCAATATGGCGGCGTTTGCCCAAGAGTGACAGAGTGACACCTGGCATATTCGTAATCAGCGGAAAAAAATGAGTCAGAATCAATCAAAAATCTTTGTTACCCGACATTTCCAGGTATAATGGGTTGGCGACCAGACTATCACTTCCAACGTTTTGTACACTTGGTCCGAGTATATATGAATCTTCTAGATTTAATGTAATATATTTCTTAGTAGGATTACAACAAATTGGTTTTTCTGTTTATGTCCTCTCCTACCACAGGTATGATGTTATTTTCAACGTGGCAACACGGCTTGACCAAGCCTCGCTTCGAACGTTTCGTACACTGCGTCCCAGTATAGATAGCGACGCTAACTTTGGCCTCACCCGCCACATGTCACGGTATATTTCACGGTGGTAGGGAGAGAATAATTATTTCTACACAGCTCATAGTGTGTTGTCGACTCGCTAACATTGGCGACACACCAGCACTGTCACGTTGTCCTGGCTGCAACTACTCGTGGGGGGCAGCTCCATATTTTGTTCAACCTAAAGTCTCAACAGGAAACACATGTGTCCATTCATGCGTTTGGCTAAAAGTTAAATTTGGAACTATATGCTATTTTAATAGTCTATAACGACCGTCTTCATGGTAGAGCGTCCAAACAAGCTGACTAACATTATAGAAGACGCTTATTCGTTCCCGGGTTTTAGGCATTCTTATTTAGTTCAGATCCCACATTAGTGTAACATAGATTATATTTTATTTCAAAGGTAAATATAAACCATTGATTTAAATCTACTCAAGAAGGGGGGATTAAAGCATCGGCTCATTCACTGGTGGCTTTTGAGGGACTAGACCTCCAAATACGGAGGGGGCCTGGTACCCTAGTCTGATTAATGTTTTTAAATTGAATACCTCTAGAAGATATTTGGAGTGGGGCTGCCTATGTAGAGTGATATTAGCGTGTTTTTTTTTCTTCTGAAAATTAAATGCCTCTAAAACTATTTAGAGTGGTTCTTGCCTCACAAATTTTTGAAAATTGGATGCCTCAAGAAGATATTGAAAGTGGTTCCTACCTTTCAAAATTTTGAAAACTGGATGCCTCTAGAAGCTATTTAAAGTGGTTCCTACCTTTCAAATTTTTGAAAATTGGATGCCTCAAGAACCTATTTAGAGTGACTCTTACCACAAATTTTTGAAAATTGGATGCCCCAAGAAGATATTTAAAGTGGTTTCTACCTTTCAAATTTTTGAAAACTGGATGCCTCTAGAAGCTATTTGTAGTTTGAAATGAGGTCATCTTTCAGCTTTATAGTCGTGAATATCAGAGGAAAATTATAAATAAATCTAGAAGTGGGGCGAATTTATTTCAGTGGGGTAGTGCCCCCACTGCCCATAGCAGTTTGGCCACCACTGGCTTTATTCAATAGTATAGATATAAATAGTCTAAATTAATTTCAAAAATAATTAATATTTGATCAAGTTAGTTTTGGTTATGTTTAAAGAGTATTATTTCTTACTCTGACTTTCTTTTTGTTTGCTTATCTTACCATTCCTCCAGGTTATCTGCATATTTAATATGTAAAACCAATTTAGAAAATTCCCTTAACTGTCCCGATCGGGATTCTAGCCCCAACGTACCCGCCAACAGAAAACGAGACTAGACGATAAAAAGCCTTCGTATGCTAATACAGATAGATCTCTGGCATTATTGTTTAAACTCTCTCTGTATCATATAATGTCAGGAGATTCACTCATAAAATAAGCCATCCCTTTCATTGGGATCACAAATGAAAGTTTAACTGACGTTCTCTCAAACTGATAGCTTCTTGGTCTAGGGTGTCAGGCTCGCAAAATACTGGATTACAGATGATGGAGAAATCAAAACCATAAATCTTGTTTATTTCTAGTCTGACACCTTTACTCATGTGACCACCAACGTGAGTTTTTAACAAGTTGAAACCTTTCCGGAAAAATATATATATATTGGTTCTCTTACATATAATATACAACTTAGTGCCTACTTTATTTTTGACAAATTATTTAATTTGCAAACGTCATAATTTTCGCAATATTACGTTCAACTGGAGGACCATTATTGACTTAATTAAAGGGGCAAGTTGGCAGTGGGAGGGGGGATAGATTATAAGAAATTCGCTCACATTAGCTTTGGGGAAGTATGGGAAAAAGACGCGGTGAGATTTGCGTGTGATTAATCAGCCCCAATGCACCCAGTAGGTATAGTATACCAATTACCAAGTGCGATTGGGTCTATCTTTTAGAATGATCAGCCACGATCACAGGTATAAAATTGAAAATAAAGTGAATAAACCAAAAACTCTCCCCATGTGATTGGGACCTTGACGATCCACGATCGTGTGAGCGTGACGTGAGTCATGTGTGTGTCGTATTGTATCACCGTTGTCATAATAATGCTGTCACGTGGGTGACACGCCCCCTTCCGCCTGGCGACACTTTAACCCAGCCAGTATTGGATCTGTCTTCAGATTAAAAGGTCTTGGTCTCAATTCCCGTAAGGGCTGATTTTAAAAATATAAAATTAAGATTACTACTTTCTCAATGATAAATTTGATCATCGGTAGATTGAATGCTGTCTTTATTTAAGAGCTAGGTTGATATGTATGTCATATGGTAATATAATCAGTTGGTTCAGAACCGCTTTGATAAATTTAACTTTCTCATTTGGAGAAAGTATGGTAATCGTGAACATTTTAACATCGAAATTATATTATGCTTGCTGTATTATGTGTCCCCAAACTAATAAAAAAGGTTTCTTACAATTATTTCTGTCTGTTGGTTTGTAACTGGAGCTATAGCCAAAACTGTTAAACGAATTTTGTTAAAACTTATTTTTTATATATATTTCAATTAAATTAAACATAGTTGAAAAACCAGGACACAGGAATTAATCCGGTACCTTTTTACGTTGCACGCCACTGAGCAATCTTCCGGTGTTCAGGGGTATTCTAAACCAATAGTTTAAGGCAGAGTCTGTATCGAAAGTATGGAGTCATCGGTTCCTGGGTTTATCATGAACTACAGCTACCTGTGACTCTAGATCGGTTTTACACTGCTTCTCGTTTAAATAGAGCAGGAATGGCCAGAATTTTGGATACAGTGATATATTCCGGAGAAGAAAAATCCTTTGCGATCTTACTACAAAGCCATGGGTTGCTATTGTTTGTTTGGTTGGTAAAAAATTAAAAAACCTCTTTGTGTTTTAATAGTAAAATTATATTACATATAAAAACTTATAATCCTTTCATTGAAAGAAACTGTATTTTTCACTAAACTACAACACTACATTATATAGTTTCACTAAAAAAAAAGTTCTCACTAAACACTTAACTATGAATTTGATGCATTACATTATAATATATCTTCTTTTATTTTTTCAAACAACCAGCCACGATCTGTTTGGTCACATTTGATTTATTTTTATGCCCTCTCCACATGGATATATATATATATATATATATTAGATTAAATGTTGAAAACAAATATAGTATGACCTAATTACATTGAATTAGTAAGTAATAGGCCTAGTTGTTTGATTATTTCTACTGATTATTTCTAACACTCTAAATCTCATATCTATTTTATAAATAATTGTCCAGATTTGTTGAATTTAGGCTGGTACAAACTTCATTTTCTGTACGAATTGTGTCTACTGAGGAAATAAATAGACTATAGTATTACTATTTAATATTTTTCGTTTCAATTTTTTGTAATATATGTGGTCAACATTCTTTAAATAATTATTATTACTAAACTTCCCGGGATCCTGCGGACCACCAAGGGTCCGAGACCCACACTTTGAGAAACACTGCCTTAGACCATTCGGCCACTGCTATGGGTTTGGTTAATTGGTTACGGCTAATGAACGTTGCGGAAATAAGTAATGAGGCTCTAATATATCTTTCTTTATCTCTTTTCATGTGGAACACATGCTCCATCTGTTCTCGATAACGCAGAATATGGGGCGTTCCTTATTTGAGAGGGACGTGGTAGTGACGCCCGTCTCCTTGGATGCTGATAAAATAAAATGAAATAAAATAAATAATAATAGCTAAATAATAATATATACTGATGAATAATTACAAAAATAAAACATAATTATTAATGGTAGATGATCAAAATAATAAATAACTTTACGGTAGTAAAAGGACAAGTATTTTAAAAACTATAACAATAACAACATCAATAATAATAATAATAATAATAATAATAATAATAATAATAATAATAATAATAAATAGCTATGTGCTAGAACTGTATGGGCAGTGTTAGTTTATTTTTATATATTAACTTTGTAAGCTGTGTATTGATATAATTAATATATTTAGTAAGTACACCAAAAAATAATAGTTTTAGTTGCTGTAAACCATAATTTCTTCAGACTTTTTTTCTAAACATACATAGACTCGTATCTGTGGACACGTGGGTTAAGGTATCAACCTCGTGTGGTCTGGTTGACTAATCATGGGAAGGCTAGGGCTCGAATTTCGGGGGGCCGAGTGGACTTGAGGTGATGTTTTTATCCAATCTCCCCACGAAAGCGAAGCTACGCTACCTCTGGATTTCATCTTTCTAATCCCTGCCCTATTGATGTGAATATATGAATAGCTCAAACGGAAGTAAGTACACAGGAACCAAAAATATACAACCATTCACAAACTAAGTCACACGTCCAAAGGATCAACTTTTTATCGAGGACATTACACGTGTCTCACCCGCCCTCACCCCTTCCTAGTTTATTGAATTGTGTAGGATGGTAAAACAAAGTGTGAAAACTAGCAAATGTTAGAGGAGAGATGACACCTCAGGGAAAAGGGGGGGGGGTGACGTTGAGGTGGGGAGCAACGAGGGGGAGGGAGGACGCGAGCCGTTGGAAATAAGTCGGCTGGCAGTAGACCCGAGTTCTGGTTGGAACTCAGCGGTACACACGACGCACATTAGCCTGGCTAACGAACACAGGGACGCAGGGCATAAGTGTGCCTTTGTGAGTGTGTGTGTGTGTTCACCGCCACGCAACGAAACGCTCATTCGTTGGTGGAACCGAGGATGTGCTACGAGTGAGGTCTTTTCTAAGTCTTCAGATCTCAGCGGTGTATTGGTTGAGCAAAGAAAAGGTGGATTGTTCGTTAGGTGTGGTATCTCAGGAAGAAGGCTTTACTATTTATTTTGAGTGCTTTTCAACAAAATATTCTTTTATATAGCTCAATAAATCACTCCGATACAAAATCTGAATTAGTGCTGTTTTATTTTTCCTCCCACCGTTCTTAAATTAAAGTGACCTTCCCAAAGAGAAGAGAAAACTTGTGTATAGAGGGTCGTCGTTCCGGGTTATTAAATCAGTTTCAAACGTGATGAGATAATCGTGCGAGGAAGTGTTTTTTTCTGGATAACACGCGGATGATACGAGTTTATCGAGTGAGTGCGTGCGTGCGTGTGTTTACCAAGAGGGAAAGGGGACGACGAATCTCTTATGGATGAGGTTGCAGAAGGTCCAGGAGTCGGTTGAATATCCTGCCACCTTGGTCGCACTCATGGGCATTCCCACCACCCTTTCAGTTCATCGAGTCTCATTGTCGTTACGGTGAGTACATGCCCGGATAGATGGGCAAGGGTAGAGGACAGAATTTTGATATGGTCAAGGGTGCACACAGTACCTTATTTATTTATATGTACTAATATATTATTTTGTTATATTTTCCAGTGGGAGCTATAGGGCCATTTTATTGTGTTAATGATAAAATATTTCTAATACAATGTCGTAAGTCTAGTCTTAAAATTGAGCCCATGCAATCGACTTCTCCTTATGCTTTGTATTAAAGTTTACTCCTTATCTTTTAAAAGCTTCTACCACACCCGGGTGCACTGCTGGTGTTGTTAGAATTCTGCTTTAGAGGGTAAGGACCCTTCAATAAATAATATTATTATTATTATTATTATTATTAGCACGCGTCTTACTACCCTTCGGGTTATACGCACTTACGCTAATGTGTAATGGTAAGGTGATTGTGAGATGAAATGGAGGACCTACAGTTTAACGTGGAATCCGAACCACGGTGGAGGCCTGGCATCAATAAATAATAATAATTATTATTAGGTGTTCTGTCTTACTACAGGTCCATTCCTTTTGTCAATGAAACTTAGACCTCCAATGTACACTGTTCTCTGCCTCCTCCTCCAGCTCCCGAATTTTCTTCTTTCCTTCAAGCCATTTAGTATTTGAATCCTTCTTAAGCTCCTCTTTCCCTCAACCTTTCTCTCTATGACGTTGTGAAGAAGAGTGTCCGATCCAGTTTGCTTTGTACCGAAGAACCACATCCAAAACTGTTCTCTTTTCAACCATTCTTCTTAGTAAGTCTCCATTTGTCACCCTGTATGTCCACCTGATCTTCTCAAGTCTTCTCCAGAACCACATTTAAAAGCTTTCCAAGTATTTATTTTCCTTCTTCCTAGGAGATAATATTATCATAAAACTAGTTTGCTATTCTTTTCAAAAACAAATTATTTTAACTAAGGCCCTACCAAAGATTTTAATGTGTCACATGAGTGGGGTGAGGAGATATCCTAATTGCAGTGGCACGTAGTTAAGTTCTCCAACGGGAGAATTAAAGGTTTGTTTTAAAGATTAAATGGTGCTTTATTGGACTGATGTTAAGTTTATTTGAACATAGTTTGAGTTGTGGGTGCTATGAGTTTTTATGAGATTAATAAATTACTAGCCTCGGCATTAAGGAAGAATATAAATACTGTAGGATCTGGATAATTCAACATTGTCTAATTCTAAAAATTGGATAGTTCAAACCCACTATGATTTCCGATGAAATTCTTATTTAAATCAATACTGAAAAATAACTTTTAATTCTAATTTTAGAAGGAAATATCTGGATAATTCGAAGCCTTTACTGTGTTAATTTAGGAGATTGTACTCTTTTCAAACCTAACTTAACGATTTATTAAATCACCCCGTATGCCAAGAAAATCACATAAAATTCCCTATAATAGGAGATTTTTGGCTCGTCTCTAATTGCTTGTGTGTGACAATGTAATCACGTGATGGAAGGTGTAAACTTTCATATTGCACTTCCTCAATGATTTAAGTCTGCGATTTTCATATGTTAGTTTTTCCAAGTTTCTATATTTTGTGTTTAATTTATTTTACGTGTGTGTATATATTGTGTATGTGTGCTTTATTTAGGATAAATAAAATATATGTGTTTACATCTAGTTGATTTATTGTGTACCAGCTTCGTAAATACTCATAAAAATGGTTGATTTTAATTTAATATATAGCGAGTTTTTTTTAGATATCCCTTGGATTTTGAATTAAAAAAGTTCTACTGTATATGTAATTGATAATATATTGGGAGATTGAATGGTACGACCCTAATTTTAAGGTGGGAATTTAGGGAACGTGAAATAGGGGCAGTGTTTTCATAGTTTTTGGAGAAATTTTTTTTCGCCAAAATATATATAATATTGCTTCAATAGAAACTTAGAATTTTTTATTCTTCCCGTGGTGATATAAACTTTTCTTGAATATCTGTCATACGTATAACGGGATCAAATGAAATAATTTTAAATTAATAAAAAAAGCTGCCATTAAATTCTAGGACACCCTTGACAGATATTCAAGAACTGTTGAGGTCACCATGTGAATAAAACTAAACTTTTATTTTCTACAGGAGAATTATCTGATTAATTTTGACAAAAAAGTTGTCATATAAAAATTGATAAAATACTGCCCTTAACTTACGTTCGCTACATTCTTACCTTAAGAAACACATTAAAGTTCCGTTGTTGAACACTCTACATTGGCTTGTTATATTATGAATTGAATACAACAAATCATCTCTGTATTCGGCGATGCATTGAACCACCAGAAAGCGGAATTAATTTAGACGTCAGTGTCCTTTGATTGCTGAAAGAAAATCCAAATATCCAACGAACTTGGTTTTTTTTTTTTTTTAGCACGCGTCTTACTACCGTTGGTTTACGCTTAGTACTATTACACTATTGATTAGGAATTGGGAAGGTTGAATTTAGAGAAGTGAACCCGCATTTGCGTGGAGGGAGAGTGGAAACATTAGAAAAACCACCCAGTTCCCCGACCGAGATTCGAACCTCGATCTCCCGTCCTCGGTGGTCTGGCTCAACACACTGGCGCGTTAGCAACTACGCACCAAGGCGGGTTCCGCACTTGGTGTTGACCAAATTCAAAGCACCTGAGTTTCTATAAAATTCAAACTAGGCCTTTACTAGTTTTTAAAAGTTTTAAATATAGTAGTAATATATGTATAACCTAAGCTTTCTGAGGGCGGGAGCTTCAATTAAAATGTGGGCTTCCACCCCAAACCTCTACCCCTAACTCAGGACTATTTTAAGAAAATGTTAGGACAGTGGGGGAAAAATTGTGAGGCGAACACTATTTGATGCGAAATTTAGATTAATAACTGTAATTGAATTTAATAATTATTGGGCGAAATGTGGCCTTCTGGAATATGAGACCTGGGGCTATTTCCCCCTTTGAAACCCCCCTAGATGTGGCCCTGACCTAGTTAAGCTTAACAATGCCACTGAATTTGGCAATGATTGTTTGTATAGATAAGGAAAGATCATATTCAGCTGATTTCAAACCACGTTGATTACAATTGGCTTAAAAGGCTGTGTTTTCTTAAACGATCGAACATTTTTTACTAGTTTACTGAACAAATTTAGCTTGTGGTAAGCCATATAGTTGTAGTTAAAGTTTTAAAAAAACATTTTTTTCATAGAATTAAAACAATATCTTGATTTTGGTATCTGGAGTTATTAAATTATTTTAATTAAAAGTAAAAATGTTGTCAATGTTTGCCGTAAATAAATATGTTTACATTTTCTAATGTTTTCTTCCAATCAAAATCAGGCTGTGTGTTCATGTTTATACAATAGATGGAGATACACAAAGTTATAAGTAAAGCAGGGCTACTCATATTGAGCTATAAGACAAAGATGAAAAGTTCAAAACAATCGACAGCACAGAGATTTCAACATTTAACACATTTATATTCTCCTTAATATCAATCTATGATCACACACATCCATGTTGTTATTTTTAGGGAAATGAAAATAGTTTCTCTTAAGTTATCACTCGGCCAAAACCAAATGTCAAAGGTTTTTTAATTAATATTAATAATCAATTGGTACATTGATATTGTTCAAACTCAGCTAGGGTCTACGAATTTTTCTTGAGTGATAAAAATCCTTAGCACAACTTCCTTCGGAGTAGAAGTAAAGCCGTCGGTGGCAGGTTGGTTGTGGTATGTAGAAGAACCCTGGAAGGTATGTGAAAATACGTTTCCCTGCAAAATTGGTAGGCCCTATCACTCTCGCTCATAGAAATTCTCATGATCTGAATAATCAATAGGTTCAGAAAGTGCACGTCAAATACTTCAAATAAATAAAAAATAAAACATATTGATATTAGGCCTAGCTCATTTTCAATGACAAAGAATACGGTAATTTGAACTATTTAAATACATCTCAGATCCCAGCACTATGTGTAACTCAATAGGTAAGTGAACTATTATTTCAAGGAGAGTCATTTATGCTCCGTAATTTGTCAAATTATTATTTACTAAATGATTGAATACATCATGCTTGTGTAAATTATGTCACGCAATATTGGTCAATATTTCGCACACAAATAAAAGGCAAGTGTTAGAGGGACTAGTATCGAACATTTATAAAATTCAGTAATAAATTAGGTTTGTATTTCACAATATTAAGTAATATAATACACAGCTGTCATTTTTAATAGATAGTATTAATGTTGATAAAATATTACTAACAATTTAGTAAAATATTTTCAACTTCATCCTCAAAAAAACATGGCTGTCTTTTATAACGTGTCCCTTTAAATTTTAAAATAATAAAAGTCACGTTTTAATATATGTTCAACTATCTATTCTTTTTAACTCAACTCACTATTAAGGTCCTCTATACAAATTCTGAATTAGTATTATTTTTAACACAATAATTAATTATTTTCCTTCTTAATAATTATTTCTATATTATTTATCATACAAACATTTATAAAATTAAATGGCCTTTTATCTCTAATCATACAATTTAATAATTTTGCTATTTTACTGTAGGAGAATAGTAAAGTTCTTTAAACAAAATGTAATTTTCAAATGCTTTAAAAATGTGTAGTAGGCCTATTTTATTTACTTAGCATGGATAGGAATGACAATAATGATCTCCAAATACCTTTTAGATTACATCTAGAGCTTTGTAACAGAAGGGTTGGAATACAATTTTACAAAATGTTGATTATATAATAAATATTATTTATTTGTTCTTAGCTGACATATGGAATCTATAACTCAGGTAATGCTAGTTTTTAACATTAATTTTGAACTACAATTTAATATACGTATGTTTTGAGGAAGTAATTACACATCAAAAACTCTTGTGAATACATTTTAATTCAACTAATATACATGGTAGGTCTATATAATATTAATTTTATCATAGCTTATAAAATACAGAAACTAATATTTATAATTAGTATAACTATTATTCCTAAATAGAAAATAAGTTTGGAAAGTATTTTGAGGGAAAGTTATCTTATTAATATGTTACAGTACATATTTTAGATTAATTTTGTAATAATTGTAATAAATATTACATTATACAATCTAGGGATTTACTAAAATACAAATCCAACATATTTTTTATATACTTGAAACGTATTATGAATGGCAGTCCACCTTGTTTCAGATTAAATTATATTTCGGTTGAATCCATTATTTTAGTAATGTGAATTTTCCTTTTACTACACCGGTATTATTGTTAAGTGGAACTGGAGGTTTGTATGGAGAAAAGCTTTATCTTCTTTCTCTCTCTTTCTCAGTTAACTGTTGCCAAATATCCTCGCTTTCAGTTATGTCGGAAGGTGGTGTGCTGGGGTATGAAGTAGCTACTGGCAACATTGACAAACCAGCGTTGCGTAACTTCTCTTATATTTGAGGAGAGATTGACCACATGAAAACGAGAGAATTACAACGCTGTTTCTCAATAGTAACCATGCACTTTCCACAGCGATGATATCCAGTATACGAATACTCTAATACGAGCACGATTCCTAGAAAACATGCTACACATAACAATGACTATAACAATATTTTAGTGAACAAACAAACTTTTATATCTTACTGGCTTTAGAATTTAATCTTTATTTCTATAAATCACTAGTATATTTTATAACTTTTTGATCAAATTTGTTGTCAAATTATCAAGTAGGCTTACACACGAAAGTTATACTTTAATAAATTAATAGTTAATCTACTGTAAAAATTAATCAAAATATAAATACATTAAAAAAAAAGATACACCCAATATAGCTTTCATACATTCAGTTAAGGCGGCCGTTTCGGTCAGCGAGAAAGTATCAATCGCTGTTAGGCCACACGGCTTAAAATACTATGGTCTGTTTCGTTTTCTAGAATACGTTTCTTTATTCTGTCTAAGCTTATACTCACTCTAGCCTTTCACCTACAACCATCCTCTATCATGTCAAAAAGAAAAAGGGTAAAGAAAATTATGAAATTTATTATCTCAAGGTGAAGAGGAAAGTTGCTACTTTTTTCAAGCCTATACAAATTTTCTGTTGTGTGCCTATCAATAAATTACTATATTTGTGAGAGGAAGGCTAAATCTTGAGCTCTTTTTTCATCAATACTAATCTCTTAACCTCGTAAATATGTTTAAAATATCATTGGAAATGAGCTTATGTCACATTTTCACACAATTAATTATACTAATAAAACACAAGAAAAAAATACATGTGCGGATTTTTCGATTCATTTTGGCGTGAACCATATTTTAAAATAACGCATCATAGAATTAAATATTTCATTATAGCTGAATATCTGCGCATCAAATTCTCGCTTAACTAGGTGGCTCCTTAAAAACTATTATTAATAGTCTGGGGTCTGGTTGTTGAGTTGTTCCCATTATTAGATTGCAATAAACCACCAATAAGTAGTATCAGAGCTTTATTATAAATTTATAATAAATATTTGTCAAACTTTTTTTAATCTTCCATCCTCGAGTATTTAATATCCTTGAGTATTCGAGTAGTTGGAGTATTCCCTGGTATAAATGCCGGTTCATCCGGTAAACTGTCTTTTTAAACTTTATGTTTATTTTGTATTTTTACATATTAGTGTTTTGTTAAAATTACCACTGATATATTTTCTCTGAATAACCTAACATATAAAGAAAATTGGTATCTCTATCATATTTTATTACTTTCAATAAAGGACAATTCATTGACAAAAATTTCGATCAATATTGTGTCACTCATGACATGACATTGTACTTAAAAAAATTTCTCTTAGCCTATTTTCTACGTTTTAACACTAAGCTTATTAATAGCTTAATTTAACGAGTAGGTTTAGTGTAGGTTTGTAGAGGAAATTCACCTCTAATATCATAAACGGGATTGGGAATAAAACATTAAGGGACCCGACTTTGTAACTAGTCTGATACCTTAGGTCATACACGTTTTAAAGTGAAAATTCACCTGCCATGTCAGGGCTCGGTATCGACTTGTCTGGGGAACATAAACCTCTTATTAGGCTCCTACAATCCATCATGGTTGTGTCCTTCGAGCGTAGCCATGCACATATTACATGCACAGCGAGCAATTTAGGGACAGACTACCCCGTGCCTGCCGTCGATCTAGTCATCACCAGACAACTGATAAAAATAAACCTCCTCCTTGGTCAGCTTCCATCTGCGGGAGGATTTGGCTCCTCCTTCCATGAGTGTGAGAAAGATACAGTGAAAATCACCACCACTGCACTTGACGAGATTTGAACCTTGATCCTCCCATTTACCGTTAATCCAGTCTATTGATAGAAGACATTTTAGAACGTGTGAATGCGAGTTTTAATAAGTGTGTTAATGCAACATTGAAGCTATATTATTAAACAATTCACTTCCTCCTGCAAATGGAAGCAATCTTAGATTATAATCAATGAAAAATCCTCCCTCCCTCTCTCTCTCTCATTATCAAACACACAAAATAGTATTTATAGGAAGAGGTCTTCTTCATAATGTTAAAGGAATTGGCACTTTCTAAACTTGTCAACTCGTCAAAGCGATCTAAAAGCTAAACCGTTCCTTTCGAAAGTAAAGCTCGCACTAAGATTCTAATGAAATATCTACAGTGTGTGTTGGTTACGTTTAAATATATAGCGTGTGACATGTTTGAGTAATCTAGTGCAGACGGCAGGTGTGTTCATCTATCTATCCGTTTTAACGTGGCTGCGCTTGCATGCGCTCTAGCACAAACACAAGAAGCTTTACTTTTATTATTGAAATATAGTTTGCCACTGGGCTAAAAAAAGAGGTGTTATATTTAATCTTGTAGGCCCTATATAGTTTGGTAAGTCGGTTTCCAGTAATAGACATTACAAGGAAATACCTCCGCAGATTTTGACAAATGGGCTCTCATTTTAAAGGATAGTTACCAAGGATGTCGGAAAAAATAGTAGTTTCCAATGACAATATGATTTTCCCAGGGAATTTTCAGCTTTTCATTTTTTTTTAACATAAACCATGGAAACCATAATTTGTGCATGAGTGTGTGTAATGTGTATATGTAAATAAAGTATTTCTATCTGGTTACAAATAATACCAACTTAACTCTTACTTTAGTGAAAATAGTGCAACAAATATAAATATTACGGCAGTTATTTGTATATTTATCACATAAATCGATGATATTATTTGAAATGTATAATTTTATTTGCATTGTTGATTTTGAATTTGATAACCATTTCTGTTAATTGAAGCTACAGAAAATGACTAATTCTCCTTGGTTAAAAATAATAAATTATTCTGCAGATAAAATATTTATCTTTGGTTAAAAATAATAGCGCAACTCTTGTAGGTTGCAACAAATATAAAAACTATATAAAAAATATATATACATTAAATGCGCCAATGATAGTATGTAAGAAATATATAATTTTGTTGCATTGTGCATCCCATCTTTCTTATGATCCAAGTATAGGTTTTGGTGTTTATTTATTCAAATAATATTTCAATAAATATAAATTCAACAATGTTTCTATGTTACCACTTGATTTTGAGTGGATAATATTTCATAGTAATATATGTGACCCACTTCGTGGCCACATGGTCTAAGGCGCTACTCTCGCAGTAGACTACACTTTCGATGAAGATGAGCTCGAGGCTCGAATCTCAGTCGGGTCTACAAAGGGTGGGTCTAAAAAAAATTTCTATTGCCTCCTTGGAAATGTTGGTACACTTCTTATAATATAGCCTTCCTCATCCGTATAATTATTAGCATAATCATAAGTGTATAACCCCAAAAGTAGTAAGACGCAGTGCTAAAAAAAAGTTTTGTGTACCTCATGTATCTTCCAACCACACACAACACACACACACACACACACACACACACACACACACACACACACACACACACACACTATCTCTCCCCCACACCTACTATTTCTGCCACACACTTACATTTCTCTCTTCTTCTTCTCTCTCTTTTTCTCTCTTCTTTTTCTCTCTCTCTTTCTCTCTTTTTCTTCTCTTACACACACACATACTCTTACACACTCCCTCTCACACACTCTACCACACAATATATATATCTCATACAATCTCTTTCTCACATACTCTCTTTCTGACCATTCTTTGTTTACTTCACCATGGAAACCATAATTTGTGTATAATTATGAATAAGTAAAACAAATATTTTATTCTGGTTAAAATAAAAACAGCTCACTTCTTACTTGAGTGGTTTGGTGTAACGAAAGGACCGAGATTTTAAAGTTCTCACTGGGGCTAGAAGAGGGAAAATATACGTTTTGATTCAAAATTAAACACCGAAAGGTAAATATTAAGTAAATTGATATACTTTGACGAGTAGAATTTTAACTAGAAAGTTGAGTGAATGCTTATTATGTATATATTTTCCCAATCAAAAGTTTAGAATACATTTTGTGCAGTAATCTGAAGCCATCGCTGCAACGATCCCCTTGTAATATTCTAATTTGTTTATCAGACATCTAAAAAAATATTAAATTCAAAAATAATTCCCACCTGTGCACACGTTGACTAAATGTCAAAGCTAATCTTGTCTATTTTACCATTGACGGGGAGGTCACGCACGCATAGAATCCCGGACGTGTGTACTTAGATGTCGTCTGCTAAATAATTTACTTCTTTCCCTACACTTAAATTTAGGGACACTTCCTTTGAAAATTCAATCTCCCTCATTAACTACCCCAGTTGTGTAAATATGCTGACGTGTGTTAAGACATGGATGGAGGAAAAGTTGGAAAAGCGGTACACAAGTGGATAGTGAATAAACAGCACTTTGATGCTGTAGAGGCTGCACCTTATTTGTATAGGTGTAGGGGGAGGGGGGAACATTTCTGAGGGGCTTGGACCTCTAGACCAAAGGAGGGTTTCGCCAACCCTCCCCTGGCAAATATTTAAAAGTTTTATGATTATATAATCTATTTGGAATTTTTTTTCCCTAGAATTAAAAAAAATTAATTAAATTCACCTCATTGTTACCTAGAGTATCCTAACCCCAGCAAATTATTAAAAATTAGATACATCTATAAGTTATTTATATTTAAATTTTCAAACTATTCACTTTCCTGGACACAAAGTGACGTGCAGCAGAGGTGAAAAGTGTTTTATTGAACTCGGTGGATCAGTCATAAATATACGACGGTACAATGTAGCAAAACCCCAGCATTACCTTACATTACCTTAATATCATGTCTTAATGGGCTTTGCCAAGTGTCACACATGCGTACCTCATAACTCCGATGAGATTTTATATTAAGTCTTGTTTGTGTAAGCGTTTGAAAGGATTCGTTCCATTTGGAGACTGACAAGTGTGAGCTCAGAATACAGTTTCATTGTATTGCACAGGATCCGCACTAACATGCCTCGCCATTATTTGGTTTAATTTACCCCCTATTTTTTGGCCACTGGGTTCTCCTAGCCCATCCTCTCGACGACGTAGTGTGCCTGGGGATCGGATCTGGGACGTTGTCCAGAAGATGTGTCGGGGGTTCTGCTGCGTCAAGACATCCTGCTGCCTTACGACAGACGTTTCAACGACCACCGTTCTGACACGGGGCTAGGAGGAGATGGGGGGGGGGGGGGGACGTCTGTACACACATATGTTTCTAATGCTCTCAAATCTGGGAAACAGTGAAAATGTCAGGGATATAGCTGTACCAAGAGAATATAATACGCATAGGAAATTTGCTGGTTCGGTGAAGATTCAGACCAAACTAATTTAATTTGTTAGCGCACAAAAACTATGATAAGAAATTAACTGCATTTGCTTGAACAGAGAAAAATGAATGAAATATCTAGATTATAAAAACTTAGGATATTAATTTATTTAGAAAATGTAAGTGATAAATCAATAACATTATCGTGAGCAAGAAAACTCAGGATATTCACAAAGCTAAAAAAAATTAGGTATAAATAAGTGAAATTGTTGGGTCAGTGAAATAACAAGCAGTTAGCTGGATCAATTTAAAAAAAAACCCAACGGATTCACCATGTCAGGGTGAAACGGGGAAGTTGGCTAGATAGAGGGTAAATTCTTAGAGAATTTGTAGACAAAGTCAAGCTAAAGAAAAATCAAGGAATTTTCTGGTCAGGCAAAGATAACATTTTCTTGTTCAAGGGAAAATAAAAGTATTTGCTGCCATAGTGAGACCTATTTTCTCTAGCTCATGGGGATAAACTATTTAGCTTAGGAGGGCCACCTACAGTCCAATTTTAAAAGAAAGAACCTGCTTTTTGAGATACTTATAAAGAGGAAAACCTCCCAATCTCTCTCTCTTATATATATATATATATTATCTCTTTCTCTCTCTCTATATATATACTATCTCTCTCTCTTTATATTATATATATATATATATATTATCTCTTTCTCTCTCTCTATATATATACTATCTCTCTCTCTTTAATATATATATATATATATATATATATATATATATATATATATATATATATATATATATATATAAAATACTAAGGCCCTGACTCACTGACTCATCAAAGTATCTCCCGAGTCCCTGGACCTGGAATCTTGAAATTCGGCAGGGAGGTTCCTTTCAGGTCATAACCTATCGATAATAATGGGTTTTGCGAAATTCAACTCCCAATAGGTTGAAACAGGGGCTGAAACATTGTGTTTGTAAAAATAATTGTAGAGATGAGCTGGATAACTGTTTGATGGATTTCCCCATATGACCAGAATAATCTAAAATTGGAGAATTTCATAATGGGGATACAAGAAATGGGTGGGGGTTTATAATTGGAATAAAATCTTTTTAAATGAGATAAAAAATTAAAATTTGGCAGACAGGTAGAGGGACCACTAACCCATAAAATCTTGAATTAAGACTTTTTAAAAGTAAATTGGAGACAATGGGTTGTGAAAGGGTGTTCAAAATTTTGAAATCTAATGTAAATGTACCACAATAAGAATCAATATAGCAATTCAGTGTCACAATAATATTTTATTTAGCAAGACGACAATTATTTATATTTTTACAGAATAAAACCATACAAAGGCTTTGGGCGAACATACAATTACGTAGTCGCATAAATAAGGAGCGTCTGTTCAGTGAGTTAACAAGGCCACACTAGGAGTAATTAATATTCAAGACCAGAAATAATCCAAAAAGCAAATTTATTTGAATAAGCAACATCGAAGTTGGTCAGACCAATAAATACCTAGTAATATAGCCCCTCAAGATTTGTTAAATTCAATGCAAGAAATCTTCAAAACAAAGTTTAAGAGCTATCAATGTTGCAAGCATTGGTTATATAAGTGAATACCCAAAGATAATAATAATTTAATTTATCAGCGACTATAGTGTACCATTGAATCTAGCCCCAATTAATTAGTTGAATTTACATATTAACGAGATATCGTCAAAACGAAGAGCAATAAAGATTGTTTAGGTTAACAGAACTCGCTATACAAATGAAATCAAACTAAATTAAGGGGTACCCGTCATTTGGCCTAAATTTTAGGCCAAATGACTTTTGCAAAGTTAATTTTTAAGCCAAATGACTTTAGGCCAAATGAATTTTAATAAAATTGATTTTTAGACAATTTATTTAAAATGTGTTTATGTTGTCTCCGGAAACTTTCTTTATGATTTGTAGTTTTGCTACTAGATGGCGAGGTGTGTAATGTTTAGTTTAATAGTATACACTACCGTTTCAAAATACATTTGTCTTATCTCAATTTACTTCTTCCCAAGGTATAGCAGCACGTCTATTAACTTGTAGTACCACTTTTGTATATTGAACTTTTTGCATTGCCAAAGTTTTGTATTAGTTTTTGTAAGTTATTGCACCACAAAGAAAAAGTTTCGTACCCGTACACTTTTTTATTAATTAGCATATACATGTGGCCACTCGATTTTATTAATTTTGTTTTATTTTGAATTTTTAACTTTTTTCACTGCCACGTTGGAGGATTTGGGGGACTTCCCCTAGGAAAATTTATTAAATTGAAGCCTCGAAAGTTGTTTTTTAAGGCAATCCTTGTCTCTTGAAAATAAGAAACAACATTAGTAAAATGTTTCAAACTTCTAATATTTATGTAACCTCAGAATCTCTGGGGGGTAATTGCCCCCCTGGCTTCCCCCTGCGGGTTCCCCTGTTGACATCAACCTATCATAGAAAGGCTTAAAACTAGTTAAATACATAAATATCCACCAATTGCTATCTATGGCTGTGTATTTTTTTAAAGTTCATATATTATATATTGCAAGAAGGATTCTATCAAAATTACAATATTTTAATAAAATTTATTTATAAAAATATACGTAAGTTCAAGCTTTTAAACTTAAGCAGGTTTTTAAATAGTAATAGTAATAATCATAATAATAATTCTACCCCCATCGATGTACTCACCGTCTAAGGCGTCCCTCAGAATAGATTGGATCACCGATGACAGTGTGGTCGGGGTTCGAACTCCGACTGGATGTACTGAGGATGTTTTCTTCTTGAATTATTTCTCACTCTTTCCCCTTCCTCCTAATGAAAACGTAAGTACATTTCTTCAAAAATTCCTCCTTTCTCATTAGTGTAACTGCGCAGGTAGCCCGGTCGTGTAGTGAAACACGATGAACAAAAATAATAAATCTACATGCATTGGTGGCCGTGTGGTCTATGGATGTGTAGACCTTTTGCCATGTTGATGGGGAGACTAGGATTCGAATACGGACTGGGTGTTTAATCGTGGTTTTGGTTTTCCTATCCTTGTTTCAAGTAAATGTTAGTGCATTTCTTTTAAAAAAATACTTCATTCAAATCTTACCCTTCAGAATAATTCGCTTAAAGTACAATACATAATTGCTCTAGTGGCAGTTCTCACCTAAATCCATGCAGCATAAAATTATTTATTCTAAAGTAAATTAACAAACGCTTTCTGGTCCGGGAGATTTCGAAAGACTAAGTTCCCCCCTCCCCCCTTAACCCCCTTAGCTGTATTTAACATAATGCTACGCGTGAATGATCACTTTTCAAAAGAACTTGAAGACATAAATAACTCGAGTTTGACGGCGGCTTGTGCAATTTTATAAACCCTGCGGTAAATTAAGTTGAACGTCAAAGAGTCCGCCGAGTTTATTCCAAAATAGAACCAATGGTTAATACTACTCAGCCCTGTAGTCATAAAACAGGACAGTTGGTAAATAGTTTTATGTGAACGTTTATATTTTTTCCTTCGCCGCGTCCTTCTAGCCGTCCGAGATGTACGCCTTTTGATCGCGCTAATAGGGTAGAGATGAGTAAGGTAAAATTTATAGGAAAAAAACCCACGTTTGATTGCAGAGATAGTGGTAAACCGTTTAGAAATATCAACCTCAATACACCTGGCCTGGATATGAACCTTGACTTCCTTGTCACCGACAAACTACACTAGACTAGATGGATGTATGATCCACGTGATCACCGATGTGGTGGTGAAAGCAATTATTATTTAGCTATTATTTAAAAAATAATTAAAATATAATATTTATTACTTCGAATATAAAATGTAAATGATAAATTAAGCAGTTTTAAAACGTAAAAAATTTCTGCAAATATCAATAAGAAGTTTTATTTGATAATCAGCTCAATAAAACTAGGAATATTAAGCTAAACCAATTAAGTATATTAATGCAGTAATGAGTTTTGACACAATAGATAGGTTTTAAAGGGAATCTAATGGATTAATGTGAGAGAAGTGTCTTACGTTGGTTTGGGCATGTTGAGAGGATGAGTGTGGATCGAGTGACAAATTTAATATATAGAGGTAGAGTATGTGGCTGAAAAGGAAGGGGTAGCCCATGTAAGACGTGGTAAATGTTGTAACCGAATGTGTTAAAAACAGAAACATTAAGAGTTTTAACAATAAAAGAGCATGTATGACTTTGTGTATGGATGTTATTGAAGTGAAGGGAGTATTCAAGGATAGGGACGTGTGGGTAAATTTAGTGAGGACGGCTTAAGTAGGAGTTGTTTTTTGAGCTATATATATATATACAGTTTCTTGCCTACCCTGTAAGGAAAAGGCGTGATTATGTATGTATGTATGTATGTATGTATGTATGTATGTATGTATGTATGTATGTATGTATGTATGTATGTATGTATGTATATATGTATGTATGTATGTATGTATGTATGTATGTATGTATTATTTTGTATGTATGAATACATGTATATATATATGTATGTATGAATGTATAATGTATGTACGCATGCTTATATGAAAGAGCATTTTGATCAAATTCAAAACATTTGATTTGAGACCAAGTCTATATAATATATTATCAGTGATGCTTTTCACCTTCATTTAGTCACGAGCCATATTTCAAAGTAACACACCTTTTCTGAAATATCGTGGGACCTCTAGACATTTTTAAAACGTCTCAACGTTCTGGTACTATCCCTGAACGGATTTAGGATACATATTTTCATTTCAGTCATCATGATAAAGGAAATAGTCTAGAAATATACGACGATATCTAAAAAAAGAAAGGGGGGGCTATGCTATTTTTATAAAGCATTTGAAAGGTCCCGGATCTATCTTGGTTCGACGGTGAATCCATCTATTTCAATGTGGTTTCCCGGTGGCGGGAATGTTGGGACTGAGGGTGTTTTTCCTAAATATTGTCCCACTTTTCCTTCATACAAATACTGGTATATTTCATCTAAATTCGACATTACTAATCATACCCCATGAATGTAATTTAAATGAATCTAGCCCAGAGGGATAGTAAGATGCGATGGGAAATAAATACATAGCCTATAGAATTATTAACATATTAAAAAGTAGACTCAGGGGTATATTATAAGGATTCACAGAAAATTGATATCGTAGTTAATGGTTAGAATAGATATTATAGACGTGCGTATGATTTGTCTAAAATCGTATCTTGGCATTTTATTCTAATCGCATGAGTTTTAATTTTAAAAATACAAATTGTATGTAGGCTATTGAGTATTCAAATGTTAAATTGAGTCATATAGAATATTATAACTGTTTTACGAAATGAATGTATACAAAGCTGGCCTTCTTTCTGGGCATGTAAATAACAAGCCTAGAAATGCAATGAATCAACCACGCCTCGACTGATTTTGTACATGGAGCGAGAATTGTCTTCTTCGGTAATTAGGGCCAATACGATGTTGTAATTTAAGGAATGTAAGTTGGTTACATTTGGTGAACTTCGTCTCACTCTCTGAGATAGAAAGATGAGGAAAACTTAATGTTTCATCCAGTTTTGGCTAGCTCGTTATGTATCTAATTTATTTTAAGTTCATATTATTATTATTATTATTAGCACCGCGTCTTACTACCCGTTCGGTTATACGCACTTACGCTAATGTGTAATGGTAGGGTGATTGTGAGATGAAATGGAGGACCTACAGTTTAACGTGGAATCCGAACCACGGTGGAGGCCTGGCATTCCTCACATTCACAAGTTGTGATTAATACACGTCTTGTCAGAGGTGAAGGAAGAGTTTGGTAAGTTCATATTGTATTAATTAAGCTTTAATTTTTGTTTAAAGGAAACACATAGGGTTAGTTAAGCTTTATTTCATTATTTTTGATGGATACAGATAATGTTCTTTATACTTGAAATTTTTACTTCTTACTCTACCCCCTAATTTGACACCTTAGCTCAGTCGGTAGCGTGCCTATCTACTGAACTAAGGGTCCGGGTTTGACTCCTAGCATGGCTGAAAATTGATTACTAATGAAATGTGGGTTTACCCTTTTACAGCGGTAAAATAACGGCCGGGGATTGGACGTTGAGCCTGTCCTAGACTTAAGTTAGATTATAAGACATAATATGAAGGTAAGACAAACCTAGAAGGCCAGTAGTGGAAAAATATACTGTATGGTTTGAATAAAAAACTGACCCAGGCCACAGGCTGGAAACAGTAATGGATGTAAAAACAAAGAGGAAATTCTACGCTCCCCCTTCCCCTTCACTGAGCTATACATACGACCTTGGACAGAGTATGCTACGCTGTCCCGTGTTTTTCATGTTGTCCGGTATGATGAGCTACGGTATCTCTTTAAACTACCCAGGGCAGGGGATCCGGAACAAGGGGGCAGGGGAGCTTGAGGCCCCCTTGCTTTTTATATTGGTGGGCTAGAACTATTTTAAGCCCTCTCAATATTTCCCAAGTAAATTTAAAACCCATGTATAAAACATACATCTGTTACCATCAGTTTGGTAATTTTATTTAATAAAGACATACATTTGCAATTAATTCTGATAGAACAATTAAATACCCTAATTTAGCAGTTTATTTTTCTAACACGAGAAAAAACTCTTTCACAACAATTTAGTAACCAACATAAGGCCTAGATGTGATTGCCTTAAATATAAACAATACCAGAATAGTAAAACCAAAGGTTAATATTTATTGACCTTTTTGCCACAGATAAGAAAAAATTGAAAAAAATAAATTCACTGTTGTTGTAAGTCTTATTTTAACACAAGGCGTATTTTAAACCACAGTTCAAATTTTATTTTTGCTATATTTTTATCAACACTAAAAAATTAAAAAGCTGGACATCAATAAAATTAATACAATTTCTGGTTTTGGTTTGAATAAAATATTTTATTATTTTTAAACCTACATTAAATATTGATGTGATAATATCTTTGATTATGTATGTGTGGTTTGTAAGAAAAATACTAAATATTTAATCAACCCTAGTTTAAATGTCCATTAAGTTGCCTTCCACAACATGAGCCTTGAAATGGTTTGAGACTTACACTTTACTCTGAAGGGTAGCAGACTTACCTTGCATGGTTCAACTATGGCATAGCTTATATGATAGAAATATATCGGGGGGTAATTATGGGGCTCAAACACTCCACATCTCCCCGAAAATTTCTGAAGTTTTTTAATGTTGATCGCAAAAGAATGTTTGTGAAACTATTTATCTTAATTTTACTATTGAATCCGATCTTCAGAGATCGTAGTCTATAATCTAAAAGCATCCATTTTTCAAAATGTGTCGAGGTAAAATCACTTCACAGTAAAAAAACGTTGAGGATCCCTCTAAATTGCTTTATATGGGAATCAAAATTTCTGTAGTAGGACCACTATATAATTATTTCTAGGGAATCTAATTTATGAAAAAATCTGATCTACCACTACTTAAAATATCTTTTAAAGGCTGACAATTTTCAAAATTTTGCTGGAGGAGGACTACTCCAAATATCTTCTAGAATTATACAAATTTTAAAAAACTGGGGGAGATCTACACTAAAGTTCTTTTAAATAAGTATACTTTTCAAAAACTCTCCACTTTTGAGGACAACTTTAAATATGTTCTAGGTCATCCAATTTTTAAATATTAACTTGGAGGGGAAAACTTCCTAAAATAAGTAAATGTTGATATTTTCCCTTCCCCCCAACACACAAATAAGGTCAAACCACCACTTTTTAAAATAATTTTCTTATTTCTCATAAGTCTTAACATCATGTCATAGACTTAAAATTTGGAATTCTCCAAAAATTAAATTCTCCCTACGTCCATGAAACTAAGACTTTCAGGTTAAACGGAGTGTACATGGAAAACAGAGACAATCCATAAAAGCAAATTAATTAAGTGTGACATGAAAAGTCAATGAGAAACCAAATAAATTATAAAATTTCATTGAAGTTTTAATTTTTTTTCTCAAGAATTTGTGAAATACGAAGTAGAGAGCATCACCAAGTCTAAACTATTAAGTTTTTTAGTTAATGTGATTTATTGATGATCTTTGTGCAAAGAATTTAATAGAAGGCAATTAAAATTGTTAGATTATGTATGTTGGCTAATATCTTTATTATAAAATACTGGGAAAGTAAATATTCTTTGGTCTGGAAAACCTAGGTAAGTAATATAATTTTAAAGTGTAGGCCTTATCAGCGCTGTTTTAAAGTGTGTAAAATAAATAAATTTTATCAGCAGAAATCGGCTGGGTTTTAAATTTTAATCAGCCGCTACCCTGGGTGATATAATTCAAAATGAAAGGACATCAGAATGTAGTGCTAATGTTTAATCATTAGCCTTAAGCTACATTATAGTGTGTAGGGTATCTGTCGAAAGGCCCAGAATAAATTCAAAATGTGACTATACTAAGCCGACAACAAAAGCCTTGTAATGGGTTGTTTTGCGAAGAGTTGTGTCTTTACTTAAAACTTTCAAACAAATTATTTATGTATTTGAGAAGTTTTTCCTCGATTAAATATTATAGGAAGACATTTTTATATGTAAAGATTTTCCTCTCAGGTGTTTTACGTCCTCCACTACATTATCCTTATTGTAAGTTGTAGATAACCCTGGCATTCGGTAAGACCCGTTACACCTACACAAATGTAGGAACTATTTTTTGTTGTTGTGTGCACTAAACACTAAATACAATTTTTTTTAAAAAACTCAAAATATCTAGAGGCATCAGATTTTTTAAAATTGCCTCTAAATAACACTCTAAAAAGTTTATAAAGGCATCTAATTCTCGAAAATTTGTTAGAGGAAAATTACTTTAAATATTCAAGAGATCAATTTTAAAAGATTTCCAGGTGAGGAATACTTTGAGTAGCTTTTAGAAAATTCCAAATTAAAAAAAATCTTCTGGGTGAGAGCCACTCCATATAACTTCTAGAAAAGTATAATTTTCGCAAATTTTTCCAGTCTAAATAGCTCCTAATGGTATCCAAGTTTCGGAAATTTTTTGGAGGAGGGCTTCCAATTTCTCTTTTGGATTGGAAGCCAGGACGTTAAAAACATCGCAAATACCACTGGATATTATCATTACATATCAGATAAAAATATAGACGGGGCCTACCCATCATTTTAAATTGTTGACCTAAAAAAAATTACCACGTTCTTCTCCACACAAGTTCCTACTGTATTGTTATTATATATTTTGACAAATAAAGACATGAAAATTAAACCTCCTTCAAATAGCTTCAAAAGTCATCCAGGGTCTAATATTTTACCCGGTCAGGACCTACGGACTCCCTCTCAGTTGACCCCCCCCCCCCCTCACTTTCAAATCAAATATTTTTCTGGAGACCCTGAGCCAAGGGTCAGTATTGTGATAGTTAGCAATGGCTAACTGACGTCAGAGATTTCAGCGAGCCCCATGTAATGTCACATTTGCGATAGAAGGAACAGCTGTTGGTTTCCCTGAACTTTCAATAAGCAGCCTGTAGTGATTGTCTCTGTGATACACTTTCGGTCTTCAGTGTACAAAGTGTAAGGCGATAAAATGCACTCTGTGCAACTTATTTTCCACCAACATATAGTTCTTGAACGCCATTTTAAAAACATTCATTAGAAAATATAGTTACAGTTGTTCTCTTGAGGTAGAATGGAAGAAAACGCGAATTAAGGTAAGTTATTTTAAGTGCTTATAACAATTTCTTTTGACTCAATAAAATTAATATAATATTGTTTCAATAGATACGTTTAGTTTGATTTTATACGTATATAAATATTATCAGTTCTTGAATATTTCTCATGGTAATCCTTGAATAAGATATATTTTTATTCAATTTAAGAAATGTATCTCAACAAATTAAATTATATTCAGGTCAAATATTTGAGAACTGTTGATATTACTATATGTAAATACTAAACAAAACGTATCTATATAAGCATTTTTTTTTTACTTTATCCCAAAAATATTTTTGCTTTATAAAATGCGAAAGTACTAATCCTAACTCACGTTCCCTTTCACTCTATTATACTTGGCGCAACATTCAATAGTAATATACGTAACTACATCAATAACTTTTTACTTTCTCATAAAGATAAATGTCAACCTTGGATATCTTGGGATAAAGTGATCACCTTAGGACCCGATGTTTGTGGGTTCAAACCCAGTAGAGGTCAATGGATATTTCTTGTGCGATAAAAACCCACTGGACAACTTCCATCGAAGGGAATGTAAAACCGTCGGACCCTTGTCGATTGTGGCATGTAAAAGAACACTGAAATGTATGTGAAAATACCTTTCCCGTCAAAATTGGTAAACCTCTCGCACTCGCTCATAGATGTGGAAAAACAAAGGGGAAGCACCACAATTCCCACACTCCACTAGTACTTGGGATTTCTACCAGATGGTGCGGGAAACACTAACTAGCCAAAGGGCAGAGTGGATGACATATACCGGATGGATGGAAATCAAATCAACCTTCGAGTTGTTGACTTGAGATGAATAAGAGATAAATATTATAATAATAGAAATGACAGACTTCTAAATTATGATGATATTGTTTGTGCCCCCGAACTAAACAAAATTATGAAGGATTATCTTCCATATATCATTATGGATTAAACAGCAAAGCTATTATATCTGTTAATTATGGTTATAACCATATCTAGATATAAAGTTCTTTACATTTAAAAATTACACCTGAACACGGGAATCAAGCCCGCTACCTTTGGCTTAGTACGTCAATGCTCTAGACTGAGCTATCCACGATTTTTGCATGCCAATCACAGACTCCACCTTAAAATATGAGTGAAGAATGACCTTGGGCATGGGATGATTCCTGGATAGCTCAGTGTAGAGCATTGGCGTACTAAGCCAAAGGTCCCGGGTTCGATTCCCGTGTTTAGGTGTCATTTTTCAATTTAAAGAACTTAAATAAAATTAGTTTTACAAGGATATCTATTTATAGGGCCACATAAAATAGCCTGTACTCATCACAAGACATTGTTAGGATAGTCAAATCTCGTAGATTACGGTGGGCAGGTAATGCAGTGCGAATGGGAGAATCTAGATCCTTGTTAAGGGTTCTGATTGGTAAACCATATGGGAAGAGACCATTGGGAAGACCTAGACGCAGATTGGAGGATAGTATTAGAATGGACCTGAATGAGATAGGATGTAATGAGATGGACTGGCAAAGTACAGGGCCACAGACGTAACCATTTGAAGATTTTCGTTTTAACTTGATATATTTTATACATGGTTATATCTCTAGGGTATTTTTTTAAATTTTAATTCAATCTTTAAAATTAAGGGTAGCTTACTACAAATTAAGTTTTGAAAATTTGAATTTTTTTTTCTATAATGGTTTCAACGAGTTGGTTCAAAATGGCTATCTGCGGATTGTTTTACATAATATGAGTAAATAACACTGTCTAACTTACTACGGAAAATATCATTTGAACATAGTTTACTAATAACTAATATTTGAACATTTTGTTCCAAGCTATAATGTACTATTATGATAAAGTTAGTACGTTTATGTCGTACTGTTTATTAATGTAGTATTTAACGTGTATTTAGTAAACACAATCGGTACAAGCCTAACAAATTGACGTAACTTAGGACATTACGCATAGCTCTTCACGCCCAGCCTTATTGTATCAAAGAAGGTGCCACGAGTGACCCCACGAAAATAAGGATAAATTTATATTCAGGTCTAAAATCATCTCAACATTCACAATCTTTCTTTAATTCATATTAATTTAGTGTCCCTACAATAAATATTAACCATAAACTATTATTATTATTATTTAGGTGGGCGATAAGGGTGTTTAGTACCTGAAATGCCGTCAAACATGGAATACGTATCAGAGATGCCGCGATAATGCAGAAGGTTGAGAAATATTCATAATTCAATTGAAAGACAAACACAATTATTAAATGCCAATACGTAATTAAGGTTCTACCACTGATATAGCTAGGAATCGTTTAGTGCTTAGGACACAGACAAGGTATAAGAAAGATCCTCAGCTTTAAGCCGGTCCCACACCATTCGCGAAAGCGGACGAATGCTTCGACCGAATGTTCGCCTACATTCGTCACTCAATTCTGTCATGAAACCTACACGAATAGGTCTATTCGCCTTCTGTGGACCTCACACACTTCTCGCTAATATCTACCCCGAATATTCGATCAAATCGCTCACTTAGGCGGTAGTCGGCTGCCAATGCACAATGGACCGCGCAAGTGATGACACCACTTCTGTTGCTGCTGCAGTTATTATACCATCGAGCTTATTGTTATTGGTGCGTAATAAACCCAGAAAATCCAGAAGAAAAAGGAGGTGGTAGATGGTATCTCTCGACAAGGTAAAGACCAAAGCAAACATAAGTAGACTTAGCTATTTGGTGTTAAGAAAACAATTATAGGCTTATTAAATACAACTGGTATTTAATGTTATATTACATGATACACTACAACATAATATATTGCATAAATAGATAATCAAGCACTGAATGAACGAACCTGACCATTCTACAATAGCCACAAAATGATAGAGCTAGTAGACCAACAGGATGCCCAGTGTGACGTCACAAACGACTGAAGTGTAATGTGGGAGCGTTTCGGATGTTCGCCGAGACTCCAGTGGCGAACCTTCGCTTCCTTTGATTCGTGTCAAGAGACCGCTCTCAAGGCGATGTATGTGTCTGGTCCATTTCTTTAGAACTATAATAAATTGTATCTGTGGAGACTCGAACTGTAGCGTTCACTAAATAAGGATCAATAATAGTTTTAGTAATATAGAAAGTACTCCATGGTGCGATCCCGCAAGCGAGCTATACCGAACGAGCGGTAGCCACCGTTATTGATGATAGTGCCAACATTTGCGGGTATAGGGTGTCATGTGGTCAGAACAACGATCCCTCCAGCCGATAATCTTAATTTTCTTAACCAGAGCTGCTACTTATTTATTCTAGTATCTTCTCATTTGTTCTTACGGGGCTGAGTTTGACCCCGTTCCAGACCCAATGCTTTACAGATACATTTTGAAAGTGCGGAGGATTGAGCCCAGGATCTCTGGATATATAGCCAGAAACTCTGAGCACTAGTTAACAAAAGTGGTCGTAGATATTACTAAATAATCAAAAGAATAATGTGACTTGTTCTTGACTTCAAACAAATTTTTGTATTCCGTACAATAATTACAAAAAAGTTTCATTGAGGTTACATTAGACTTGGATGTGTCAAAAGTAAGAGTATGCTGTTTTACCTCCTCAATAAATAGTACATGTATTACTGTTAGAAGGTTGGTAGCCCTACCTATTGGCCCCTGTAATCTTCTCAATAATGAAAAAACAGCATCTTCACCCGATATTTTGGATCGTGTTCGAAGCATATGAAACTGTCATGAATCATACTGGTGACCACGTGGACAAAGGCAACAATCTCATATAGTCTGGTTTGTCGGTAATGGAAGTTTGGGGTTAAAATTCTTTATTGGTGTACAGAGAAGTTTTATCTTGATCTTGAATGGTTTCCCACCCTCCCTCCAAGCAAATTTGGGTACACTTTCCTCTAAAGGGTATATTTCTCAACTCTACCTTATTCAAATCGTGAGTGTATAGCTTTATACCACTAAAAATAAGTAATTATAGGAACTATATTTTAGCTGGCCAATAGAAAATCTTGCTAACTACAACATTTTTGTAACAGATTTCAGCACTGGTGGTATGGTTTTAAAACTTAATCAATAAGTATGAGTTTAAGCACGTGAGCTTTATTTTCAAACCGAATGTTATTAAAATCCCATTTGAATTGAATTGCAAAATTTGACAACCCACATGATAGTTATATATATATAATCAAGTTGAAAGAAGATTAAACAGATGTTTATAAAATTATTTTACCCATGTTTTATTTTAAATTTAAGAGTTGTATCTAAATCATTATAGTCCTTTACATAAGGCTACACTTTTATAAACACTTCGGTTTTATCAATTTTCCTTGTAATATTTTAAATAACCAATTATTTCAAGGAATATTAAAGATAGTCCATTAAGGTGGTAGCCTACTTCAAGGGGAACATTCTCCCAATATGAGAGTTTTTATGGGAATGTCTGTTCTGAAATTAAAAAGCCACTAAAACAATCATCATATATTTTAAAACATTCTTATTTGATACTGTTATACTCATAAAATGATTTTATTTGTTTAAGGAATGCTAGTTTATGTTTCTAAACAATTACTTTGATATCAGGAAAACGATATGTTCCTTGAAACTTATATAATTTCAGCTATTCATGGATTCAACCAAAATGATAGAACTTCAAATGATAAGTTTTTAATCCTACAGGAGCAGATCCCTTTACCCTTCATTTTAGCATGAACAGAATTAAAAAAGCTATTTCTCGAATACTACAGAATTTATGGACGTCTGCATAGTGATTCAGAGCTATTGTAAATGCCCACCCCTTAAATTCGCACCCTTTTGATCCACCTCACATGAAACGTCCATTGAAAATTCATGAGTATGAAGCGTTGCATTAACTTTCACCACAATGAATGTCATCCTTATCATTTCCACCATTCACTGAGATTACCATTGAAACCTCGTGTCAGCTGTATTGAACTTACTACTACAGCGCGCCGTGTGTCTCCTGGGTGAATTAACCCACGCCAGATTGCACGCGACTTCCCTTCCGTTTATCAGCCTTCACGACGAACCAAGATACCATTAGTGACGTCATTTCTAGGAATAAATAGTATCATTGCGAGTCAATGCGCATTGTGTTCTCTTTGGCACTATCTCTTGTGGCACCGCTAGGTGTGTATGTGTATGTGTGTGTCCGCTAGAGAAACCACCCTCACCGGGGCTTGCAGTGTTGCCAAACTTATAGTGACATTTGTCAGATATAGAGTTGGCAACGCCGCATTTACACCTTGGGGTATCTCTTTCTCACTCTACCTCTCTAGCAATGTGTGACGGTCGCGTTCCAAAATAAACATTCAAATGTTCCGTGAGGGGGAAGTAGTTGTTATTTGTTTCGTTGCAGCTGATATACAATACAATGGTTTTTTTTTTCATGGAGTGTCAGAAGTGCAGTCAGACACGTATCTGGACTGAAGTAGTAGTGGGTGTATGGGAGAGGGAAGACTAAACCATAACGTCATGTTGTTGTCTTTGATAAGTTTTGTGCACCACGTCCTAACAACCTATCCGAACCATTCGGATATTTAAATTATTTAGATAGTAATGAGGAAGAGGGTATTGAGAGGAAGGACACCCATTTAGCGTAGATATAAAAATAACGTTTTTACAAGCCTGGTGCCTTAGACGAGCGTTTTTAAAACCATGCTCCACGGAGCCCTTGGGCTCCAACATAGATATTTCAATCTTCGTGAGGCAATTTTATAATATTGTTTATTTGTTTTTTCATGCTATAAAATAGCATCAATATTAGGAATGCCAAATTTTTCAAATTGAATAATGGCCATTTGCCAAAGGCACTGGGGAACATGTGATGATGACTTTTATGCTTGTAGCATTTAACTGTCTTTATTGAATGTTCATAATATTAGTGTTACATTTTTATGAGGGCTACAGCTTTTTTTTTTTATGGTGCAAGGGTACCTTCAGTCTAAAATGTTTTGGAACCCCCCACCTTAGGTCCACATGTACACTCTGGTGCGCGTCATAAAACAAAAACTTTAAAATAAGTTTCAGCATACAAACTATCAAATTACTAACGTTAGTGTAAGAGTTCGGAAAATAATAAAATTACAATTAATCGGCGAGCTAATTATAGTTTTTTCGTAGTTTGACATAAATGTTAGTAAAAACTAGGTTTTAGGCTTGTCTAGGATAGTTCGAAGATAAATAACCGCCCTCCATAGCTCAATCGGTAACATGTTGGTTTTGGAAAGGGGAAGGTCTCACCTAATTTAATGTGTTGACTATACCAATATTAAACCCATCCTAGCTTAACCTAGTCTTTAACTGATAGACGCATGGAAGGTTGAGTTTTAGCTAATAATTAATAGCATAAATTAACTGAAACACACTCTTTAGCTCATTTTGTGACTTATACAAATTAAATAGACTGACATGTATTAGGTATTATATTGTTAAAGTAATACTGATATAATAAAATAGCCCTCTTACACCTTGGGACCAGTTTCCTCTGGACGGCCGATTACTAGTAGGAAAACTTAGGCCCGTGGAAAGCCTCGACCCCGCTCGGTAAATTAATTATGTAATTACATGGCATTTGGCTAATTTTGGTGTAAATGTTTGGCTAGATCTTGGTGCATTGGCCGTGAATGTACAGCACGTACTTAATCGACACATGGGGTGGTATGCGAGATCAAGGCTGAGTGCTGTGTGTTTGTTTTGTTTTAGTGGAGAGATATGCTTTTTGAAGGAAGTATGGGGTTATTCCACCACTAATAAATGAGGACGGAGCATAAGGAAAACCTTATTGACAAGCTTAAGTGGGACAAAATTGAGAAGCTACACAAACCCACCAACAAATTCAAACTTATTCTTTTATATCAGCTAAACCATATAATTTAAAATATAAATTGTTTTGTTATATAAATAATTTCATACAAGCTGCGAATGACCTAGAGAGTGACTGGGAAATACGGTATATAACTAAGAAAGACATATTTTCTCTCTGTAACGGTCTTTGGTATACTGTCCGTAGAGATAGTCCCTGCATATTTGCAGTTATGTTATTCGCATGACAGCCTTGTGTGTCGGGACGGCTAGTAGGTACGGCGAACCCATCCACTATATATCACTTCCAAAAAATTATTTATTTCCTTATTAAAAATACATTTAAACGTCCCAAAGTTGCAATTGTATTTCTAGTGTGTGGTTAAAGACCTTCGATATCACAATATATGGTCATTTTAAGAATTATTATGGAGCGTGATAACGTTCGGGATATGCCTCACAACAATCAGAAAATAAACTAATTATGTTTGGGAGAAAACATCTTAAGTTGGGGATGTAAGAGACGCGAGAAAAGGTCAGTGTTTTTTGCAGTTTTTATGGCAAAACTTTTTTTGGCCCAAATGAATAAAATATTTCTCCAGTACAAAGAGAGTTTAATTTTCTTCACATGTTGATATCAACAGTTCCTGAATATTTGTCATGAGCATGGTGACATTATCTAACAAAATTTTTTAATTGAAGAGTAAAAGTTCTAATTAAATTACAACGCACCCTTGATAGATATTAAAGAAATTTTGAGGTCGCCATGTGAAGAAAGTTAAATTCTATGTTTGTGCTGTAGCAATATTTTATTTGTTTTGGCCAAAAAACATGTTTTGCCACAAAAACTGCAAATACACTGGCTTCTCGCGGGTTCCCTTCCATCCCACCTTAAAGTCAATCAATAAATTAGAATATTTGGTATTTTTAATTTTGTAACTGTGAGCACGAACTATTATTTAAGTTACTTTGGAACAAATATGATTTTCTTTCAATCCAATGTCAATTATTTCAAGACCCGCCTCGGTGGCGTAGTTGGTTAACGCGTTAGGCGTGTTGAGCTCGACCGCCGAGGACGGGGAGATCGAGGTTCGAATCTCGGTCGGGTGAACTGGGGGTGGTTTTCCCTAAATGTTTTTCCACTCTCCCTCAACGCAAATGCGGGTTCACTTCCTCTAAATTCAACCCTCCCAATTCCTAATCCATTAGCGTAATTAGTACTTAAGCGTATAATCCGAACGGGTAGTAAGACACGGTGCTAAATATTAATGAATTAATTATTTCAATTAATACCATCCCTACCTGCAATGTACCTTATAAGGGGTGAGGGGGGAAGCTAAGTTTCAAATCTCACCTGGTCACCCTAATGGTGGTATTCCATATGTTATTTATCACTGCAGCTTATCCCCTCCCTTCTTCACGCTAATAAGGGTGAATTTCCTCTATGTTACCCTTCCAATCCCTAACTCTTCATATACGTAATCAATATCTTTGTTGTTTAACGTACTAATAAAAAAGTATTAAAATATATCTATTAAACATTGCTTTGAATAAAATGTCTTTACGGGTCGTATGTTGGGCATCACACAGCTATTATTAATTTAGATACCTCTGGGCCTATAACCAAAGTCTTCTATACATGTGATGGATTTATTCTATTCATTCTTACAAAGGAAAGGGTAGTGAAGTTTATTAAAAAAACTCACAAGGTATGCTAGTCTGACCACAACTGAAATAGATTACGTTTATACAGTGTTTTCTCAGCTATCCCTAAAAAAAATCAGTTCCTTAGATTAAAATATAAGCACCTTTTCTAACATTAAATTCATTACATAAAAAAATGTGCAAAAATTTGATAGCCAGTAAGTTATTCTAACCTTCAGATAATAGAGATATCAATTATGTCTTAAGGTGGGATTGTAGAAATAAGAATTAGCGAGAGTATTTTTGTAATTATTATGGCAAAGCACTTTTTTTGACCAAAATAAAAAATATTGCTCCAGTACAAACATAGATTTTAATTTTCTTCGCATGGTAATATAAAAAGTTCTTGAATAAATATATTGAGTATAACGGCATAGCTACCTTTTAGTGTAAGCACCGGAAAGATAGCATAAATAATTTGTATTATTTCACTATGGCATGGCTTATAACAGGGGTTGGCAAACTTTTTTGAGGCCCCAATCGAATTTCACCTTTAGCAAAGGTCCAGCGATCACCCTTCCTTTCTCCATGCTACTTTTGATTCTTTTTTTTTCTATACATCTTGTATTTATTCCTTAAATTCATATTTCCTCCAATACTTATGTCTGCCCTTGTAAAAAACACATAAAATAAATAAAATTACACTTCCTTTATTCTAAAAGGTAACAGTCTTACCCTAACGGATTACATTATAGCCCTATCTTACAAACTGCACATGACTAAAATAACCAGCTAGTTTGTTAAAAATAATCACTCAACGATATTGATAAAAATAAATTACAAAATAATACTCGCCCGATAGGTACTTTATTAAAGAAGTGTCCTGAAAATTTCTAATTGAATTTTAGTCCTTTGCTATTTTAATTTTTTTAAGCACCTCATCTTAATACCCGTTAGGGTTATACGTTTATGTATTAATTTCGGTAAGGGTTTTAGGGATCAGGAAGGCTATATTTAGAGGAAGTGCACCTGTATTTGCGTGGAGGGAGAGTTTAAAACCATCTGGGAAAAATAACCCTCATTACTCCCGACCGAGATTCGAACATCGATCTCCCCGTGATCAGCAGTATAGTCTACTGTGAGAGTAGCGCGCTAGACCATGCGGCCACCGAAGCAGATTAACTATTTTAATGTATTTTAATGTTATCAAAAGAGTTAATATCTTAATAGAAGCTTCACCGACAATTTTATATAGTGTAATAAAAAGGGATGATTTATTGACTACGTAATGATGGAAAGAATAAAGATGATGTATTACAATTTACGGATGAAAAGTACGCAGTGTATACATTAGACTATCATTAACTCATCTCCCATATGGCTGACATCCAAACATCTACAAACAAGTTTTCTTGATATTTACACAGATAATTTCAAAACAATCTCATAATTTCAGTAGTTTCAACAAAACGTTTGGGTTTGTTTACTGTAATGATTTATAAGTTTGGACAATATTGTAAGAGTGTTTTAAAAAATATATGAAAATTCAATACACTTATAAAATTATTCTGAGATTAACTCAATACCAAGCTATATACAATCATTAATCTATTTTGACGAACATATAAGCTAGTAAATAATATTTCCAGGTTACAAAAGAATCATGCCAATGCCTGGTTGCAACATATATCAATTAAAAATATTTGATCCTAATTACCCCTCTAAAAATATATTTTACCTTATTTATAAAAAATAAATGGTACAGGGCACCACATAGACTTTCCCCCTCTTTAATCCTAATATATATATTTACTAAAAACTCTTAAGAGTTGTGGAACGAAATAATAAGTATATAAATTTCTGTAAAAACAATTACACCAAATATCATAAATGAAATAATATATATTGTTACTTACCTACTCTGTGACATTAGGAACTAGGTATCCTGCTATAGAAAAATTGAGAAAATATCAATATTATGTTTGTCTTCCAAAGAGATTAATAGTCAAATTAATTTTAAAATACCTAAATTAAAAAGTATATGTATATTTTTCTTATAGCTCAGAAACTATTGGTTTTATAAAAATATAGTTCAAATAAAATATTTTTTCTTTAATAGTACTACGACTTTACAATAATAAGATATATCGTATCTCAGATAGTTGCGGAGAAATGATGAAAATTGGAAAATTCCCCTTATAAAATTACCCTCAAAGTCATTTTCATGAGAACATGAGAATTGACTTCTTATATACAGTAATAAATTGTGTCTAGATATAATATTTAATCAAAATAGGCTGGATTTAATTTTGATAAAATCATTTTTTTCTCTTTTTGCCCTTCAGTAAACTATCCTTAAATCTAGGGTTATATATCTAATTCCAAGAACACCTTGGAGGGACCTTATGAAAATCCCCAGATATAAAGTTTTAGTTCAATCGGTAAAATAATTTCAGCTCTGGCCTGAGTTACAAACAGACGACATTCCGAAAACCACTGTTTTGGTTTCAGGGGGTCATGAAACTTCGACATTTATCAAAATCTTGAGTACGATTTTTTTTGACGATCACAATACTTTCTCCCCGAGGTGTCAAGAGAAAGTAGAAAAGTAGGCTAGGTTATTAGGTGGTTTTCAATGTGGTCTCAATAGCTTAATTAAATTGTTTCAAAATAAATTAGTAGAGAATTGTTGGAATTCAATGGACCAACAATTCAAAAATATTTTTTCGCAATTAATAAGCTATATTATTTATTAATTAATTAAAGGATAGTAGAGTAGTGAAAGTTCAACCCAAACTAGTACATATAATTATCTGTTTTAGAATTATTATGTTTGTTTGTAAGTCTGGTGTTGATATCATAAGTTAGCTCAAAAATTACACATTTATTACTTCAAATAAACAAAGAGAATGCCCACTTAAAATTAATTAAAATGTAACGATTATTTATCTCGCTTACAAATTAGAATGAGCTTAGATTTGCACCTCAAAGGCTGGTAAACCCACCCTCCTTATTTTGCTTTCTTGCAATAAAAACCTTGCAACTAATTATATTTAAATTACTCAGGAATAAAATAATTTAGAAGAAAGGATATTGAGTGGCTCAAATCTCAGTCAGAAGCGTATGAAGGGAGATTGTCTCAGAGATGAGTAGTTTTAACTTTTAAGTGTATTTAGCTGCACCGATGGACACAAGAACAAAGGTGTTAGTATCGTGTTATCAGGTTCGCCAGTGATGGGAGGGTCAGATTTGAATCCCGGCTAGGTGTACTGAAAGTGTTTTTCCCTAGTTGGTTTACCAATCTCGTTCTATGCAGATGCTTGCACATTTCCTCTAAATTCTACCTTCCTTATTCCTGCACAATCAGTGTGGTTGAATGAGTTTATCCTTGATGGTTAGTAAGACGTGAAGAAAAAGAAATAAATTAGTAGTTTTTAAATGCATTAGTTTCTTTTAATATTTGAAAATAATTTATAAATGCATAGCAGACGACATTATATTGTGGCGGTTGATCCTATTCCCAGGATATTTTATTTCTTAATTAAGGTGTAAAGTTGTATAAATATACATTATATGGCTCACTTACGGTGGCCATTGAACTACATGAGCAGTTGGTTTTGATAAGTAAGCACCTTTGGAGCTTTGATCTTGTTCCCGCGAGGACTGCTTGTATTGGCACTGCTCACACACATGAACTATTGTTGGTGGAGAGCTATACGTCCTGGACATTGTGTTTTATGGGACTCCTTTGCTTGTTGATGTTCGACCATATTACTCCGCGACGTCAACGGATGGATGTGACGGGAAGTTGTAACCTGGAGAGTGTGTATGAGAGAGATAGAGCCAAACTATAGTATATTAAAAATTAAAAATAATTTATAGTTACATAATAAAAGTTACATATTAAAAATTAAAAATGATTAGCAATTACATTAGGAAAATTATATATTAAGAATCACAAACTTCATGTGGAAAAATTTAGCCTATTAAAAAAAAGCTAGCTACAGATATAACTTCATTTTTTAATTAAGTGTAAATAGCCGAAGCTATATTAATGGTAGTTGGTTCAGTTAGATATCATTCTGAAAATTGAAAAATGACACCTGGACACGGGAATCGAACCCGGGACCTTTGGCTTAGTACGCCAATGCTCTAACCACTGAGCTATCCAGGATTCGTCCCGTGCTCATGGTCATTCTTCACTCATATTTTAAGGCAGAGTCTATGATGGACAAAGCAGAAATCGTCAGCTACAATAGCTCAGTGGATAGCTCAGTGGTTAGAGCATTGGCGTACTAAGCCAAAGGTCCCGGGTTCGATTCCCGTGTCCAGGTGTCATTTTTCAATTTTCAGAATGATTTCATTTTTTAAGTTTTCTACTAGCCTACTACTACTACAAATTTGAGCTACTAGCTATTATTTTACTAGAGGCAGTACAAATATTTTGGTACAATGTGCCTTTTAAATCCCATAAAAATAAGTAAAATTCAAGGCGTTATATAGGACATTTGAAAAAGTAAGGATATAACACATATATATTTAACTATTGATGTGTCTTTTCATATTACGAGGTCATAGTATAACAAAATATGTGAACTATATTTTACTCAAATTCATTTCTATCTAAAAATAAAATTAAGAAATTATGTGATAATGTAGTGTTATTATATACTTGATTAAACTGTTTTAAAAATTGTTTAATTAATTATTACTCGCTTTGGTTGGCCTCATGGTCTAACGCACAACTCTCGCTATAGATTAGACTGCCGAAGATGGAGAGATCGGGGTTCGATCCTGATAGGGTGTACTGAGGGTGTGATTTTTCCTAAATGGTTTTCACTCTACCTCCAAGCAAATACGGATACACTTTTTCTCAATTGAACCTTCCCAATCTCAAACACATTAGTATAGTTAGTACATAGGCGTATAACTCGAACGGGTAATAAGATGCAGCGCTAAAAAAATAAAAAAATAATTACTATAAAATCATTAGGAATTATTATTATCATCATCATCAATAATTAGCTAATAAACTTCACATCTCATATATTACCTATTTACTTCATATAAACATTGGAATATCGATTAAAGCAATGGTTTACAATCTTATTTGTTTAAAGGGTCCTGTGAACCCATTCCGATATTTTGTAGAGATTCAGTCATATCTCTTCTACCTATTTGTCATGTATAAAATGATATTTTTCTTTAAATAGAAAATACTTGCATAGTTTGGTACTCTTGTGTAATATTTGTTAAGTATTTGTAGTCTAAAATTATGGTTTAAACTCTCCCCCCCCTATTTTAATATTTATACATTCAGGGTGGATTTTATTTTTTTAAAAGACATATTCTCAGTGTTAAGTGGTCAGAGTTCTTGGCTACAGATCCAGAGGTCTTAGATTCGATCCACGACATTTCAAAAATTTATTTGTGAAGTTCTGGGTTCCATAATGGGATTAAACTTAGCCCCATGAGGCCAATCGAGGGGCTACTTAAATTAATAGGTAGCAGCTAAGGTTTAAAAAACAATTAAGATTAACGGCTGGAGAGCTTGTTGTGCTGGCCACATGATACCCTCTATCCTCAAATGTTGGCACTATAATCGCTAGTGGCTGCGGCCACTAGGGCTGTATATCTCGTTTGCGGGCTCATACCATGGAGGTTTATGGAGTGTGTGTCTGTAGACCCTAAAACTAGAAAAACCAAAGAGCTGATAAAGTTGAAACTTTGTATTGGTACTTAGGTAAGCCCCATGTACACCACGGGCTTACTTTTTTTTTATTAATAGGAAATAATAAATACTATGATCGTAAAAAAAATAATAGAAATTTTAAAGGATGTCGACGTTTCTTGACCCCCTGAACCCTAAAAAGTAGTTATCGCTGATGCCACCCATCTGTCTGTGTTTGTTAATCTTCCTAGAGATAGAGCCGAAACTATTTTACCGATAGGGCTAAAAATTAGTATCCAAGATTTTCAAAAGGTTCTCCAGTTGATATTTGGAATTATAGATCCTACCATAAAATTAAGGGTAGCTTACTTAAGTAAAAAAAAACCAACTAAAAAATGTATTTTATCAAGATTGGTTAAAATTATTTTGATTAAAACTCGTATATAAGCTCAAAATAACTTTGCAAACAAAAAAGTAACAAAGATTTTATTTATATGATAAATTACATAAATTACTGAAAAAACATTCAGTTTGATAATTTCCACTTTAGTGCTGATAGTTTGCCAACATTATCTTATTATGCCACCATATTTTTATATTATTTTCATTTCCCTAAATTGGCTTAGAGCTTATGTATTTTGATCTTCAGCAGCTGATCTTGGGTGGGAATTGGGTAGTTTCCACCAACACAAGTTGAACAAGTTCTTGCAGAATATAGCGACGGCCCTGTATCCAGTACGGGTGTTTTATATCCTCCCCCACCTCTTACTAATCAAACTGTTACATTGTTTAATTGACAAGAATTAAATCTTGCTCCTTTCCTTTACATTTTGAATACTGCCAGTCAAAAAAACTTTCCGCGTCTACTGCGGCATAAGAAAATAAATGCAGATACGTAACAGCCACCTTCAAGGATCAGCCAGTGTTTATTTTCGTTCCGAAAGTTGTGACGTCATTGATTGAGGGCTAATATTAGTACTAACACGTACAACTGTGTGTCCCCGAGGCTAAGTGGTTAGAGTCACAGATCTGAGAGGCACTGGTTCCATTCCTTAAGAGGCTGGTGAGAATTATTATTATTTGAGCGTGAGTTCCTCCCGCTATACATTAATTAGTACATATTTTTTTAGAGATAAGCTAGTCTGTAAGTTGTGTGTTAATAAAATTTGTGCTTTTAGAAAGTGAACTTTAAACAATCTAGTAATAATAATAATAATAATAATAATAATAATAATAAATAATAATAATAATATCTCAAATCAATTCGAACTAGTGGGCACTCGTCTAATCTGGTTTGGCGGTAGCGAGGAACTCGGGATTCGTACTCCGGTCGGGTGTACTGATAGTACATTTTCCTAAATGTTTTATATACTCTTCCTCCACTCCAATTTGGGTTATTTTTTAATACAAAGTTTGACATTTTCATCCTTGCCCTATTAGTCATGACTATCGTATTGAAATGTGTGTAAAGTAATAATGGGTAGTAAGAAGTAGAGAAAAAATCAACTGTACTAATTTTTAATGTTTTTATGTTTGATATTATAGTTTTCATGCCATTTCTTCAATATTACTCACCGCCAGGACTATAAATTTGAGAACCTGAAAATTATTCAAATATGATCAATAAAATGATCTAAATACTAAAAGTTCTAAATATTTTGTTCAACTTCACTAAAAATGATCTAACAATATGAACAAATCATTGTAATGAATGCACATGACTAAATCAAACTCTCACTTTACAAAATGTATCCATATATATACAAAATGTATATACTGTATATACACGCAGAATGTATATATATATATATACACTTTGTATTCATAGATATATTTTATGTGTATGTATACATATATATAATTAATGAAAAGTATTTAACAACTAAACTCTCACATATTGCTAAATATAATATTGTTTTACATTAATATCTGCTTCAGAAGTAATAGCTACTTCCTTCCGACGCAACCATTTCCAGCTTATTTACAGGTTTTCAACAGAAATATGTATTTTACAGACATACAGGCAAATCGGATACAAAGTTCATTGACTACATTACCTTCTCAAACTGACAACTGTGTGTTGAAAAAGTATGTTTGAGTATTTATGCATTTATATAATATCGAGAGCATTGAATAATAATACTTATTCAACATAAATGCCTAAAAATTAATAAAAAAAATTCCTAAAACTGACGCCAACCAAGAAAATATTACATAAAAATCCAAAATGACAAAAAAGATATATATAAATTGTCTTTACACAACCATGACCAGAATGTATTCACACATGAGAAATATCTAGGATGTACCAAGAAAAATATGTCATCAAAATCCGTTTTTTTTCCTCACAAAGACGAACATTTTAAAAATATTATCACCAATGATCAAAATTAACTTAGTTTATTTTCTGGGATGTATTTTTATGATTATGTATATAACCACTTTAAATGTAGGTAGTATGGATCAGTAGGAAAACCTATCTTAATCAGACACTATAGTGTCTCGTCTAAAGTTGGCGCAAGCGTTGACTTCGTCTAAGGCGCTCCATAAACAAACGCCGCCAAAATTACACTTTTTATCCAAACACTGAATTATTTATTTAGAAGTTTTGATTCATGTTCACCGTTATTTTTAAGGTGATCATGTTTGCCTGTAATTCCCTTTCTTGTTCAAAGAAAATAAAAGTGAGGTTAATAACTGGATAGTATTAGACTACGGGCAGAGTTTCCCACAAATATAGGTTTTTTTAGTCTCATTAAATGTATGCATTTTTTCATAAAGTTTATTTAAATATTGGTTTAATCAATGGCGAGAAAAAAAGAAATTAAATAATATGCATTCACATTAGCTCTGAGAATAAATTGGAAAAACACAGTGGTACATTGGAAAACCACACCAGGGCACCTGCCTAGATTATATCCTTGATCTACTATCATCGGTAATATAATCTGTTTCAAGCCTAATTCCTTGAACAGTGTGAACATTGGTACAGGTACCAATGGGGCTGCCTGAAAGGAGAGTGCCAGGTATCCATCGCTACCGGACGCACCAAGATTGCATGGCAAGTAATGCAAAGGCTTAAGTTTACTAGAAAGTAAATTCGTGGCTCATAGCTAAAGCCTTAAATTCTTAATAAGAGCATAAGAAAGTCTTAGATTCGGATCTCATCTGGGTTAAATTTATTATTAACTTTATTACCAAATTCATTGGCCTAATGGTCTAAGGCTTCACTCTCGTGTTAGACTGGTTTGCTGATGACGGGGGTTTGAATCCCGGTTGAATCTACTGAGGATGTATCTTCCTAAATGGCTTCCCACTCTCCTTCCAAGCAAATGTGGATACATTACCTGTGAAATGGTTTATTACTCATCCGTACCCCAGTATTGAAATTATCATTTATATGCATATAACCTAAACAGGTTGTAAAACGCGGTGATAAAAAAAACTTGATTATTTCATAAAACACTCTAGAATGATCAAGAAACATTTCTTTCGGGCGTCGTTAAGGGGAAATATTTCCCCCCAAATAATCTGCTCTCATGGGACACTATTAGAAAAAACCAACAAAAAAACCCAATGAATTGTTTTATTCATAAAATTGAAAATCCACATTTGGAGCCATACATAAACGATTAGGGTAGCTTTTTAAGTGACTTATAAAATCAATTCCGTTGTAATATTATTAGTGTTAATCAGTTGGTAAAAATAAATTTTATTTTCTAATTTAAAGTGAAAATAATAAGTTATTTCTGTCCCTTCTTAGTAATTACCTAGCGACCCCTATGAAAGTAGGGATGAAGAAGGTATCATATAGAGGAAGACTACTCACATTACTCACTTCGGTGGCCGCATAGTCCATGGCGTCACTCTTACAACATACTAGACTGCCGATGACAGGAAGATTGGGGTTCAAATCCCGGTTAGGTGTGTTGAGTTTTTTCTAAATGGTTTTTCACTCTCCCACCACGCAATTTTGGGTACACTGCCTCTAAAATTCAACCTTCTTTACACGTTAGCGTAATTAGTATATAATAAGTGTACAACCCAGATGGTAGTAGGACATGGTGCAAAAAGGTACCTATATTTGCTTAGAGAGAAAGTGGGAAACAATTTATAAAAATAATAATTCATAGTGACAGCAACTAACCGATGTCTCTAGCCCAACCTCTCTTTCACTGACAAATCGACAAGACGAGATTGATTCCTTTGTTCCCATGCCCAATGATGCGTGTGTAATATGATAATAAACACACATGAATATCCATCGGCCATCATTCCTTTGCACAACAAACACGTCTATCTCTAAGAGGTCATTTTCCCGCGAGATTTAGAACGTGTTCCCTACATCTTGTACCCTTGATTTATTTTTAACCATCTTTCCTGAATATTACTGTCAAGAGACCGTGCCCTACTAATAGGGTGGGACCGTTTGATGGCGGCGAATTGAGGACGGGGAGACGTCGCTTAAAATGAGCGTAGCCGCCATCCCCCTACCCCCCCCCCCTCCCTCCGACCCCCAGGGAGCGGATAGTGTGACCGACTGGAAGAGGCAACCGGCGGGAATGTTACTTTTACTAACCCTTTTACTGAAATAATTATGATCTTCTATACCAATGTATTCAATACTATACTAGAACCAGTATCTATTATGTGACGTGACATTGTCAGCTATTGATGATCACACGATACAAAACTTTGTTTATTAAATATTTCAAAACATGCTTCAGTGACCACGTGGTCAAAACGCACTACTCTCGCAGTAGACTAGACTGCCGATGACGGGGAGATCGAGGTTCGAATATCGGTCGGGTGTAACAAGGGTGGTTTTTTCCCAAATGGTTTTCCACTCTCCATCCATGTAAATGCGGGTAGATTTCCTATAAATAGAAAGCTCCTTAATCCCTAAAACCACTAGCGTGATTAATAATAAGCGTTAAACCTAACGGGTAGTATGATGAAGTGCCGAAAAAAAAATTGTAAAATAATTGTTTCGTTAAATTACTAGATTAAAACTGAACTTTGAATGTTCATAGTGTTTACTCTGAATGTAGATAGTTTACCTTGCTTGGTTCCACTATGGTGTATCTTATCGGATATAACATAGTTTAATCAGTCAAGGTAAGACTGCTGCTAGCTTTCAAGGTAAACCGAATATACATCAATGAACATTTTGATATCTAGATCTGCACCGGAGATCACGTGGTCTAAAATTGTTCAAGACAGGGGTCTGGCACCACTTTTTTGGGCTCGATCGAATTTTTACATTTATCAAAAGTCCAGCGATCATCCTTTGATTTCCACTCTACTTTTAATTTTTTTTAATACATTTTATAATTATTCCTTAAATTCAATATTTCCTCCAATATTTATGTCTATGCCTTTACATAAAATATATAAAATAAATAAAATGCAAACTCCTTTTAATCTGAAAGGTAGCCTTGAGTGATTAAACTATGCCCTATCTTACAAGCTGCACCATAGTGGTAATGTAAGGTAAGCTTGCCTTTTCGTGACTATAAACTTATAGTTTTCTTATGCGATCGACTGAAAATTGCTGGGAGATCGACCGGTCAGTCACGATCGACCTTATGCCGACCCCTGGGCTAAGGAGTCAGGCTTTATATCTTTATACATATCTTACATTGGAAATCCAATGAAGAGGAGGTCAAAGTTTGAATCTCATCCGTGTAAATTGGAGGGATACTTTTTATAATTGAATTTATCACTTTGGTTCTTCCATCTTATCGCTCCTAATAAATATTTGCTCCAATCCACCATCCTCATTCTTATCTCCTAGAATTAATGGTTGATAGCAATGGTATAAAAGCTCCTAGTGTGAATAAAAATATGAGTGAGAATTAATTTTGTGGTTATTAAAATTAATCACAGGTACCAAAAAAAAACAGTTCAATGTACTATAAATACAGGCCTTAGCTTGAATCGATGGGCACGTGGACTTAGGACCGGAGTCCAATCCAAGGGCCAGTTTCATAGTCAGATTTAGTACGCCTAAAGTGCGAGTTGATACTAAATACAGGACGACACCTACCTAGAACAAAATGGAATGGGCCAGTTTCGCATATGAAACTGGCCCATTCCATTCAATTTCAGGTAGGTGACGTCTTGTATTTAGTATAGCGCCGCACTTGAGGCGTACTAAATTTGACTATGAAACTGGCCCTTAGTCAGAATGAGTACGCCTCAAACCCGGCCCTATATTAAATTTATACTAAATACAAGATGACACCTACCTAAACTCGAATGGAATGGGCTAGTTTTGCATATGAAACCGGCCCATTCAATTCTGGTCTAAGTAAGTGTCGTCCTGTATTTAGTATAGCGCTGTACTTGAGGCGTACTAAGTCTGATTATGAAACTGACCGTTAGCATCAGTTTCATCTAGTCTGGCTTTCTGTGGACAGTGAGGCTGACATTAGAATCTCAGCTGGATGTTGTAAGGTTAGTTTTTCCCAAATGGATTCCCGTTCTTCTGCCAGGAAAGTTAGGGTACACTTCCTCCAAATCAACCTTATTCAGTCCAAACAAATTGTTGTAAATACATAAACATAGCCTGGACAGATACTGAGATGTGGACAAGAAAAAAACCTGGTATAGATCTTATAATTAGAAGACCGATTACACACACGCAGTGTTAAGGTTTTTATTGCACTTTAAAACGCCCTGTAAACTATAATTTTGGTTATAATCAAGCCAAGGTCTAAACTTTTTATACTTCCGGCGCTGCATGATGATATGTTCTCAAATTGCTAATAAACAGAAGCTTGAGTTTCAAATATAATTAGGGTTTAATTTAATTTATAAAATAATTTTTAAAAAACGCGTATTTCCCTTTACTTTACTACTTTATTTGTGAAAATATTTTTTAAAAACATTATTAAATTTAAAATTGTAAAAAATATATATTATTTGTAGCCGTCACCCTCCTTTCGACGCCTGAGCGAGTTGGATCGGGAGGGGGGATGAAGGGTGAATCAGTCACAATACGACACGTCCGTTGAGATTTTAAAAAAAGAGTGTTTAATTTAGTTAATGGTGGAATTTACACTTCTTGATAGGATAGGTGTTGGGCTTCAGATGGGAAGGAACAGGGAGGTGTGGAGAGCTACGAGGGTCTTATTAGACCTACTGGTCTGCTGGTCACCAGTAGGTCAACCCGGTCACCCAGCCCTCACTAGCTCGCGCTTTCCCTAACAAATACGTGGTGCTGGTGGTACGGCTGTTCATTAAGCGGTATCCGAGTGGGGACCAACTGGTCTCGAACCACAGGCTCTCAAATGGCCCCTAAAACACCTAGCTTCCTCGGCAGCTGCCAGAGGACTCCCCCCTGCTTCCTCGCACCATCTTGTCCTCGGGTCCCCTCCCGTGATCCTCTTGACCCTTCACCCAATGTGTGTTAATATACTTTAAAACCAGAGATTATCGGTGGAATAGAGTGTTCGGCATCTTCCCCAGTTCTCCTCCGAGTCATGGTGGGTCGCGGTAATATTGATATTTAATTCACGCCTCAGTAGCTTGCTGCACTTCCTGTCTTATATTACTAAACTAAAAAAAAAAAGTAGATATGGCATTAATCGGGAACACTATTCTACATTACTAATTTGAGACCCTTACAATTATAATAATATCACAAAGCATAAATATAGAATATGGTTGAACATCTCGATTCTACAGCTTATTATTTAGATTGAACTGTTGTAATGATGGTATAAACCAACTCATTTACATTTCATGCTTAACACTATTGTTGTTATTAATATCTGATTGCCAAACCCTTCCTTCCCCTCTGACAAGACGTGTATTAATCACAACTTGTGAATGTGAGTAATGCCAGGCCTCCATCGTGGTTCGGATTCCACGTTAAACTGTAGGTCCTCCATTTCATCCCATAATCACCCTACCATTACACATTAGCGTAAGTGCGGATAACCCGAAAGGGTAGTAAGACGCGGTGCTAATAATAATAATGTTATTAATATTTTAGAATGTATTTACTGATAAAGGTGTATTGGTGTGAATAGCATCTCCTTTATCTCCAGGATGTTAGCTCCACATTAGTTCACACGATGTAGTATGCTTGACTCTGATCCGGGATAGAAGAATTCAATCTTGACCCGACTTAAATTAGCTGGGTCTCCCCTACATCTATCTCTCCCCCCTCCCCCCAATGATTTTCCATCATATCTCCAGATGGTACCTCTTAATTACATTACTAATTACTCTATTACCTACATTTTTTAAATAGATTTATGCCCCTGATACAAGGTTGCCATACTGATAAAACAGAACTGGGGGAAAAAGAGAAGTTTGAGTGTCTAGAAAAACAAGACAAATACCAGGAATCTCACCTATTAAATAGGAATTTTTAGGAATTCAATTCATTTAACTGCAAACCTTAGTATTCCTTTGCATTTAAGAAAACTTGAATTGAAGAACTCAGCATGCTGATCTTATACCCTCGCCTCCCCCTCCTACCCTAAAAAATTGGGTAGCGTTACTACTCCGTGTAAGTTATTTCCCCATAAATCTCAAATCCTCCGGTTCTAAGCACACTTCACACAAAAGTGAATTTGATGAAAAAGTAAATTACATTTCTGTTCATATATTAATCTCTAGAGTTTCTAGAAAACGGGGAATACACCAATAATCAACACCATTAATAGCCATTATAAGCCCTATTTTTACTTTATAATATAGATAAAATGATCAAGTATTGTAATTGTAAAAAATTTCCAGCCTCGAGATTATGGTGTATTTTTACGTTTTATGTGCCCCTGATACCAAAAAAGGGGGTATCACAATTTTCTCTGTCCCCGGGGCTAAAGCAGAAATTTTTTAATCGAACTTGGTACTTTAATGTTGTATGGTATAACCTCAAGGGGTTGATTTTTATTTTTATTCTAGCCCTCAAGTTAAGGGTATATTATTGAATATTTAAAATTTTTGACAATTGCGCCAACAATTTGGTTTAAAATTGATATTTTGGAAATGTTTGAAATTAAGAATAATATTATATAAGCCAAACTTTTTGACTAAAATTCATTTAAGGGTGGTTTAATCATGACTAATATTTGAAAAATTATAATATTTTGAAAACGATACAAATGTTTTTGCAATATTTGAATACATGAGGGAGTGTTTTACATAATAAATAAGAATGTATATTATTTTTTCAAAAAAAATCTTTAATTGAGGGTAATTTACTGATGGCAAAATCTTTAAAGTTTAATTTGAAAAAATCAAAATAAAAGGTCAAAGTAATTTTTTTACAAACTTGTATTTTAAAAGTGTCAAAATGATTTGTTGAGCTTTTTCTGTGGAATAATTTTTAAGTGATTATAACTAAGTTTCTAAAATGTTATCACAAGCTATAATAGACTATAAGATAAAGTATGTGCGATTGTGTAGAACAATTTAATTTCTACAAACAATAGAATTTAATTCTTACAACTAATAACATTTAATCAGACAATGATAGTCACGTGGCTAAATTATGTGTACTCATCGCAAGGCAACCCGATTCTGTGATGAGCTAGCCATAGTGACAGGTCCACTACGGGAAGCTCAGCTTCTAAGAGAGGCGCCCCGTCAACACACTGACGGCCGATTACATTTTTAGATCTCCCCTCTCTTTGTTTCACTTCCATTCTCCTCTATACTCTCCTGCTCTGTTTCCATGTTGCTCTACCTCCCTGCTGTTCACACCATCCTTTCAAATTTAATCCTCATCGTATCTTCTACTTTATAAGAATCTAAAGCCTGTGTTAACTTTATATCCCCACATTGCGGATCCTATGGTCTATGGCATCAGTCTCTATACTAGATCGCTGGTGACAAGTAGTTTGGGGTCTTAATACCAGCCGGATGCATCTAGGGTGATTTATTTTCCTAAATAATTTACCACTCTTTCTTCACGTAAATATTTGTACGTTTTGTACGTTTGGTCTGAATTATTATATTATATATACCCGTTGGTGTAAATGTGTGGATATCTCAGGCAGGTAGTAAGACATGACACCCTTCTCCCCAAAAACAATAACCTTTTATCTCGGACTTAAATTATGATCTACCTTTTCCGGTCATCATCTGTTTTATGTTTATATATTAACATCTTTCTTTATCTACCTTTCATTTTTTTTTGGGGAGATTTTACGTGAACTTGCTAAACTGACTGATAATATCAGCATATGAATTATAAATAACATTAATCTAGAACGTACACAACAACCAGACTCCGGTAGTTAATTTATCACTGTGTTAGAGGAAAACTACATTTCACCAATGATACATTTTTCAGCCATACCAGGAATTGAACCCGTGACCTCTCATTAGGCAGACACACTAACTACTGAGTTAAGGCGTCAGATCCTTTTTGTTTCTAAGCTTAGAATCATCTTTATGGATAAATATTATTTATTTATCAATATCTAGCACAAGCATCAGCTACAAGAACAGTTTTTTTTTTACTTTATCATATCATTATTGTATCAATTATTGTAATCGTGAAAGTAATAGATCTCCATTATGACCAATATTTACGTTTTCTGTGAAGAGGAACCCAAAAAAGTGAATTTTATGTTTATTTTTTTCCCTGGACACGAATCCAAACCGGTTTGATGGATTTTGTTAAAACTTGATATTTAGACTTAATATGACTATAGCACAAATCACCATAACCCTATAATTAAGAGTAGTTTACTTATGAGTATTTTTTCCATTCCAAATTTCTCGAAAATAGCTATAACAATTCTGTTTAAAATTCATTTATAGGATTTATTTGGCATGACATATATATGATTGGTTTTGGGGCAAAAATTTCTTGAAGGGCAGTTTACTAATGACTGATATTTTAAAAACTTGAAATATTTTACAAATGGCTTTCACGATTTGTTTCCAAATGGGTACTTTAGGATTGTTTGACATATCAAATAACAATGTTCATTTATAGGTAGTTTTATTGATAACAGATTTTTCAAAAACTTTAAATATCTTATAAAGGGCACTAAGGATTATGCTCCAAATGAGTATCTTGGGAGTATTTGATATGACAAGTAACAGTGAATAATCCGCTTCGGTGGCCACGTAGTCTGATGCGCTATTCTTGCAGTAAACTAGACTGCCAATTACAGGGAGATCGAGGTTCTAATCTCGATCAGGTGTACTACATTTTCCAAAATAGTTTTCCCCACTTTCACTCCACGCAAATGCGGGTGCAATTCCTGTAAATATAACCTTCCCGATCTCTAAAACTATTAGCGTAATTAGTACATAAGCGTATAACCTGAACTGGTAGTAAGAAGGGGTGCTAAAATACAGTGTATACGTGTTTTTTGGATAATTTTTTTATAAATGGCTCTAGTGAATTTGGTTTCAAATGGGTATTTTGGGAGTGTTTGACATGACAAATAACCCTGTGTACTTTGTTTTGGATAAAAATGCAATAAGGGTCGTTTACTGAGGAGTGATATTTAAAAATTATAATTATTTTGAAAATGGCTATAACGATTTTTCTTAGACTGTATACATGGGAGTGTATGACATGAATATGATATTCTGAAAATTGAAAAATGACACTTGGAGACGGGAATCGAACCCATGTCCAGGTGTCATTTTTCAATTTTCAGAATATGATATCTAGATGGAGTAATTCCCAATATTAAGCATAAATAATAGCTTCGGCTATAAATTCTTATGAATATGACAAATAAAGCTGTATACTTGTTTTTAGGGGAAAATTTGGTTAGGTCTAGTTTAGTGATGACTTTTTTAAAAATTTGAGTACTTAAAAAAAATTGCTTTAGTGAATTGGGTCAAAATTGGTATCGGGATACTATTTTACATAACAATAATAAAATAAATTAATTTAAGGGTAGTTTAGTTACAATAAACTATATAACATTTCTAAATTTTAGAAATTGAGCTTGAAGATTGAATTCAAAATGAGAAAATGTGAGTTGTTTCTTATGATAAATAATAATAAGTGTCTATTTTAACAAATTAATGATTTTGGGTTGCCAAAAATAATTTATTTTGAAAATTTGAATTTTGTTAAATATTTTCGAGGAATTTGGTTTAAAATGTATGGATAAAGAATTTTTATTGTGATTAACAATATGATGTCTTTGTTTTTATGAGTACGACTTATTTAAGGGTAGTTTACTAAAAATTTATTTTTGAAAAATGTTCTTTGAGGCTACAATACACAATATGAGAAAGTTTGTGCGATTGTATCTTATCGTACTATTTATTTGTTATATTTTCTTCAAACATTTCATCAAATGAATACATTTATAAATGTTTCCTACCGTAAAATACCTAGTAGATTCTATCGCTATTTCGAACTCCTCGCGCTTTACAGTTCATGTTAACTTAAACTTGAGGAAACTCTCATCAGTGAGCATGTGGTCTCAATGTAAAAACACATTTATAATGATTTCCCGGTGACGGGAAGATTCAGGTTTAAATCTCAGCTGGGTGCCATGATCTTTTATTATAAATTGTTTCCAACGTTCCCTATACGTCAATGTGGGTACATTTCCTCTACAACTATAACTTCCTCATCATTCATTACCTTGCTGCCTGCTTCAGTGGACACACGGTCTAAGGCATAATTATCGTGTTGGACTAGACTGCCGATGACAGGAAGCTCAAGGTTCAAATCCAGGTTGGGTGTACTGAACATGGTATTCCCAAGGTGGTTAGCCATTCTTCCTCCACACAAATGCAGGTACACTTCCTCCAAACTCAAACTTACTCATCCACAACTAAGATGTGTAATTATTACACATGCGTACAACCCGAATAGGTAGTAAGACGTGGTGCTAGGAAAATCATTACCTGTTGCAAGGCCGTAGTCAGGGAGGGGATTTGGGGGTTCAAACCCCCCTGAAAGTTTATGAACTAGCTATATGTGGCTTTATTTATGATTCAAACAATATCAAAATTAAGGTACAAATACAAATTAGGGGGTTGTGTTACCATAAAAAGCACTTCAGAGAGCGTCTAGAGGTGTTTAATATTTATAATTTTTCCTATCCTTCGGCATTTATGGGGTTATGTTGCCATAAAAAAATTCAGATAGCCTCTAAAACTATTTATCATTTTAAAAAAATTTCTACCCTTCCACAATTGAAGGATGTGCCACCAAACCCCCCCTGAAATTATTGGCTAGCTACGGCCTTGACCTGTTGACGTAATATGCGTGTGGCCTGAATGGGCGATAGGACACGGTGGAAACAAAATTAGGAATGTTTGCCCGCAGTGGTAGACAAGATATTTGAATTTCACTTGAGCCCCTTTGTTGAGGATGAGGTTCAAATCTTGGTGGGGTACACATAGAGTAGTTTTTCAAATTTGATTTTCAATCTTAACGTAATTTAGCAGGCTTAGGCCGAACAAAGTATGTACCCCTTCGTTAACTCTGAAAGAAAAAAACCAAGATTACCTCTCATGGTACCATTATGGCCCAGCAAGATAGGGTCATAGTGTAGTCTGTTCAAGGTAAAACTGTTACCATTCATGTTAAACAGAGTGTACAGGCAAGGGCGTAGAAATCTAATTTTTCTAGGGGGCGGGGGGAATTGTGTGTATCTGGTAGAAAATGTTAGTATGCCTTTAAAATAAACAATAAAAGTTTTTATATGTAGATATGGACAACCCCTCTTACTCTAGGGGAGGTCCATCATATTCCAAGGGAGGTCTTGATTTGGTTTTAATTTCAAGATGGCAACCGCTCAAAAATCTATCTATTTGCTCCAAGAATAGTGCCAAATTCTTGGACCAATTTTAACGAAATCTTACAGTGACATTCTTTGAACCTAAACATAATGATTTATTTACAATTTTATACATTTTATCAATCTCATCATCCGTTTCAATATGGCATTAACACAAAGGGTTTCTCGTTTCATAGCTCATCTCAAGTGATTTAAATTTTAAATTCTAAGCATTCGATTAAGTTTTCAGTGAATGTTTATTTAAATTGTGACATCTATTGCAAGACTGATGTCTTAAACCACGTGAACATAGGTTACTATACAGGGTGTTTCAGTGAAAGCGTGCAAAAATTAAACAGGACATAGGGGATGGTCTACTGAACATTTTGAGATTGGGAACGTGTGGTCAGTGAAGCTAACTAAGTGGGATATGGGCCTAAACATGTCTAACACTGTTATTGATGTCCGGTTTATTTACAGCTAATCATTACATGTAAGTTATTTATATCTAGTTGTACCATTACGTACAAGTAGTGCTGTACAGTATACCAAATCATTGATAAACCGGAGGAAACCTACCACTTCGTACCTCACAACAGTTGCTCAAAATGACGGCCACCAACCCCAATGCAAGCATGACATCGGTTTACGAGATTCTGAGGCACCCGTTCAAATATCCCATACGTATTGCGAATCACATCACAGGCAACGACAATCCTGGCAACCAATTCCAAGTCTGTGTCCATTGAGGTCTCAACCCCATGTCCTGTTTAGTTTTTGCACGCTTTCACTGAAACATACTGTATATTAATACAATTTTGTATTGGCTATTTCTTTTCTATACAAGTAAAAACATAAACTTAAAATTCAAGGATAATTTATGGGAGGTATTTCAACCTGAAATTCAAAGATAAGTATTTGGACTGAAGTAAGGATATGAACACATTATAATTATCAACTTGATATACTTATCATTTTTAATGTCATGAACAAGGTCTATGGTTAACAGAACTAATAGTTATTCATATCTGAAGTAACTCCATGCACGTTTATTTCACCTGAATAACCAGGCGTGCGTACGAAAACATGTTAGGATCTGACCCAAAAGTCCGAGGCTATATCCCCGATATAGTGTACTGGCACTATTTTAATGGTGTTTTATCATATTGTTTCCAAGAAAATGATGGTGAATTTCCTTCAAATCCATCTTCTTCATTTAGATTATATCATTTAAGTGATTGACAACCTGTAAACTGGTACTTAGCTTATTTTCTAATAAATAAGTAGGTTAAAATATTAATATTTAAAGAGATACTTCCTAAAATTGCAATTAATATCTTATGTTTCCATAATTTATTTGCAAAAATAAACGTGTTCTTCCAAAAAATGTATATATATTTTATAGTTAAAACTACCTGATACGTTTATGCTCACTACATAAAGTTTTAGGGATATTTAAAAAAAATCCACCCATCTATGCTGTACGCATTTAATTACACTAATGGGGCTGGAAATAAGATGGTAAAATAAATACTTTGGAGGAAATATACCAGAATTTGCGTGGAGAGAGAGTGGAAAACTACCTTTAAAGCACACCCTCAATACACACAGCTGGGATTCAATTCCCGACTTCCTCACCTAGGAAAACACACTAAATGAACCCAACATTTATTACGTGTGCCCACCGACGTGGGCTATAATAATTATAGCTCTAATTTTCATGACATTTCTGGGCTGGCCAAGTTATAATCTTGTCTTGCTCAGCCCAGTGCTTTTGGTTATAAAAAAGAGGGTGTAATGTATATAGAGCGAAACAAATTAGTGACACCACTACTAATTTAAAAGGTAAAAAAATTATGGATATACAGTAATTACGGGGATCCATCAAAATAAGAGCTACAGTTTATATTGTTCGAAATATATGACAGTAGGGCATAGGTCCCTTTCAGTATTTGGTCCAGGGCACTCACTTCTTGAGGTGACAGAAATCTTAGGATTGGTCTGTGCACAACTTCAACCAAAGTATTTTGGTGAAGTGCCAGTATCTCTTCTACCTAGCACTGCCATTGTCAGGTGAGTGAGACAGACACCTCAAATCAGATGTTGAATCGGTGCCGTAGTAAACATTGGTACCAACCGTTCTTCTTTCTAAGCCCTGACCAATGCGGCAACTTCAAAGTGAGAATCGGGCAACAATATCCTTCCAACCAGCCCCACCTTTAAAGTGAGAGTCAGAGGTGAGAATGAATCTAAGCTGAGAGTAAGGCCCATTATCCCAGCAAAACGCGATGTAATGGACACACGATGTAATGGGCACGCGATGTAATGGGCAAGCGATGTAGTGGTGCTCCCCGGTGGGGGCCTTGGAGAAGCAGCACCTCCCATCAGCTGTCGCGATTGTTCTGATGTAAACATTGGTACTGACCACACGTTTGTCTCCACCCCGGTCAATGATCAATGGGGCTACAAGGACCCACATCTTCCGTTAGCAATTTTTCAGTGCTATAGTTAACACGAGGACCGGCGTTCTTTTGTCTACATCCATTCTTAGAGATGACGGCCTTGTTAGACCGATAGCATTCACCAACTTCTTTTTTATACTACCGTGCCTCTGTACAAACACTGTTGAAGAGAGGTTGGCTAGAAGGTCCACCACCGGTATACACTTGTATTGAAAGTACTGTTGTAAACATTAGGGCGCCCAGACGTCCATGAAGCCACTGCCACAGATCAGCCTTGACTAATGCGTGGGAAAACATTGACGTAGGAATGTGCTAATTAGTAGGGAAGAAAATGATCGATATATTTCCTATAGTAAACCTATATAAGAGTAGGAACCGTTATAGACAAACTGATTGTGTCTGACTAAGTAAATTTAAGTTTAATACTCTGACTGGAGCATTAAGAAATAACATATTTATATAAACCAATTTGAAGTGTCATTTTTTTTAAAGGAGAAATTTTAAGCAGTTCATTAAGATTAGCTCTTTTCATCCACAAGTTATAACTTCAGTTGCTAACAGCTAAGACTGCTATTAAAGAGTACGAATTAAATTATCATTAATAAAAATAACAATAATAATTTGACAAAAAAGGAGGGGGTAAAATAAGGCTTGGTGAAAGACGAATAGAACTGGGAAGAAGATGTGAAAGAAGAGTCAGGGAAAGAGAATAGGGGGAGAGGAAGAATTGAGTAAAGAGAAAATTAGGAGTAGAATAAAAATACAACTATGCAAGAAGAAGAACGGGATAGGATCACGGAAAGAAGAGGAGAAGGAAAGAAGATTGGAAAGAAAAGGGGGTGGTGAAAAATGGGAGTTAAGAAGGAAGATTAATTTGTTGGAAAAAGATGGAAAGGAAGAAAGAGTGATGTGAAGAGGAGAGTAGGAAAGCAAATGGGTTAGGAAGAAGAGATAAGGCAGGATTTTATGAAGAGAAGATTGGAGAAAGAAAAATATGAGTGTTTGGGAAATGAATAGCGGGGCTAGGGATGAAAATGGTAGGAGAAGAAAAGGAGTATGCGGTAATATTAAGAGTAGGGGGAAATATGAAAGAAGATAGTAGGGAAACAAAAGAAAGGGAAATATTAGAGGAGGTTGGAAAGATGAAGAAGAGGGTGAAGGAAGGAAAATAACGAGATGTGGACGTTTACACCCTTTGAATCGTTTTGTGATGGTAGATTGGTTGGTTCAACAAATTGATTTGAACAAAATTATATAATAAAATTAGCGTGTAGCGCAATCATCCAAAGTAGTACTAATAGTTAGGAAGAGTGAGAAATTGTGGAGAAGATGGGGCAATGTTATGTTTTGCCAGCTTTTGTGCAAGTCGGATGAATATGACAAACCCTCATTTCAATGCTTGGGTTTGTTTGGATACAGGCCAGGTTGAGAAAAAGTCACACAGTTTATGTGCTTTCCTGAAGGCTCTTGACAGGCTTACATTCAAATTAATGATCACCATCAAGTTTGACTAATTTAATACTTGACGCAAATGATTCAAGTGTGAGCTCGTGATTTAGAAAAGAAATGCTCTTTTTTTAAATATAATAAACCTTGGTAATTTTATCTGCTTTGCGTTTTAAATAGTCTATTGTACACTCCATTTGCTGTGAAAGCTTATAGTATTATCTTTACAGACTCCATTCAGGCCCTATCATATAAGCTGCACCATAGCTGAAACATTCAAGGTAGGCTTGCTACCTCTTTGGTTAAACTAAGTTTATATCTTACCCCAATAATCGGTGTAAAAAAGCATCCAATTTGTACTGTCCTATTTTCAGATAACAAAAAAAAAGGGGCTCAAGTTCCTGCTGGACGTATTGAATTTTGTTTTACTAATTAACTTTCCCCTATCCCTATACGGGAATGGGGGTATATTCTCTTTCAATAAACCTTATTAATTCCTACCAAATTTTATGTAATCAAATGCGGATAGCACGTGTAGATTGTAAGGCTGGAGCGCGGGTATAAAATGGAGTTAGGTCATTGATTTAATAAAGCCTAAATTAGTTTTAAAATGACATTTAAATACAGGAAATCAAATCAGGGACTCTTGACTTAGCGCACTATTGCCATACCACCAAGCTATCAAAGATTCATCCCATGCTCAGGGTCATTCTTCACTAATAGTTTGAGGCACGAGTCTAGGACGGACCTTTGAAATAATGAGTTATGAGTGAAGAATGATAGTGAACATCTAACAAATCCTGGATAGCTCAGTGATAGAGCATCGGCACGTTAAGTCAAGTTTCCCGGGCTATATTCTCATGTACAGATATATTTTTCAACTAATTTAAATTATTTTAATTATATTCACCTCCCTACGGGAACATCTGTACTAACTTCGGTCTCTACCTTTTGTGTATAAATACAATGATTTAATTTCCTAACCAGATTTCCTAGAAGACAAATTATGTTGACTCGCTAAGTGGTCACTGTCGAATGGAAAGAGGTGCGGTATGTTTCAGAGTTTTGTTCTATTGCTCATGTACAATCCGTTTTCTTGAAAGGTATCTGGCTTACCTTGCATGGTTCCACTATGTCAGCAGCTTATAAGATAAGGCCATAGTGTAATCCGTCAAAATAGAATAAATGGAGTGTTCTGGATCCAGCCTAGCTATTAGCACTGAGTATCTTCCCTACGTATCATTTCCATGAATCTTTGCTAATATATCTCCATACTAATGCCCTAGCGCTGTCACCCACGGTGATCCCTGGTCTCCGATTTGTTGACGCTAGTGTGACAAAACAATCTAAATGTAGCTTTGATCGCGTGGACCTCCCCATGAGATCTTAAAGTCAAGGGGAAAGCAACCTGGAAAATGGGCTGACAGCAAGACCGAACTCAAGGAAAATACAGATCTCAACAATTTTTTTTATAGTTTTACATTTAGAGGAAAGCAAATCCAGACAACTGTTGGTGTGGAAACATTTGGTAGTTAGAATTAGGGCATCTGCCTTATAGTGCAAAATTTGGTAGTTAGAACTCCTAGGCAATTGCTTATAGTGGCAACATTTTAGAAGATTCCAAAGTTAGGAATTCTAGGCATCTCCTTATAGTGCCAACATTTAAGAAATAGAAAATCAAAGTAGCTACACTCAAATAGGGGAGAAAAAAACTAGGCAGCTGCCCCTGGAGGGATATTAAATTTACACCTTTATTAAATATTTTAGTCTATTCGTCTACTTCTTGTTTGTATTAACTGCAAATAATAATAATTAAAAGCAAAAGATTAGGAAGGCGAAGATCGAGGAAATTAATAATAATCCACCTAGAGAAAAGTTGGGTAAAGCACATCGAAAATCACCCCTAATTCAAATGGCTTTATAAGCAAACACATTAACGAAGTCCCGAGTCATAGTGAATCATTCCAGTAGAACACGCTAACACTAATTATTATCTAGCCTTGACAGTACAAGAATAATTATATTTCACTGTTCAGTCAATAGTTTTGGCTCCGTGTCCCAAACGACTGTGATGACGTCAATATCTACTAATATATTTGCTGCAATGTTTTTAGAGGCCAGGTTACTCTAGTAAAGTAGAGTTGAAAGAGGTTGGAAAACTACAATTAAAATAAAAGCATACTTAATGCACCTGGTCACGATTTAACTTGGTTCTGCTAACTCAGAATCTGCTACCTTATATGTTTGACCAATATTTTCTTATCTAATACCAATAATTTTGACGTCTATGAGGAAAGGCCCGACTACTATTTTTTTTAACATGACTTTATAAAAATTGAATTTAAAACCTCACTCTTAAAACCAAAACTTATTTTTAAAATTGATTGAATCTTGTTTCACAGCATCGTTACAAACGTCAAACCCGTTTAGTCTTGCTTACTCGTGACGGGAAGGCTGGAACTCAAATACCGGTCGGGTGTATTGAAGGTATTTCTTAGTTTATGTTTTCCTACTCTCCCTCTACGCATATTTGGGTACATTACTTAAAATTGTACCTTACTCATCCCTGCCCCATTAGAGTTATTAAAATGCGTATAGCCTGGACTGGTAATAAGACGCAGTTGAAAAAATTACTCTGATTATTTATTCCATTTTTTTTGGTGCTTAATTCTAATGCCATAACTCGTCATCGACGAGCTTATCCAAGAAAGTGTAGTAAAAGGGAATTGATTATCTATGCTTTTTTTTCAACACGACGTCTTACTACCCATCCGTCTATACGCTTATGTATTAGCTATGTAATGTGCTAGGGATGAGGAAGGTTGAATTTATAAAAAGTGCAACCGCATTTGGCGTGGAGAGATACTTGGGAGACTATTCAGGAAAATACACCCTAAGTACAGCTGATCGGGATCAAACCTCGATCCTCCCTTCATCCGCAGTCTAGTCTATTGCGAGAGTAGCACCTTAAGACCATGCGGCCACCGAAATGGGTTGCTAATTATTCAACTGTTAAAAAAAAACATTGTAAGTGCAGAAGGCTTTGGTGTCAAACCCTGACCTTTCAGTTCAGCCAGTCACACTATATTTGGGCCCACCGTTACGAAGTTTAGTCTGCCTTGGTTTTCTCAAGTATTTGAAAGGTGAAAGTTCTGTTGATCCGGTCCAGATTTATCTTTTACTAATCAGTGGGTGGTTAGGAAATAAACTTTCTAGGAGAGGTAAAGGAAGGGAATTCAGATAAACTTCTCGCTGAAAGAATTAATGTTTCCTCGGCATGAATTATTCTGCAAAGCGTTCTGCAAACCGTTTTATCTTGCTGTGAATTACAAAAATGGGCCTTGTATACTTCACTTCCAAAGTCATAATGATGAATATATCTGTAGTCAGAAGTTATTAACTAAGCCTTGTATATTACTGATCATAAGGATGATATTTGAAGACAAATAGGATGAATGCTTATCACCACCTGTATTCTAGTATATCTGCGATGTTTTACCTCGCTTACTCCATGTTCTTGTCGTTAATACAATCTTAAGATAGACTAGATAAAATTGTGTCTGACAGTTCCGAAAACATTCCACGTTGGATAATACTTTCTCTGTAAAGTTTCTCATATTCAACTTAAGATAGTGTTGCGTCTGTAAAGTAATTTCACATGCAACGTTAGATAAAATTACACATGTAAAGCTATAGCTTGTAACGTTAGATAGTGCCGCATCTGTAAAGTCATTTCACATGCAACGATGCACATGTAAATCTAACACATGTAAAGCTTTCACATGTAACATTAGATAAGATAGTGCCACGTTTGTAAATTCATTCCACATTTAGCTATAGATAAGATTACACATGTAAAGTTATAACTTGTAATTTGTAACGTTAGTTAGTGCCACGTCTGTCAAGTAATTTCACATGCTACACATTTAAAGCTAGCACGTGTAATATTAGATAAGTCAGTGCCACGACTGTAAAGTCATTTCACATACAACGATATATAAAATTACACATGTAAAGCTATCACATGTAACGTCAGATGGTGCCACGTGTATAAAGCTCTAACAGATGGAGACAATATAGTGGTACCCTGTCAATATTATTATTAGCACCGTGTCTTACTACTCATTCAGGTTATACGCACTTACGCTAATGTGCAATGGTAGGGTGATTGTGAGATGAAATGGAGGACCTACAGTTTAACGTGGAATCCGAACACGGTGGAGGCCTGGCATTCCTCACATTCACAAGTTGTGATTAATACACGTCTTGTCAGAGGTGAAGGAAAGGTTTGGCAATCAGATAAATCTGTGCCGGAAACGAGGATTGAACCCCGGATCCTCAGCACAGAAGTCTGACACCTTACCCTAAGACCACCAGGTTACCTCCCTGTCAGTAAAGTTCTAACAGACACAAGGCTAGAGCTTGATGAATCTGTAATGTCCTGCCAGATCTGTAGAGTGTAAGATGCAAGATTTCTGTCTCAACTCTTCAAGATACTTCTTCGAGGAGTGCGTCACAGCCACCTGGACCCATTTTACAGGGAGGTCATCGTAGACGTCGAATGATGGGGGGCTAAGAAGCGGGATAGACAGTAAGGAGAAAGAGAGACCTCATCAATCTGGAAATGGCTCTTGAATCATACATGACCTCCGTCTCTTGGGACGACGGACATATGTCAACTCGACTCACGTGGTCATTCCAGAGGAACTGTCCCGCTCGCGCTCTTTCATCGTACCGTGTCATCGCTCCTCAGGGTCTGTCGCCAAACAAGCTCCCTCGAGAGAAGGAGGGAGGATACATCTACCATTCCCATCAGTAGAGATGAAAGACGTCATAAGTTAACCCTGTCTCAAATCCTAGAGGTATAGTCACAACACCTCACGAGTAGACGTGCACTAATAGCAGGTGTAATACTGATTAGAACAATTTGTGCTGCCTTCAGGGGCGTAGCTAAAGGGGAGAGTGATAGGTCACTCCAGGCGATAAAGGTTAAAGGGGAGTCAAATTTAAGAAATAAAAGGGTCAGGACTCTTTTTTTTTAATTCCTAATATTAACATTATTTTGAAATATCAGACTTTTATTTACAGTACTAAATGAAGAGATTCGCTTTTGTTTCCTTTGTATTAAGAAGGTAGCTAAGTTCTAAATTAAGTACGATGATCCAGACCACCTTTATTCTAAATATTTGAATTTATTGGAACTATAAATTTTATGTCTAGAGTGACAACATTTCTTTTCTCAAAAGATCTAGTCAGAATTGGGAAGGACTGAGCTGTTATTTATGGGGACTCCTCATGTACCCTTCGTTTGCACAGAAAGGTAGAAAGATTAACTGGCATGGTTCCACTATGGTGCAGCTTATAAGATAGGGCCATAGTGCAATACGTTAAGGTAAGACCTTTCAGGGTGAACCTAATATATTTCATCAAAAATATTGAATTAATGTACACTACGTTTATCCTGAAAGATAGTCCTACTTGACGTATAATATTTATTGCTAAATATGCGGCAAAAGGGAGCGCAAGTATTTTTACAATTTTTATAGAATTACAATCGTTTGGACAAAATAAATCAAATATTTCTCCAGTAGCAACATAGAGTTTAGTTTTCTGAACATGTTAATATCAAACAGATCTTGAATATCTGCCAAGGGTGTCCTGGAATTCAGTCAAAACTTTTTTTCTTTAAATTAAATTTTTTTTACAAAATTCCAGGACACCCTCGATAGATATTCAAGATCTGTTGATATTAGCATGTGCAGAAAACTAAACTCTATGTTGATACTGGAGAAATATTTGATTTATTTCGGCCAAAAAATATTAATGATATAAAAACTGTAAAATTACTCACGCTCCCTTCTGCCGCACCTTAAAAGATAACGCCATATTGTAATTGATATAGAAAGCTCGCAGTCTCATAAGCTACACCAAAGTGTAGCCCGTAAAAGTAGGCTTTATATCTTTCAGGTTAAACGGAGTTTACATGGTGGGGGTGGGGACTTAGAATTCGTCAAGTGCACCAAGAAAACCTGGCCACGCCACTGTTTGCATTCATATCCATCCTCTACCAGAACAGACAGTGTTATTCAGTGCTGGAGTCGCTCCAACAGGATATAAATATTAATTTTAAACCTATCTTTTTCTCCGCATCATATGCTTTTAGTCTGAGTTACATGCTAACTAGCCATAGTGTGGAAATAGAATGTATGTTAAATGTACCCGCGTTTTCGTGGAGGGAGATTGGAAAGCTAGTTTTGAAAAATACATCTTCAAGACCCCTGGTTTTTATATGAACTCTGGCCTCCTAGTCCTCGACAAATTGTACCAGATTAAGTTTGACGCCTTGGCTTGCGTGCTCACCAATGAAGGTCTAAACAATTTTCAATGCTTATAGTAACTATTCATCTAGAACCATGTTCAGGTTACTGACCGGTAGGCCCAACGGAAAGAGACCATTGAGAAGACATACACGTAGATGGGAGGATAATATTAGAATAGATCTGAAAGAGATATGTTGTAATGACGTGGACTGGCTGGAATGAGCTAAAGAGAGGGATGGAGGGCGTAATATATTTTGTAAGTGTGGCAATGAACTCTTGAGTTTCTGGTGTTATAGAGTAAGTAAGTTTATTAACTATGAATTTCATCTACTTGTAAAATACATAACTAGAGAAAAATAGAAAAAAAACTGTTTCACTATTCGCTTGGAGAGGGGATAGAAAACCCTCAGCAAGATAAGCCAACTTTTACTGATGCACTTTTGGGGTAGAATCCCAATCTCCTTGTTGGAGGTCGGACGTGCAATCCACTTACATAACCTAATTGTTTTTATATAACTATTTACAAATAATATGTATATAAGCCTCATTCAGAGGTAAAAGAACATACACCTTAAAGTGTCACCCGACCAACTGTGAGAGTTTTACTGTCTCATTGGAGCCGAAGTTTCCTAGGCCCATATTCATAGTCTATTCTCGGTAGTCAACATATTTCTCATTTTATGAATAACAAGCAATCCAGGTCAAATCCGCATTTAGCTTTACCACATAGATAAGGTGTAGGTAGGGTAGAGTTTATAGGAAATGTACCCGCTTTGCCGTGGAAAAATATTTAGCAAAAAACACCCCAAGTTCCGACCGGGATTCAAATCCCGATCTCTTATTGCCCCAGCAAATCAGACGAGACGTTCTTGGCGTTTAGTCCGTCTGCCTACTGATGATAGTTATCGTAATAATAATAATATTAAGGGATTTAACTGTGAGGTTACCCGCTTCACTGGCTCAGTGGTCTAAGGCGTCACTCTCGTGTTTTATTGGCCTGCTGATGACGGGGAGATCGGTGTTCGAATCCTGTTCAAGTCTACTGAGAAGGTTTTTTTCCCTAAATGACTTCCAACTCTCATCCCAAGCAAATGCAGGTATTTAACCTCAAAAATGCTTCCTTTCTCATCCCTGCCCCATTAAAGTATATTAAGCGTACAGCCTGAACAGGTAGTAAGACACGGTGATCTAAAAAAAACCCAACAGGATATTACCCACTCCGGTGGTCGAATGTTCTAGGACCGTTGTGTCAGACTTGTTTGGTCATAAGGGCCATATAGAAAATATTAAAAATATTGAAGGAGCCGCATTTAAAACATGTAATATTGTCAATAACCTAATTAAAATGATTCCAGTGTATTACCTTAGTATTTTGATAAGAAATGAATAAACCTCCTTATAGAACGATAATATTCACCCAATATTTTTTTCACCAAAAATTAGAAACAGTTTATTTGCAGCAATGGTGTAGTAATTATCGTGATATAAAGCTTGTACCAAAGTCGATTTGATATTACAGTAAAACCTTGGATTGGGAGTAACTTGGTCTGCGAGTGTTTTGTAAGACGAACAAAAATTTTCAATAAATTTTAACTTGATAAACGAGCGATATCTTGCAATACGAGTAGTACTACGGTTACGCTTTGTCTGCCGAGCAGTGTCATTGAATAGGTTCTTTGTTAAAGTCGCACAAAAAGAAAAATATTTGAGTGAGCCAACAGATAGCAGTGATTCCGTTAGTGACAGTGAAAGTCGTCCTAAACAATAACTCACCTCCTCCTCTCCCCTCTCTCTCGTCTACCTCACACCAGCCACCATTAAATTTAATAAATAAATTTTATTACAGTACAGTTACATTTAAATAACGAAAATAAAAAAGGTATTAATCATGTTTAGATTAAATATGTTTGGGTTGTGGGACGAATCATCTGAGTTTCCATTATTTCTTATGGGGGAAATTCGCTTTGATATACGAGTGCTTTGTATTACGAACATGTTTACGAAACGAATTATGCTCGCAATCCAAGGTTTTACTGTAATTGTCGAAAAATATGTGTTCATAAGGTGATATCTCTCAGATGTTTGGATCCATTTCAAATGAGTTAATAACTGTTATCACACATGTGCTGTCATCCAACTGCGCAAATTCAGCTACTTTTGAGATTTTTTGGGGAGCTGTGGGAAGCATTGCATCTACTACCTGTTCAGGTTAGACGCATATTTAGGGACTTCATTCATGTCGAATAAAGAGTAGACATTTAGTATACCAACCTCAGATTTCACTAAATTATACCAAATTTCTAAATATCACACTTTCAAAGGTAGTATTTCTACGACGTGTTTAGTGGTTCATCTTTCGTCCACGGGCCACAAAAAATCATGGAGAGTGCCACAAGTTTGACATCCCCGGTCTAAGGCGTCAATCTAGAAAAAAACTGGACTTCCAATGACGGGAAACTGCGGGTTAGAAGCCAGATTTACTTCCCTAAGGTTTACTTTAAAATTGGCTTTTTCGTAACTAATTGAAAGAACAAGATAATATAGTAATCTTTTTTTTGTTTCGTGCTTGTTGCCGTAAGAGATATTGTAGTGCATGAAATAATAAATTAAAAAGCATTATATTAACTCTTTTATAATTGGACAGCATAAATTATCAAATAAATAAATGTTTTTTCATCACTTTGAGAAAAAGCCATGCAAAATATTAGTTTAAAAATAAAATGTTTTCATTTTGTAAACACATGTGCATGAACACAGCTGAATACGGTTTGTGTGACTTCATAAACTGCCCTAATCTTGTCTTGTTCACCATCTTAATTTATGAAGAAAACGCAGCCTTTTAGAAACTATCGTTTGTAAAACAATTTTAATTGAATTACAGATGACGCTTCTACAATAAATAAACATACACAGGGCTATTTTCATAAGTTCGTGTGTCAATGATGTAAAAACGAATAAATGAACAAAGTAATTAAAAAACAAAGTGTTTGTTGTGAGAAAAAATTGACTGCCGAAAGTGATAGCCATTAAATATGGTCTTACAGAGCCTATGGTTTGAATAGATATGTGAGAGAAGATCTGATAGCTTTTGCTAGATGTTAGTTATAAAAACCTACACACGCCCACGTTGGATAGACTCTAACATCGCATCAGGCAACACATTTGTCTTAAAACGAGCGAGTGTCTTAACCAGGCGTATAGTCAAGGAAAGGGGAAACTTCTGGGGATAGAGAATTCTGGGAGTCAGGACCTTTACAAAGTAATAAGATGTTTTGAGTTAATAAAAATTAAAGCACACCGTTTCAACTCGTTAAATTAATTGTTAATTAATAAATAATTAACTATTGAGTCATAAATAATTATCATCATACCTATTAATGGTTGCAATTTGTACAAGATGCAACGAAAGTGGTCGTTTGAAATAACTTAATGTGTGTCGGCTGAAGCCAACTATTTTTTCTCTGTCCCTCTTCATCAAGAACCCTACTATACGATATTGTTCATTTGATGACCATAGCTTAACAATTTTGTCAACATTCCTATATAATGTGAATTAGTGCTCAAGCCCACACTTCTCCACACACTCTCCTCCCATTTGTCCCCTTCTCCAAGGCCGTAGTCGGGGGGTGGCTTTCGGGGTTCAGCCCCCCCCCCCCCCGAAATTTTAGGAACAAAATATGTATGGCTTTATTTATGGTTCAAACAATATCAAAATTAGGGTATAAATACAAATTAGGGGGCTGTGTTACCATAAAAAGCACTTCAGAGGGCTTCTAGAAGTGTATATTATTTATAATTTTTTCTAGCCTTCGGCAGTTAATGGGTTATGTTACCATAAAAAACACTTTAGAGAGCTTCTAGAGCCGTTTAATAATTAGAATTTGTCCTAGCCTCCGATAGTTAGGGGGTAGTGTTGCCATAAAAAAAACACTTTAGATAGCTTCTAGAACAGATTTTTATTTAGAATTTTTTCTAGCCTCCGTCAATCGGGGGATGTGCCCACCAAACCCCCCCCCCCCCCCCCCCCCCCCCCGAAATTAATGGCTGGCTCCAGCCTTGCTCTTCACCTCCTTCAAGGTTAATATCAATTTGATCGACATCTTAGCTCAGTTGGTAGCGTGTCTACCTAATAAGCTAAAGGTCACGGATTTGAAACCCGGCATGGGCGAAAAATGTATCATTGGTGAAATGTAGATTTAACCGTTAATAAAGATCAATTTGACGGACGAGGGGGAGGGGGGACTTGCTGTGTCTGTTCTAGATTTAAGCTAGCTTACAAGTCGTGTGTATTTTTTTAAATTTTTATTTAAGATTATGACATTACTGACTGGGAGGGACATGACATCCAGATTAGGTCGCCTGTATGTAGACTATTCGTCTCTATTGTGGCACAGCGCGTTGTCCAAGATACACTTATAGAGGTTGTCTACACGTACCCTCAATTAGATGATGGGAGGATAGTGAATATGGAGGTGTAGGCCAGTGGGAGTCTTAAACCTCATTTACCAACCCCTGGTGACCGTTGGGATAAATCCTCTTAAGGAGAAAAAAACCCATCCAAGATACCAGCTGGGAATCGAACCAGGGACCTATAGATTCGTAGCCAAATGCACTGATTCACTCCCCACCTCTCCTTTACTACCCCCTCTACTTCTAACTTCCCACCCACACAGTTCCTCCATCTCCACCACTATTTCTTTCGTCCTGTTGTCCGAACTTCAGAAACATGAGGTCATCTCCTGATGGTTGGAACGACGTCCTTACTTATTACGATCCCCCACGTGGCCCACACGCCGAGGTAAATTTAGTCCCTCCTCTTGGCCTCCTCTTCCTCCTCCTTCCCTATCTCACGCGCCACCGGTTGCCAAAATCCGTCTCTATTCGGAAGCCCAACACCCGACTCGACCAATACACCGCTATTACAGCCAGTCTGGCAAAGAATAAAAAAAAAAGGATTAGTGTTTTAACTACTACAACGTTCCCGTATTAGTAGGCGCGCGTATTAAACATCAAGTTCACCTAGTTTGGCTTCATGGGAGGTCAAGGCTCGAATCCCGGATAAGTGTATTTTAATTTTAGCAACGTGTCCTACTACCCGTTCGGGTTATACACTTATATATTAATTACAATAATGGTTTTAGATACTTGGAAGGCTATATTTATAGATAGTGTACCCGCATTTGCGTGAAGGAAATGTGGAAAACAATTTTGGAAAAAAATATACTCAGTACACTCTACCGAGATTCGAGCCTCGATTTCCCTGTCATCAGCAGTCAAGTCTACTGCGAGAGTAGCGCCTTAGACTATGGGGTCACCGAAGTGGTCTGGATTTAGTATGCTGGGGCAGGGTTTTCTTAAAGTATCTCCTATCCACCCCAACCCCTTTTCACGCACATGCGGGTGTATTTATTAATATCAATTTTACCCTACTCATACCTATCCAATTAGTGCAATTAAATGCGGATATCCCAGAAAGTGAAATAAAACAAAAATATAACAATGTTAAATTCTAGACGATCAGTTATTTGAACACATTAAAATATTCTCCTACTAGTCACTAGTAGAGTCTGGCTTGCTCTTTGTTTTTTAATTATTTACTTTAGCACCACACTGTTATTGGATAAGGGGAGAGGGGGTTTTTCAGAAAAAAACGTACACGCATTGGTGGGGATGGTAAAATCACAGTAATAGCACACATGTAGAGAACCACCCTTAGCTCTACTGGCCTAGAGTAAAACCTTGTCCTCTCCCTCATTATGAACCCAATATGTTGCGAGCCTGACAAATTAAACCACGTGATCACCAGTGCTAGAGCATTTGATGTTGAGGTGGCTTGACTGGTACTTGTTCTACAAATCTGTAGACTGGGGAAAGATTTTTTCAAAGTTATTATTTTCCATACATGCTGCAGGCTTTTAATTAAAACTAAAATCGTGTATATTTTACCCTTAGAATAGTTTGCTAAAGGGCAGTAACAATACTGCTGGTAAAAATCACTAAAAATAGTACTTATAATAACTCAATATTGAATTTTTAATCTTTAATATTAAGATTAAATATTGTAATTGTGAAAACTCTTGACGCCAAGATTATGATGAATCTTTACGTTTTAAGTGCACCAGAACCCAAAAAATTACCTTAGGTTCTTCTCCGAGATACAGACAGACAGACAGACTGACAGAGCTAAAAAAGAGACAGACAGACTGACATATCGAAAAAACAGACAGACAGACAGAAATGCAAAAACCACTTTATCGGATTCGGGGTTCATAAAACGTCGAAATTCATCAAAATCTTGAGTTCGATATTTTTTTACCTGTAAAATAGTGAGAAAGCAAAAAGTGGATTTTACAATTTTGTCTGTATGTTTCTCTGTCCTTAGAACAAGATCTGAAACGTTTTGATGGATTTTATTCAAACTTTATCTTAAAGATATTATACTGTATCACTTAGCTCAGAAAATTTAAAAAAATATTGACGTTAACCATCAAATTAGGGTGCCATATTTAATTTTTTTTTCACGCACCGCATCTCGATAATCAATCGGGTTATACGCTTGTGTATTAATTACGTTAGTGGTTCAGGTATGAGGACGTTTAAAAACGACAATAGGTTATATTAGAACGTATAGATGTTCGTGCTGTACAATTTTTCTTTTTTTTTACAGATTCATAACATAACTGACATAACATTATGGGTTGGTTGTTATTAGGAAGTCTACTTAAACTAGCCTATGGAGATGGTGGATAGATTACATGAAGGGGACTAAACCTATTTCGCTTGGTGGAGATCAAACCTTGATCTACCCATTCATTCCATTGCGAGCCCGGAACCTTTGATCGGAAGTACCCCATACGTTAACTTTGCTAAAAGGAGACATAAGTAATTAAATTGAAGTTATTATTGATGGACTTCAAATTGAGAATAATAGGAGCACATTTAATATATGGGCTTATAATTATCTCAGTCGTTAGGGGCCGATAGCGCTTCTGCCTACAAATTAATGGTCTCAATTTCGATTCCCAGCATGCCTTATATATGTATTAAAGGTGAAACTCTATCTTCCCCAATGATTAATTGTTGGCTGGGAGACTGAGTGGAATGTCTGTTCTATAATTATGTTAGTTTGTAAATCGTATTTTGATGGAATCCTTTGATTGACAAGTTGCAGGCTAAATACCCTTAGTAAATAATATGAGAGTAAATCTATTGAATGTTAAGTCCAGGTGGTTGGTTCTATTCTAGCTTTAGCATTCTACTTATCTTCAACGCTCTAAATTTCAACTATTGTAATTAATGTTTTCTTCTTGGTGCACAAATTCCTAGACCAGGGGTATTTAGTCTTTTTTGTTCACGTAGGCCTAACCCCAGGTATATTATCTCTTTAACTTTGTGCCCTCGTGGTTGTTGGTGCATAGTGCTAGTTATACATACTCTATCACCTACATCTAACATAAATTACACCAAAAATAATGCATTAAATGATAAGTTTTTGTTGAGAAATATTTACAGTACGTGCATTTTCTTTAAAATCTTACGTGCCCTTTAAGATGTATTCACGTACCCCAGGTTGAATACCTCTTTTCTAGACTACGTGTCTACTAGTGTGGGAAAGGGACTGGGATGAAAGCTGCCCAATGCAGAGCCTTGAGACTCGTTACATACGCAAAGAAAGCCCACATTTATTAAGAATTGAATTGTTAATTCAAAATATGGTTTTCAACAAATTGGATCAACATGGCCCTTTAAAACTAAATAATTTACTTGTAAGTTTTATAATTAAAAAAAAATTTATACAAAGGTGAAATTCATTTTCAATATTTCAATGAAATTTCACAGTTATTAGATCAAATGGTTATAAACATATATATATATAGCCTTTCTCAAATAAATAAAGTCAAACTTTTAACTTTATGGTGGCCGCATTCTTTAAGGCATGACTATCGTGGTAGACTAGACTGCCGACGACAGGAGGATAGGGGTCCGAATCCCGGCCGAATGTACTTATTGTTTTTTTTCTTCAAAATTGTTTCCCCATTCCCTTCACGCAAATTGGTGTACACTTCCTCTTAATTCAAGCTTCCTCATCCTTAACTCATTAGGGTAATTAGTACATGTGCGTATAACCTGAACAGTCAGTAAAACGTGGTGCTAAAAAAATAATTAAGAATGACTCTAATACAATAAGTCTCAGCTTCTTGTACTAATTTATTGAGGTTACGTCTGTCACGTAAGGACATAAAGAAAGGGAAGTTCTATAAATTGGCAAAGTATAGTCGATTTCTTTCTTTTTAAGTTAATAGCGGTTTGCCCCGTTCATCGGATGGTTAAGCAACATCAAAACAATCAAATTAGAACGTTCAACATCTGGCTGCACTCTAATTGATAGTTTCTTGTCGTACAATTTTGAGCTAACTGTAGTGGTCACAAAACAATAATGGTAACCAATAAATTAAAATTAATTAAAAATTAAAGACAAAATATTATATTGTCCACAAAACTGAATGCACAAATAAATGCAATACACTAATAACATAATTATTTACCTAAGAACGATAGTAAAATAAGATAAACGAACTAATAGACATTGTTACGCAGATATGTTGGAAAATAAATGGTACGGCGCACCGCACAGACTTTCTCTCTCTTTCTATAAACTCGTAAGATTTCTGAACGGAATAATGTACATTGTATCATCACCACTCCACATAAGAACACGCATAAAATAATATACAATGATATATAATCAATGAGAAAAGAGGCGCATCTTTGTCCACCTAAGAGCATTTCAAACAGTTTAATGTCTTCCACAAGGGTCAACACTTCGTATTAAAATTTCGATTTCTGGTTAAAATATTAACATTTTATAAGGTGTTGCAGATCTTCAAGTCATCGCATTGATATTTAATTATTCATTTATACATTTTGACCAATAAAAAATGTAAATATTGACTATTGAGTCTAAAATGGAGATAGATCATTGCTATGCAAACATTTCTCCTAAGAGATTTAAGGAAAAATAACATACTTTTTTAGATACTTATATTTAATTACTCTATGGCATTGGAGAATTATTGCGTTAAGACTTAAGTAGTATATGTTTACAACTAAAGCTCACAAAATTATATTAATATATTTGCAAATATCTCAGAAACTGCTGCTTTTATAAAAATATATGTCAAATAAAAGTTTTTTATTTCTAATAGTCCTACAATTTTGCAATGATAAGTTGTTTAGTTTCTCCAATAGTTGTGGAGATACGGAAATTAACGCTTCTGTAATGTACCCTAAAAATCATTTTCATAGGAAAATGAAAATAGCCAGTTTATTTATAATCTTAATCAACGCCTAGATACGAATTTTAATCAAAATCGTTTAAGCAGATTTTGAGAAAACCAAATTTTTCTCTTTTCGCCCTTCAGTAAACTACCCTTAATTTTAAGTTTTTATAGACGCACAGACAGACGGCATTGCAAAGACTATTTTTTAGTGTTCGGGGGGTCATGAGACGTCGACATCCATCAACATTTCAGGTTAGTTTTTTTTTACGGTCGCAATACTTAAACTTTAATGTCCAAAAAGTTAAAAAAAATTCATATAATTGCGTATAGATTAAAAGTTATTGATTTTATAAAAATATGTTTCGGATAAAATATCTGTATTATAAATATATATACATATTTGTAATGCTAAGTAATTTCATATCTCAAATAGTTTCGGAGCTATTTAAAAAAATGTTAATTGACGCATCAGACCGGAGCCCTTAAAGCCATTTTGCCGAAATATTGAGGGTAGCCATTTTGTTTGGAATATTTATTAATGTTTATAAATGAAATTTAATCAAAATCGTTAGAGCCGATTTTGAGAAAATCGACTTTTTCTCTTTTTGCCCTTCAGTAAACTACCCTTAATTTTAAGTTTTAATAGACACACAGACAGACGGCATTGCAAAGACTATTTTTAAGGGTTCGGGGGGTCATGAGACGTCGAAATCCATCAACATTTCAGGTTAGTTTCTCTTACGGTCGCAATACTTAAGCTTTAATGTCCAAAAAGTTAAAAATATATATATATAATTGCGTATAGATTGAAAGTTATTGATTTTATAAAAATATGTTTCGAATAAAATATCTGTATTATAAATATATATACATATTTGTAATGCTAAGTAATTTCATATCTCAAATAGTTTCGGAGCTATTTAAAAAAATGTTAATTTACGCATCAGACCGGAGCCCTTAAAGCGATTTTGCCGAAATATTGAGGGTAGCCATTTTGTTTGGAATATTTATTAATGTTCATAAATGAAATTTAATCAAAATCGTTAGAGCCGATTTTGAGAAAATCGACTTTTTCTGTTTTTTCCCTTCAGTAAACTACCCTTAATTTTAGGGGTAGATATCCAATTCCAAAAATCCCTCGGGGCAACCCTATGAAAACCCTAGATATCAAGTTTCAGCTCAATCGGTAAAATAGTTTAGGCTCTAGTTGGAGGTACAGACAGACAGACAGACAGACAGACGGAAATTCAAAAACCACTTTTTCGGATTCAGGAAGTCATGAAACGTCAAAATTCATCAAAATCTCGAGTTCGATTTTTTTGACGATCACAATACTTTCTCTACCTGTAAGATAGAGAGAAAGTAAAAAGAGCATCACAGTTCATCAAAAAGAATAAATAAATAAATAATATATTTATTTTACAGAAACATGTTGAATAATAAGCATCATGTTTTTCCAAAGAGCATCACAGCTCACCAATCTATGTCACCAGAATTGCTTTATTTTAATTGCGATTCTAGATAGAGGCTAATTTATCTTCAATTTTCACCTTTGTCATCGCAACTCTATTGGATCTCCTTAAAGCTATATTAATTTTTTGTATTCGTTTATTTTAAAATTTGTTTCGTCTGCCCATAAAAAATCCAGTTTTTTTACCATAAGAATATTTTTTTTCTTTTAGCTATTTACCGTCCCCCTTTTTGTAAACTCCAAACTTTTCTGCTTTTATGGTTTTTGTAGAGTGGTCGCTTTACAAAGTTGGCAAATTTAAAATTTTCTTTTATGCCATATAATACTTTTAGAAAGATTTGATCTATTAGACTATTACCCAATTCCCTACCCTTTTTCAGTTCCCACAATCCATTTTTAAATTGAAAGATTTAGTTGACTATCCTATATGGTTAATTTACGTGCTTGCCATATTCAATTCTAAGCCACACCAAAATTTAATTTTATACATTAGCTATATCATTTTCGAGCTCATCCATTTCTTGGGCTATGTCTGTGAAATTCGATATGTTCAGACGTATTTAGGCTCTCCGGTAAGGTATGTCGACTTATATGTCGAGCTTACACCCTATATCACACCAAAAATTGGTTTTAATATTAGTTTTAGGAATCTATATTGAATAGCCTACCTATTGCCTATTTACTGCTTCTTCATTTTGAAATTTAAGGATCAGACATTATTGATTTTTTGGGGTGGCTCTTTTACCCTTCTGACAAATTTCAATCTTCTACCACACTTAAAAGTAATCATGTATTATTTTAGTTTTGGGAATTTTGAAAAAAATAATTACCAGTCCCCATTTCCAAATAGTAAATATTTAACACTTTTCTTTTGGTATTGGAGTAGTCCCTCTACATTCTTGGTAAATATATTTTTTCTCTCTCACCTAAATGGTTTTTATTTTATTTTTATTTAACACACCACCCCCCTCTTCCCTATTCTCTCCATTTAAAATCTTCAGTCTCTTATATGATTTTTTGGAGTTGTCTTTATATCTTCTTGCCGAATTTCAGTTTTCTACCACATAGAAAAGTTGTTGTTTCTATTATTTTTGGAAATTGTAACCTTCCCCCCACCCCCATTTAAACCACTCCTACTTATAAATGTATGATTATGAAACGAATATGGCTATCTGGAGTTGTTCTTCTACTTTCCTGCTAAATTCAAAATTTTCTACCACACCTAAAAGTGTATTTTTATGTTTATATCACACGCTACCCCCTATTTCTTGAAGTCCTAGTAACAAATTTAGCATCTTCAGTAATTAATATTTATTTGGGGTGTTTTTATTTTTACCTTCACACAGAATTTAAATTTTCAACCAAACTTGGCCGTAGTTGTTTACTATAGGTTTTATGAAATTTTGAACTCCCCACCCTCCTTTTCTCTAACTCACTCTGAGAAAAATAAATTTTTAAGATGTATTTGGTTATCAGGAGTTGTCTCTCTACCTTTCTACCAAATTTTAATTTTCTACTTCATCTAATTCTTTTTTCTAGTTATAGGCCACACATTTCCCTCGAATCTTTTTTAAAATGTAATTTTTTTATTGTATGGGGTTGTCCCGCCACCTTCCTGCCAACAAAAATTTCAAGTTTCCAGGTCCAGGGGTGGGGGTAATACGATAATGAGTGAGTTAAGGAGTGAGGGGGTATTATTACCTTTCACATAAATTAGTACAGGAAAATTAGATTACAAGGAAATAATTTCAAAGCAGATGAAAATTTACACACACATTTCAAAATACTTACTTTTGAAGAAAATGAATCTTCAGTAAAATTTAAAAGTAGTGTTTTTTTGTGAAAGGGAGGAAAATGGAGGGCAGGGCTATTTATTTTAAATATATTGAAAAATGACAGTATTCTCAAAATTTTTCATGTATATTTATTTAAGCTTATAAAACTACCTTTAATTTGGTTTTTCTTTGTTTCTGTACAATAAATATTAAACATCATATGACTTTTAATGATTTCCTTTTTTATATATATTATTATAAATATTTTTTGTGTACATCTCATATGTCTATCTAGTATTTATACTAAATTTCAGCCCCATAAAATTATTACTTTACGTTAAAAATGGTAAGAAAAAAAGCATAAAATAGCAAGTTCCCTTATAGCTCGTAACTAAAACTATTTTAAATCATTGAAACACTATTTATAGATTATACACCTGTTAACATTATTTAATAAAACGTTGTTTGTCGAATGACCTTAATGACATATTTCTTTCGTTTCCCCATTCTTGAATTTACTGTCAATGAATAAAAATATATTTCATCGGTACATTCTTCGTACTGATTGACGCCTTTAGGTCATTACATCAGGCAGATTAATCAATTTTTAATTATGGATAAATTATTGTAAAAATTTTTAAATGGTAAAAGTATATGTTTATTCAACCAAGTGTACCGGTGAGCTTCTATTTACGGGTATCTCAAAACAACAAACTGGTACTACTAAGAATTCCACACCATCTGTACAGGGACACTGAAACTATTCACAATCTAAGGGCCAGTTTCATAGTCAGATTTAGTACGCCTAAAGTGCGAGTCAATACTAAATATAAGACGTCACCTACCTGAAATTGAATGGAATGGGCCAGTTTCATATGCTAAACTGGCCCATTCCATTTTGGTCTAGGTAGGTGTCGTCCTGTATTTAGTATAGCGCCGCACTTTAGGCGTACTAAATTTGACTATGAAACTGGTCCTAAGGGCCAGTTTCATAGTCAGATTTAGTACGCCTCAAGTGCGAGTCGATACTAAATACAGGACTACACCTACCTAGACCAAAATGGAATGGGCCAGTTTCGCATATGAAACTGGCCCATTCCATTCAAGTTCAGGTAGGTGACGTCTTGTATTTAGTATCGACTCGCACTTGAGGCGTACTAAATCTGACTATGAAACTGGCCCTAAATTTCAAACTCTAAATGTAAAGTTTGCACTCAGAGAGCTCTACCGACCAAAATTTCACTTAAATCCAACCGTCCAGTCGGCAAAAGACGCCTGTGCCATCTACCGGCGGCGGATGAAACTCGACCGATTTAAAACTATGACTTGTGCTGCTTGCAAAGAGGAGCGGATGATTCTTGCACCAGCAGTGAAACTCACATTCCTTACTTAGAGCCGCGCAGGATTCTTACTCCTCTCGATATGTTGGCAGTCTGAACGTAAGCAAAGCCCACGTAGCTCCAGGTTAAAAATGTATTTTAAGGAGATAGAGGCAGCAGATTGGAAATTAAGGTCCCCATTTGAGACAGAAAACTTTATTTGTGACAATATAACTACTATCTACCGCTACCTTTTTTTATAAATAAAATCACGTGTCCTTACAAATGGGTTATTAAACAACTTAATCTAGGGGGTTGAGATGAGCAGGGTAGATCACACTGAGTGCACCCACATTATTGAAAAGGTGGGATGAAAAAATCACATGGGGGAGGGGGGGAAACAGCCCCCATTTCATCCGGATGAGATTCGAACTTCGTCCTCCTAGTCAATAGCAATGTTTTCCATTTCTAGACTGACACCTTAGACCACGTGATCACCGGTGTTGGTGCTAGATCTCTTGTCTGAGCGACGCACACCTGAACACATGTACAAAAAAAAAAAAAAAGCGTCCGTCTTGTTTTGTCCAGTTGCTAATACCAGACAGAGGTTGGGGGTTTATAATTCAGTCTATCACTCTCCCTTCAAGCAAATTCGGGTGAATTTCCTCAAACATGCTATCAATTCCGTTTGTGTAATTAATTCATATAGTCTGTACGGGTAGTAATACACGACAGGGAAAAAAAAATAATTATACAATTTTGTTTAAAGGTATTTATAAGAAAACTATGGATAGCATTAAATTTTTAGACATTTATGAATTAAGGCACCAATATTAACAGTCAATTATTAATATTAATATTGTTATTAAGATTTAAATCGAACAAAAGCGTATATTATTTTTTGAAGTATTTTACGTCCCCTTTATAAACACACAGAATATTTTATAAACACATGACGAGTAAACTGAGTGATAATCCAGAACAATGCGGATCTGTTGTACCCTAGAAACGGTAGGAGAGGTTGTAAGTGACCACTAGGAAAAGGTTTTTTTACTGTAAACATTGGGTGAAATTAGCTAATGTCAGCCTATTATGAAATAACTAATATTTTCTCAGTAATATTATCCTATCAATAATAATTATTTCCGAAAAGTTCGACATTAGTGACTTTCAGGCAATGTTTTCAATAAAGAACCTTCTGCAAGATGTCATTTAACACCTCTCCTATCGTAGATAGGGTATACATACCGAGCCCTAGCGTGTCGGTCACTTTCCTATGGTAAAGTTTTTAAATATAAAATATATTTCAATTTTTTTACTTTACTTGGCTATTATATAAGATGGGCTTTCTACAGCTTGTTATATTACTCTTAGCACGGTAAACTTACGGCGTGTTTAAGAAAGCAGTAAGACGTACGAGTTATATTATTAACATTAATTCATTTTTATAGCTTTTGGCATCCATGCAAGGGGAGGGGATGCTATGCCTTGACATAGAAGAGGCATGCTACACTCTGGATGATTAATCAAACGTCATCTCTAACTGGAACTTGTGAATTATATTGTAGTTCGGGACGAGACACATAAGATTAAAAAACAGTTGTATTAGCTCATTCCGAAACCACTAACCTGAATGTTCTGCTGTGATCTTAGTCTAATCACGAAGCCACTAACATGAATACTTTGCTGTAATCTTAGTCTAATCACGAAGCCACTAATATGAATACTTTGCTGTAAGCTAATCTCATCATGAAGCCACTAATATGAATGTTCTGCTCTACATCTTAGTTTAATCATGAAGCCATTAACCTGAATGCTCTGATGTAAGCTAATCTCACCATGAAGCCACTGATATGAATGTTCTGCTCTACAACTTATTCTAATCATGAAGCCACTAATACGAATGTTCTGCTCTAAATCTTAGTCTAATCACTAAGCCACTAACACGAATGCTCTGCTATAAACTAATCTAATCACTAAGCCACTAACATGAATACTCTGTTGTAAGCTAATCTCATCATGAAACCACTAATTTGAATGTTCTGCTCTACTTCTTAGTCTAATCACGAAGCCACTAACATGAATGCTCTGCTGTAAGCTAATCTAATCATGAAGCCACTAACATGAATACTCTGCTGTAAGCTAATCTCATCATGAAACCACTAATTTGAATGTTCTGCTCTACATCTTAGTCTAATCACGAAGCCACTAACATGAATGCTCTGCTGTAAGCTAATCTAATCATGAAGCCACTAATGTGAATGTTCTGCTCTACATCTTGGTCTAATCACGAAGCCACTAACATGAATGCTCTGCTGTAAGCTAATCTAATCATGAAGCCATTAATATGAATGTTCTGCTCTACATCTTAGTCTAATCATAAAGCCACTAATGTGAATGTTCTGCTCTACATCTTAGTCTAATCACGAAGCCACTAACATGAATGCTCTGCTGTAAGCTAATCTAATCATGAAGCCATTAATATGAATGTTCTGCTCTACATCTTAGTCTAATCATGAAGCCATTAACCTGAATGCTCTGATGTAAGCTAATCTCACATGAAGCCACTGATATGAATGTTCTGCTCTACATCTTAGTCTAATCACAAAGCCACTAATCTGAATGTTCTGATCTACATCTTAGTCTAATCACGAAGCCAATAACATGAATGCTCTGCTGTAAGCTAATCTAATCATGAAGCAACTTACATGAAAACCTTAGGGTACAGCATAGCTACCCTTCTAAATATGAGTGTTGTTAATTCATGGTAAATCTCTAACATGTATTAAATGTGGAACAGCTTAGCTCCATTCTCCACCCCATTCTTCTATGACGGTGAGTTTTTTTTATGTTCCATGTCTTATTATCATTTCAGGCTATACTTATACTAACACTAATAGTGTTATGACAAGGTAGGTAACATTTTGAAAACATACCCATATTTGAGTGGAAAACTATTTTTCTTAAACACCCTCATGTTTCTGAACCTGACCTTATCAGCAGAAATCAGTATATTGTAATAGTGGTGCCTTAGACTTGGGAACTACGATACCATTACTAGTGAACCTTCTGTGGATGATAATCATGCCATACCACATTCATTTAGAGGAATAACTACCTTTTTTTGATTTATAAAATGGTTTGTACAGTACATCCTATTATAGTTAAGTGTCATAACCACAATAGATGGTCCGTAAATTGAATCCTGGTTTATATATTGTTTTGTCTTAACGAAACGAAATTATTTACTTTAAGGTAAGTAAATGATACATATTTTACTCCTATTTAAGGAAGTGAAGGTTGAAGTTTAGACTTTAATACCACAAACTTCTCAGCAGTAAAACGCTAGAGTAATCAAAATATAATTACTACGTTCTCACGTGACACCAAGCCCCTTTGCATGGTCACTGGCCAGTGATTTACGGTATGAAAATCCATAAAAATGTATGTATATGCACAGTGAAGTTCAAAAAGCATAGTTAAGGCTGCTAAAAGCTAATGGTTTTCTGACTAGTAATGGGTAAAGAGAGACGTATTATGTCGGAATTTTAGTGACCTCAAGATTGGCAGAATGGGTCATTAAGCGTTGGATGTTTATGCTGTTTAAAAAAACTTGATTTATGTGCATGCAAATTAACCCATATATGTACAAATAATTGTTCTAAGAAGATAAAATATTCTCTAGAATCGTGGTATTAACCTGAGACACGTGTACTCACGAGGATACGCGAAGACAACTTATGGGGCATGTGAAAAAAAAATAAAAAAAAAAAAAACATAAATCTTTCTCATTTACATGTTTAGGATTAAATTTATTTTTTAAATGTTAATGATAGAACATAGGTAACGTTCATTATACACCAACTACTTTGGAGGTACACACTTGGAGAGATATTAGATCTGGGTTTACGCAAACAAAAGAGGTGGCATACCACTGCTCTAGAAAATATATTGCTATTGCTTTTTCAAATCTATCTTGCATTGACTAAACTTGTTTTAACATCTTTGATAAATAGTTTGAGAATAATATTTATAGTTTTAATGCCGTATTGCAAATTATTTATTTAAGTACAAATTAAACATCTTACAATGTGAAAAATACAAAAAATGTATATATACTAACCTCAAGTCTTCAATCCTCAACTTGGATGCATTAGCTATTGTTATTATTATTTTCACTATTCTTATTACAATTATTTTTATTATTAAAGTATAATTTATTTATTTTACTAGTAATACAAATAGTTTTCAAACTTCTTTACGATAACTACACGCTAGCGGCTAGCCTATGTGCAAAATACAAAAGAAAAAGGCGTAGCTATGGCAGTTAGAAACATGCTTATGTAGCTTACATCTAGTTAGACTTTACAATCAATGTTAAAATAAAAATATGGTATGTCCTTAACCTCCTCTCTAATTAAAACCAATAAAGAACAAGCAAAGACCCGTTAAATACTTTCAATAGAGCTATTCAAAAAAATGTTCACTCAAATTCTTACAAGTTATGAACAAACAAACAAATCAAAAAAAAACTTGATACTCTAGATCAGGTAGTCGATAACCTTTTTTATTTTACAAGCCTACCTAAGGTTTCATGATCACCAACTAATTGTTCCTTTACATTAATTTTGATTATATTTTACGTATACGCCTTTTATATTTATTTCTTAAAATTATTCTTTCCTCAGTAATTATCTTCCTTCTCTCTAGAAAGACAATATAGTAGTCTATAGATAAAATGTTTATTTTAAAAATTAAGCTATCTACTTTTTTTATAAATATTATACAGTTGCATAATAAATATAGAACTATTATGAAACATAAAAACGCGGGTACTTTTGAATACTGGCTAGTCGCCAATGGCAATGTGTTTCCAGTTGAACATAATTTTGGATTGTGATGATTTTTATTTCCGATGTAGCAGAATCGAGATGAATACAGACAGAAGAACTTGCTTGGATTTATCTTCAACACCACCAAGAGAAAATTTGTTTAAAATAAATCTTGCAACTGGTTCTAGTTTTCCAAGCTTCGTGAATCTTCAAGAAATTTTTTATAAATTATCGATGATTTTGAAGGTTTTTCAGGCTCGAAGGTTTTGTAATCACAATAATTAGGCAGCCTTTTGAAGGAAATAAATTGTTTTAAATCCATCTTTTAAACATTAGTTACCAAAATGTCAATTTTCATGGAAATGGATGAACCGCAAAAATTATGTGTATGGATTTTGTATTTACCTTAACAGTTCCAAATTTAGTACATTCAGTCATGGTATCAAGAGGGAATTCGAGATATATTAGAATCCCGGATTCCCCAGTTCAGGGTAGTAGAACATATCCATATCTAATAATATAATCTTTTATTTCAGGAAGTAGCTCTTTGAATCGCCGAAGGAATTTGCCTCTATCTAGCATCCATGTGAAGTTGTTGTCTAAACTGACAGTCCATTTATTCTGTAAACTTTCTGACTTATCTCCACTTTTAATGATCGTGTGCTGTTAACAAGTCCTAAAACAACCTTCATGAAATTCTATATAAATGAGAGTTTTTGGCAAAAATGCATGAGCGTGAATTGTGTACTGACATTCCAGATATTAAAGAAGGAAAATCCTTATGAATGCCTGTCAACTCACGAGCACCATCTATATTTATGCGGGTCAGTTTATCACCAGTCCAAATCTCTTCGAGCATGCAGTTCTTGAATTTGGCCAAAAATCTGTCTTTTAGTTATTCCGGTTTTTAGAGTCACTTTTAAAAATTCCCCTTTATTTGAAAGATCGTTTAAGCTCGTTTAAAAATATATATTAGTGAATTGTGCCAACAATAGAACTAGAGTAATCAATCTGTATACTATTATTAAAGAAAATGTCTACATCTGCCTTAGTTTTTAGTTAAATATGTGGTCATGAACTCGAATAGACGTGTTACATTGCACAGTGATAGTTGGAGAGAATCAATAGCAGTTAATATTATTTCCTTATTTTAAATTCAACAAATAGTTATATGGCAGCTTCAATAAAGGCCTCCTTCAGGAACTCGCCAACGTTGAAAGGTTTTTTTCTTCCTAGCAAGCTTATGTTAAACTTTGAACGAAGCTACAGTAGCATCAAACCCCTCCACTAAAAGCCTAATAATACCTAGGAAAAGAAACGGGTTCATCGCGTTAAAATAAAAATAAAAAAAGCCAAAATTCGTACAAAACAGTTTGGATTTCTTGTAGATGTCAGAGTCTAAACCTGCATTTGCCTCTTTCTCACTCTTCATTGGCTTATTAGACACATCGCCACTAAGGGCCCCATTTTCGTAGTCAGACTTATCACGCCTCAAGTGTGGTTTTAAACTAAATACAGGTCAACAAATACCTAGAACAGAATAGAACGGGACCAGTTTCATATGCAAAACTGGCCCATGCCATTCAAGTTTAGGTAAGTGTCGTCTAAACTAACATTACCAATTATGAGCGATCAAGTTTATTTTGATCATTCAAGAAAATTATTTTAAATAAATTTATATATTTTCAAGTTAAGATCAAATTTTAACTATGATGTAGTTTTCTTATACGATCGACTGAAAAATGCCGTGCGATCGACCGGTCAATCGTGATCGAATGAATGCTGACTCCTGTTTTAGACAATGTTCAAGACATATATAGTAATTAGGCTCATTGTAATGTATATTATTCCACATGATAACATTTGGCATAGCACGCAATGGTGAGAACGTGGACAAAATTGATATCTTTCGTACTGTTTGCTTTGTTGATAATAGGATGGTCAAGGATCGAATCCCAACCGGGTGCACTGAGGTGGTTTTTAAAATGGTTTCCAACACTCCATCCACGCATATACGATTAATCAAATTTTAATTATATACATTTCTCACCCTTACTCCTTAGTATAAAATATGGAAATGGGACATTGGTTAAATTTTGATTTTGATTTTCATGACTTGGTAAATAAAGACTAATGATAAGTATCTATGATTAATTTAAAAATAAATTGTATGAAAATAACGTTTTGAGGTTCAAGCCACGTTGAAGAAATGTTAGCTTATGAGGTTTCGTGTTTTATAACTACAGCTGAAAAGTCGGGAGATACTAGTTATTCAACGGGGCTCCAGCACAAAAACATTAGTTTTAATTCAAACATGTACCACCAAAGCCTTGAAATATAGTATATTATTTAGTATAGTCTATTTGCCAATTTGTGAAAACTTGATTAATATCAATAAACTATATTGAAAAATTTTCCTCTGAAGGCAAACTTTATTTTAGTAAATATACGAAACACTCTTCAGATTTAAATAAGACTGGCAGAGTTTTTTTTATTATTCAAAAATTTTAAAAATTAGTAAATTTTTCTTTGAAAAATAGTAATACAGTGTTATTTATCATGTAAATCACACCCAGATATACATTTCAAACAAAATAATTAGATATATTTTCGAAAAAATTAATTCTAATAAGTCAACAATACACAGTGTCATCTAAATATCAAGTTTGTAGAGGATTAATAAAACCATTTTGGCTGCAATCCCAGATATAGACAGATATAAAACCAAGACAAATGAACAAACTAGCAAACTATCATCAGATTCCCATTTTGGAAAACTCAGGGACACATAAAATGTCAAGATTTACCATAGTATAAAGATCGAAAATTTTTATGATTTTTATGGTATGAAAGTAAAAAGGGCCACCAAAGAAATTATTATTATTAGCACCGCGTCTTACTACCCGTTCGGGCTATACGCACTTACTCTAATGTGTAATGGTAGGGTAAATGTGAGATGAAATGGAGTACTTACAGTTTAACGTGGAATCCGAACCACGGTGGAGACCTGGCATTCCTCACATTCACAAGTTGTGATTAATACACGTCTTGTCTGAGGTGAAGGAAGGGTTTGGCAATCAGCGAAATCTGTGCCAGGACCGAGGATTGAAGCCCGGATCCCCAGCACAGAAGTCTGACACCCAACCCCTAGACCGCCAGGTCACCATTCGACATAGAAAGATTAAAGTATCTTTGGACGATTTCTTAGCTATAATCAATAATTAGATGAACATTATTAACATATCTAAGATGAATCATTCCCATGGTCGGTCAGAGTATACTTGGGTGTTCATGAGGGAGTTTTGGCATGACAAATGTGTACTCATCACTCAGAACGAGAAGGCTGCTCAGTATTACTTCATCGTTGTATATTTTTACGGCCGTATTTATGGAGTAGGCGGGAAGCTGCTTTGGTAAAAATGACCAATGATTAAAATTTAGACAAGGCTGATCAAAGCGCCTTTCAGCATTACAAGTCATGTATCATCCATCACTCAAAAATCATTACAAGACCGTAGCCCCACAAGATGTTAAGATGGAAGCCTTACAGTTCTATGAGGCACAATTTCGAGTCTAGGATGATACATAAATAATTTAGTTCTAAATTGTGATTTCATCCTTTCCTAGAACATTAATATTCGTAACGCAAGAGTTGAATATTTTAAAGTCTATATTAAATACTTAAATATAATGCTAAATAATTTTACTTTTAAACACGTATAGGCCTACAAGCTGCAAGTTCCCTGTGTTGTCTGGGTCAACATTTATAAGCACAGCTGTGATATTTAGTTCTAAAGTGTCAGGTTCGTATTGGATGTAAAACTAAACACAATACGTTCGAGCTTTTGAATAAAACATAAATAAGCCTGACCAGCACATAATGAGGTGGACATTAAGATCAATGCTAAATCCACTGAAGGGATAGCTCTCATCAATATGAATTTGAAACATAATTTTATTTCCTTGCTTGTAGTATGATAAATTATATTCAAATAAGTCACTAAGGAAGACTAGCTAATACTAATACTTTTGTCCTGAATGGACATTACAGTCTTGAGGAGAGCTATTTGTGAAATCTTGAGTGACCTATTCCAGGATTAAACACAGGGAAAATATTATCGTATTTTTTAGCACCTCGTCTTACTATCCGTTCGGGTTATACGCTTAAGTACTAATTACACCAATGGATTAGGAATTGGGAAGTTCGAATTTAGAGGAAGTGAACCCGCGTTTGTGTGAAGGGAGATGGAAAACAATTAGGAAACCCCCCCAGTTTACCTGACCGAAATTCGAACCTCGATCTCCCCGTCCTCGGTGGTCTAGCTCAACACGACTGAACGAGCTGATTTTGAGAAAATCGCCTTTTCTCTTTTTGCCTTTCAGTAAACTACCCTTAATTTTAGGGTTAGATATCCAATTTCAAAAACACCTCGGGGTAACCCTATGAAAACCCTAGATACTAAGTTTATAGCCCAATTATTAAAGTAGCTTAGGCTCTAGTTGAAGGTACAACAGACAGACAGACGGAAATTAAAAACAACTTTTTCGGATTCGGGGGGTCATGAAACGTCGAGACTCATCAAAATCTCGAGTTAAATTTTTTCGACGATCACAATACTTTTTCTACCTGTAAGATAGCGAGAAAATAAAAATATATGTATAGCCTATGTCCATCCGCATAGTATATGGAACACATAAGTGAAAGTCCTAACTAAATTGGCTCAGCGGTTATCGATCTTGTCTCAAGCATACAAGCCCACAAACTCACAAATGAACCAATTTATATTAGCGTAGGCCTAATTTTTGTGAAAATTATATCTAGATAATCTAAACCCAGGTTATCACACCATAATTACGGCTATGTTTGTAAGCAAAGGCTCAATGTGGGAGCTAAATTTCAAAAGCCCCCCTTTTCAATAAATTCTCAGAGGACTCTCCTTTCCCATTCCTAAAGAAAATTATACACGATGAAAGATAAAAGTATGTATGTAATAATCAAGTCAAGGTTTTTAAATGTTGGATATTTTAATGTAAGTATAACAAAATATAGGTCTACAGAAAGAAAATTGAATACACTTTTTTATATTCTAAACATATGGTGAAAGGTATTAACCAATTTCTTCTTTACTGGCTTTGCCCACAGAAAAGTACTTTACTAAAACACGAGTGCCAATTTTCTCAGTCTCTTTAGCGATTACATACTTATTAAGTTACTCAAACTTTGTAATAATTTATTTATTTACAGGTTTTATTAAATTCTTAAATAATAAATAATATACATAAAATGATTATAAAACTAAATAATAAACAAATAACATGTTTCTGCAACCATGTGTATAAATCGTTTCCTTATCTTATGAGTGCCAAATATGATTCAGATAAAGGAGTTAGTAAATTTGTGCGAAGCACCATACCATTTATCTACAATATGGTTCTGTAACAGTATTATTTCATTTATACTCTTTGATGGAATGTTATACTCATTTACTTTTTTTTTCTGCAACATTATAGATTATTTTGTTTAACATATCTTACGAGCTTCAAGTAAATGTATCCATTTTTATTTGGTAAGGGATCGAGAAAGTATGTTCTTTGCACATTATTAAAAAAAGACTATACACGAAAGTATGTTTTGTTTGAAATAATTTACATCTATGCATCTATCTATCTCTACATAAAAAAAGACTCTTAAGATCTCTCTGTACATTAGAATTTTTTGTGAGTTTCTATTTTTTCTGATTAGCATAAACAATAAAAGACATAATAAAAATAATAATAATAATAATAATAGAAATAATAATAATAATAATACATTATTGGAATTTTTGTCTGTATGTTTGTTTGTTGAAAGTAAATTCACAAAGTAACCATATCGAGACGGGACTTCTGTTTAAACCTTCTTGGAACAGGGTAGGCGCTATCAGGTATCCCATTTTCTCATTAGTGAACGAAGAAGTGTCGAAAACATCATTGATTGTATAGGTAATTTTTCAGTTATTTTTTAGGTTTTTTGTGTGAGTTAAATGTATTTAATTTTGTTTCTTCTATCTCTAGCACTTTATATAAAGAGGTTTGTCTTCATGTTTGTTCGCGATAAATTCGAACGTATTTAGACAGGATATTCACTTATGTGTTCCTTATATTCAGAACGGATATAGGCTATTAATTTTCCCTTTTAAAAAAAGATGATATTTCAAAGATTCTGTCTTCAACCACGTGATTAGTGGTGTTTCCTCTTATTTAATGTAGAATCGATTAGTTTTATGTTTAACATGATCACCAAATCAACTGAAAATCCGAAGAGCAATAATTTCATAATACATTAATCTTAAATACAAATAGAAATTATATTTTGGTTAGGTTGGCTGTTTTGTATTCACATTGGTAGGTAACTATTGTTTCTTGACAAATAAAAATGAAAATTTACAGTAGTAAATTATTATCAATTTTTATACTTGCTCGTTTCATGTTCTTCACATTAGTAGCTAATAAGGGTTTTTATTTGCAAAATATTAATTACACAGGTAACGTACCACTATTTATTTAATTTGATTTTAAATTTACATAGAAGTTCTAGATATATTTTAATGCATATCACGTAGCTAAGAGTAAACAATGCATAGCTTACAGTGCACAGGTCATAGTTAAAATACATCAATTTATAATGAAGTGTAGTTATTAAAGTCTAATAATAAATAATGAATAATGCTAGATGTACGATTCATGATTAAAACACAACGGTTTATAATGAAATGTAATGATTAAAAAAAACTCCATGTGAGCCCACACGCGAGCTATACCAACCAGAAGGCCGCCAGCGTCGGTGTTATATTATATTATTATTATTATTATTATTAGCACCGCGTCTTACTACCCGTTCGGGTTATACGCACTTACGCTAATGTGCAATGGTAGGGTGATTGTGAGATGAAATGGAGGACCTACAGTTTAACGTGGAATCCGAACCACGGTAGAGACCTGGCATTCCTCACATTCACAAGTTGTGATTAATACACATCTTGTCAGAGGTGAAGGAAGGGTTTGGCAATCAGATAAATCTGTGCCGGAACCGACGATTGAACATCGGACCCTCAAACAGAAGTCTGACACCTTACCCCTAGACCACCAGGTCACCAGAGTCGGTGTTGATAGTGCCAACAGTCGCGAATAGATGGTGTCATTTCGTCAGCACAACGAGTTCTCAGCCATTAAGCTCAAATTTATAAACAGGATCTGCTACTTATTTATTAAATTAGCTCTTCACTTTTCTCTCGCGAGGCTGAGTTTGACTCCGTTTAAGATCCACTGCTTCACAAATAAATTTTGGAAGCACTGGGGATTGAACCTAATACCGATGGATCTGTAGCTAGAAACTCCGATCACTAGACCACCAAGGTGGTCTGAAGTCATTGAAAATCTTAATTAAATTGACTGTCTTTTATTATAGAAATGGGCTTAAGACCTTTACAATACTATATAAAGTATTTGAGAAAACCTAACATAAGGGTTCACAAGAAAAAAACATTACAACCGTTTCCTTAGAAACAACAAATAAACCAATAAGGTAGTCCTTGTCCTATTAGATAAAACTTGATTTTTATTTGATAATGATTTTATTTATGTATCTATACATATAATAAAACTCTAAAGTCTGTCTGTCTTTCTGTTTGTTGACGGTAAACTCAACAAACACTTAGTGGATCAAGATGGGACATCTTCTGTTGTAATCCTTATTTTTTCGGTAACAGGGTAAACTATGTTTAATCATCAAGCGAAACAGTGAGCGGGAAATATACATTGGGCTGCTTGGTGCAGTACAAAGCATGGCACTTGATTCGATCAGGGAGGAATATGAACGCTCCTAGAAGATATTTAGTGATCATCTTTTATACATTTTTGAAATTTTGATGGTCTTAAAAGCTATTTAGAGTGCCCCTCACTTAATTTTTTCTGACAGATACCTCTAGAAGATATTTGAAGAGGTCCTCACTGGCTAAGTTTTGAAAATTGGATGTATCTAGGAGTCATTCCCTTCCTGATCGTCCGGTTTAACCACTACTGTCTTGGACGGATAGTAAGATGCAAGCGCGCGCGCACACACACATACACAACACACACACACACACACACCACAATCCTCGTTGATTCGAAATCTTCGCCGCAACTTTTTGGCGCCGATAGGGTGTCGCGGCTTGTTTGTGTGACGTCACACGCTTGAGCGGGCGTGTTCTATGTCTCCGAGACAAGAGAGCAGAAAGGAATGTTTTTCTCGGGTGTCCCAAGCTGTGTAAGACCACGTGATCCCACGGCATCACAATAGCTCTTGTGCGTGGCTATTTCCAGATTCTTTCCCCATCTCCCGGCCCTATTTATAGCCCACCTCTCCCCCCCCCCCCGCCACTCCTCATTACCCCTTCCCGGTCATTCCCAACCTTCCGTCCCCCATCCCCCCCCTAACAGTAAATTATAGAGAAACACGTATTTACCTAACATATCCTTGATTGAAAACATTTTGTGTAAGGCGGGGATCTACATTCAAAACACAAACTCTGAGAGAGGAGAAATTAAAGGCACCGCCTACCTAAAGGGAAATAACCTAACACTATGGTTTAGTTCGATTTTAAATAAAAGGGCATTCTATAAAAAAATAAAAACTTTTTTACGCTCATTATTGATGACACTTTATAGTTATTTTAGAGGTTAAAAACTACTAAAACAATCCTCGACTATCTTAAAGGGTTCTGTTGTATACACCCCTCACCCACCAATAAAAAAAACTTTATTTGTTTGAAAAAGGAAAACTCTAGCTAAGTCTTGCGTTTTTAATCATTTACTTTGAATACTTTAAAATAAGAATTGCGATATATTTCGTAAAAGTTAATTGAAAATTAGTTAAGTTTACATTTTTGGAACGAACGGTAGCTCTCACAGACTTTTTCTTTTATCTTAAAATAAAGAAATTTACTAAATTGTTTCTCCCCTCATTTATTTGAGGTATTTAAAGTACACTTGCTGAACCGATTGATTATAATCAGCACATAGCTTATAAACTAACTTGAATCTAGAACAGACACAATGTCCAGACCCTGGGCGTTAATTCAGTACTGTAAAAGGGAATATTAACATTTCATCAATGATACACTTTTTGCCCTTGCCAGGAATCAAACCCGAGACCCTAGCTCAACAGACAGACACGCTACTGATTGAGCTAAGGTGTCGATTGATTCACTTAAAAACTCAGATGCTTTGTGAAACAAAATTAAATACATTATGGCATAAACACTAAACAAAATAGCATAGATGAAATAATATGCATTGTTACAGAAACATTGATAAAAGCGGAAACTTTCTGTCCACCAAAGAACATAACACTCATTTCCATAATTCAAATTCATTCATACAAATATATATATATATATGTTTGCTTATAGTTCAGAAACTATTTGTTTAAAAAATTATATTCCAAATTAAAACATTGTAGTTTTTACTGTACTAGAACTTTACAATAAAAAGTTATTTCATATCCCGAATAGTTGCGGGGAAATGATCAATATTGGAAATTTCCTCTTCTTTAAAATACCGTAAAAGGAGATTACTTTGCACCTATAGAGTATCTTTTCTCTTCAAACAAAGCAAAAGGATTATAATCTTTAATTTCTTGTAGAAGGCATTGATATTGAATTTACAATTTCTTAGATATGCATCACCCATGCTTTCTAATAGAAAATAGAGATTAAAATTCAAAGGCCTACTACATGTTTTAAGATTTTGGTGCAAAGAAGCCTCGTTTTACGTTATGCTTAAAATTATTTTCATGGGGAAATGAGAGTTGCCATTTTGTTTTTAATGTTAATCACTGTCGAGATACAAAATATAATCAAAATCGTTAGAGCGTTTTTTGGGAAAAATCTGTTTTTCCTCTTTTTGTCCTTCAGGAAACTAGGTAACCTTAGTTTTAGGGCTAGATATCTAATTCCTAAAACTCCTCCGGCTCTAGTCCGAGATACAAATAGAAAGACAGACAGACAGCATCAAGAATAGAATTTTCAGTTCCAAGGGGTCATGAACATTGACATTTATCATAATCTCAAGTTCGATTTTCTTGCACAATACTTCATTCTTAGAGGGGTCAAGAGAAATTAAAAATATGTTCACAATAAAACAACTTCATGATAAAAAAAATAGAGCTCACCGAATAAAACATAAGTACTTTAATATGGGAGATAGCGTAGTAAGACGCGGTGCTAAAAAACACACATGGTGAAATCCTATTTTGTTACGTCACAGGTAAGAAACGCCGTTAATATATGGGCCTATACCATTTTGGGAACTACTAAAGTCAACCAATATGACACAAACAGTTTATATTTTAGATCGCCTTTTACGCTTCACTTTAGATCTTAGGGCCAAGAATATCCCAAGTACATTTTTTAATTTATTTGAGGTAATTAACGATCACTTTCTCAACCGACTAAATATATAAGCACTCAAGAATTTCTATGAACAAGAGTGAAAGGGCCTATCAATTCAAATGGTCGATGACGTCAAACAAGGAAAGAAGATGAAGTTTCAGGTCACAAGAAAGGAAATTGCTTCCTTATAGGACCTGATGGATTACTTACTCAATTTGGACGAAGGAATGTTTCTGTCGAAAGGCAAAACACCTAATTTAATGTAGGCCTATAATAGATACAAATGACACATATTGTTTGGACACAGTTCAACTTGCATAGGAAGAATCTTATCTTATAGATAGAAAAGTTACAAGCTCTATTTTTTCTCTTCATCCATCAAGTCATATCATCTACAGCTGTCCAGTTTGATAGATATTATCAATAACTCTAAAATAACACTTATTACTTACTTACTCTATGGCATGAGGAACTCCAAAGTTCATCGCCACACCTACAAAAGAACGCTACTTATCCCTATTTTTAGCTAGTTCTATCCAATCCACCATCTCTTTCAGATCCATTCTAATGTTAGCCTTCCATCTGCATTTAGGTCTTCCCAATGATCTCTTCCCACTGGGTTCAGTACCCTGAACACGGCTCTAGATTCTACCCTTCACGCTGCATGTCCTGCGCACTGTCATCTACGAGACTTGATTATCCTACCAATGTTTTGTGGTTAGTGCAGGTTATGTAACTCATCATAATGTAACCTCATTCACTCTCCAGTAGCCTCAATTATTTTTGGACCAAATATCTTCATAAGCACCTTGTTTTAGAACATTCTAATTATTATTATTTTCATCGCGTAATATAAGAGACCACGTTTACTCCCATAGGGAATAACCGTAGTAATTTTGTAAAATGCTGTCAATTTTGGCCGCAAAAAATATATCCGTATTTTCTTAATGTTTCTTTCTACCAAAATTATACTGTAACACGCTTCTGGGCTTTCTGCCTAATGTATACACTACTAAGGTATGGAATTTAGAATTAAGATTACGCATAACCGCATCCACATGAAGGGAGTGTGTAAAAGCATTTAAGGGAAAGAACATCCCTCTAAAGTCTAGACCCAGATGAGATTCAAAACCTGACCTCCCTATCATCGTTAAACCAACCTAGGTGATGCTGACATTTTTGTGTGTGAACCCAATTGTGCGGGTTTAACTCACACCATTTAAACAGTTATTTTATATATGACTTTTTGAATATTGATGTTTTTTTAGGCATATCGTCCAAATGAGTTTTAAGACGTGGTATTAATTTTTTTTTTACTCTTTAATGCCTATGTTTGCATGTATATTAGGACAGAAATAGAAGTATTGTAGATTCCATTACTAATGAATAAACATATAAAACGTGTTTTTAGTAAATTATATAACTGTTAAAAAAAGTCACGCCCTAATATATTTTTATTTTTCAGGACCACATATTACTACCTGGTTCGGGTTACTCGCGAATGTGCACACCACACTATTGTTTTAGGGATTAGGGAGGCTGAATTAAGAGGAGGTATACACGTATCCGCGTGGATTACTAACACTTGTATTGAGATTGAAAGTGACAAAAACTGTCAAAATATCTCTCGTCTAACAATTTCATGAAGGAAAAGGCAGGAACATTTAAAAAGATTATTTAATTACTTAATTTTTATCAATTATTGTAAAACCATTTCCTAGTAATCAATAATACAAGTGTTCATTTTCTGAACTGTTCATTTAACTATTTTTACTTTCTTTCAACCCCTCGAAGAGAAAATTATTGTTTATGATCGTAGAAGAAAAAAATAAAACTCAAGATTTTGATAAATGTTGACGTTTCTTGACCCCTGAGATCGAAAAGGATTTTTCTCACTGCCATTTGTCAGTCTATTTGTCTGTCTATTTTTCAGTCTGTATCTCGGCCTAGAGTCGAAACTATTTTACCGATCAGGTTACAGCTTGGTATTTAAGGTTTCCCCCGAGGAGTTTTTGGAATTAGATATATCACCCTAAAATTAAAGGTTGTTTACAGAAGGGAAATCAGAGAATCCATTTTCTCAACATCCACTCTAACAATTTTGATTACATTTTGTATATAGACATTGTTTAACCCTAAAAACAAAATGGCAAATCTTGTTTTCTCACGAACATGACCTTAGGTTTTTTTTATAGAAGTGGTAATTTCAAATATTGATCATATCCCCGCAACTATTTGACACTCGTATATTATCATTATAAAGCTGTAGTACTATTAAAAATAAAAATATTTTAATCAGGAATATGTTTTTATAAAATAAATAGTTTCTGAGCTATAAGCAAAAATATATTTTCTATGGAGCACTTTGAAATATGAAATTGATTTTTATCTCTCTGAAGGATAGATGTGTTATTATTTTCTCAACGTTTATGTAACAGTATATATTATTTCATTTATGCAACAATGTACCGTATATGATTTTGTTTCACAAAGCTTCCTAGTTTTTTTTAGTAAATATTTATATTTTATGACAAGAGAGAGAGAAAGTATTTGGGGTGTACCCTAACATTTATTTAAACTCTATTTTAGTAGCCTTTATGTTTTGACTAGTTTTGTCAGTAAAATTCTTTTATCAAATAACAAATATGAACTTTTATTACAGTTATTTTAATTTCTAGGCTACTGATAGTATTTTATTGTCGTAATATCAAGAACTCAATCAATGCCTCAGGAGAAAAATCAAATGTTTTCTAAATAAAATCACTTTTGCTATAAAATATTTTCTACTATATTTTGGATTGAGCCCCAGGACCCATATATATGTTTGAAGGTTCGGAGCTTTAATCTCGTTTGGGTGAAAATATAGTGAGCGATCTTCCTAAATAGTTCCCCATTCCCTCCCTCTAAGCAAATATGAATACATTTATTCAAAAGTTCCACCTTATTCATGCCTCTTACTTAAAAGTAATTAATATAATGATTATATCTAGAAAATATACCATGACTTAGTGGGAAAAAAACAACATAGGTAAGTGAGGATAAATGGCAAGTAGTAAGACATGATATGGTGTAGAAATATAAAGACATTAAAAACGTGACTTAACCAATTAACGTTTAAATTTAAAAATAAAAGTTTCAAAAGTAGGACTTATTGAAAAGGGTGACCTTTATAGGAAAGCCATTGCGTTGAATAAGAGTGACAAGTTGAACGTTACATTGTTGAACAAGTTGTCTAGAATGGTTGACGCTCTCAAATCAACTGAAAAGTGAAACGGTTTTGGCTTTTTTCCAAAAAATACTTGGACGGCAGTTTTTTGTGGCACACGAGATATTACGCCGACAGTAAAAACAACAACACACAATTCTTTCACTCTCTAATTTTTCAATTTTTTTTACATACATTCATGTTTTTAAACATTCAAGTGATAATTTAGAAATCATTATTGGTTTTATTTTGTAGCTTCTGTTTAGGAGGACGTTTGCTTATCTAGCACAATTTAAGAACCCGTCTCACCCAAAGAATAACGCGTATCTTAGGTAAATAAACGTTCAATCCAGATGCTGCGCCGTAATGTGGTAGCCTCGAGTCTTCATTAGAGAGCAGTGGAATTTATCAGAGTCAAACCATTTAACCATTGTTACAGAAGTTTAATGGAAAACATACTATCACATTTCACCAAGAAGCATAAATGAAACCATATACACCGTTACAGAAACATATTGTAAAATATTATAAAATAAGGAGTATTGCGGAGCAATGAAAGTCACGACTTCATCAGCGGCAAGAAACAATGGATGCGAGGAACTAAATTTTAAATGGAAGTATTTGAGGGCATGTTGACCTTGTTGGCCATCATAAGAATAACATTTATGTGAGTGGCTGACCAAAATGAGTGAGGGTTCTGATAGACAGTGCGCAGAACACCGGTGTAGTTGCTGGTACACTGTATATTGCATACTGACTCCTTAAACACGGACAAGGCCGTAGCCAGCCAATAATTTCAGGGGGGGTTTAGTGGGAACATCCCCCAATTGCCGGATGCTAGAAAAAAAATCAATATGATAAAGAGTTCTAGAAGATATTTGAAGTATTTTTATGGCAACATAGCCCCCTAGCTACCGAAGAATAGGAAAATTTCCAAATATTAAACACCTCTATAAGTTATCTGAAGTGCTTTTTATGGTAACAAAGCGGCCTAAATTGTAATTGTATCTTAATTTTGATATTTTTTGAGCCATAAATAAAGCCGTATATATCTTTTTCAAAAATTTTTAGGGGGATTTAAACCCCCAAAACTCCCCCTGGGTACGGCCTTGAACATGGAGTTGTGGGGACAAATTATACCCCTTAATACCTCATCAGGTTCACACCTTTGTGCCTTCCATCCTGTACCTTTCAAAATCTCAGAGCATAACATGTTCCTTTTACTCTTTAATTTTACTTAAGAACTGTATTGGAAAAATTTAGAATAAACCTAACATGATACTAATGTAAGATTTAATTGGTGAAACAAAACCACAAGTTTACACTGCCGGAGAAACAAATTGAAAGAAGTTAAAGAGCAAACACTTCAAATGGCGTGATATAAAATATCAATTACAAATGTAACGTTTTTTTCATACGAGTAGTTTCATCACAACTATAACGTAGTGGGAATAAAATAGTACAGTGCAAGTTACAACGCACAGACTTTCTAGCTCCTAAATTATATTTATCACGTTTCACCAGAACACAAATGAAATAATATACACTGTTACAGAAAAATATTATTTATAGCAAACTGTACATATGAGATCATGTACAGCAAAAATATGTCTACTCTATTCCTTCTTATTCAGTTCTGTAATTTGGTTCTAATTTTGTATTTTTACATTTAAAAAAGATACAAGCTTATAAAGTAAATTACAATTTTCTTTTAAAAAAATTCCACCAAATCAAATTTGGGTATTTAAAAAAAATATTGGGTGCAGGGCCGTCGCACAGAAAATCTTGCATGTGAAGTTCGGCGTGGTATCAACAAGTTTGGGAACCCTTGGCTTAGACTCTAGGCCGAGTGACAGACCGACAGACAAATGGCATTGCAAACACCCCTTAGCTGGGTTCAGGGGGTTGACAGTTATCAAAAGCTATAATCAATTTTTTTAACGACCACAATACTTTCTCTCTACTAGGTGTTGTGAGAGAGTAAAATCTACTCCACATATACTAATCTTACCAACACCGGTGAACAAGCTGATTATAGAGGTGAAAGGCATCAACATGTCCCCGTGGGATTAAAAACATTTTGAGTTTTATAATTTAGTAAAAAATCATGGAAATATGAGGTTAGATATTTTTTCAATGAAGTTTCATGCTAAATGTTGTAGAGGATCAAAATTAGTGGTTAGACACTTAAAAATAGCTATTTATTAACAAGGTCATAAAAGAACATTCTGAGATAGTCAGTCGAGGGTACTTTTAGTAGTTTTAAAGCTGTAAGAAGTTAAACACTGTGAATGTATTTATTTTCAAGTATATGGGACCCTTAATCGGTAGTAAGATAGACTTTTAAAAATTATGATTAGTTCCATAAAGTTATTTGGACGGTCAGTTAAGGTGACGTTTGCTTATTTAGCTACCACAGTGTAAGCGTCCATTTCTTACAGAGCTATGGCAGTCATAAAAATCTGAAATGTAAGCGTCTGGTTCATTTGAGGTAGGTCAGGTGATATCAAAACAAGAAATAAACATTTCATATTTCCTAACTTGTGAAGCATGCTCAGAGCTTCCACGCATCTTGATAACTGAGGGGAAAAAGTAGATTTTTCTTATGTCTGGTAAAAGAAAGGTAAAACACCAAAAAAATTCACAAAAAAAACAAACTAAAAACATATTGAAATATTTGTGACTTTTGGATTTTTAGCTGCAAGCATTAAATGCACATAGAAGTTAAAATTACCTGAATAACTAAATACGAAAATATAATTGAGGGAAGTAGTTTTTTTTAATGTATTTTATAGATCCATTCTTACTAAAAAATATGCCATATTTTCAAAATATTTAGGCCTAATAAACTTTTAATTTATACATAAAAAGTCGAATTCCTGAAAGGAATTTTATTGTTTTTGTTAACAATAATTATTCACAGAACAAATATGAAAATAATGATCGTGTGATCGTATATTTTCAAATCGCTACTTCACTGGTAAATTTCGAAATAGTTGGCATCACCTTTTCAATGTAAGATTACATACTAAATTGAGTATGAAAATATCACCCATACTTTTTTATGATTCTAAATGAAAATGTTGAAAAACGGCAGTAAGAACTTCACTAAATAGATCTAAGCTTGCAATGCCACATAGTCACACTTGTGGTCACTCAGCCTAAGATGTCAGATTAGCATCTACTAGATCCCTGGTCATGAAGAGGCCGGCTTTTGAATTTTGGTTGGTGAGCTTGTATTAATTTTTCCTCTTATCATTTAACACTGTGGTTTTTCTTTTTCTTTTATCACAGATGTCTTTAATCTCATTCTTACCCCTTATAACAAATTGTTAACAATCAAGTAGGACGTAGTATTTAAAAAAAAATAGGTTTGTAAATAAAGTAGAAACTAAAACTATATATCCATACAATATTTAATAAAACTCTTAAATCTGATTCTACATTCGATTTTTGCCTGACAGTTTTTTTGTTGCCAGTAAACTAAAAAATTGTCAGATCAAGACGGGACTTATTCTCTTGTAATCATTATATACTAATCATAAGTTATATCTTCCCACTCTCACATAAGCGAACGAAGCAATGTCGAAAAACTGACTGTTATAAAGTTTAAATTTATGTTTTAAATTTGTAATAATTCAAATATATTGACTTTCAATGTATAAATATTTATTGTAAGTCTCATTGACAATGAGGGGATTGGAAACATACAATACAGATAAATTATATTTCAACCTTAAAAATAAATTTTAGATTTTAAAACATGTTTAGATTATATCACTATTTTGACATTTACTTTTCACGTTTTGTAACACAATTTAAACCAATAAAAGCTTGAAATTAAAAAATAATTTAAGACTTGGTTACTTTTCTCTGTGGTTAATTTTATGAACCAAAAAAGAACAAATTTACTTTATAGATCCCCCGTGTGAAGAGCGAGTTCACCAGCTAGTATTAATTAATCAGGAAGAATTATGTTAAAGCTAGCATAGACAAAATCTTTTTCTACGAAATATTTTAACTTTTTATTTTATAAAAGTTACTTAGAAACCGAAACTTCTACGAGAATCTGGGTGATCGTTTGAGCAAAACCTATTTTACATTCTCCTTATTCAAACTTACTTTAACTTTGTCCTCACACTACGTATTCTAAATTAATAGTGTGTCAACTAATGGAAAAATATAATTCCTTTCCAACCACACTCGTCAAAATAAACCCATTCCAGCAAATTCTATAAATACAATCAACATTTTCATGATAAGAGAAATTAAATTTTCTTAGCTAAATTAAATATTGCATTTTTCTAATCAAGTTTTGTATAAATTTTTGTTAAAGGTATAAAAATGAAAATACAATATTTAAATAAATTAAACCTTTAACTTTACTATATACTTGTTTTTATTTCAATTTGTACTTCGACGTTAATGTATGTGTATAACTATGATTGGTTCTCTTAAGCCTGCGTTATTTTCACATTCTTCTAAAACAGTTAGTTGAATTGGTGTAACATTCCTGGTGGGGATCATGAGTTAAAAGTAATTTTTTTTACAAAAATTTTTTGGCCTAAATAAATCAAATATTGTTCCTTTAGAAATATTTTGTTTAATTTTCTATACATAATAATATCAACAGATTTTGATCATTTGTCATAGACATAACCTTGCATTTTTATTTGTATTTAAATGTTTTTCGTCCAATGCCATTATGTTATTAAGAAATATTCAATAACCATTTATATTAATGTGCGAAGAAAATTAAAATAAATGTATTTACTAAAGTGATATTTCATTTATTTCAGAAAACATAGTTTAAAAAAAAAGTACCAAAATACCTATCTACGTCATTCCCCTGCCATACTACCTTAATTTCAGATTCTGGCACAGTTCAATTTCCTTATATTCTATTATCTTCATATTAAATAATTTCAGAGATTATTTAGCTCTGATTTATTGATCAGATAAATCTATATTATATAATATTTCAACAACTCCCATGAGTAGTGCGTGGTACACATTCATTAAATATATAGTAAAGTCACTCTGTATAGCAATTCCGTTTGGAGTGACGTCACGGGGTCAGTCAGTCTGCTGTTTCTAATGGAGGGCTATGTAAATATTTCCCGTTTTATTTAATTTAAAAACTTGTTTGGTATTTTGAAATGTATTGATTTAAATGAATGTTAATCAAAGTGGATTTTACGTGTATTATTTAAATAAAAATATTATAAAGTTGTAAAAATGCAAAAAAATAGGCATTAAAATAAGATTTAGGATTATTGTTAAATTTAAAACTAGGCAGGTCTTATTTTGGAACTTTTACTTTCATAAAATGGTAGATTCCTCTTATTTTCTGAGCGTTAATTTTTCACGACAAATTTATCGTTTATGTACTTCTTATTATTTATACAGACATTTTAAAACGTTAACCAAATAAAAGGAAATAATGAGCTTCGAGTTGTTTGGAAAAATATATTTGGTCTCTTACATTAAATCATAGAAAAGTATATTTCAACATAATGTTATAAATAGAGCGCGGATTTGTATGCAAAATAGATGTTCTTTTTTAAATATCTAAAGTCATGTGGGAGTTATATATTTTGTAAGTTACAACTTAATAGACAATTTGACCGGTGTTTGATAGTGCATATAAATGCATATTCTTGAGGAAAATGATTTTGCTGCATATTTTACATTTTTAAGGTAAAAATGTATATTGAACCCGTATTTTTAAGATAAAAATGCATATTTTACTCGTAACTGTCGTACTTGTCCACTTTCTGTCATCGGCTGGATACTAATTAATTAATTAAATTTCTGCAATCAATTGTGTATAGAATAAAACAAAACAAGCGTGCGTGTGTGTGTGTGTGTGTGTGCATGTGTGTGAGTGGGTGTGTTATGAAGATGGTATCAATAAAAATATCCGGTACCTTTCTAACCACTTCTCTAAATTACCTGAAATTATAACACAGTTGGAGGCTCAAAGTAGTTCCTTACAGTTCTCTGATGGGTCAAATTTCAGGAACATTGCCTTCAGAAAGTTACGGTGTTGCTAAAATTGCATTCGGTAGGTTTGGTCAAGTATTAATTAAAAATCCTGGTTCCAAAACAGTCTGTCAAATTAGCAAAAAGTTGTACGGTGAAAGAACAGAAATACTGGAGGAATTCACCAAAGAAAAATTGTGATTTTTTCCCATGCACCTGTGATGTCATGCGATGTCGAAATGACATTTTTATATTATAAAAACATTCTTCAGTGACAGTTTTAGGGGAG